>CM060904.1:917285595-919785595 GCA_030737815.1 Allium fistulosum
AGAGATCATGAGATTCATCTTAGAATGGTGCTTGAGACATTAAGGCAACATCAACTGAAAACAAAATTTTAGAAGTGTCATTTATAGAAGAAAGAAATGAAGTTTCTTGGTTATGTAGTTTTAAAGAAAGGGTTGTTAGTGGTTCCAGCTAAGATTGAAGCTGTAAATAATTGGATAAGACTGAGACGGTGATCGAGATAAGGAGTTTTCTTGGATTGGCTAGCTATTGCCAAATAATTATTAAGAATTTCTCACGTATAGCAGCACCCCTAACTAAACTAACCAGAAAGGATGTGAATTTTATTTGTTTCAGCAAATGTGAGGAAACATTCCTTGAGTTAAAGCATTTATTGACAAATGTGCATGTGTTAGTTGTTCCAGATGGGAATCAAGATTTGGTAGTGTATACGTATGCATGTGGAACATGATTATGAGCTGTACTAATATAGAGGGATAAAGTGATTGCCTATGCTTCTCAAAATCTTAGACCACATGAAGTTAGATATCTGACTTATGATTTGGAGTTTGCAGAGGTGATTTTCGCATTGAAAGTGTGGAGACATTACCTCTTAGGAGAACGAATCGAGTTGCATACAGATTATAAGTCTTTGAGGTATTTATTCTCTCAAAAAGAGTTGAATATGAGACCGTAGAGATGGTTGGAGTTTTTAGCAGCTTGTAATTTTGGTATTGAGTATACACCAAGGAAAGGAAATAAAGTTGTGGATGCACTTAGTGGGAAACATTAGAATGTGGTGTTTGTTATGCTGGCTTAATGGAAGGATTTAGAGGCATTAACGATTTGTAGTGCGCAGTTAAGATGACTACTAGTTCTAATCAAAGTACAGCCATGTTACCTTGCTTGGAAGTTCGACTACTATTAATCGAAAGGATTGCTTCTAAGCAGAGAGATGATCCATTGCTAGCCGAAAGGATTAGAAGATGGGAAGGTGGAACTGAGATCGATGATCTAAAGGATATTAGTCTTGACTAGAGAAGATGGTTAAGAAAGAAGGGATGGTTGTGTTCCAGATATTAGTGACCTAAGGATGGAAATTCTTTGGGCCTGTCATCGGTCGAAGTTTACGATTCATCCTGGGGGAACCAAGATGTTTCAGGATATGAAGAGAAGTTTCTTCTACGAACCATGAAGAGGGATGTAGGCTTATGGGTGAAGCAATGTGCAAATTGCCAATAAGTGAAAGCCAAATATCAAAAGCCAAGTGGATCGCTTCAGGCTTTAGATATACCAGTTTGAAAATGGTATTCGGTATCCATTGATTTTATTGACAGGTTGCGAAGGTCAAACAGGGGAAATGAAAGTATTTGGGTCATAGTGGACAGACTGATCAAGAGTGCGCACTTCATTCTCGTTAAGTCAACCAGGATGGCACCTTCATTAGCTAAGTTGTTTATGAAGAATATTATTAGACTACATGGAATTCCTAGTAGTATAGTCAGTGATAGAGATGCTTTGTTCACTAGTGAATTCTAAAAGAGTCTACAAGAGGTATTAGGTACCAAGCTTAAGATGGGTACTGCTTATCACCTATAGATGGATGGGGAAACAGAGAGAGTTAATAAGGTACTAGAAGATTTGTTGAGAGCTTGTGTACTAGATTTTGGTGGGTCGTGGGAAGACAATTTGCACCTGATTGAATTTTCCTATAATAATGTTATCAGACTAGTATATGAATGGTACCTGTCAAAGCTTTGTATGGAAGGTCGTGCAAATCACAAGCAATTTGGTTAGAGACTGGAGATAGATTGGTCCTTGGTCCAAATATGGTAAGAGAAGCTATAGGGAAGATCGAATTAATCCGAGGTAGGATGAGAGAAGCTCGGTCTAAGCAGAAAATTTACATGGGTAAAAGGCATAAAGATTTAGACTTCTCGGTTGGAGATCATGTTTTCATTAAAGTATCACTGATGAAGGTTGTGGTACGATTTTGAAAGTCAGGGGAACTAGCACCAAGATATGTTGGACCGTTCCTTATTATAGAGAGGATCGGGAAACTCGCATACTGAGTAGAGTTACCGAGTAGTTTAGCTGGTGTTCATGATGTATTTCATGCTTCTCGTCTTAGGAAGAATATGCATGATCTAGAGACTACTATTGCTCTGAACCAGACCTGACTTTTGTGAGACAACGAGTTCGAGTTATAGCGAGAGATGAGAAGAAGTTAAGGAACAAGACAATCAGATTAGTGAAAGTCCAGTGGAGTGACAACGAGAAAGATTATACTTGGGAGACAGAGGACATGATTAGGAATATTTGTCCTAACCTGTTATGATGGTATGCTCTATATTTTTTGTATATAGACTTTATAACTGGTAGGATATACTAGCATGGTTTGCATGTTTGATATGCTTGATGTGCAATCCTTACTGAATTCCGAGGATGACATTCTTTAAAGAGGGGAGCCTGTAACACCCTTAATTTTAGTTTAACATTATTCAGGATATTTAGCTGGATAAGTTAAATAGAATAATGTAAATGGTTAAGGAGAATGAGATTTGAAAATATATAAGGTCGAGCCATTACTAATGAACTAACTAAGATTGTTCAAAGATTTATCATATAATAGAGTATATGAGAGGGGCAAAATAGGTAGATCCAACTTTCACTCCTTAAACCCTCTCCCCCTCATATCATTCTCATTTTTCCTCACATCAAAACAATAAAAGAAAAGAGAGGAGGCCGGCCATTAGCAAGCAAGATAAGGAACGAAATCTAAGGGTGATTCAAGGGCAATGGCTAAGGAAGCAGAACACTAATCAAATCTCAACTCCAACAATTAAATCTAAGGTGAATAATACATGAACCATCTCTATTTTTGTTCTTGCACTCGGCTATGGATAATATCCGAATGGTTTTGATAATTTTTTCTGAGTTATGGTTATTTATTCATTATTTGGATAGAATAATGATTTATGGAATTATTTATGAAATTATTTAAGTGGGTTGTAAGAGTAAAATTTAAGTTTTTAATCTCTAATGGCTTTGATTTTCTAGTTTGTTGAGTAAAATATTATTTTGGATATGAGTTTCTAATTTCATAATTTTCCAAATTAAATTGAATATTTTATGAATTTTCTAAGGAGGAAATTAGGTTAATTTCGGGTTATAATTATTTAGAATAATTAAATATAGTTTTTGGCCCTTAAATTTTTATATGATGAAGAAGATGGTATTTTGGAATTTCAAGAATTTTTGAGGATTTTTCCCAAGTATTTTCAAATTATCATGAATTTAATACGTTAAGACAAGTATATAAACCCATAATTAATTAAGGGTATAAATTAATTAAGTTTACAAATTTTTTTGTACTTGAAAAATGTATGCGCACTACAAGAAAAATATCATTTTACAACATTGATTCTGCAACACTTCACCAATGTAAAAATGGTAGGCCTTTTATGACATTTATTAAGAAAATGTAGTAATAGGTTTTTACAAACAACGTTCTTTGTACTTATGTTGTAAACATAAAAATATTATAATTATTTTAACAATTATTTATTATATTGTATTATATTTTTTCATAACAAATATGTAATGTTACTGAATATGTAAATAGAACCATGTATTTAATCGTTAATTTAATACTATTCAACAATATTTATAAAAAATTGTAAACTTAAGGTTGAAAAACAATTGTAAATTCTATTTAATTTTTATTTTAACAACATCAGCATAATGTCAGTGCAATTCATATTTAGGACAACATTTATTTTACATTGTTACTAACATTATAATTAACAAGTTTTAGTTTATATGGTTAATTCTCATATTTCAGTAATATATTATTAACATTTTCATAAATATGTATTATAACTTTTATATGATATCGTTAAAGGTTGTAATAAAGACAATAAACTGGGAATATTATAATATATGACATGTTTAACAACTTCAACTTGACATTGTAATATTTTGTGTACTATAAAATATTTTGCACTGAGTAATGTTTGTTTGATATTATAAAATATTTTACTAAAAATGTTTTATACTAATTTAAATAGTTTATTATGCATTTTTGTGTTCCAATGACGTATTAACATCATCCATCAAAATCATAAATTTTATAAGATGTGCACTGTTAATATAAGAAATATATTTTTCATAACCAAAATCTTTTGAATCTAATCTTTTACTGCATTGGATTGAATGCAATTTTAGTTGGATCAAACTGATGCAGCTAAAAGAGTATAGAGCTGATGCAATTTGAATTTGTTCTAATCAATAATTGGACGGACCTCTAAAACTTTAATCAAACATATATTTTTTATGTATGACTTTACATCTGCATCAACATGTACATAATAAAGCTTTCTGGTAAATTCTGTTTTGTTTCTTACCTTCCGACCATGAGTTAGTTTAAGCTTGAAATATACTTTGAGGATATCATAAACAATTTATGCAACTACCGGCCATAGCTATAAACAAAATCATAGGGAAAATGTTCAACATGAGAGTCATGTAAATGACTACTTCAATGAATCAACATAGAAGTTATTAATCTCAAGTTATGCCTCTAAATCAACAGGGCGATGTCATACAGAAACATAAAACTTGTGTTTTATTTTTGCACCTTTAATATTGTTAGTATTCATGATGAGGGATGTAAAAACCTGATGAACAAACCAAATAATAAATTTTTTTTTTGTAACAGGTAGAGGGAAAATCATGCGAAACTAGGCAATGTTACTATAACAAAATTTTAATACCTCGTCGATCATAGGTAAAAACTCACTGGCTAGCTGAAACAGTATAACCTCCCTACCCTATAAAATGTAGCAAATAAGATATGGTAGAATGACTCTTTGGATATATTGGCTTAATATATGCACCTGAAATTACTAGTCTGTCTAGGATGGTCAGTATCACGTCAATCTCAAGTGATAACCTGACCTGGCCAAAGAGCCCCTACTCAATTTGCTATGCTACCGATTCCAAGGCATGAAAACCAAACTAAAATCTCCAAACTCATGATTTAAAGGCGAAAGTGATAAATTAAGGCATTAACTTATGCAATTTGCGACAGAGATGATTGGAAGAGAGAATTTGGTGAATTTTTGGAGTAGATCTAAGCACGCGGCAAGGGAGATAAATAATCACACGAGTTTTTTTCCAAATAATAGAGATAGTAAAGTGATAGGCTAGAGAGGAGCTTATGGCTTTTATAGCCAGTTAATGTGGTCTGGTACTGAGCACCCCATCTACTAAACCAATGAAGAATATCAGCTCATTAACTACCTAACCACCATGACCGAACAAGCTAGGCATATAAAGAAAGAGCGACTTCAAAAAGTGATATTCTAGCCATGAGATGATGGATTCAACGAGTTTCACTGAGGACAATTAGACTTGAAATGCAAAAAAAGGGTTCATTCATCACAAGAGGCAAAAAGGATAATGAACAAAACAAAGTACACTTACCGTTCTATAAAGTATGTTTTGGGTGGGAGGAATGGCAAGGGTTGTGGGCGTTCCTTCATAGCACGGTGAATATAAAAGGATGCTAAGGAGTATAGAAATAGATGGAAAACCAATAATTTGAGTATTATCGTTTGACCAAAAGGCCATGACAAGAAGCAAGAAGATTAAAAGATAGCACGAGAATAACCAAAAAAAGACAGTAGTTTGCAATAAATGAAGCTTGGTTTGGTAGTCTACCAAACAAAATTTCATGTTCGGTAGTGTACGTACCTAACTTAAATTCTTATTCCGTAGATAGCCTATCGAACAAATATTTTTGTCTGGTAGTCCCCTACCGAACCAAAGTATACCGAGTACTAATGTCCGGACCGAGCATATTAAATAAGGAAATTGTCTATTCTGATAGGACAGCAAGCTTGACTTGTATGTATATTTGTATAAATACCCAAGCTTGACATAGTATATGGACCGTTACCAATCGACCACGCTTAGCCAAAATTTTGGCTAAGTCATTTCTCACACTTCTACATTAATTCCACGTCTGGTCGTCGCATTGATTTGAATGCAATCTTCATTCTACGTCGATACAACTACAATCGCTCTAGAGCCAACCCATCTCCAAAAACCACTATCTTTACACTATCATCTAATCCAGCATACAAATAACACACAACAACCAAAACAAGCATCATATTTATACAATATAATCGTGAGATCAACCATCCTAATCTAACATTCATATGACACATCATGCATGGATCACATGTTTAAACAATTCAAATCCGTTTATATTCATTCATAAATCCTTTGTTTTTCCAAATCAGTAAAAGATCTCTTTTTTAGTTTAAAGTTGGTTTAAAATCACATTTTTAACATGTACGAGTATTTATAAGTTTGTGAAATGATGGATCAATCAAATAAATCTATCTCCAGATATCTTAGTTTTATCAGTTCAAACCAACTTATCGTTTTTTGATAAACTTTGAATAAATTTGAAATTCATAAACATACTCGCACTTGATAAATAATTTACTTTTTCCAAAAAATATCAAATTTTAGAATAGACAATCAAAATATTATTTTTTCATATCAAGTACAATGAAAGAATAAAAAAGGGTTTTGTAATTTAATAAATTAAATATCTAAATGATCCATCACTTTTATTTCTTCTAGCCATGTCCAACCAAATTAAAACAAAATAAAACACGTACAGCTGATTTTCTTCCTCATTTTATGGCGGTGATGAAAAACCCTTCCGCTCACCTTGCTCTACCATGTCTCCATCAATTACTCACCGCACCACAGAAGAATTCTCCTCGCTTAAAATGTATTCACCACGTCTCTCCCGCACATTATTCGCGCCAACGAATTCTATAAGAGTTGAGCCCAATTTTCAGGGTTACGTACGATTGGCTTAGTAGCTTTGGTTTGTGAATTTGATTATTAGATCCAAGTAAAATTTTGAATTTTTTGGAGATTTAATGCGTCTTTTGCAATTTTGAAAACTGGAGTACAATAATAAGGTTGCAATTTTTATCATAACTTTAAGAAATTATTCATTATCATTTGAAACACACTACTGTAACGGAAAACCTTATGGGTTTTAAATTGCATAGCAAACTTCGATCCTTTTTAGACACTTTTTTAACTTTTGGCACCGTTAAATTAGTTAGCTATATTTTTCAATCTATGCTGCAGTAAATCTCTATTTTGTGGCTATTGCATTCATCAATCATCCATCTGTGCTTGTTTTTAAAGGTAACATATCTCTGAGACTAGTAGAGAAATAGTAGGAATTACCTTCTCCAGCTGCGAGCTTTCTACGGCTCCAAACAAAGTTGTCAAGGCGAAAAAGCCCCAAAAAGCGTCAAGACCTGCTCTCCTCCTCATCCTCTTCTTCCACATTATGTTCATAATCTTCATCCACTTTTGAATTGTAATCCAAGTCATCTTCCTCTAAAACATCAACAAAATTAACATCTTCTTCATTCCAATTGTATGTAGAGCTTGAGGCTTTTTCTTTTCCTTTTGACTTGGTCACATGGTGATGCTGTTGATGTTGTCTAGTTAAGTGTGCTCTTTCTCCAGCTCCAGATGCAAGTTACACGACACCCCATGTTAATGTATCATCTTCTAAAACCAAATAGTCTTTCGCATTCGAATTATTTTCCCCAAGACCCATCATCCACTCATTTGAATCATCAAATAGGACCAATCAAATCCTTTCGTTTGAAGCGGTTCTTCAACTTTTGATTATATTTAATAAACACAAGTTTTTGCAACCTCTCATGCTTAAGTTTGTTCCACTTATTGTTATGAATCTAGTAAAAAAATATAACATGTTACCATTTACTTTATTCTTTGAATAGGTTTATATCAAACGTAAATAAATATAAAAGACAATTCTTCCATGCTTAAAGACGCTCCAGTTTCTCTCACAACCCGATGCACTACAAGTGAGGCTTAAAATTTTGATTGCAAACTTTTGCGATATAGGGGCCGAATTTCCATATAAACTTCACCACTCGGCTAAGAAAAAAATCACATTTCAATTTTCAAATATCAATAAATTTGAACTTTTAAAGAATCTACTATGTAACATAGAATTGGACATTTAAGAATAATTTTTAAATTCTTATTATTGAAACATATAGATGGCTTACATGGAGATTTTGTGTCCCTTGATTTAATCGCCAAGTTAATACCAAATTAACTTGATCCTCCGCTTCGTTTACTTAATCTCATGCTCATATTGCTCATGTATACATCCATTGGACCTTTTGGATTTTTTGATTTCTTCTTTCCCACATTCCTTTCGCTTCCACCAAGTTTCACTCTCTTGTTACTTGGTTCAACTTTAATATCATCATCTCTCAAACTATAATTTCCTAAATCATTGCTTGCATTAGCTTCAAAAGCATCCACCTTTCTACTTTGTTTCTTATTCATTGCCTCCATTAACTCGTCTCTAATATTAGATGGAATTTTAGGACAAGCGCTTGCATTTTTGAATACTCCAATTTGATGTTGCCTTGCTCTAAATATTCCTCCCATTGTCACTTTCAAACAAAACATACTATTGGAGTTATTTTCATCGGCTAAGTAGTTATAATTCAAATCAATATCAACTCTATGGTTTCTATTTCTAGCCATGGCAGAAGAAGAATCTCCTACATTTGCATTAGGTAGGTTTGTATCCAGGACCAAAAATGAAAAGAAAAACATTCTTGAGCATCGCCTATTTTGATTTTAGCGCAAAAAAAAACTGCACTTCGAATTTCAAAAACTAAACTTCAAAAATTGCACTTCAAAAAAACTACACTTAAAAAAACTAAACTTTAAATTAAAACTTCAAAACCAATTTAAACTTCAAAATTAAAATTCAATTTAGCCCTTACATTTTTTCCCTAGTGATGGATGGGGTTACGAATGGTATACAAGGTAAGATTCCTGCTAATGATGTTGTGCTAATTGACCAAAGTTGGATTGGGGTTGATATACAACTAGAGCTATTGAGACAGACATTAGAATCAAGGGGTTTTAGGCTTAGTAGAGCTAAAACAAAGTATATGAAGTGCCAGTTCAGCGGTGTCAGGTCAGAGGATGGAGATGTCACTCTGGCCGGACAAGTAGTGTCCAAGAAGGAATCCATTTGATGTTTAGGATCAAGGTTGTTGTATGATGGTGAGATTGATGAAGATATTAGTTTTAGAATTTGAGCGGGATGTGTGAAATGGTGACAAGCGTCTGGCATTCTCTACGATAGGAAAGTCCTACAGAAGCTTAAAAGAAAGTTCTACAGAACATCAATCAGGCATGTGATATTGTATGGTGCAGAATGTTGGCCTACTAAAAGCCAATACGTCTAGAAGATAAGTGTAATAGAGATGCATATGCTGTGATGGAGCTGTGGTCATACAAGAAGAGACCGAATTAGAAATTCTGATATACGTGATAAACTTGGAGTAGTAGCAATTGAGGAGAAGCTAGTCCGACATCGCTTAAGATGGTTTGGACATCTCTAACAGAGGTCTCCCAAGGAACCTATGCACGTTGGAATTATAAGCCGCGTCAAATGCTCAAAGAGAGGTAGAGGTCGACAAAGGTTGACATGGGAGGAAGTAGTAAAAATGGACTTAAAGGATTGGAATATATCCGAAGAGCTGGTGCCGGACAAGAGCGCTCGAAAGTCAATGATCCATGTACTAGAACCGTGAGCTAGGAGTTTTTTTTGCTTAGGGTTGGTTTAAGGGCAGTGTTATATGTTTTAGATTATATGGTTAGTGAATAGGAGCCTAAGACGTAGTTTTGGTCTTCGATCAATATTACTATTAGCACCATTATTACAATTAGTATTATTATTATCATCATCATGGTTATGTGTGTGTATATATATTCATTTATTTATTTTATATTTATCTTTATTTTTATTTTACTTAGTTATTATTATTACTGTTTTTGTTATTGTTGTTGTTCTGACTTTTGAATTGACTTTGCCATTTAGTTTGGGGTTCCACCTCTAGCCAACCCCAACTTGTTTGGAAATAATGGCTTAGTTGTGGTTGTTGTTATGATTTCTATTTAATTAAAAAACTTAATTATTGGCGATTAATGATTAATTGATATATATATATATATATATAATGGCTATGGGACACAAAATAAAAAACAAAATGATGACACAACAGATTCTGGTAGTTGGATCTAATTAAGGTTGAATTCACGGGGAGATCTAATGATGGACATATACTGTATCACTAGTTGTGTCATCTATTTATGTCCAAATAGATTTTCCTATATATATATCACTAGTTGTGTCCAAAAAGATATACGCAAACAAACAAATATATATATATATATATAGGATCCCCAACCCCCTTTATTTAGCATCATCACATAGCCCTCCGATTTCAGCTACACATTTATATTTAAATATTTATCACATGTGAAAGGAGAGAGAAAATCCAAATATTTAAATATAAATGTATGGCTGGAATCAGAGGGCTAGATGATGGTACTAAATAAGGGAGGCTGTGGATCCTATATGTATGTGTGTGTGTATGTGTGTGTCTGTTTGTTGTATAGCATTTTTCTTTAATTTTATATTGTGTTTTAAATTGCTTTTCTTATAGCAATATGCCTTGATATAAACAAGGAGAATTTAAACTCAAATAACTGGTTATATAAAGTGGGTAAACTTAATGTTTAAGATGTATTTTGATCAACAATAGGTGTAGATTTTACTTCATTTGTAACTTACATAATCGCCAAGTTTGCTAAAAAAATCGCCATTTATAATGTAATTGTTGTAGTGTGAAGAAAGAAATGGATGTTGCAACTTAAGAAGAATAAAGGTACTTCTTTTTTTGCGATTTTTGTTTATTGACAACTGTGGTTGTTTCTATCCGTATTATCTAAGTTTGGGGTTTGGTGAAATAAGAAACTTTACATTTCAGTGCATGTTGTTTTCAAAACACTTCATCATCTAGAATAGGTATATATAACTACCTACTATTTTGATTTCACAACATTTAAATCTTATTCTTTATTATTGATCATTTTTGCATGCATTTACTCATAAAGATATTGACATAGTTCCGTACTATTTACTATTTAGATTTAGATTTTAGTGCTATAATGGTGTTATATTTCTAATATTAGGATATTCATTCCTTTAGGAGGAAAGAGGATATGTTACCGATTGAACTAATAATAATCATGAGGTATGTCTTTTATGAGTGCATATCTATTTATAAGAATCCTTAAAAGGATTCAAATCTCGAATTTTGTTCACATTTCATCTCGACTTGTTCGCACCAGTTATCTCATATCAAAGGAGATCTCGGACGAGATGAGTGTATCTTGGGTGTACATCTCGGATTGACATCTCAGATCTTAAAGTGCATCTCGGGAATATGTCGGAGTAACTTATGTGTGTACAACTGATGTTTTAATGACTTATTTAACTCTGATTTTCAGAGTAAAAAAAACTTGTAACATATCTAATTTGCATTGAAAAACGAATTGAAATTAATGTTTTGAAGAAGAGTGGAGCTTTATTAGCTTAATTTATTTGGAAAAGATTGAATAATACCCTCTTATTTGAATATAAAAAATGAAGTCTTTTGTTGTCACACATCAAGATAAAAAATAAAAAATATGTTTAAGGAATAGGTAAATAGTAATTAAATTGAGTAGTTTCTTTTGAATCTATATGAAAATAAAAAAGTATTATGTAAAAGAAGAAAATATATAATTTCGGTTGTGATCTCGGATTAAGATTTCGATCCATATTTCAGATGAGATTTGAATATCTCGGCCGAGATGAGTATCGGGGATATGAAGGAGATTTGATGTCCCGTTTAGTCTAAGTGTGAAAAGGAGATCTCGGACGAGATACATAAAATTTAAAATCATAAATCCTTATATGATGAATAGTTAAATTTCGTCTCGGAAGTATTCGAATATTCTACTTTCTCAGTAAGTAGATTACCTAGTCACCTTTTTGTGATTGGTAATAACTAAAAACACACCGTCATAAGTTAATATTTTACCCATGCTAAGTATAAGCTAATATAATGGGATATATCACTAGTTAATGATATGAATGTGTAATTAAGATATATTCAGAAGTTGTATTTTTAAAGTTCTGTATGCTCGGTCACTCACCCTTTTCTATATTCTTTATATTTTGTTGAAATTTTTGCTTATGATTTTGGTATCGAACATAATATTTTAGGTGGGTGGTAATTTAAGGATGTAAAATCACAATTATGTCATTAACTTGTCCAACTGAGAAACAAATTGAAATGAAAATATGAATTTGGTGGTCTATTCAATAGTTCCTTATGTTGTGGACATGTTAAATAATAACATAAAAATGAATGCTTTAGGAATTTGCACTTGACATAAATTGTTTTGGCAATCTTTCCTCACTATGTCATATTCAATATAAATATTAGAATTCAACAGGTAAAGGAAAACTGAGACTTGATGTAGTGTTTTTATCCATATAGTAGGGTCTATATAATTATAGTAGTTACAAGTGCAAACCCGTGCTACGCACGCGGGGTTCACCATATAATTTATTTAACAGTCTATCTTTCAATATTATAGTTATATGCAAGTTTATGGATTGTAGTTTACCATCATCCCTAAACATTGTTGACTAACAATTATTGTTAATTCTACCGAAGTAATCTCAAAGCACACGGTGTGTAACAAATCTTTATAAATTGGATGAATTTATACATCAAACATCAACCACCAATTAATGAGCATGTCAAGTAACATTCAAACATAAGGTATGCATAAACATAACATTGTATCACCTTGTATACAACATATAAATCAAATATATACACATTTTATATGATAATAGTATTCTAAATCTAGTATAGAAAAATCATGCTTAAAGTGAAATATTGTTTCAACTTTATTTTAAATTATTAATAATCCAACATTTGATGCTTTTTAACAATATCTATTTAAATTAGAAAAATATTATTATAGCACGCGTCATATTTTAACAACTAAAAAAACATGACATGAGAAATGTCAATAAAACATAAACTTTAGGTTGTTTAACGTTTGGAACAATCAAATAAACTTTTGTCTTTACTTCAAATACGTGTCGAAATAACGATTGCACCAATATAAAAATTAAGCTAAGTCTAAGTGAAATCATGTGTCGCCATAAGAAAAGTTATTTTTTGATACCTATAAAAAAACTCAAATGACAGTATATTAATGATAATTGTAATATCAAATACTGTAATAATCACAGTCAACGAAGTGAACAATCAATATAAAATGTAATTATAACCTAATACGATCATAGAAATATTTCTATTACCATTTATAACCCAACATTGTGTTTTATTATAGTTACAACCTAATACAATTTATGCATATAATATTATATATATATATATATAATATTCTCTTTCAAACATAAGTAAATATGTCATAATATCATGTTGTCATTAAAGCGTAAGCAAATATCACCCAACATTATTTTGTGAAATTTCATTGAAGGAATTATCAACAAATATATATATATATATATATATATATATATATATATATATATATTGTCTTAAATATTTTAATTTTTTTACAATTTTTTTGTAAAAGTTTACTAAGAGTAGATAATGAGTTCATGCTTCCTACTATGTTATGATACATATATTTCTTACAGTTAGAAAATATTTATTGATTTCTCGTAATATTTCATGTGACATATTACCTTGCAAATTAAAACATCTAAAAAGTTGACGATAAAAGAGAATAACTAAAAAAAATTACGTATTAATTTTATAACCGATTACAAATAAAGGGAATTAATACGCAGTTAGTTTTATCAATTGTATTTAAAATTAAAAAAGATTCAAATGAAATTGCTTCTTTGATTACTTTGAATTCAACTTGATTAGAATTGAAGGAAATTTTATTTTAACAAAAAGTGGTAATAATATTTAAAAAGTTTACTTATATATTTATAAATAATAACATCGTTGATTTCAATATAATTATCTATGAACATTTCCAACCTGCAAAAATATTCAAAACAACGTAATATAAAATAAACATAAAAGAGATTGTTAAGATTAATTTACCTCATTGTTCAGCAAGATCACCAAGAATTTGGATGGAAAAGTAAATGTGTGTTTCTTATGAACATTTTTCTATTATATTAAGCAAAAATAGAAAAATGTAATGTATAGTTTAGTTAAAAAGGAAAAGAATTAGAAAAATATAAGTCCAAGTTGACTAAGACTATACTAAGTTGAATAAGAATTTGGTTTTAAATATGTTTCTAATACTAAATTTTAGGTAAAAATATTGATTATCCTAAAATATTATATGAGAAATTATTATTTAAATATTATTTTACCACAAATATAATTTTCTTCTCCTAACCTGATATTCTTGTATGCCTATGTTTGACAATAAAAATGAATAAATTTACCTCTACTTTACTATACAAAATAACTTAAGGTCATTTAAAATCTATGTGTTATTATACTTATAAGTCCTTGTAAACTTAACGAAAGAATTTAAATTCATATTCTTCAACCAAAATAAAAGTCAAATGAAATAAAATTTGATGTTAAATGTAATAATAGAAAAAGGAATCAATTTTACCTTAAAAAAAATTACAAAACAATTTCTATTTATAAGATGCTTATGCATAATGAAATCCAATGAACTCCTGCGGGAAATGAGGAAAACCAAAGTCATCACCATACTAATTAAAACAAAAAACCGTATGAGACTTAAAAATTTGGACACAGAATTTGAATCAAAGAGATGAAGTCATGAATATAGAAAAAATATCCCAAATCCAAAAGCAACCGGTAGAAAAGCAAATACTACAAAATATGAATAAAATAATTAAGGATAATATAAAGGTGAAGAAATATTGAATTCAACCAAATTATAATCATTTAAAATAATTTAAGATCATTAATTAAATGGTTTGGAACGATTCTCTACTTTGTTTCGATTAAGAATTGAATATTTATAGATGAAACTATAGAAGGGGAAGAAATAAAATTGCAAGAAGAAGAAGAATAAGGTGAAGGTGGAAAAAATAAGAAGTTTTTTCTTGAATTGAAAGTGTGAAGAAGAGGAAAAAATATTAATTGAATGATAAAAGAATAAAGAATACTGAGAGTGGGGTAGATTGAAATAAGAATGTTGTGAACCAAACTACGTTTTAGGATTTTATTATCAAATTTATGAGAAGCAAACTTTCTATGTAGTATAATAGATTAAATAGATATAATAGATTCGTTTATAAACTATCAAACACAGTAAAGAACAAATTGGTCTAAGCATAAGCTCTCTACCATTGGGACATATTCTCATAAAAATTAACCCATACTTGTCACACTTTAAGGTGGTTTCCTCATAGGTCATCTTGCAATAGGTCACTAATATAAAAGGATAACTAAAGAAATCAAAACACAAAATAGAAATTTCAATTATATTATGTTGAAATATAGTAACTATTCTAGATACTTGAGAACCAAATGAGATATGCATAAAATATAATTAAATAGCCATAAAAATATAACGAATTAGAACCGATGAAGAATTGATACAAAAATATTATAAACGATGATAACATAAACTAATAGCATGTGTATAGAAGTTACCATGGAAGTTGAAGCAAAATCGCTTCTAATATCTTTACTTTGACATTTCAACACATAGATTACATGCAACAAAAGATAGGTAGTCATAGTACTTTTTGGAATAATAATATCATTTAGCTTGTTTTTCAAAATCAAACTATATTATACAAAATGGCCACATGTTGGAAACTGAAAATTGGTTTATTATACGTATTAATTTAAAAAAAGAAGTCAATTTCTAATTCCTATAAACTCAGTTAATAGAAAAAATATCACATTCCCAAAGCCATAGAATATTCGATGAAGGGAGAGAGGAGATTCTATGACTCCAGCAAAAGCAATATGAAAACACATATAACAAATGAAGCAAACTTTCCTTTTTGTTTTAAAAGCAAAAGAGCATAGATAGATGATAATACATGATAATTTAAGATTATTTTTTAAAACAAAGAAGAAACAAAAAAGAAAGTAACAAAGAAAAGTCAAAGTTGAAGGTATATCCAAACAACGAAAAAGAAAATGAAAAGGCACGTGGTTATCTTAAAGTGGAAATTTTACCTTCACATGGAACATTATTATACCTTTTACACAAAATGAAATTATAGTATGATGCATTAATAGTTTGCATGATTATAAATATTTTGTATTAATTGTATTGAAAGTTAAGAACATATGAAAATACATTAGTTAGATATACATCAAAAAGGAGAAAATATCGAGGGAGTAAATGTAAAATGTCACCGAGAAATTTTAATAATTAAGTATTTGGAATTGAATGTATGAGGTAAGAGATAAGTTGTTGTCTTATATTCACTTTCTTCAATTTCCTATATAATAGAATATATATATATATAATAGAGTGTGTGTGTGTGTATTAGATAATATATATTTTTTATGAAAGAAAACAATTTTAGTGAGAAGAGTAATTTAGGTTTTAATGGATGTGAGAAGGAAATAAAAGTATAGTGCAAATTAATCTAACATTGTTAATTTAAAGATTAATGTTGGTTTTAATATATATAATATATTTTCCTCAAGTAAGAAAATGATTTAATTTACAAGGTTAATGTAGGTTTTAATGGATGAGAGAAGGGATCATAAGCATGTAAATTATCAAAAAATAAAGATATAAATTAAGAAGTGCCATAAATAGAAGACCGTTGGTCTTTGTGGCAATTAATGTGACAATGCCAATTTAAAGGTTCAAATTCATAGGACCATACTGTAAAAGTAGTAAAAGATAAAAGTAAACAAAAATACATTAGTGAGATATATCATCTAAAATGAGAAAATATCGAGGGAGTAAACTGTAAAAGTTTATTTAGAAATTGTAATAATTCACTTTCTTATATATTATAATAGTAAGTATAATACACAGATAGATATACATAATAGATTTGGAATAAGAATGAAAATTATTCGAGTAAGAAGATTACTGTAGGTTTTAATGGTCATGAGAAGGGGATATAGGTGTATTGTCAATTTAAGGAAAAATAATGTGAAATTGCCATAAATGGAAGACTGTTGGTTTCTATGACAATTTTATTTTAAAGGTATAAATACTTTGGGACTCTAGTGTAAAATTTATGCTAGAAATGAGAAATTATTGAATTGAGAAGGTGTCCCAAAAAGTTGGTTTATGCAGCAATTAATGTGACAATGTCAATTTAAAGGTTCGAATATTTAGGACCGTATTGTAAAAGTAGTGAAAGATAAGAGTATACAAAATGACTTGGATATATCATCTAAAATAAGAAATTATTGATGGAGTAAAATGTAAAAGTTGCACAACAGATTTTGAATAAGAGTGAAAATTATTTGAGTTAGAAGATTAATGTAGGTTTCAATGGACGTGAGAAGGATATATAAGTGTAATGTCAATTGGAGGAGAAATAATGACAAAATTATGAAAGTGTCATAAATTGAAGACTGTTGGTTTCAATGGCAATTAATATGAAAATGTTAATTTAAAGGTACAAATGCTTAGGGACTCTAGTGTAAAATGTATGCTAGAAATGCTAATAAATCACAATTTGAGATGAGACTTAATATGTTTGAGATAAATATTGAATCCATATTTTGTTTCTTATAAATATACAATAGATTTTCCTCAAGCGAGCATACGATTTGAGTGATAAGATTAGAGTGAGAAGATCAATGTAGGTTTTACTTGATTTGTGAAGGGGAATATGGAGGAAAAATAAAGATATAAATTAAGAAAGTGTCATAAATGGTTGGTTTCTATAGCAATTAATGTGACAATGTTAATTTAAAGGTTCAAATGCTTAAGACCGTATTGTAAGAAGTAGTGAAAAATAATAGCATACAAAAATACGTTAGTGAGATATACCATCTAGAATGAGAAAATATTGATAGGGTAAAATATCATCTAGAAATTGTAGTAATTTGGTATTTGGAATGAAAATGAATGTGGAGAGAGATAAGCTATTTGTCTTATATTCAGATTCTTATATATAATAATTGATAAAATAGTAACTACAACTCATAGATAGATATACACAATAGATCTTTCCTCATGTAAGAAATTTATTTGTGTGAGAAGATTAATGAAGGTTTTAATGAACGTGAAAAGGAAATATAAGTGTAATATGAATTGGAATAGAAATAGAAATAAAATAAAGAAATTTTCATGGATCGAAGACTGTTGGTTTCTACGGCAATTAATGTGACAATGTTAATCTAAAGACATAAAATCTTAGGGACTATAATGTAAAATATATGCTAGAAATGCTAATAAATCACCATTTGAGGATAGTTTTATTTATGTTAATGCTACTTTTTGAGCACCTGATTAGATTTATAAACATACTTCCATAAACTAATAGAGGACAAAAATCAACTTCAAAAATGCATAAACCTTTTTAAATTTCTATTACAACTTATCTAGATAAACATAAATGGATAATAGTTAAAAGTAGTTATAGTGAAACAAATAATAAAATCAATAATCTGAATTCATTTCATAATCTTAGAGTACATGGTTGGATTTACAAAAAGTGTTATATAAATTATTTATTTATATGAAGATATTCATATAATTACCCCTAATAGAAAGTGAGCATAACAAAATTAAAAAAAATTGAAAAAACAAAAAGTATTGGATTAATAAATCCACTTTTATTGTTATTAAATATAAGAAATTAAGAACGACTATCAAAATTAAAAAATCAAAAATAAATAATTTTAATAATTTTAAATAAATTTAATAATTTAAACTTAGCTTGAGATGTTCTCAAAATATCGACTTCACTACTCAAAGTTGAAACTTTGAAGGTTGTAGGAGAGAAATTTGAGTTTTGAAATGATTTCAGTTTTTTTAAGACCTAGAGAATCAAGCTTTGCTTCTAAACTCTAAATAAGTATACACCGAACCCACAACACATACTTCAGATAGTTCACAGAGAGAAAAAGATTTATTGAATGCTAAATAATCACTTGAATTAAGAAGAAGAATTATGATATGAGCTGAGAATGAATATGGAAAAAGAATGAGAGTTAAGAAGAAATGGGAAGATATGTTCATAATAAATTTTATAACATCCTGAGATGTATCATAGGAATTTTAATAGGTAGGAATTAATATATGGTTTGAAGAAAAATTGATAACATACAGAGGGTCAAAATGAAAATTTGACCCTGGAACTAAGGAGAATTGAGTATATTGACTGAGAATGAATGAGAGAGCAGAATACTAATGGTCAAATATTGAATTTCTTATATAATAGAATAGATTTGGTAACAGTTATTGTGTCATTGTCAAATATTGATCTCCTTTTGAAATTTGGTTTAATCTTATATCTATGTATGATTATTGTAATGGTCTAACTAATACATCAGCTCTCAAAGATTTGCAAATTTTTAGAAAATTAGTCTGTTTTTGTTTGGTCATGAACTGCCAAATTTATTACCTATATTTGTACATATACACTAAAATCGTACTTTACAAATCAAAAAATAATATTTGCTTGCATGGGGATCATGGGTGTGTCACATGCTGGGCTAAAAATGTAGACTGTAGATTTAATTATTTTCTACTATAATATTTCATTCTCTTACATTAATTCTCAAAAAAAAAAAATTATTAATGGAGTTTGAAAAAGTTACTGTGAAAGGTTAAGCAAAGTAGACGTTACTTTTGGTTAGTTGTTTATACGAGCTAAAAAAATCCTGTGATTTATTTTTATTACAAGTTTATTAGAGAAATATAGCATTATACAACATGCTTTGAATTATCCATTATTTCCACATGCATATATACTTAAAATATTTAAAAGTGGTGATCTTACCAACATGATCAACATAACATATTGAAATATTTAAAACTAGCAACCTTAAAAACATGATCAACACAAGTTAATTGAGTGTGTGATCTATATTCATAGTAGCTGGTTATTGGTGTCAAAGTGAAAATTCCCATATCGTTTAGTTGTTTTGCTTATTGTCCACTACTCCTCTACGGTGGAACATTGATTAAAATGATTATTATTTAATAATCATTTAGATATTTTTTCCCAAGTAGTATGTTAAAGGTAAATCTATTTCCAAATCAAAAGGTTTGTTTCTTATCAAGTTTAAAAAATGTAAATTCGGATAAATGCTTATAGCTGAAATCTATTCAACATTAATTAATTACAAAAATCATTGAACTTGAATATTCCCACTGGCTATAGCCAAATTTAGGTATTTCACACTTGATGCTATCTTGTTATTAAAGTTTCATAATGAACGATCTACCTTAATTATATTCTTCTTCTTCCTATGTTAAAGTGATATTTATATTAATTGCGAGTTCTTGTACTTGACTATATTAATCGGTTAATGAAATACCTATACCATTTGGCATTCATATTTTTATTTAGCTTTTTAATAGGATTTTCACTTATTCTACATTTATATGATTAGTTAGATTGAATTCCTACCGACCAGACAATGGATCGTACGTAGTAAGATCAAATATGTATATCCCATCCATAAATGGATAGTAAATGTACTATCATAATTTAATTTTTAAAATTAAACATTTTAGAATAGTCCTCTATAGTTAATAAATTTTCGATTACAGTTTGGGTTGAATGGCTAAAATCAAAATTCATATAAAAGTTTAATAGTATGAAAGGTCGGTTCCATCGTAATAGTGCTATTACTAGTAGAAATGAAATTAATCCACATTGATTTGAACTTATATTATTCAAATTCCACCAATTAAGAGGAGTGCAAGCATTGCTAGGTTTGTTATTTGAACTTGAAATTAACTTTAATATAAATTATTTCAAGTTGTGTGCATAAAAACTACGTGTCTTAGAACAAGGATAAGGAATGAAGATGCTCGAGGAGTGCGTTTGTAAACCGAAAGTCCTAGGAGTGGCATCCACATGTATACCATTGTCGTCATTATTCAAGGAAGCATGTAGAAGACCAATTTGGTTAATCTTCCAAACCGATATCTAATATGTATTGTGTATGTTGTTTGCTTTTTAGAGTAAATGTTGTTTATTACAAGATTAGTTCATGTTTATATGTAGTCGTGATTTTTATTTGAATATTCAATTGTGGATTTCTTTTGAAGAATTGTATTAGTATCTTAATTATATGAATTTTTTTATAAGTTATGAATATTAGATTGTAGACACATAAATTAGTGATTTATTTGCAATGTTTAGGAGTTGTATAAAACATATGTATTACTCTAACTAAATGATGTAAATATTATTTGTACAATAATTAAGGAAAGTTGTAACTGTTTTATCTATGATATTCAACAAACATGATTGAAACAACGAACACAATGTTGGAAAATGCAATTGTGCCATTTTGGCGTACAACATATTATGTTTGTTATGCAAAATTTAAACAATACTGATAAAAGTTGATGTAAACCTTAATTTTAAAACATTTTTCCTTCATTGTATAATTTTGCTTGTAACATATAATAAATATTGGATACACAAAATACGTTGTTTTAAGGTTACTGCTGAAAGAGTTTCTATAATGTTTGGAACGTGTTATAATAGGACGTTTAAAATATTTAATATATATTGTGTAAAACTTTTAGTTTAATGTATGAAACTTTTACTACAGTTGAAAAGTGTAGTAAATGTAAAATCTACAACTATTCATATCATTAAGTGGACATTGTTAAAAGTGCTTTTGTTTAGCAACTGGGGATATGACAACTGCGAGCTAAATGTTGTTGAAGTGTTGTAACTATGTTTTTCAACCATTATAAACTACGTTTTTTCCTGTATTGGCGATAGAATTTCAATAAATAAAAGGTTAAAGTATTGTTTTATCCAATAGAAATTGGACAAGAAATTGGATTCGGTGAAAAGTATATGCTCTTATTAGTAATAAATCGGTTTTCTCAACATTTACAATAATGTCATGCCACCCCTCTCCACACTATGGTGGAAATAGCAAAGCAGTCATCAGTGTCGACGATGATGAGGAAGGAAGTGCATGATAACAACTTGGATAGTTGTGGAGCGATTTCAACTGTGTTGAAGTGGACATTGGCCTCAACATATCATTGACGGAAACACATTCTTGTAACTTACATAAGTGTTTGAAGCAGGACATTGAGGTCATTGATACCGCCTGCCTTCACCTTGTTTTAAAATGGTGCCGCATACCATCTTTTGATAAATCGCTATTTTGATTATCCTTGACGTCCCTATACAAGAGGCAATGGTGCCGCTTATAATGACTTAGACCTTATAAAGTTAGCAGCATAGTAGCTGAAGTATGTTAAGTGAAATGTTTTATAATGACGTCGATGGCCTTGAGGACGCTATCCATCAAGGTCGGCAAGGGATCTTTTGCATTGTTTTGGGTGATGACGCCGTGCATCATTCTCGTCATGTTGGTGTCGACGCCAGAATGCCTCGTCAAAATTTTGTTTTAAATAGGTGGATAACCTATAGTTTATGTAAGTCGATGGCATCATCTTCGACATGGAACTTTATACTTAAAATAATTTAAGTTTGGCTTACCTTGGATAGAGATTCGATGAGGCATAGTGCGGCATGAATTTCGCCTATCTTCTTTAATGGCGGAGAGCCTTAAGTTTTCTTTTACGTCGCTGTTATTGAGGATACCAATATCATTTAATTGTAAATTTCAACACTGTCATCGGGGGCACCAATGTAGATTAGCTTTGACAAGATAAATGTTTTATAAATTTGATTATACCATTGGGGATACCAATGAATTCGACTTTATAACCTTTATATTGTTTATTAGGGATACGAATGCATTTATTTTATAAATTTTCAACATTAACTATTGGGACACAAATACATTTTTGCTCTATAGTTTTGATAAGGTCTATTGGGGATACCAATGCATAAAATTTAGATGTTATAAGTTTAAGGAGTAAATAACCTAATTGCGGACACCAATAGATACAGGTTAAACATGTGTGTAACATGAATTAAATTGTTAAATGAAGGGTTCATAGTCATCCTAAGAAACTATGGGATGTGTGATGGGATAGTCCACATCAATTATAAATGAATTGGATATGTGTGATTGATAGTCTACACAATTTAAGAGCTAAACCATGTGTGATGGGTAGTCCATATGGTAAGGGATGTGTAATCCAAGTAATAATTACATGTGAGATGGATAGTCTACATAATTATGTTAATTAAACCATGAATGATGGGCAGTCAATATTGTAGGGGATGGGTAATCCAAAGAACTAATATATGTGAGATGGGTAGAGCACATAAATATAAGATGGATAGTCAATAAAAACTTAGATGGGCAGTCTAATTACTTGGGATGAGTAATCCAGTGTATATTGCATTTTCCATATCAGTATATTATATGTTATAACCATTAAGGATGCAGGAGCATAGTATATGGTTGAGATGTTTTGGTTAAGATACTAGTGGAGAAGAACTCGCTTCATTCAATGGCGTGGTCTCACTAGATATCTATTTGGTTCGAGATGGTAGGTTATTATTTACACCAGACTGTTATCTGACCTGAAGTTTTTGTCTTTCTCCTTAAACTCTCGGGTACTCATTTGAGTAGGTCGGGAGTAAAAATTTTTAGGTTTCCAGTTGGACGAATATGCTACGGGATAGAAGCTCTATCTAATTCCATTGTGTAGTTTAGTTTTGTCTATTTGGATGTAATGACAAAGTTGTATTATTGCCAAGTATTTGACTCTGATCAACCAAAGGGGCATCTTCATATGTCGCTTTTGGAGTGTTTTGTAATATTTATATTTTCTTTGAACGTGGAATCATAAATGGGATTATGTAATGAATATGAAATCATATTTTGAAATGGAATGTAAAAACTATTTCTGAAATTTTATTTGAAAATTTTTCATATTCGTGCACTTCTTATTATTGATATGATTAACATAACAGCATTTTGTTACCAGAATTTAATACTATGATGAGTGCAACATCCGTAGCTCTTAATTTCGGGCCTTATAATAGGGGTTGTTACAATAAGGTAGGGTTTTGATAAGGGAAGATGGAAATACCAAAGTGGATAAGGATGTAAGGTGTGGTCTAGTGAAAATGAAGGGAAGGTTCTGTTTTTCTTTTAGATAAACCAATACCCTTAAGCAGTATTAAATCCAGCTACCTTTTAATCAACGTTTTTCATCCGTTTAAATATTCACTCGAGTCGTTTTGTCAAATTTTTATTTCATTTTTGTAATAATTTTCCTTATATTAAAATATCGCTTTTCGGCTTTACATAGTTTTAAAATAATTGTTTTACTCCTCAAAACAAATTTCAAAGTTCACAATTTATTTAAGTGAATATTAGTCACGCATCCCTAAAACCAAAGTTAATTCAAACGGCATCCTCCCTAAAAAATGTTGTAAAGCGGGTCCCTATAATTATTTTACTGTAGCAGCATTTATTTTTCGTGTTTTTTTCGCCAGTGCTTAAAAAATTTTTCAAAAAATTGTAAATAATATAACTAGGTTTCTGAAAGAAAAAAAAAGAAATTGCAGACATATCTGCAATTATTTCATATAATTACAGACATGTCTGCAATTATTCACTAAATAATTGCATTCGATAAACATCTGAATAATTGCATATATGTATGCAATTATTCCATATAATTGCAGACATGTACGCAATTATTCACTGAATAACTGCGTTGAATAAAAATCAATATAATTGCAGACATGTATGCAATTATTCACTGAATAACAGCACCTTGATTTAACAATCATGATATTTACGTAAATATCTACACTTATTCCTTAAAATTGCAGACATATCTGCAATTTTTAGTTGCAAAGGCATGCTATCCAGAATAAGTGCAGACATGTCTGCAATTATTCTCTAAAATTGCATACATATCTGCAAGTATTCCTGAAACATACCGTGTGTCATTTTTTCCCTTTTCATCCTTGGTTTTTGATTTTTTTTGACATGAATACGAAGATAAATATTAATTGAAATAAGTTTTAAAATTTGGAAGTTTTTTTGTTTTTTATATGTTTTTTGATGATTTTCAAAAAATAAGGACCTAATTTACATACTTTTTTCGACTGGGGTTTTTGTGAATTTTGAAACCTATCAAGGACCTGTGCCAAAAGTATCCTTTATTTAATTTCACAAATATATAATTTAATTGACTTTTAAATTTAGCAACCATAATTCAAATTTCAAATTTGATTTTAAATCAATATGCTTCTTTTATTATCAAATAAATCCTAAAATTCAATTGATTAAATTAAATCAACAATATATCCATTTTAAAATATTCAGTTTATTTTATCTTCAAACAAGGATGTTACATATTTACAAAAATATAAGAAATAAATAATACTTACCTGACCATGCTCTGTTGGATTTGGCCCATTTGGCATCGGTTGAAATGGGGTAAATTTCAAAAAAAAAGTCCCTAAGTGGATCTTAATGGACCTACGTAAATAACTAATTAGCATTCAGATCCAGTCTATAGTTTAAAATAAATTTAATTTAATTTAAAATGTTTTTATTTTATATATTTAAAGTATATTATCGATATGACATATATGCATAATATTACAATATAAGATAACTACTCTATAACATGTGTATAAATTTTTACACACTCGTATAGATATTGGAATTTATAAATATTGTGTGTGTGTGTGTAACATACTTACATATGTATATGACAATTTCATATATATATTAAGGGGTAATATAAATACCTAAGTATATATGTTTGAATATACCAAGATATGTGTATACCGTTTTGTATACACATATTGTTAATACCATATATATATATATTGCCATATTCAATAAATTTATAAAATCATGTATATATGTAGAAAGATATGTATTTATATTAATTAAATAATTTCAAAATATTTTTTTATATGTATACATATGCAAACATATATATATATATATATATATATATTTCAAATTTATTAATAAAATCAAGTTAGTTTGACTAAGTAAAATATTAATTTAAATTTTAAATCTAAGTTTAAAAAATCATAATTTAAAATTAGTATGACTGAATCGATGATATTTTATTTTTAATTTTAGAATCATTTTTTATTAATTTAAAATATCACATAAATTTAAAATCAAATAAAACATAAATATCTAGTATTTTACTAAGTCAAATATTTTAATTTTATACAATTTATTAATAATTTTTAACCAAAAATATTTTATATAAAATATATATACATATAATTTATATGTTTTATTTGTTAATACATATATAAACATATTAATATATATATATAATATTTAAAATATTTTATTCTCGGCCATGAATAAAATAATATTTATACTAATTTAACATACACACATTAAGGGTGCATTCGTCGATTGATTGGGTTAGAGGCTAAAGGTTAGAGTGTTCATGAACAACTTTTTATTATTAAAGATAGGTTAGAGGTTGAGTAGGATGTAAAAAATATTGTGTAAATGGTGTAAAGATTGTTGAATATAAATCGTTACATGATTTTATTTAATAATTATACTTAATATTTGATATTTGATATTAGAAACTCAAATACAACTACAAATTCAAAAACCTACTACGACTTCAAATTTCTTTTGCAATCATGACGCGGACAGTCTGCACAAATGGCTCTATATCAAATTGGAGCATCAATATAGCGATCTCCATATTGTCTAGATTTCTCAAAACAAAAACATCTTGTTCTAATTCTACTGGCAAGAGCCAAGCTTGGACTTTCAGTTGGGACGGTGGTGGATAAGAGAAAGCTAACGTCGGCAGTGTAATGCTGAATCTGGAGTGAATGTAACATTGTGAAAATCAGATACATCAGTAGCATCATGGCAAGCCATAACATCATCCGCACTCTCTCCGTTCATAAAACCAACCTAGCGCATGGCGTGTTCGTAAACGAGATACGAAGGAAGTGTGCACTCAACTTCACTACTGAATGGGTAATTTCTTTAAAGCAGGTGTCCATTAAGTAAAAATTCAATCATCTCCCAACCGTAAGTGAGGTCCTTAAAATGCTTCAAGAATGTAATACCTTCTTATTTCGCTCTTTTCCAAACTTCATCATTACCCTTGATTATCTGCCTTTGCAAATCCCATTTCCCCACCTCCACTGTCATCAAACTCCAAAAATTTCTACATAAATGTAGATGGTTGTCCTATTTCTACACCAGAACCAATGGGGCATAATTTTTCTCCATAATTATCCCTCAAGTAGATTCGAAAACATCGATAAAAAAAACCTTTTTTTGTTTTTCTCTTTCATTTGATGTCAATAAGAAATATGCATCAATAAATCTCTTTGTTCAACCAATACGTGGAGTAACTCCCGATATAGCAGTAAAAGCAAGACGTGTAGGCTGGTCAACTAATCAAGTTACTATTGAAATAGGATCTATATAAGGAAAAGCACTTGTTATTCGTTGGTTATTAGGGGCTTCGTCCGTCCATTCTGGGATCCATTTTCTTAAGATAGAGGAAGATAATGAAGAAGCCATTAGATTTTGTAAGAGAATAATTGTTCTGATTTTAATTCAGAGTGAGGAAGAGTGTGGGGCTCGGCATGCTCATATAAAGATTTTACTTCGGACTAATTTTTTTTTACATTAGTTCAATTAAGTTAGACATAAAAATTACCTCGCATTCAACCTATGGGAATCGAAGCTTTCACCCACTATCTACCCAACCGCTGATGTAATTTTTACATCTGACTTGACTGAGTTAAGTCGGATGTAAAAATTCACGTACACTCACCGCGCTTTGAAATGCTTGTCCATGAATGCATTGTAATTTAAAACTGAAAACTATATATCATATTTTAAATGAAAATATATATTCAATAAAATTATTTAACATTTAAAATAAGTTTCAAAATAAATTTATAATATATAGGACAAAATTTGTTTTTATTTTATTAAATTCTAATTTAATACATGTCAACTTATATTAAATCCATATTAAATATTTGCTTATCCTAAAGCATTCAATAAATTAAATAATATGGAAATGATGTATATATGAGATTAAGGGCATGGTCATAGGGTTATATCTAAAATATAATTGTTACCTTTGAAGATCTAGTCATTTGTAACACCTTGATCTTCTTTGATCTCCTTGGAATCAGAATCCACCACTCAAGCTTGCAACGGAAAGAGTTGAATGACCAATGGAGTGTTGAGTTTTAAGGGGATGAAGCTCTAAAGGGCACGTCTATGGCCAGGAGGACAAGCTTTCAAAAAGTGTCTCCAAGAAAGAGAATAAGCGAGTGTTTATATATAGGGCCTATGAGAAAATATCTAACTCTCTTTACTTGGTCTATAAGACCAATTCAAACTCACTTAAGCCTTCCCCGTTGACCATATATGGCCTGCCCTATGTTGACTAATATGTCAATATAGTGTTAACCCAATTAATTATTTGTACCTATTTAAAACCTATTTTTAAATATATAAATCAATATCATATATTGATATGTGCACATATAACATTTATATATACACTCAAATAACCACTATTAGCACTCGAAAAATTTCTAAGAGCTACCCCAATTGTTAAAACTACCTAAACAGCAAATACACTTATAAATAGTATTTCTTAAATATTAATTAATTTATAACACATTATAACCTAATTAAATCGAATGATATTAGGGAGATTTCACAAATATGGTTGGGTGACTCATGAGTGTGAATTCAGTCAGCGACTAATATTGAACAATTCAAATATTAACATCCACACGTCACCTTAAAGGATGGAATGATAGTTTGGCTAAATTCATCACTTATAGATCTTTTTAGTAAAATCATATTTTAGATCAACTTAAGCTATATCGTTAGGTGATGATATAATATACACACGTTTTCTTTATTAACACTATATCGCTTTAAGATATATGGAGTTTGGTATCGGTCAAAAAATCCAACGATATTCGTGTACAACTTTTTGTCCATCTACAGATTCCTTGGTTCAGTAATAATATTTATTATTAGCTATTTACATTATTTAGAGATTTTGACTTTGAGTGGACTAAAGTTGACCATGATACTAACGTCATAAAACTAAGGAGGCCAATTTGCTATTGAATAGTGTTTCACTTCCTATGCTTCAACTCAAACCTAATTATATATGCTTGATGGTCGTAATGGCATGATTCAACTGTAATTAAAAAGGAGTATACATGTTGATGTTCCATAGTATTCTCTAGTTGAGAGAATTGTATAACATTGTCGTAATGAGATTTCCTATGTGACCTACTTGTTATTAACCAATAGGAAAACCTCATCTTATAATTATCCAATAACTATGAATATGTAACCACTTGCCTCCCTAATAACCATGAGTAATACATTGCTCAACACTTGGACAGTGTTACGTACAATGGTCTCAACAAATATATATATATATATATATATACACACACATATACATATAAATGTAAATACATATCCTTCCCCAAAACATCTTGAATATGAGTATTTAAGATAAAATGTTATTTAAATTTTGATTAATTACTCATGGTTATAGCTATTTGCAACTACAATCGTATAATATTTAATTTAAGAATTTTCTTATTTATATAATCTAAAATTATCTATACTTATTTATATCAAAATATAACACAATATGTAAAAGAAAACAAATGCTACAAATAACTTTTACTATGAACAAGACCATTTATAGTGTTAGTTACATAACATATTTACATAATTTCCAATAAAGCATACCACTTACTTTCTCATTCTCATCGTCGTTGTTATTAGCTAAATGGCCAATAGATGTTCCATTAGAATTTCCACCATTGTGGCCACTTCTTCCTCTACTTTGCATGCAGTAGCATCCAATTCCATGTCGGCCACTTCTTTTGTGCCACCTGTCGGGTCTTCTCAAATTCATCGATAGCCTATTGTCGTTGTTCCATTGATTATAGTAGAATATTGTAACGACCGTGATTTTATTACCGTCGTAATAAATGTTTTTAAAATCGGTAACGACCGTAATTTTTAAATTACTGTCGGAGCGAATAATTTAAATAGAAATTTTGAATTGAAATTTGGAAATTTAAAAATGTTGCAAAGTCAGTTGATATTATCAGTGGTGCACATTGAAATTTTTTGTAAGAATGCAAATCATTTTCTATTTAGTGGGAATTAGCCATTGTTGTTGTTTCGTTGCATTCACGTGAGCAAAGGTGGAACAATTTCTTAGGACCTTGCAGCCACCAAAGTTTTAAAGGCAAAAGTTGAACATTTTCTCTTTGCTGTCATCATAACATTATAGGCAGCCAGTACCTTATCTCCCTCTAGAGCATGTTTGCATTAAATGCATTTGTACCAAACTCTTCCAACACACTTCATTTTGACTAGTTCACAATATTAGAAAAAAGGAACACTACAACATGACTTTGCTCATTTCTCAGAAGCTCGGTGAAGCTTTAATGGTGTTTTAAATATACTTGCTTCCTTTAATCTCAGTTGCTGGTTCTGTTGAAGCAAAGTTGAGGTGAGTGAAAACTCACAATTCTAATTTAAAAGCTAGGGTTGCAACTTAGTTAGTAAAATTGTTTACGTTTGTAGACCAGACAATATTCACGTATGCAATATTTGTGATTTCCCATTTTCTCGCGTGCGTGTAATAGACGGGGCTAGAGTCAGGGGTAATATCTTTGATTTCTTAATATCCACATGGTGAATGATCCGAACGTTGCATGTAGGTTCCACCTCACTATTAGAGGCGACCAATACAAAGTTAACAACAAAGACTATAAAATTTAGAAGTGCCAAGTTCTAAAAATTTGAGCTAATGCCACCCAATTCTAGTTTCAATTCGGACTTACGTCAATTGGACCTCACTGATCTTATTCTAAAGACCAACCCTCTGTATTTTGTGTCAACAACCCAAGCAAAAGAGAAGAGTATAGACCTATCTCTTATTGCAGTGTGATGTACAAAATTATTCACTAATATTTATGTAGGAGAACGTTATTTATCCTCCCTGACTTAATATTTCATAGTCGAAGTGAACACATATTATATGTATTAGGATTCGTCTAAGAGCATTCTTGTACACACAAAAGCTTACCCAGGTCATTCTTTTTTTTTGTCTACTTCATTTCTCATTGAAGCTGAGACACGCGTGGAGCTTGTGACATGGGATCGAAGTAGTTGTGGACAATTTTCACAGTAATTCACTTGATTCGATAATATTGGATTAGCAGAACGGGGCTTATACTCTAGTCTCACCTTTATTCATTGTTATGTAACCATTGCCAGTTTGTCGAGAAAATTATGCATGAATTTCTCAAAAGCACTTTCCTGTAGTTTCGTATAAAGCTAAAAAAAAAACAAGAAGAAAGAATGTGTCAGTGCGTGTGCATAGAAATATAGCCCCAGGTCTTGTACGTGTATTGCAAATTTGGTATGTACATATTTAATACACCTGTACTACTATTTCCTGGTCACTTAATTCATTTTGCTTATTTCAATCAGTTCATGCATGAAATATTGCCAGGCCTTATGTATATTTTGAACATGAGCACCTATTGTAGCTCCTCTAGGACGTGTCAGCACGTATATATTTTTGCATTTGTACATACACATAGCACATGCGGCCAAGAGTTACCCAAAAGTGTATATATTTGCATTGTCTGTTAGAACATTTTATATCCAGATTGCATGCATATTGAAGTAAGGCCATGTTGCATTGTTTTAAAGTCCATCTGTGTGTGTATTCAATTATACACGAAAGTGAGCAAAATCACCTTATTTTTACTTTATATTGGTGCATAGACCATGTCCAGATTGATGTTAATGTTGCCCATTGCATTTTGGGTAAAATGTTTTAAAAGTGTACGCTGTGATAGTGCAAAATATTTCGATGAAAATATAGTGGCGCAGTCCACTATTTAATTTACGTAGAACCGGTGTTACGTTTTAAAACGTATTTGGTTGCCGTTATTTTTATAACGGAATTTTTACGCCGGTATTATATTTTTGAAGCGTGTTGTTTTGATGACATTTTTGAAGAATAAAAATTACTCTTATTTTGACTTTAGTAACCGTCAAATTTTAAAGTGAATTTTTAAGCGGTTATCCGACAACGCTGATTTGATATCCGTTTTTACGGTGTTTTGTGAAGCGCAATTTCCTCGTCGAAATTGCTATAGTTGTTGCTGTTTTACTCACGTGTTTAAAAATCATTTTAAAATAAAATTGTTTCCAAAAATTTTACAGTTTGCGCTTTCAAAAGAATGAGGAAGCGAATTAAACGATTTAGCAAAATTAAGGACTATGAACCCTCACTTTTACTGATTCGCTTAATTCCGGACTTGTCCGTTTGAGAACGTAAAATGTTATTTATTTAAAATACACAATTTTGCACTTTCAAGGAAACGATGAAGAGATTTAAACGATTTAGCAAAAGTGCGGAGTATGGAACCACACTTTTACTATTTCGGTTAATTACGGACACGTTAATTGAAACATCTGCTGTTTGATGATTCTGATGATTTTGTTGGGCTTTCGAGCCACTCTGCTGGACCTTCGGGTCATCTGATGGACCTTCGGGTCAATTACCAGTACTAGGCCTTCGGGTCACTCCGCGGACCTTCGGGTCATCTGATGGGCGCCAAAAATGTATAGTACTTGGTAGGCTTCGGCCATCTGAGATGCACGTGCGGCGTAGCTAAAACTCGCCATCTGCTGGGATCGATCCATCTTTTATGCTGACTTTTCTAGTTATCTTGTTTTGATTTCTAGATTTTGTGACTGCTGATTTTCTAGTTATCTATTTGGATTTCTAGATTTTGTGAATTGCTGCTTTGAATTCAATTATGAATTTGGAAGTTGAGTTTGTGTATAATCTCATCTGAGATTATAAATTTGCGTATGGCTGTTTGAAATTCAATTGTGAATTTGAAAACTGATTTTGATGGAGTTTAAATTGAGATTTCTTCATTTAAACTATGCTGATTATTTATGCTGTATAGTCTCATTCGAGACTATAATTATTTGTTTAAGTGTTGTTTATCATTCACTTATTTCTAAGAATAAATTAGACTGATCCGTTTATTATTTTCTTTTAAATAATACTCGGGTCAGACCGAGTCATTTCAGGGTAGTCTCTATCTCTGATTCAGTTGCAGCTTCAGCTTTTGGGATTTCGCATCATCTTTTGTCTAGACTTCGAGGAGTTCTTTTGGTTATTGACTATCGGCTTATGTATGTATTAATGGATATGTATATGTATATGTATCGGTTCTTGTGAACTATCGATTGATGTAGCATGTATTCCAGACTAGTCTTCCGCTATATATCTGATATTTCTGTTCTGATATGATTATACTACATGTGTTATTGTTATTATGAGTTGTTCTGGATTTTTCTTAAGCCACCGTAGTTTCGTTTTAGATTTGGATTGAATATATATCTTTGGGAGTAATTTACACAACTCCTATCGATGTAATCAATACTCGTCTAAGGCATAACTTACGGATGGTCGCTTCTAACAAGCCTTATTCTTCGCAATAGCAGACGTTATTCCTTATAATAACCTTTGTTATTGTGAGCATAGAGGTGGGGCGTCACAGTTGGTATCAGAGCTGAGATTCAGAACAAATTATAATAAACACAGAACAGAAACAGAATGGAATACGTGTTACAATTATTCGAGGATTTTGTTCGTGCCTTTCCTAATCTATTCCTTCGTTGTTTTTAAACTTTTATCCTCTCTAACAAGTTGGAATATGTCTAAGAATATATCTCATATTTCCGTAGTATTCCATTTGTTAAATTCCTTATTAATCTTGGTTGTAGTTTCCTTGGGTTAAAACAAGGAAAGTCCTCTGTTTTCGATTATCCTACTGCTCCTAAGGGTTCCAAAAATCTAGGAAGCTTAATGTTGCTTAAGCTTCTGGTTATTCTTTCAGCCCAAAGGTATTCCTTCTTTTATTTTGGAAGGTTATATTTTATTTCGTGGCCGTTCTATTAGAGTTCTTTTCGATACGGGTGCATCGTATTCATTCGTATCGAAGGAGCTTGTTGATGTTATTTCTTTGGATGTTGTTACTCTTTGCGACCCTTTTTAGGATTGTGAATCCTATTGGTGGATCCGCTACACTTGGTTTGTTGTGTGTTGATGTTGAGATTATTCTTTGTGGCTTTTCCTTCATGTGAATCTGCATGTTATGGATCATCTTTATTTTGATATGATTTTGGGTATGGATTTGCTCGTCCGTTATGAAGTTCAATCCTATGTCCCGAAAGAATTTTATATCTCAAGCATCCCGATGCTATCGAGTAGTTATCTATTATATTTCGAAGTATGGACTATACTTCGAAAGCTATCATTTCTTCCTTCGAATCGGAGGATATCATAACTAATATTCCAGTTGTTTGTGATTTTTTCTGATGTCTTCGAGCCTATTTCTAGTTGCCGTTGAATAGGGCAATTGAGTTCCGTATTGATCTTATCTCTGGTGCTCATCCTGTCAGTCGTCCTCCCACGAGGATGTTTGCTAAGGAAAATGAGGAACTCAAGCAACAATTATCTGAATTGGGAGCCAAACGATTTATTCGTTCTAGCTCATCTCCTCGGGGCGCCGCCGTTGTCTTCGTTAAGAAGCCAGATGGTGCTCTTAGGCTTTGCATCGATTATCGCAAGCTTAATGAGCTCACTAACAAATATAGGTATCCATTACCTAGAATCGACGACAGGTTCGATTAGTTAAGTGACGCTAAGCTCTTCTCCCAACTCGACCTTACTACCGGTTTTCATCAGTTACGAATGGCGGAAGATAGCATTCCACTTACCGCATTCCGCACTCGTTGTGATTCTTAGAAATGACTTATTATGTCATTCGGTTTGTCCAGCTGTAACGACCCGTATTTTTCACGGATCGAAAAGTTCGTCAAATCTGGAATTTTTGCATTTTTAAGTCATTTCAGATTTTTTTTGGGGAAATTTGTCTAAGTCCTAGGTCGTACGCGACCTAAGGGTTGTTGGCAACTTAGAGGAGGTCTGCGACTTAAGAAATGTTGTGAGCGACCTAAGTTTTGTTAAGTGTTAGGTCGGCTGGGAAAGTTAGCGACCTAGTAGTTGCCGAGTTAGCGACCTAGTGGTTCTGAGTTAGCGACCTAGTGGTTCTGAGTTAGCGACCTAGTGGTTCCGTGTTAGCGACCTAAGGAGTTAGCTTGTTAGCGACCTAAGGAGTTAGCTTGTTAGCGACCTAAGGAGTTAGCTTGTTAGCGACCTAAGGAGTTAGCTTGTTAGCGACCTAAGGAGTTAGGCTATGTGTTAGGTCGTAACACTGTTAGGTCGTATGTTGTGTTAGGTCGCGTAGGTTGCTAAGTTGTTAGGTCGCTAGGATAGTTCAAGTGTTAGGTCGCGTGTTGTTTTAGGTCGACTTGTGTTAGGTCGCAACCCAACTGAGTCTTAGGTAGTTAGGTCGTTAGGTTGTTAGGTCGCTGGGTTTCCTAAGTGTTAGGTCGCTGAGGAGTTAAGTCGTGCATCTGTTAGGTCGCGTAGATTGCTAAGTTGTTAGGTCGCTAGAATAGTTTGTGTTAGGTCGCGTAGATCTATCTGTTAGGTCGGAGAAGCTTAGGTCGGAGAGTCTTAGGTCGGAAACGACCTAGGGAGATAGCCAGATTTCGACTTAAGGACAGATTTCAGCTATAAATAGGAGGGGTTGTTCTCACTTTTTGGGATCCGGATTTTTGAAGCGACGAAGTGCTGCCATTTTGAGAGCTCGACTTCTACACTTCTTCACTTCTTTTCTCCACTTTAATCTAGTGCTTCCATCCATCCAAATCGAAGATCGAGATTGAAGATTCAAAAGCTTGGATTGAAGATCTTCATCTTTTCAAGAGAGATTTCTTCATTTGAAGCGGATTTGTGATAGATCTAGCTTCATCCTTCGCTGTCCAGATCTGAAGTGTGTTGATTTGAGGTTGTTTAGGTGATTTGGTGAGTGGTGATTATCTCTCACACGGATCCAAAGGAGTATATCGGATTGTTGGCTCGTTTTGGTGTTAAAATAGAGATTTCCATGCATTTTCTTCATCCTATGTGTAGATCCGTATAGATCCATTGTTCATGATGATGTTGCATCCATTTTATCATATGTTAACCTATGCAAGTTCATTCATCAAGTTTGTAGAGATATAATCCATGTTTTCATGCTTATTGGACTTTCAACTCTTTAATTACGAAAATGCCATTATTGTTATAATTGTCTACTTAGATCATATTTGAATGCTTGATTGCTTGGATTGATGTTTGATTTGATTGCTTATTATGAACTAGATGATTGATGATTAGATTTAGATCGAAGATGATTCAAAAGCTAAGGGAAAGGCTCTTGAATTGGAAAAGCTGCTCGTGGCATATGTAGCGGGATGATGAAGCTCTTATGCATAGATTCGATGATGCGATGATGAGATGAGGCTTTGTGAGGATGTAATGAAGCGAGGCATCATATGATGAAGACTTGGTCTAATCCAGACGGGATCATTCCAAGCATGTTGATAACTCGGTGATATGATTCGAGTTGAAGATAATGAATGGATATGAGAATAGTCGTCGAGGAGGATGACTAGGAGGCTTGGATAGCATCGTTGTTGAAGGTTCTAGCATGCTCTAAGCAAGAGTACGTTTGGGCAGATTCGATAGTCCCAACGGCCAACTGTTGATGGTCGAGTACTCTGGGCAGATTCGATAGTCCTAGGCACGGGCTGCGACGACGTGCGGGAGTTATGTCTAGAACCGGGGTTTCCATTAGCCCTTGACGGACGGCTGAAAGAATGTGCCGGTCATTCAATTAACGGTGATATCGAAGCAATGATAACAGTGATAGCCAGAGTCATGGATGTTTGGTTGTATCGTCATTCGGACTCAAGAGCGGTATTTTCTGGGTGCTTATCTGATTTAGGCCTTAGTACTTGGAAAACATCGCCCTTGACTCGAGTGATAGTAGCTTTACTTTAAATTGTATGCTCTGCTATGTTTGCTTCTGCTTAGTGTGTGTCTGGGGGCTATCACTGTAGAATGAGGTTGGAGTGGGAGGGTTGTATTCCTATTCCTTTTCCTTTATGCTCTTTTGGTATGTTGTTAGTTAATTTACTGCTCACTAAGACTGTTGTCTGACTCAAGGCTTTATGTTTTAATTCTTATTGCCTTGGGCTGTTCGTCCATTTTGGGACGGGCAGACTAGGTAGCAGGTGACAGGTGCTGTTCTCTTCTCACGATGCTGATATCGAAGACGAGCTAGAGGGTTGCATATTATTTTCTTATATGTACTGGATATTCCGCTGTTTTGTATTCTCTGAGAGATTTGTAGTGAGGCTGGATGTATTGACTATGTGGATGCTTGTATTCAACTATTATGAAGTTTTATATGATGTCATTTTGTTCTGTAAAGCTTCACTATACTTATGCTCTATTGTATTTTTATCCATGCGCTGTGAGTAATACGATAGATTCAGTTGTTTTAAATTTTGTCTTGACAATCGTCCATGGTCGCCTGGCACACTTTACAGCGCTCTATCTCTAGATTCGGTGCAGGGGTCATGGGCGGTCGTCACATTTGGTATCAGAGCATTGGTTAATCGATTTTACCCAACGCTCGCTGTCGTAACTACGTATGAGAGACGTAATTGTATTGTGATGGATGATTACTATATATAATATAGTAGCTTAGTAGAGTTTGAGTCCTTTATGCAGTTGTTTCTCTAGATGTTCTAATCATTCCTTTTTATAGATATTGAGAATGAGTCGAAGAGGGAGACCAGCTGCTAGGGGAGGTCGTGCTACTGAAGAGACTGCTGATTATGCAGCCATGTTCGAAGCTATGATGACTTCGATCATGAGAAGGATACCAGTTCCGGGGGCGGCAGTTGATGTTGGAGTTCAAGTCCAAACTCCGAAACCAGTGGATTTTGCTAAGTTGTGCAAGGATTATACTGCTCTTGGAGGGAAGGTTTTCTTGGGAACAGAATCAACTATTGAGGTCCAGAGGTGGATAGATGCTTGTAGAAGGATCTTTGGTGATTTGGGAATTGATGATGCAACTAAGAGGAAGTTGGCATCAAGGCAGCTTCAAGGGAGAGCCTCTGATTGGTGGAACTCTATTACCATCGATACTGCGGAGGAAGAGATTACTTGGGAGCAATTCCAAGCTAGATTTGAAGCTAAGTTCATTTCTACAGCTCAGAAGTCTGTTCTGTTCAAGAGGTTTGTGGAGCTCAAGCAAGGTGGAAGATCAGTTCTTGAGTATGTTTCTGAGTTCGAAGCTTTGTCCAAGTATGCCCGGTCGTATATTGAATCTGCTTATCAGAAGAATGAGAAGTTTGTGACCGGCTTGGATAGTTATCTTGGGAGACAGTTGGTGGATCATTTGGACGATTCATTTGAGAAGCTTGTGGAGAAAGCTCTTAGGCATGAGAGTCTGTTTCCTAAGGAAGGACCTGTTGTTGCTGTTACCAAGGGAGAATCTAAACCACAGCAGGGTGGAAACCAGAAGAGGAAGCAGCAGCAGCAGAAGGGTAAGGATGGCCAGAAGAAGCCGAAAGGCGAGGTGACTTGCTACAATTGTCAGCAGAAGGGCCATTTCTCCAAGGATTGTAAGAATCCGAAGGCACCGATGAAGTGTCACAACTGTGACAAGCCGGGACATTTCAGGAAGAATTGTCCAGAACCAAGGAAGGACAGGCAGATTGTGCAAGCCTATGCTTTGGGGGCTGTTCCGTCGTCTTCGAAAGCTCCTACTGCTGAAGAAAAGGGAAAGAGTGTGGTTGTTCAAGGTACTCTTTTCCTATGTGGTGTTCCAGTTAGAGTTCTATTTGATACTGGAGCGTCGCATTCATTTGTTTGTAATGAACTAGTAGGCCGGTTAGGTTTGAAGCCGGATATTGTTGATAGGCCATTGGTTGTGACTAATCCAGTTGGGGGTTCGTCTTGTTTGTGTATGTTATGCCGTGGTCTAGTTGTGTCGAGTCATGGTTGCTCTTTTGTTTGTGATTGCTTTGTTCTGAACTTTGCGGGGTTCGGAATTATCTTGGGTATGGACTGGCTTAGGAAGTATGCGGCTAAGGTTGATTGCGAAAGGTTGGAAGTGACAGTCGAGAATGTGGAGGGGCGAAAGATTGTGATACGATGTAAACATGAGGAAGGCGTCTTCATGAGCTTCATGTATTCGCTAGTTGTTCCACGGGATGGACTGTCTTTAGTGCCAATCGCAAATGGATTCGAGGATGTCTTTGACGAAGTCAAAGGGTTGCCGCCGCATAGAGAGATCGAGTTTCGTATAGATCTAGTTGAAGGAGCCAGACCTGTTGTGATGCCTCTTAGGCGGATGGCGCCTAGGGAACAGCAAGAGTTGAGGGTGCAAGTTGATGATCTTTTGCAGAAAGGATTCATTCGGCGTAGTGTGTCCGAGTGGGGTGCACCAGTTGTGTTTGCAACCAAGGCAGATGGGTCGTTGAGACTGTGCGTCGATTATCGTGAGCTGAATAAGGTGACTAAGAAGAACAAGTATCCATTGCCGAGAATAGATGACTTGTTTGATCAGCTTCACGAAGCTAAGGTGTTTTCTCAGATGGATCTGGCAACGGGATTTCACCAGTTGAGAGTGGCTAAGGATAGTGTGCCGAAGACTGCTTTTAGGACACCATCCGGTTTCTTTGAGTGGCTGGTAATGCCGTTTGGATTGACTAACGCGCCAGCATATTTTGTGGATCTTATGAATAGAGTGTTCAGAGATCAGTTGAACAAGTTCGTACTTGTGTTCGTGGATGATATTCTGATTTATTCCAGAACGGAAGAAGAGCACAAGACGCACTTGAGTATTGTTTTGGAAATCTTACGGAAACATCAGCTGAAGGCTAAGTTTTCGAAGTGTCACTTCTGGAAGAGTGAAGTGAGATTCTTAGGCCATGTGATTTCTGGAAATGGAATAGCGGTTGATCCCGCTAAGGTGGCAGCAATCCAAGATTGGGTTAAACCTAAGAATGCATCTGATGTGAGAAGTTTTCTTGGATTAGCAGGATATTATCGACGGTTTATTAAAGACTTCTCCAAGATAGCTGCACCGTTAACAGGATTGACGAAGAAGAACCAAGTGTTCAGTTGGGATGCTAAGTGTGAGCAAGCTTTCGGAATCCTGAAAGAGCGATTGACGAGTGCTCCTGTTTTGACTATTCCTAGTGGGAATGATGAGATGGTGGTTTACACCGACGCATGTGGTACTGGACTTGGAGCAGTGCTGATGCAGAAGGATAAAGTTGTTGCGTATGCCAGTCGACAACTAAAGCCGCATGAAAGGAATTACCCAACTCATGATTTGGAGTTAGCGGCGATTGTATTTGCTCTGAAGATGTGGAGGCATTATCTGTTGGGAGTTCGATTCGAGTTGTTTACGGATCATAAGTCGTTGAAGTATCTTTTCTCCCAGAAGGATTTGAATCTTCGGCAGCAACGTTGGCTAGAGTTTTTAGCATCATATGATTTTGGTATAGCTTATACTCCGGGAAAAGGTAACGCAGTGGCTGATGCGTTAAGTCGAAGACATGCGGGATTGGGAGCCATGTTTTCTGAATGGAAGAGTCTCGAGTATTTAGCTGGATTTGACTTCAGGCCTAGATGCGAATTGGAACCTGAAATGTTGGCAAACTTATCGATAAGACCGACTCTTGTGGAAAGGATTGGCGAGAGTCAAAAGCGAGATGATAAGCTTGTCAAGATTATCCGTGAATTGGAATCTGGATTGGAGCCAGAAAAGGATAAAGGATTCGAGGTCGATAGAGAAGGTTGGCTTCGAAAGCAAGGACGACTAGTGGTTCCCGATATAGATGAATTGAGGAGTGAAGTTCTGAAGGAAAGTCATCACTCGAAGTTGACAATTCATCCAGGTGGAAATAAGATGTATCGGGATATGAAGAGAACCTACTACTGGGAAGGCATGAAGAAGGATGTTGGAGATTTCATTTCCAAGTGTATGAACTGTCAGTTGGTAAAGGCTGAACAGAAGAAGCCAAGTGGATTGCTTCAACCCTTAGAAGTTCCTACATGGAAGTGGGAACAAGTGTCGATGGATTTTATTGATGGATTGCCTAGAACCAGAACGGGAAATGAAGGGATTTGGGTCATTGTGGATCGTCTGACTAAGAGTGCACGATTCATTCCTGTTCGATCGACTAGGACTGCATCAAAGTTGGCTGAGTTGTATGTGAAGTGGATAGTTCGATTCCATGGTATTCCGAAGAGTATAGTGAGCGATCGAGATCCATTGTTCACTAGTGGATTTTGGAAGAGCTTCCAGGAAGTTTTGGGAACCGAGTTGTGTTTGAGTACAGCTTATCACCCTCAGACAGATGGTCAGACCGAGAGAGTCAACCGAGTTTTGGAAGATCTTCTTAGAGCATGTGTTTTGGACTTCGGAGGATCATGGGAAGATCACCTTCATTTGGTGGAGTTTGCGTACAACAACAGTTACCAGTCAAGTATTGGTATGGCACCATATGAGGCATTGTATGGAAGACCGTGTAACTCTCCGACATGTTGGTTGGAAACTGGGGAAAAGCTGATACTTGGGCCAGAGATGATTCGACAGACTTCGGATTGCATAGAGATCATTCGGCAACGAATGAAGGCAGCCCAAGACCGTCAGAAGAGTTATGCTGATAAGCGTCGAAAGGATTTGGAGTTCGACGTGGGAGATATGGTTTTTGTGAAGATTTCTCCACTGAAGAATGTTATTCGATTCGGGAAGAAAGGAAAATTGACCCCGAGATTTGTTGGACCATTTCCGATCATCGAGCGAATTGGAAAGCTCGCCTACAGATTGGAGTTACCGGAGAAGATGTCGGGTGTGCACAATGTTTTTCATGTATCGTATCTACGGAAGTATGTGCACGACTCGAGAACGGTGGTTTCTGCTGATAGCTGTGAAGACTTAGAAGTTGATCCAGTTGATAGAAGACCTCGTAAGCCACTTCGTGTTGTGGAAACCGACACGAAACAACTTAGGAGGAAGGTAGTTAAGTTGCTCAAGATACAATGGAGTGATGATGATAACGACTGTACGTGGGAGGTGGAAGAGAGGATGAAAGCAGCTCATCCTGAACTCTTCAAGGTATGGCCCTAAGGTGTCGTGTCATCTCACGATATTGTAACTTGTTCTAATTTTAGAATTCTGTACGCTAAGTTAGAATTGGATGCATGGTTTGTTGATTGCTATGGATGGTAGGCGTACAGAATAGTCTTTGATTGCTTTGTTTGCTTGGAATTTCGGGGGCGAAATTCCTAAGGGGGAGAGAATGTAACGACCCGTATTTTTCACGGATCGAAAAGTTCGTCAAATCTGGAATTTTTGCATTTTTAAGTCATTTCAGATTTTTTTTGGGGAAATTTGTCTAAGTCCTAGGTCGTACGCGACCTAAGGGTTGTTGGCAACTTAGAGGAGGTCTGCGACTTAAGAAATGTTGTGAGCGACCTAAGTTTTGTTAAGTGTTAGGTCGGCTGGGAAAGTTAGCGACCTAGTAGTTGCCGAGTTAGCGACCTAGTGGTTCTGAGTTAGCGACCTAGTGGTTCTGAGTTAGCGACCTAGTGGTTCCGTGTTAGCGACCTAAGGAGTTAGCTTGTTAGCGACCTAAGGAGTTAGCTTGTTAGCGACCTAAGGAGTTAGCTTGTTAGCGACCTAAGGAGTTAGCTTGTTAGCGACCTAAGGAGTTAGGCTATGTGTTAGGTCGTAACACTGTTAGGTCGTATGTTGTGTTAGGTCGCGTAGGTTGCTAAGTTGTTAGGTCGCTAGGATAGTTCAAGTGTTAGGTCGCGTGTTGTTTTAGGTCGACTTGTGTTAGGTCGCAACCCAACTGAGTCTTAGGTAGTTAGGTCGTTAGGTTGTTAGGTCGCTGGGTTTCCTAAGTGTTAGGTCGCTGAGGAGTTAAGTCGTGCATCTGTTAGGTCGCGTAGATTGCTAAGTTGTTAGGTCGCTAGAATAGTTTGTGTTAGGTCGCGTAGATCTATCTGTTAGGTCGGAGAAGCTTAGGTCGGAGAGTCTTAGGTCGGAAACGACCTAGGGAGATAGCCAGATTTCGACTTAAGGACAGATTTCAGCTATAAATAGGAGGGGTTGTTCTCACTTTTTGGGATCCGGATTTTTGAAGCGACGAAGTGCTGCCATTTTGAGAGCTCGACTTCTACACTTCTTCACTTCTTTTCTCCACTTTAATCTAGTGCTTCCATCCATCCAAATCGAAGATCGAGATTGAAGATTCAAAAGCTTGGATTGAAGATCTTCATCTTTTCAAGAGAGATTTCTTCATTTGAAGCGGATTTGTGATAGATCTAGCTTCATCCTTCGCTGTCCAGATCTGAAGTGTGTTGATTTGAGGTTGTTTAGGTGATTTGGTGAGTGGTGATTATCTCTCACACGGATCCAAAGGAGTATATCGGATTGTTGGCTCGTTTTGGTGTTAAAATAGAGATTTCCATGCATTTTCTTCATCCTATGTGTAGATCCGTATAGATCCATTGTTCATGATGATGTTGCATCCATTTTATCATATGTTAACCTATGCAAGTTCATTCATCAAGTTTGTAGAGATATAATCCATGTTTTCATGCTTATTGGACTTTCAACTCTTTAATTACGAAAATGCCATTATTGTTATAATTGTCTACTTAGATCATATTTGAATGCTTGATTGCTTGGATTGATGTTTGATTTGATTGCTTATTATGAACTAGATGATTGATGATTAGATTTAGATCGAAGATGATTCAAAAGCTAAGGGAAAGGCTCTTGAATTGGAAAAGCTGCTCGTGGCATATGTAGCGGGATGATGAAGCTCTTATGCATAGATTCGATGATGCGATGATGAGATGAGGCTTTGTGAGGATGTAATGAAGCGAGGCATCATATGATGAAGACTTGGTCTAATCCAGACGGGATCATTCCAAGCATGTTGATAACTCGGTGATATGATTCGAGTTGAAGATAATGAATGGATATGAGAATAGTCGTCGAGGAGGATGACTAGGAGGCTTGGATAGCATCGTTGTTGAAGGTTCTAGCATGCTCTAAGCAAGAGTACGTTTGGGCAGATTCGATAGTCCCAACGGCCAACTGTTGATGGTCGAGTACTCTGGGCAGATTCGATAGTCCTAGGCACGGGCTGCGACGACGTGCGGGAGTTATGTCTAGAACCGGGGTTTCCATTAGCCCTTGACGGACGGCTGAAAGAATGTGCCGGTCATTCAATTAACGGTGATATCGAAGCAATGATAACAGTGATAGCCAGAGTCATGGATGTTTGGTTGTATCGTCATTCGGACTCAAGAGCGGTATTTTCTGGGTGCTTATCTGATTTAGGCCTTAGTACTTGGAAAACATCGCCCTTGACTCGAGTGATAGTAGCTTTACTTTAAATTGTATGCTCTGCTATGTTTGCTTCTGCTTAGTGTGTGTCTGGGGGCTATCACTGTAGAATGAGGTTGGAGTGGGAGGGTTGTATTCCTATTCCTTTTCCTTTATGCTCTTTTGGTATGTTGTTAGTTAATTTACTGCTCACTAAGACTGTTGTCTGACTCAAGGCTTTATGTTTTAATTCTTATTGCCTTGGGCTGTTCGTCCATTTTGGGACGGGCAGACTAGGTAGCAGGTGACAGGTGCTGTTCTCTTCTCACGATGCTGATATCGAAGACGAGCTAGAGGGTTGCATATTATTTTCTTATATGTACTGGATATTCCGCTGTTTTGTATTCTCTGAGAGATTTGTAGTGAGGCTGGATGTATTGACTATGTGGATGCTTGTATTCAACTATTATGAAGTTTTATATGATGTCATTTTGTTCTGTAAAGCTTCACTATACTTATGCTCTATTGTATTTTTATCCATGCGCTGTGAGTAATACGATAGATTCAGTTGTTTTAAATTTTGTCTTGACAATCGTCCATGGTCGCCTGGCACACTTTACAGCGCTCTATCTCTAGATTCGGTGCAGGGGTCATGGGCGGTCGTCACACCAGCTTATTTCATCCATTTTATGAATCGAGTATTCTACGAATATCTCGATGACTCCATTTGTGTCTTTATTAATTTTGGATGAGAATGTAAAATTAAAATTTTGCAAATCTTTTTCGTAAGATTTATTTACAAGTATAATTGGATTTGTGTTTATCGTATAGAAGATGATTTTGTGATTGTATTGCCCATTGAGTGCTTTAAGAATTCTGGTCGATGCGCTTGATCAACGTTATCGATAGGAATCTCCTAAACGCTTTGATGAGACAATTTGACACAATAAATTGACCTATAAAAAGTAAATTTTTCTAGAAAATGATTTCGTAAGGACAATTGAAATTTTTGGAAGTTTTATCCTTTCAGGAAAGAAGGTTATTTGAAAGAACTCTTTTTCGATACTCTTATCCTTGTGATTCTCGAAGGGAACCAAGACTTCATTATATGTACCAATACTAGCCGTATTGGTTTCAGTGCTATTCTCATGCGAAAAGATAGTAGTTGCCTATGCTTCTAGACAACTAAAGCCTAACGAGATTCGTTATGCTACCCATGATTTGGAGTTAGCCGCTATAGTCTTTGCTCTAAAGATTTGGCGACATTTTTTTTATTGGACGAGCGTTTTGTTCTCTTCACTGAGCACAAATCTCTGAAGTATCTATTCCCTCAGAAAGAACTTAATTTGAGGCAACAGAGTTGGCTCGAATTTCTTGCTTCATATGATTCTGATATTCTGTATACCCCTGGTAAGGGTAATCGAGTTGCTGATGCGCTTAGTCGCAAGCAGCAAGTTGTTATTTCCATGATGCTAACAGAGTGGAATATTTTGGAAGCTTTATCTCTTTGCGATATTAGAGACCATCCTTCAGTTTCTGATTCTTCCGTGCTTTTATTTAGCATGGAAGCTCGTCCTAATTTGTTGGATCGTGTTGCCGATGCCCAGAAGCAAGATCCAGATCTTGCTTATCTTTTTCAGAGTTGTAAATTGGAATCTCGAAGTGATGATCTGAAGGATTTCGATATTGATATTCATGGTTGTATTCGGAAGAAGGGTAGATTGATCGTGCCTGATATTTCTAATCTTAGAAATGACATTCTTGAGGACTGTCATCGTTCTAAGTATACTATCCATCCAGGCAGTAGCAAGATGTATGCTGATATGAAACTCTTATACTATTGGGAAGGTATGAAGCGTGATATTGCAAGTTATGTAAGTCGTTGCATGACTTGTCAACTTGTTAAAGCAGAACATCAACGTCCCAGTGGTCTTTTGCAGCCTCTTGAGATTTCATTATGGAAATGGGATCAGATTTCCATGGACTTCATTGATGGTCTACCTCGTTCGAGGTCGGGCCATACTAGTATTTGGGTGATTGTTGACCGAATGACTAAATCAGCCCATTTTATTCCTATCAAGTCCAATCGGACTGCTCCTTTGTTGGCTAAGCTGTTTATTAAGGAAGTCGTTCGACTTCATGGTGTGCCTAGTTCTATTGTTAGTGACAGAGATCCGCTTTTCACTAGTGGTTTCTGGCGGAGTCTTCAGAAAGCTATGGGCACTAAGCTCAATCTCAGTACAGCTTATCATCCACAGTCTGACGGTCAGACTGAAAGGGTGAATCAAGTTTTGGAAGATCTCCTTCGAGCTTGCATTCTTGATTTTGGTGGTAGTTGGGAAGACCACTTATCTCTTGTTGAGTTCTCTTACAACAACACTTTTCAATCCAGTATCGGTATGGCTCCTTTCGAGGCTTTTTACGGAAGGCCGTGCCGATCACCATCTTGTTGATTGAAATCGGGGGAAAAGTTAGTTCTCGGCCCCGATTATATTCGTGATTCTTCGAAGAGGATTGATAATATACGACAGAGAATGAAATAGGCTCAGAATAGGCAGAAATCTTATGCCGATCATCGTAGAAAGCCTTTGGAATTTTCTGTTGGCGATCTCGTATTTATTCGTGTTTCCCCGATGAAGGGTGTGGTGCGTTTTAGTCACTCCGGGAAATTAGCTCCTCAATATGTTGGACCGTTTCCTATTACGGAATGCATTGGTCTAGTTGCTTATCGTGTATTGCTACCTGTTCAGTTTTCGGGAATTCATGACGTATTTCATGTGTCCCAGCTTCGTCGAGCCTTCGAGATTCAGATTCTATTATTGATCCTCCTATGTTGCAAGATCTTGAGATCTCACCCGACTTGTCTATTGTGCAAAATCCTATTCGTGTGCTAACTACGAAGGTGAAACGCCTTCGGAACAAAGAAGTTCCGCTCGTGAAGATTCAATGGTCCGCAAACCCCAAAGATTGCACTTGGGAAACCAGAGAATTCATCGAGCGTTCTTATCCCGGTTTTCTCTCCCCTTCGGGTGGAGGTGAGCATTCGTATATATCTTTCCTTTTTAATATTTGATTTGATAAATTGTTGTGTTATTGACTACTTCTAGTATGAAAATTGCGGGGACGCAATTTTTATAAGGAGGGGAGTCTGTAACGACCGTGATTTTATTACCGTCGTAATAAATGTTTTTAAAATCGGTAACGATCGTAATTTTTAAATTACTGTCGGAGCGAATAATTTAAATAGAAATTTTGAATTGAAATTTGGAAATTTAAAAATGTTGCAAAGTCAGTTGATATTATCAGTGGTGCACATTGAAATTTTTTGTAAGAATGCAAATCATTTTCTATTTAGTGGGAATTAGCCATTGCTGTTGTTTCGTTGCATTCACGTGAGCAAAGGTTTAACAATTTCTTAGGACCTTGCAGCCACCAAAGTTTTAAAGGCAAAAGTTGAACATTTTCTATTTGCTGTCATCATAACATTATAGGCAGCCAGTACCTTATCTCCCTCTAGAGCATGTTTGCATTAAATGCATTTGTACCAAACTCTTCCAACACACTTCATTTTGACTAGTTCACAATATTAGAAAAAAGGAACACTACAACATGACTTTGCTCATTTCTCAGAAGCTCGGTGAAGCTTTAATGGTGTTTTAAATATACTTGCTTCCTTTAATCTCAGTTGCTGGTTCTGTTGAAGCAAAGTTGAGGTGAGTGAAAACTCACAATTCTAATTTAAAAGCTAGGGTTGCAACTTAGTTAGTAAAATTGTTTACGTTTGTAGACCAGACAATATTCACGTATGCAATATTTGTGATTTCCCATTTTCTCGCGTGCGTGTAATAGACGGGGCTAGAGTCAGGGGTAATATCTTTGATTTCTTAATATCCACATGGTGAATGATCCGAACGTTGCATGTAGGTTCCACCTCACTATTAGAGGCGACCAATACAAAGTTAACAACAAAGACTATAAAATTTAGAAGTGCCAAGTTCTAAAAATTTGAGCTAATGCCACCCAATTCTGGTTTCAATTCGGACTTACGTCAATTGGACCTCACTGATCTTATTCTAAAGACCAACCCTCTGTATTTTGTGTCAACAACCCAAGCAAAAGAGAAGAGTATAGACCTATCTCTTATTGCAGTGTGATGTACAAAATTATTCACTAATATTTATGTAGGAGAACGTTATTTATCCTCCCTGACTTAATATTTCATAGTCGAAGTGAACACATATTATATGTATTAGGATTCGTCTAAGAGCATTCTTGTACACACAAAAGCTTACCCAGGTCATTCTTTTTTTTTGTCTACTTCATTTCTCATTGAAGCTGAGACACGCGTGGAGCTTGTGACATGGGATCGAAGTAGTTGTGGACAATTTTCACAGTAATTCACTTGATTCGATAATATTGGATTAGCAGAACGGGGCTTATACTCTAGTCTCACCTTTATTCATTGTTATGTAACCATTGCCAGTTTGTCGAGAAAATTATGCATGAATTTCTCAAAAGCACTTTCCTGTAGTTTCGTATAAAGCTAAAAAAAACAAGAAGAAAGAATGTGTCAGTGCGTGTGCATAGAAATATAGCCCCAGGTCTTGTACGTGTATTGCAAATTTGGTATGTACATATTTAATACACCTGTACTACTATTTCCTGGTCACTTAATTCATTTTGCTTATTTCAATCAGTTCATGCATGAAATATTGCCAGGCCTTATGTATATTTTGAACGTGAGCACCTATTGTAGCTCCTCTAGGACGTGTCAGCACGTATATATTTTTGCATTTGTACATACACATAGCACATGCGGCCAAGAGTTACCCAAAAGTGTATATATTTGCATTGTCTGTTAGAACATTTTATATCCAGATTGCATGCATATTGAAGTAAGGCCATGTTGCATTGTTTTAAAGTCCATCTGTGTGTGTATTCAATTATACACGAAAGTGAGCAAAATCACCTTATTTTTACTTTATATTGGTGCATAGACCATGTCCAGATTGATGTTAATGTTGCCCATTGCATTTTGGGTAAAATGTTTTAAAAGTGTACGCTGTGATAGTGCAAAATATTTCGATGAAAATATAGTGGCGCAGTCCACTATTTAATTTACGTAGAACCGGTGTTACGTTTTAAAACGTATTTGGTTGCCGTTATTTTTATAACGGAATTTTTACGCCGGTATTATATTTTTGAAGCGTGTTGTTTTGATGACATTTTTGAAGAATAAAAATTACTCTTATTTTGACTTTAGTAACCGTCAAATTTTAAAGTGAATTTTTAAGCGGTTATCCGACAACGCTGATTTGATATCCGTTTTTACGGTGTTTTGTGAAGCGCAATTTCCTCGTCGAAATTGCTATAGTTGTTGCTGTTTTACTCACGTGTTTAAAAATCGTTTTAAAATAAAATTGTTTCCAAAAATTTTACAGTTTGCGCTTTCAAAAGAATGAGGAAGCGAATTAAACGATTCAGCAAAATTAAGGACTATGAACCCTCACTTTTACTGATTCGCTTAATTCCGGACTTGTCCGTTTGAGAACGTAAAATGTTATTTATTTAAAATACACAATTTTGCACTTTCAAGGAAACGATGAAGAGATTTAAACGATTTAGCAAAAGTGCGGAGTATGGAACCACACTTTTACTATTTCGGTTAATTCCGGACTCGTTAATTGAAACATCTGCTGTTTGATGATTCTGATGATTTTGTTGGGCTTTCGAGCCACTCTGCTGGACCTTCGGGTCATCTGATGGACCTTCGGGTCAATTACCAGTACTAGGCCTTCGGGTCACTCCGCGGACCTTCGGGTCATCTGATGGGCGCCAAAAATGTATAGTACTTGGTAGGCTTCGGCCATCTGAGATGCACGTGCGGCGTAGCTAAAACTCGCCATCTGCTGGGATCGATCCATCTTTTATGCTGACTTTTCTAGTTATCTTGTTTTGATTTCTAGATTTTGTGACTGCTGATTTTCTAGTTATCTATTTTGATTTCTAGATTTTGTGAATTGCTGCTTTGAATTCAATTATGAATTTGGAAGTTGAGTTTGTGTATAATCTCATCTTAGATTATAAATTTGCGTATGGCTGTTTTAAATTCAATTGTGAATTTGAAAACTGATTTTGATGGAGTTTAAATTGAGATTTCTTCATTTAAACTATGCTGATTATTTATGCTGTATAGTCTCATTCGAGACTATAATTATTTGTTTAAGTGTTGTTTATCATTCACTTATTTCTAAGAATAAATTAGACTGATCCGTTTATTATTTTCTTTTAAATAATACTCGGGTCAGACCGAGTCATTTCAGGGTAGTTTCTATCTCTGATTCAGTTGCAGCTTCAGCTTTTGGGATTTCGCATCATCTTTTGTCTAGACTTCGAGGAGTTCTTTTGGTTATTGACTATCGTCTTATGTATGTATTAATGGATATGTATATGTATATGTATCGGTTCTTGTGAACTATCGATTGATGTAGCATGTATTCCAGACTAGTCTTCCGCTATATATCTGATATTTCTGTTCTGATATGATTATACTACATGTGTTATTGTTATTATGAGTTGTTCTGGATTTTTCTTAAGCCACCGTAGTTTCGTTTTAGATTTGGATTGAATATATATCTTTGGGAGTAATTTACACAACTCCTATCGATGTAATCAATACTCGTCTAAGGCATAACTTACGGATGGTCGCTTCTAACAAGCCTTATTCTTCGCAATAGCAGACGTTATTCCTTATAATAACCTTTGTTATTGTGAGCATAGAGGTGGGGCGTCACAGTTGGTATCAGAGCTGAGATTCAGAACAAATTATAATAAACACAGAACAGAAACAGAATGGAATACGTGTTACAATTATTCGAGGATTTTGTTCGTGCCTTTCCTAATCTATTCCTTCGTTGTTTTTAAACTTTTATCCTCTCTAACAAGTTGGAATATGTCTAAGAATATATCTCATATTTCCGTAGTATTCCATTTGTTAAATTCCTTATTAATCTTGGTTGTAGTTTCCTTGGGTTAAAACAAGGAAAGTCCTCTGTTTTCGATTATCCTACTGCTCCTAAGGGTTCCAAAAATCTAGGAAGCTTAATGTTGCTTAAGCTTCTGGTTATTCTTTCAGCCCAAAGGTATTCCTTCTTTTATTTTGGAAGGTTATATTTTATTTCGTAGCCGTTCTATTAGAGTTCTTTTCGATACGGGTGCATCGTATTCATTCGTATCGAAGGAGCTTGTTGATGTTATTTCTTTGGATGTTGTTACTCTTTGCGACCCTTTTTAGGATTGTGAATCCTATTGGTGGATCCGCTACACTTGGTTTGTTGTGTGTTGATGTTGAGATTATTCTTTGTGGCTTTTCCTTCATGTGAATCTGCATGTTATGGATCATCTTTATTTTGATATGATTTTGGGTATGGATTTGCTCGTCCGTTATGAAGTTCAATCCTATGTCCCGAAAGAATTTTATATCTCAAGCATCCCGATGCTATCGAGTAGTTATCTATTATATTTCGAAGTATGGACTGTACTTCGAAAGCTATCATTTCTTCCTTCGAATCGGAGGATATCATAACTAATATTCCAGTTGTTTGTGATTTTTTCTGATGTCTTCGAGCCTATTTCTAGTTGCCGTTGAATAGGGCAATTGAGTTCCGTATTGATCTTATCTCTGGTGCTCATCCTGTCAGTCGTCCTCCCACGAGGATGTTTGCTAAGGAAAATGAGGAACTCAAGCAACAATTATCTGAATTGGGAGCCAAACGATTTATTCGTTCTAGCTCATCTCCTCGGGGCGCCGCCGTTGTCTTCGTTAAGAAGCCAGATGGTGCTCTTAGGCTTTGCATCGATTATCGCAAGCTTAATGAGCTCACTAACAAATATAGGTATCCATTACCTAGAATCGACGACAGGTTCGATTAGTTAAGTGACGCTAAGCTCTTCTCCCAACTCGACCTTACTACCGGTTTTCATCAGTTACGAATGGCGGAAGATAGCATTCCACTTACCGCATTCCGCACTCGTTGTGATTCTTAGAAATGACTTATTATGTCATTCGGTTTGTCCAGCTTATTTCATCCATTTTATGAATCGAGTATTCTACGAATATCTCGATGACTCCATTTGTGTCTTTATTAATTTTGGATGAGAATGTAAAATTAAAATTTTGCAAATCTTTTTCGTAAGATTTATTTACAAGTATAATTGGATTTGTGTTTATCGTATAGAAGATGATTTTGTGATTGTATTGCCCATTGAGTGCTTTAAGAATTCTGGTCGATGCGCTTGATCAACGTTATCGATAGGAATCTCCTAAACGCTTTGATGAGACAATTTGACACAATAAATTGACCTATAAAAAGTAAATTTTTCTAGAAAATGATTTCGTAAGGACAATTGAAATTTTTGGAAGTTTTATCCTTTCAGGAAAGAAGGTTATTTGAAAGAACTCTTTTTCGATACTCTTATCCTTGTGATTCTCGAAGGGAACCAAGACTTCATTATATGTACCAATACTAGCCGTATTGGTTTCAGTGCTATTCTCATGCGAAAAGATAGTAGTTGCCTATGCTTCTAGACAACTAAAGCCTAACGAGATTCGTTATGCTACCCATGATTTGGAGTTAGCCGCTATAGTCTTTGCTCTAAAGATTTGGCGACATTTTTTTTATTGGACGAGCGTTTTGTTCTCTTCACTGAGCACAAATCTCTGAAGTATCTATTCCCTCAGAAAGAACTTAATTTGAGGCAACAGAGTTGGCTCGAATTTCTTGCTTCATATGATTCTGATATTCTGTATACCCCTGGTAAGGGTAATCGAGTTGCTGATGCGCTTAGTCGCAAGCAGCAAGTTGTTATTTCCATGATGCTAGCAGAGTGGAATATTTTGGAAGCTTTATCTCTTTGCGATATTAGAGACCGTCCTTCAGTTTCTGATTCTTCCGTGCTTTTATTTAGCATGGAAGCTCGTCCTAATTTGTTGGATCGTGTTGCCGATGCCCAGAAGCAAGATCCAGATCTTGCTTATCTTTTTCAGAGTTGTAAATTGGAATCCCGAAGTGATGATCTGAAGGATTTCGATATTGATATTCATGGTTGTATTCGGAAGAAGGGTAGATTGATCGTGCCTGATATTTCTAATCTTAGAAATGACATTCTTGAGGACTGTCATCGTTCTAAGTATACTATCCATCCAAGCAGTAGCAAGATGTATGCTGATATGAAACTCTTATACTATTGGGAAGGTATGAAGCATGATATTGCAAGTTATGTAAGTCGTTGCATGACTTGTCAACTTGTTAAAGCAGAACATCAACGTCCCAGTGGTCTTTTGCAGCCTCTTGAGATTTCATTATGGAAATGGGATCAGATTTCCATGGACTTCATTGATGGTCTACCTCGTTCGAGGTCGGGCCATACTAGTATTTGGGTGATTGTTGACCGATTGACTAAATCAGCCCATTTTATTCCTATCAAGTCCAATCGGACTGCTCCTTTGTTGGCTAAGCTGTTTATTAAGGAAGTCGTTCGACTTCATGGTGTGCCTAGTTCTATTGTTAGTGACAGAGATCCGCTTTTCACTAGTGGTTTCTGGCGGAGTCTTCAGAAAGCTATGGGCACTAAGCTCAATCTCAGTACAGCTTATCATCCACAGTCTGACGGTCAGACTGAAAGGGTGAATCAAGTTTTGGAAGATCTCCTTCGAGCTTGCATTCTTGATTTTGGTGGTAGTTGGGAAGACCACTTATCTCTTGTTGAGTTCTCTTACAACAACAGTTTTCAATCCAGTATCGGTATGGCTCCTTTCGAGGCTTTTTACGGAAGGCCGTGCCGATCACCATCTTGTTGATTGAAATCGGGGGAAAAGTTAGTTCTCGGCCCCGATTATATTCGTGATTCTTCGAAGAGGATTGATAATATACGACAGAGAATGAAATAGGCTCAGAATAGGCAGAAATCTTATGCCGATCATCGTAGAAAGCCTTTGGAATTTTCTGTTGGCGATCTCGTATTTATTCGTGTTTCCCCGATGAAGGGTGTGGTGCGTTTTAGTCACTCCGGGAAATTAGCTCCTCAATATGTTGGACCGTTTCCTATTACGGAATGCATTGGTCTAGTTGCTTATCGTGTATTGCTACCTGTTCAGTTTTCGGGAATTCATGACGTATTTCATGTGTCCCAGCTTCGTCGAGCCTTCGAGATTCAGATTCTATTATTGATCCTCCTATGTTGCAAGATCTTGAGATCTCACCCGACTTGTCTATTGTGCAAAATCCTATTCGTGTGCTAACTACGAAGGTGAAACGCCTTCGGAACAAAGAAGTTCCGCTCGTGAAGATTCAATGGTCCGCAAACCCCAAAGATTGCACTTGGGAAACCAGAGAATTCATCGAGCGTTCTTATCCCGGTTTTCTCTCCCCTTCGGGTGGAGGTGAGCATTCGTATATATCTTTCCTTTTTAATATTTGATTTGATAAATTGTTGTGTTATTGACTACTTCTAGTATGAAAATTGCGGGGACGCAATTTTTATAAGGAGGGGAGTCTGTAACGACCGTGATTTTATTACCGTCGTAATAAATGTTTTTAAAATCGGTAACGATTGTAATTTTTAAATTACTGTCGGAGCGAATAATTTAAATAGAAATTTTGTATTGAAATTTGGAAATTTAAAAATGTTGCAAAGTCAGTTGATATTATCAGTGGTGCACATTGAAATTTTTTGTAAGAATGCAAATCATTTTCTATTTAGTGGGAATTAGCCATTGCTGTTGTTTCGTTGCATTCACGTGAGCAAAGGTTTAACTATTTCTTAGGACCTTGCAGCCACCAAAGTTTTAAAGGCAAAAGTTGAACATTTTCTCTTTGCTGTCATCATAACATTATAGGCAGCCAGTACCTTATCTCCCTCTAGAGCATGTTTGCATTAAATGCATTTGTACCAAACTCTTCCAACACACTTCATTTTGACTAGTTCACAATATTAGAAAAAAGGAACACTACAACATGACTTTGCTCATTTCTCAGAAGCTCGGTGAAGCTTTAATGGTGTTTTAAATATACTTGCTTCCTTTAATCTCAGTTGCTGGTTCTGTTGAAGCAAAGTTGAGGTGAGTGAAAACTCACAATTCTAATTTAAAAGCTAGGGTTGCAACTTAGTTAGTAAAATTGTTTACGTTTGTAGACCAGACAATATTCACGTATGCAATATTTGTGATTTCCCATTTTCTCGCGTGCGTGTAATAGACGGGGCTAGAGTCAGGGGTAATATCTTTGATTTCTTAATATCCACATGGTGAATGATCCGAACGTTGCATGTAGGTTCCACCTCACTATTAGAGGCGACCAATACAAAGTTAACAACAAAGACTATAAAATTTAGAAGTGCCAAGTTCTAAAAATTTGAGCTAATGCCACCCAATTCTGGTTTCAATTCGGACTTACGTCAATTGGACCTCACTGATCTTATTCTAAAGACCAACCCTCTGTATTTTGTGTCAACAACCCAAGCAAAAGAGAAGAGTATAGACCTATCTCTTATTGCAGTGTGATGTACAAAATTATTCACTAATATTTATGTAGGAGAACGTTATTTATCCTCCCTGACTTAATATTTCATAGTCGAAGTGAACACATATTATATGTATTAGGATTCGTCTAAGAGCATTCTTGTACACACAAAAGCTTACCCAGGTCATTCTTTTTTTTTGTCTACTTCATTTCTCATTGAAGCTGAGACACGCGTGGAGCTTGTGACATGGGATCGAAGTAGTTGTGGACAATTTTCACAGTAATTCACTTGATTCGATAATATTGGATTAGCAGAACGGGGCTTATACTCTAGTCTCACCTTTATTCATTGTTATGTAACCATTGCCAGTTTGTCGAGAAAATTATGCATGAATTTCTCAAAAGCACTTTCCTGTAGTTTCGTATAAAGCTAAAAAAAAACAAGAAGAAAGAATGTGTCAGTGCGTGTGCATAGAAATATAGCCCCAGGTCTTGTACGTGTATTGCAAATTTGGTATGTACATATTTAATACACCTGTACTACTATTTCCTGGTCACTTAATTCATTTTGCTTATTTCAATCAGTTCATGCATGAAATATTGCCAGGCCTTATGTATATTTTGAACGTGAGCACCTATTGTAGCTCCTCTAGGACGTGTCAGCACGTATATATTTTTGCATTTGTACATACACATAGCACATGCGGCCAAGAGTTACCCAAAAGTGTATATATTTGCATTGTCTGTTAGAACATTTTATATCCAGATTGCATGCATATTGAAGTAAGGCCATGTTGCATTGTTTTAAAGTCCATCTGTGTGTGTATTCAATTATACACGAAAGTGAGCAAAATCACCTTATTTTTACTTTATATTGGTGCATAGACCATGTCCAGATTGATGTTAATGTTGCCCATTGCATTTTGGGTAAAATGTTTTAAAAGTGTACGCTGTGATAGTGCAAAATATTTCGATGAAAATATAGTGGCGCAGTCCACTATTTAATTTACGTAGAACCGGTGTTACGTTTTAAAACGTATTTGGTTGCCGTTATTTTTATAACGGAATTTTTACGCCGGTATTATATTTTTGAAGCGTGTTGTTTTGATGACATTTTTGAAGAATAAAAATTACTCTTATTTTGACTTTAGTAACCGTCAAATTTTAAAGTGAATTTTTAAGCGGTTATCCGACAACGCTGATTTGATATCCGTTTTTACGGTGTTTTGTGAAGCGCAATTTCCTCGTCGAAATTGCTATAGTTGTTGCTGTTTTACTCACGTGTTTAAAAATCGTTTTAAAATAAAATTGTTTCCAAAAATTTTACAGTTTGCGCTTTCAAAAGAATGAGGAAGCGAATTAAACGATTCAGCAAAATTAAGGACTATGAACCCTCACTTTTACTGATTCGCTTAATTCCGGACTTGTCCGTTTGAGAACGTAAAATGTTATTTATTTAAAATACACAATTTTGCACTTTCAAGGAAACGATGAAGAGATTTAAACGATTTAGCAAAAGTGCGGAGTATGGAACCACACTTTTACTATTTCGGTTAATTCCGGACTCGTTAATTGAAACATCTGCTGTTTGATGATTCTGATGATTTTGTTGGGCTTTCGAGCCACTCTGCTGGACCTTCGGGTCATCTGATGGACCTTCGGGTCAATTACCAGTACTAGGCCTTCGGGTCACTCCGCGGACCTTCGGGTCATCTGATGGGCGCCAAAAATGTATAGTACTTGGTAGGCTTCGGCCATCTGAGATGCACGTGCGGCGTAGCTAAAACTCGCCATCTGCTGGGATCGATCCATCTTTTATGCTGACTTTTCTAGTTATCTTGTTTTGATTTCTAGATTTTGTGACTGCTGATTTTCTAGTTATCTATTTTGATTTCTAGATTTTGTGAATTGCTGCTTTGAATTCAATTATGAATTTGGAAGTTGAGTTTGTGTATAATCTCATCTTAGATTATAAATTTGCGTATGGCTGTTTTAAATTCAATTGTGAATTTGAAAACTGATTTTGATGGAGTTTAAATTGAGATTTCTTCATTTAAACTATGCTGATTATTTATGCTGTATAGTCTCATTCGAGACTATAATTATTTGTTTAAGTGTTGTTTATCATTCACTTATTTCTAAGAATAAATTAGACTGATCCGTTTATTATTTTCTTTTAAATAATACTCGGGTCAGACCGAGTCATTTCAGGGTAGTCTCTATCTCTGATTCAGTTGCAGCTTCAGCTTTTGGGATTTCGCATCATCTTTTGTCTAGACTTCGAGGAGTTCTTTTGGTTATTGATTATCGTCTTATGTATGTATTAATGGATATGTATATGTATATGTATCGGTTCTTGTGAACTATCGATTGATGGCATGTATTCCAGACTAGTCTTCCGCTATATATCTGATATTTCTGTTCTGATATGATTATACTACATGTGTTATTGTTATTATGAGTTGTTCTGGATTTTTCTTAAGCCACCGTAGTTTCGTTTTAGATTTGGATTGAATATATATCTTTGGGAGTAATTTACACAACTCCTATCGATGTAATCAATACTCGTCTAAGGCATAACTTACGGATGGTCGCTTCTAACAAGCCTTATTCTTCGCAATAGCAGACGTTATTCCTTATAATAACCTTTGTTATTGTGAGCATAGAGGTGGGGCGTCACAAATATCCTCATAATGACATTGCCTTAGATGTTGATGTGAACAAAGTTGTCATACTAGACAACCCGTCGGACTCTCCTCCTTCTTGCTTTACTGTTGTGGATCTCCAATGCATTTGTGACAAACATGTTAATCACTAAAGATGTGGTAGGGCTTCCATTGCCGCATAAATGGGCTCATAACCTTAAGCTGGTTGCACTGCTTGTAACCTTTTCTTATGCCTATCTGGTTCCATTCCTCCTTTCAACCACTTATTATGCCACATCTTTAAATCGTCACATATTTTAGTCACTTCAGATTGCTCGCTCTCAACTACATCCAAATGCTTATGTGTTCTCCTTGGCTCTATATGACTTTCATTCGCTATGTCGGGGGAAATCAGTGATCGTTGACATCTTCTTTTTGTATAATTTCAAGTGATGCTATCCTAACGTCTTCCTTATCTTATTCGAGGCTATTTGCTACACCCACGTGGTGATCGATCTTCATAACAAGCAAAGTAACTTTGAAGATGAATATTTCTTCATGATGTGTCCTATAAGAGTTTGCTCAGTGATGGCTCTCTGAATGTAAGTCCTATACCCCAAATCCCAAATTTTACATTAGTTATCTTTATTTTATTTTAGTTTCTTATCTATCTCTGTCATTTTCTAGATATACCAGCAAGAGTTGAGGATGATGCATTAGTGCCACTGATCTCAAAGTAATCCTTGAGCTCAAGCATTGAATTTCCATCCTTCTGACTGATATATGCCTTCGTCACTTCCACCTGATTTCTAAGGACATTTGATTTTATTTGAGTGTATCGCAAAAGGAATCTAAAGAGCAGGGAATTAACTTCCTAGATGAGCTTAAGCTGGATCTAACCACCAAGATGAGCCATATATCAGAGGGGGGTTGTCATCGATGAAGAAGAACAAGAATAAGACAAATACACTAATAAGAGGAGGAAGAGTATATAGAAGAAGATGATGAAGAAGAAGTAGAGGAGGAGTAGTAGGAAAGCGAAGAAGAGTTTGGAGTAGAGTCGGTCGAGGAGAATACCAATGTTGAAGAAGATATTACTCCAACTTCCCAGTACAAACATTTGAGAAGAGAGCCTTTTAATGTTGCCCACGGTCCATCTTCCAGGGTGACTTAGGATAAAACCCTAACCACATATGGTGACGGAGCTACTAGCCCCTCCAACTATTCGTCCCCTGAGGACTTAAATAACTTTGACTTTCATTTTGTCGATTCAATGGGATTTGATTAGCTCTTAGTTGGAACGGGCTCCATTGAAATCAACCCTAAGGGGGATGAGCCAATTCCACTAATGCACCCATCGAGCATGGTCCGCATATTAGATAGGACAACATTACAGTTTTTTATACCCTAAGTATTGATTTTGATTAAAATTGACTTTATAAATATTGCTCTAATTTTTCTCCAAGTCATATAGAATTTTCAAATATACTATGGAGATATTACATAAAGATAAACAAAATACTCAATGGATAAAAGCAAGAAAATAAGTTAAATATACGAAGAATTATATTGAGCAAATGAAAGAAATGTTCAACTCAAGACCAATGAAAAACAAGTGCTTAAAAGATAAAGATATAAGAAGTGTTACAAGTCTAACGAGTCTTAGAATTCTGGTTAAAAATCCCATTCCAATATCTTTCGAAATTCCTCTTTAATTTAATTCTGTTTTATCTTTAAAAGTCTTCACATAATTATACATTTTGAGTTTTAAAGTGTGGAAGTTTTTTTCTAAATTTTATAAAAAGAAAGTCAAAAAATACAACAAGTATGCCAACATACCCCTTGGAACTATATCAACATAGTGATAGTTATTTTGTTTTTTAAAATCCAAATAAAAGGATTTTGGCGCAAACTCTTCACTAATGGACATACCCTTTCGTCTTCTATTTAAGGAGATCTGGAAAATAAAATTTCACATCGAATTTTCTAATTTTTCTCATACTCTTACATTTCTAAACTTTTGTGAGGAAAACTCTTTATTATGCTTCCACTCTCTTTGTAGATCCATGTGCATTCACTCATACTGTTTTAGGATTTACGAACCACAAAGTAGGAGTTTTTCTTACAAAACTGAAAAGAAATAAAAAATAATATATATTTATAAGCACAAGTATAAAAATATGTACATATAATATATATTTTAAATTCGAATTTTTTTAAATAGAGAAACATAATTGAATTTTTAAAAAAATCCATAAATAATAATCAAGAGTTATTATATATTTAAATGCAATGTCTAACATTAATATGTCTATATATATAACCCATGTTAAAAAAATATTTTATAAAACCGAATTATACACATGTATGTAATTATTATATAAATAAAAACTATATTAAATATTTATTATTTTAATTTTGGAATATTTTTTTTAACATGGCCAAAATTTTCTTTTTATTCATTTTAATTCATGGTAGAAAGCATTATAAGGCATATATGATTTGATAATTATATTTGAAATAAAATATTTACCTTTTGTGATTTCTTCGGTTATCGACACATCGATGGTCAGCTATTTCCTCTTCGAACTCCAAGTTCTCTACCTCTATACGGTGTGCAAATCCCACCTTCTAGGATTCGCAAATTTATTTCTATTGATGCAAGGATTTTGTTTTACATGTTTAAAACCAGAGAGAATGGGGCTATTTATATCTAGCTAGATATCAAAATGTCCAACATCTTCTTCCCCTAATCTAAAGACCAAGTCATTTTCCCCAATCTACCCTCTTAGCATGGCCTACTACCCCTTGGAGGGTTAATGGGCTTTGGGGCTAATTAATTTATCATTTAAATTAATTATTTAAGCCCATATTTTAACTAAACAAATATATAACAATCATATATTATTTTAATCTTAATGCTTCAAATAAATAATTAAAATGCCATAAAAATTAAATACAACATTTGTATAAATTTTATTACTAACTTATAACATTTGTAAATTAATTCAAATGGTTTGAACTTAGAAATTAGCTAACGACACGGTTGTGTTGACTCTTTGGTGTGAACTCGATCCTCAATCAATATTTAAATAATTTAAATGCTAAAGCTTGTACAAACTTTGTTGAAGTATAGTATCAGGCGCAAGTTCGATCGTTATAGACCATTTATGCGACATCATATTTCTAACTTTTATTACGCTACGCGTTGTAACGATGTTTTGTGCAAGTTTTATTTTCATCATCACTATATTAACGAGATATCTAATTTTTGGCCAATGGTCAAAAATTCTAATAATATATATAGTTAATTGCATAGACCATTTTAAAGTCCTTGATTCAATCTAATAACTTATCAATTAACTGATATACTCTGGGAAGAGATTTTTTTAGCAAAACTAGCCGGTTTTCATAGTGGCATGTCCACTTTGTATTAGGTTATGAAAGATTTGTACAGCAACATAGCTGAATTGCCCTAACTACTACTAAGAGTACAACACTAATCTTTATCCGTGGAGTAAGTATCACTACCCACATCACTTGGGTCAGGCCCACTAACATTTACACACCCAGCAAATTGCCTTGCAAGATCTGGGATGAAATCTATAGAATTAGTAGAAAATATTAATTTCCTATCCCAAGAAGGATCTCCCAAAATCTTCTGATTCAATACCCCTTGCTCACTATCAAAAGTCAACACAATAGAGACACCGCTAACATGATAATATAAAAATTGATCCTGACCTGCGTTTTGAGTGACGAATTTGAAGCAAACACCATGAGATGGAAAAACCATAATTCGGAGAAAGAATGCACCCATGTTTAGGCTCAAAAATGACAAGAGCGGGGCTACTAATAAGCTCATATGAAGGAGAAGTCTGAACATCGTTAACAGGAGTAGACAAGTCAACGACTGGAGTGTCGATGGGAGTGGTAGGAAACACAGACTTGGGGACCCAACGCCTAATAGGTTGACGAGGCAAAGGAAATTTGGGAGGAATTGGCATGTGGGATGGATTAGGCGGGTGGGATGGCTATTAAGGTATATGTTTGCAAGAGGCAATTGTAACATCCCGTATCTAGAGGCCAAAAGCTAAGGTCTACAGATGCTACAGTCATGCATAGTATTAACTTCTGGTGACAAAATACGGTAATGCTAATGGTATCCATAATATCAGAAGCACTTGAATATGAACAAATCACAGATTTCCAAAAACAACATTTTACTGATTACATTAAACAAATTCATATCCAAATTACATAATCGTTTTCGAGGTAAAGATCAATTATAATTACAATAATATGCCAAGAGCGACATATGACGATGCCCCCTTGGTTGATCAGAGAAATATAGTCATATCTGACTTAATATACACAGCAGAGAAAAAATAGAATAATCTGTAAATCCTAATTAGCTATTTGTCAGCCACCTGCTCGTCTCTGGAAGCTTTATTCGTCAAAATTTCAAAAACCTGAAAGCCTTAACCCTCAGCCTACTCAAATCAATTTTGAGTACTCAGGAATTTAAGGGGAAACAAAAACTTTGAGTTAGACATAAAGCCTGGTGTGAATAATTCTGTTACATCTTGGTTTACTGATATTAAGTGAGAGCACGTCGCTTAGCGGAATGGGTTTCCTCTCACTAATATCCTTTTCAAAACATATATTTTGCAATCTTTTCCTGCAACCGAACTGGTTAATCAAACTAATTATAATAATAAATATAGCAATATCCATTATGCTATAAAAAAATATTTGATGGACTATCTGCTTGTGAGTTTTAAATGTACAATCTGTCCAGAAACTGGGCTAACTGCCCGCAAACTGGACTAACTGTCTACAATCTGGACTAACTGTCCTCGAACTGGACTAACTATCCAAATCAAAATGGACTATCAGTCCCAATCATTTTCTTAGGGTTAACTACCCTTCATCTATTTCCTAGAAAACCTTTTCAAAATGATTTAACCTTTTAAATCGTATTTATACAAGGAAAATATATTCTTAGCTTTACTCTAAGCTATTTTGCCAAGTTATATATACTTTACTCAAAATAATGTTGATGAATTTTAATGAGGATTGACTATCCTTCCAAAACAAGTTAAAACCCTTTTTAACTTGAAAATACTTAGGTTATATTGCCTATTTAATACATTCGAAACCTTTGTTTGAAACCTTTAAACAACACTTTTGAAACCCTTGAAGGTAACCCTTTTGAAACCATTGAAAGTGACCCTTTCAAAACCATTAAAAGCCTTTTCCTTCGAAAGCTTCAAAACATTAGACTTCCCTCTTTGAAACCTTTAAATATTGCCTTTTGAAAACATGGAAAAAGCTTCCCTTTCAACCCTTTCGAAACCTTGGGGAACCACCACTTTCGAAACCATTCATTAAAACCTTTCGACAGTCAAGGCTCAATCCTTTCTAAAACACTTTGGGTTCAATTTTAAAACATGTGGAAACCTTTTGAAACCATTCAAAAATTTACGCCTTTGAAACCTTTGAAAATCGTTTCGGTCGAAACCCTTTAGATTATGCCTTCAAGTAGAGAAAAAGGATCATAAACCCATTAAAGTCGAAAGCATTTGTTTCGAAACCATTAAAACTATCTCTTTCGAAACCATTTGGGTTTTCCTTCAATCATAGAAAAAGGTCTTTAAAACATTTTAGTCGAAGGCATCTATTTCGAAACCATTTTCCTAAGTAAAGAAGTGATGGTGTTGAAACCATCCCTTCAAAAGCATTGGAGAAATGGCCAGGTTTTTAGAAAACAAAACAAACCTTTCGAAACCATCTAGATCGAAAGGTAGGAAGCGGCAGCTAAAAGGTTTTGACTTAGTTGAAAGCACTCACTTAAAATCAAAAGCATAACCCAATCGAAACAATTCTTTTTAAAATCATTTGACCCAGTCGAAAGCTAACCAAGTCGAAAGCTACTTAGTCGAAAGCAAGCAGGCGCATTTTCCTTTAAAATCAAAGTAATGCCTTAACCCCTTCGGAAATCCTGGTTTTGACTCTATACCTTCCGCCTACATCCAATTCACTACGTACCAGTTAACGGATACCATGTGCATTGGTTTTGACAGTGTCGGAGGCGAAGGTAAGGAGGTGGAACCTAGTGTCGAAAGCATTGAAACAGTGAAAAACATGTAGATTAGTCCTTTTAAACTATTTCTTTTGTACCTAACCTGCCTTTTTTGTCTAAATCTGATTGGTAGCCATTGCACTTTTTCAAAAGTGCTGCCGACTTTCCAGATTTAACAATTTAAATTAATTTACAAAAATCCATTTCTCCTTCTTTAATTATATAAAACATTTAAGTCCCGTACCTTAAATAATTTTATATAACTATTAAAACATTTAGTAAAATTCTAGAAAAATTCCAAAAAAACTCTTTTGATATGTTTTCCAACATATAAAAATTTTAGACCCAAACCTTTTATTATTTAACCATAAATAATTATTAACCCAAATTAACATTTTCTTTACTAGAAAATTCATATGAATTTCACGAAAATTCAGAAAATTGAAACCCATCTCTAAAATAGCATTTCCGATCTTCACAAAATTTCGCAAGGCGTTTGGATGTCATTTAATAGGGTTTTAACCTTAAAACATATCATAAATTCAATATGAACAACCATAATTCATCAACAAGTATATATATAACCATTCCATCATTCAAAAACATGGCAAATCAATGCAAAATATTCGGAATTCATCTTAATACCGAAACAATAAAAGATTTGAGATGTAAATATTATTCATCTTAGCTTTAGAGATTATAGAGATTGAGATGTGAATGGATTTGATTTGAATTAGCTTGTCCTTTAGCTTTTCCTTAATTTTCTTCCCCTTTTTTCTTATTAATGGTGGCCGGCCTCTTCTTTAAAATTTTGAAAATGAAAAGTGACCGTGTATAGGAGAACACACGACCAAGTTGAAGGGATATAGGAATGGCCTCATTTCTATTTTACCCCTCCTCTATTTCGTTTTAACTCTTTCTTAATTCATTGTTAAATGGCACGGCTATACCTTAATTAAAATAAAATCTCAATCTCCTAATCAACACATTATTTTATTTAATTTAACTAATTAAATATCCTAAATAATGTTACCAAAAATCTGGGGTGTTACAGACTCCCCTCCTTAAAGAATTTCATCCTCGAAATTACGATAAGGTACACAACAATCAATCAAGAAGCTAAAACATAATATCAAACAAGTCAGGATAAATATCTCTAATCCTGCTCTCAACCTCCCAAGTACAGTCTCTGTCATCGTCACTCCACTAGACTTTGACCAATCTGACCATCTTGGTTCTAAGCCTCTTCTCGTCTCTTGCAGTAATGTGAATCGGCTCCTTACTATAGTCAAGTCCAGTCTACTACTTAGTCCTCTAGCACAGTCGATGCAATAGTAGTCTCCGGGTCTCTAACTCACTTTCTGAGATGAGAAATATGGAAAACATAATAGACTCCTACCAAACTGCTCGATAACTCAACTCTATACGCGAGTTTCCCGATCCTCTCAATAATAGAAAAAGGTCCAATGAATCTCATGCCAACTTTCCTAATTTCCCAAATCTAATCACACCCTTCATCGGTGACACTTTGACGAAAACCTGATCTCCAACTGAGAACCTTAAATCTTTCCGTCTCTTATCTGCATAACTCTTCTACCTAGACTGAGCATCCTTAATTCTAGCCCGAATGACCTCAATCTTTTCTGCAGCTTTTTCGACCAAATCTGGACCAAGAACCAACCTATCTCCGATCTCCAACCAACATACGGGAGATTTGCATGGCCTTTCATACAAAGCTTCAAATGGTGCCATCCCAATACTATCTGATAGTTTTTGTTATACGAAAACTCGACTAAATGCAGACGGTCTTCCCATGATTCCCCGAAATCTAGAACATAAGCTCTTAACAAATCCTCCAAGATTTTGTTAACTCTTTCTATTTGCCCATCTTTCTGCGGATGGTAAGCGGTACTAATCTTGAGCTTGGTTCCCAAAACTTCTGGTAGACTCTTCCAGAATTCGCTAGTGAAGAAGGAATCTCTATCACTAACTATGCTACTAGGAATTCCATGCAGCCAAACCACATTCTTCATAAACAACTTCGCTAATATAGGTGCCATTCTGGTTAACTTAAATGGAATGAAATGGGAACTCTTGGTCAATCTGTCGACTATAACCCATATACTTTCATTTCCTCTATTCGACCTTGGCAACCCGTCTATAAAATCCATGAAAATAGATTCCCACTTCCATACTGGTATATCTAATGGCTGAAGCAATCCACTTGGCTTCTGGTGTTCGACCTTTGCCTGTTGGCAATTCAAGCACTGCTTTACCGATAAGCCAATATCCCGCTTTATACCATCCTAGAAAAAACTCCTTTTCATATCCTGATACATCTTAGTACCTCCTGGATGAATATAGAACTTTGAACAATGGAATTCCTCCAAGACTTCTTTCTTTATGTTTACTACACTCGGAACACATAATCTTCCTTTTTTCTCAACAACCCATTCTGGTCAAGGCTGAACTATTTCAAGTCATCGCCCTAGGTTCCATTCTATAACTTTTTGATCCATTCAGCTAACACTGGATCCTCTATCTGTTTAGAAGCAATCCTTCCGATCATCACTGGTCGAACTTCCAAACAAGATAATACAACTGTACCTCCACTAAACCCAGCCTCAAATCTTCACTGCACTCTACAATCTACCCATGCTTCTAAATCCTTCCACTCGGCAATCATTGCCAACAATGCATTCTGATGTTTCCTCCTAAGTGCATCTGCAACCTTATTGCCTTTCACCGGTGTGTACTCAATCCCAAAATCATAAGCGGCAATAAACTCTAACCACCTCTGCAATCTCATGTTCAGCTCCTTCTGAGAGAACAAATACTTCATCGACTTATGATTTGTATATAACTCAAACCTCTCTCCCAAAAGGTAATTTCTCCACACCTTCAAAGCAAAAATAACTGCAGCCAATTCTAAATCATGCATCGGATATCTGACCTCATGCGGTCTAAGCTGCCTAGAAGCATAGGCAATCACTTTACCTCTCTACGTCAGCACAGCTCCTAATCCTGTTCCATACGCATCTATATAAACTACCAAATTCTGATTTCCTTCCGGAACAACTAAAACTGGTGCATGGGTCAATAAGTGTTTCAAGTTCTGGAATGCTTCCTCACACTTATCGGTCCACACAAACTTCACATCATTTCTTGTTAGCTTGGTCATCGGTGCTGCTATTCGCGAAAAATCCTTAATGAATCTCCGATAATAACCAGCCAACCCAAGGAAACTCTTTATCTCCGCCACTGTCTCGGGTCTCTTCCAACTAATCACCGTTTCAATCTTAGTCGGATCTACTGACAACCCTTCCTCTAAGACTACATAACAAGGAAACTTCACTTCCTTCTTCCAGAAATGACACTTCGAAAACTTCGCTTTTACCTGATGCTGCCTCAGCGTCTCAAACACTACTCTAAGATGAACTTCATGCTCTCTTTCATCCTTAGAGTATATCAAGATATCATCTATGGAAACCAATACGAACCTATCCAAGTGCTCTCAGAAAAATAGGTTCATCAAATCCACAAAGAAAGCTGGTGCATTAGTCAGTCCGAACGGCATAACCAAACATTCGTACGACCCATATCCGGTCCTAAACGCCATCAAAGGTATAATATCCTCTGCCATTGAGCTAATAGAAACCTATAGCCAAATCCAACTGTTAGAATACCTTGGCTCCACTCAACTGGTCGAAAAAATCGTCAATCCTTGGCAATGGATATCGATTCTTTATCATCCTCTCATTCAACTTACGATAATCGATACATAGCCTCAACGATCCATCCGGCTTCTCAGAAACACTGATGCTGCTCCCCAAGGCGAACTACTCGGCCTGATAAAACTCTTGCCTTCCAAATCTACCAACTGCACCTTCAACTCCCTCATCTCTGTAGGGGTCATCTTGCTTAGAGGTTTACTCACTGGTTCTTCTCTTGGAACCAAATCTATCTGAAACTCAATGGCTCGTTTCGGTGGCAATCCTACTACAGGCTCAAAAACATCTGCGAATTAACCATGAAAACTCGACTCAGCTCATCATCCAATTCCATAGCACCCAACAAGGCATACATCTCATCGCAAGAACCTTCTACGATATAAACAATCTGGTCGCTACTATCAGGATGTCTAAGCGATATTTTCATATCCTGGCAAAATATCCTAGCATCGTACTCACTTAACCAATCCATACCAAGAATTATTCCAAACCCCACAAAATCAAACACATGCAAACTGCAAACAAGAGCATGACCTAACAAGTCAAACTCTAACTAGTCACACCTAAACCATAGAGTTGCATACCCTCCTATTGGATTCGTAACCCGTAAGGAAGTAACTAAATATTTGGGTTCTAGGTTAAGGTAATTTATCAAACATCTAGATATAAAAGAATGCGATGCACCAGTATCAAATAGAACGCTAACAGACATACCATGAATCTAAAGCGTACCTCCCAAAACTGCCTTTCCTTTCTCCTGAGCTATTGGCTTCGAAGTAGCAGGCTCCAATGCATACATCTTGCCCTTTCCATCCTTAGCGGGCTCCTTGCACTGGTTCTTATAGTGGCATATCTTGTCATAGTTGAAGCACCTTACATTTTTCCTCCCAGCCACATCCTTTGCCTTTCCAGCACGACATTCATTAGCAATATGCCCCTTCTTGTCGCACTTGAAGCAAACAATCTCAGACTTCCCTTTCTTAGCTGATCCACCCTTCTGAGCATCCTTCTTAGGAAATAACTTCCTCTTCTGACTCTATCCAACCTAGACTTCTTTAGCCTTACTCTTCTCTAGAGAATCAAGCATCTCCTCATGCCTTAAGGCCATCTCCACTACAAAATCAGTAGGATCTCTAATATGAGGTAATGTAGCCCTTGCTAACTCAGGCTTTAACCCCCTGATAAACTTCTCATTCCTCTTCATCACTGTATCAACTGAAGCATACCCATATATGGCCAACTCTTTAAACCTCCTAGCATACTCCAGAACAGATATCTCTTCTTGCTCTAATTCAGCAAACTTTCTGATCAGAGTTGACTATGCCCCCGCAGACATGAACCTCTCCTGGAACCTCCCTTTGAAATCTGCCTATGTCAAGGTTTCCTCATCCACACCAACCGGCACACTGTTCCACCAAAACAAAGCTACTCTGTGGAGCTATCTTCAACCAAGCCTCCTCTTTTGCTCATCATTGAGCCCCAAGTCTGCAAAGATTCTCTCACAGTGCAATAACCAATTTTCCACCTCTATAGCATCCTCTGTCCCCAAAAATGGCTTCCCTCCAAGCTTAGCATAATCTCCGGTCAGCTTAGCATAATGGTTAATTACTGAAAATTCCGGAACTCCTGCCCTTGCAGCATCTACCCTACCACTCCAGCTACGATTCCAAGTAGCATCATATTCATAAAAAACTGATACATAGCTCCCATGTCCACTTGCGGGATTCCAGCACCCTCATTCTCTGCTTGTGCTTGACCTTGGGTCCTCCTTGTATTGGGTCTGCATTCCCATCGGTGCCCTCCCCTTTTGGGTTAACTCTTCCTCTTCTACCATCCATATCTGTATTCAAACCTCATGAGATATAGAAAAATTCCCTAACAAAGATAGGAGACTAGAGATAAAGCATATACTTATATGTAGCAAATACAAGTATGTTATTATAGCGTTATCCCATACCTCGATCTTACTCTAATTCCTTAGGATTATGTTTTAAAAACCATTTTTTGTTTAAAGTTTTTCATAAATCTATTCTTTGATACCAAGTTGTAACTTCCTGTATCTAGAGCCTAAAAGCTAAGCGCTACAGATGCTGTAGTCATCCATAGTATTAACTTCTGGTGACAAAATACGGTAATGCTAATGGTATCCATAATATTAGAAGCACTTGAATATGAACAAATCACAGATTTCCAAAAACAACATTTTAATGATTACATTTCAAACAAATTCATATTTCAAATTACATAATCCCATAATTTTTTCCCAGGTAAAGATCGATTATAATTACAATAATATGCCAAGAGCGAAATATGACGATGTCCCCTTGATTGATCAGAGAAAAATAGTCATATTTGACTCAATATACACAATGGAGAATAAGGATAATAATCTGTAAATCCTAATTAGCTATCCGTCAGCCACCTGCTCGTCTTCGTAAGCTTTATTCGCCAAAATTGCAAAAACCTAAAAGCCCTAAACCTCAGTCTACTCAAATTAATTTTGAGTACCCGAGAGTTTAAGGGGAAACAAAAACTTCGAGTCAGACATAAAGCCTGGTGTGAATAATTTTGTTACATCTCGGTTTACTGATATTAAATGAGACCACACCGCTTAACGGAACGTGTTTCCCCTCACTAATATTCTTTCCAAAACATATATTTTGCAATTCTTTCCTGCAACCAAACTGGTTAATCAAACTAATTATAATAATAAATATACCAATATCTGTTATGCTATAAACAAATAACTGATGGACTATCTGTCCATGAGTAATAAATGGACTATCTATCTGAAAACTGGGCAGATTGCCCGCAAACTGGACTAACTGTCCGCAATCTGGACTAACTGTCCTCGAACTGGACTAACTATCCAAATCAAAATGGACTATCTGTCCCAATCATTTTCCTAGGGTTAACTACCCTTCATATTTTTTCTTAAAAACCTTTTCAAAATGATTTAATCTTTTAAATCATATTTATACAAGGAAAATATATTCTTAGCTTTAATCTAAGCTATTTTGCCACGTTATATATACTTTACTCAAAATAATGTTGATGAATTTTAATGAGGACTGACTATCCTTCCAAATCAAGTTAAAACCCTTTTTAACTTTAAAATACTTAGGCTATATTGCCCATTTAATATATTTGAAACCTTTGTTTAAAACCTTTTAACAACCCTTTCGAAACCCTTGAAGTTAACCCCTTCGAAACCATTCAAAGTGACCCTTTCGAAACCATTAAAAGCCTTTCCTTCGAAAGCATCAAAACATTAGACATCCCTCTTTAAAACCTTTAAATATTGCCTTTTGAAAACATGGGAAAAATCTTTCCTTTCAACCCTTTCGAAACCCTTCATTAAAACCTTTCGAAACGGTCAACACTCAATCCTTTCGAAAGAACTTTGGGTTCAATTTTAAAACATGTGTAAACCTTTCGAAACCATTCAAAAATTTACCCCTTCAAAACCTTTGAAAACCATTTCGGTCGAAACCCTTCGGATTATGCCTTCAAGTAGAGCAAAAGGATCATAAACCCATTAAAGTCAAAAACATCTATTTCGAAACCATTAAAACTATCTCTTTCGAAACCATTTGGGTTTTACTTCAATCATAAAAAAAAGGTCTTTAAAACATTTAAGTCGAAAGCATCTATTTCGAAACCATTTTCCTAAGTAAAGAAGTGATGGTGTCGAAACTATCCATTTGAAAGCATTGGAGAAGTGGCGAGGTTTTTTGAAAACAAAACACCCTTTCGAAACCATCTGGGTCGAAAGGTAGGAAGTGACAACTAAAAGGTTTCGACTTAGTCGAAAGCAATCATTTAAAATCAAAGGCACAACCCAATCGAAACCATTCCTTTTAAAACCATTTGACCCAGTCGAAAGCTAATTAAGTTGAAAGCTACTCAGTCGAAAGCAAGAAGACGCATTTTCCTTTAAAATCAAAGTAATGCCTCAACCCCTTCGGAACCCCTATTTGCGACTCTATACCTTCCGCCTACATCCAATTCACTACATACCAGTTAACCGATACCATGTGCATTGGTTTTGAAAGTGTCGGACGCGAAGGTAAGGAGGCGGAACTTGGTGCCAAAAGCATCGAAACAGTGAAAAACATGTAGATTAGTCCTTTTAAACTATTTCTTTTGCACCTAACCTGCCTAGTTTGTCTAAAGCTGATTGGTTGCCATTGCACTTTTTCAAAAGTGCTACCGACTTTCCATATTTAACAGTTTAAATTAATTTACAAAAAGCCCTTCTCCTTCCTTAATTATATAAAACCTTTAAGTCTCATACCTTAAATAATTTTATATAACCATTAAAAAAATTAGGAAAATTCTATAAAAATTCCAGAAAATCTCTTCTAATATGTTTTCCAACATATAAAAATTTCAGACCCAAACATTTCATTATTTAACCGTAAATAATTAATAATCCAAATTAACATTTTCTTTACTAGAAAATTCATATAAATTCCACAAAAATTCTGAAAATCGAAACCCATCTCTAGAATATCATTTCTGATATTCATAAAATTTCGCAAGGCATTTGGATGTCAGTTAATAGGGTTTTCACCTTAAACATATCATAAATTCAGTATGAACAACCATAATTTATCAACAAGTATATATATAACCATTCCATCATTCAAAAACATGGCAAATCAATGCAAAATATTCGAAATTCATCTTAAAACCGAAATAATAAAAGATTTGAGATGTAAACATTATTCACCTTAGGTTTAGAGATTATAGAGATTGAGATGTGAATGGATTTGATTTGAATTAGCTTGTCCTTTAGCTCTTCCTTAATCTTCTTCCCCCTTTTCTCTTATTAATGGTGGTCGGCCTCTTCTTTAAAATTTTGATAATGAAAAGTGAACATGTATAGGAGAATACACGCCAAGTTTAACGGATATAAGAATGGCCTCTTTCCTATTTTACCCCTCCTCTATTTCGTTTTAACTCTTTCTTAATTCATTGTTGAATGACACGGCTAGACCTTAATTAAAATCTCAATCCTCTAATCAACACATTATTTTATTTTATTTAACTAATTAAATATCCTAAATAATGTTACCAAAATTCTGGGGTGTACAGCAGTAGAGTGGCCAAAAGAATGACAAAATGAGCATATATCGGGTTTCCAACTGTAGCTAACATTCACATCTGCTACATGGCCCTCGTAGATTCTTACATGCAATTTGGAAGGGGTTGACGATCCTGTTTGATTTCATATAAAGGCCTTGGCGTAGACAAGTTTCCTCCTAGCCACAGTATTAATATCAAAACATTTCAAATCCCCGACAAGGTTTTCAAGCCAACTAAGACCTTCCATCGTTTGGAAAATCGAAGGGATATTGGAGAAATGAGCCTAAACTGAAATAGAAAGAACTTGATACTTAGCCATGTCCACGGTTAGACTCCATGGTATGATAATGATGGGTTTACCTTCGATGAATATAGGATCAGATTCTAATATGAGTGATCTTTCTTCAGGATTAGAAAAGCAAAGAAGAACATGGAGTTGTCAACGTGAACTTTAAGGCCACCGTTAAGTTTACACAATCTTCTACACCTCTCTCAAGAAATTTCATAAGGTGGGTTCAAATCCAAGAAGAACCTAACAAAATAACCCTTTCAATGATCCAAACCTGCTTCAATTACTTCATATGGAGCAATCATAATTCCGTCCACTTGAATTACATTAAACTTTTTGGGAGTGTAAGTGCTTGCATTACATGGCTGATTTGAAAATAGGGATGACCATTTGGGGGAAATTGTTTGATGTGGAAGACTATTGTTTCTAATAGGACAAGATTTCGGGTTGCTGGGTGAGGCAATATCACAAACAAGTAGGGAGCATCCTACTAAAACATTATATCCATTAAGAATTGTTGGATCATAAGGTTTTGAATGCTGACAAGAGACAAAAGTTCACAAATCTACGACTACGGCTAATCCGGACTCATCGACTCAAATATAGTTTGTATTATTGTAACTAGAGTCAATAAGTATAGATTCTAGTATATAAATTTGTTAAAATCTATCCTCAAAGCTCATCACTCAAAAATTCATTTACGAAACTTGCATACGTCATATACACACACAAAGTTTTCAAGTACACTGGAAAATCAGTATTCGGTCGACTGAATACTATATGTTAGTCGACTAATTCTGTTTTGAAACTTTTTATATATTCAGTAGACAGTCGACTGAACTGTCTTGGTCAGTCGACTGTCTCTGTACATTTTTTATGCACATTTGAAATTCAGTCGACTACCCAAGCAAGTTTAGTCGACTGAATCTCCAACTGTCAGTTTTCTCCAAAAGACACTTCTTTTGATCAGAGGGTTCCTTCTTCCTGGAAAGTCACAACTCTTAGATTCTAATAAATGTCAATTTCCAGAAGTCATATCTCATCACACACTATATATACACTCAAGATTCATAGATCCAATCACCTAATTTTTTCTATTCTCTTTTGAGCTATAGCACTTAGAATTCTTGAGTTCAATATCTACAAGCATTCATACAATCTTGAGGCAATATTAGACTTCCTATTCTTCATACACACACAAATATACACATCTACTTTGAGGATAAGATTATAGGAAGGGTGTACTACAAGAGAAATATCCATGTTATTCAGAATACACAAAGTTAAGTTAAATCCAGTTTGTAAGAAAGTCCTATTCGGTTGCTCAGGCGGCCAAGTCCTATTTTGTTGCTCAGGTGGTCAAAGTCCTGTTTGGTTGCTCAGGCGGTGTAATATCTATTCCTCCAGGTTAAGTAAGGGCTGCTAGCTATAATTCCAGAAGAAGTCTGGGAATGGAAGTAGAACGGGAGTTCGAACCAGTATAAAATTCTCTGGTGTCATTTTACTTCTATTATTATTTTACAGTTATTTTCCATACTAGTTATTTATTATACTCCATATTTCACATCCTATAGCATGGTGACTTTCATTCGATATCAGAGCGAGGCCATCATATAACCGTAACATAGTTATCTGAAATTGTTTTAATATGGAAAACAACACCAGCACTGTTGCGAACACTATCTTTTTAGAAGGTCAATCTACTGCACGACCACCTCTATTTAATGGAATGAACTATAACTATTGGGCTACTAGAATAAGAATCTATATACAAGCAAGTAGTTATGAAAACTGGAACATTATGCAATCTGAATATACTATTCCTACTACTGAATATTCAACATGGTCTAACACACAAAAATTAGATGCTACTGCAAATGCTAAAGCTATGAATATGTTATATTGTGCATCAGACAAAAATGAATTTAATAGAATAAGCAAGTGTAAAACTGCTCATGAAATTTGGCGTACACTTAAAATTAAACATGAAGATACTAACAAAATAAACAGAGTAAAATTTCTATGCTCAAAAATCAGTTCCAGAATTTTAAATGAAGCAAGATGAGACTATAAATGAAATGTACTCTAGATTTCAAGATATATATCATTCTTTGATAGCATTAGGAGAACCTTATACAGATTTTGATATTGTTTCAAAAATCCTCAACTCACTAACGGATGAATGGGAACGAAAAGTCTTAGCAATTGAAGAAGCTAATGACATTTTGACCATAAAACCATAGGAGTTGATTGGAAATATAATGCCTGATGAAGTTAATCTCCAGGCAAAACGAGTACAGGCTCAAGATAAGAAGAATATAGCATTCCAGGAAAAAAAAGGATGAATCAGATTCAGATGAAGAAGATATGGCGTCCATTGCTAAAAATTTCAAAAACAATTTTGAAATTTAGAAAGAACACCAAATTCAGAAATAACAAGAACAGTTTTAACAACAATAACAACACCAACAAACTATCATCATCTGCACTAGAATGTTATGAATGTCACAAGAAAGGCCATATCAAGAAGACTGACCTGATGAAAAGAAAGACAAACATAAGCACAAGAAAGACAGAATCAAGAAGAAAGCTTTCTCTGTCACATGGGATGATTCAGAATCATCTTCATCAACAAATAGTGACTCGGACAGTGATTCAGAACAAGCCAACGTTTTCTTTATGGACACAAAAGATGAGGTGAGTGATCTAACTTTTGATGATCTTTTGGAAATCAATTCAGAATTACTTGATAAATTAAAAGGAAAAAATAGAAAGTACAAAGAAACTCTTGAAAAATTGAATAGAATTGAAATCGAAGTACAAATGCTAAGAAATGAAAAGAAAATTTTAGAAGAAGAACTTCAAGTTACTCAAGAATCTTGTTCTAATATGACATCTCAACTTTCTCTGCTAAGTCAAGAGATAGAAACTCAAAAAGAAAAGAATGATGCTTTATTAATTGAGAATCATGACCTTAAAGCAAATGTCAAGAGTTTAGAGTAAGATAACTCTAGCCTTAAAACAAAGTTAGAAGACATTACTAAAAATGTCTCTAATTTTAAGAAAGGTAGAGAAAATCTTTCCAAAATTATAGAAAATTCTCAAACTATTTCTAATAAAAGAGGACTAGGATATAAGCATTCTTCTAAAATTATTCCTAAGAAAAAGAATTCTTCATATAAAAGAAATAATAATGTTGAAAAACCTAGTTCAACAATTTCAAATTTGACTAAAACAATCAAAATTTGAGTTCCTAAAACAAATAATTCTTTGATTAGAAATAAATGTATAAAATCATTTATAAAAACTGTTCATAAAAACAAAGATTTTATTGTCAAAAGGAATACTGAACCCTCTTGGGTTTGGCTTCCTAAGACCTAACTCTTAGGACCCAAAATACAATAGTGGGTACCAATGTTAATTCTTTATTTTGTAGGTACCACCAAAAAAGAGAGGAAAATGGATACTAGACAGTGGTTGCTCAAAACACATGACAGGAAACAAGGAAATGCTAACGAATATTATCTACTCAGATGGAGGATCTGTCACGTTAAGAGATAATTCCAAAGGATATGTCATCATAAAAGGCAATGTGAGCAATAACGGTATATCTAATTTACCTCTTATTACTGATATTTTATTACTTAAAAATTTAAACACAATTTACTTAGTATCAGCCAATTGTGTGACAAAGGATTTAATATTTCATTTTCTAAAAATAAGTGTAGCATTTTTAATCAAAACAAAAATCTTATTTTTGAAGGTTTTAGAGATAAAAATATTTATGTTTTGAATATGAATATAAATTACAATACAAATATGTGTTTACTAGCCAAAGAAAATGATCCTTGGTTATGGCACAAAAGATTTTGTCATATTAATTTCAAAGCTATAAATAAATTATCTAAAAATAATTTAGTTAAAGGTTTACCAAAAATGAATTTTAAAGTAAACAATATTTATGATGCTTGTCAATTAGGAAAATTATCAAAATCATCCTTTAAATCAAAGAAAAATATTTCTACTATACAACCCTAGAACTATTGCATTTGGATCTCTTTGGTCCAACTCAAGTTCAATCTATAAACCACAATAAATATGTGTTTGTTATAGTAGATGATTTCTCAAGATATACTTGGATTATTTTTCTAAAAAATAAAAGTGATACTTTTGAAAATTTCAAGATCTTTGCAAAAAGAATTCAAAATCTCAAAAATTTAAAAATTGAAAATATTAGAAGTGATCATGGAGCGAATTTGAAAATGAAGATTTTGAACATTTTTGTAATAAAAAGGGAATTTACCATAATTTTTCTTTTCCTAGAACACCACAAAAAAATGGAGTTGTAGAAAGGAAAAATAGAACATTGTAAGAATGTGCAAGAACTTTATTAAATGGAAGCACATTACCAAAACATTTCTGGGCAGAAGCTGTAGCAACTGCTCGCTATGTTCTAAATCGTGTTTTCATTCGACCTCTAGCAAAAATACTTCATATGAACTTTTTTATCAAAGAAAACCAAACATTTCTTATTTTAAAACTTTTGGTTCAAATTTTTTTATTTTAAACTCAAAAGGTCAGCTTGTAAAATTCGATCCAAAATCTCATAATGGCATCTTCGTAGGTTATTCGGAACGAAGCAAAGCTTATCGAGTTTTTAATAAAAGAACACAAACAATCAAAGGAACACTTCATGTTTCATTCGACGAAAATTTCAAATTTAATAATTTTTTTGAGGATGATGAAGTTATACCTAAGATAGTCACAAATACGGTTACTCAAAATAGTTTTGAAGAAGATGAAATCATTTTTATAATTTTAAAGAAGATGAAAACATTATTCATAATGAAAATGAATTAAGATCTCCTCCTAGGATTTTACGAGATCACCCAGTAGAAAATGTCATGGAAGAAATTGATTCACGTGTTAGAACTAGAAATCAACTCAATCAAATGGGCCATGTAGCATTTCTTTCGAATATTGAACCTAAGAATGTAAAAGAAGCCTCTACTGATGACCGTTGGATTATAGCTATGCAAGAAGAGCTAAACCAATTCGAACGAAACGAAGTTTGGGAACTAGTTCCTAGACCAAGTGACCAATCAGTCATTGGTACTAAATGGGTCTTCAAAAATAAAGCAGATGAACAAGGTAATATAACTAGGAATAAAGCTAGATTAGTTGCATAGGGATATAATCAAGAAGAAGGAATTGACTACGAAGAAACATTTGCTCCAGTCGCACAACTTGAAGCAATATGAATCTTATTGGCCTTTGCATGTTTTCATAATTTCAAACTTTATCAAATGGATGTTAAAAGTGCTTTTTTTAAATGGTTATATAAAAGAGAATGTTTATGTTGAACAACCTTCTCTATTCACACATGAAAAATTTCCTAACCACGTCTATAAACTTAAGAAAGCCTTATACGGTTTAAAACAAGCACCACGTGCTTGGTATGAACGTCTAAAGAGCTATCTAATAGACTCTGGTTTTGAAATTGGAAAGGTTGATCAAACTGTTTTTATTAAACGAACTAAAAAAGATATTTTAAATATTCAAATTTATGTAGATGATATTATTTTTGGTTCTACAAATGAAGAATTATGTCAGGAATTTTCTACAATAATAACCAAAGAATTTGAAATGTCACATATGGTAGAATTATCTTAATTTCTCGGTTTACAAATTAAACAATTGGAAAATGGTATTTTTATTAATCAAGAAAAATATTGTAATAATCTAATTAAACGCTTCGGTATGGAAAATATTTCTGCCAACCCAACTCCAATGAGTACAACAATACATCTCGATAGAGATGAAGATGGTAAAAGTGTCGACCAAAAATTATATTGAATCATAATTGGATCATTACTTTATCTTACTGCTAGTAGACCTGACATAATGATGAGTGTTTGTTTATGTGCTAGATTTCAAGCAAATCCTAAAGAATCACATATGCGAGCAGTGAAACGAATATTGCGTTATCTAAGCAAAACCAAAAATTTTGGACTCTTCTGTCCAAAAGAATGTCCTTTCGAGTTAGTTTCATATAGCAACGCTGACTTTGGAGGATGTCGGACGGATCGTAAGAGTACTAGCGGGACTTGTCACTTCATTGGATGATCCTTAGTCTCCTGGTTTAGCAAGAAACAAAATTGTGTTTCACTTTCGACTTGTGAAGCAGAATATATTTCTGCTGCTTTAGCATGTGCCCAAGTCATTTACATGCAACAAACACTTAAAGATTTTGGTTTGAACTTATTTAAATCTACTATTTACTGTGATAATACAAGTGCTATAAACTTATCAAAAAATCATGTCAATCATTCACGAACTAAACATATCGACATACGTCATCATTTTCTTCGTGATAATATTGAAAAGGATTTGGTCGGATTGGAATTTGTATCCTCTGAAAATCAACTAGCTGATATATTTACCAAACCTTTGAATGAAAATACTTTTATTAAGCTTCGAAGAGAATTAGGAATTATGTCTTTAAAAGATTTATAGTTTCCATTTTTACAAAAGTTATATTTTTAATACAATTCAATTCATTCACTTTAAAGTCTGTCATTTTGATATTTACTTTAAAATATCCCATCTTTTTACTAAAAATAGATTTAGTTAAAAAATATTTCTGTGGTTCTCCTTCTTATTAACTCTAATCTACTCATTATTAGGAAATTAAAGGATTATATTTAAAACAATTGCAATCCACTCTTTGGTTTGTCTATTTATTTTACAAATCTTTCTCTTATAAAAGCCTGTCCTTTTTATCTTATCACTGTATTTACCAAAAAACAACAAAATTTTCTTTTGTTTTGTTTTTTTAATAGATATGTCTTCAAAAAACAATATTGTTTCAACCTCACTTTCTTATTCCTCCATTAGCTCAGAATCGGTGAATCTTCCGACATCGACTCCCATATACAAACCCGTTCCTATTGTTCCACCGTCTAACATTCACACTGGTTATACCCCTTCCATCAAAAGAGCTAAATGTTCTCTATTTTTGGCTTGCCATCTACCAAAGAAAAGATAGATGACATCCATCAGTATCAATGGGAAACTCTTGAGTTACAACGAGAACTATACTACGAGCAGAAGGTGAATGCAAAGCGGCTAAGCTTCCTTGAAAAAGTGGCTCTTAAATTATGTTGTCCGTCTTCACACAACATGGTTCATCAACCAAGGACTCCTTCACGTCGTAATCCATGGGAACCATCACCTAAACGTCCACCAGTTTCTCCGAATTCTTGGGAACGTGGACAAGGCTGGTCACCACTACGACCTCTGTAAGAGAATACGAAGGTGGAACCTGAAGACTATCACACTCCTTCCTCTTCATCTAAATCATCATGATTTTTTATATATATTTTCAAATATATATTGTACTCATATATAATTGTTTGCATTGATTAATATTATTCTAATTTTTTTTCCAAATGTTATGTTCAATACATTTTTCTTAAGGGGGGTTCAGCCTGAAAATTCAACAGCGTCGGTCGACTGAATCAAAACAGTCAATCGACTGAACCTGTTTTTCAACTTGTTTTTTTCCTGAAATCAGTCGATTGACTCCCCCAGACAGTCAATTGAATTCGACTATTTCACGTTACAAATTCTTGGAAAGAGTTCAGTTGACTGAATATATGGGGTCAATCGACTGAACCCAGGAAATTATATTTCTATATAATTTCCCAGTCGACTGCCTACGAAGGTTCAGTCGACTGATACTGGGTACCCGGCTTTTACCCTCTTCCAGCCTCTTTAAATATACTATTTACCGTTACCAATTTCACTTTTTACCTTTAATCATTTTAGCCTTCTACCATTAAAACTTTTCCCCACTTCAAATTTGCTCAGTATTCTACAATTCTCTCGCCTTTTAGTTCATATTTTTCCAAATCACAACCTCCCACTACATCACCAAAGCCCTAGCTCTACCAATGGCTCCTAAAAGACCTCGACATTCTCAAGCCACAACAAGTTCTTCGGATTCACAGATAAGAGCATGGCTACATAATGACAAGGCAGTGCAATGCTTCAAAAAAATTCAAAGCTCCAGGATTTTTGAAGGTTCTTTTATCAAATTCCCTGAATTTTCTTCATATGTTATTCAAGACTTGGCTCGCCGTAGCAGGTTGGAGCACCTCATTGATTTTGTGGCAAATAACAACAAGATTAATCGCCTTCTTATTAAACTTTTCTACGCCAACTTAAGTCTAGACCATCACACAATTACAAATCCGGATGACTGCATTTGGACGGTTGTATGCGGTAAAAAGAATTTTCTTCCACTACAACGACTTGCTCGGATTCTACAAGGTCCAGATATAGGTGACGAGTTAGCTAAAATTGCCATTAATATAAACACTCGTGATCGTGTTAGTCATTTGATTCTCTCGGATGACTTGACGGAGTTAAAAGCGGCAGCATTAAGGCCAAAAGCTCGCATAATGCATAGAGTGCTTACCCACACCATCAATCCCCGCACCGGCATCTATGAGAAGGTCTACCGGTGAGATTTCCAATTCTTATATGCCATTTGGGGAAATAGACAAGTTAACTGGGCAAAGGTTATTCTAGATGAGTTCCAAACTTTTAACCAAGGTCGAATGAGGATGATCTACTATGGCGCTTACATCATGCGCATTCTCAAACATTTCGAGGTTCCTTTTCCCAATTCTGAATGTTCGACTATAGGTTCCTTGAATACTAAAACTCTTAGCCTCATGAACCTTCCAAAGCAGTACCTTGACCACACCATAATTACTTATGAACATTGGCTTGAAAAGCAAGCCACGGGTTAAGCTCAACCATCCTCTCAACAAGCTCGTCAACAAACTCATATGCAAACCTCTTCATCATCCTAACCTCCTCGACCTACTCGAGAAATCTACGAGATTCAAGAAATAGACCCTTAATCTCGGCCCCATGAAGCCATGACTATCATTGCTCGTAATCAAAGACTTCTCGATAATCCTCTATCTCGAGTTGAATCGACTGTCTCTAGAGTCGATAAAAATGTCACCAAAGTGAATAAGAAGCTTAATCATATTAAGTCTTTCCTCAACAATATCTGGGAAGCTATCACATGCTCCCAACAACCTTCTACCTCCGTTCACATACCTACATCTCAAGGGAAACAACCAGTGGAACATTTCACTTGGTCTACATCAAATGAAGAGCAGGAGGAAGAAGGTGAAGAGGTAGGTGACGAATCGGATGATAAAGAAACTGAAGGTGACGGACAAAGCTCAAATGGCGGAAGTCAAGGTGATGAGTAAGAATGTCTTTTTATTTTTTTTATTTTCCTATGATGTTGTTAGACTTTGCTTTCAGACATTTTGATCTTTAATTTCTTGTAGTATTGTGTAATTGTCTAAAACTCTATGTTTAATATGTGTATGTCATGTTGTACTATTATTCTCGGATGATGTGATTGTTTTATTTCTATGTTATGTGCTAAGTCTTAGTTTTATATATATGTATGTTCCTGTTCCATATTACTCGTACTTTAACTATTCTATACCTTGAGTGCTTCTCTTTTTTTTCGATGACAAAGGGAGAGAAAAACATAAATTGTTTACAGGAAATATAGCATAAATTCAGGGGGAGAATAAAATATCAAAGTTGCAAGCATATTACTCGGGGGAGAGATATTTTAACAAATCTTGTCGAAGATTCACTCATAGCAAATGGAGTTTTCATCATCAAAAAGGGGGAGAATGTTGGATCATAAGGTTTTGAATGTTGACAAAAGACAAAAGTTCACGAATCTACGACTATGGCTAATCTGGACTCATCGACTAAAATATAGTTTGTATTATTGTAACTAGAGTCAATAAGTATAGAGTCTAGTATAGAAATTTGTTAAAATCTATCCTCAAAGCTCATCACTCACAAATTCATTTACGAAACTTGCATACGTCATATACACACACAAAGTTTTTAAGTACACTGGAAAAATAGTATTCGGTCGACTGAATACTATATGTTAGTCGACTGATTCTGTTTTGAAATTTTTTATATATAAAGTAGACAGTCGACTGAACTATCTAGGTCATTCGAATGACTCTGTACACTTTTTTTATGCACGTTTGAAATTCATTCGACTGCCCAAGCAAGTTCAGTCGACTGAATCTCCAACTGTCAGTTTTCTCCAAAAGACACTTCTTTTGATCAGAGAGTTCCTTCTTCCTGGAAGGTCACAACACTTAGATTCTAATAGATGTCGATTTCCAGAAGTCATATCTCATCACACACTATATATACACACTCAAGATTCATAGATCCAATCACCTAATTTTTTCTATTCTCTTTTAATCTATAGCACTTAGCATTCTTGAGTTCAATAAGTACAAGCATTCATACAATCATTGCTTACATATTCATTTCCATATTCTTCAAGCAATATTAAACTTCTTATTCTTCATACACACACAAATATACACATCTACTTTGAGGATAAGATTATAGGAAGTGTACTATAAGAGACAAATTTGTGTTATTCAGAACACACAAAGTCAAGTTAAATCTAGTTTGAAAGAAAGTCATGTTCGGTTGCTCAGGCGGTCAAGTCCTGTTCCGTTGCTTAGGCAGTCAAAGTCCTGTTCTGTTGCTCAGGCGGTGTAATACCTGTTCCTCCAGGTTAAGTGAGGGCTGCTAGCTATAATTCTAGAAGAAGTCTGGGACTGGACGTAGAACGAGAGTTCGAACCAGTATAAAAATCTCTGCTGTCATTTTACTGCTATTATTATTTTACAGTTATTTTCCGCACTAGTTATTTATTATACTCCATATTTCACGATCCTATAGCATAGTCACTTTCAAGCATAACATTATATGAACCATCAAGACATGATTTGCTAGCTAACTCAGTATCAAAACTAGATCCGACATTGCCACATTCAACAGGCAGATGTGGAGAATCATTGAATCCAATATTAGAGTTAACATTATTCACAGTACCTAGGACAGTAAGGTCTTCAAGGGAGGGAGGAACTGCTATCAAGAAAACATCAGCAGCGAAAGAAACCTTATCGCGATGATTCATTGTTGACAGTGGAAGGAAATCGGTGGAAAAGGGAAATGACATACAAGCAGGACCAAGACAGGGAAAGGAGAAAGATTTGCTAGATCAGGTATGATAGGCTGTAGCAGCCGATTGGGGTTCTAGATCTAGGAATATGCATTATTTCTTTTAACACTCTTGGCGAGGCATGAAGAGGGAATGAGGCAAGCTAGGAAAGGTGGTAGAAGAAAGATAGATTAGGCGTTAGGGTGAAGAAAGTGTTCGGGAGGGAAGAGAAACAAAGAAAGGGAGATGGGGTTACCATTATCACTTTCATCTATTCCTTTTGTTCAAAGATTAATTTTTTCTAGCAAGTGATTTTGACTTTAAGTTGACTATCAATTACAATGATACTGACATTCTACAACGAAGGCATCTCTTGAATAGTGTTTCACTGTAAGTAGTTCATTGTATACCCAACTATGGCCGTAACATGATCGCAATGTCATGTAATTTACCATTATCAAAATATAGTCTAGTTACTTAAGATCCACAGTACCCTCAAGTCTGAAGGCTACTACACATCACTATATGAGATCTTTTATTTATATTTAGTTGTATTAACCTATAGAAGACTCTCGTTAATTCTTTATGTGATAGTTCCAAACAACCACAAGTATGTAACCCATTGTTGTCCCTAACAGTCATAACTAATTCACTATCCATCGTATGAAAAACATTACGTATACTAATCTCGATGGATATACCAATATCCTTTTCCCGATCTACCTTGACTACAAACATTTAAGGAATATGTACTTAAATATCGATTCAAGACTCATGGTTATGAATACATTTGCAATTACGATCGAAAAATTGCTTCTCATAAAGTTTTCTACCTATATATGTTTAATGTAGTACTTATAATTTCATATACTAAAATATATAAAAGAAAATAAAAAAAAAGCATACTTTATTTCGAACAAGGTTGTTTTACAAGAGTTAAGTTATATAACAAATTATATACTTATCCAAAGGGCACACCCTTAGCTCTCTAGCATAGACCTTGAATGTAACCTATCATTTATGATTTTGAGGATTAATCTTATTAGATTTGGGGAACAAATACGTTCAAATTGAAAATGCAAGTATCATAATTAAACAACATAATAGAAGTTGCAGGAAAAACATACAGTATTTATAGTGGTTCGACCCAAAAGAGACCTATGTCCAATGTAGTTTATTGCTTATTTCTTTATAGATCTCGAGTACAATGTTAGAATACAAAATATAATGAGTTGTTTATTGAAGGAAATGCAATGTCCAACTTCTAAAAATCTATTCGACAATAGTCATAATAGCTTGGTTAATAGTTTTGACGAGAAACTCAGTCTCTATTACTATTCATGCTTGGGGTATTTTTTAATAATAAAAGTGGTATTTTATTCAAGCAGAACACTCATTTTAATATCTCGAGATTCGAACCATGACCTTTAGAACTTCAGCCTATAGCGTCATATTACTTTCTATTTGAGTTGGTGCTCCTTGAATGCTTAGGGTATTTATATGTATCGTCTAATTTAAATTGTGTTCAACAAATCCTTAAAAATAACTAGCTTTCGTAAGTGTAAGCTTGAATCTGATCGACATGTTCTATTTCGCATTGGACAAATTTTTTGTATTGTATTTCAAAGAGAAGAGGAGACAAAACATTGGTTAAGCATTGACTGTCGAACCATTTTCACCGTTTGGTAATATTCTGCTCAACACCCACTAGGAAAAATTTCTAAGAGTTATTTATTTAATTCAAGAAAATAAACAAAGGAAAGAAGATAGAACATTTGACAAACACATTATATGGTTCGGTAGAAACCCGTTCAATACCAGATAGTGAATTCTGACCGATATTGAACAAATTCCAATACTTAACCAAATTTTATCTTTTTTCTTTGTTTCCTCTGGTCATTTCTCAACTTTCTCATTCATCTGTCTTGGCTACTTAATTATTTTCTTTAGACTTGTTACGACCCTTCTGGTTTTTCGTTCACCTCTTAATGTCTTTTCGAATTCAATTGATCATAAATAAAAATATCCTAAATGCAAGAAAATTTCACCACATTTTATGATTCAATAAGGAGAATTAACTTTAGGCAACAGAAGGGAGGTGATCTATATTGAGAAATCCAATGATGAAAAGCTTTAAACTTAAGAATACTTGACAAGGATCATTGTCAGTATGGCTAATGCTGGCAAAATACAAATGATTCTTTACTTATCATTACTATTGTAAAGCTAATTGGCTATATGGAAAAATCGTTATCTTTAAGAGAATGTTCAATGGAATGGACATTGTGTATAAGGCTGAAGTTGAAGGGCGGCAAAATGGAACCATTAAAAGTAATGTAATGATTGTAGATAGTGTAGAGAAGTCATTATAATCCTTAATATATGTATGCCAATAATTGCTTTTGTATAAGGATAACCAGATCTTAATATATTTGTACGGTTGTGAGTTCAAAGCAATAATTTACCTCGTCTCTGCGTCCGATGCGCCAGACGCCAAGACAGGATACATAACCTGTATTTTTTGTTTGGCATGGAGGAAATGAACCATTGGCTCTAAACATCGGACTCCAATGATTAATTACCCTTTAATAATTACAACACCCCTTTCCCATACCTCATTATCCTTTCATAACACAAAAACACATTTCTCTTTCACTAACTTACCCCTTTCAGAATACCCATTTTTCTTACTACCCCATATTTAAAGACTAACCAATTTTATCTTCCAATTATTTACATGATGTAACGACCCTTTTTTTTTACATATCAACGGACAGTAAAAATATTATTTACATAATCAAATTATTTTTAATTGAGCTAAAACTTTGGGTAACGCAGTAATTTGACATTCTTGGACTCTAGAATAAATTATGGCATTTTGGCCTTGGAAACTTGTAATATTCATAACTTTTGATAAGAGCAGAATTTCTACATGAAACCTATTTCAAGCAGTTTAGTAGATATCATAGCTCTAAGATTGACTTTTTATGGCATATTTTATTGTAGTTAGGACCACACCCATAATTAGGTATGCTAATGAATTTGGAGAAATGTGCTAATTACTATAGTTAGAGCAGTCCCAAATCATTTCCTCTTTTTTCTAAAATAGATTTATACTTCGTTAACTCAATATCCACTTAAATCATTCTACTTTTAGTTAAAACAAGATATTAAAAAATCATTGATCATATCTATAGGAGATTACCAAATTAACATTTTGGAGAGGGAATTCCATGACTTGCTGTGTCATCTCGGATTTGCTTGAATTTGACTTGATTTCATCGATTTTACATCAATTAGTGAGTGAACCATGATCCCTTACTTAGTATAAATGCATATATATGTTTAAATATTCTTTGGTCAACTTTTCAACTCGTATAATGTTTTCATATCTGATTTGGTTTTTAAACGAGAATAAAAAGGTATTTTAATAATTAAAGCGTTTAATCATGTCTTTATATATCATAAACGTGCATGTGAATGTTAGGGCATGTTATTGTTGGAACTGGTCGATCTGCAGCAGGTGAAATGAGTTGATTTCAAAATAAATCCTTATTTGGATCATAGTAGGCTTATGAAGCCTACTAGGTTGCACTAAGTCCAATCTAGTTAACTTAAATAAAATCCAATATTATTTGATTTTTCTGACTTAGTTGATTAATAATTTTATTAAAATTATTTGTATATATTGTATAAGTATATCATTATATACTCATATGTGTATAGTGTGCATGTGTAACATAATATTATGTACATAGTTAATGTATACGTGTGTGTGTGTATGTTTCGAAGTTTATTTTATGTTATATAATTTTTTTCAATATCTAAATATATTTCGACTAAGTCAATAAAATTTGAATTAGATTTTAATATTTAAAATATCTAATGTTGAATTAGTAAAATAATTTGATTTCAAATTTTGATCTCTAAAATACAAAATGAAATATCTTTTAATTATTTAAAATAAATATACGTATACATTATAAAATTAGTTTATCGTCAAATAATCTTTTTTTAATTCATAATTACTTTATAATTGCATAATAAAATAAATTATATTTTATTGGAGTAAAATACATATTTAAAATAAATATTATGTATTTGATTCTTTTCAGCCATTGGAAGAAAAAAATTAAAATCTATAACCATTTTATAATTTTATAAAGTATATATTTAAATATTTATACAGGGATTAATATAAACATTATTTTAAATCACTAAATGTATAACATTTTTTTTTTGAAAATAGGTTAGTGGATAATTTTATAAAGTATATATTTAATAAAAAAATTTAAAAAAAATGTATAACTAAATGTATAACATTGGTGTATATATATACACACACGACATATCAAAAAAAAAAAAAAACTATATTGTATATAATTAATTTTAAAAAAATTAAAACATGGTACATTTATATAATTGAATTAAAATTTGCAACAACAATTTTAAATAACTTAAAATTAATATTAATATCTCAAAGTAATAAAAAATAATTTGAAATTAAGCATGGCCGAATATAACCTTTTTAATACTAGTTTCTAAATTTAAACAACAATGTTAATTAATATAAATAGATTAATGTTACTAAATTATAGATGAAATAGAAGACAAATACTACGTATATAAAATATCATTGTATATACAATCTTTTACATGGTAAGTATGATATAAAAGGTAAATAAAATTTTATATCTTAAGGATGCAACCTTTGAATAAACGTTGGTTGATGGAATCTCTTAGATTCACCTTAAATCGATCTTCGAACTTTGCAATTGTTAAAGTTCCACTGGATCTACTAAAACTTGATGAATTTTGGCCTTAGAAATTTACAGTAATGAGGGTTGAGTTGCTTACGGCCAGGCAAGAGAGGGAGAAATTAAGAGTAAAATATTTAGTGGGTATCACTACAAGGAGAACAATAATTTCCGACGGTTGAAAACCGTCGACGGCCGTCGGAAACCGTCGGAGGCCGTCGGAAAAAGCCATCGGAACATACGTCGTCGGGGAGCAGTACTTCCGACGGCTTCCGACGGATTTTGCCGTACATATTCCCGACGGCTTCCGACGGATTCCGACACGTGTCGGGACCCGTCGGAATCCGTCGACAAAAATGTCCTACAGGCTGTCGGAAGTCGTCGGAAATATCGTACCTGTAAACTGTCGGAAGCCGTCGGAAACCGTCGGAAATCTGCTGTTTTTTTTATTACTGCTGCAAATGTAGCCTTCCATCCACATTTCTCTTTCAAAAACTATTAGCAATACTGCACAATCCAATATACAATATATTAACCAAATATCAAAACCCAAACTACACAAAATTAATCAAACCCACAAATATACCAAATTACATCAAAATAAAATACATAACCATTCCAACATTCACAACAACCCCAACAACAAGTGTTCTACCATGTCAGACATACACAACCTAACACAAAATCATCAAAATCCACATCATCATACAACCACATAACCAAGTGTATCAAACATAATCATACAAAAATCAACAACTACCTCCACCGTCTACCAAATCATATAAAACTAAAAAAACATACCTGAAAAAGCAAGCAATCAATCACTCTCCTCCAGATCCAGAGCCAGCAGAGGAAGGGAAGCGGCCACCATACTGCTGCATGTACTCGGCGATACGCTGGTCTAGCAACTGTGTGGTCTGTATGGCCTGTCGGCGGTACTGCTCGTCCAGCTGGGCCACTCTAGCCCGCAAATCTTCGATCTCTGCTAGATCGATCTGAGCTCTAGTCTGCCGACCCTGTCTCTGACTGCTGGCCTGCAATAAATATTTAATTTAGCTGTGTGATCTCTGTAAGTGTATATGCAGGTATGCGAATTTTAGCTGTAATTCTAACACACAATCATATGGCCTATTGATGGGCCATAGTGACATTACGGGAATAACTGTCCTAATGAAAGTCAAATGACTTAAAACTAGTAAATTAAACATTTATTGGGAGAGGCGTAGGGTTTTGGGTACAAGATGCTTGTATAAATCCCTACGATTTAATTAATTATGACTTAAATATCAAATTAGCAGTAAAATAAATTATTTACCACTTGATTGCCAAATCCGTATCATCTACCATGCCCTGCTGGATCCATAACGGACTCAAAAATAGCATCCTCCTCACCAATCGTCAGTTGTTCTCGACCCGTATCAGCAAGAAGTTTCTGGCGCTGCTCCATAAATTTTTCCTACATTAACAAATTAATAACATCATATCTTATTTCATTATAGTTTAACAAGCAGAACAATTACTAATACTGCATAAAATGAAATATGCTTACATGGCTCTTGTTGGATTTATCGTCCTGCCATGTGTACGAAACAGTTCCATCCGGATTTACATGCTCGACAGCATGCATACGAGTGAAAACGTCCATATAGCCCACGGGACCTTGCGCCTTGGCTTCCTGAAGTTGATTTCTACATACAATTTTTATACTGTTTGTACCAAAAATGGGCACAACACTCTTCGGAAGTCTTTGAAGAGATAAACGCGAAGAATGAAAATTAAAACTGTGGATTATCTAACAAAAACTCCAAATAACAGAAAGTAAACTGCAAAGACAAGCGATTTAGAGTGGTTCGGCTTTGTAGCCTACGTCCACTATGAAGTTTGATGATTTTATTGCTCGATACTTGAAGATTACAATTCTTTATACTGTAATACAACTGAATTTATATGCTAAGTCTCACTCTAAAGCAGCGGCGGTGTTCCAGAGTAAATCTGGCAGAATCTGGGCGCTCTTTAGTACTTAGAATTCTCCGACCCCTTTTCTGAATGACCAGGGGCTCTATTTATAGGTGTAGGAGGCTGATATTTTGCCTAAAATGAGGGGAGACCAGTTCTGGTACGTCAGGGGGCCCACATGGCCGAAATCTGGAGATCCGGGCCCACTTTGGGATCGATTCGACCCTTGGTTCGAATCGATCAAGAAATCGTCCAATCGAGCTGAAATTTGGTGTGAACATTCTTCATCATGTGTTTAAGCTTCTGTGAAAATTTCATGGCATTTGGACTTGTAGAACTCGAGATATGACCGATTCAATGTTGCATTTCTGGAGAACATGGATACTTCGAATCGATCTTAGTTCGAATCGATTTGGTGGACTCGATGCTTGCTGTGACGTGGCGCGTGCTTCTCGCATCGATCCGCTTTGTACTCCGGTTTGTCTGGGTCGAATCCATGACCTCTGCTACTTCGATTCGATGGTTTTGAGGGAATGGATTCGAAGAGGTGTAAGTTCGAATCGATCAGGATGGATTCGAAGACAGTTATGAAGGGGAGTCAAAGTCTCTACAACTGAATGGATTCGAAGGTACTGGAGTCGAATATTGGCCTCCTTCGAATCGATGATGTTGGTGCTTTGGAATGGAGTCGGAGCTCCTCTGCCTGCATGGATTCGAAGCGAAGCCTTAAGGATGGATTCGAACCAATATATGGTTGATGGATTCGAACGCAGGCTCCTTTATCATCGATTCGAAGCAGAGAAGTTCGATGGAGTCGAACAAAGACGGTCACGTGGACACGAAGTCTGGTCACCAGACGGATTCGAATGCAAGCTCCTTCTATGGATTCGAACTTATGACTATTTACTCCAAATTGCATCGATGATATCTTGAGTGTACGAACTCGGATTGACTTGAGATCTGGAACGTTGGTTCCCACGGCTTTGCTTGACGTGCCTTATCAGTTGTAGCCCGATCCGGACTCGAACAAATTTCATCGATATCCGTAGCGATCCTTACGCGTAACCGACTTCCGAGACGATCTGTCACCGACATCTAGCCAAGTCCTTGGTGTCACGGCCTTGCCAAAAGGCGGGATAACATTTGCCCCCCAAAGTACGTCTTGTGTAAACATGACGTGCTTTGAAAAGCTGCAGTCTCTCATTGGATAGCTACAACATGCTTTATCGGAAGTTGCATTCTGTATTGCAGTAATCGACTGTCGTATAATTGTGACTGGCTGTTTGGGCTTTTGAGTCATGACGAGATGAACATTTGATTCCTGTTGATGATAAAGATCAAACATTAGTCAGGAATGCGTGCATACGTGTATTATTTTGACTTTGGTTAACGTTGCGTGATCGCAAGTTGTTGTCAGTTCGGTTTGCTATCGGAATCTGCATCGGTCCTCTCCTGAACCGGTTTGAGATTTGAGTTAAAACATTGCTTTTATGATCGTCTATGATCATCCTCTCGTATTGATCCTCTCCTGAATCGGTACAAGAGTGGACAAGCAATCTTCCATATGGAAACAATTCGTCCATTTGATCGATGGTATTTGATGGATGCGAAGCAATGTTTCTGGATCCGCTTCGAGTTGATGGTTTCGAAGTAGACACTTCGAATCGATGGGGCATAGTGACCCAGGTTCATCTTCTGTCGACTGCTTCGAATCGATATGACTCTCAATCCAGCCTCTGTTCCGTTACTGCTTCGAATCGATAATGCTTCGAATCGATAATGCTTCGAATCGATATTGTGTGGATTCGATGTGTTTGTCTGAGTTGTTGGAGTCGAACGTTTTTTTAGGGACACTCTTGCTCTGTACTTCGTATCGATGAACCTATTGTATATGGGATAGAAGGATACGAAGGACGGTCTTGGATTGGTGATTGCCACTGTTTCCCTTGATTCGATAGAAACTCTTCGGTGATCGATTCGAGGGCATCATTCGAATCGAAGTGACTGTAAACCTGGGATGACCGGTCTACTTTTACCGGGATGCGAATCGTCATTTCTCCCCTATATATACCGGGGTCCTATTCATTTCTCACTTTTTACTTTTACCATTGCTTCAGCCGTTTCTTCGAATCGATCTCTCAGAGCTAAAACTAACGGGCTTTCCTCGAAACGATCGACTTCGTCCCCGCTTCCACTTGCAATCGAATCAGGTAATTAAAGGATTGATTCGAGATGAAAATGTTAGAACTATCTTCATCTCAAAAAATCCTGAGTGATGAGATCTGAATGGAGTGGGTCGACTCGGTGGGCATCGATCCAGGAACAAGTGATTCGAATCGTTTTCTGATGCATAGCTTCGAATCGATTCTTGCAAAGGAAGAAAAAGCCTCGTGTCGATCGATTGGATGTAACTATACCTTGATCGATTCGAAGGTATCGAAGGTCGATCGATTCGAAGTCACTCAGTGCCTATGGATTCGAGGCGCTTCTCCATCCCGAAGTACATCGAGTCGATCTATATGGATTCGAAGCACATCGAGTCGATCCTTATGGATTCGAACGCTTTCAGTTTAGAGAACCCAACTTTTATGACTTGTTCTGACTTCTGAATTACGACTAATCTCAAGTCGGACTTTGACGATCTTAATGTATTTTAGCATATTTGACTCCGACGAGCTTCGGCCTTGCATTATCGATTTTGACTAAAAGATTTAACTTGAATTTCCTTTGAGGCTCGTCGATGGAACTATGACTTAACCAATAATACAACTGATTTATACTTAAAGTTGGTTCGTAGCGTTTGGATGGTGTGGAAGTGACGGTCAGCGATGACGGTCATTTTCATTCTCAAATTCCCAAGTTATGTTGTACGAACATCTTGCTTCAATCTGTTAAATATGCTTAAGTAATGTACAGCACTTGCACTGCACGACACGTTCATACACACTACACTGGGGCATGCACGGGCTGATTATGAACTTAACGTTTCTTTCTGATGAGTTAGCTAATTATGGAATCTTCGAGTTCCCAACAACAAGAGGTACAGAGCTCGACTCCTCCGGTTCTTGAGATTCCCGATATCCCTGCCGATGTAATCGATCCAGCTCCAGATGAATTGCCGGAGGCGATATTTATTGAGGACCCTGTTGATTCGGTTCAGTCTAACCTCTCTGAATCCTTATTGGGACGAATATGCTTAAAGCATAACATATCTCTAGGTGACGTATTATTGCCCAGCGCCACTGATAGACCGCATAACCCGCCTGAAGGATATACAGCATTCTACCGTCATGCTTGTGCGGCCGGAACTCTTCCTCCTTTCAATCAATATATCAGAGGGATGTTATCATATTTAGGAATCGCTCCTTCACAACTTCATCCTAACGGGCACGCGTTGCTGAACAATGCCTTTGTAATATTCATGGACTGTCTTTTTCGCCCGCCGAGGCCCTCCGAGATCAGACACATATTTAACTTCAAGAGTAGGGGTGATAGCCCGTCGTTTACATTTTTGGAGGCAGTTAGAAATTGCCAAGTTGTAGTTGGAGCTTGGACTCGACTGAGCTATTTCAAGAACGAGTGGTTCTACGTTCGGTGCCCTCCGGGTTTTGCTAGGCGATGGTTGTCTAGACGTAAGCGCCTTAACCTGTTTCCTTGACCAATAGCTCTTCGGTGTCGAAATTGACATTTCATTCCTTTTACAGCTATTATCTCTAGGCCCGATGGAGGGAGTTTCAAGGGTACCGTCCGGAGTCTTCAAGAAGTCCCAAGCGAGCTGAGGCATATTGACTCTGTGCTGAACGATTACAACTTAAGAGTTCTGGGTTTGATCGACATCAATCAAAGCATAGTTGTGGAGGGATTTGCAAAGTCCGCCTCCAAGAAGGATGATAAGAAGAAGATCAAGAAGAAAATCAAGAAGAAAAAAGTGAAGAAGTCACTCGGAATCAGAATAATTGAGGCGGATGACGAAGAAAGAACCCACACAGATTCAGAGCCGATGGCTGATCTCTCGGGAAACTTTGAAGAATCGGGAGAAAAACGGAAAGGCAAGGCCGCCGTTTCCAAAAAACTTAAGTCCAAGGGGGGAAAATCCGTAGATGCGTTTCTTCCCGCTTCCGGGGTCATGATTTCTGAGGCCGCCCCTTCTCATTCGAGAGGTTCTTTCAAAAGGCTAGACGATATTCCTATCCCAGATTATATATCGATTTCTCATGATCCTGGGTTGGAGGAATTTCAAGATGTTCTAAACGTGAACGAGCCCTTTCCTTTAAGTGCGGTCAACACTTCCGGTCGGTTTTGGGGGTTTACACATTTACACACACTTCCACGGCACTTCATGACTTTTGCATAGTAAACATTGCTTTATGGGATTTTAATCCGTAATTCTTTCTTATCGCAGGTGAGATGTCAGGACGTGGCTCTACTCTAGATAGGCTTCGGAATGTGCCCCAATCTTCTCCATTTTACGATTCCCGTAGGAGAGAGACAGATAGGGATCATGGGCGAGGCTATTCGAGTCAAGAACGTTATGATAGAGACAGAGATTACTCGCGTAGCCGTTCTGGCTATGATTACTCTGACAGAGACCGGGGATACCAGTACCGACCCCGATCTCGCTCTCCTCCGCCTCCCAGGGCTCCAGTAGACCTCCCAGGGCCATCTCATCAGCAACAGTTGCCTTCTCAATCTTCTCGGCCTGATATTCAGCGGCCAAGAATGGAACCGACAGCAGCCGCTATAATTGAACAAGCTCCGGCTGAGTTGACAAGCGAGGGAGCTGCTAAACTCGCCCAAATGAAAAATGACTACCCGGAAATTTGCATGGATGGCTATATCTTCCCTCCTAACTTTAAAAGAATCCCTCCGGAAGCTGAGGCCACCGCTCATAGTTATATCCACGACTTCTACGCTCAGTACAAGGAGTGGTACAAGGCAGCCGTGAAGGCTTCTAGAGTGGCTTTTGACAGGGCGAAGATTATTGCTGAACGCGATGCTGAAATTGCTAAACAGAAACGCATCATTGAAGTTCTTCAATCTGAAATGGAGACGTCCCGGAATTCTGAACTTCAAGCTCTCCAGAAACACGAGGACGCCGTGGCCAAAATGGCTAGGATGCAACAGGAACATTGCGCCACGGTAGAAGAGATGGGCCACCGCAACACCACCGTTGCAGCTGAGCGAGACTTAGCCGTTAAAGAGCTGAACGAGCTCAAGGCCAAATTCGCTGAAATGGTGAAGGAGAAGGATGATGCGAACGCCACTGCTCAAGAGGCTTGCAACCAAGCAGTATCTCTCAGGGCCGAACTTGCTGCGGTGGCGGTCAAGTCCAAGTTTGCGGAAGCAGAAATCCAGGAAAAGATTTTGGAGGAGAGGTCCAGGCTGGACGCTGAGTTCGACGATCTCCTTGTCACGTACAACGCTAATGTGCTGGAACATAGAAATTTAGCGTGGCTGGGAGATGACTCCATGATTTTGTACAATGCCTGGACCCGACTGGTGAATGAGAAGAAAGCAGTGCATCCAGATGAAACATTTGACGACTTTGAGCTGGAGATGCGTTTGCTCACCGAGGATGAGAGGAAGACCCTTCATGAGGTGGTGATCTCTATGGCGAAAGAAAAGCTTGGCGTTCAATCTCTAGAGACAGGCGAAGGTTCGGGGACCGCGCATCACGAGGCAAGTGTTGGAGCCGTAATCCCAACATTGCCCGAAACCACTGGTGCGGTAGACCCCCAATCTGTTCCTGCATATAATCCTGACCAACCGTTATTATCTTCCGCCGATGATTCCACCCATGTTTCGGTCCAGACTAAGGAAGGTACTTGAGCGCTTCTCGTAGTTTAGTTGTGGAGAACTTTAAGCAACACACTTGGCTAACAATCTTCGTTTTGTCGCATTTCAGTGACTGAAGTCGTTGTTTCTGCGCCTCTTGCTCTATCAGTTCCACATCAAACACAAGGGGTTGTCTTTACTGAAGCCATCACGACTTCTACCTTGATCGGCGAAGAGGGTGATGCAAATATGTTTTCTTTCAGCGCTCAAATGATTGAGGACCTTCTCAATGAACCCATCGATCCCTCTGTCAACCCGTCTGATGCTGTAAGTGGGGCTGCTCCAGCCGTTAATTCATCTATGCCAGCTATTGGCACATCTGATGCGGCCCAAGTATCTCGTGAGGACGACGTTATTGCTGAGATTGCCGCCGAGATGGCAGCAGGGAATGTTGGTATGAATCCGCCCGGGCCTGCTCCGTTAATGGTGATTTCACCGGGCGGTACCGTAATGATTGAAAATGATCCTGTCCCTCCTCCTGCTACTACTCCCCTGCCTTCAGCTCGACCTCCTAGAAGAACTTCCGTCGCCTCTAGTTCTGAGGAAGACGTTGACATCATATCGCTGCCGGAGGGCAAGCCTGAAAAGAGTAAGCGGTTGAGGAGAAAATCGGGCAGCGGATCGGGTGGAGCTACCCCGAAGAAGAAGATAAGGAAGAAGAAAGATTGAACTCTTTCTTTGAATCTCTGTTGCGTAGGGTAGCATTTTGTTGATTTTCCTATAGCCGTGTATAGATGTGGATTCGGCTCCCACTAGTAGCAATTTCTTGAACCATTTTGTAATCAGATTCTTTTTGTTGATAGTGGAAATGAGAATGTATTCCCTTTTGTCTCCAACTTGTTATGTGTTATGGTTCTGCCCCCAGTATTGGGGATTAGTGTGGAGTTGATGTATGTTTATACTCCGCCTTGCGTACTGGGAGTACGTAGTTGAATGAATGTTTATACTCCGCCTCGCACTCTGGGAGTACGGAGTTAGATGAATGTTTATACTCCGCCTCGCACTCTGGAAGTACGGAGTTAGTTAATGTTTATACTCCAGTTCGCGCTCTCGGAAGCTGGAGTTTGTTGATGTTTATACTCCGGTTCGTGCTCTCGGAATCCGGAGTTAGTTAATGTTTATACTCCAGTTCGCGCTCTCGGAAGCTGGAGTTTGTTGGTATTTATACCCAGCTCGCGCTCTCGGAGTACTCTGGGGTTTTAGGAAAATGTTTATACTCCGCCTCGCACTCTGGGAGTACGGAGTTAGTTAAAAAGTTTGTACCCAGCTCGCGCTCTCGGAGTACTCTGGGATTTAGGAAAATGTTTATACTCCGCCTCGCACTCTGGGAGTACGGAGTTAGTTAAAAAGTTTGTACCCAGCTCGCGCTCTCGGAGTACTCTGGGATTTAGGAAAATGTTTATACTCCGCCTCGCACTCTGGGAGTACGGAGTTAGTTAAAAAGTTTGTACCCAGCTCGCGCTCTCGGAGTACTCTGGGATTTAGGAAAATGTTTATACTCCGCCTCGCACTCTGGGAGTACGGAGTTAGTTAAAAAGTTTGTACCCAGCTCGCGCTCTCGAAGTACTCTGGGATTTAGGAAAATGTTTATACTCCGCCTCGCACTCTGGGAGTACGGAGTTAGTTAAAAAGTTTGTACCCAGCTCGCGCTCTCGGAGTACTCTGGGATTTAGGAAAATGTTTATACTCCGCCTCGCACTCTGGGAGTACGGAGTTAGTTAAAAAGTTTGTACCCAGCTCGCGCTCTCGGAGTACTCTGGGATTTAGGAAAATGTTTATACTCCGCCTCGCACTCTGGGAGTACGGAGTTAGTTAAAAAGTTTGTACCCAGCTCGCGCTCTCGGAGTACTCTGGGATTTAGGAAAATGTTTATACTCCGCCTCGCACTCTGGGAGTACGGAGTTAGTTAAAAAGTTTGTACCCAGCTCGCGCTCTCGGAGTACTCTGAGATTTAGGAAAATGTTTATACTCCGCCTCGCACTCTGGGAGTACGGAGTTAGTTAAAAAGTTTGTACCCAGCTCGCTCTCTCGGAGTACTCTGGGATTTAGGAAAATGTTTATACTCTGCCTCGCACTCTGGGAGTACGGAGTTAGTTAAAAAGTTTGTCGTGTATCAACCCATTTCCGGCCTGATGTGATGGCTTGCCCCCGAGCTCGGGTTCCATTTGGAGAGTGGTTGATTGCTTCATAGCCACTCCTACTTGAATAAATCCCATTGTGTGATGGAATTTAGCTCTTCGTGCATCGTGATGTTGTACATTGTATTTAATGAATCACAGCTCTGGCTCAAAGAGATGGCATTTTATTGCTGAAATAAGAGAACATGGCAAAGTCAGTTGCCTTATTACAAATTCTAATTTCGAAATGCAGAAACAAATTCTAAAACAGAATTTAAACTAAATAGATAAACATAGCCTGTTATGTGCAACAGCGACGAGGACTTTCGCCATCCAAGGCCTTTGGTGAAGCTGGACCATCAGCGGTCATTAACTCATATATATCATCCCCGAGCTCTTGTTTAATCTCATGTGATCCCTTCCATGTTGGTTTCATGTGTAGTAGTGCTGGGTATTCTCTTTTAATGACAATCTCATTGCGTTCAAAAGTTTTAAGTCGGTCCTCGGCATTGCGTAATCGGGCGACTCGTTTTCGGCGTATGACTGTTCTCAAGTCAACCTGATCGCCCTGGACGACTCCAACTCCGTTGACGGTAGGGAACTTTAAGGTCAAGCACCACGGGGCAATTACGGCTCTGAATTCAGTAAGGAAAGGTCGTCCTAAGAAAGCGTTGTATGGCGAGACTATGTTCAACACAGTGAACTGTAATGTTCGAACTCTCCTATGTTCCTTAGATCCCAACCTAACTGGTAACTTCACCACCCCAATAGGTACGGTAGAGCTACCGTTGAATCCATGGAGGTGAGTTTGGCAAGGTTCCAAATCCCTGGGATTCATCCTCATTTGATTATAAGCATGTATAAAAAGTATATTCACAGAGCTCCCGCAGTCAATTAGTATCCTCTTCATCCAAGCTGGACCTACTTGTGCCGATATCACGAGTGGGTCAGTAGTCGGGCTTCCGACATAATCAGTATCGTTGTCTCGGAAAGTGATGTCGTTAATTGTCGCTCTCTTTCGTTTGGTCGAAGGTTTATTGTCCAAGTTATCATTGTACTCAAAGTCTGTTCGTCTAGCCAAGTTGTTATATGATTTCATTTCTCCCCAGCTTCGCTTCGCTGTACGGGGACTATCACTTACAACATTAATTACCAGTCTTCCTCCGACACGACCTGGTTCTTCCTGTCTTTCTGGATTCTGTACATGATTTTGATTTGAGGGGCCCGCCCCTTCAGACTGCGGTGCCCGCACAAACTGGTCTAACTTCCTCTCTCTGATCAACTTCTCAATGAGGTCCTGCAAGTGTCGACATTCATTGGTGTTGTGGCCATAACTTTCGTGGAATCTACAGAACTTCCCTGTTTGAATCTGTCTCTCCGACGATTGCTTCGGAGCCGGCTTCTTGTATTGCATAGTATTGCAAGTCTGTAGATACACATTTTCCAACGATGTATTCAATGGTGTGTAATTATCGAACATTGGAGCCTCACGTCGTGGACCCCGATTTGGATCTCTTTTCTTATTCTGACCATTGTTACCTCTTGGCTGCGTTTGCTTGTTCTGTATGTTCAACTGAACTTTCCCGGAATTGTCACCAGACTGTTTTACTGCTACATTGCTCTGTATTCCTTCGCTCCTGGGTTCCTCATTGTCCTGCTTCCTAGACTGTTTCGCGTCCTCTTGCCGTAAGAATTGTGCGGCTTTGGAGTAGAAACGGTCCAACGATGCGGGTGGTTTTCCCGCTAACCAGTTTCCAAATTCAGAATCAGGGTCAATTCCCTTTGTTAATGCCATTAAGATTGAGTTATCGTTGGGATTACTAATCTCCACACATGCCGCATGGAATCTCTCTAAGTAACGCCTTAGCGTTTCCCCACGAGCTTGGGTAACACTGGATAAGGTGTTGACATCTTTGGGTCTAGCGACATGCATGCGAAATTGTTCAACAAATTTCTTAGCCAATTGATCAAATGAAGAGATAGACCTAGGTGGCAATCTCGTGAACCACATCGTTGCAATTCCACCTAGAGAGATGGGGAAACTTCGGCATTTTACTGCATCATCAGCCCTTGCGGCGCTCATCGACCATTCATATTTCAAGATGTGTTGATTGGGATCAGAATTTCCTTCGTACATAGGAAGGGTTGGCATTCTGAATCGCCGAGGAGGTTCAGCATTCAGTATCTCGTTTGTGAAGGGAGTATGACTACGGGAGAGTCCCCAGTCATCGTTGGTAAGGCCTTGGCTTTCACGGATCATCTGACGTATCATAGTCGAGATGTCTGGCATTGCTACATTTTGAGCTTGCCGAGCTAAGGTGTGGTCGGGTTCCACAACGCGAGTTCGGACCGGGCGCTGTCGACGGTCCAAATTTTGCCTCCTTGGCTCAGCATCCTCTAAGACGTACGGTTCAGGAGTACGCCCACGTTGCCGATTACTTGGCTCTGAAAGATTTCGGGTATCAATCCTTGTTTCTATTGTGGCAGCTGCGGCATGATTGTCCACGGTATGCTGTGTAGTAGGGCCTCCTTGTGTGGAGGGCCCGGCCTGAAAGTTGGTTGACGGTCCTGCCCTCAACTGTCCAACAGTTAAAGCGGGTTGATATCCGGTCGTTTGTGCATGACTCCCGTCTAATCGAGGACGGGTAGATCTGTGATAGTAGTCTGATGAAGCAGAACTTTTAGTGGATGAGCGGGAAACATCATCCCTTCTGGACCTCCTACGGCCCTGGCGGTTCAGTTGGTTTGTCAATTCGATATTGGCACGCAACTGTTCAGCTAATTGCTGCCGACTCTGAGTCAGCTCTTGTAGCAATACTTGGAATTCTTGTCTAGTGACTGCCCTAGACGGATTTGAGTGGGCAGTGTTGTCTTGGTTGGATGGCTGCTGTTGAGCAGGATTTTGTCCATCCCTACCTTCTTGTCCAGCAGCTGTAGAAGTGGTTCTCGTGCTAACCATTTTGAATGATGAATCCTTTTCCTAGATTTTATGCAAATCTGAGTAGAATGGAAGGACTGTGAATCAAAGATCTGGATCTTCCTCTTGGATTTATGCAATTCGGTATCGATGGTAGATCCAAGGAGCAGGAGAAAAAAGCTGGTTTTTTCTCAGTGAAAGCACCAAAGTGTTTGTACCAAAAATGGGCACAACACTCTTCGGAAGTCTTTGAAGAGATAAACGCGAAGAATGAAAAATAAAACTGTGGATTATCTAACAAAAACTCCAAATAACAGAAAGTAAACTGCAAAGACAAGCGATTTAGAGTGGTTCGGCTTTGTAGCCTACGTCCACTATGAAGTTTGATGATTTTATTGCTCGATACTTGAAGATTACAATTCTTTATACTGTAATACAACTGAATTTATATGCTATGTCTCACTCTAAAGCAGCGGCGGTGTTCCAGAGTAAATCTGGCAGAATCTGGGCGCTCTTTAGTACTTAGAATTCTCCGACCCCTTTTCTGAATGACCAGGGGCTCTATTTATAGGTGTAGGAGGCTGATATTTCGCCTAAAATGAGGGGAGACCAGTTCTGGTACGTCAGGGGGCACACATGGCCGAAATCTGGAGATCCGGGCCCACTTTGGGATCGATTCGACCCTTGGTTCGAATCGATCAAGAAATCGTCCAATCGAGCTGAAATTTGGTGTGAACATTCTTCATCATGTGTTTAAGCTTCTGTAAAAATTTCATGGCATTTGGACTTGTAGAACTCGAGATATGATCGATTCAATGTTGCATTTCTGGAGAACATGGATACTTCGAATCGATCTTAGTTCGAATCGATTTGGTCGACTCGATGCTTGCTGTGACGTGGCGCGTGCTTCTCGCATCGATCCGCTTTGTACTCTGGTTTGTCTGGGTCGAATCCATGACCTCTGCTACTTCGATTCGATGGTTTTGAGGGAATGGATTCGAAGAGGTGTAAGTTCGAATCGATCAGGATGGATTCGAAGACAGTTATGAAGGGGAGTCAAAGTCTCTACAACTGAATGGATTCGAAGGTACTGGAGTCGAATATTGGCCTCCTTCGAATCGATGATGTTGGTGCTTTGGAATGGAGTCGGAGCTCCTCTGCCTGCATGGATTCGAAGCGAAGCCTTAAGGATGGATTCGAACGCAGGCTCCTTTATCATCGATTCGAAGCAGAGAAGTTCGATGGAGTCGAACAAAGACGGTCACGTGGACACGAAGTCTGGTCACCAGACGGATTCGAATGCAAGCTCCTTCTATGGATTCGAACTTATGACAATTTACTCCAAATTGCATCGATGATATCTTGAGTGTACGAACTCGGATTGACTTGAGATCTGGAACGATGGTACCCACGGCTTTGCTTGACATGCCTTATCAGTTGTAGCCCGATTCGGACTCGAACAAATTTCATCGATATCTGTAGCGATCCTTACGTGTAACCGACTTCCGAGACGATCTGTCACCGGCATCTAGCCAAGTCCTTGGTGTCACGGCCTTGCCAAAAGGCGGGATAACATATACATTTAAAATTATATAGCATAAACTATTTACAATTATCATTCAGTAAATTTACCAACTCCTGCCGATACTGCTGAAATGACTTCGACCCTCCGCGATGAGTGATGGGATTTTTATTTCTGTTTGCAGAGTTTCTATCCGACTCTGCCTGTACATTCATAATTTGATACATTATTTTTCAATCACATCAAATTAATAATTCAAAATAATTTAGTATACTTGCCTTCGCCTTGTCCGTTTCCCAGTATCCCAACCATGCTTTCCATACGCTCTCCCCCATCCACCGTGGTTTCTTACCGGATTTCTTAATTTCGGATATCGTGTCCCTATAGTTCTTGCGCATCTTCTTCATCCAGTGTCCTTGTGCCAGCAACACATCGTCTGTCTGGATGTCTATCTCAGCCTGTGTTACACGATAAAAAGTAAAAAAAAAAAGATTACACTGTAAACGATAAACAGTAGAAAAACGACAAAAACGGATTAAAAATGGAAAACAGAAAAATATACATACTAGGACATCCTACCATATGCACTCTATGATGTGAGGAGGGATGTTATCCCACTTCGGCCAACAAGCACTCATCCTACTCCGGTAAGAAGCTCTAGAAACATCCAACACAACCTTCGAGAGCAGTAGGTTGAACCCCCTGTGTTTAAATATGATACAGATAAGTACGTACGTATATCAAAAAAAATAAGATGCTGAATAAAATTTAATTCTTACCCCTCTGCTCTAGGTACTAAAGAAACTACAAGACGCGGTGATGCTTGCGATGGACCTCTGCCATCGCCTCCTGTAGATCGGGAAGAGCTCCTTCCTCTAGAAGACATTACAATAAACCTGTGACGTATATACACATCATTTCAAAAGAGAATAATAACATGATAATGAAATATATTTCATACGTAAATGGAAGTGTGTTATACCTGATTCATAATGGGTCTCATGTTACGACGATAAGCAGATTACATTGCATTTTTAATAAAAATTGCTAAATAAATGACAAATGGAAATGACATAAAACATGTAAAACAATGGTAAACATACAGATTTAGTTTCATAGTCACATCAATTTCATAATACATCAAGAATTCAACTTAGTTACATCAATTGCAAAAAAGCAGATTCGGATTTATATTAGTCATCATCGTCTTCTGATTCAGATTCGGTCTCGTTTTCTACGATATTTTCCTCTGCACTGTCAAATGCTTCTACCAAAACATTTGATTCATCGATCAAAGGACCAAAATCTGTATGATTGTCTGTAATTATTATTTCATTATTTTTCTCAAGATCTGCCTGATACGCTTGTTCGTCCGGAATATTCTTCCCATCGAATGTGAATCTGGTCTTTGTTTTAAAAACTGCAGACCAATCTGCTTTATCTCTTTTTAGAGAAGGATAAGGAGCGTAATAAACTTGCAATGCTTGTTTGGCTAGTACAAAAGGATCATACTTGTGATAGTGCGATGTATGCTTTATTTGGATAAGATTACAATCCTTGTGCACATTAATTCCAGAACCTGGAACATTGCTAAACCAATTGCATCTAAATAGAAACACCTCCTCCACGGGTCGTGAGAAATATGTCAGTTGCAAAATTTGTGTTAGAACGCCATAGAAATCATTTAAGTGATTTTCTGGATTGTCACTACCTTTAACAAATACACCAGTATTATTTGTTAATTTTTCTGCACCGTATTCTTTGGTGTTAAATTTATATCCATTGACGAAATATATTGGATATGTCTTGACCACTCTTTTTGGTCCCATCGCAAGATGTTTCAACCCTTCGTCAACAACACAATTTCTCGGCTCATAAACGTAATTTGAAAACCAACCAGAAAATTCTTTACTGAGGTCTCCGTTCGGATGTTCACGTTCATAAACACTGTTTATATAAACAAATTATTACATTAGGTTATACACGCGCATGCATTATAGAAAAGAATAAAACACAAATTATTATTTCATATTACCTAACAAACGGTGCAACCTCGGCACAATTTAGAAGAATATAAGTGTGTGCTACATGAAGATCTCTATCGTCTAGCCATATTTCTACACATTTTCCAGAAGGCCGACTATGTTGTCTAAAAATAGATTACATTGCTTGAGAGGACTCTTGTTCGTCGCCTTCGTCATTACGAGGGACACTTTCAAATGAAATATTCACGTGGTCACTGAAATAGTGAGAGAAAAAGAACGAAGCTTCTTCTTCGATGTAAGATTTACATATCGAACCTTCAACTCGTGCTTTTTGCCTCACTTTTTTCTTCAGATGATTCAAATATCTATGAAAAATTAATTTATATTAACTTCATCTTTCAAATGCAATTAAATTACGTGATAACATATTACATACCTCTCAAATGGATACATCCATCCATATTGGACAGGACCTCGAAGTCGTGCTTCAGATGGGAGATGAACAGGTAAATGTTCCATTACATTAAAAAAACCTGGCGGAAATATTTTCTCTGATTTGCAAAGCAATATAGGAATATCCACTTCAAGTTTACGTAAACGTTGCACTTTTAAAGTAGTCGAACAAAGCTCTTTGTAAAACATACTAAGATGTTTCCAATACGGCAACTCCCAAAAAATAGTTTGTTTGCACCAGTTATGAACAACTGATTTGCCTTCAATTTCTGTTTGCTCTCCAGTTTCATATATCTTTGGATAGTCCCTAACAAGTTCATATATGTCTTCGCTTGACCATATCGTCGGTGGTTGTCTGGTTTCTACTCTATTAGCTAAAAAGTTTTTCTTGTCTCCTCTGAAGGGATGATTTACATGGAGAAAATATCGATGACAGTCAAACCATGAAATTTTCTTACCATGAGGTAAAGAAAACGCTCGTGTTTCATCCATGCAATATGGACATGCTAGACGACCGGCGGTACTCCATCCTGAAAGCATTGCATAGGCAGGAAAATCACTTATAGTCCACAACAAAGAAGCAAACATACGAAAAATTTTCTTCTTGGACACATCGTATGTTTCTACTCCTTCGTTCCACAGTATTTTTAACTCTTCAATCAACGGTTGTAAGTATACATCGATTCCTTGTGTCGGATCATCGGGGCCAGGAACGACAACTGTAAGAAACATATATTGCGTTTTCATACACATCCATGGAGGTAAATTATACGGTGTGACGATAATGGGCCAGGATGAATATTTAGAACCAAATTGAGAAAATGGAGAAAAACCGTCCGTACATAATTCTAATCTAACATTTCGACTCTCCGCTGCAAAATTTGGATACGTTTTATCGAAATGCTTCCATGCTTCTCCATCGGTCGGATGTGTCAACGTACCCTCTTCCTCCATTCTCACACTATGCCATCTCATATTAAATGCAGTTACAGAAGATGCATATAATCTTTGAAGTCTTGGAGTTATGGGTAAGTAATGCATACGCTTGTACGGAACTTCCTTCCCCTTCTTTTTTCTTGGTTTGTATCTCTCCTGGTTACAAATTTTACAATTTCTAAGGTTTGCGTCTTCTTTCCAAAACAACATGCAGCCTTTTAAACATGTATCTATTTTCTGATAAGGTAAACCAAAAGCCGACATAAGTTTTTTAACTTCATAGTGATTTTCACACATTAGATTATCGGGCGGCATATGTCTTTTTGCAGCTTGTACAACAGTCGTAAACCCAGCTTCAGTGATGTTGTATTTTGACTTCATCACAATGTATTCTGCGATTACTGACAGTTGAGTGCCGCTTTTAAAACCATCCCAAATAGGTTTCTTAGCAGCATCTAGTAAATCATAAAAAAAATTTGCTTCAATATTTGGTTCTTCAATATTTCCATCATCGTCGTCAACGTCAACCATAGGAAACATTGATCGTGCTGCATCTTCGACCTTATTTTCTATACGGGTCGTCCTAACTATTTCGTTAACGACACTTTCAGACTCTACAGAAGTATTTGCTACAACTTCTCCATGCCGATCCCAAACATAATACTCGGGTACGAAACCGTTTTTTCACAAATGAACTTTCACAATATCTGGTAACAAATACTTCAAATGTCTACACCTACAACACGGACAACGAATTTCTGGATTGTTTCCGTTATTACTTAAAGCGAATTCAACAAACACGTTTATACCATTATAAAAATCTTCTTTTATTGAGCCCCTCAGTCCTTTTCTTTGGTACATCCATCTCCTCCGATCAACAAAATAATCAATCATTTTTCCTATTTGAGAAAATTAGAAGTTCAAAATTTAATATTTATTTTCAAGAATACAAATTCGAAAAAGATTATTTTCATGGTCGTATAATATTTGAATTTAAAGAACAACATCACAAATTTAAAAATATTTTCAAATAGGGCACATTTTATTTTTTAACGTATCGATATAAAAAATTATATAAATTTTTTTTCCATGGTCAGGCATCCTACTTCCCATTACAAACACAGTAAGCATTTACATTTCGTATATTACTTCGTCTCAAACGATTCAACAAAATTTCGGCAGCATTTCCCTTTTGTTATCTGCATTGTACACAAATGCGTGTACGTAGGAAACAAAAAAGAAAAGTTAGGCCGAAATTTTATGAACCGTTTGAGACGAAGTAGTATACAAAATGTAAATACTTATTGTGTTTATAACTTGTCCAATACAGGGACAAATCCAACAAACATTGTACCAGATGAATATAAATGGTCGTTTTTTGAAAAAAAACGACTATTTATATAACGATCATGTACAACACTCGTCAGACGGGGCCAAAAAATGTCTAAGGGATATTAGTTAATTAAATGTGTGCATTTTATGAAAAAATACAGTTTTACTAACTGTTCACGTTTAAAAAAAAAATAATTTAACACATTTATTCGACGTATTCCATCAACTTAAGGCTCGTTCGATGCATTTTTTTGTTGCATAAGTCAATATGTGCACAATATAATATTCCTAGCTCGTGCATTCATTTTATCTTAGTCCAACTAACACAATACAATGATAGCAGCGCTACACACATATACAATGGTACAACGAAGGCATACACAACGATTTCCATATACACGAACAAGCCAAAATTATACATGTTTTTCACAATTTCACGATAAAAGATGAAATAGGTATATCATGGAATGCTAGAAACTATTATAACACAATTGGAAACAATTTCAATCACCAATTAGCCCTAATTTATCAATTTATGCAAATCTAGAATTAGGGTAAAAACTCAATTTTTCTCGAAAATGAGAGATTATACCTTAGCTGGAGAGCAATAGACGTTGATTATGCAGCCGGGGAGGATCCGAAAGCTTGAAATTGATGATTGGAAGCTTGGGGAAGAGATTTGGGGATTTAGGGATTAATATTTTCGTAAGAAAAGTGAGGAGGAAGAAGGCTCGGTTGAGCCTGTAGTTCGATAATTTCCGACGGCCGCCGACGGCCCGTCGGAAGCCGTCGGAAATAGGCCGTCGAAAGTCGTCGCCCCCCTCCATCGGTATTTAGCTTTTTTTAGTAGTGTATGCTTGTTTAAAAAAAGAAAGGGGAGGAGAAAAATTCTCCTCCTTTTGCTACTTCTCTGTTTACCAGTTCTAGATCCAGGTTTAGAATTTAAACAACCACTCCCTCTCCCTTTTCTCCTTAGTTCGCCCGTAATATTGGGCTAAGTGGGCCGATATAAGATTCTGCTAATTTATTAACTAACGTCATTTAAATCGTATTTAAATGCGTATTGATACCATATATGGGCATGTACGTATATAACTTTTATACATGCACACAATTAATTACTAATGACACCTAGAAAATTGTTAACATCACCCAATACATCGCTATGGAAGTAATCAATATTTCATAAATATTAATAAATATAATTAATTTATAACAATTTATAAATTAATTAAATCGTGTGTTATTTCGTAGAAATCACCAACATAGTTGTGCAACTCATAGGTGTAAATTCACTCAGCGATTAATATCGAATTATTTGAACATTAACATTCACTTGTCACTGTAACTAGTGGAGTTATAGTTTGGCCTAATTTGCCGCTTATAAACCATTATCATAAAATCCAATTTTATAATTTAAGTGGCGTCTATTTAGTCATGATTACTTACACCAATTTCGTTCCTTGTAACATTTGACCAGGTATACACCAGATTAATACACTTGGTCGGTTGTCCCCGCTCACTTCGCTCGGATGAAAGTTGACCTCCCTGCCATAATGGCTATTGGGGTATTATAACCTCACTAAGAGAAGTCATCTTAACATTCGATTCCATCAATATTCATCAACACTATATTACTTTTGGTTTTATGTAATTTGGTTTTGGTCAAAATTCCAATGTCATCCACATTCAAGTCGGTTAGTCCATAACCAAAGCTCTTGGTTTAATAATAACATTTATTATTAACCACACTACTCCGGCTAGAGATTTTGACTTTTAATTGACTATATTTGACTGTGATACTAACCTCATACAACTGAGCGGATGAATTCTCTATTGAATAGTATTTCACTTTCAATATGTAACAACCTACTTTCTACACCATATAAATAAATAAATTTAATTAAATAAAAGTGTTTGAATTCGATATTTGATAATTAATATTTTGAAAATAAAATTATCTTAATTAAATTATATTTAATAATTTTTTTCATTATAAATTAAAGTGAATTAGTAAATTCTTTTTTGAATAAAATATTAAATTGAATATGGTGTTTTTTAATTAATATGAAATATTTTGAAGAGTAAATTAATTTAAATAAAATTGAAATTTATCTACAAACAAAAGGATATTATTAAAAGAGGAAAAAGAATCAAATAAACAAATTAATTTAAAATGAAATAAATAAAATCAAAGACCAAAGTCGTTTAAAACACAACCACTTCTCTTATTTTCTAGAATATTATCTCTATCTCCAATTTAGGCATGTCTCCCTTTTCATTTTCGAAAATCCCTAATCCTCTTCCACACAAATCATATAAAGCGATCAAAAAAAAGAATCGATCAACGACATGATAATGTTGCTCGTGCCAGGCGATGGTAGACGTTCGATCGTGAGTTGGTGAAGATGGAGGAAACTAGATGTTGTGTGAGTAGACTGGGAGGTGAACGATGCAATGCTGGGTTCATCATTGGTCGAGTTGCGACCTGGGTTAAGGCACGTTGGAGAAGGAGGAGCAGGTGATTAGAGGCATGCGTGCATGTCAGGTAGAGGAGAGCATCGATGCAGATGTGCAGTGGTGGTTGTGATGGCTACAATGAAGGAGCCACTAAGATGTCGGATGAGGGTATGTAGGCTGAAGTGTTGATGACGAAGCATTGAGTAGCAAATCAGTTGAGGTGTGTTCATTAGTCACAACTATATCTATATTATCGCCTGCTATATATATACATACACACACACACACACACACACACACACACTCATACACATATACATATTCAATTATCGATTGAATTGCTTGCTTGAAATATTTTTTTGGATGGTTGATTGATTGTTGTGATATTGGATGTTATTTGGTGTTTGATAGTGTGATTTATGTTTGTTGGATGTCTGAAATGTAAAGGAGATGTTGTCCATTTGAATTTTAATGTTTGAAATTTATTTATATTGTGTGCACAATGCATTGATGGCCGAAATTCGATGGAATTCAACTCGGGCACACGATAAAATTTATATAGATGATTTGTTGTTAATTTTGGAGGACTTTACTCCATTTATTTTAGATGATTTATTGACTTTCCCATTTTTAAAATATTTTTGAAAACTTTGAGAAATTATTTATAGTGCTTTAAAATTTATTTGAAGTATATTTATAAACAAATAAAAGTGTATTAGAAATAAAATGATTTGAAGGAAATTGTTTTGGGAATAAAAGATTTTTTAAATGAAAATAGAGATTTTCAAAAGTAATAAAGTATATGGAATTAGTTTAGTTTATGATTTTGTATAATTGAGAGGTTTTAATATATTTTAAAAAAGGAAATTAGATTTATAATGTATGGGTAATAAATGGGATTTACGAGATATTTTCCCAAAAAAAAGGATTTTTGAATATATGAGCCTATTTTGAAGATAAACCAATACTGAAATATTGTTGAATTATTTTAACAGTATTATAATATAAATCCATTTTCATGTATATATATATATTGGTGGTTCGAAATTGATTTATTGATATTATGAGAAATTTTATATAATAAGAAGATTTTATATTATATTTTATGGTTTGAAATAAATATAATTTATTTTGTAACTTATAAATTTATTTTGTAACTTATAAATTTATTTTGAAGTAGTATTTTATTTTAGAAATTTATGAAATGAATTTAAAGTAATATTGGGTGGTTATCAATATGAGCTATTAGAGATTTCGAGTAGTGAAGGTTTTTTATTATAAATTATGGTTCAAAAAGTAAGAAATTATTTTTGGAGTTTATTAATTTATTTTAAAGTAGAATTTGGTTATAGAAAATTTTGTAATAGCTTCTATAATTATTATTGATTTGTAAAGTGATTTAGGGAATTTTGGAAATATGGATAAAAGGATTTGGAAACGAATTTTAGTTATTGAATCTTATATTGGGATTAAATAACAAAGTGGATATAGCATTCAAAAAAAGAGATTAAATGGATTTATTAAATCCAAATATAAAATTTATTTAAGGAGTCTTATTACATTTTATAAACATAATCGCTTTTCTAGATTTACAATTGAATGTTTTAATTGTTCTATTCTATGTGACTAGAAATCTGAATAAATGGACTTATAATACCGTATAGTACGGGACTTTCAATAATATTTCTCCAATTATTCTTTGGACTCGTTATATAGATATAAAAGGAGGAGTGTGATATACGAGCTCTGAGTAAACGGACTAGTAATACGTAGTGGTATGTGACATTGTTGTGTTATTTATTTGGTTATCCTTTGCTCGTTAATGATACTCATATGAGGATTTATCATATATGATGTGACTCGCTGCAGTGAGTCACGTATTTAGTCATGTGTCGGCATATGTATCGTGCTGTGTTGGCACAAGAATGTAGCTGTGTGTTAGTTATTATATATATTTAGTATTTGTCTATTGACTATTCGACTTCCTTTATGTTGCGGTAGTTGAACCAGATTGTTTAGTATTCATCCTAGCGGCCTGATCGTGGTGGTCGAGCACCAGATCTATGACACCATAGTCGTGTGTCGGCAATCTATATAGCCATGGTCGGCAATGTGTAGCCCCTATGTGTCACCTAAGCTAGCAGTCTATTACCATTTGGGGGCACGTGTAGGGTCGTGACTATAGATTAGTCATGCAGCGTGTTAGTGACAAGCAATGGATAGGAGTCACGATGTCCATCAAGGTAACTAAGTCTGTAGGAGCCGATGCTGATAGAATATGTATGTCGTATTACCCAATTACGTGTGTCTCCTGGAGCAAGTGTGTATGCAGTCTCATGTTTGGTTCTAGTGTGTGTGATATAGACATATACTTATATATATACATTTAAGATGATGAGTTATGATTATACATGTGATTATGTCTAGAGTATGATCAATCCCTGTATCCTTCTTTGGCGTGTATCACCTGTTATCCCTTTTCGGCGTGTATCGCCAACTACTATTTATTATCATGTGTTACCCTTTATAGCTCATTGGCATGTGTCACCAACCACTATTCATAGATATGTGTAATTTATTTATTTTTGTATTAACAATTTATCCTTCTTAGGCGTGTGTCGCCAGTTATTCTTTATAGGCATGTGTCACCAATTATATCCTTTATTGGCGTGTGTCACCATTCTTGTGATTTTTTATGGATAATTATTTGAATTGATGTGGAGGATATTTTATTTATAGAGATTGAGTAATATATTTAGTCTAAGTTGCGTGTAGTCTGATTATATATGGTGATATCTCTTTATCAATGATTTCTGGATTTAGATGATTTTTGCATATGGATGATTCACACATTTGATGTTATTTCATGATTTCTAATTTGATGAGTTTTATATAGGTGATGACATCTTTATGTTGGGTTTTGGTGGTGTTTTACGTTATAAGATATCTGGGGTTGTTTAAGATAACGTTATTATATTTATACCCAGCATATGCTACGTTCTATATGTTTATTGACCTTGGATTTAAAAATAATCTGACCCGTTTATTATTTGAATAATACTCGGGTTAGTCCGAGACATTTCAAGTACAGGACGATGAGACCAACTTGTTTTTTTAGGTTTACTGGAGGTTAGTTGTACAGTTTAGTTGCATGTTATTATATATGATGTATTCAATGGATGTATATTATTGAGATATATTTTGGACATGCTTATATATTATCGCTACGTTTGACTCTATGATCTCTGATATTTACTGTATATTATATATTGCTCTATCCTGGAGGCAAACCTATTTATTGCTTTGTGCTGATACTGTGTATGTTTGTGATGAGTTATTTTCGATGTTTAAATACGTACTAGTGTTAGCCCAAGGGAATATTCACGTGTGTACCACATATCGCCTTATTCTTCGTATTGTCCGACAGTATTACTCTATAGTACTCTTAGGTAGTATGGGTATAGAGGTGAGGGTATTTCACAATGCTTCAACTCAGACCTAATTATAGTCGCTCAATGGTCGTTATGCCATGATTTAACTATAATCAAAGTGGAATGTCCATATTGAAAATCAATAGTATTCTCCAGTCGAGTGAACTGTGTAATATCATCACTTTGAGGTTTCATGTTTGACCTAGTTATTATTAACTAGCTGGAATCTCTTGGATAAGTCATTCCATGGTTATCCAATAACTATTAGTATGTAACCACTTGATTCCTCCAACAGCCATGAGAAATACACTGTCTAACATTTGAAGAGCGTTACGTACTTGGTCTTAGTGGATGTATCTGTATCTTTTCTCCAAACATCTTGACCAGGAATATTTAAAACAATATATGTTTCTATACTGTGATAACTTTCTCATGATTACAACTATTTGTAACTAGTATCACATGATATATTATTTAATGATTTTCTATTTAATATACTTTATATTAATTACTTAACTAATTATATCACAACATAACAAAGTATATAATAAAAATCAAACATCTTTAATATGAACAACATTGGTCACCGAGTTGGATATATATAACAAATTACATGATTCTCCTATGTCATGCCTCTAACTCTCTTAGTTAAGACGGTTTATATGTTTGAATTTCCATGATATAATGCTTGTATGTTTGTTTGTATTGTTGTTTTGCATGTTTGATGGATGAAATACTCATGTAGAGTGATTGGGGTTAAATCTTTCTATAGGTGAGGATCTTCAACTGTCGATGGAAGCTATACGACGAACTCTTCGATTTGATTACATGAAGGTTGGAACATCCATAGTCATAGATCGATGATCAACTTTGGAGCGTTTGGAGTTAGATCGCTACAAACAAAGATGCACGAGGATCGAAGAAGCCTAATGAGTTGGATTTATGCATAAATTCGGCCTAGGCAAAAGACGTAGTCATTTTTGACTAAGTGATGGATCGGCATCGATCCAAGCCAAATGTGAAAAGTGGTACTTTAGAGCCTTGGAGATAAAGAAGAATCGAGCGCAAGTGACTTGGAGGATTTTTTGATAAACTCACAAATATTTAGGAGAATATGATATCGTTTGTATTGCATATACATGTGTATTTATAATACAAAAGTTGACAGCTTAGAATAATACTTTACCAATATTAGAAGATATTAATTTATACTTTCCTTAACTCTAGGATATAATTCCTCATACTCCCTCCTCGGTTGGAGCATGTAAATCACGAATTCCTAACTTGCGTAACAGAAAACCAAACTGCTACTTCCCAAGAGCCTTTGTCAAATTATCTGCCAACTAATAATCAGTAGGAACATACGCAGTGGCTAGATTTCTAAACAAAAACTCATCACAAACAAAATGACAATCTATCTGTATATGCTTAGTACGATCATGAAACATGGGATTTCTCGCAATATGAAGCGCAGATTGACTATCATAAAATACATTCATTGGCTTAGGATGCAGAACACCGTAGGAGGACAATAAGAAGTTCATCCATTTTAACTCACAAGTAGTAATAGCCATAGCATGATACTTAGCTTCAGTAGACAAATGGGACACAGTAGGTTGTTTCTTAGTCTTCCAAGAATATGAGAACGACCAAGAAACACCAAATAACCAAACATCGAATGTTGTGTCAAAAGGCACGTCGCCCAATCACTATCACAAAATTCCGTCAAACACATTTCAGCCATAGGACGCAACAAAATTCCTTGACCATGACTACCTTTTAAGTAGCGCAGAACCCACAGAGCCGCATCCCAATGTTGTACTTATGGGATACTCAAGAATTGTGCAAGAGTGTACACTGAATAACTCAACTCAGGACAAGTAACAGACAAGTAAACGAGTCACCCCACTAAACGACGATATTGATTCAGTTAAGCAAATGGCTCCCCCTCGGCATATGCAAGATGGTGATTCTGCTCCATAGGTGTATCAATTGGCTTACAGTCCAACATTCATGCTTCAGTCAAAATGTCTAAGGCATACTTTCGTTGGGAAAGAAAAATACCTTTCGGACTGCGAGCAACTTCAATACCTAAAAAATATGTTAATGTGCCTAAGTCTTTCATATAAAAACAAGAGCTAAAATATCCTTTAAATCACACAATAGCATCATGTGAGGAACCTGCAATTACCAAGTCATCGACATATACACGAACATGCATGGACTTAGTACCCTCAATATAATTGAACAATGAGTAATCAACATAAGACTACGTAAAACCAAATGCCTTCAAAGCATTAGACAACTTAGCAAACCACTATTGGGGAGACTATTTCAAACGATATAAAGACTTACGCAACTTGCAAACCTTCCCTGGAGTAGTACCATTTTACCTTGGAGGAAGCTGCATATATGCTTCCTACTCCAAATCACCGTGTAGGAAAGCATTATGAACATCCATTTGATGCAATTCCCAGTTTTGAGCTACAGCAACAGATAGAAAAACACGAACACTCCCCATTTTTGTAACTGGGGAAAAAGTTTCATTATAATCAACCCATGCAACTTGTCGATTACCATAAAAAATAAGACGTCCCTTAAGACGTTCTACTTTACCCTTCGACGTGTATTTGATCTTGTAAACCCAACCACTACCAATTGCTTTCTTATCAGGAAGAAAATCTTCCAATGTCCATGTACCACTACGTTCAAGAGCAATAATCTCTTCTTGCATTGCTTTACGCCAACCTGGATGTTTGACCGCTTCCTAAAAGGAAGCTGGCTCTTTACCTTTTGTAATTGCTGTCCGAAACCATTTGTGTCATATAAAATTTGTTATAATCAACATAACAAGATATATCAAATGGTTTACCTGAGGAACTCAATCAAAGAGGAGTAGTAGTTGATGTAGTTGGGTCAATATTTTGTAAACAAATGTATTAGTAACATAACCCTGAAGCTTTGTTAATGGAATTTTTTTACGATGGCAGCGACTTAAAACTTCACCACTACTAGACACACCACTACCTCCTTACACCACAATACCACCTTCGTCATCATAACCATTAGCGCCTACATCATCTATTTCCTCTACCGTTATTCTAGCAACATACTCCTCATCTTCCCACAATGGTGGTTGAGTAAAATATTTTTCCCATTGCATTATTTCATTATCAAGAAGCGACTTAATATATGGGAATTTATCCTCAAATAATTGCACATCACGACTCACAAAAAAATCGTGTATCAAGATCATACAAACGTCAACCTTTTTTTCCAAAGGGATAACCAACAAATATACATTTTCTAGACCTTGAATCAAACTTATCCTTTAAACGAGACCTATTTGTAGCATAACATAAACATCCAAAAACACGTACATTAGCATAAGAAAGGAGCTAACGAAACAAGCATTCATATTGTGTTTTTCCACTCAACACACGAGTAGGAGTCAAATTCATAATGTGCACATCAGTTAGAACACATTCTCCCCAAAAATACTTGCGTAATTTAGCTTGAAATCGTAATATATGTGCAACATTAAGAATATGTCTATGTTTACGTTCAACGCAACCATTCTGCTGTATAGTATCAACATAAGATGTTTGATGCAATATTCCTTCTTTTGCAAAAAATGACTTTGAACTCAAAAATTCTTGACCGTAATCACTTCTCAAAATTTTAATCTTTTTATTAAATTAACTTTTCACCATAGCATAGAATTCTTGAATCAATTTCCCAACTTCATACTTGTCAATCATCAAATATACCCAAGTTGCACGAGAATAATCATCAACAATAGTAAGGAAAAAAGGAGCATTGCAACTTGACAAAACTTTATTCAAACCCTAAGTATCACAATGAATCAAACCAAACACGTTAGATGTTTTATTCATACTTAAAGGAAAAGAGTTACAAAGTTGTTTATCCATAAAACACACTTGACGGTCAATGTCACAACTTTTATTTGAACTACTACCACTGGCTATTCCAGGTAAAGAAGATAATACTGTTATCAAAGGATGACCTGAACACCTATGCCATAACATACTTGCATTTGTAATGACATTATTTGCTTGAAAACTACAAGCATGAACCGACCTAAAGATATAGACCCCATTACACTGCACCCCAGCTCCAATCAAGTTCCTCAAATTGAGGTTATGTATAGTACATAGCTTGTCAGTGAAAATAAAAGTATATTTTTGTTTTTCTAATAACTGAAACACAGACAGCAAATTACAAGATAGAGCAGGAACATAAAGTACATCCTCCAAACTTAAACCATCACTTAACACAATTTTTTCTTCTTTCGTAGCAGTGATACTTTTCCCGTTAGGTAAACCAACAGGAGATGATATGTCACATAAATTGGTAAATAATTCAAGATTACTAGACATGTGATTCGATGCACCCATATCAATAATCCAATCATTCGAATCGTACGTAGTAGATAATTTTTCAGTGGAGGAAGAAGAGGGTTTTAAACCCTTGACTGCAGACATAAATTGTGCTCATTGATCATCAGTCAAACTCGGAGCACAAATGGATCCTCCTCCCCGATGTCTTGTGCACCTCCTTGATGAGAGCTCCCCATATTGATAACAAAATTACGACCTCCAGGCATCACGAAATAGGGTCTTTTTGGAAAAGAGAAAAAAAACTCTAATTTAAAGAGGCTCTGATACCAATGATAAACTCACAAATATTTAGGAGAAAAAGATATCATTTGTATTGCATATACACGACTATTTATAATACAAGAGTTGACAAGTATAAAATAACACTTTACCGATATTAGAAGATCTTAGTCTATACTTTCCAGATCTTAATTTATAATTTCCTTAAATATAGGATATAATTCCTCACATTTTTTTCTAAGTTAATGGGTTGACACCGATCCATATGGATCATTATCGATCCATCAACATGTTGGATTTTAACTTTTTTATAGGAAGTAACTAAAAGATGATTTTGGATTAGATACATGGATTGTACTGATCTAATAAAGGACATAAGGAGCACAATAAGAATAATTTTAATAAAATGATAAAATAAGTTATTTCCATTCCATATAGCAAGAAAATAATAGATAAATTAAAATATATAAGGTCGAGCCATTACTAATGAACTAAGTAAGATTGTTTAAAGATTTATCATATAATAGAGTATATGAGAGGGGCAAAATAGGTAGATCCAACTTTCACTCTTTAAACCCTCTCCCCCTCATATCATTCTTATTTTTCCTCACATAAAAACAATAAAAGAAAAGAGAGGAGGCCGGCCATTAGCAAGCAAGATAAGGAACGAAATCTAAGGGTGATTCAAGGGCAATGGCTAAGGAAGCAGAACACTAATCAAATCTCAACTCCAACAATTAAATCTAAGGTGAATAATACATGAACCATCTCTATTTTTGTTCTTGCACTCGGCTATGGATAATATCCGAATGGTTTTGATAATTTTTTCCGATTTATGGTTGTTTATTCATTATTTGGATAGAATAATGATTTATGGAATTATTTATGAAATTATTTAAGTGGGTTGTAAGGGTAAAATTTAAGTTTTTAATCTCTAATGGCTTTGATTTTTTAGTTTGTTGAGTAAAATATTATTTTGGATATGAGTTTCTAATTTCATAATTTTCCAAATTAAATTGAATATTTTATGAATTTTCTAAGGAGGAAATTAGGTTAATTTCGGGTTACAATTATTTAGAATAATTAAATATAGTTTTTGGCCCTTAAATTTTTATATGATGAAGAAGATGGTATTTTGGAATTTCAAGAATTTTTGAGGATTTTTCCCAAGTATTTTCAAATTATCATGAATTTAATACGTTAAGACAAGAATATAAACCCATAATTAATTAAGGGTATAAATTAATTAAGTTTACTAATTTTTTTGTACTTGAAAAATGTATGCGCACTACAAGAAAAATATCATTTTAAAACATTGATTCTGCAACACTTCACCAATGTAAAAATGGTAGGCCTTTTATGACATTTATTAAGAAAATGTAGTAATAGGTTTTTACAAACAACGTTCTTTGTACTTATGTTGTAAACATAAAAATATTATAATTATTTTAACAATTATTTATTATATTGTATTATATTTTTTTCATAACAAATATGTAATGTTACCGAATATGTAAATAGAACCATGTATTTAATCGTTAATTTAATACTATTCAACAATATTTATAAAAAATTGTAAACTTAAGGTTGAAAAACAATTGTAAATTCTATTTAATTTTTATTTTAACAACATCAGCATAATGTCAGTGCAATTCATATTTAGGACAACATTTATTTTACATTGTTACTAACATTATAATTAACAAGTTTTAGTTTATATGGTTAATTCTCATATTTCAATAATATATTATTAACATTTTCATAAATATGTATTATAACTTTTATATGATATCATTAAAGGTTGTAATAAAAACAATAAACTGGGAATATTATAATAAACGACATGTTTAACAACTTCAACTTGACATTGTAATATTTTGTGTACTATAAAATATTTTGCACTTAGTAATGTTTGTTTGATATTGTAAAATATTTTACTAAAAATGTTTTATACTAATTTAAATAGTTTATTATGCATTTTTGTGTTCCAATGGCGTATTAACATCATCCATCAAAATCATAAATTGTATAAGATGTGCACTGCTAATATAAGAAATATATTTTTCATAACCAAAATCTTTTGAATCTAATCTTTTACTGCATTGGATTGAATGCAATTTTAGTTGGATCAAACTGATGCAGCTAAAAGAGTATAGAGCTGATGCAATTTGAATTTGTTCTAATCAATAATTGGTCGGACCTCTAAAACTTTAATCAAACATATATTTTTTATGTATGACTTTACATCTGCATCAACATGTACATAATAAAGCTTTCTGGTAAATTCTGTTTTGTTTCTTACCTTCCGACCATGAGTTAGTTTAAGCTTGAAATATACTTTGAGGATATCATAAACAATTTATGCAACTACCGGCCATAGCTATAAACAAAATCATAGGGAAAATGTTCAACATGAGAGTCATGTAAATGACTACTTCAATGAATCAACATAGAAGTTATTAATCTCAAGTTATGCCTCTAAATCAACAGGGCGATGTCATACAGAAACATAAAACTTGTTGTGTTTTATTTTTGCACCTTTAATATTGTTAGTATTCATGATGAGGGATGTAAAAACCTGATGAACAAACCAAATAATAAATTTATTTTTGTAATAGGTAGAGGGAAAATCATGCGAAACTAGGCAATGTTACTATAACAAAATTTTAATACCTCGTCGATCATAGGTAAAAACTCACTGGCTAGCTGAAACAGTATAACCTCCCTACCCTATAAAATGTAGCAAATAAGATATGGTAGAATGACTCTTTGGATATATTGGCTTAATATATGCACCTGAAATTACTAGTCTGTCTAGGATGGTCAGTATCACGTCAATCTCAAGTGATAACCTGACCTGGCCAAAGAGCCCCTACTCAATTTGCTATGCTACCGATTCCAAGGCATGAAAACCAAACTAAAATCTCCAAACTCATGATTTAAAGGCGAAAGTGATAAATTAAGGCATTACCTTATGCAATTTGCGACAGAGATGATTGGAATAGTGAATTTGGTGAATTTTTGGAGTAGATCTAAGCATGCGGCAAGGGAGATAGATAATCACGCGAGTTTTTTTCCAAATAATAGAGATAGTAAAGTGATAGGCTAGAGAGGAGCTTATGGCTTTTATAGCCAGTTAATGTGGTCTGGTACTGAGCACCCCATCTACTAAACCAATGAAGAATATCAGCTCATTAACTACCTAACCACCATGACCGAACAAGCTAGGCATATAAAGAAAGAGTGACTTCAAAAAGTGATATTCTAGCCATGAGATGATGGCTTCAACGAGTTTCACTGAGGACAATTAGACTTGAAATGAAAAAAAGGGTTCATTCATCACAAGAGGCAAAAAGGATAATGAACAAAACAAAGTACACTTACCATTCTATAAAGTATGTTTTGGGTGGGAGGAATGGCAAGGGTTGTGGGCGTTCCTTCATAGCACGGTGAAATAAAAGGATGTTAAGGAGTATAGAAATAGATGGAAAACCAATAATTTGAGTATTATCGTTTGACCAAAAGGCCATGACAAGAAGCAAAAAGATAAAAAGATAGCACGAGAATAACCAAAAAAAGACAGTAGTTTGCAATAAATGAAGCTTGGTTTGGTAGTCTACCAAACAAAATTTCATGTTCGGTAGTGTACGTACCTAACTTAAATTCTTATTCCGTAGATAGCCTATCGAACGAATATTTTTGTCTGGTAGTCCCCTACCGAACCAAAGTATACCGAGTACTAATGTCCGGACCGAGCATATTAAATAAGGAAATTGTCTATTCTGATAGGACAACAAGCTTGACTTGTATGTATATTTGTATAAATACCCAAGCTTGACATAGTATATGGACCGTTACCAATCGACCACGCTTAGCCAAAATTTTGGCTAAGTCATTTCTCACACTTCTACATTAATTCCACGTCTAGTCGTCGCATTGATTCGAATGCAATCTTCATTCTACGTCGATACAACTACAATCGCTCTAGAGCCAACCCATCTCCAAAAACCACTATCTTTACACTATCATCTAATCCAGCATACAAATAACACACTACAACCAAAACAAGCATCATATTTATACAATATAATCGTGATATTAACCCTCCTAATCTAACATTCATATGACACATCATGCATGGATCACATGTTTAAACAATTCAAATCCGTTTATATTCATTCATAAATCCTTTGTTTTTCCAAATCAATAAAAGATCTCTTTTTTAGTTTAAAGTTGGTTTAAAATCTTATTTTTAACATGTACGAGTATTTATAAGTTTGTGAAATGATGGATCAATCAAATAAATCTATCTCTAAATATCTTAGTTCTATCAGTTCAAACCAACTTATCTTATTTTGATAAACTTTGAATAAATTTGAAATTCATAAACATTCTTACACTTGATAAATAATTTATTTTTTCCAAAAAATATCAAATTTTAGGATAGACAATCAAAATATTATTTTTTCATATCAAGTACAATGAAAGAATAAAAAAGGGTTTTGTAATTTAATAAATTAAATATCTAAATGATCCATCACTTTAATTTCTTCTAGCCATGTCCAACCAAATTAAAACAAAATAAAACACGTACAGCTGATTTTCTTCCTCATTTTATGGCGGTGATGAAAAACCCTTCCCCTCACCTTGCTCTACAATGTCTCCATCAAATACTCACCGCACCACAGAAGAATTCTCCTTGCTTAAAATGTATTCACCACGTCTCTCCCGCACATTATTCGCGCCAACGAATTCTATAAGAGTTGAGCCCAATTTTCAGGGTTACGTACGATTGGCTTAGTAGCTCTGGTTTGTGAATTTGATTATTAGAACCAAGTAAAATTTTGAATTTTTTGGAGATTTAATGCGTCTTTTGCAATTTTGAAAACTGGAGTTCAATAATAAGGTTACAATTTTTATCATAACTTTAAGAAATTATTCATTATCATCTGAAATCCACTACTGTAACGGAAAACCTTATGGGTTTTAAATTGCATAGCAAACTTCTATCCTTTTTAGACACTTTTTTTACTTTTGGCACCATTAAATTAGTTAGCTATACTTTTCAATCTATGCTGCAGTAAATCTCTATTTTGTGGCTATTGCATTCATCAATCATCCATCTGTGCTTGTTTTTAAAGGTAACATATCTCTGAGAGTAGTAGAGAAATAATAGGAATTACCTTCTCCAGCTGCGAGCTTTCTATGGCTCCAAACAAAGTTGTCGAGGCGAAAAAGCCCCAAAAAGCGTCAAGACCTGCTCTCCTCCTCATCCTCTTCTTCCACATTATGTTCATAACCTTCATCCACTTTTGAATTGTAATCCAAGTCATCTTCCTCTAAAACATCAACAAAATTAACATCTTCTTCATTCCTATTGTATGTAGAGCTTGAGGCTTTTTCTTTTCCTTTTGACTTGGTCACACGGTGATGCTGTTGATGTTGTCTAGTTAAGTGTGCTCTTTCTCCAGCTCCAGATGCAAGTTGCACGACACCCCATGTTAATGTATTATCTTCTAAAACCAAATAGTCTTTCGCATTCGAATTATTTTCCCTAAGACCCATCATCCACTCATTTGAATCATCAAATAGGATCAATCAAATCCTTTCGTTTGAAGCGGTTCTTCAACTTTTGATTATATTTAATAAACACAAGTTTTTGCAACCACTCATGCTTAAGTTTGTTCCACTTATTGTTATGAATCAAGTAAAAAAATATAACATGTTACCATTTACTTTATTCTTTGAATAGGTTTATATCAAACGTAAATAAATATAAAAGACAATTCTTCCATGTTTAAAGACGCTCCAGTTTCTCTCACAACCCGATGCACTACAAGTGAGGCTTAAAATTTTGATTGCAAACTTTTGCGATATAGGGGCCGAATTGCCATATAAACTCCACCACTCGGCTAAGAAAAAATTCACATTTCAATTTTCAAATATCAATAAATTTGAACTTTTAAAGAATCTACTATGTAACATAGAATTGGACATTTAAGAATAATTTTTAAATTCTTATTATTGAAACATATAGATGGCTTACCGAGAGATTTTGTGTCCCTTGATTTAATCGCCAAGTTAATACCAAATTAACTTGATCCTCCACTTCGTTTACTTAATCTCATGCTCATATTGCTTATGTATACATCCATAGGACCTTGTGGATTTTTTGATTTCTTCTTTCCCACATTCCTTTCGCTTCCACCAAGTTTCACTCTCTTGTTACTTGGTTCAACTTTAATATCATCATCTCTCAAACTATAATTTCCTAAATCATTGCTTGCATTAGCTTCAAAAGCATCCACCTTTTTACTTTGTTTCTTATTCATTGCCTCCATTAACTCGTCTCTAATATTAGATGGAATTTTAGGACTAGCGCTTGCATTTTTGAATACTCCAATTTGATGTTGCCTTGCTCTAAATATTCCTCCCATTGTCACTTTCAAACAAAACATACTATTGGAGTTATTTTCATCGGCTAAGTAGTTATAATTCAAATCAATATCAACTCTATGGTTTCTATTTCTAGCCATGGCAGAAGAAGAATCTCCTACATTTGCATTAGGTAGGTTTGTATCCAGGACCAAAAATGAAAAGAAAAACATTCTTGAGCATCGCCTATTTTGATTTTAGCGCAAAAAAAAACTGCACTTCGAATTTCAAAAACTAAACTTCAAAAATTGCACTTCAAAAAAACTACACTTAAAAAAACTAAACTTTAAATTAAAACTTCAAAACCAATTTAAACTTCAAAATTAAAATTCAATTTAAAATTAGAACTTTAAATTCAATTTAAAATCAAAACATTAAAACTTTAGACTTCAAACTTAAAATTCAATTTAATATTAAAACAAAACTTTATATTCAATTTAAAATTAAAATTTTAAACTCTAAAACTTTTAACTTTAAAATTAAAATTCAACTTAAAATTAAAACTTAAAACTTTAAATTCAATTTCAAATTTTAATTTAAAACTTCAGAATTAAAATTCAATTTAAAATTAATACTTTAAATTCAATTTTAAATTTTAATATAAAACTATAAACATCAAAATTAAAATTCAATTCAAAATTAGAACTTTAAATTCAATTTAAAATCAAAACATTAAAACTTTAGACTTCAAACTTAAAATTAATTTTAAAATTAAAGCAAAACTTTTCAATTTAAAATTAAAATTTTAAACCCTAAAACTTTTAATTTTTAACTTAAATTTAAACTAAATTAAACTTTAATAACAAAAGAAAACTAAATTTTAAACTTTAAACAAACTTAAATTTTAATCAGCTTATAAATTTATATTTATACAAAACTTTATAACTTAAACTAAGTATATAAATTAAATTTAAATCAGTTTATAACTTTGTATTTAAACAAAACTTTATAACTTAAACTAAGTTTATAACTTTAAACAAAACCTTAAACTAACTTAATTTAAATAAATTTATAAATTAGTTTATAACTTAAACTAAATTAAAATATATACCTGATCAATTGTTCGAGATTGGAGATCGCGATCGGCGGCGGTGGATCTGGATGGACGGTGGTGGTGATTCTGGATTTGCGGCGAAAGATTTGAGGTCGAGATTAAGTAAAAAAATTTATGTCGAGGACTCGAGAATATCGAGCCCTAATGTTCGATAGTTTCTCAATATGCCTCAATCGGGCTCAGTTTTGGGATAAAGCCCTAAATTATTCGACCTAAACAGAAGCGTGATTTTTAAGGGTTTCGCTTTGTTGTCACTTCACGGCCTAGAGCACTTTTTCGGCGTCTTGAGCATTGCCAGTGCCTTGATGAAGTGAAAACCCTTGGTCGGCGCCTAGGGCTTTTGGCGCCTAGGCGAGCACTTCGATAACACTGGCTCCAAACGCTTAAAATTCTAAAGTGGGCACTTGAAGTTATAGAGGCCATGTACAAAGAACTTGATAGAAGGTATATGTCATTTCAGAAGCATAAATAACAACATTTTCATCTCTATGACAAATTTATCCTAAACTAGTGCTTAGGTTATTAAATGGTGGAGATTTCTATTTGCACGATCTTTAGGATGATCAAACAATGCCCATTATATTAACCAATTTTAGTACATAACCTAACAATGTGGACATGTTTGTCTTTTCATTCTAGAATATAGGTAGTTCTTCTGAATGAAACAACCATGTTTACGAGTGTTCCATGTGTTCCTTTTCTTCTAATTGGTAATGAAATTTACAAAGTTAAATAAAATTTCAAGTTTGTTAACCTCATTTTTACAAAGTTTCATCTGTATTTATTTCTCATTATTTATATTCTCACTTTAGAAATCACCATTTTTATTCTATATATAGGTGTAAACAAAAATATACAAAAGAATCAAGTCGTCCGCAAATATTTAAACACCATTGTGCCAATTGATCATTGATTTAAGTATATGTGATAAATGATCTGAATTTTGACCAAACTACTTAATTATAGTTATAGGAACGAGCATTACCGCACGTGCTTCATGCATGATGAATACACCTAAATTATTTTTCTACAAATTGTATTTGTTTAATACGTTCAAAAAAAATTTCACAAATATGTAGCCATATTTCTGTGTTCAATCATATGTAGTTAATTTAAATTTTTATTTATAAGTTTCAATATATAATTTTTTGTTAGTTTAAATTTTTATTTATATTATTATTTAATAAAAAAATGAATTTGTAAAGTAGTTTATTTATTATATCCTATTTTTAACTGATATTGAGACTTGGTAAATATTTATAAAGGAAATTTTGAATTGTAAAGCAAGCTTAATTCAGATCCTATTTTTAAGTGAAACTAAATTTTGATGATCTTAGCAGAGAAGCATTTTTGGTATTTCACGCTGACACTAAAAGAATGTGACACCAAATGTATTACAACAAGTAATAAATAAATATATATAAGGGCATTTTTGGAACTTCACGGTCGGACCAAAAGATTGCGCTTGCAAGCCAATTGTCAATAAAGATTTGGGTTGGTTTAGCTGGTGAGCTACCAACCAAAGAAAAGTAACTCTCCAAAGCATTCAATTAGGGAACCTCTTTTGTACCATCATTTAAAGTTTAAGAACACCGTTGTTAAAAATAGTAAAATCGTAAGATGTAAATCACAATTTAGATCGGACCGTAGCTTCCCTGATCCAAAAAAGAGAAGAAATTGCGATATATAAAAATTGTACGATTTAAACAATAAAAGTAACATTGAGCACATAAGGCTAGAGGGTTTGCTTCCACTTTATGTGCCCTCTTTTAATATTTACAGTAAATTACATCTATGACTTGTCCAATCAAATTTTCATTAAGTCAAAGTGAACCTTAAATATTGGTCAATGATTGCATTAGTTTTGTTGTACATTATTTAATCTTTTTGTTTGTCAGTGAGGTTGCACATTACTTATTAGTGTAGTTTAATTTAGTGAAGTATTATAACACCCATATTAATCAATTTTAATTTGTATTTGCATGACGTATAACAAATATGGGAAAATATGATTTAAATACCAATATACATGTACTTAAAATATTAACATATAAAAATATATAAATATACGATTCATGATTTAAATTCTGATTCGATTTAAAATATGAACTTTGCAATTTACGATCTAACTCCCAAACTGACAACCATTTTAAAGAATGCTATTAGGATTCCTAAACTCTTCTATCTCAATTGCTTTGCTATCTTCAAGTGAGTTTTGATTTATGAGTCCCGTAATCCTCATCGCAAATATCCATTTTATTGTTCTTATTTATCATCATGTGTTATTTATCCCAATTCTACTCATCTTTAAAACTACACCCAAAACTACAAAAGCATAATAAAAATACAATGAAATCATGAAATTCCATACAAATTAATGCAAAGAGGAGATAATAAGGGAAGTGAACTTTGAGTTTCACCAATTGGTTATAATATTTTTAATGTATGATTTCTATTTAAGCTTATGAGTCATACAATGAAGCTTTGGAAGAGATTCATTGAACATCAATTAAGAAGGATGACAAGCGTTTTAAAAAACCAATTGGGTTTCATGCCTGGAAGGTCGACCACAAAGGTGATTTTTTTGATAAGCCAACTTATGGAGAGGTTTAGCGAGCAAAAGAAGGATCTACACGTGGGATTTATCGATTTGGAGAAAGCTTATGACAAAGTATCGAGAAATGTCATGTGGTGGGTTATGTAAAAGAAAAGAGTCCCAAAAATGTGCATTACCCTTATCAAGGATATGCACGATGATGTTGTGACTAGTGTCAGAGCATGTGAGGGTGAAACCAGTGACTTTCCCATTAACATAGGGTTATATCAAGGGTCAGCTTTTAGCCCCTACATTTTTGCCCTAGTGGTGGATGGGGTTACGAATGGTATACAAGGTAAGATTCCTTGGTGTATGCTTTTTGCTAATGATGTTGTGCTAATTGACCAAAGTTGGATTGGGGTTGATAGACAACTAGAGCTATTGAGACAGACATTAGAATCAAGGGGTTTTAGGCTTAGTAGAGCTAAAACAAAGTATATGAAGTGCCAGTTCAGCGGTGTTAGGTCAGAGGATGGAGATGTCACTCTGGCTGGACAAGTAGTGTCCAAGAAGGAATCCATTTGATGTTTAGAATCAAGGTTGTTGTATGATGGTGAGATTGATGAAGATGTTAGTTTTAGAATTTGAGCGAGATGGGTGAAATGGTGACAAGCGTCCGGCATTCTCTATGATAGGAAAGTCCTACAGAAGCTTTAAAGAAAGTTCTACAGAACATCAATCAGGCCTGCGATATAGTATGGTGCAGAATGTTGGCCTACTAAAAGCCAATACGTCTAGAAGATAAGTGTAGCAGAGATGCATATGCTGTGATGGAGCTGTGGTCATACAAGAAGAGACCGAACTAGAAATTATGATATATGTGATAAACTTGGAGTAGTAGCAATTGAAGAGAAGCTAGTCCAACATCGCTTAAGATGGTTTGGACATCTCTAACAGAGGTCTCCCAAGGCACCTATGCACGTTGGAATTATAGGCCGCGTCAAATGCTCAAAGAGAGGTAGAGGTCGACAAAGGTTGACATGGGAGGAAGTAGTAAAAATGGACTTAAAGGATTGGAATATATCCGAAGAGCTGGTGTCGGACAAGAGCGCTCGAAAGTCAGTGATCCATGTACTAGAACCGTGAGCTAGGAGTTTTTTTTGCTTAGGGTTGGTTTAAGGGCAGTGTTATATGTTTTAGATTATATGGTTAGTGAATAGGAGCCTAAGACGTAGTTTTGGTCTTCGATCAATATTACTATTAGCACCATTATTACTATTAGTATTATTATCATCATCATCATGGTTATGTATGTATATATATTCATTTATTTATTTTATACTTATCTTTATTTTTATTTTACTTAGTTATTATTATTACTATTTTTGTTATTGTTGTTGTTCTGACTTTTGAATTGACTTTGCCATTTAGTTTTGGGTTCCACCTCTAGCCAACCCCAACTTGTTTGGAAATAATGGCTTAGTTGTGGTTGTTGTTATGATTTCTATTTAATTAAAAAACTTAATTATTGGCGATTAATGATTAATTGATATATATATATATATAATGGCTATGGGACACAAAATAAAAAACAAAATGATGACACAACAGATTCTGGTAGTTGGATCTAATTAAGGTTGAATTCATGGGGAGATCTAATGATGGACATATATTGTATCACTAGTTGTGTCATCTATTTATGTCCAAATAGATTTTCCTATATATATATATATCACTAGTTGTGTCCAAAAAGATATACGCAAACAAACAAATATATATATATAGGATCCCCAACCCCCTTTATTTAGCATCATCACATAGTCCTCTGATTTCAGCTACACATTTATATTTAAATATTTATCACATGTGAAAGGAGAGAGAAAATCCAAATATTTAAATATAAATGTATGGTTGGAATCAGAGGGCTAGATGATGGTACTATATAAGGGAGACTGTGGATCCTATATGTATGTGTGTGTGTGTGTATGTGTGTGTCTGTTTGTGTATAGCATTTTGCTTTAATTTTATATTTTGTTTTAAATTGCTTTTCTTATAGCAATATGCCTTGATATAAACAAGGAGAATTTAAACTCAAATAACTGGTTATATAAAGTGGGTAAACTTAATGTTTAAGATGTATTTTGATCAACAATAGGTGTAGATTTTACTTCATTTGGAACTTACATAATCGCCAAGTTTTCTAAAAAAATCGCCATTTATAATGTAATTGTTGTAGTGTGAAGAAAGAAATGGATGTTGCAACTCAAGAAGAATAATGGTACTTCTTATTTTGTGATTTTTGTTTATTGACAAATGTGGTTGTTTCTATCCGTATTATCTAAGTTTGGGGTTTGGTGAAATAAGAAACTTTACATTTGAGTGCATGTTGTTTTCAAAACACTTCATCATCTAGAATAGGTATATATAACTGCCTACTATTTTGATTTCACAACATTTAAATCTTATTCTTTATTATTGATCATTTTTGCATGCATTTACTCATAAAGATATTGACATAGTTCCGTACTATTTACTATTTAGATTTAGATTTTAGTGCTATAATGGTGTTATATTTCTAATATTAGGATATTCATTCCTTTAGTAGGAAAGAGGATATGTTACTGATTGAACTAATAATAATCACGAGGTATGTCTTTTATGAGTGCATATCTATTTATATGAATCCTTAAAAGGATTCAAATCTCGAATTTTGTTCACATTTCATCTCGACTTGTTCGCACCAGTTATCTCATATCAAAGGAGATCTCAGACGAGATGAGTGTATCTTGGGTGTACATCTCGGATTGACATCTCGGATCTTAAAGTGCATCTTGGGAATATGTCGGAGTAACTTATGTGTGTACAACTGATGTTTTAATGACTTATTTAACTCTGATTTTCAGAGTAAAAACAAAACTTGTAACATATCTAATTTGCATTGAAAAACGAATTGAAATTAATGTTTTGAAGAAGAGCGGAGCTTTATTAGCTTAATTTATTTGGAAAAGATTGAATAATACCCTCTTATTTGAATATAAAAAATAAAGTCTTTTGTTGTCACACATCAAGATAAAAAATAAAAAATATGTTTAAGGAATAGGTAAATAGTAATTAAATTGAGTAGTTTCTTTTGAATCTATATGAAAATAAAAAAGTATTATGTAAAAGAAGAAAAATATATAATTTCGGGTGTGATCTCGGATTAAGATTTCGATCCATATTTCGGATGAGATTTGAATATCTCGGATGAGATGAGTATCGGGGATATGAAGGAGATTTGATGTCCCATTTCATCTAAGTGTGAAAAGGAGATCTCGGACGAGATACATAAAATTTAAAATCATAAATCCTTATATGATGAATAGTTAAATTTCATCTCGGAAGTATTCGAATATTCTACTTTCTCAGTAAGTAGATTACCTAGTCACCTTTTTGTGATTGGTAATAACTAAAAACACACCGTTATAAATTAATATTTTACACATGCTAAGTATAAGCTAATATAACGGGATATATCACTAGTTAATGATATGAATGTGTAATTAAGATATATTCAGAAATTGTATTTTTAAAGTTCTGTATGCTCGGTCACTCACCATTTTCTATATTCTTTATATTTTGTTGAAATTTTTTGCTTATGATTTTGGTATCGAACATAATATTTTAGGTGGGTGGTAATTTAAGGATGTAAAATCACAATTATGTCGTTAACTTGTCCAACTGAGAAACAAATTGAAATGAAAATATGAATTTGGTGGTCTATTCAATAGTTCCTTATGTTGTGGACATGTTAAATAATAACATAAAAATGAATGCTTTAGGAATTTGCACTTGACATAAATTGTTTTGGCAATCTTTCCTCACTATGTCATATTCAATATAAATATTAGAATTCAACAGGTAAAGGAAAACTGAGACTTGATGTAGTGTTTTTATCCATATAGCAGGGTCTATATAATTATAGTAGTTACAAGTGCAAACCCGTGCTACGCACGCGGGGTTCACCATATAATTTATTTAACAGTCTATCTTTCAATATTATAGTTATATGCAAGTTTATGGATTGTAGTTTACCATCATCCCTAAACATTTTTGACTAACAATTATTGTTAATTCTACCTAAGTAATCTCAAAGCACACGGTGTGTATCAAATCTTTATTAATTGGATGAATTTATACATCAAACATCAACCACCAATTAATGAGCATGTCAAGTAACATTCAAACATAAGGTATGCATAAACATAACATTGTATCACCTTGTATACAACATATAAATCAAATATATACACATTTTATATGATAATAGTATTCTAAATCTAGTACAGAAAAATCATGCTTAAAGTGAAATACTGTTTCAACTTTATTTTAAATTATTAATAATCCAACATTTGATGCTTTTTAACAATATCTAACTAAATTAGAAAAATATTATTATAGCACGCATCATATTTTAACAACTAAAAAAACATGACATGAGAAATGTCAATAAAACATAAACTTTAGGTTGTTTAACGTTTGGAACAATAAAATAAACTTTTGTCTTTACTTCAAATACGTGTCGAAATAACGATTGCACCAATATAAAAATTAAGCTAAGTCTAAGTGAAATCATGTGTCGCCATAAGTAAAGTTATTTTTTGATACCTATAAAAAAACTCAAATGACAGTACATTGATGATAATTGTAATATCAAATACTATAATAATCACAGTCAACGAAGTGAACAATCAATATAAAATGTAATTATAACCCAATACGATCATAGAAATATTTCTATTACCATTTATAACCCAACATAGTTTTGTATTATAATTACAACCTAATACAATTTATGCATATAATATTATATATATAATATTCTCTTTCAAACATAAGTAAATATGTCACAATATCATGTTGTCATTAAAGCGTAAGCAAATATCACCCAACATTATTTTGTGAAATTTCATTGAAGGAATTATCAACAAATATATATATATATATATATTATCTTAAATATTTTAAATTTTTTACAATTTTTTTGTAAAAGTTTACTAAGAGTATATAATGAGTTCATGCTTACCACTATGTTATGATATATATATTTCTTACAGTTAGAAAATATTTATTGATTTCTCATAATATTTCATGTGACATATTACCTTGCAAATTAAAACACCTAAAAAGTTGACGATAAAAGAGAATAACTAAAAAAAAATTACATATTAATTTTATAACCGATTACAAATAAAGGGAATTAATACGTAGTTAGTTTTATCAATTGTAATTAAAATTAAAAAAGATTTAAATGAAATTGGTTCTTTGATTACTTTGAATTCAACTTGATTAGAATTGAAGGAAATTTTATTTTAACAAAAAGTGGTAATAATATTTAAAAAGTTTACTTATATATTTATAAATAATAACATCGTTGATTTCAATATAATTATCTATGAACATTTCCAACCTGCAAAAATATTCAAAACAACGTAATATAAAATAAACATAAAAGAGATTGTTGAGATTAATTTACCTCATTGTTCAGCAAGATCACCAAGAATTTGGATGGAAAAGTAAATGTGTGTTTCTTATGAACATTTTTCTATTATATTAAGCAAAAATAGAAAAATGTAATGTATAGTTTAGTTAAAAAGGAAAAGAATTAGAAAAATATAAGTCCAAGTTGACTAAGACTATACTAAGTTGAATAAGAATTTGGTTTTAAATATCTTTCTAATACTAAATTTTAGGTAAAAATATTGATTATCCTAAAATATTATATGAGAAATTATTATTTAAATATTATTTTACCGCAAATATAATTTTCTTCTCCTAATCTGATATTCTTGTATGCCTATGTTTGATAATAAAAATGAATAAATTTACCTCTACTTTACTATACAAAATAACTTAAGGTCATTTGAAATCTATGTGTTATTATACTTATAAATCCTTGTAAACTTAACGAAAGAATTCAAATTCATATTCTTCAACCAAAATAAAAGTCAAATGAAATAAAATTTGATGTTAAATGTAAGAATAGAAAAAGGAATCAATTTTACCTTTAAAAAAAATTACAAAACAAATTCTATTTATAAGATGCTTATGCATAATGAAATCCAATGAACTCCTGCAGGAAATGAGGAAAACCAAAGTCATCACCATACTAATTAAAACAAAAAACTGTATGAGACTTAAAAATTTGGACACAGAATTTGAATCAAAGAGATGAAGTCATGAATATAGAAAAAATATCCCAAATCCAAAAGCAACCGGTAGAAAAGCAAATACTATAAAATATGAATAAAATAATTAAGGATAATATAAAGGTGAAGAAATATTGAATTCAACCAAATTATAATCATTTAAAATAATTTAAGATCATTAATTAAATGGTTTGGAACGATTCTCTACTTTGTTTCGATTAAGAATTGAATATTTATAGATGAAACTATAGAAGGGGAAGAAATAAAATTGCAAGAAGAGGAAGAATAAGGTGAAGGTGGAAAAAATAAGAAGTTTTTTCTTGAATTGAATTGAAAGTGTGAAGAAGAGGAAAAAATATTAATTGAATGATAAAAGAATAAAGAATAATGAGAGTGGGGTAGATTGAAATAAGAATGTTGTGAACCAAACTACGTTTTAGGATTTTATTATCAAATTTATGAGAAGCAAACTTTCTATGTAGTATAATAGATTAAATAGATATAATAGATTCATTTATAAACTATCAAACATAGTAAAGAACAATTGGTCTAAGCATAAGCTCTCTACCATTGGGACATATTCTCATAAAAATTAACCCATACTTGTCACACTTTAAGGTGGTTTCCTCATAGGTCATCTTGCAATAGGTCACTAATATAAAAGGATAACTAAAGAAATCAAAACACAAAATAGAAATTTCAATTATTTTATGTTGAAATATGGTAACTATTCTAGATACTTGAGAACCAAATGAGATATGCATAAAATATAATTAAATAGCCATAAAAATATAACGAATTAGAACCGATGAAGAATTGATACAAAAATATTATAAACGATGATAAAATAAACTAATAGCATGTGTACAGAAGTTACCTTGGAAGTTGAAGCAAAATCGCTTCTAATATCTTTACTTTGACATTTCAACACATAGATTACATGCAACAAAAGATAGGTAGTCATAGTACTTTTTGGAATAATAATATCATTTAGCTTGTTTTTCAAAATCAAACTATATTATACAAAATGGCCACATGTTGGAAACTGAAAATTGGTTTATTATACGTATTAATTTAAAAAAAGAAGTCAATTTCTAATTCCTATAAACTCAGTTAATAGAAAAAATATCACATTCCCAAAGCCATAGCATATTCGATGAAGGGAGAGAGGAGATTATGACTCTAGCAAAAGCAATATAAAAACACATATAACAAATGAAGCAAACTTTCCTTTATGTTTCAAAAGCAAAAGAGAACAGATAGATGATATTACATGATAATTTAAGATTATTTTTTAAAACAAAGAAGAAACAAAAAAGAAAGTAACAAAGAAAAGTGAAAGTTGAAGATATATCCAAACAACGGAAAAGAAAATGAAAAGGCACGTGGTTATCTTAAAGTGGAAATTTTACCTTCACACGGAACATTATTATACCTTTTATAGAAAATGAAATTATAGTATGATGCATTAATAGTTTGCATGATTATAAATATTTTGCATTAATTGTATTGAAAGTTAAGAACATATGAAAATACATTAGTTAGATATACATCAAAAAGGAGAAAATATCGAGGGAGTAAATGTAAAATGTCACCGAGAAATTTTAATAATTAAGTATTTGGAATTGAATGTATGAGGTAAGAGAAAAGTTGTTGTCTTATATTCACTTTCTTCAATTTCATATATAATAGAATATATATATATATATATAATAGAGTGTGTGTGTATGTATTAGATAATATATATTTTTTATGAAAGAAAACAATTTTAGTGAGAAGAGTAATTTAGGTTTTAATGGATGTGAGAAGGAAATAAAAGTATAGTGCAAATTAATCTGACATTGTTAATTTAAAGATTAATGTTGGTTTTAATATATATAATGTGACGACCCAACTTTCTTCTACCAGAAAGTTGCATCATCTTTAAGAAAGAAAGGGGTGAGAAAGAGAAAAGATAAAGAAGAAAGAAGAAACAACATCAGAATCTCAATAGCGGAACGAATAAATTATATTAATCACATAAATATTACATAATATACAACATCAATCAGAGCTACACAGATAATACATCACATACTAGACAGTTATAAACACCTGTCTAGTTAATACAACTCGATACAACTCAAATACAACACAGAGATACCAACACAGCGGAAAACTATATATCTATAACGCTGAAGCCTCCTGCTCCATTGCTCCTCCACAAATCGTCAAAGCTAACCTGAATCCCTTGGCTACTCGTAAAAATTTGAGTACCCGAGAGTTTAAGAAAAAAAGAAATAAACTCCGGGTCAGACATGGGTCTGGTATGAGTAACAGGTTAAAGTTGCTTAACTTTGAAAATCCTTTGAAAATAAAAGGTATCACGTAAGACTTCCCACACATAAACATGGGTAAGTTTTTACCTTACGCTAACCAAACATTTGATAGGAAATCCAGTTATATTATAATAGTGTCTAGGGTTTTCAAGTAAATAGAAAATAGCCGAAATTGTTACATTAATTCATTAAATTCCAGCATACTAGCCAACAAGTGGGTAATACAATCAAATACGAGGGCGCTTATTGGAGATTGGATTCCATACAATGGCAGGGCTACCGGGGTACCGCCCGTCACAGTACCTGGCCTAGATCAGCGTACCGAGGACCCACCCTAAGTCCCCTGCAACACAAGGCCGGAACCATCCCTTACTAGACAGTCCCAAACAAAATAACCCCGCAGTTGTGGCCAACAACTGCCCACACAACCGAAATAAAAAGGGACATCTAGACAGGGGTATATCTCGCTCTTAAGTGGGTGCTACCCACGAAGCCTTGCTGCACCTCCCCTGTTTTAGGCATTCCCGGTTGATGAGGCTTGAGGCTACGATTACCTTAACAGAACTCATCACTTAGAATGCTCATCGTCCACCTGACGATGTTCTGAAAGCATTCAATCCATACAAGTTCGTTCCGGGTTCGAACGAAACCGAAGGCATTATCTCGTTACACTCATTTTGGAATCATCCTCAGAGTTAACGACAATAACCCTTGCACTCTGAATCTTCATCTTCACTTGAGATTCACGACCTATCGTTAATCTGGATCGATGTGGTTCTCGTATATCCAAATCTGGAAACCCGATCCCGGTCTCATCGTAATCCAAATCGCCATCTTTTAAGGCCAAGTTGTTTTAAAGTTAAAACAATTCATTTCATTATCCATATACACATAGATAGATAATTCACAATATCACCGATAGATAATTCACAATATCATCACAAATAGATAATCTACATTATCCATATTATTCAACCAAAGCAACCATATCATACAGCATTACTTATCTCATATCTGATATTTCAAACCATTCAAGGAAATCAATATATCCATCATACATAAGCAAGGATAAATAATCAACCCATTTATAATTAATTTAAAATGAATTAAATTAATTATCTTATCTCTAATTAATTTAAAGTAAATTAAATTAATTACTTCATCATTATAAATCTTGCTTACATAACCATTCATTAATTATAAATCAATTAATTAATTATTCTCAAATTTCAATCTTAATTAATCATCCTGGATTAATTATCCTTTAATTACATTCAAGTAATTATCCTTTAATTAATTTCACAAATTAATTATCCATAACCAAATATAGTAATTAACTTTTAATTACTTCATTTATTTAATTAACTATAATTAATTACATTAATCCTTAATTAATTACATTAATTAATTACTCAAAATCACTTATTATTGATTAATTAATCTTAATTAATTAATCTTAATTAATTAATCTTAATTAATCAATCCTTAATTTCATCATTAGTTATATAAATTAATGATCCCTCATTACATTTTTAATTAATTATTCTATTTAAATTAATTACACCAAGTAATAAATCACAATTAAACCACAATTATTAATCCATCTTGATTAATCCCATTCAGTAATTAACTACCCTTAACTACTTCATCATTATAAATTAATTACTCCTTAATTAATTTTCATAATTAATCCCTTGATTAATTTCACAAAGTAATTTAATCCAAATTACTTCCATTATTAAATCCTCTTCAATTAATTACATATAGTAATTACCATTAATTACTTCATTAAGTAATTACACTTCATTAATTACATTTAAGTAATTACACTTATCAAATCATCCAATGATTAATTTAAATCAATTAAACTAAATTAATTAACTTAAATAAATCAAATTAACTCAATTAATTATATTAAGTAATTAATTCCTTAATTTCTTCCATTAAGTAATTACACTTAAACAATTTCATAAATGATTATCTTTAATCAATAAATCTAATTAATTATTAAAATTTATCACATTAATTAATTATTTAACAAATCTTAAATTAATGACCTTCATTAACTATTTACAATTCTTAATTTCTTTCCTTAAGAAATTAAACTTAGATTAATCCATATTAATTATATATTAATTATTCCTTAATAACCCATTAATTAACCACTAATTATTTAATTAATTTAATTTTTTAACTGTAACTTAATTAACCTTTAATTACTTGATTAATTAACATTTAACCATTACTTTAATTAATAATTTAGAACTCTTGATTACTTAATTAATCATCCATAGCATTAATTAATTGAATTAATTAATTATCCATTTTTAATTATCTTAACAATTTAATGAATCCAAATCATTAAATTCTAATTAACTTTAAAATAAATCTTTATTCATATTAATGATTTAATTATCATTAATAAAGTATTCAAAACAATTTACTTTTAATTTTACTTTAAATTTCATTTTAAATTTCAGATTTAAAATGAATACTAATTTAACTTAACAAAGTTTTTTTTAAAAAAACCATTTAAAACCTCTTTTAAATCTCATGTTAAAGAAGTATAGACCTTATAAAGAAATTTAAAAGAATTTAAACCAAATCTCTTTTTATATTCAAATCATTTAAAGAAATACTTTACATTTAAAGTTGCTTAAATATTTGAGTTTTTATAAAACTTAATTTGTTTCAAAACTGGATTCCATTTCATTTTGAAATCAGATTTTAAACTGGTTTTAAAATCTATGTTTAACTTGCTTTTCACTTTGCAATTAATTTAAGTTTAAAAACTTACATACTACCAGGTCAAAACCAATTGACCCGAGCCACCACAAAAACTACTCGAGAAAACCCGTACCCTACTTCGAGTCAAAAATCGAATTACTCGAGTGTTTCTCGAGTTAAAACCCTACAACCCCAAAACCAAACTCCACATGTACCAAAGTGCACCGTGCACATGCACGATGCCGTTGGTCAGCTCAGATCATCAACGGTGATCTTCCCCTACTAACCATCATCCAACTACCCAAATTCGATCATCAAATCGTCATCCAAATCACCTAGTCGAAATCGAGATGAGCATCCAAACCTGGAACTACACAGAACCCATCATCGCAAAGCCTGTCATCGCCTCGTATTCACGACCCCGACCACCAGCACTCATGCGACTCCGGCCACTCACTCTCCCACATCCCCTCTACCATCCCCCAGAATCACGGCGAACTCGATCGAGCGAGGACAACGAACGCCACGAAATTCTCTGACATACTAAAATTAGGTTTAGAAATTTCAACCCACCGCCGCTACCACTACGACGAACTGGAACAGCTCCAGTTATTTTCCCATCACCTACGTAGGCTCTTCCACCTCCGCAAGAAACTCCGACCTCGCTAGTGCCTCCGACCGCCTGAACTTGCCTAAAACCCAATCCCAGTTCAAACAAGAACTGCACTAAACTTCTATCACTAAAAATCATAATTTTTGTTTTAAAAATCATGTTTTGGTTAACGTATCCAAATTATAATCCTGGATTTGTAAAATACATGTTTGAGTTTTGGCTTAAATAAGAAATCTCTCTGTCATTTTGATTTCCAGATATGTTACCCAATTATTTTGACTTAAATAAATTATTAAACTTTAGTTTATACTAAAACAAACAATTTTCTCTTTAAATCCTAAGTTCAAACAATAAATAGGTCAAAAGATAATGATTTGTTTGCAAATCTGGGTCTTGAAAATAAAGAACAGACATATCTCAAATAAACAGACATGCACACATTTATATTCAACTATTCACAGATATGTACTTATAAATATACACACAACAACATTATTTCCAGAGATGATCAAGCAACCAGAATCATACTTAAGTTTTAAGAAAAAGTGTTACTCACCTGTTTAAAGAAGACAGAGCATTTAAAACTTGAAACAGGCTTTGAAACTTTAGTGTTGAAAATAAATGCTTTCTGATCTTAAAAACTGGAATGTTGAAAGTGCTACTTGATTCTTGAACTTTTTTGAAGATGACCCAGATTTAAATCAGAGATGGACTGCTATATTACATCTCAAGTTGAAGAAAAATGCAGGCTTTGATTTTTTTGAACATTATTTTACAGATCTAGTTTTGAAACTTTTAAAAACTGGAAAGGCTAAGTTTTTCTTTTGTAAACGAAAAGAAATAGGGAGAGATTGATATATAGAATATGTTTACATGTTATATTATTAGATGGGTGCAAGCTTTGTTCAGAGATTTTTATCTTCTCTTGGAGGCTGATATGATCTATGCTGGTGTACTAGAGATGTTTTGCATTTATGAAGATGTCCTTGTGTCTACATATATTTATCTTTCGTATGTACCTGAATATCTTTGTACATATATTTTTTTATACCCATTCCAAGTGTACATACCCATTTAATTCTTCCTGTACAAGCATGAAGACATATTTTCCTTTTATACTTTGTTTTATTCTTGCCTACACATAATTACTTGCAGCCTTGCCTTAGTCTAATATTTGTGATATAAATAAGTATATCTATAGTTTATTAACATATGGTTAGAATTTAGGTGATGTGTTAAGTGTTTACATAACATATATATTCCCTTTCATATTTATTTCTAACATATGTGTTTATTTTTATTTTACTTTTATTTTTAAAACTTAAACTATTAAATACTTAACCTATTATTATTTATAGTTTATACTTATGTTAGAAAGACTAAATTTTAATATTAATAAGGTTTATTTTATTTTAAAACATTTTGAAAGACTTCATTTCAAATTTACAAATCATAGTTTCTCCCAAAATATATATATAACAATTCTATTTATATTAAAAATCTATTTGTAAAAATATTACCTTATTAATACTGTTTAAAAATAACTCATTGTTAAATTAAAATAATATATAAAAGAAATTATCACTTTATTACTAAATTACTTATTTAAACAACTATATTTAAAAAGAACAAAACAACCTTTTTGTAAATCTTATTTAAATTCAAACTTAAACTAAAATAAATTTAAAACAATTAATATTTTTCCTAAGTATTTTAAACCATACAGTTATTTATTTTAAATAGCCTTAAAACAAATATATATTAAATCAAATTATAATTACCAAAAATATTAAAATTAGAAAACATGCCTTATTTATTAAATTTAAACAAAGCTTATCTATCTACAATATATACAAATACATATATATTATAAATAGAAAATAATTTATTAGCTTTTAAAAGATAAATTATCAGTCAAATATTTATTTAAAAGTAGATTATTAAATCAATTCAAGTCTTATTAACAATTATTATCAAATCAATTTAATTTTAAATGCAGATTATTAAATTGATATTGCCAGAAATTCCGGGATGTCACATTCTTCCCCCCTTAAAAGAATTTCGTCCCTGAAATTTAAAACAAAGGTAATTTAATAATCTAATTAAAGATTTAATTTTAAAAACACAAGCATATATTAATCATATGCTAACAACCATAGCAACCAACTCATTCAATCAAACAAATCTAACTATCCAGATAAAATCAGGATAGGTCTATCTAGAGTTTCCCAGGTATAAACACCGGGATACTCGCTCTGTAGATTCCAAACAAAACTGTACTACTAAGCTACAGTGTAACGACCCAGAATTTTTGATAATTAAAATTCGAATATTTAATTAATTTTAAATATTAATAAATGGAATTTAGAAGTCGAATGATTTATTTTTCGAATATTGGATTTAATTTGATAATTAAATCGATTAATTAAATAGTGGAATTCCAGAGATAATTGAAAATCGAGTTTAAAATGATTGAAAATGATTTGTAAAATTTTATTTAATCATACTGGAGTTATAGAAAGGTTTTAGAACTTTTAAAACTGAATTTAAAGTTAAACTGTGAAAATTGAATATTTTAATATTTAATTATCGATTGAAAAATAGCCAATTTTCGAACAGTCTCAGAATTGAACGAAACCTGTTCCATTGGATTCGTAATAGTTAGTTATTATCAGATTTCAATTTTCGTAGCAATCGGAGTTGTCGTTTGACCGTGGCAGCTCGAAACGCATCGATATCGTTTTAATTTTAAATCGTCGAGTTAAAATAGTCATTTTTCAAAAAGTCTCGGATTTCGACGAAACTAGTTTCATCGGATCCGTAATGTGATATTATTGTAAGGTTTCAAATTTCGTAATTTTTGGATTTATCGTTTGTCCGGTACGAATTAAAACGCCTCGAAATCGATTTAAATCGGTTTAATTTAAATTGATCGTTTATTGCCATATCTCACACATACGATCGAATTAGCTTTCGAAACCTGTTCCATTGTGTCCGAAACGCGGGATAAACCCTAGAAACGATAGTGACCGCGCGTAAATTGGAGTTTGAAAAATCCGGATGAATAGTGTTTGAGAAAACTCTATAAATATACCCATTTTTTCACAATTTCAAAGAAAAATAAAACCCTAACCCTAACAATGACCGGCCGCCACCATTCATAACCAATGGCCAGAAAATTCGATCATTTCCCTTCCATTTTTTCTTGATCCATTCACTTTCAAGCCTAGATTCCTAAATGAAAGTTGGAGAGGGGAGTGAGGTCTACAATCTGAACGGTGGAGATGAGTTTTCGTCGATCGGGAAGGGCGTTTGGAGGCCACGAACGTGAGCAGTTCGTGCTCGTTTTCTCGAGCTGGGGAGCACCGCGTGGGGCCGGTCTCTGGCCGAGGGTATGTCGTGGGTGGGCGAGTGGTTTGGCAATGCTCGATCATCGGCTGGTGGCTTGAGGTGTGGTGCGGCGTTCGAATTCGAACGTGAGTGATGGGTTCTCGCGTGAACGATGCCTGGGAGGATGATAATTGCGTTCGGTGGCCAGATTTGATGCTGGGGGGATGAACGGCCAGGATGTAGGAAGGTTATTAATTTAAAAAAAGAAAATGATAATTATTTTATTTTAAATCTGTTCAAAGTTTAAAAAGCTATATCTTTTTGCTGCGTGATCAGAATTTGACGAAACGAAGGGCGTTGGAATCGTATCGTCGAACACTACGCGACGTCACTGGATTGGAAACGATCGGGGTCAGTGAAAATTTTGAGTGAGATTAAACGTCCGTTTAATTTCATTTGAAATAAACGCTACAAATTTCTATCGGGAAAAAATCACGGTGAGATCTTCTCACTCAAATGAAAGTGGATTTTCTTTTACAGTTATTGATTGATTGATTGACTGCTTGGATGTGATATTAGATATAGTAGGATATATCTATATATATGTAGCAATATATACATATTGGCATATGTATATATTGGATTGATTGATTTCCCGCCTCGTATAGCGGATGAGACCCTATTGCGCCGTTAGTAAGCGGATTATTTTATAAAACCCATATACCGCGATAATTCCGTACTGGAGCGGAATTGGTATTGTGCTAACATCTTTGGATGCAGGGAAACAGGTTGGAGGGATCCAACTGGATTCCTCAACTGTATTTACTTATTTACAGATATTGATATATATCCTGTTATCATATTGATATATGATATTGACTGTTGTGATGGACTGATTGGTGTTGTTGCATCATCGGATTCAGTTTTGAAATGTAAAAATAACGACTTTTACTTTAAAAAGGGTTTTTAAAGTGATTTTTGAAAATATACGTTTTATGGAATTTTTTGAATCGATTTATAAACGTAAAAATTTAAAGTTATAAAAGTTATAATTTTTAGTGAAATATAACCGAAGTGTCGTTTTTGAAATAAAAGTCGATTTATTTATAAAATGGTTTAAGTTGGGATTTTTGAATAACTATAAACGATTTGTATAGAAAGATTTATAAAATTGATATTTTATAAATCAAAATATTGGGCTTATAAAACGAATTTTATAAGTGTTAAAAAGAAGTATAAATGGATTTCATAAGTGAATGAAATTAATAGATTTATATTGTGAAGTTAAAAATGAATGAAGTTGTAGAATAAAGGATTTATAAGTAATTTACTTATAAATTGGATTTTTGCCTTTAAATGGAATATTGATCGAATTTGTTCATGAATGATTTTTTTTTAAAAAGTTGAAATCGTTATAAAGTACAAATGCGATTTATAAATGTTGTTTATAAATCCGAAATCACTTATTTTTATAAGTGAATTTTAGAAGTTAATAAAATGAGATTTATAAACCAGAGTTGTTATAGAAAATAGAAAATGGAATTTATAAACGTTGTTTTATAAATTCGGAAATCAATCAATCAAATTTGATGAATTTAATATAGAAGGTTATTAAGGAAATTTTATCCACGATTTTGGACAGTGGATAAGCCTTTAAATAAAATGTGTAGAAATGTTGAATTTGGATAACGTAGTATATTCACGATTTTGGACAGTGAATATATTATTTTATAAAATGGATATGTTTTGGAGAAGTGATATTACGAAATGAAGTAATTGTTTTAAAAGATGTTTTAAAACGTGTTAAATATCAAAATCATAGATTTCAACATTTTATTGTTGAAATAGACGTTTTCGAGGAATAAGGAAATGATGGACTATAACACTGTTGTTATAGTAAATGATTTCCGAAAGGAAATGTTTTTATATAGTATTGGGATTTATATATCTATCTAAGTTTCGAATCCCTATACTAGTGATTTTGAGTTGTCGTAACGATGTTCTACGTAACATTCGTTTTGACTCAAATAAAATTTGTGAAAGAGAATGATTTCCTTAAAGAATGAAATATATACTTAATATTGATTTAAGTATAGTGAATATTTTCAAATGTTGAAAATAAATAGTTTTGTGAATTACTTATTTTAAATAAGTATGGAATTACTTTTCCAATATGAAACGAAGGGTTTGAAACTTTATCTTTTAAAGATAAATTGAAAAGTGAATATTTGAAATTTGTTTTCAAACGATTAAGTGTGGAAATTTTATATCTAGTAAAGATATTTTTGAAGATGAAATAATCTGATGATGTTGCGCATCTTTATTGATAGTTAAATAACCGACTATCAATAATTACCTTTAGATGGGTATTTGTTGTGAATTGGATGAAATTGAATGCCACACTTATTTTTGAATAATCGCTCACTATTCGGGTTAGCCGGGAAAGGACCATGGGGTCGTATAACCCATTCCGAATATGTGATACGTCGTTATGAATCGCATTTGAAGACCGGTGTTGAAGACCGAATATTTTTGAAAACGGAAGGATTACCGTCGAGTTACTCTACATCGGCTGATCTCCGGTTTAGAGGTTTTATCACCCTTAGTGACGGGAAGTCCGGACGTGATTAGAAATTTATCCGGATATGCAAGGGCTTCGTGAGAAGTGCCTTCGGTTCTGTTCGATCCCGGAACAGACTTTTATGGATTGTGTGTCTGACGTTACAATTTGAGATATAAAGCTGATTTCTTTCAAATACATTTCTGTTGGTGGCGGAGAATTTATTCTCTTAGCTTAACACCCTTCTCTGAGACGTACGAGCTCAGAGGTTATGTAGTTGAAATTTATCAGCGATATATCCCAATTTGGTAACGTGGCATACTGAGTGTTGCTGTGAAGTGATCAGTGTTTGATCATTTGTGATATGATCATTTGTTTGATCTTATATCTTTGTGATCATAGGTTGATCATTTTGTTTGACCCGAAGCAGGGCTTTGTAGAAAGCGTAGCTTTGTGGACGAGACTTCATCGAGCCTCACACCCCGGAAATGGTCGAAACAGGAAGGATGCAGCAAGGTTCTAGGGAGTAGCGCCCCTTAGTGTATGTCATTCCTTCTGGATAGAGGTGGTATCATGGTATGGAGCCCAGATACTTAACCTATGTGGTTACTGCAAATTATTTCTTTGTGGTTGTTGGAAATCGGGGATCCTCGGGAAGATCGGTTACGATCGGGGGATGGCATACGCGTGTCAGTAGTTACCTATTTTTGCAGAGGTAACCCGGCCTTGTGTTGGTAGAGATCCGGTTAGGTTCTCGGGTCGTCTATTCCAGGGACGTACCCATCGTGGATAGGAAGTTCCTTGGCCTGACCATTTGTTGGAAATCCAAAGAAACAATACGAGCCTTGTATGGTTTTAGTTGTAGAACCTGCCATTCACTTATGGTGGTCACCACTGTTTGGATGGTAGCTATAGTAGGCATAGTTCGGAATGTCTATGCTGGCTAAGATTTATATTCTATTTTCGAAATGATTTCTACACTATGCACTAATAATAATATCAAAAAAGAATTTGATTTTTGCGTAGTAAGCATCTTTGACTATCATAAGAAGAAATCTCCTCCAAGTCTGCGTTTGCATTGTGTGTGTGGTGGGAGCTCTTATGGTAGTTTCATTTTCCAAAAGCATTGCGAATTGACATTAAAAATTTTCTGTTGTTTATTTTAAAGATAAATAACTGTTTTACGATCTCACACCAGTCACCATGACTGACTCGGAGTTTATTGTTTCCCTTCTAAATTCTGGGTGCCCACCATTTTCCACACGGGCAGCCTAGAGTTATGTTATCAGGATATTCTGGATATTCTGGAGCTTTGGAGATAAGCTGGATGACGAGACGTAGTATTTGTATCTGATAGTATTTATTCCGCTGTGTATTCTGTATGAGGACAAGTTATATAACTGTCCATTGTTGTATATTGACTCTGATGATTGATGTATGTATAAACTGATATAGTTCTTCGTTTTAAAAGACTAGTAATTATCTATTATATATTGTTCCACTGCGATGTGTAAGATTCTGATATTGTTCTGTTTCTGTTGCTGTTCTGTTGTTTTCCTTCTTCTTCTCTTTTCTTCTTCTTCTACCTTTTTCTTCTATTTAAAAACCCTCACTATTGGAGTTTCCGGCACTCGATTGCTCGGCAGTCGATAAAGTGAGTATCGATGTCGAATTTTCGAAAGTCGAAAATTCCCGTACGTGACAGCGTGGTATCAGAGCATATGGTTAAGCGACAACCCTGCTCTGTTGGGTGTTACTCATTAGAGATAGAGTCAGCAGTACTCTAGAATGAGTTGAGTGTAATAATAGATACGAGCGCGTATTTGTTAGTGAATATAAAATTGTTTTATATTGTGATGATTGGTTTGTTGAGTGGTATATGGATTCTGGTCGGTATTGTCCGTACAACTCTATCGATAGGGATCTCTAAACACTTATATAGAACAATTCGGCACAGTATTGTTTTAAATAGGGTAAATGAGATAATTTTGCCCAAAACTATTTTTGTATAGAAAAGGAATGATTTTCTGTAAATTATTACAGTATATGGTTGCATGGATGTTAGGAAGTAATAATAGTAAATTATTATCATTGAAATTGAATAAGAAATTGGAATTATAAACTCCAAAGTTAAGAAATAAATTCATATACAAATGAAATGTGAGAATATAAATTATAAATGTGAATTGTAATTTAAAACGGAATTCCAGAGAAGTATTTGGAAATGTTTTGAAAAGAATTTGTAAATTTTGGAGATTTGGAAAATTTAAACCTTTTTGGAGTTGAAAATGAATTTCAAAGTTTTGAAAAGTATTTTAGAGAGATAAAAAGCTCTAAACTCTTTTGGGTCGCTGGAAAATAATTCCGATGATGATCGCGACATCACCGGTGTTCATTTTCGGGTTTCCAAAAGAGGAATTGCTGCCAAATTGTTTTAAATAGGAGTTCGACGAAAATTTGGGTTTTGTTTTGAAATTCAAAAGATAAATTTGAATTGTTTTCAAAAAAAAAAATGGTTTTGAAAAGGTTGAAAAAACTCTGGAATTCTATATAAAAATATTTATGAGAATAATAAATGAGTTGATAACTTATACAATTTGTTGTGAATTTAGATTGAATAAATTTAACTGAAGGAATTTTGAGTTAAATTAAAGTAAGTATGAGTAAATCAATAGAAATCCAAGTAGTAATTTTTGAATATAAAGTTATATAACTTATAAAATGAGAAAATAGAAGTGAAACGAATTGTTAAAAGTGGTTAAACAATTTCATTAAGCAAAATGAAATGTGATTCTGATTAAGTGATGAAATCTGACCTTGGTAAAGTTAAATAAAATAGAGAATTTGGATTGGATTGATAAATGAATTAAGCTATTGAACTAATTGAATGTTGAATCAGTCTTATGAAAATGAATTAGTGAGTGAGTTTCAGAATGAATAAATAAAAATTGCAATTGTAAGTGCAAGAGAATAAAATTGAAATGTTAAAATTCATTTTGAATTTGTAAGAAAGTAAGACTGGATTTGAATTTGATTGTGAAGGATTAAACTAAAATTAGTAAGTGAAGCTAATTGAATGAAGATAAAACTGGAATTGAAACTGAATGTTGAAAACAAATTTGAATAAGTGAATTGGAATTTGAAATAAATTAGTAATTGGAACTAATTTAAAATAGTGCAGTTATGAATGAAAGATAATTGGTAAATTCAATATTCAGAAGATAAATAGAATCCAACTTGAATTGAATGATGAATTTAACTCAGATAGGAAATTGAAATGTGAAATTGAATTCAAATAGATTTGAAATGTAAGATTGAACGAAATTGAATGCTGTAACTAGATATAATGGCTAGTAGGACATACAGGTGTTATAAAAGGAATTGGAATTGAATTGCAAAGGTAAATTTGAATTGCTCGACAAAAGGTAAGTATTTCAATTTCAATATGAGATTTGATGATTTCTTGTCTAGCCGTTTGGCTTTTTCTTTTTCTTTTTGAAATCTGAGAGTCCGTAGGGACGTTTTGTAGTCGTACCGTATTAGCCGCGCGAAGGAGACGCTGGCGAAATTTTTCGGAAATTTAGGGCGTTAGAAAATTTTTGTGAAAATTTTGAAAGTTTAAATTTGAATTTGAATTTGAATTTGAATTTTGAAGTGAACAATGTTGTTTGAAGATTATGAAAATGTTTAGAAATCTAGTTGAATTAATAACGAATCTTTAGTAGAAGATTTGTTTGAAAATTAGATAAAACTATTGATTGTGAAAAATGATAGACGAGTTAAGGACCACTTTTCCTAACTTGTAATTTCGAGGACGAAATTCTTTTAAGGGGGGAAGTCTGTAACGACCCAGAATTTTTGATAATTAAAATTCGAATATTTAATTAATTTTAAATATTAATAAATGGAATTTAGAAGTCGAATGATTTATTTTTCGAATATTGGATTTAATTTGATAATTAAATCGATAAATTAAATAGTGGAATTCCAGAGATAATTGAAAATCGAGTTTAAAATGATTGAAAATGATTTGTAAAATTTTATTTAATCATACTAGAGTTATAGAAAGGTTTTAGAACTTTTAAAACTGAATTTAAAGTTAAACTGTGAAAATTGAATATTTTAATATTTAATTATCGATTGAAAAATAGCCAATTTTTGAACAGTCTCAGAATTGAACGAAACCTGTTCCATTGGATCCGTAATAGTTAGTTATTATTGGATTTCAATTTTCGTAGCAATCGGAGTTGTCATTTGACCGTGGCAGCTCGAAACGCATCGATATCGTTTTAATTTTAAATCGTCGAGTTAAAATAGTCATTTTTCAAAAAGTCTCGGATTTCGACGAAACCAGTTTCATCGGATCCGTAATGTGATATTATTGTAAGGTTTCAAATTTCGTAATTTTTGGATTTATCGTTTGTCCGGTACGAATTAAAACGCCTCGAAATCGATTTAAATCGGTTTAATTTAAATTGATCGTTTATTGCCATATCTCACACATACGATCGAATTAGCTTTCGAAACCTGTTCCATTGTGTCCGGAACGCGGGATAAACCCTAGAAACGATAGTGACCGCGCGTAAATTGGAGTTTGAAAAATCCGGATGAATAGTGTTTGAGAAAACTCTATAAATATACCCATTTTTTTCACAATTTCAAAGAAAAATAAAACCCTAACCCTAACAATGACCGGCCGCCACCATTCATAACCAACGGCCAGAAAATTCGATCATTTCCCTTCCATTTTTTCTTGATCCATTCACTTTCAAGCCTAGATTCCTAAATGAAAGTTGGAGAGGGGAGTGAGGTCTACAATCTGAACGGTGGAGATGAGTTTTCGTCGATCGGGAAGGGCGTTTGGAGGCCACGAACATGAGCAGTTCGTGCTCGTTTTCTCGAGCTGGGGAGCACCGCGTGGGGCCGGTCTCTGGCCGAGGGTATGTCGTGGGTGGGCGAGTGGTTTGGCAATGCTCGATCATCGGCTGGTGGCTTGAGGTGTGGTGCGGCGTTCGAATTCGAACGTGAGTGATGGGTTCTCGCGTGAACGATGCCTGGGAGGATGATAATTGCGTTCGGTGGCCAGATTTGATGCTGGGTGGATGAACGGCCAGGATGTAGGAAGGTTATTAATTTAAAAAAAGAAAATGATAATTATTTTATTTTAAATCTGTTCAAAGTTTAAAAAGCTATATCTTTTTGCTGCGTGATCAGAATTTGACGAAACGAAGGGCGTTGGAATCGTATCGTCGAACACTACGCGACGTAACTGGATTGGAAACGATCGGGGTCAGTGAAAATTTTGAGTGAGATTAAACGTCCGTTTAATTTCATTTGAAATAAACGCTACAAATTTCTATCGGGAAAAAATCACGGTGAGATCTTCTCACTCAAATGAAAGTGGATTTTCTTTTACAGTTATTGATTGATTGATTGACTGCTTGGATGTGATATTAGATATAGTAGGATATATATATATATATGTAGCAATATATACATATTGGCATATGTATATATTGGATTGATTGATTTCCCGCCTCGTATAGCGGATGAGACCCTATTGCGCCGTTAGTAAGCGGATTATTTTATAAAACCCATATACCGCGATAATTCCGTACTGGAGCGGAATTGGTATTGTGCTAACATCTTTGGATGCAGGGAAACAGGTTGGAGGGATCCAACTGGATTCCTCAACTGTATTTACTTATTTACAGATATTGATATATATCCTGTTATCATATTGATATATGATATTGACTATTGTGATGGACTGATTGGTGTTGTTGCATCATCGGATTCAGTTTTGAAATGTAAAAATAACGACTTTTACTTTAAAAAGGGTTTTTAAAGTGATTTTTGAAAATATACGTTTTATGGAATTTTTTGAATCGATTTATAAACGTAAAATTTTAAAGTTATAAAAGTTATAATTTTTAGTGAAATATAACCGAAGTGTCGTTTTTGAAATAAAAGTCGATTTATTTATAAAATGGTTTAAGTTGGGATTTTTGAATAACTATAAACGATTTGTATAGAAAGATTTATAAAATTGATATTTTATAAATCAAAATATTGGGCTTATAAAACGAATTTTATAAGTGTTAAAAAGAAGTATAAATGGATTTCATAAGTGAATGAAATTAATAGATTTATATTGTGAAGTTAAAAATGAATGAAGTTGTAGAATAAAGGATTTATAAGTAATTTACTTATAAATTGGATTTTTGCCTTTAAATGGAATATTGATCGAATTTGTTCATGAATGATTTTTTTTTAAAAAGTTGAAATCGTTATAAAGTACAAATGCGATTTATAAACGTTGTTTATAAATCCGAAATCACTTATTTTTATAAGTGAATTTTAGAAGTTAATAAAATGAGATTTATAAACCAGAGTTGTTATAGAAAATAGAAAATGGAATTTATAAACGTTGTTTTATAAATTCGGAAATCAATCAATCAAATTTGATGAATTTAATATAGAAGGTTATTAAGGAAATTTTATCCACGATTTTGGACAGTGGATAAGCTTTTAAATAAAATGTGTAGAAATGTTGAATTTGGATAACGTAGTATATTCACGATTTTGGACAGTGAATATATTATTTTATAAAATGGATATGTTTTGGAGAAGTGATATTACGAAATGAAGTAATTGTTTTAAAAGATGTTTTAAAACGTGTTAAATATCGAAATCATAGATTTCAACATTTTATTGTTGAAATAGACGTTTTCGAGGAATAAGGAAATGATGGACTATAACACTGTTGTTATAGTAAATGATTTCCGAAAGGAAATGTTTTTATATAGTATTGGGATTTATATATCTATCTAAGTTTCGAATCCCTATACTAGTGATTTTGAGTTGTCGTAACGATGTTCTACGTAACATTCGTTTTGACTCAAATAAAATTTGTGAAAGAGAATGATTTCCTTAAAGAATGAAATATATACTTAATATTGCTTTAAGTATAGTGAATATTTTCAAATGTTGAAAATAAATAGTTTTGTGAATTACTTATTTTAAATAAGTATGGAATTACTTTTCCAATATGAAACGAAGGGTTTGAAACTTTATCTTTTAAAGATAAATTGAAAAGTGAATATTTGAAATTTGTTTTCAAACGATTAAGTGTGGAAATTTTATATCTAGTAAAGATATTTTTGAAGATGAAATAATCTGATGATGTTGCGCATCTTTATTGATAGTTAAATATCCGACTATCAATAATTACCTTTAGATGGGTATTTGTTGTGAATTGGATGAAATTGAATGCCACACTTATTTTTGAATAATCGCTCACTATTCGGGTTAGCCGGGAAAGGACCATGGGGTCGTATAACCCATTCCGAATATGTGATACGTCGTTATGAATCGCATTTGAAGACCGGTGTTGAAGACCGAATATTTTTGAAAACGGAAGGATTACCATCGAGTTACTCTACATCGGCTGATCTCCGGTTTAGAGGTTTTATCACCCTTAGTGACGGGAAGTCCGGACGTGATTAGAAATTTATCCGGATATGCAAGGGCTTCGTGAGAAGTGCCTTCGGTTCTGTTCGATCCCGGAACAGACTTTTATGGATTGTGTGTCTGACGTTACAATTTGAGATATAAAGCTGATTTCTTTCAAATACATTTCTGTTGGTGGCGGAGAATTTATTCTCTTAGCTTAACACCCTTCTCTGAGACGTACGAGCTCAGAGGTTATGTAGTTGAAATTTATCAGCGATATATCCCAATTTGGTAACGTGGCATACTGAGTGTTGCTGTGAAGTGATCAGTGTTTGATCATTTGTGATATGATCATTTGTTTGATCTTATATCTTTGTGATCATAGGTTGATCATTTTGTTTGACCCGAAGCAGGGCTTTGTAGAAAGCGTAGCTTTGTGGACGAGACTTCATCGAGCCTCACACCCCGGAAATGGTCGAAACAGGAAGGATGCAGCAAGGTTCTAGGGAGTAGCGCCCCTTAGTGTATGTCATTCCTTCTGGATAGAGGTGGTATCATGGTATGGAGCCCAGATACTTAACCTATGTGGTTGCTGCAAATTATTTCTTTGTGGTTGTTGGAAATCGGGGATCCTCGGGAAGATCGGTTACGATCGGGGGATGGCATACGCGTGTCAGTAGTTACCTATTTTTGCAGAGGTAACCCAGCCTTGTGTTGGCAGAGATCCGGTTAGGTTCTCGGGTCGTCTATTCCAGGGACGTACCCATCGTGGATAGGAAGTTCCTTGGCCTGACCATTTGTTGGAAATCCAAAGAAACAATACGAGCCTTGTACGATTTTAGTTGTAGAACCTGCCATTCACTTATGGTGGTCACCACTGTTTGGATGGTAGCTATAGTAGGCATAGTTCGGAATGTCTATGCTGGCTAAGATTTATATTCTATTTTCGAAATGATTTCTACACTATGCACTAATAATATTATCAAAAAAGAATTTGATTTTTGCATAGTAAGCATCTTTGACTATCATAAGAAGAAATCTCCTCCAAGTCTGCGTTTGCATTGTGTGTGTGGTGGGAGGTCTTATGGTAGTTTCATTTTCCAAAAGCATTGCGAATTGACATTAAAAATTTTCTGTTGTTTATTTTAAAGATAAATAACTGTTTTACGATCTCACACCAGTCACCATGACTGACTCGGAGTTTATTGTTTCCCTTCTAAACTCTGGGTGCCCACCATTTTCCACACGGGCAGCCTAGAGTTATGTTATCAGGATATTCTGGATATTCTGGAGCTTTGGAGATAAGCTGGATGACGAGACGTAGTATTTGTATCTGATAGTATTTATTCCGCTGTGTATTCTGTATGAGGACAAGTTATATAACTGTCCATTGTTGTATATTGACTCTGATGATTGATGTATGTATAAACTGATATAGTTCTTCGTTTTAAAAGACTAGTAATTATCTATTATATATTGTTCCGCTGCGATGTGTAAGATTCTGATATTGTTCTGTTTCTGTTGCTGTTCTGTTGTTTTCCTTCTTCTTCTCTTTTCTTCTTCTTCTACCTTTTTCTTCTATTTAAAAACCCTCACTATTGGAGTTTCCGGCACTCGATTGCTCGGCAGTCGATAAAGTGAGTATCGATGTCGAATTTTCGAAAGTCGAAAATTCCCGTACGTGACATACAGAGCTCCTACTCATCTAGATCTACAAAACTAGACAGGATATCAGACTATAGACAATTCTGACTCAACAACCAAACCTCTAGAACTGCTAGTTCAAAACCAAAGATGGATCATACACGTACTCCCTCAGAGATACATGAAACACATCGAATCCCAGTTATCCAAACTGACATTCAATCCTGAAGACCAACACTTATCCTCACAAACACAGAAAAGATCCAAGATACCTCGGAGCTGGCTTCCCAGTCTTACCAAATATTAAACCTCCTTTGATCGGAGAAAACTTACTCAAAACAAAATCTCCGACTTCGAAATCCAAATTCCTCCGTCTCTTATCCACAAAACTCATCAGACGATCCGGGGCTGCCTTCATCCCTACCGATCAGCTCAACCTTCGCTGAAACTTCTCAAAACAACACATCAAAATGATCCACTCACAATCAACCCAAGAACACAAACTCTACTCCTCAAACATCAGAAGACTGGACTTACTTTTCCTATCCGAAAAGATAAAACAGACGCACTCCCAAACTGCTTCCGCTGCACAACTCTGATCTGAGTAGATGAAAATGCTGATAATACACACAAGCACAAACTGGACAACACATCCCAGAAATATGGTTCAACATATCCATAAAGAGAAAACTCAGAAATCCCGAAAGATCTCTGACAAACCAAGAGAACACTCAACTATCGCAAGTCACTTTTGCGATCAACCCAATCTAATATCCAAAGAAAATTGTTCTCTCTTTACAAATCAGAACAGCTTAAGCTTATCTAGCCAATCCATCGAAGAAATGGGTCCACTCTGCTGCTTCTGAACTTCACCTCTAGAAAACTGCTGACAGAAGACCTCCTTGCCTGCACACAGAACAATCTGAGCTGCGACGCTGCCACTGATGCCAAAGACTTCCTAATCCAAACTCCTCGAGAATCTCAGGCCTCAAAGCCAAACACAAACACTCAGCTGAACTCAGCCTCAACACCGATGCAGACACACTTCCTTAAACTTGCTCCAAAGAAACATATTCGGAGACATCCATAGTCACTGTGTCTCATCACACAGCTACTAATTCCTAGATACTAAGATACCATCTCTAGCTTCTGCTCAACTGCTAGAATCCAAATTTTACTCATCCAAACTTGCACTTCAAAAATGGACTCCGAACCCTAACAGATTCCTCCAGAGATTGGTGAAATCCTTACACCACAACAAAAATTCACTCGAGACGGTATTAGGTCTACAGTCTCGGCAGATACACTTCCAATCTCCACAAACTCCAATCATTAGTAGTCGTGTTTCACACACTACTACCCTATCTACCTTTATAACTTATATTGGAAAACCCGAACAGGCAACCCATCAGATAGGTAGAAATAAATAAATATACATATATAAAAAATACAAGTACGCTCTCTCAAGATAGAAATCACTCCAGAGCTAAGGTATTCACTCAACCTATGCTCTGATACCAAGTGTGACGACCCAACTTTCTACTACCAGAAAGTTGCATCATCTTTAAGAAAGAAAGGGGTGAGAAAGAGAAAAGATAAAGAAGAAAGAAGAAACAACATCAGAATCTCAACAGCCGAACGAATAAATTATATTAATCACATAAATATTACATAATATACAACATCAATCAGAGCTACACAGATAATACATCACATACTAGACAGTTATAAACACCTGTCTAGTTAATACAACTCGATACAACTCAAATACAACACAGAGATACCAACACAGCGGAAAACTATATATCTATAACGCTGAAGCCTCCTGCTCCATTGCTCCTCCATAAATCGTCAAAGCTAACCTGAATCCCTTGGCTACTCGTAAAAATTTGAGTACCCGAGAGTTTAAGAAAAACAGAAATAAACTCCGGGTCAGACATGGGTCTGGTATGAGTAACAGGTTAAAGTTGCTTAACTTTGAAAATCCTTTGAAAATAAAAGGTATCACGTAAGACTTCCCACACATAAACATGGGTAAGTTTTTACCTTACGCTAACCAAATATTTGATAGGAAATCCAGTTATATTATAATAGTGTCTAGGGTTTTCAAGTAAATAGAAAATAGCCGAAATTGTTACATTCATTAAATTCCACCATACTAGCCAACAAGTGGGTAATACAATCAAATCCGAGGGCGCTTATTGGAGATTGGATTCCATACAATGGCAGGGCTACCAGGGTACCGCCCGTCATAGTACCTGGCCTAGATCAGCGTACCGAGGACCCACCCTAATTCCCCTGCAACACAAGGCCGGAACCATCCCTTACTAGACAGTCCCAAACAAAATAACCCCGCAGTTGTGGCCAACAACTGCCCACGCAACCGAAATAAAAAGGGACATCTAGACAGGGGTATATCTCGCTCTCAAGTGGGTGCTACCCACGAAGCCTTGCTGCACCTCCCCTGTTTTAGCCATTCCCGGTTGATGAGGCTTGAGGCTACGATTACCTTAACAGAACTCATCACTTAGAATGCTCATCGTCCACCTAACGATGTTCTGAAAGCATTCAATCCATACAAGTTCGTTTCGGGTTCGAACGAAACCGAAGGCATTATCTCGTTACACTCATTTTGGAATCATCCTCAGAGTTAACGATAATAACCCTTGCACTCTGAATCTTCATCTTCACTTGAGATTCACGACCTATCGTTAATCTGGATCGATGTGGTTTTCGGATATCCAAATCTGGAAACCCGATCCCGGTCTCATCGAAATCCAAATCGCCATCTTTTAAGGCCAAGTTGTTTTAAAGTTAAACAATTCATTTCATTATCCATATACACACAGACTGATAATTCATAATATCATCACAAATAGATAATCTACATTATCCATATTATTCAACCAAAGCAACCATATCATATAGCATTACTTATCTCATATCTGAGATTTCAAACCATTCAAGGAAATCAATATATCCATCATACATAAGCAAGGATAAATAATCACACCATTTATAATTAATTTAAAATGAATTAAATTAATTATCTTATCTTTAATTAATTTAAAGTAAATTAAATTAATTACTTCATCATTATAAATCTTGCTTACATAACCATTCATTAATTATAAATCAATTAATTAATTATTCTCAAATTTCAATCTTAATTAATCATCCTGGATTAATTATCCTTTAATTACATTCAAGTAATTATCCTTTAATTAATTTCACAAATTAATTATCCATAACCAAATATAGTAATTAACCTTTAATTACTTTATTTATTTAATTAACTATAATTAATTACATTAATATTTAATTAATTACATTAATTAATTACTCAAAATCACTTATTATTGATTAATTAATCTTAATTAATCAATCCTTAATTTCATCATAGTTATATAAATTAATGATCCCTCATTACATTTTTAATTAATTATTCTATTTAAATTAATTATACCAAGTAATAAATCACAATTAAACCACAATTATTAATCCATCTTGATTAATCCCATTCAGTAATTAACTACCCTTAACTACTTCATCATTATAAATTAATTACTCCTTAATTAATTTTCATAATTAATCCATTGGTTAATTTCACAAAGTAATTTAATCCAAATTACTTCCATTATTAAATCCTCTTCAATTAATTACATATAGTAATTACCATTAATTACTTCATTAAGTAATTACACTTCATTAATTACATTTAAGTAATTACACTTATCAAATCATCCAATGATTAATTTAAATCAATTAAACTAAATTAATTAACTTAAATAAATCAAATTAACTCAATTAATTATATTAAGTAATTAATTCCTTAATTTCTTCCATTAAGTAATTACACTTAAACAATTTCATAAATGATTATCTTTAATCAATAAATCTAATTAATTATTAAAATTTATCACATTAATTAATTATTTAACAAATCTTAAATTAATGACCTTCATTAACTATTTACAATTCTTAATTTCTTTCCTTAAGAAATTAAACTTAGATTAATCCATATTAATTATATATTAATTATTCCTTAATAACCCATTAATTAACCACTAATTATTTAATTAATTTAATTTTTTAACTGTAACTTAATTAACCTTTAATTACTTGATTAATTAACATTTAACCATTACTTTAATTAATAATTTAGAACTCTTGATTACTTAATTAATCATCCATAGCATTAATTAATTGAATTAATTAATTATCCATTTTTAATTATCTTAACAATTTAATGAATCCAAATCATTAAATTCTAATTAACTTTAAGATAAATCTTTATTCATATTAATGATTTAATTATCATTAATAAAGTATTCAAAACAATTTACTTTTAATTTTACTTTAAATTTCATTTTAAATTTCAGATTTAAAATGAATACTAATTTAACTTAACAAAGTTTTTTTTTAAAAACCATTTAAAAACTCTTTCAAATCTCATGTTAAAGAAGAATAGACCTTATAAAGAAATTTAAAAAGAATTTAAACCAAATCTCTTTTTAAATTCAAATCATTTAAAGAAATACTTTACATTTAAAGTTGCTTAAATATTTGCGTTTTTATAAAACTTAATTTGTTTCAAAACTGGGTTCCATTTCATTTTGAAATCAGATTTTAAACTGGTTTTAAAATCTATGTTTAACTTGCTTTTCACTTTGCATTTAATTTAAGTTTAAAAACTTACATACTGCCAGGTCAAAACCAATTGACCCGAGCCATCACAAAAACTACTCGAGAAAACCCGTACCCTACTTCGAGTCAAAAATCGAATTACTTGAGTGTTTCTCGAGTTAAAACCCTACAACCCCAAAACCAAATTCCACATGTACCAAAGTGCACTGTGCACATGCACGATGCCGTTGGTCAGCTCAGATCATCAACGGTGATCTTCCCCTACCAACATCATCCAACTACCCAAATTCGATCATCAGATCGTCATCCAAATCACCAAGTTGAAATCGAGATGAGCATCCAAACCTGGAACTACACAGAACCCATCATCGCAAAGCCTGTCATCGCCTCGTATTCACGACCCCGACCGCCAGCACTCATGCGACTCCGGCCACTCACTCTCCCACATCCCCTCTACCATCCCCCAGAATCACGGCGAACTCGATCGAGCGAGGACAACGAACGCCACGAAATTCTCTAACATACTAAAATTAGGTTTAGAAATTTCAACCCACCGCCGCTACCACTACGACGAACTGGAACAGCTCCAGTTATTTTCCCATCACCTACGTAGGCCCGTCCACCTCTGCAAGAAACTCCGACCTCGCTAGTGCCTCCGACCGCCTGAACTTGCCTAAAACCCAATCCCAGTTCAAACAAGAACTGCACTAAACTTCTATCACTAAAAATCATAATTTTTGTTTTAAAAATCATGTTTTGGTTAACGTATCCAAATTATAATCCTGGATTTGTAAAATAAATGTTTGAGTTTTGGCTTAAATAAGAAATCTCTCTGTCATTTTGATTTCCAGATATGTTACCCAATTATTGACTTAAATAAATTATTAAACTTTAGTTTATACTAAAACAAACAATTTTCGCTTTAAATCCTAAGTTCAAACAATAAATAGGTCAAAAGATAATGATTTGTTTGCAAATCTGGGTCTTGAAAATAAAGAACAGACATATCTCAAATAAACAGACATGCACACATTTATATTCAACTATTCACAGATATGTACTTATAAATATACACACAACAATATTATTTCCAGAGATGATCAAGCAACCAGAATCATACTTAAGTTTTAAGAAAAAGTGTTACTCACTTGTTTAAAGAAGACAGAGCATTTAAAACTTGAAACAGGCTTTGAAACTTTAGTGTTGAAAATAAATGCTTTCTAATCTTAAAAACTGGAATGTTGAAAGTGCTACTTGATTCTTGAACTTTGTTGAAGATGACCCAGATTTAAATCAGAGATGGACTGCTATATTACATCTCAAGTTGAAGAAAAATGCAGGCTTTGTTTTTTTTTGAACATTATTTTACAGATCTAGTTTTGAAACTTTTAAAAACTGGAAAGGCTAAGTTTTCTTTTGTAAACGAAAAGAAATAGGGAGAGATTGATATATAGAATATGTTTACAGGTTATATTATTAGATGAGTGCAAGCTTTGTTCAGAGATTTTTATCTTCTCTTGGAGGCTGATATGATCTATGCTGGTGTACTAGAGATGTTTTGCATTTATAAAGATGTCCTTGTGTCTACATATATTTATCTTTCGTATGTACCTGAATATCTTTGTACATATCTTTTTTTATACCCATTCCAAGTGTACATACCCATTTAATTCTTCTTGTACAAGCATGAAGACATATTTTTCTTTTATACTTTGTTTTATTCTTGCCTACACATAATTACTTGCAGCCTTGCCTTAGTCTAATATTTTTGATATAAATAAGTATATCTATAGTTTATTAACATATGGTTAGAATTTAGGTGATGTGTTAAGTGTTTACATAACATATATATTCCCTTTCATATTTCTTTCTAACATATGTGTTTATTTTTATTTTACTTTTATTTTTAAAACTTAAACTATTAAATACTTAACCTATTATTATTATTTATATTTTATACTTATGTTAGAAAGACTAAATTTTAATATTAATAAGGTTTATTTTATTTTAAAACATTTTGAAAGACTTCATTTCAAATTTACAAATCATAGTTTCTCCCAAAATATATATATAACAATTCTATTTATATTAAAAATCTATTTGTAAAAATATTACCTTATTAATACTGTTTAAAAATAACTCATTGTTAAATTAAAATAATATATAAAAGAAATTATCACTTCATTACTAAATTACTTATTTAAACAACTATATTTAAAAAGAACAAAACAACCTTTTTGTAAATCTTATTTAAATTCAAACTTAAACTAAAATAAATTTAAAACAATTAATATTTTTATTAAGTATTTTAAACCATACAGTTATTTATTTTAAATAGCCTTAAAACAAATATATATTAAATCAAATTATAATTACCAAAAATATTAAAATTAGAAAACATGCCTTATTTATTAAATTTAAAACAAAGCTTATTTATCTACAATATATACAAATACATATATATTATAAATAGAAAATAATTTATTAGCTTTTAAAAGATAAATTATCAGTTAAATATTTATTTAAAAGAAGATTATTAAATCAATTCAAGTCTTATTAACAATTATTCTCAAATCAGTTTAATTTTAAATGCAGATTATTAAATTGATATTGACAGAAATTTCGGGATGTCACATATAATATATTTTCCTCATGTAAGAAAATGATTTAATTTAGATGGTTAATGTAGGTTTTAATAGATGAGAGAAGGGATCATAAGCATGTAAATTATAAAAAAAAAGATATAAATTAAGAAGTGCCATAAATAGAAGACCGTTGGTCTTTGTGGCAATTAATGTGACAATGCCAATTTAAAGGTTCAAATTCATAGGACCATACTGTAAAAATAGTAAAAGATAAAAGTAAACAAAAATACATTAGTGAGATATATCATCTAAAATGAGAAAATATCGAGGGAGTAAATTGTAAAAGTTTATTTAGAAATTGTAATAATTCACTTTCTTATATATTAGAATAGTAAGTATAATACACAGATAGATATACATAATAGATTTGGAATGAGAATGAAAATTATTCGAGTAAGAAGATTACTGTAGGTTTTAATGGTCATGAGAAGGGGATATAGGTGTATTGTCAATTTGAGGAAAAATAATGAGAAAATTATGAAATTGTCATAAATGGAAGACTGTTGGTTTCTATGACAATGTTATTTTAAAGGTATAAATACTTTGTGACTCTAGTGTAAAATTTATGCTAGAAATGAGAAATTATTGAAATGAGAAGGTGTCCCAAAAAGTTGGTTTATGCAGCAATTAATGTGACAATGTCAATTTAAAGGTTTGAATATTTAGGACCGTATTGTAAAAAGTAGTGAAAGATAAGAGTATACAAAAAGACTTGGATATATCATCTAAAATGAGAAATTATTGATGGAGTAAAATGTAAAAGTTGCACAACAGATTTTGAATAAGAGTGAAAATTATTTGAGTTAGAAGATTAATGTAGGTTTCAATGGACGTGAGAAGGATATGTAAGTGTAATGTCAATTGGAGGAGAAATAATGACAAAATTATGAAAGTGTCATAAATTGAAGACCGTTGGTTTCTATGGCAATTAATGTGAAAATGTTAATTTAAAGGTACAAATGCTTAGGGACTCTAGTGTAAAATGTATGCTAGAAATGCTAATAAATCACAATTTGAGATGAGACTTAATATGTTTGAGATAAATATTGAATCCATATTTTGTTTCTTATAAATATACAATAGATTTTCCTCAAGTGAGAATACGATTTGAGTGATAAGATTAGAGTGAGAAGATTAATGTAGGTTTTACTTGATTTGTGAAGGGGAATATGGAGGAAAAATAAAGATATAAATTAAGAAAGTGTCATAAACGGTTGGTTTCTATAGCAATTAATGTGACAATGTCAATTTAAAGGTTCAAATGCTTAAGACTGTATTGTAAGAAGTAGTGAAAAATAATAGCATACAAAAATACATTAGTGAGATATACCATCTAGAATGAGAAAATATTGATAGGGTAAAATATCATCTAGAAATTGTAGTAATTTGGTATTTGGAATGAAAATGAATGTGGTGAGAGATAAGCTATTTTTCTTATATTCAGTTTTTTATATATAATAATTGATAGAATAGTAACTACAACTCATAGATAGATATACACAATTGATCTTTCCACATGTAAGAAATTTATTTGTGTGAGAAGATTAATGAAGGTTTTAATGAACGTGAAAAAGAAATATAAGTGTAATATGAATTGGAATAGAAATAGAAATAAAATAAAGAAATTTTCATGGATCGAAGACTATAATGTAAAATATATGCTAGAAATGCTAATAAATCACCATTTGAGGATAGTTTTATTTATGTTAATGCTACATTTTGAGCACCTGATTAGATTTATAAACATACTTCCATAAACTAATAGAGGACAAAAATCAACTTCAAAATTGCATAAACCTTTTTAAACTTCTATTACAACTTATCTAGGTAAACATAAATGGATAATAGTTAAAAGTAGTTATAGTGAAACAAATAATAAAATCAATAATCTGAATTCATTTCATAATCTTAGAGTACATGGTTGGATTTACAAAAAGTGTTATATAAATTATTTATTTATATGAAGATATTCATATAATTACCCCTAATAGAAAGTGAGCATAACTAAATTAAAAAAATTTGAAAAAACAAAAAGTTTTGGATTAATAAATCCACTTTTATTGTTATTAAATATAAGAAATTAAGAACGACTATCAAAATAAAAAAATCAAAAATAAATAATTTTAATAATTTTAAATAAATTTAATAATTTAAACTTATCTTAAGATGTTCTCAAAATATCGACTTCATTACTCAAAGTTGAAACTTTGAAGGTTGTAGGAGAGAAATTTGAGTTTTGAAATGATTTCACTTTTTTTAAGACCTAGAGAATCAAGCTTTGCTTCTAAACTCTAAATAAGTATACACCGAACCCACAACACATACTTCAGATAGTTCACAAAGAGAAAAAGATTTATTGAATGCTAAATAATGACTTGAATTAAGAAGAAGAATTATGATATGAGCTGAGAATGAATATGGAAAAAGAATGAGAGTTAAGAAGAAATGGGAAGATATGTTCATAATAAATTTTATAACATCCTGAGATGTATCATAGGAATTTTAACTGGTAGGAATTAATATATGGTTTGAAAAAAAATTGATAACATATAGTGGGTTAAAATGAAAATTTGACCCTAGAACTAAGGAGAATTGAGTATACTGACTGAGAATGAATGAGAGAGCAGAATACTAATGGTCAAATGTTGAATTTCTTATATGATAGAATAGATTTGGTAACAGTTATTGTGTCATTGTCAAATATTGATCTCCTTTTTAAATTTGGTTTAATCTTATATCTATCTATGATTATTGTAATGGTCTAACTAATACATTAGCTCTCAAAGTTTTGCAAATTTTTTAGAAAATTAGTCTGTTTATGTTTGGTCATGAACTGCCAAATTTATTACCTATATTTGTACATATACACTAAAATCGTACTTTACAAATCAAAAAATAATATTTGCTTGCATGGGGATCATGGGTGTGTCACATGCTGGGCTAAAAATGTAGACAGTAGATTTTATTATTTTCTACTATAATATTTCATTCTCTTACATTAGTTCTCCAAAAAAAATTATTAATGGAGTTTGAAAAAGTTACTGTGAAAGATTAAGCAAAGTAGACGTTATATTTTCTTGCTTTTGGTTAGTTGTTCATACGAACTAAAAAATCCTGTGATTTATTTTTATTACAAGTTTATTAGAGAAATATAGCATTATACAACATGCTTTGAATTATCCATTATTTCCACATGCATATATACTTAAAATATTTAAAAGTGGTGATCTTACCAACATGATCAACATAACATATTGAAATTAATATTTAAAATAGCAACCTTAAAAACATGATCAACACAAGTTAATTGAGTGTGTGATCTATATTCATAGTAGCTAGTTATTGGTGTCAAAGTGAAAATTCCCATATCATTTGGTTGTTTTGCTTATTGTCCACTACTCCTCTACGGTGGAACATTGATTAAAATGATTATTATTTAATAATCATTTAGATATTTTTTCCCAAGTAGTATGTTAAAGGTAAATCTATTTCCGAATCAAAAGGTTTGTTTCTTATCAAGTTTAAAAAATGTAAATTCGGATAGATGCTTATAGCTGAAATCTATTCAACATTAATTAATTACAAAAATCATTGAACTTGAATATTCCCACTGGCTATAGCCAAATTTCGGTATTTCACACTTGATGCTATCTTGTTATTAAAGTTTCATAATGAACGATCTACCTTAATTATATTCTTCTTCTTCCTATGTTAAAGTGATATTTATATTAATTGCGAGTTCTTGTACTTGACTATTATTAATCGGTTAATGAAATACCTATACCATTTGGCATTCATATTTTTATTTAGCTTTTTAATAGGATTTTCACTTATGCTACATTTATATGATTAGATAGATTGAATTCCTACTGACCAGACAAGGGATCATACGCAGTAAGATCAAATATGTATATCCCATCCATAAATGGATAGTAAATGTACTATCATAATTTAATTTTTAAAATTAAACATTTTAGAATAGTCCTCTACAGTTAATAAATTTTTGATTACAGTTTGGGTTGAATGGCTAAAATCAAAATTCATATAAAAGTTTAATAGTATGAAAGGTCGGTTCCATCGTAATAGTGCTATTACTAGTAGAAATGAAATTAATCCACATTGATTTCAACTTCTATTATTCAAATTCCACCAATTAAGAGGAGTGCAAGCATTGCTAGGTTTGTAATCTGAACTTGAAATTAACTTTAATATAAATTATTTCAAGTTGTGTGCATAAAAACTACGTGTCTTAGAACACGGATAAGGAATGAAGATGCTCGAGGAATGCGTTTGTAAATCGAAAGTCCTAGGAGTGGCATCCACATGTATACCATTGTCTTCATTGTTCAAGGAAGCATGTAGAAGACCAATTTGGTTAATCTTCCAAACCGATATCTAATATGTATTGTGTATGTTGTTTGTTTTTTAGAGTAAATGTTGTTTATTACAAGATTAGTTCATGTTTATATGTAGTCGTTATTTTTATTTGAATATTCAATTGTGGATTTCTTTTGAAGAATAATATCAGTATCTTAATTATATGAATTTTTTTATAAGTTATGAATATTAGATTGTAGACACATAAATTAGTGATTTATTTGCAATGTTTAGGAGTTGTATAAAACATATGTATTACTCTAACTAAATGATGTAAATATTATTTGTACAATAATTAAGGAAAGTTGTAACTGTTTTATCTATGATATTCAACAAACATGATTGAAACAACGAACACAATGTTGGAAAACGCAATTGTGCCATTTTGGCGTACAACATATTATGTTTGTTATGCAAAATTTAAACATTACTGATAAAAGTTGATGTAAACCTTAATTTTAAAACATTTTTCCTTCATTGTATAATTTTGCTTGTAACATATAATAAATATTGGATACACAAAATACGTTGTTTTAAGGTTACTGCTGAAAGAGTTTCTATAATGTTTGGAACGTGTTATAATAGGACGTTTAAAATATTTAATAGATATTGTGTAAAACTTTTAGTTTAATGTATGAAACTTTTACTACAGTTGAAAAGTGTAGTAAATGTAAAATCTACAACTATTCATAACATTAAGTGGACATTGTTAAAAGTGCTTTTGTTTAGCAACTAGGGATATGACAACTGCGAGCTAAATGTTGTTGAAGTGTTGTAACTATGTTTTTCAACCATTATAAACTACGTTTTTTCCTGTATTGGCGATAGAATTTCAATAAAGAAAAGGTTAAAGTATTGTTTTATCCAATAGAAATTGGATAATAAATTGGATTCGGTGAAAAGTATATGCTCTTATTAGTAATAAATCAGTTTTCCCAACATTTACAATAATGTCATGCCACCCCTCTCCACACTATGGTGGAAATAGCAAAGCAGTCATCAGTGTCGACGATGATGAGGAAGGAAGTGCATGATAACTACTTGGATAGTTGTGGAGCGATTTCAACTGTGTTGAAGTGGACATTGGCCTCAACATATCATTGATGGAAACACATTCTTGTAACTTACATAAGTGTTTGAAGCGGGACATTGAGGTCATTGATACCGCCTGCCTTCACCTTGTTTTAAAATGGTGCCGCATACCATCTTTTGATAAATCGCTATTTTGATTATCCTTGACGTCCCTATATAAGAGGCAATGGTGCCGCTTATAATGACTTAGACCTTATAAAGTTAGCGGCATAGTAGTTGAAGTATGTTAAGTGAAATGTTTTATAATGACGTCGATGGTCTTGAGGATGCTATCCATCAAGGTCGGCAAGGGATCTTTTGCATTGTTTTGGGTGATGACGCCGTGCATCATTCTCGTCATGTTGGTGTCGACGCCAGAATGCCTCGTCAAAATTTTGTTTTAAATAGGTGGATAACCTATAGTTTATGTAAGTCGATGGCACCATCTTCGACATGGAACTTTATACTTAAAATAATTTAAGTTTGGCTTACCTTGGATAGAGATTCGATGAGGCATAGTGCAGCATGAATTTCGCCTATCTTCTTTAATGGCGGAGAGCCTTAAGTTTTCTTTTACGTCGTTGTTATTGAGGATACCAATATCATTTAATTGTAAATTTCAACACTGTCATCGGGGGCACCAATGTAGATTAGCTTTGACAAGATAAATGTTTTATAAATTTGATTATACCATTGGGGATACCAATGAATTCGACTTTATAACCTTTATATTGCTTATTAGGGATATGAATGCATTTATTTTATAAATTTTCAACATTAACTATTGGGACACAAATACATTTTTGCTCTTTAGTTTTGATAAGGTCTATTGGGGATACCAATGCATAAAATTTAGATGTTATAAGTTTAAGGAGTAAATAACCTAATTGCGGACACCAATAGATACAGGTTAAACATGTGTGTAACATGAATTAAATTGTTAAATGAAGGGTTCATAGTCATCCTAAGAAACTATGGGATGTGTGATGGGATAGTCCACATCAATTATAAATGAATTGGATATGTGTGATTGATAGTCTACACAATTTAAGAGCTAAACCATGTGTGATGGGTAGTCCATATGGTAAGGGATGTGTAATCCAAGTAATAATTACATGCGAGATGGATAGTCTACATAATTATGTTAATTAAACCATGAATGATGGGTAGTCAATATTGTAGGGGATGGGTAATCCAAAGAACTAATATGTAAAGACCCGCAAATTCGTCTTCCGAAAACCCGACACTGCTACGTCCACTGTAGCAATTGCCGAACAATCGGATGGCGAAAACGCGAAACTTTAATATTTAAAAGAAGAGGAGGAAGAGAAGATAGAAGAAAAAGAGAAGAAGAACAACAAAACAACAACAGATACAGAACAGAGACAATATCAGAATCTCACATATCGCAGCGGAACAATATATAATAGATAAATGAATAATCTTTAAAACAACGAATTTTATCAGTTTATACATACATCAGTCATCAGAGTCAATATACAACAATGGACAGTTATATAACTTGTCCTCATACAGAACACACAGCGGAATAAATACTATCAAATACAAATACTACGTCTCGTCATCCAGCTTGCTTCCAAAGCTCCAGAATATCCAGAATATCCTGGTAATATAACTCTAGGCTGCCCGTGTGGAAATTGGTGGGCACCCAGAGTTTAGAAGGGAAACAATAAACTCCGAGTCAGTCATGGTGACTGGTGTGAGATCGTAAAACAGTTATTCTTTAAAATAAACAACAGGAAAACTTTAATGTCAATTCGCAATGCTTTTGGAAAATGAAACTACCATAAGACCTCCCACCACACACACAATGCAAACGCAGACTTGGAGGAGATTTCTTCTTATGATAGTCAAAGATGCTTACTACGCAAAATCAAATCATTTTTGATATTATTATTAGTGCATAGTGTAGAAAACATTTCGAAAGTATAATATTAATCTTAGCCAACATACGACCAGTATCGTATGCCTACTATAGCTACCATCTAAACAGTGGTGACCACCGTACGTAAATGGCAGGTTCTACAACTAATACCGTACAAAGTTCGTATTGGAGTTTGGATTTCCAACAAACGGTCAGGCTAAGGAACTTCCTCTTCCACGATGGGTACGTCCCTGGAATAGACGACCCGAGAAATAACCTAACATTACGGTTAGATCTCTGCCAACACAAGGCCGGGTTACCTCTGCAAAAGTAGGTAACTACTGAAACGCGTATGCCATCCCCCGATCGTAACCGATCTTCCCGAGGATCCCCGATTTCCAACAAACCACATAGATAATAATGCAGCAACCACATAGGTTAAGTATCTGGGCTCCATACCATGATACCACCTCTATCCAGAAGGAATGACATACACTAAGGGGCGCTACTCCCTAGAACCTTGCCGCATCCTTCCTGTTTCGACCATTTCCGGGGTGTGAGGCTCGACGAAGTCTCGTCCACAAAGCTACGCTTTCTCAAAAAGCCCTGCTTCGGGTCAAACAAAAATGATCAACCTATGATCACAAAGATATAAGATCAAACAAATGATCATATCACAAATGATCAAACACTGATCATTTCACAGCAACACTCAGTATGCCACGTTACCAAATTGGGATATATCGCTGATAAATTTCAACTATATAACCTCTGAGCTCGTACGTCTCAGAGAAGGGTGTTAAGCTAAGAGAATAAATTCTCTGCCACCAACAGAAATGTATTTGAAAGAAATCAGCTTTATATCTCAAATTGTAACTTCAGACACACAATCCATACAAGTCTGTTCCGGGATCGAACAGAACCGAAGGCACTTCTCACGAAGCCCTTGCAAATCCGGATAATTTCAATCACGTCAGGACTTCCCGTCACTAAGGGTGATAAAAACCTCTAAATCGGAGATCAGCCGATGTAGAGTAACTCGACGGTAATCCTTCCGTTTTCAAAAATATCCGGTCTTCAACACCGGTCTTCAAATGCGATTCATAACGACGTATCACATATTCGGAATGGGTTATACGACCCCATGGTCCTTTCCCGGCTAACCCGAATAGTGAGCGATTATTCAAAAATAAGTGTGGCATCTAAATTCATCCAATTCACAACAAATACCATATTCAAGGTAATTATCGATAGTCGGTTATTTAACTATCAATAAAGATGCGCGACATCATCAGATTCCAAATAATTTTCCCAAATTATTTATCTTCAAAAATATCTTTACTAGATATAAAATTTCCACACTTAAAAATAAATCAATGTTTATTTTTAAACAACTTCCCTTTTATAAATTCCATAGTGAATTTATATTCTCAAATATCTACAGATATACGATTCTCAAATCGATTTCAAATATTCAATTTCATTTTATCTTTAAGAAGATAAAATCTCAAAAATGTTTCATTTCATTTTGGAAAAGTATTTCCATACTTATTCAAAAATAAGTATTTCGCAAATCTATTTATTTTCAACATTTGAAAATATTCAATATACTTAAATCAATATTAAGTATATATTCATTCTTTAAGGAAATCATTCTCTTTAAACACATTTATTCGAGTCAAAACGAATGTTACGTAAAACATCGTTACGACGACTCAAAATCACTAGTATAGGGATTCGAAATTTTAGATAGATATATAAATCCCAATACTATATAAAACATTTCCTTTCGGAAATCATTTACTATAACAACAGTGTTATAGTCCACCATTTCCTTATTTTTTTCGAAACGTCTATTTCAACAATAATTGTTGAAATCTATGTTTCGATACTTAACACGTTTTAAAACATCTTTTAAAACAACTTCATTTAACAATATTCCTTTTCCCAAAATATATTGATTTTATTCAATAATATATATTCACTGTCCAAAATCGTGAATATAATTACTATCCCAATTTTTACAATTTCTACACATTTAACTTAAAGGATAATTCGCTGTTCAAAATCACGAATATATCTCCTTTAATAACTTCAATGTTAATTTATCAAATTCTATTGATTTTTAATTTATAAAACAATGTTTATAAATCCCATTTCTATTTATAAAACTTCGATTTCTAAGTTATCCAATTCAACTTATATATCTCAATTATATACCGGAAGTCTATATTATAAGTTAAGAACTTATAATTCATTTATTTACAACATCTATTCATTTCTCATCTAAATGTCAAAATCCGATTTATAAGATAATTGCTTATAAATCTTTTTGTTTTACAAAATCTATTCATTTAATAACTTCACAATTTATAAATCTATAAATTTCTATCCACTTATGGAATCCATTTTTATTTGACTTTAACACTTAATAAAACTCATTTCAAAATTCCAATATTCTTAACTTATAAAAATATCAATTTTTATAAATCTTTTTATATGAATTGTTTAAAATACTTCAACAATTCCAATTTAAACTATTTCATAATCTTTATCAATTATTTATTTCAAAAATAACATTTTTGTCGTATTTCACAAAAATCACAAATTTACTAACATTAAAATTTTAACATTTATTTATTTAAAATAAACCAATTCAAAAATTTCAATAAAACGTATATTTCTACAAATCACTTTAAAACCCCTTTTAAAATAAAAGTCGTTATTTTTACATTTCAAAACTGAATCCGATGATGCAACAGCATCGATTAGTCCATTACAACAGTCAATATCATATATCATCATATGATAGCAGAATATATCACAATATCTGTAAATAAGTAAATACAGTTGAGGAATCCAGTTGGATCCCTCCAACCTGTTTCCCTGCATCCAAAGATGTTAGCACAATACCAATTCCGCTCCAGTACGGAATTATCGCGGTATATAGGTTTTTATAAATCCGCTTACTAACGGCGCAATAGGGTCTCATCCGCTATACGAGGCGGGAAATCAATCAATCCAATATATACATATGCCAATATGTATATATTGCTATATATATAGATATATCCTATCATATCTAATAGCACATTCAAACAAATCAACCAATAACTGCAAATCAAAATTTTTCCTTCGAGTGAGAAAAAAATCTCACCTTAGCTTTTTATTTTTGCAATCCATTTCCATTTCAGTTTTTTTTCTCGATTGTAACCTGGTATAAACAATTTTATACATTTCGTTAATATTCGAACAAATCGAACATTTTAATTTCTTTTCAATAGATTAAATAAATCAACACTTTTAATTTGAACTAATCTAATAATTTATTTTCTATTAGATAAATTAAATTAGCTAAAGTATTTTTATTAACAAACTTTCTCTTATCAATTTATTAAATTAACTGAATTCCCTTTACTGAAAAAATCATATTTCAACTAAAAATTGGCTCCCATACTACAATTTTTAAATTAAACTAGGAACTGAAATATTTATACATGTATTTGAAAAGACTAAAAATCTGATTTTGAAATTTCTTTCTCTGCCTGTATATAATATCTCCAATCTATATATGTTTCTAATATGTAGATATATACATGTGTTTTTAAATTTAATAAAAGAAAATCAAAACTGCTTTACTGTATATACCTCTGCAAAACAGAGAACCAAGGCCATCATCGACGCTATCCTTCTTGCTGCTTGCCGTGATTCCCATCGCTCATCGCTGTGCCAGCCCTATTCGCGAGCACGCCACCACACCGCGAATCCCCAAAATCGAACGTCATCACGTCGTAAGTGCCAGCCTCCCAATTCGAACTGCTCGCGCGACTACGAGCCTCCCCAGATCCAACGTGGTGCACGAACTCGAGAAACACCCCACCGCCGAGTGCCAGGCCGCCGCTTGAACGCGAGCGCCTCCATCGCGATGCCTCCACCAGTCGAATTCCAGGTTGCCGCCTCTCGAGCCTACCGCGACCAATCGCCCCAGCCTGCCACGCGAACGCGAATCCAATCGCGAGACTTGATTTCGAGATGCTCGTTCATTTTATTTTCTTCTGAGAGGAAGGTCTCAGTTCTGTTTTATCGTTTGGAATTAAAAGAAAGGGGTAGTGTGACGACCCGGAATTTTTGTATATTTGAAATGTGAATATTTAATTTATTTTAAATATCCGAAGGTTAAATTTTAACTTTAATTTCAAATATACAGTATTTATTTGGATAATTAATTATTTAATTTAATTATCGGGATTGGGTAAAATATTGAATCTTGATTTTAAGCCTGTTAAAAATAGTTCAAAGGTTCAGAAAATTTATATTGTTAATACTGAAGATGATAGAACTTTTAAAATGGAATTTTAAAAGAGTTTTGTTCAGTTTTAAAAATATATCGTTGAAATTAAATTTAAAAAAATAGCCGTCCGAGGCACAGTCTCGGAATTCAGCGAAACCAGTTCCATTGGATCCGTAATATTGTATTATTATTGGATTTCAATTTTCGTAGTATTTGGAGTTGTCGTGTGATCGTACGGAATGTAAACGCGCTGAAATTTAATCGGAAATTTAATATTTTAACTGGTCGATATTTCTTTCCATATCTAGACTACGAGCCTTCTGGATCACGCTGTTTGTCCACGCGTTGAAACATCTGTACACGCGTCTCCTTCTCCTTTACAATTTTTTTCAGCCGAGCATTCCCCTTAAAATAAAATGAAAATCAATCTTGTCCCTTTTCTCGTTTAGGCCACTACTTTTCCTTTTCTCTCAGCATTCACGAATAATGGCCGAGTTCATAAAGGGGATTCAATTCCTTTCTTTCCCCATTTCCTCGCAGTTAAATCAAATACCAAAGTCCTCTTAAATTTCAAATTAAAACTCACGAATCATCTTCGTATCGCGTACGACCTAGAGTCGATCAATTCGACAGGAGACGATCTCGCGAAGGGCAAGGGCTCGCGTGGGATGCTTTGAGGGGTCGCATAAGCAGGCGCGCGTCGGCAATGATATATGCGTGGCGCTCTGGGTGGAGCGACGTGAAGGAGGACGAAGCGAGTGTGGGCTTCGCGACTGCGCGATTTGCGATGGTAGTAGGGTTTCGTCGAGACATAAGGGCGACGTGAAGACGAGGTAGCCTGGTGATGTGCAGTGTCGTGATTATTTGGGCACGAGGAGGAGGAAATCGACAGCAAGTCCATCTTTGAGTGCTCGATCGAGGTAACATCTCTGTTCACTGAATTAAAGTTGAATACACATAAATAAGAAAAAAGAGGGGGACGAATAAAAGCTTACTGTAAGTTTGAGCTGTGGAATATTTTATGCACGTATGTATTAAGAAACTTATTAAATGGATATTTACAAATTAATAAATTATTATGATGGTAAATTTACTCTGTTAATTTTTCTTTAGTTCGTTTATTAGTAAATTATTTTACATATGAGATTTTGGAAAATGAGAATTCTAAAATATTTGAAGAGTTTTTAAAAGTAAGGTTTTGGGAAACTGAATAGGAATTTTTAAGTGTTGAAGGTCCATTTTTGAAATCCATAATTTATTTTATTAATATATATGTGGTTCAAAGGGAGATTTAGTAGTTCAATTTATGCATGGGTCAATTTAAATTTTTACATAGAGAATTGATTATTAAATTAATCCAAATATTAATAAAATCATATAAATATGTATTCAAGGTCTGGCATCGTGAAGAGGACTATTGATTTGGGTTGAATTGCAAAATAGAAGAGGCAAAAGGTGAGTTAATCTCACTCAGTTGAATTTTATTTTAAATTTAAATGGTTAAATTTAAATAATTGATTGGATGATTGCATTGATTGAATATGCTATATATATATATAGTAGTATATAGCAATATATACATATTGGCATATGTATATATATTTGAGTTGTTGATATTCCCGCATTTATATAGCGGATGAGACCCTATGCGCCGCATAATAGCGGATGATATTTTATAAAACCCATATACCGCGATATTCCACTTTGAAGTGGAATTGGTATTGTGCTAACGTTTGTGGATGCAGGGAAACAGGTTGGAGGGATCCAACTGGATTCCTCAAAATTATTTAGATTATTTGATATTCTGTTCTATGAATATTGATATCCTGTGATGATTTTATTGATGATTGAAATATTGGATGATATGGTTGGATTGAATATTTCAATAAAAGGAGTTATCAAAATATATTAAATTGGATTTTGAAAGAAATAAAAGAGTAAATTTTAAGTAAATAATTCAAGTGAATTGGAATAAGGGAATTTCGAAATAACAAGGGAAATATTAACTTTAAACTAAAGTGATATTAAATTTAAAGAATAAAGGATTTATTTTGAATGTAAGGATTAAATTTAATTAAAGGCTAAAGAAGGAATTTTGGAAGTTTAAAATTGGTATTTTCAGTTAAAAAGGGTTTTAACTCAAATAAAGGAATAAATCTAAAAGTTAATGTATTTTGAAATAAATGAAGTAGTAAAGGAAATTTATTTCAAAGTAAAGTAAAGTAAATTGGAAAATCAATTGGAAATTGATTTAGTTGTTTAAAATTGGAATTTTAAAAGAGAAGTGAGATTTTGGAGATATGAACTGGGTTTATAAAGTAAAATAAAATATAGTGGATATTTGAATATAAATTCAAGGTGGGAATTTATAAAAGGAATATGAATTGGTTTAAAAATAAATGTTGATTTATTATTAAAAAAATGTGAAGAGAAGTGTATTTATCTGGATAGCCAAGTTTGTTTTTCCAAAGCAATTTTAAATATAAGTTAAAAGTTTTAATATGGTTTAAAAAGCATATTTTAGAGAATCTATTATTTCTAAATGTTTAAGCCTAAAGTAGTATTTTCAAGGGTCTATTATTGTAGTAATTATATAAAAGTGATTTGGTAATTATATTTTAAAAAGAGAAATTTAGTTTATATTTGTAAAGTGGTTTCATTTTAAATATTTCTTAAGTATATATTTTGTTAAGGTATTAAAGTAGTTTTTAAATTTCAATATTATTAAGTATATTTATAGTAAAGTGTTTTAAGATTATTTTAAAATCTAAGTGTTTTTGTACTTGGTGTTTCAGAGAAATAAATATATTGGGAAATATATTCCGTAAGCGGAAACTGTTTGAAATTATTTTCAAAAGGAGTTTGAAAATAGAAATATATCTTGGAAAGATATTTGGGCAAATAAAATAATAATGTGGGAAATTATTTATTGTGTGATGGTTGCTTGTGGATGTTAATTGATAGTTAAATAACCGACTATCAATATTGGCCAAATGCGCTGATCGTTTCGAAGAGACCGGGATCGGGTTTCCGTATACCGGGATTCTAGGTCTGGAGACTCGAATACCACTTCGATCCGGTTTGTACGTTTCGTGTAACGATTTCGGAGTCGAAGGTGGAGCAGTGAAGTGCAAGGGCTAGTCGCTACTAATCCTGAAGATATTTCCAAAATGGATGTAGTAGGAGTAGTGCCTTCGGTTCCGTTCAAACCCAGGACGGACTTGTATGGACGAATGCTTGCGAAACATCGTCAGCGGACGATGGGCATTCTAAGGGATATGTTCTCTAAAAGGTATCGTTTAGCCTCGAACCTCATCAACCGGGAATGACTGAAAATCAGGGGTTATGCAGCAAGGCTTCGTGGGTAGCTTCCACTGGAGGGTAAGGTCATCCCTGTCTAGATGTCCCTTTTTATTTCGGCTTAGTGGTGCGGTTGCTGATCCCAACCGTGGGGTGATTTTATTCGGGATCATCCAGTAAGGGATTGTTCCGGCCTTGTGTTGCAGGGGAGCGGGCGTACTCCTCGGTACGGTGATCTAGGCCACGTACTGTGATAGGTGGTACCCCAGTGCCTAGTCATTCGTTGGAAATCCATTTTTCCTACGTGCCTTGTACGGTATTTGTTTGTATTACCCACTTTTGTGGCTAGTATGCTGGAATTTAATAATGTAACAATTTCAGCTATTTTAATAAGTATTTGTGAATAGACACTATTATAATATCAGAGGATTTTATAAAAAGTGTTTTAGCTATCGTAAGGTAAAAACCCGACATGTTTATTTGTGGCGTGGTCTTACGAGATGCTTTTTATTTTTAAAGGATTTTTGAAACTTTAATAATCAATTGAGTGTGATTTTCTCACGCTGGTTTTCCAGACTGACTCGGGTATTGTTTTATATGATGCTCGGGTCAGACCGAGTATTATAAATTACAGGAAATGATGCTGTGGAGCTGGAGGGCGATACGTACTTTCGTATTTGAGTTATATATTCCGCTGTGTATTCAGATTGTGAGGACAAGTTATGATTACTGTCCAGTTGTATGATATTGATGTGATGTACTCTGATGATGTATTGGGATGATGTATATATAAACAGATATAGATTTCTTTTTGTGTAAAGATCTGTTATTACCTATTATAGTTTATTCCGCTGCGTATGAGAGATTCTGTTGTTGTTTTCTTTTTTCTTTTTTTTTCTCTTTTTTTTTCTTCTTCTACCTCTTCTTCTTAACTCAAATGGTCCGGTTTTTCGTGTAGAAAAACCCGGGACGTTACAGGTAGTTTGATATTTGTTTTCGAACGAAAGATTTCTATTCGACCATTATTTTCTTTTCAACGAAATGATGAAGTGTTCTGCTGTGAACGAAATAAAAGGGACAAGATGCGTATGTGCTTGGAAAAGGCAGGAGACAAAGTAGCAGTAGGGTGGCTGAGTTGACCAATAATTTAAATTAAAAATGAATTTGAATTTGATTTTATCTTGATGCGTTTGCCTATCGTATGCTCACATAACAACTCCGATAATTACGAAATTTGAAATCCGACAATAAAACAATATTACGGATCCAATGAAACTCGTTTCGTTCAATTCTGAGACTGTTCGAAAATTGGCTATTTTTCAATCGATAATTAAATATTAAAATATTCAATTTTCACAGATTAACTCCAAATTCAATTTTAAGAGTTCTAAAATATTTCTATAACTCCAGTATGATTAAATAAAAATTTACAAATCATTTTCAATCATTTTAAACTCGATTTTTTATTATCTCTGGAATTTCCCTATGGAATTATCGATTTAATTATCCAATTAAATCTAGATATTCGAATTTTAAATTTATTCGACTTATTAAATTCATTTATTAATATTTAAAATCAATTAAATATTCGAATTTTAATTATCAAAAATTCTGGGTCGTTACAAACCTCCCCCCTTAAAAGAATTTCGTCCTCGAAATTACAAGTTAGGAAAAATGTCCTTAACTCGTATATTATTTTTCAACATTCAATAGTTTTATCAATTCTTCAAAACAAATCTTTCTACTAAAGATTCGTTATCATTCAACTAAATTTCCAACTTCAATTTTAAGTTTCAAAACAACATTGTTTAACTTCAAAATTCAAATTCGAGTTTAAATTCAAATTTTAACTTCAAAATTTTCTCAAAAATTTTCCTAACACTCGAAATTTTCGAAAAATTTCACCAGCGTCTCCTTTGCGCGGCTAATACGGTACGACTACAAAACGTCCCTACGGACTCTCAGATTTCAAAAAGAAAAAGAAAAAGCCAAGCGGCTAGACAAGAAATCAGCAAATCTCATATAGAAATTTAAATACGTACCTTTTGTCGAGCAATTCAAATTTGTCTTTGAAATCAAATCCAATTCATTTATACCTGTATATCCTACTAGCCATAATATCTAGTTGCATATATTCAAACCATTTCGTACATTCAATTACAAAACTTTCAATATATACTTCTTATATCATCTCTAATTCACTATTGAAGTTATATATTCAATTTCGTTCAATTTTTACATTTCAATTCCATTTGAATTCAATTCCAACATTTAATTGGATTCAGTTCAATTTCTGAATATTGAATTTTATTGATTAGCTTTCATTCATACTGCACCATTTTAAATTAGTTTCAGTTACTAATCCATTCGTCTTCAATTTGAATTTCATTCCACTCAGATTTCAAATATTCTATAAGTTATCAACTTATTTTCATTTCGATTTATATAATCACTTATATATTCATATTACAAATTCATTTCATTAATGAATTTTAAATTTTCCAATATCTATCTGGAATTCCATTTTCATTTAATTGATTCACCTATACTTGCTTTAATTTTAACTTCATTCTTTAAGTTAAATTTATTCTATCAAAATTCAAACTGTATAAGTTATCAACTTATTTCATATTTCATAAGTATTTCTACATAGTATTCCAGAGTTTACCAACATTTCAAAAACCATTTTTGAAAACTGTTCAAATTATCCTTTGAATTTCAAAACAAAATCCAAATTTTTCAAACAACTTCTATTCAAAACAATTTGGCAGCAATTCCTCTTTTGGAAACCCGAAAATGAACACCGGTGATGTCGCGATCATCATCGGAATTATTTTCCAGCGACCGAAAAGAGTTTAGAGCTTTTCATTTCTCCAAAATACTTTTCAAAACCTTCGAAATTCATTTTCAACTCCAAAAAGATTTAAACTTCCCAAATCTCCAAAATTTTTCAAATTTCTTTCAAAACATTTCCAAAAACTTCTCTGGAACTCTGTTTCAAATTACAAATCACATTTAAAATTTACATTCTCAAATTTCATTTGTATATGGAGTTTATTTCTTAACTTTGGAGTTACAATTTCAATTTCTTATTCAATTTCAATGATAATAGATTAATATTATCACCTCTAACAACCATGCAACCATATACTATTATAATTTATAGAAAATCATTTCTTTTCTATACAAAAATAGATTTGGGTAAAATTATTTCATTTACCCTATTCAAAACAATACTGTGCCGAATTGTTCTATTCAAGTGTTTAGAAACCCCTTCGATACAGTTTTGCAAGACTGTGCCGACGAAGGTTCATATACCACTCAATAAACCAATCATCACAATACAAAACAATTTTATATTAACTAACAAATACGCGCTCGTATCTATTATTACACTCAACTCATTCTAGAGTACTGCTGACTCTATCTCTAATGAGTAACACCCAACAGAGCAGGGTTGTCGCTTAACCATATGCTCTGATACCAACTGTAAAGACCCGCAAATCCGTCTTCCGAAAACCCGACACTGCTACGTCCACTGTAGCAATTGCCGAACAATCGGATGGCGAAAACGCGAAACTTTAATATTTAAAAGAAGAGGAGGAAGAGAAGATAGAAGAAAAGGAGAAGAAGAACAACAAAACAACAACAGATACAGAACAGAGACAATATCAGAATCTCACATATCGCAGCGGAACAATATATAATAGATAAATGAATAATCTTTAAAACAAAGAATTTTATCAGTTTATACATACATCAGTCATCAGAGTCAATATACAACAATGGACAGTTATATAACTTGTCCTCATACAGAATACACAGCGGAATAAATACTATCAAATACAAATACTACGTCTCGTCATCCAGCTTGCTTCCAAAGCTCCAGAATATCCAGAATATCCTGGTAATATAACTCTAGGCTGCCCGTGTGGAAATTGGTGGGCACCCAGAGTTTAGAAGGGAAACAATAAACTCCGAGTCAGTCATGGTGACTGGTGTGAGATCGTAAAACAGTTATTCTTTAAAATAAACAACAGGAAAACTTTAATGTCAATTCGCAATGCTTTTGGAAAATGAAACTACCATAAGACCTCCCACCACACACACAATGCAAACGCAGACTTGGAGGAGATTTCTTCTTATGATAGTCAAAGATGCTTACTACGCAAAATCAAATCATTTTTGATATTATTATTAGTGCATAGTGTAGAAAACATTTCGAAAGTATAATATTAATCTTAGCCAACATACGACCAGTATCGTATGCCTACTATAGCTACCATCTAAACAGTGGTGACCACCGTACGTAAATGGCAGGTTCTACAACTAATACCGTACAAAGTTCGTATTGGAGTTTGGATTTCCAACAAATGGTCAGGCTAAGGAACTTCCTCTTCCACGATGGGTACGTCCCTGGAATAGACGACCCGAGAAATAACCTAACATTACGGTTAGATCTCTACCAACACAAGGCCGGGTTACCTCTGCAAAAGTAGGTAACTACTGACATGCGTATGCCATCCCCCGATCGTAACCGATCTTCCCGAGGATCCCCGATTTCCAACAAACCACATAGATAATAATGCAGCAACCACATAGGTTAAGTATCTGGGCTCCATACCATGATACCACCTCTATCCAGAAGGAATGACATACACTAAGGGGCGCTACTCCCTAGAACCTTGCCGCATCCTTCCTGTTTCGACCATTTCCGGGGTGTGAGGCTCGACGAAGTCTCATCCACAAAGCTACGCTTTCTCAAAAAGCCCTTCTTCGGGTCAAACAAAAATGATCAACCTATGATCACAAAGATATAAGATCAAACAAATGATCATATCACAAATGATCAAACACTGATCATTTCACAGCAACACTCAGTATGCCACGTTACCAAATTGGGATATATCGCTGATAAATTTCAACTACATAACCTCTGAGCTCGTACGTCTCAGAGAAGGGTGTTAAGCTAAGAGAATAAATTCTCTGCCACCAACAGAAATGTATTTGAAAGAAATCAGCTTTATATCTCAAATTGTAACGTCAGACACACAATCCATACAAGTCTGTTCCGGGATCGAACAAAACCGAAGGCACTTCTCACGAAGCCCTTGCAAATCCGGATAATTTCAATCACGTCAGGACTTCCCGTCACTAAGGGTGATAAAAACCTCTAAATCGGAGATCAGCCGATGTAGAGTAACTCGACGGTAATCCTTCCGTTTTCAAAAATATCTGGTCTTCAACACCGGTCTTCAAATGCGATTCATAACGACGTATCACATATTCGGAATGGGTTATACGACCCCATGGTCCTTTCCCGGCTAACCCGAATAGTGAGCGATTATTCAAAAATAAGTGTGGCATCCAAATTCATCCAATTCACAACAAATACCATATTCAAGGTAATTATCGATAGTCGGTTATTTAACTATCAATAAAGATGCGCGACATCATCAGATTCCAAATAATTTTCCCAAATTATTTATCTTCAAAAATATCTTTACTAGATATAAAATTTCCACACTTAAAAATAAATCAATGTTTATTTTTAAACAACTTCCCTTTTATAAATTCCATAGTGAATTTATATTCTCAAATATCTACAGATATACGATTCTCAAATCGATTTCAAATATTCAATTTCATTTTATCTTTAAGAAGATAAAATCTCAAAAATGTTTCATTTCATTTTGGAAAAGTATTTCCATACTTATTCAAAAATAAGTATTTCGCAAATCTATTTATTTTCAACATTTGAAAATATTCAATATACTTAAATCAATATTAAGTATATATTCATTCTTTAAGGAAATCATTCTCTTTAAACACATTTATTCGAGTCAAAACGAATGTTACGTAAAACATCGTTACGACGACTCAAAATCACTAGTATAGGGATTCGAAATTTTAGATAGATATATAAATCCCAATACTATATAAAACATTTCCTTTCGGAAATCATTTACTATAACAACAGTGTTATAGTCCACCATTTCCTTATTTTTTTCGAAACGTCTATTTCAACAATAATTGTTGAAATCTATGTTTCGATACTTAACACGTTTTAAAACATCTTTTAAAACAACTTCATTTAACAATATTCCTTTTCCCAAAATATATTGATTTTATTCAATAATATATATTCACTGTCCAAAATCGTGAATATAATTACTATCCCAATTTTTACAATTTCTACACATTTAACTTAAAGGATAATTCGCTGTTCAAAATCACAAATATATCTCCTTTAATAACTTCAATGTTAATTTATCAAATTCTATTGATTTTTAATTTATAAAACAATTTTTATAAATCCCATTTCTATTTATAAAACTTCGATTTCTAAGTTATCCAATTCAACTTATATATCTCAATTATATACCGGAAGTCTATATTATAAGTTAAGAACTTATAATTCATTTATTTACAACATCTATTCATTTCTCATCTAAATGTCAAAATCCGATTTATAAGATAATTGCTTATAAATCTTTTTGTTTTACAAAATCTATTCATTTAATAACTTCACAATTTATAAATCTATAAATTTCTATCCACTTATGGAATCCATTTTTATTTGACTTTAACACTTAATAAAACTCATTTCAAAATTCCAATATTCTTAACTTATAAAAATATCAATTTTTATAAATCTTTTTATATGAATTGTTTAAAATACTTCAACAATTCCAATTTAAACTATTTCATAATCTTTATCAATTATTTATTTCAAAAATAACATTTTTGTCGTATTTCACAAAAATCACAAATTTACTAACATTAAAATTTTAACATTTATTTATTTAAAATAAACCAATTCAAAAATTTCAATAAAACGTATATTTCTACAAATCACTTTAAAACCCCTTTTAAAATAAAAGTCGTTATTTTTACATTTCAAAACTGAATCCGATGATGCAACAGCATCGATTAGTCCATCACAACAGTCAATATCATATATCATCATATGATAGCAGAATATATCACAATATCTATAAATAAGTAAATACAGTTGAGGAATCCAGTTGGATCCCTCCAACCTGTTTCCCTGCATCCAAAGATGTTAGCACAATACCAATTCCGCTCCAGTACGGAATTATCGCGGTATATAGGTTTTTATAAATCCGCTTACTAACGGCGCAATAGGGTCTCATCCGCTATACGAGGTGGGAAATCAATCAATCCAATATATACATATGCCAATATGTATATATTGCTATATATATAGATATATCCTATCATATCTAATAGCACATTCAAACAAATCAACCAATAACTGCAAATCAAAAATTTTCCTTCGAGTGAGAAAAAAATCTCACCTTAGCTTTTTATTTTTGCAATCCATTTCCATTTCAGTTTTTTTTCTCGACTGTAACCTGGTATAAACAATTTTATACATTTCGTTAATATTCGAACAAATCGAACATTTTAATTTCTTTTCAATAGATTAAATAAATCAACACTTTTAATTTGAACTAATCTAATAATTTATTTTCTATTAGATAAATTAAATTAGCTAAAGTATTTTTATTAACAAACTTTCTCTTATCAATTTATTAAATTAACTGAATTCCCTTTACTGAAAAAATCATATTTCAACTAAAAATTGGCTCCCATACTACAATTTTTAAATTAAACTAGGAACTGAAATATTTATACATGTATTTGAAAAGACTAAAAATCTGATTTTGAAATTTCTTTCTCTGCCTGTATATAATATCTCCAATCTATATATGTTTCTAATATGTAGATATATACATGTGTTTTTAAATTTAATAAAAGAAAATCAAAACTGCTTTACTGTATATACCTCTGCAAAACAGAGAACCAAGGCCATCATCGACGCTATCCTTCTTGCTGCTTGCCGTGATTCCCATCGCTCATCGCTGTGCCAGCCCTATTCGCGAGCACGCCACCACACCGCGAATCCCCAAAATCGAACGTCATCACGTCGTAAGTGCCAGCCTCCCAATTCGAACTGCTCGCGCGACTACGAGCCTCCCCAGATCCAACGTGGTGCACGAACTCGAGAAACACCCCACCGCCGAGTGCCAGGCCGCCGCTTGAACGCGAGCGCCTCCATCGCGATGCCTCCACCAGTCGAATTCCAGGTTGCCGCCTCTCGAGCCTACCGCGACCAATCACCCCAGCCTGCCACGCGAACGCGAATCCAATCGCGAGACTTGATTTCGAGATGCTCGTTCATTTTATTTTCTTCTGAGAGGAAGGTCTCAGTTCTGTTTTATCGTTTGGAATTAAAAGAAAGGGGTAGTTTGATATTTGTTTTCGAACGAAAGATTTCTATTCGGCCATTATTTTCTTTTCAACGAAATGATGAAGTGTTCTGCTGTGAACGAAATAAAAGGGACAAGATGCGTACGTGCTTGGAAAAGGCAGGAGACAAAGTAGCAGTAGGGTGGCTGAGTTGACCAATAATTTAAATTAAAAATGAATTTGAATTTGATTTTATCTTGATGCGTTTGCCTATCGTATGCTCACATAACAACTCCGATAATTACGAAATTTGAAATCCGACAATAAAACAATATTACGGATCCAATGAAACTCGTTTCGTTCAATTCTGAGACTGTTCGAAAATTGGCTATTTTTCAATCGATAATTAAATATTAAAATATTCAATTTTCACAGATTAACTCCAAATTCAATTTTAAGAGTTCTAAAATATTTCTATAACTCCAGTATGATTAAATAAAAATTTACAAATCATTTTCAATCATTTTAAACTCGATTTTTTATTATCTCTGGAATTTCCCTATGGAATTATCGATTTAATTATCCAATTAAATCTAGATATTCGAATTTTAAATTTATTCGACTTATTAAATTCATTTATTAATATTTAAAATCAATTAAATATTCGAATTTTAATTATCAAAAATTCTGGGTCGTTAATCCAAAGAACTAATATATGTGAGATGGGTAGAGCACATAAATATAAGATGGATAGTCAATAAAAACTTAGATGGGCAGTCTAATTACTTGGGATGAGTAATCCAGTGTATATTGCATTTTCCATATCAGTATATTATATGTTATAACCATTAAGGATGCAGGAGCATAATATATGGTTGAGATGTTTTGGTTAAGATACTAGTGGGGGAGAACTCGCTTCATTCAATGGCGTGGTCTCACTAGATATCTATTTGGTTCGAGATGGTAGGTTATTATTTACACCAGACTGTTATCTGACCTGAAGTTTTTGTCTTTCTCCTTAAACTCTCGGGTACTCATTTGAGTAGGTCGGGAGTAAACGTTTTTAGGTTTCCAGTTGGACGAATATGCTACGGGATAGAAGCTCTATCTAATTCCATTGTGTAGTTTAGTTTTGTCTATTTGGATGTAATGACAAAGTTGTATTATTGCCAAGTATTTGACTCTGATCAACCAAAGGGGCATCTTCATATGTCGCTTTTGGAGTGTTTTGTAATATTTATATTTTCTTTGAACGTGGAATCATAAATGGGATTATGTAATGAATATGAAATCATATTTTGAAATGGAATGTAAAAACTATTTCTGAAATTTTATTTGAAAATTTTTCATATTCGTGCACTTCTTATTATTGATATGATTAACATAGCAGCATTTTGTCACCATAATTTAATACTATGATGAGTGCAACATCCGTAGCTCTTAATTTCGGGCCTTATAATAGGGGTTGTTACAATAAGGTAGGGTTTTGATAAGGGAAGATGGCAATACCAAAGTGGATAAGGATGTAAGGTGTGGTCTAGTGAAAATGAAGGGAAGGTTCTGTTTTTCTTTTAGATAAACCAATACCCTTAAGCAGTATTAAATCCAGCTACGTTTTAATCAACGTTTTTCATCCGTTTAAAAATTCACTCGAGTCGTTTTGTCAAATTTTTATTTCATTTTTGTAATAATTTTCCTTATATTAAAATATCGCCTTTCGGCTTTACATAGTTTTAAAATAATTGTTTTACTCCTCAAAACAAATTTCAAAGTTCACAATTTTATTTAAGTGAATATTAGTCACGCATCCCTAAAACCAAAGTTAATTCAAACGGCATCCTCCCTAAAAAAATGTTGTAAAGCGGGTCCCTATAATTATTTTACTGTAGCAGCATTTATTTTTCGTGTTTTTTTCGCCAGTTCTTAAAAAAATTTCAAAAAATTGTAAATAATATAACTAGGTTTCTGAAAGAAAAAAAAAGAAATTGCAGACATATCTGCAATTATTTCATATAATTACAGACATGTCTGCAATTATTCACTAAATAATTGCATTCGATAAACATCTGAATAATTGCATATATGTATGCAATTATTCCATATAATTGCAGACATGTACGCAATTATTCACTGAATAACTGTGTTGAATAAAAATCTATATAATTGCAGACATGTATGCAGTTATTCACTGAATAACAGCACCTTGATTTAACAATCAGGATATTTACATAAATATCTGCACTCATTCCTTAAAATTGCAGAGATATCTGCAATTTTTAGTTGCAAAGGCATGCTATCCAGAATAAGTGCAGACATGTCTGCAATTATTCTCTAAAATTGCATATGTATCTGCAAGTATTCCTGAAACATACCATGTGTCATTTTTTCCCTTTTCATCCTTGTTTTTTGATTTTTTTTGACATGAATACAAAGATAAATATTAATTGAAATAAGTTTTAAAATTTGGAAGTTTTTTTGTTTTTTATATGCTTTTTGATGATTTTCGAAAAATAAGGACCTAATTTACATACTTTTTTCCACTGGGGTTTTTGTGAATTTTGATACCTATCAAGGACCTGTGCCAAAAGTATCCTTTATTTAATTTCACAAATATAAACTTTAATTGACTTTTAAATTTAGCAACCATAATTCAAATTTCAAATTTGATTTTAAATCAATATGCTTCTTTTATTATCAAATAAATCCTAAAATTAAATCAACAATATATCCATTTTAAAATATTCAGTTTATTTTATCCTCAAACAAGGATGTTACATATTTACAAAAATATAAGAAATAAATAATACTTACCTGACCATGCTCTGTTGGATTTGGCCCATTTGGCATCGGGTGAAATGGGGTAAATTTTAAAAAAAAAGTCCCTAAGTGGATCTTAATGGACCTACGTAAATAACTAATTAGCATTCAGATCCAGTCTATAGTTTAAAATAAATTTAATTTAAAATGTTTATATTTTATATATTTAAAGTATATTATCGATATGACATATATGCATAATATTACAATATAAGATAACTACTCTATAACATGTGTATAAATTTTTACACACTCGTATAAATATTGGAATTTATAAATAATGTGTGTGTGTGTAACATACTTACATATGTATATGACAATTTCTTATATATATTAAGGGGTAATATAAATACCTAAGTATATATGTTTGAATATACCAAGATATGTGTATACCGTTCTGTATACACATATTGTTAATACCATATATATATATATATCCATATTCAATAAATTTATAAAATCATGTATATATGTAGAAAGATATGTATTTATATTAATTAAATAATTTCAAAATATATTTTTTATATGTATACATATGCAAACATATATATATATATATATATATATATATATATATTTCAAATTTATTAATAAAATCAAGTTAGTTTGACTAAGTAAAATATTAATTTAAATTTTAAATCTAAGTTTAAAACATCATAATTTAAAATTGGTATGACTGAATCGATGATATTTTATTTTTAATTTTAGAATCATTTTTTATTAATTTAAAATATCACATAAATTTAAAATCAAATAAAACATAAATATCTAGTATTTTACTAAGTCAAATATTTTAATTTTATACAATTTATTAATAATTTTTAACCAAAAATATTTTATATAAAATATATAAACATATATCGATTTATATGTTTTATTTGTTAATACATATATAAACATATTAATATATATATATAATATTTAAAATATTTTATTCTCGGCCATGAATAAAATAATATTTATACTAATTTTACATACACACATTAAGGGTGCATTCGTCGATTGATTGGGTTAGAGGTTAAAGGTTAGAGTGTTTGTGAACAACTTTTTTTTATTAAAGATAGGTTAGAGGTTGAGTAGGATGTAAAAAATATTGTGTAAATGGTGTAAAGATTGTTGAATATAAATCGTTACATGATTTTATTTAATAATTATATTTAATATTTGATATTTAATATTAGAAACTCAAATACAACTACAAATTCAAAAACCTACTACGACTTCAAATTTCTTTTGCAATCATGACGCGGACAGTCTGCACAAATGGCTCTATATCGAATTGGAGCATCAATATAGCAATCTCCATATTGTCTAGATTTCTCAAAACAAAAACATCTTTTTCTAATTCTACTGGCGAGAGCCAAGCTTGGACTTTCAGTTGGGACGGTGGTGGATAAGAGAAAGCTAACGTCGGGAGTGTAATGCTTAATCTGGAGTGAAAGTAACATCGTGAAAATCAGATACATCAGTAGCATCAAGGCAAGCCATAACATCATCTGCACTCTCTCCGTTCATAAATCCGACCTAGCGCATGGCGTGTTTGTAAACGAGATACGAAGGAAGTGTGCACTCAACTTCACTACTGAATGGGTAATTTTTTAAAGCAGGTGTCCATTAAGTAAAAATTCAATCATCTCCCAACCGTAAGTGAGGTCCTTAAAATGCTTCAAGAATGTAATACCTTCTTATTTCGCTCTTTTCCAAAATTCATCATTACCCTTGATTATCTGCCTTTGCAAATCCCATTTCCCCACCTCCACTATCATCAAACTCCAAAAATTTCTACATAAATGCAGATGGTTGTCCTATTTCTACACCAGAACCAATGGGGCATAATTTTCTCCATAATTATCCCTCAAGTAGATTCAAAAACATCGATAAAAAACCTTTTTTTGTTTTTCTCTTTCATTTGATGTCAATAAGAAATATGCATCAATAAATCTCTTTGTTCAACCAATACGTGGAGTAACTCCCGATATAGCAGTAAAAGCAAGATGTGTAGGCTAGTCAACTAATCAAGTTACTATTGAAATAGGATCTATATAAGGAAAAGCACTCGTTATTCGTTGGTTATTAGGGGCTTCGTCCGTCCATTCTGGGATCCATTTTTTTAAGATAGAGGAAGATAATGAAGAAGCCATTAGATTTTGTAAGAGAATAATTGTTCTGATTTTAATTCAGAGTGAGGAAGAGTGTGGGGGCTCGGCATGCTCATATAAAGATTTTACTTCGGACTTAAATTTTTTACATTAGTTCAATTAAGTTAGACATAAAAATTACCTCGCATTCAACCTATGGGAATCGAAGCTTTCAGGCACTATCTCCCCAACCGCTGATGTAATTTTTACATCTGACTTAACTGAGTTAAGTCGGATGTAAAAATTCACGTACACTCACCGCGCTTTGAAATGCTTGTCCATGAACGCATTGTAATTTAAAACTGAAAACTATATATCATATTTTAAATGAAAATATATATTCAATAAAATTATTTAACATTTAAAATAAGTTTCAAAATAAATTTATAATATATAGGACAAAAAATGTTTTTATTTTATTCAATTCTAATTTAATACATGTCAACTTATATTAAATCCATGTTAAATATTTGCTTATCCTAAAGCATTCAATAAATTAAATAATATGTCAATGATGTATATATGAGATTAAGGGCATGGTCATAGGGTTATATCTAAAATATAATTGTTACCTTTGAAGATCTAGTCATTTGTAACACCTTGATCTGCTTTGATCTCCTTGGAATCAGAATCCACCACTCAAGCTTGCAACGGAAAGAGTTGAATGACCAATGGAGTGTTGAGTTTTAAGGAGATGAAGCTCTAAAGGGCACGTCTATGGCCAGGGGGACAAGCTTTCAAAAAGTGTCTCCAAGAAAGAGAATAAGTGAGTGTTTATATATAGGGCCTATGAGAAAATATCTAACTCTCTTTACTTGGTCTATAAGACCAATTCAAACTCACTTAAGCCTTCCCCATTGACCATATATGGCCTGCCCTATGTTGACTAATATGTCAATATAGTGTTAACCCAATTAATTATTTGTACCTATTTAAAACCTATTTTTAAATATATAAATCAATATCATATATTGATATGTGCACATATAATATTTATATATACACTCAAATAACCACTATTAGCACTCGAAAAATTTCTAAGAGCTACCCCAATTGTTAAAACTACCAAAATAGCAAATACACTTATAAATAGTATTTCTTAAATATTAATTAATTTATAACACATTATAACCTAATTAAATCGAATGATATTAGGAAGATTTCACAAATATGGTTGGGTGACTCATGAGTGTGAATTCAGTAAGTGACTAATATTGAACAATTCAAATATTAACATCCACACGTCACCTTAAAGGATGGAATGATAGTTTGACTAAATTCATCACTTATAGATCTTTTTAGTAAAATCATATTTTAGATCAACTTAAGCTATATCGTTAGGTGATGATATAATATACACACGTTTTCTTTGTTAACACTATATCGCTTTAAGATATATGGAGTTTGGTATCGGTCAAAAAATCCAACGATATTCATGCACAACTTTTTGTCCATCTACAGATTCCTTAGTTCAGTAATAATATTTATTATTAGCTATTTACATTGTTTAGAGATTTTGACTTTGAGTGGACTAAAGTTGACCATGATACTAACGTCATAAAACTAAGGAGGCCAATTTGCTATTGAATAGTGTTTCACTTCCTATGCTTCAACTCAAACCTAATTATATATGCTTGATGGTCGTAATGGCATGATTCAACTATAATTAAAAAGGAGTATACATGTTGATGTTCCATAGTATTCTCTAGTTGAGAGAACTGTATAACATTGTCGTAATGAGATTTCCTATGTGACCTACTTGTTATTAACCAATAGGAAAACCTCATCTTATAATTATCCAATAACTATGAATATGTAACCACTTGCCTCCCTAATAACCATGACTAATACATTGCTCAACACTTGGACAGTGTTACGTACAATGGTCTCAACGAATATATATATATATATATACATATACATATAAATGTAAATACATATCCTTCCCCAAAACATCTTGAATATGAGTATTTAAGATAAAATGTTATTTAAATTATGATTAATTACTCATGGTTATAGCTATTTGCAACTACAATCGTATAATATTTAATTTAAGAATTTTCTTATTTATATAATCTAAAATTATCTATACTTATTTATATCAAAATATAACACAATATGTAAAATAAAACAAATGCTACAAATAACTTTTACTATGAACAAGACCATTTATAGTGTTAGTTACATAACATATTTACATAATTTCCAATAAAGCATACCACTTACTTTATCATTCTCATCATCGTTGTTATTAGCTAAATGGCCAATAGATGTTCCATTAGAATTTCCACCATCGTGGCCACTTCTTCCTCTACTTTGCATGCAGTAGCATCCAACTCCATGTCGGCCACTTCTTTTGTGCCACCTGTCGGGTCTTCTCATATTCATCGATAGCCTACTGTCGTTGTTCCATTGATTATAATAGAATATCCCCATAATGACATTGCCTTAGATGTTGATGTGAATGAAGTTGTCATACTAGACAACCCGTCAGACTCTCCTCCTTCTTGCTTTACTGTTGTGGATCTCCAATGCATTTGTGATAGACATGTTAATCACTAAAGATGTGGTAGGGATTCCATTGCCGCATAAATGGGCTCATAACCTTAAGCTCGTAACCTTTTCTTATGCCTATCTGGTTCCATTCCTCCTTTCAACCACTTATTATGCAACATCTTTAAATTGTCACATATTTTAGTCACTTCGGATTGCTCGCTCTCAACTACATCCAAATGCTTATGTGTTCTCCTTGGCTCTATATGACTTTCATTCGCTATGTTGGGGGAGAATCAGTGATCGTTGACATCTGCTTTTTGTATAATTTCAAGCGATGCTATCCTAACGTCTTCCTTATCTTATTCGAGGCTATTTGCTACACCCGCGTGGTGATCGATCTTCATAACAAGCAAAGTAACTTTGAAGATGAATATTTCTTCATGATGTGTCCTATAAGAGTTTGCTCAGTGATGGCTCTCTGGATGTAAGTCCTATACCCCAAATCCCAAATTTTACATTAGTTATCTTTATTTTATTTTAGTTTCTTATCTATCTCTGTCATTTTCTAGATATACTACCAAGAGTTGAGGATGATGCATTATTGCCACTGATCTCAAAGTAATCCTTGAGCTCAAGCATTGAATTTCCATCCTTCTGACTGATATATGCCTTCGTCACTTCCACCTGATTTCTAAGGACATTTGATTTTATTTGAGTGTATCGCAAAAGGAATCTAAAGAGCTGGGGATTAACTTCCCAAATGAGCTTAAGCTGGATCTAACCACCAAGATGAGCCATATATCAGAGGGGGGTTGTCATCGATGAAGAAGAACAAGAATAAGACAAATACACTAATAAAAGGAGGAAGATTATATAGAAGAAGATGATGAAGAAGAAGTAGAGGAGGAGTAGTAGGAAAGCGAAGAAGAGTCTGGAGTAGAGTCGGTCGAGGAGAATACCAATGTTGAAGAAGATATTACTATAACTTCCCAGTACAAACATTTGAGAAGAGAGCCTTTTAATGTTGCACACGGTCCATCTTCCAGGGTGACTTAGGATAAAACCCTAACCACATATGGTGACGGAGCTACCAGCCTCTCCAACTATTCGTCCCCTGAGGACTTAAATAACTTTGACTTTCATTTTGTCGATTCAATGGGATTTGATTAGCTCTTAGTTGGAACGGGCTCCATTGAAATCAACCCTGAGGGGGATGAGCCAATTCCACTAATGCACCCATCGAGCGTGGTCCGCATATTAGATAGGACAACATTACAGTTTTTTATACCCTAGGTATTGATTTTGATGACAATTGACTTTATAAATATTGCCCTAATTTTTCTCCAAGTCATATAGAATTTTCAAATATACTATGGAGATATTACATAAAGATAAACAAAATACTCAATGGATAAAAGCAAGAAAATGAGTTAAATAAATGAAGAATTATATTGAGCAAATGAAAGAAATGTTCAACTCAAGACCATTGAAAAACAAGTGCTTAAAAGATAAGGATATAAGAAGTGTTACAAGTCTAACGAGTCTTAGAATTCTAGTTAAAAATCCCATTCCAATATCTTTCGAAATTCCTCTTTAATTTAATTCTGTTTTATCTTTAAAAGTCTTCACATAATTATACATTTTGAGTTTTAAAGTGTGGAAGTTTTTGTCTAAATTTTATAAAAAGAAAGTCAAAAATACAACGAGTATGCCAACATACCCCTTGGAACTATATCAACATAGTGATAGTTATTTTGTTTTTTAAAATCCAAGTAAAAGGATTTTGGCGCAAACTCTTCACTAATGGACATACCCTTTCGTCTTCTATTTAAGGAGATCTGGAAAATAAAATTTCACATCTAATTTTCTAATTTTTCTCACACTCTTACATTTCTATACTTTTGTGAGGAAAACTCTTTATTATGCTTCCACTCTCTTTGTAGATCCATGTGCATTCACTCATACTGTTTTAGGATTTACGAACCACAAAGTAGGAGTTTTTCTTACAAAACTGAAAAGAAATAAAAAATAATATATATTTATAAGCATAAGTATAAAAATATGTACATATAATATATATTTTAAATTCGAATTTTTTTAAACAGAGAAACATAATTGAATTTTAAAAAAAATCCATAAATAATAATCAAGAGTTATTATATATTTAAATGCAATATCTAACATTAATATGTCTATATATATAACCCATGTTAAAAAAATATTTTATAAAATCGAATTATACACATGTATATAATTATTATATAAATAAAACTATATTAAATATTTATTATTTTAATTTTGGAATATTTTTGTTTTTTTAACATGGCCAAAATTTTCTTTTTATTCATTTTAATTCATGGTAGAAAGCATTATAAGGCATAGATGATTTGATAATTATATTTGAAATAAAATATTTACCTTTTGTGATTTCGTCGGTTATCGACACATCGATGGTCAGTTATTTCCTCTTCGAACTCCAAGTTCTCTACCTCTACTACGGTGTGCAAATCCCACCTTCTAGGCTTCGCAAATTTATTTCTATTGATGCAAGGATTTTGTTTTACATGTTTAAAACAAGAGAGAATGGGGCTATTTATATCCAGCTAGACAAAATGTCCAACATCTTCTTCCTCTAATCAAAAGACCAAGTCATTTTCCCTAATCTACCCTCTTAGCATGGCCTACTACCCCTTGGAGGGTTAATGGGCTTTGGGCCTAATTAATTTATCATTTAAATTAATTATTTAAGCCCATATTTTAACTAAACAAATATATAACAATCATATATTATTTTAATCTTAATGGTTCAAATAAATAATTAAAATGCCATAAAAATTCAATACAACATTTGTATAAATTTTATTACTAACTTATAACATTTGTAAATTAATTCAAATGGTTTGAACTTAGAAATTAGCTAATGACACGGTTGTGTTGACTCTTTGGTGTGAACTCGATCCTCAATCAATATTTAAATAATTTAAATGCTAAAGCTTGTACAAACTTTGTTGAAGTATAGTATCAGGCGCAAGTTCGATCGTTATAGACCATTTAGGTGAGATCATATTTCTAACTTTTATTAAGCTACACGTTGTAACGATGTTTTGTGCAGGTTTTATTTTCATCATCACTATATTAACGAGATATCTAGTTTTTGGCCAATGGTCAAAAATTCTAATAATATATATAGTTAATTGCATAGACCATTTTAAAGTCCTTAATTCAATCTAATAACTTATCAATTAACTGATATACTCTGGGAAGAGATTTTTTTAGCAAAACTAGCCGGTTTTCATAGTGGCATGTCCACTTTGTATTAGGTTATGAAAGATTTGTACAACAACATAGCTGAATTGCCCTAACTACTACTAAGAGTACAACACTAATCTTTATCCGCGGAGTAAGTATCACTACCCACATCACTTGGGTCAGGCCCACTAACATTTACACACCCAGCAAATTTCCTTGTAAGATCTGGGATGAAATCTGTAGAATTAGTATAAAATATTAATTTCCTATCCCAAGAAGGATCTCCCAAAATCTTCTGATTCAATACCCCTTGCTCACTATCAAAAGTCAACACAATAGAGACACCGCTAACATGATAATATAAAAATTGATCCTGACCTGCGTTTTGAGTGACGAATTTGAAGCAAACACCATGAGATGGCAAAACCATAATTCGAAGGAAGAATGAACCCATGTTTGGGCTCAAAAATGACAAGAGCGGGGCTACTAATAAGCTCATATGAAGGGGAAGTCTGAACATCGTTAACAGGAGTAGATAAGTCAACGACTGGAGTGTCGATGGGAGTGGTAGGAAACACAGACTTAGGGACCCAACGCCTAATAGGTTGACGAGGCAAAGGAAATTTGGGAGGAATTGGCATGTGGGATGGATTAGGCAGGTGGGATGGCTATTGAGGTATATGTTTGCAAGAGGCAATTGTAACATCCTGTATCTAGAGGCCAAAAGCTACGGTCTACAGATGCTGCAGTCATGCATAGTATTAACTTCTGGTGACAAAATACGGCAATGCTAATGGTATCCATAATATCAGAAGCACTTGAATATGAACAAATCACATATTTCCAAAAATAACATTTTACTGATTACATTAAACAAATTCATATCCAAATTACATAATCGTTTTTGAGGTAAAGATCAATTATAATTACAATAATACGCCAAGAGCGACATATGACAATGCCCCCTTGGTTGATCAGAGAAATATAGTCATATCTGACTTAATATACACAGCAGAGAAAAAATAGAATAATCTGTAAATCCTAATTAGCTATCTGTCAGCCACCTACTCGTCTCTGGAGGCTTTATTCGTCAAAATTTCAAAAACCTGAAAGCCTTAACCCTCAACCTACTCAAATCAATTTTGAGTACTCAGGAATTTAAGGGGAAACAAAAACTTTGAGTTAGACATAAAGCCTGGTGTGAATAATTCTGTTACATCTTGGTTTACTGATATTAAGTGAGAGCACGTCGCTTAACGGAACGGGTTTCCTCTCAATAATATCCTTTTCAAAACATATATTTTGCAATCCTTTCCTGCAACCGAACTGGTTAATCAAACTGATTATAATAATAAATTTAGCAATATCCATTATGCTATAGAAAAGTATCTGATGGACTATCTGCCTGTGAGTTTTAAATGTACAATCTGTCCGGAAACTGGGCTAACTGCCCGCAAACTGGACTAACTGTCTACAATCTGGACTAACTGTCCTCGAACTGGACTAACTATCCAAATCGAAAATGGACTATCAGTCCCAATCATTTTCTTAGGGTTAACTACCCTTCATCTATTTCCTAGAAAACCTTTTCAAAATGATTTAACCTTTTAAATCGTATTTATACAAGGAAAATATATTCTTAGCTTTACTCTAAGCTATTTTGCCAAGTTATATATACTTTACTCAAAATAATGTCAATGAATTTTAATGAGGATTGACTATCCTTCCAAAACAAGTTAAAACCCTTTTTAACTTGAAAATACTTAGGTTATATTGCCTATTTAATACATTCGAAACCTTTGTTTAAAACCTTTAAACAACACTTTTGAAACCCTTGAAGGTAACCCTTTTGAAACCATTGAAAGTGGCCCTTTCGAAACCATTAAAAGCCTTTTCCTTCGAAAGCTTCAAAACATTAGACTTCCCTTTTTGAAACCTTTAAATATTGCGTTTCGAAAACATGGATAAAGCTTCCCTTTCAACCCTTTCGAAACCTTGGGGAACCACCACTTTCGAAACCATTCATTAACACCTTTCGAAACAGTCAAAGCTCAATCCTTTCTAAAACACTTTGGGTTCAATTTTAAAACATGTGGAAACCTTTCGAAACCATTCAAAAATTTACGCCTTCGAAACCTTTGAAAATCGTTTCGGTCGAAACCCTTTGGATTATGCCTTCAAGTAGAGAAAAAGGATCATAAACCCATTAAAGTCGAAAGCATTTGTTTCGAAACCATTAAAACTATCTCTTTCGAAACCATTTGGGTTTTCCTTTAATCATAGAAAAAGGTCTTTAAAACATTTTAGTCGAAGGCATCTATTTCGAAATCATTTTCCTAAGTAAAGAAGTGATGGTGTCGAAACCATCCCTTCAAAAGCATTGGAGAAATGGCCAGGTTTTTAGAAAACAAAACAAACCTTTCGAAACCATCTGGATCGAAAGGTAGGAAGCGGCAGCTAAAAGGTTTTGACTTAGTTGAAAGCACTCACTTAAAATCAAAAGCATAACCCAATCAAAACAATTCTTTTTAAAACAATTTGACCCAGTCGAAAGCTAACCAAGTCGAAAGCTACTTAGTCGAAAGCAAGCAGGCGCATTTTCCTTTAAAATCAAAGTAATGCCTTAACCCCTTCGGAACCCCTGGTTTTGACTCTATACCTTCCGCCTACATCCATTTCACTATGTACCAGTTAACGGATACCATGTGCATTGGTTTTGACAGTGTCGGAGGCGAAGGTAAGGAGGTGGAACCTAGTGTCGAAAGCATTGAAACAGTGAAAAACATGTAGATTAGTCCTTTTAAACTATTTCTTTTGTACCTGACCTGCCTTTTTTGTCTAAATCTGATTGGTTGCCATTGCACTTTTTCAAAAGTGCTGCCGACTTTCCAGATTTAACAATTTAAATTAATTTACAAAAAGCCCTTTCTCCTTCCTTAATTATATAAAACATTTAAGTCCCATACCTTAAATAATTTTATATAACCATTAAAACATTTAGTAAAATTCTACAAAAATTCCAAAAAATCTCTTTTGATATGTTTTCCAACATATAAAAATTTTAGACCCAAACCTTTTATTATTTAACCATAAATAATTATTAACCCAAATTAACATTTTCTTTACTAGAAAATTCATATAAATTTCACAAAAATTCAGAAAATTCAGAAAATTGAAACCCGTCTCTAAAATAGCATTTTCGATCTTCACAAAATTTCGCAAGGCATTTGGATGTCATTTAATAGGGTTTTCACCTTAAAACATATCATAAATTCAATATGAACAACCATAATTCATCAACAAGTATATATATAACCATTCCATTATTCAAAAACATGGCAAATCAATGCAAAATATTCGGAATTCATCTTAATACCGAAACAATAAAAGATTTGAGATGTAAATATTATTCATCTTAGCTTTAGAGATTATAGAGATTGAGATGTGAATGGATTTGATTTGAATTAGCTTGTCCTTTAGCTTTTCCTTAATTTTCTTCCCCCTTTTTCTTATTAATGGTGGTCGGCCTCTTCTTTAAAATTTTGAAAATGAAAAGTGACCATGTATAGGAGAATACACGGCCAAGTTGAAGGGATATAGGAATGGCCTCTTTTCTATTTTACCCCTCCTCGATTTCGTTTTAACTCTTTCTTAATTCATTGTTAAATGGCACGGCTATACCTTAATTAAAATAAAATCTCAATCTCCTAATCAACACATTATTTTATTTAATTTAACTAATTAAATATCCTAAATAATGTTACCAAAAATCTGGGGTGTTACAGACTCCCCTCCTTAAAGAATTTCATCCTCGAAATTACGATAAGGTACATAACAATCAATCAAGAAGCTAAAACATAATATCAAACAAGTCATGATAAGTATCTCTAATCCTGCTCTCAACCTCCCAAGTACAGTCTCTGTCATCGTCACTCCGCTAGACTTTGACCAATCTGACCATCTTGGTTCTAAGCCTCTTCTCGTCTCTTGCAATAATGTGAATCGGTTCCTTACTATAGTCAAGTCCAGTCTACTACTAAGTCCTCTAGCACAGTCGATGCAATAGTAGTCTCCGGGTCTCTAACTCACTTTCTGAGATGAGAAATATGGAAAACATAATAGACTCCTACCAAACTGCTCGGTAACTCAACTCTATACGCGAGTTTCCCGATCCTCTCAATAATAGAATAAGGTCCAACGAATCTCATGCCAACTTTCCTAATTTCCCAAATCTAATCACACCCTTCGTCGGTGACACTTTGACGAAAACCTGATCTCCAACTGAGAACTCTAAATCTTTCCGTCTCTTATCTGCATAACTCTTCTGCCTAGACTGAGCCTCCTTAATTCTAGCCCGAATGACCTCAATCTTTTCTGCAGCTTTTTCGACCAAATCTGGACCAAGAACCAACCTATCTCCGATCTCCAACCAACATACGGGAGATTTGCATGGCCTATCATACAAAGCTTTAAACGGTGCCATCCCAATACTAGTCTGATAGTTGTTGTTATACGAAAACTCGACTAAATGCAGATGGTCTTCCCATGATTCCCCGAAATCTAGAACATAAGCTCTTAACAAATCCTCCAAGATTTTGTTAACTCTTTCTGTTTGCCCATCTTTCTGCGGATGGTAAGCGGTACTCATCTTGAGCTTGGTTCCCAAAACTTCTGGTAGACTCTTCCAGAATTCGCTAGTGAAGAAGGAATCTCTATCACTAACTATGCTACTAGGAATTCCATGCAGCCAAACCACATTCTTCATAAACAACTTCGCTAATACGGGTGCCATTCTGGTTAACTTAACTAGAAGGAAATGGGAACTCTTGGTCAATTTGTCGACTATAACCCATATACTTTCATTTCCTCTATTCGACCTTGGCAACCCGTCTATAAAATCCATGAAAATAGATTCCCACTTCCATACTAGTATATCTAATGGCTGAAGCAATCCACTTGGCTTCTGGTGTTCGGCCTTTTCCTGTTGGCAATTCAAGCACTGCTTTACCGATAAGCCAATATCCCGCTTTATACCTTCCTAGAAGAAACTCCTTTTCATTTCCTGATACATCTTAGTACCTCCTAGATGAATAGAGAACTTTGAACAATGGCATTCCTCCAAGACTTCTTTTTTTATGTTTCCTACACTCGGAACACATAATCTTCCTTTTTTTCTCAACCACCCATTCTAGTCAAGACTGAACTATTTCAAGTCATCGCCCTAGGTTCCATTCTATAACTTTCTGATCCATTCAGCTAACACTGGATCCTCTATCTGTTTAGAAGAAATCCTTCCGATCATCACTGGTCGAACTTCCAAATAAGATAATACAACTTTACCTCCACTAAACCCAGCCTCAGATCTTCACTGCACTCTACAATCTACCCATGCTTCTAAATCCTTCCACTCGGCAATCATTGCCAACAATGCATTCTGATTTTTCCTCCTAAGTGCATCTGCAACCTTGTTGCCTTTCCCCGGTGTGTACTCAATCCCAAAATCATAAGCGGCAATAAACTCTAACCACCTCTGTTGTCTCATGTTCAGCTCCTTCTGAGAGAACAAATACTTCAGCGACTTATGATTTGTATATAACTCAAACCTCTCTCCCAAAAGGTAATTTCTCCCCACCTTCAAAGCAAAAATAACTACAGCCAATTCTAAATCATGCGTCGGATATCTGACCCCATGCGGTCTAAGCTGCCTAGAAGCATAGGCAATCACTTTACCTCTCTACGTCAGCACAGCTCCTAATCTTGTTTCATACGCATCTATATAAACTACCAAATTCTGATTTCCTTCCGAAACAACTAAAACTGGTGCATGGGTCAATAAGTGTTTCAAAATCTGGAATGCTTCCTCACACTTATCGGTCCACACAAACTTCACATCATTTCTTGTTAGCTTGGTCATCGGTGCTGCTATTCGCGAAAAATCCTTAATGAATCTCCGATAATAACCAGCCAACCCAAGGAAACTCTTTATCTCCGCCATTGCCTCGGGTCTCTTCCAACTATTCACCGTTTCAATCTTAGTCGGATCTACTGACAACCCTTCCTCTGAGACTACATGACCAAGAAACTTCACTTCCTCCTTCCAGAAATGACACTTCGAAAACTTCGCTTTTACCTGATGCTGCCTCAGCGTCTCAAACACTACTCTAAGATGAACTTCATGCTCTCTTTCATCCTTAGAGTATATCAAGATATCATCTATGGAAACCAATACGAACCTATCCAAGTGCTCTCAGAAAAATAGGTTCATCAAATCCACAAAGAAAGCTGGTGCATTAGTCAGTCCGAACGGCATAACCAACCATACGACCCATATCTGGTCCTAAACGCCATCAAAGGTATAATATCCTCTGCCATTGAGCTAATAGAAACCTATCGCCAAATCCAACTGTTAGAATACCTTGGCTCCACTCAACTGGTCAAACAAATCGTCAATCCTTGGCAATGGATATCGATTCTTTATCATCCTCTCATTCAACTTATGATAATCGATACATAGCCTCAACGATCCATCCGGCTTCTCAGAAACACTGATGCAGCTCCCCAAGGCGAACTACTCGGCCTAATAAAACTCTTGCCTTCAAAATCTACCAACCGCACCTTCAACTCCCTCATCTCTGTAGGGGTCATCTTGCTTAGAGGTTTACTCACTGGTTCTTCTCTTGGAACCAAATCTATTTGAAACTCAATGGCTCATTTCGGTGGCAATCCTACTACATGCTCAAAAACATCTGCGAATTAACCATGAAAACTCGACTCAGCTCATCATCCAATTCCATAGCACCCAACAAGGCATACATCTCATCGCAAGAACCTTCTACGGTATAAACAATCTGGTCGCTACTATCAGGATGTCTAAGCGATATTTTCATATCCTGGCAAAATATCCTAGCATCGTACTCACTTAACCAATCCATACCAAGAATTATTCCAAACCCCAAAAAATCAAACACATGCAAACTGCAAACAAGAGCATGACCTAACAAGTCAAACTCTAACTAGTCACACCTAAACCATAGAGTTGCATACCCTCCTATTGGATTCGTAACCCGTAAGGAAGTAACTAAATATGTGGGTTCTAGGTTAAGGTTATTTATCAAACATCTAGATATAAAAGAATGCGATGCACCAGTATCAAATAGAACGCTAACAGACATACCATGAATCTGAAGCGTACCTCCCAAAACTGCCTTTCCTTTCTCCTGAGCTATTGGCTTCGAAGTAGCAGGCTCCAATGCATACATCTTGCCCTTTCCATCCTTAGCGGGCTCCTTGCACTGGTTCGTATAGTGGCATATCTTGTCACAGTTGAAGCACCTTACATTTTTCCTCCCAGCCACATCCTTTGCCTTTCCAGCACGACATTCATTAGCAATGTGCCCCTTCTTGTCGCACTTGAAGCAAACAATCTCTGACTTCCCTTTCTTAGCTGCTCCACCCTTCTGAGCATCCTTCTTAGGAAATAACTTCCTCTTCTGACTTTGTCCAACCTAGACTTCTTTAGCCTTACTCTTCTCTAGAGAATCAAGCATCTCATCATGCCTTAAGGCCATCTCCACTACAAAATCAGAAGGATCTCTAATATGGGGTAATGTAGCCCTTGCTAACTCAGGCATCAACCCCCTGATAAACTTCTCATTCCTCTTCATCACTGTATCAACTGAAGCATACCCATATATGGCCAACTCCTCAAACCTCCTAGCATACTCCAGAACAGACATCTCTTCTTGCTCTAATTCAGCAAACTTTCTGATCAGAGTTGACTATGCCCCCGCAGACATGAACCTCTCTTGGAACCTCCCCTTGAAATCTGCCTATGTCCAGGTTTCCTCATCTACACCAGCCGGCACACTGTTCCACCAAAACAAAGCTACTCTGTGGAGCTATCTCGAACCAAGCCTCCTCTTCTGCTCATCATTGAGCCCCAAGTCTACAAAGATTCTCTCACAGTGCAACAACCAACTTTCCACCTCTATAGCATCCTCTGTCCCCAGAAATGGCTTCCCTCCAAGCTTAGCATAATCTCCGGTCAGCTTAGCATAATGGTTAATTACTGAAAATTCCGGAACTCCTGCCCCTGCAGCATCTCCTCCCACCACTCCAGCTACGATTCCAGGTTGCATCATATTCATAAAAAACTGATACATAGCTCTCATGTCCACTTGCGGGATTCCAACACCCTCATTCTCTGCTTGTGCTTGACCTTGGGTCCTCCTTGTATTGGGTCTGCATTCCCATCGGTGCCCTCCCCTTTTGGGTTAACTCTTCCTCTTCTACCATCCATATCTGTATTCAAACCTCATGAGATACAGAAAAATTCCCTAACAAAGATAGGAGACTAGAGATAAAGCATATACTTATACGTAACATACAAGTATGTTATTATAGCGTTATCCCATACCTCGATCTTACTCTAATTCCTTAGGATTATGTTTTAAAAACCATTTTTTGTTTAAAGTTTTTCATAAATCTATTCTCTGATACCAAGTTGTAACTTCCTGTATCTAGAGCCTAAAAGCTAAGCGCTACAGATGTTGTAGTCATCCATAGTATTAACTTCTGGTGACAAAATACGGTAATGCTAATGGTATCCATAATATTAGAAGCACTTGAATATGAACAAATCACAGATTTCCAAAAACAACATTTTACTGATTACATTTCAAACAAATTCATATTTCAAATTACATAATCCCATAATTTTTTCCCAGGTAAAGATCGATTATAATTACAATAATACGCCAAGAGCAAAATATGACGATGTCCCCTTGATTGATCAGAGAAAGATAGTCATATCTGACTCAATATACACAATGGAGAATAAGGATAATAATATGTAAATCCTAATTAGCTATCCGTCAGCCACCTGCTCATCTCCGTAAGCTTTATTCGCCAAAATTTCAAAAACCTGAAAGCCTTAAACCTCAGTCTACTCAAATTAATTTTGAGTACCCGAGAGTTTAAGGGGAAACAAAAACTTCGAGTCAGACATAAAGCCTGGTGTGAATAATTTTGTTACATCTCGGTTTACTGATATTAAGTGAGACCACACCGCTTAACGGAACGTGTTTCCCCTCACTAATATTCTTTCCAAAACATATATTTTGCAATTCTTTCCTGCAACCAAACTGATTATAATAATAAATATAGCAATATCTGTTATGCTATAAACAAATAACTGATGGACTATCTGTCCATGAGTAATAAATGGACTATCTATTCGAAAACTGGGCAGATTGCCCGCAAACTGGACTAACTGTCCGCAATCTGGACTAACTGTCCTCGAACTGGACTAACTATCCAAATCAAAATGGACTATCTGTCCCAATCATTTTCCTAGGGTTAACTACCCTTCATATTTTTTCTTAAAAACCTTTTCAAAATGATTTAATCTTTTAAATCATATTTATACAAGGAAAATATATTCTTAGCTTTAATCTAAGCTATTTTGCAATGTTATATATACTTTACTCAAAATAATGTTGATGAATTTATTGAGGACTGACTATCCTTCCAAATCAAGTTAAAACCCTTTTTAACTTTAAAATACTTAGGCTATATTGCCCATTTAATATATTTGAAACCTTTGTTTAAAACCTTTTAACAACCCTTTCGAAACCCTTGAAGTTAACCCCTTCGAAACCATTGAAAGTGACCCTTTCGAAACCATTAAAAGCCTTTCCTTCGAAAGCTTCAAAACATTAGACATCCCTCTTTAAAACCTTTAAATATTGCCTTTTGAAAACATGGAAAATATCTTTCCTTTCAACCCTATCGAAACCCTTCATTAAAACCCTTCATTAAAACCTTTTGAAACGGTCAACACTCAATCCTTTCGAAAGAACTTTGGGTTCAATTTTAAAACATGTGTAAACCTTTCGAAACCATTCAAAAATTTACCCCTTCAAAACCTTTGAAAACCATTTCGGTCGAAACCCTTCGGATTATGCCTTCAAGTAGAGCAAAAGGATCATAAACCCATTAAAGTCAAAAACATCTATTTCGAAACCATTAAAACTATCTCTTTCGAAACCATTTGGGTTTTACTTCAATCATAAAAAAAGGTCTTTAAAACATTTAAGTCGAAAGCATCTATTTAGAAATCATTTTCCTAAGTAAAGAAGTGATGGTGTCGAAACCATCCCTTCAAAAGCATTGGAGAAATGGCCAGGTTTTTAGAAAACAAAACAAACCTTTCGAAACCATCTGGATCGAAAGGTAGGAAGCGGCAGCTAAAAGGTTTTGACTTAGTTGAAAGCACTCACTTAAAATCAAATGCATAACCCAATCAAAACAATTCTTTTTAAAACCATTTGACCCAGTCGAAAGCTAACCAAGTCGAAAGCTACTTAGTCGAAAGCAAGCAGGCGCATTTTCCTTTAAAATCAAAGTAATGCCTTAACCCCTTCGGAACCCCTGGTTTTGACTCTATACCTTCCGCCTACATCCATTTCACTACGTACCAGTTAACGGATACCATGTGCATTGGTTTTGACAGTGTCGGAGGCGAAGGTAAGGAGGCGGAACCTGGTGCCAAAAGCATCGAAACAGTGAAAAACGTGTAGATTTGTCCTTTTAAACTATTTCTTTTGCACCTAACCTGCCTAGTTTGTCTAAAGCTGATTGGTTGCCATTGCACTTTTTCAAAAGTGCTACCGACTTTCCATATTTAACAATTTAAATTAATTTACAAAAAGCCCCTTCTCCTTCCTTAATTATATAAAACATTTAAGTCTCATACCTTAAATAATTTTATATAACCATTAAAACACTTAGTAAAATTCTATAAAAATTCCAGAAAATCTCTTCTAATATGTTTTCCAACATATAAAAATTTCAGACCCAAACATTTAATTATTTAACCATAAATAATTAATAACCCAAATTAACATTTTCTTTACTAGAAAATTCATATAAATTCCACAAAAATTCTGAAAATCGAAACCCATATCTAGAATATCATTTTTGATATTCATAAAATTTCGCAAGGCATTTGGATGTCATTTAATAGGGTTTTCACCTTAAACATATCATAAATTCAGTATGAACAACCATAATTCATCAACAAGTATATATATAACCATTCCATCATTCAAAAACATGGCAAATCAATGCAAAATATTCGGAATTCATCTTAAAACCGAAATAATAAAAGATTTGAGATGTAAACATTATTCACCTTAGGTTTAGAAATTATAGAGATTGAGATGTGAATGGATTTGATTTGAATTAGCTTGTCCTTTAGCTCTTCCTTAATCTTCTTCCCCCTTTTCTCTTATTAATGGTGGTCGGCCTCTTCTTTAAAATTTTGATAATGAAAAGTGAACATGTATAGGAGAATACACACCAAGTTTAACGGATATAAGAATGGCCTCTTTCCTATTTTACCCCTCCTTTATTTCGTTTTAACTCTTTCTTAATTCATTGTTGAATGACACGGCTATACCTTAATTAAAATCGCAATCCTCTAATAAACACATTATTTTATTTTATTTAACTAATTAAATATCCTAAATAATGTTACCAAAAATCTAGGGTGTACAGCAGTAGAGTGGCCAAAAGAATGACAAAATGAGCATATATCGGGTTTCCAACTGTAGCTAACATTCACATCTGCTACATGGCCCTCGTAGATTCTTACATGCAATTTGGAAGGGGTTGACGATCCTGTTTGATTTCAATTAGATCCTTGGCGTAGACAAGTTTCCTCCTAGCCACAGTATTAATATCAAAACATTTCAAATCCCCGACAAGGTTTTCAAACCAACTAAGACCTTCCATCGTTTGGAAAATCGAAGGGATATTGGAGAAATGAGCCTAAACTAAAATAGAAAGAACTTGTTACTTAGCCATGTCCACGGTTAGACTCCATGGTATGATAATGATGGGTTTACCTTCGATGAATATAGGATCGGATTCTAATATGAGTGATCTTTCTTCAGGATTAGAAAAGCAAAGAAGAACATGGAGTTGTCAACGTGAACTTTAAGGCCACCGTTAAGTTTACACAATCTTCTACACCTCTCTCAAAAAATTTCATAAGGTGGGTTCAAATCCAAGAAGAACCTAACAAGATAATCCTTTCAATGATCCAAACCTGCTTCAATTACTTCATATGGAGCAATCATAATTCTGTCCACATGAATTACATTAAACTTTTTGGGAGTGTAAGTGCTTGCATTACATGGCTGATTTGAAAATAGGGATGACCATTTGGGGGAAATTGTTTGATGTGGAAGACTATTGTTTCTAATAGGACAAGATTTCGGGTTGCTGGGTGAGGCAATATCACAAACAAGTAGGGAGCATCCTACTAAAACATTATATCCATTAAGCATTATTGGATCATAAGGTTTTGAATGCTGACAAGAGACAAAAGTTCACGAATCTACGACTATGGCTAATCTGGACTCATCGACTCAAATATAGTTTGTATTATTGTAACTAGAGTCAATAAGTATAGAGTCTAGTATATAAATTTGTTAAAATCTATCCTCAAAGCTCATCACTCAAAAATTCATTTACGAAACTTGCATACGTCATGTACACACACAAAGTTTTCAAGTACACTGGAAAAACAGTATTCGGTCGACTGAATACTATATGTTAGTCGACTAATTCTGTTTTGAAACTTTTTATATATTCAGTAGACAATCGACTGAACTGTCTAGGTCAGTCGACTGACTCTGTACATTTTTTTATGCACGTTTGAAATTCAGTCGACTACCCAAGCAAGTTTAGTCGACTGAATCTCCAACTGTCAGTTTTCTCCAAAAGACACTTCTTTTGATCAGAGGGTTCCTTCTTCCTGGAAGGTCACAACTCTTAGATTCTAACAAATGTCAATTTCCAGAAGTCATATCTCATCACACACTATATATACACTCAAGATTCATAGATCCAATCACCTAATTTTTTCTATTCTCTTTTGAGCTATAGCACTTAGAATTCTTAAGTTCAATATCTACAAGCATTCATTCAATCATTGCTTACGTATTCATTTCCATATTCTTCAAGCAATATTAAAATTCCTATTCTTCATACACACACAAATATACACATCTACTTTGAGGATAAGATTATAGGAAGGGTGTACTACAGGAGAAAAATTCATGTTATTCAGAATACACAAAGTTAAGTTAAATCCAGTTTGTAAGAAAGTCCTATTCGGTTGCTCAGGCGGTCAAGTCCTATTTTGTTGCTCAGGTGGTCAAAGTCCTGTTTGGTTGCTCAGGCGGTGTAATATCTATTCCTCCAGGTTAAGTAAGGGCTGCTAGCTATAATTCCAGAAGAAGCCTGGGACTGGACATAGAACGGGAGTTCGAACCAGTATAAAAATCTCTGGTGTCATTTTCCTGCTATTATTATTTTACAGTTATTTTCCATATTAGTTATTTATTATACTCCATATTTCACATCCTATAGCATAGTGACTTTCATTCGATATCAGAGCGAGTCCATCATATAACTGTAACATAGTTATCTGAAATTGTTTTAATATGGAAAACAACACCAGCACTGTTGCTAACACTATCTTTTTAGAAGGTCAATCTACTGCACGACCACCTCTATTTAATGGAATGAACTATAACTATTGGGCTACTAGAATGAGAATCTATATACAAGCAAGTAGTTATGAAAACTGGAACATTATGCAATCTGAATATACTATTCCTACTACTAAATATTCAACATGGTCTAACACACAAAAATTAGATGCTACTGCAAATGCTAAAGCTATGAATATGTTACATTGTGCATTAGACAAAAATGAATTTAATAGAATAAGCATGTGTAAAACTTCTCATGAAATTTGGCGTACACTTAAAATTAAAATGAAGGTACTAACAAAATAAAACAGAGTAAAATTTCTATGCTCAAAAATCAGTTCCAGAATTTTAAATGAAGCAAGATAAGACTATAAATGAAATGTACTCTAGATTTCAAGATATATATCATTCTTTGATAGCATTAGGAGAACCTTATACAGATTTTGATATTGTTTCAAAAATCCTTAACTCACTGATGGATGAATGGGAACGAAAAGTCTTAGCAATTGAAGAAGCTAACGACATTTTGACCATAAAACCATAGGAGTTGATTGGAAATATAATGCCTTATGAAGTTAATCTCCAGGCAAAACGAGTACATGCTCAAGATAAGAAGAATATATCATTCCAGGCAAAAAAGGATGAATCAGATTCAGATGAAGAAGATATGGCGTCCATTGCTAAAAATTTCAAAAAAAATTTGAAATTTAGAAAAAACACCAAATTCAGAAATAACAAGAACGGTTTTAACAACAATAACAACACCAACAAACTATCATCATCTGCACTAGAATGTTATGAATGTCACAAGAAAGGCCATATCAAGAAGACTGACCTGAGAAAAAGAAAGACACACATAAGCACAAGAAAGACAGAATCAAGAAGAAAGCTTTCTCTGTCACATGGGATGATTCAGAATCATCTTCATCAACAAATAGTGACTCGGACAGTGATTCAGAACAAGCCAACGTTTTCTTTATGGCCACAAAAGATGAGGTGAGTGATCTAACTTTTGATGATCTTTTGGAATTCAATTCAGAATTACTTGATAAATTAAAAGGAAAAAATAGAAAGTACAAAGAAACTCTTGAAAAATTGAATAGAACTGAAATCGAAGTACAAATGCTAAGAAATGAAAAGAAAATTTTAGAAGAAGAAATTCAAGTTACTCAAGAATCTTGTTCTAATATGACATCTCAACTTTCTCTGCTAAGTCAAGAGATAGAAACTCAAAAAGAAAAGAATGATGCTTTATTAATTGAGAATCATGACCTTAAAGCAAATGTCAAGAGTTTAGAGTAAGATAACTCTAGCCTTAAAACAAAGTTAGAAGACATTACTAAAAATGTCTCTAATTTTAAGAAAGGTGGAGAAAATCTTTCCAAAATTATAGAAAATTCTCAAACTATTTCTAATAAAAGAGGACTAGGATATAAGCATTCTTCTAAAATTATTCCTAAGAAAAAGAATTCTTCGTATAAAAGAAATAATAATGTTGAAAAACCTAGTTCAACAATTTCAAATTTGACTAAAACAATCAAAATTTGAGTTCCTAAAACAAATAATTCTTTGATTAGAAAAAAAATATATAAAATCTTTTATAAAAACTGTTCATAAAAACAAAGATTTTATTGTCAAAAGGAATACTGAACCCTCTTGGGTTTGGCTTCCTAAGACCTAACTCTTAGGACCCAAAATACAATAGTGGGTACCAATGTTAATTCTTTATTTTGTAGGTACCACCAAAAAAGAGAGGAAAATGGATACTAGACAGTGGTTGCTCAAAACACATGACAGGAAACAAGGAAATGCTAACGAATATTATCTACTCAGATGGAGGATCTGTCATATTAAGAGATAATTCCAAGGACATGTCATTATAAAAGGCAATGTGAGCAATAACGGTATATCTAATTTACCTCTTATTACTGATATTTTATTAGTTAAAAATTTAAACACAATTTACTTAGTAACAGCCAATTGTGTGACAAAGGATTTAATGTAACGAGCTGGATTTTTCGCGTTCGAAAATCGACATCCATACTTTACATCGTACTCGAATGCCATAGATTCGACCGTTCAAATCCGAGTTGCCGGAGCTTATAACACAGTTAAGTAAATAACACAATGGAAGAAAAAGAATAATACATTGATATACAATATCTGATACAATATCTGATACAATAGAGTGATACAATGAATATCAATATACATCAGAGATATGATACAAGAAATAGCAGCGGAAAAGAAAATAGATAACACCAGCAGCGGATAATCTCCATCTCCAAAACGCCAATCCAGAAATAGCTTCAACTCTCAATAACGATGCACAAAGATAAGCAAGTGCAGTCCATATCCAAAGACTGAACTAGCTCTAGATAATCTACTGAACCTGACTATCTGAAAAACCCAACTCTAGACTGCCCGTGTAGAAAATTTTGAGCACCCAGAGGTTTAGGAAAGAAACAATAAACTCCAGATCAGTCATGGGACTGGTGTGAGCAACAAAAACGGTTTATCTTTAAAAACAAATAGCAAAAGAATTTTTAAAGTCAATTCGCAATGCTTTTGGAAAATGAAACTACCATAAGACCTCCCACCACACACACAATGCAATCGCAGACTTGGAGGATATTTCTTCTTATGTTAGTCAAATATGCTTACTACGCAAAATCAAAACTCTTTTGATATTATTACTAGTGCATAGTGCAGAAAATCCTTTCGAAAATACAATATTAATCTTAGCCAGCATATGTACCATTATATTATGCTTGCTATAGCTGCCGCCTGAGGAGACAGGTTATACAACTGCAATCGTAAAGGGCTCGTATTGTTTCTTTGGATTTCCAACAAATGGTCAGGCAAAGGAACTTCCCAAATAAAATAGAATGCCTCTGGAGCGACGTTCCCGGATCCTAACCGGATCTCTGCTACATAAGGCCGGGTTACCCCTAGCTGGGTAACTACTGACATGAGTATGCCACCTCCCGGTCGTTAGCGACCTTTATCCGAGGTACCTCTAATCCAACAACCACAAAGCAATCACAAAGTAATAGATTCGCAGCAACCACAAAGTAAGTGTAACGACCCGTATTTTTAACGGATCGACAAGTTCGACAGAATTTGGAATTTTAGAGTTTTTGAGCCATTTCAGATTTTATAAGTCCTGAGTTGTGAACGACTTAGTGTAAGTCGTGAGTCGTATACGACTTAGGGGATAGGAGCGACTCAGGGATTTGGCTAGTTAAGGGTGTAAGGATAAGTCGTTTGAACGACTTAAGGGGTAGGCGCGACTTAAGGACTGGGCGAGATAAGGCTTAAGTTGTAACAGTTGAGTCGTACCCAAGTTATCTGATGAGTCGTACCCAAGTTATCTGATGAGTCGTACCCAAGTTATCTGATGAGTCGTACCCAAGTTATCTGATGAGTCGTATTCTGGTTAACTGATGAGTCGTCTGACCAGTTGAGTCGTAACCCCAGCTATTTGTTAAGTCGTGACCGACTCAGTAGTTGGCTGCTAGGTTATAAGTCGTAGGATAGTGGAATTTGATAAGTCGTAGACGACTTAGTAGTTGAGTCGTATATCCAGTTAAGTCGTAGACGAGTATCCCAGTAGCCTAGCTAAGTCGTGAGATTGATAAGTCGTAGCCGAGTTAACTGTTAAGTCGTAAGGGATCTGGGTTTTTGTTGAGTCGTAGGCGCACGCTATGAGTCGTAACCGACATAGGAGATAGCTGTTTTGTCATGAGTCGTAGGCAGATGTGTGTTAAGTCGCTAAGGGTAGTCTGGTTAGATCGTAGAAGCCAGAAGTCGTTGAGTCGTAGGGCTTTGAGTCGTAAGTCGTAAACGACTCATGGAGGCAGACGAGATAGGGATTTCAGCTATAAATAGGAGAGTTTCTCTTCATTTTTGGGATCCGGATTTTGAAGCGACGAAGTGCTGCCATTTTGAGAGCTCGACTTCTACACTTCTTCACTTCTTTTCTCCACTCTAATCTAGTGCTTCCTTCCATCCAAATCAAAGATCAAGATTGAAGATTCAAGAGCTAAAGTTGAAGATCTTCATCTTTTCAAGAGAGATTTCTTCGTTTGAAGCAGATTCGTGATAGATCAAGCTTGATTCTCCGCTGTCCAGATCTGAAGCGTGTTGATTTGGGTTTGTTTAGGTGATTTGGTGAGTGGTGATTATCTCTCACACGGATCCAAAGGAGTATATCGGATTGTTGGCTTGATTTGGTGTTAAAATAGAGATTTCCATGCATTTTCTTCATCCAAAGTGTAGATCCATATAGATCCATTGTTCATGATGATGTTACATCCATTTTATCATAAATTAACCCATGCAAGTTCATTCATCAAGTTTATAGAGATATAATCCATGTTTTCATGCTTATTGGACTTTCAACTCTTTAATTACGAAAATGCCATTATTGTTATAATTGTCTACTTAGATCATTTTTGAATGCTTGATTGCTTGATTTGATTGATTGTTATGAACTAGATGATTGATGATTAGATCTAGATCGAAGATGATTCAAAAGCTAAGGGAAAGGCTCTTGAATTGGAAAAGCTGCTCGTGGCATATGTAACGGGATGATGAAGCTCTTATGCATAGATTTGATGATGTGATGTTGAGATGAGGCTTCGCGAGGATGTGATGAAGCGAGGCAATCATGTGATGAAGACTTGGTCTAATCCAGACGGGATCATTCCAAGCATGTTGATAACTCGGTGATATGATTCGAGTTGAGGATAATGAATGGATATGAGAATAGTCATCGAGGAGGATGACTAGGAGGCTTGGATAGCATCGTTGTTGAAGGTTCTAGCATGCTCTAAGCAAGAGTACGTTTGGGCAGATTCGATAGTCCCAACGGCCAACTGTTGATGGTCGAGTACTCTGGGCAGATTCGATAGTCCTAGGCACGGGTTGCGACGACGTGCGGGAGTTATGTCTAGAACCGGGGTTTCCATTAGCCCTTGACGGACGGCTGAAAGAATGTTCCGGTCATTCAATTAACGGTGATATCGAAGCAATGATAACAGTGATAGCCAGAGTCATGGATGTTTGGTTGTATCGTCATTCAGACTCAAGAGCGGTATTTTCTGGGTGCTTATCTGATTTAGGCCTTGGTACTTGGAAAACATCGCCCTTGACTCGAGTGATAGTAGCTTTACTTTAAATTGTATGCTCTGCTATGTTTGCTTCTGCTTAGTGTGTGTCTGGGGGCTATCACTGTAGAATGAGGTTGGAGTGGGAGGGTTGTATTCCTATTCCTTTTTCCTTTATGCTCTTTTGGTATGTTGTTAGTTAATTTACTGCTCACTAAGACTGTTGTCTGACTCAAGGCTTTATGTTTTAATTCTTATTACCTTGGGCTGTTCGTCCATTTTGGGACGGGCAGACTAGGTAGCAGGTGACAGGTGCTGTTCTCTTCTCACGATGCTGATATCGAAGACAAGCTTGAGGGTTGCATATTATCTTCTTCTTATATGTACTGGATATTCCGCTGTTTTGTATTCTTTGAGAGATATGTAGTGAGGCTTGATGTATTGACTATTTGGATGCTTGTATTCAACTATTATGAAGTTTTATATGATGTCATTTTGTTCTATAAAGCTTCACTATACATATGTTCTATTGTATTTTGTCCATGCGCTGTGAGTAATACGATAGATTCTGTTGCTTTAATTTACCTTAACAATCGTCCATGGTCGCCTGGCACACTTTACAGCGCACTGTCTCTAGATTCGGTGCAGGGGTCATGGGCGGATCGTCACATTTGGTATCAGAGCATTGGTTAATCGATTTTACCCAACGCTCGCCGTCGTAACTACATATGAGAGACGTAATTGTATTTTGATGGATGATTACTATATATAATATAGTAGCTTAGTAGAGTTTGAGTCCTTTATGCAGTTGTTTCTCTAGATATTCTAATCATTCCTTTTTATAGATATTGAGAATGAGTCGAAGAGGGAGACCAGCTGCTAGGGAAGGCCGTGCTACTGAAGAGACTGCTGATTATGCAGCCATGTTCGAAGCTATGATGACTTCGATCATGAGAAGGATACCAGTTCCGGGGGCAGCAGTAGATGTTGGAGTTCAAGTCCAAGCTCCGAAACCAGTGGATTTTGCTAAGTTGTGCAAGGATTATACTGCTCTTGGAGGGAAGGTTTTCTTGGGAACAGAATCAACTATCGAAGTCCAGAGATGGATAGATGCTTGTAGAAGGATCTTTGGTGATTTGGGAATTGATGATGCAACTAAGAGGAAGTTGGCATCAAGGCAGCTTCAAGGGAGAGCCTCTGATTGGTGGAACTCTATTACCATCAATACTGCGGAGGAAGAGATTACTTGGGAGCAATTCCAAGTCAGATTTGAAGCTAAGTTCATTTCTACAGCTCAGAAGTCTGTTCTGTTCAAGAGGTTTGTGGAGCTCAAGCAAGGTGGAAGATCAGTTCTTGAGTATGTTTCTGAGTTTGAAGCTTTGTCCAAGTATGCCCGGTCATATATTGAGTTTGCATATCAGAAGAATGAGAAGTTTGTGACAGGCTTGGACAGTTATCTAGGGAGACAGTTGGTGGATCATTTGGACGATTCATTTGAGAAGCTTGTGGAGAAAGCTCTTAGGCATGAGAGTCTGTTTCCTAAGGAAGGACCTGTTGTTGCTGTTACCAAGGGAGAGTCTAAACCACAGCAGGGTGGAAACCAGAAGAGGAAGCAGCAGCATCAGAAGGGTAAGGATGGCCAGAAGAAGCCGAAAGGCGAGGTAACTTGCTACAATTGTCAGCAGAAGGGCCATTTCTCTAAGGATTGTAAGAATCTGAAGGTGCCAATGAAGTGTCACAACTGTGACAAGCCAGGGCACATCAGGAAGAATTGTCCAGAACCGAGGAAGGACAAGCAGATTGTGCAAGCTTATGCTTTGGGAGCTGTTCCGTCGTCTTCAAAAGCTCCTACTGCTGAAGAGAAGGGAAAGAGTGTGGTTGTTCAAGGTACTCTTTTCCTATGTGGTGTTCCGGTTAGAGTTCTGTTTGATACTGGAGCGTCGCATTCGTTTGTTTGTAATGAACTCGTAGGCTGGTTAAGTTTGGCACCGGATATTGTTGATAGGCCATTGGTTGTGACTAATCCAGTTGGGGGTTCGTCTTGTTTGTGTATGTTATGCCGTGGTCTAGTAGTGTCGAGTCATGGTTGCTCTTTTGTTTGTGATTGCTTTGTTCTGAACTTTGCGGGGTTCGGAATTATCTTGGGTATGGACTGGCTTAGGAAGTATGCGGCTAAGGTTGATTGTGAGAGGCTGGAGGTGACAGTCGAGAATGTGGAAGGGCGAAAGATTGTGATACGATGTAAGCATGAGGAAGGCGTCTTCATGAGCTTCATGTATTCGCTAGTTGTTCCACGGGATGGACTGTCTTTAGTGCCAATCGCAAATGGATTCGAGGATGTCTTTGACGAAGTCAAAGGGTTGCCGCCGCATAGAGAGATCGAGTTTCGGATAGATCTTATTGAAGGAGCCAGACCTGTTGTGATGCCTCTTAGGCGGATGGCGCCTAGGGAACAGCAAGAGTTGAAGGTGCAAGTTGATGATCTTTTGAAGAAAGGATTCATTCGGCGTAGTGTGTCCGAGTGGGGTGCACCAGTTGTGTTTGCAACCAAGGCAGATGGGTCGTTGAGATTGTGCGTCGATTATCGTGAGCTGAATAAAGTGACTAAGAAGAACAAGTATCCATTGCCGAGGATAGATGACTTGTTTGATCAGCTTCACGAAGCTAAGGTGTTTTCTCAGATGGATTTGGCAACGGGATTTCACCAGTTGAGAGTAGCTAAGGATAGTGTGCCGAAGACTGCTTTTAGGACACCATCCGGTTTCTTTGAGTGGCTGGTAATGCCGTTTGGATTGACTAACGCGCCAGCATATTTTATGGATCTTATGAATAGAGTGTTCAGAGATCAGTTGAACAAGTTCATACTTGTGTTCGTGGATGATATCCTGATTTATTCCAGAACGGAGGAAGAGCACAAGACGCACTTGCATATTGTTTTAGAGATCTTACGGAAACATCAGCTGAAGGCTAAGTTTTCGAAGTGTCACTTCTGGAAGAGTGAAGTGAGGTTCTTAGGCCATGTGATTTCTGGAAATGGAATAGCGGTTGATCCCGCTAAGGTGGCAGCAATCCAGGATTGGGTTAGACCTAAGAATGCATCTGATGTGAGAAGTTTTCTTGGATTAGCAGGATATTATCGACGGTTTATCAAAGACTTCTCCAAGATAGCTGCACCATTAACAGGATTGACGAAGAAGAACCAAGTGTTCAGTTGGGATGCTAAGTGTGAGCAAGCTTTCGGAATCCTGAAAGAGAGATTGACGAGTGCTCCTGTTTTGACTATTCCTAGTGGGAATGATGAGATGGTGGTTTACACCGACGCATGTGGTACTGGACTTGGAGCAGTGCTGATGCAGAAGGATAAAGTTGTTGCGTATGCCAGTCGACAACTGAAGCCGCATGAAAGGAATTACCCAACTCATGATTTGGAGTTAGCGGCGATTGTATTTGCTCTGAAGATGTGGAGACATTATCTGTTGGGAGTTCGATTCGAGTTGTTTACGGATCACAAGTCGTTGAAGTATCTTTTCTCCCAAAAGGATTTGAATCTTCGGCAGCAACGTTGGCTAGAGTTTTTGGCATCATATGATTTTGGTATAGCTTATACTCCGGGAAAAGGTAACGCAGTGGCAGATGCGTTAAGTCGAAGACATGCAGGATTGGGAGCCATGTTTTCTGAATGGAAGAATCTCGAGTATTTAGCTGGATTTGACTTCAGGCCTAGATGCGAACTGGAACCTGAGATGTTGGCAAACTTATCAATAAGACCCACTCTAGTGGAAAGGATTGGTGAGAGCCAAAAGCGAGATGATAAGCTTGTCAAGATTATCCGTGAATTGGAATCTGGATTGGATCCAGAAAAGATAAAGGATTCGAGGTCGATCGAGAGGGTTGGCTTCGGAAGCAAGGACGACTAGTTGTTCCCGATATAGATGAATTGAGGAGTGAAGTTCTGAAGGAATGTCATCACTCGAAGTTGACAATTCATCCAGGTGGAAATAAGATGTATCGGGATATGAAGAGAACCTACTACTGGGAAGGTATGAAGAAGGATGTTGGAAATTTTATTTCCAAATGTATGAACTGCCAGTTGGTAAAAGCCGAACAGAAGAAGCCAAGTGGATTGCTTCAGCCATTAGAAGTTCCTACATGGAAGTGGGAACAAGTGTCGATGGATTTTATCGATGGATTGCCTAGAACCAGAACGGGAAATGAAGGGATTTGGGTCATTGTGGATCGTCTGACTAAGAGTGCACGATTCATTCCTGTTCGATCGACTAGGACTGCATCAAAGTTGGCTGAGTTGTATGTTAAGTGGATAGTTCGATTCCATGGTATTCCGAAGAGTATAGTGAGCGATCGAGACCCATTGTTCACTAGTGGATTTTGGAAGAGCTTCCAGGAAGTCTTGGGAACCGAGTTGTGTTTGAGTACAGCTTATCATCCCCAAACAGATGGTCAGATCGAGAGAGTCAACCGAGTTTTGGAAGATCTTCTCAGAGCATGTGTTTTGGACTTCGGAGGATCATGGGAAGATCACCTTCATTTGGTGGAGTTTGCGTACAACAACAGTTACCAGTCAAGCATTGGTATGGCACCGTATGAGGCATTGTATGGAAGACCGTGTAACTCTCCAACATGTTGGTTGGAAACTGGGGAAAAGCTGATACTTGGACCAGAGATGATTCGGCAGACTTCAGATTGCATAGAGATCATTCGGCAACGAATGAAGGTAGCACAAGACCGTCAGAAGAGTTATGCCGATAAGCGTCGTAAGAATTTGGAATTCGACATAGGAGATATGGTTTTTGTGAAGATTTCTCCACTGAAGAATGTTATTCGATTCGGGAAGAAGGGAAAATTGACTCCGAGATTTGTTGGACCATTCCCGATTACCGAGCGAATTGGAAAGCTCGCTTATAGACTGGAGTTACCTGAGAAGATGTCGAGTGTGCACAATGTTTTTCACATATCATATCTACGGAAGTATGTGCACGACTCGAGTACGGTGGTTTCTGCTGATAGCTGTGAAGATTTCGAAGTTGATCCAGTCGATAGAAGACCTCGTAAGCCGCTTCGTGTTGTAGAAACCGACACGAAACAGCTTAGGAGGAAGGTAGTTAAGTTGCTCAAGATACAATGGAGTAATGATGATAACGACTGTACGTGGGAGGTGGAAGAGAGGATGAAAGCAGCTCATCCCGAACTCTTCAAGGTATGGCCCTAAGGTGTCGTATCATCTAACAACATTGTAACTTGTTCTAAGTCTTAGAATTCTGTACGCTAAGCTAGAATTGGATGCATGGTTTGCTGATTGTTATGGTTGGTAGGCGTACAGAATAGTCTTCGATTGCTTTGTTTGTTTGGAATTTCGGGGGCGAAATTCCTAAGGGGGCGAGAATGTAACGACCCGTATTTTTAACGGATCGACAAGTTCGACAGAATTTGGAATTTTAGAGTTTTTGAGCCATTTCAGATTTTATAAGTCCTGAGTCGTGAACGACTTAGTGTAAGTCGTGAGTCGTATACGACTTAGGGGATAGGAGTGACTCAGGGATTTGGCTAGTTAAGGGTGTAAGGATAAGTCGTTTGAACGACTTAAGGGGTAGGCGCGACTTAAGGACTAGGCGAGATAAGGCTTAAGTTGTAACAGTTGAGTCGTACCCAAGTTATTTGATGAGTCGTACCCAAGTTATCTGATGAGTCGTACCCAAGTTATCTGATGAGTCGTACCCAAGTTATCTGATGAGTCGTATCCTGGTTATCTGATGAGTCGTCTGACCAGTTGAGTCGTAACCCCAGCTATTTGTTAAGTCGTGACCGACTCAGTAGTTGGCTGCTAGGTTATAAGTCGTAGGATAGTGGAATTTGATAAGTCGTAGACGACTTAGTAGTTGAGTCGTATATCCAGTTAAGTCGTAGACGAGTATCCCAGTAGCCTAGCTAAGTCGTGAGATTGATAAGTCGTAGCCGAGTTAACTGTTAAGTCGTAAGGGATCTGGGTTTTTGTTGAGTCGTAGGCGCACGCTATGAGTCGTAACCGACATAGGAGATAGCTGTTTTGTCATGAGTCGTAGGCAGATGTGTGTTAAGTCGCTAAGGGTAGTCTGGTTAGATCGTAGAAGCCAGAAGTCGTTGAGTCGTAGGGCTTTGAGTCGTAAGTCGTAAACGACTCATGGAGGCAGACGAGATAGGGATTTCAGCTATAAATAGGAGAGTTTCTCTTCATTTTTGGGATCCGGATTTTGAAGCGACGAAGTGCTGCCATTTTGAGAGCTCGACTTCTACACTTCTTCACTTCTTTTCTCCACTCTAATCTAGTGCTTCCTTCCATCCAAATCAAAGATCAAGATTGAAGATTCAAGAGCTAAAGTTGAAGATCTTCATCTTTTCAAGAGAGATTTCTTCGTTTGAAGCGGATTCGTGATAGATCAAGCTTGATTCTCCGCTGTCCAGATCTGAAGCGTGTTGATTTGGGTTTGTTTAGGTGATTTGGTGAGTGGTGATTATCTCTCACACGGATCCAAAGGAGTATATCGGATTGTTGGCTTGATTTGGTGTTAAAATAGAGATTTCCATGCATTTTCTTCATCCAAAGTGTAGATCCATATAGATCCATTGTTCATGATGATGTTACATCCATTTTATCATAAATTAACCCATGCAAGTTCATTCATCAAGTTTATAGAGATATAATCCATGTTTTCATGCTTATTGGACTTTCAACTCTTTAATTACGAAAATGCCATTATTGTTATAATTGTCTACTTAGATCATTTTTGAATGCTTGATTGCTTGATTTGATTGATTGTTATGAACTAGATGATTGATGATTAGATCTAGATCGAAGATGATTCAAAAGCTAAGGGAAAGGCTCTTGAATTGGAAAAGCTGCTCGTGGCATATGTAGCGGGATGATGAAGCTCTTATGCATAGATTTGATGATGTGATGTTGAGATGAGGCTTCGCGAGGATGTGATGAAGCGAGGCAATCATGTGATGAAGACTTGGTCTAATCCAGACGGGATCATTCCAAGCATGTTGATAACTCGGTGATATGATTCGAGTTGAGGATAATGAATGGATATGAGAATAGTCATCGAGGAGGATGACTAGGAGGCTTGGATAGCATCGTTGTTGAAGGTTCTAGCATGCTCTAAGCAAGAGTACGTTTGGGCAGATTCGATAGTCTCAACGGCCAACTGTTGATGGTCGAGTACTCTGGGCAGATTCGATAGTCCTAGGCACGGGTTGCGACGACGTGCGGGAGTTATGTCTAGAACCGGGGTTTCCATTAGCCCTTGACGGACGGCTGAAAGAATGTGACGGTCATTCAATTAACGGTGATATCGAAGCAATGATAACAGTGATAGCCAAAGTCATGGATGTTTGGTTGTATCGTCATTCAGACTCAAGAGCGGTATTTTCTGGGTGCTTATCTGATTTAGGCCTTGGTACTTGGAAAACATCGCCCTTGACTCGAGTGATAGTAGCTTTACTTTAAATTGTATGCTATGCTATGTTTGCTTCTGCTTAGTGTGTGTCTGGGGGCTATCACTGTAGAATGAGGTTGGAGTGGGAGGGTTGTATTCCTATTCCTTTTTCCTTTATGCTCTTTTGGTATGTTGTTAGTTAATTTACTGCTCACTAAGACTGTTGTCTGACTCAAGGCTTTATGTTTTAATTCTTATTGCCTTGGGCTGTTCGTCCATTTTGGGACGGGCAGACTAGGTAGCAGGTGACAGGTGCTGTTCTCTTCTCACGATGCTGATATCGAAGACAAGCTTGAGGGTTGCATATTATCTTCTTCTTATATGTACTGGATATTTCGCTGTTTTGTATTCTCTGAGAGATATGTAGTGAGGCTTGATGTATTGACTATTTGGATGCTTGTATTCAACTATTATGAAGTTTTATATGATGTCATTTTGTTCTGTAAAGCTTCACTATACATATGTTCTATTGTATTTTGTCCATGCGCTGTGAGTAATACGATAGATTCTGTTTCTTTAATTTACCTTGACAATCGTCCATGGTCGCCTGGCACACTTTACAGCGCACTGTCTCTAGATTCGGTGCAGGGGTCATGGGTGGATCGTCACAGTAAGTATCTGGGCTCCATACCATGACACCACCCATAATCCATAAGGAAATGACATACCCTCAGAGGGCGCTACCCTCAAATAACCTTGCTGCCACGAATCCTGTTTCGACCATACCGGGTCGTGAGGTACGACGAAGTCTCGTCCACAAAGCTATGCTTTTCACAAAGCCATGCTTTGATCAACAAATGATCAGCAACACTCAGCATGCCACATTACCAAGTTGGGAATATATTGCTGATAACCTTCAACTACATAACCTCTGAGCTCGTACGTCTCAAAGAAGGGTGTTAAGCTAAGAGAATAAATTCTCCGCCACCAACAGAAATGTATTTGAAAGAAATCGGCTTTATATCTCAAAGTATAATGTCAGACGTGTAACCATACAAGTCTGTTCCGGGTTCGAACAGAACCGAAGGCACTTCCAAAGAAGCCCTTGCAATCCGGGTATTCACAATCCTGATCGGACTTCCCATCACTTAGGAAATCTCTATACCGGAGCAACTCAGTGCAGAGACAATCGATAGGTTATCCTTTCGTTCTCGCAAACAGCCGGTCTTCAACACCGGTCTTCAAATGCTATCCATATACGACGTATCAATTATTCGGAGTGGGTTATGTGACACAAAGGTCCTCTCCCGGCTAAACCGAATAATGAGCGCAATATTTAAAACATATGGATATTGGGATTTCAGTTAAATCATAGTTTAAAGCCCAAAACTTTTCATTCGAATGGTTAAAACAAATTTCCATTTCTAATCTTTTAAACAAAAGATTCATTTCAAAAACCTTCAATGGTTTAAAACAATTTCCTCACTTAAATCTTTTAAATAAAAGATTTAATTCACAAAGTTCACTCAGTTTCACAAAGATTCATTCACAGATTTTCTAAATCAGTTTCCATTTCAATTTGATTAACTCGTTAAATCTTTAAAACAAAGATTCAACTTATAGCTTTCAAAACAATTCCATTTCGAATGGTTTAAACAAAACATCATTTTAAATCTGTTGAAAATAAACAGATTCAATTCATAGCTTTCAAAAAGAATTCACCCATAACTTGGAAAACCATTTTTTTTCAATTCAAACTTGAAATTCCTTTAACTTAAATTGGAATTTCATTTCTTATATGAAAGCTTTTATTCTTTTAAAACAAACAGTTTTCATTTTGGAAATCTGATTCATCTATACGAGTTAAAGTTCTTGGGTTAAATTCAAATTCTCAAAATTATACTTTTAAAATGGTTTAACTTCATATAGACACATTTATAACATTTTTAACCGTAATTTCCAAACAGGGAATTCAATTCCTTATTTTGAATTCAAATTCAAATTAAATTATTTAAATTGGAAATTTTACCAAGTTATTCAAAATAACTTTTATCTCAAAAACTCCATTCCAAAAGCTTTAACATTTAACCCAAATCCATTTCCAAAATTAATTGAAATTAAAAATTTCAATTTCAAAAACATTAAATTTAAATTGTCTGTGACATAACCGATTTCCACGTGAAATCCATATTTGTGTGTGTATGGTGTGGTCCAGGGTTTTACACAGTAGTGCAACATCATTCAATCATCACAGATCAGATACAGAAATATAGTTGATAAGCGGTATAACTATAACGCTTATCTTTTATTCACAGATCACAGATATATAAATAAATAAACTACAGTACAGATCACACACAAATCAGAATATATCACACAACATCACAGCTCAGGGAATATCAAACAATTCAACCATTCAGTAAAATCCAAACATTCATAAGTAAGATCAGTTAATTGTCTGATTAATTCAAATCAGATTTAATTTCTTATGAATAAATTTCTAATTCTGATTAATTAATATTAATTAATTACAAACATTAATTTATTATCCTTTAATTATTTATTAATCAACCTTAATAAATAAATCATCCTTTAATCATTAATTAATTACTCTTTAATTATTCAATTATCCTTTAATTATTACCCTTAATTAATTAATTAACCCTTAATTAATTATCCTTAAATTAATTATCCTTTATTAACTACAATGAGCAATTATCCTAATCACTTATATTAATAAATCACAAATTAATTACTTTGAGTAATCATCCTTTAATTATTTAACTAATTAACTTTAATCATTAATTAAATTACTTAATTAAGTAATCATTTATCCTTTAATCACCTTCATTGAATCAATTCTTCCTTAATCACTTTCATTAATCTATTAATAATTCTTTAATTATTTAAGATTTCAGCAACTAAAAGATAAACCATTGATCTTTATTATTATATTTTATTATCATTTAATCCTTATTTAAAAATCTTTTGGAAATAGGCCATCATCAATACATTTATTAACTTAAAAATCTTTAAGTTAGGTTAAGGATTATAAAACCATTTTATTTTTTCTTTAATCATTCACTTAATTACAAAAATTAAGTTTATAAACTTTTTTAAAATTAAAGTTATATAGATTGAAAACACTTTTCACTTAATAAATTTTGAAATAATTTACTTTTAAACCTTTTTACCAATTCAACTTGGATTAACATTTATCATTTGCAAAAGAACTATTTTACAAAAATCGTTTAAATACAACTTGATTTGGTTTTAAAGTTTAAAACTGGTGTAACATAAAAATCAACAGACCCGAGACAAACTGCAAAAGACACGAGCTTTACTTCGAGTTTTTCAGGTTTCCACCTGCTTCGAGTCCAGCGATCGTTTTCTCAAGACCATCCCCGAGTTCCTTCTTCTTCCCCAAAAACCAAATCAACCCAGACACAACAACGTGCACAGTGCACGTGCACGATCGCCAGCACCATCTCTGATCAACATCACCGCCTTCATCCAGTCGACGATGACCTCCACTAACCTTCTGGCCACCCAGAACCCATGAACTACATCGAATTCGTAATCGAGCTTCACGACCCAAACTGCAACGAAACCAGACCACCAAAAATCGTCTAGTCCCCACTTCTCTGACCATCGGAGATGCTCCAACTCCAGCTACGACTTCGCCACCCTCCATACTACACTTTCCCAGAATTGCAGGCAACTCGGTCAACCAGAGGAGATGAAATCACCTCGATTCCAGACCTCAACACAGCCGAGTGTTAAACCCTAATTCTACTCCGATCACCCACTACAGTGATCTGAAAATTTAGCGAGTATTTTTCCTAGACTCTACGACCTCTCAGCTAGCTATAGTTCCATTCATGAGATCAAACGTTTAGCCGATCACCAGAATTTTACGAAACTCGTGATTCCGTTCATCCACACATTTCTCATTCGATACTAAACAAAAAAAATGTGATTTTACTTTTAAAAATCATGATTTCATATAAGCATTCAAATTATAAACCTGATTTAATATTTTAAGAAGTTTGAGATTTTGCTTATTTTAACAATGACTGTTCTTATAGTTTGCAGAGACAACCAAATTCTTAACTTATCTTAATTATAATTTATAAACATAAATCCATACTAAACAAAAAACTTTTGTTTACAACTCAAATCCTAACTGAGATCAAATCAAATGGTAAAGACCTTTTTTTTAAATCTTAGTCTAAACCAGGCCTAGGTAAAACAGATTCATAGCATTACTTATGTATTTACATATACACACAGAAGAAAAATCACGAACCAAGCATTTAAAGCATACTCATTTCTAGTTATCCACATGCAACTGGTAGTTAACATTTAGGTTTTAAAAGGTGAAGTTACTCACCTTAGATTCCAGAAAAGAAACAGAGTTGCTTCGGAGCTAGCATTTCATTTGCTTGATCTTTTGATTTGCCTGAAACAATTTCCAGGCTTGACTACCCAGATTTGTTTAGCTGTTTTGATCTTCATCTAATTTAAATTGTTGCCTTTGATTCAATTATTTTATCTCTTGTTTCCAGGTTTGCTCTGGAACTTCACTTGATTGTTTGATCTGGTTTTGTTTCCTTGTTGAATTGAATTTGAGATCATACTGTTTTTCTGTTTTGCTAAGTTTTGAAGAACGAATAAGGGGATGATATATAGAAAGAAAAGTTACAGAACATACATTTTGTACAAGTAATTATATTGTGTTGTACCAGGTGATCATTTGTTTATAAAATAGGCATGGCTGAAAGAAAATTTTGAATAGATGGCATTTAATGCCTTGCCTTGCTTTGTACGTGAGTATACTTTACTGTCTTGTTCCCATGCTTAGCCCATACTTATGCTTCATACTTATCTCTTTTATTTTTCTAACTCTATAGGCTGCATATTGTACTTACCAAACACAATTGCCAACGAGATGATATTGTGGTATGTTAGCATTTATTATACTTGATATATTTGTTTCTTTTGTCTTGTTTTATATTTATCTTTCTTTTGTTTGTTTTATCACTTTGTTTGCATTGTTTGTTTTGCAAGTGTATATGTTAATATATTTTGTTTGGTCACATACTTTGAAATCTAATGAAGTTCTTTTATTATTATATTGTTAGATTTTATTTAATATGTTTACTTACTTTATATTTTATAAAACTATATATATTCATTCATTTTCAAAATATAGATAAATTTCTAGATTTTATTTTATTATTAAATCTTATCTAATTTATTTACTTTATAGTTATCTTATATATATATTTTTATTTTCAGTTTAACATCTATTATTATTTAACCCTAATACTAATTATTTTATTTTTTTGAAATTCAAATTGACATCAATTCTAAATTTTTAAATCTTTTATTTATCTGGTATCCGAAGTATATATATATATATCTATATTTATTTTTAAAACCATTTATTTACAATTTTATTTCAAATCCAATATATACATATATAATCACATATATACAAATTTTCAAATCCATATGACTTAATATATTTTCTATTTGAATCGGGGAAACTCGCTTCCATTTATAATTAATTTTACAAATTTTTATTCAAAAATTCATTTATTTATCAATTTAAATTAAATTAAAATCTAGGGTCGTTAAAAACTTCCCCCCTTAAAAGAATTTCGTCCTCGAAATTTACAAGCATGAAAAATAACACAGATAGATCAAAGATAGAGAAATATCTTTCCAGATCAAACTGTATATCCATTTTGTATTTGGCTCATCAAAGCAGAATATCAACAATTTAAAATTTTCAATTAATTCTAAATTTCCAATTTATATTCATTAAGGTTAAATCAAAAGCTGATAAGAAACCGATGAAGATACAGAGTAAGGATTTTCTACAACGATTCGTAGAACCATCATCACACCGAAACTTCTTCTTGTAGCTGGCACGAAGAAATGAAAAGAATTTGGAATCGAATCAAAGGAGATTGAGAAGAAAAAGATTGTTTCCACTATTGCAGGGTATTGACCATTTATAGTCGTATTTCCCTGTCCCCTATCTCGTCCTCTTCTTGCACTCATACTCACTATCAGTGGATAGTAAGAGAATTTACTGAGGCTTTCGAATGGATTCTTTAGGGATTACTCATTCTAGGGTACACTTCACCCTATCTCTAATGAGCTACTTAATGTGTTATACTCTTGAGCTAAATTTTTAACCTTAGCTCTGATACCAAATGTAACGAACTGGATTTTTCGCGTTTGAAAATCGACATCCATACTTTACATCGTACTCGAATGACATAGATTCGACCGTTCAAATCCGAGTCGCCGGAGCTTATAACACAGTTAAGTAAATAACACACCGGAAGAAAAAGAATAATACATTGATATACAATATCTGATACAATATCTGATACAATATCTGATATAACAGAGTGATACAATGAATATCAATATACATCAGAGATATGATACAACAAATAGCAGCGGAAAAGAAAATAGATAACACCAGCAGCGGATAATCTCCATCTCCAAAACGCCAATCCAGAAATAGCTTGAACTCTCAATAACGATGCACAAAGATAAGCAAGTGCAGTCCATATCCAAAGACTGAACTAGCTCCAGATAATCTACTGAACCTGACTATTTGAAAAACCCAACTCTAGACTGCCCGTGTAGAAAATTTTGAGCACCCAGAGTTTAGGAAAGAAACAATAAACTCTGGATCAGTCATGGGACTGGTGTGAGCAACAAAAACAGTTTATCGTTAAAAACAAATAGCAAAATAATTTTTAAAGTCAATTCGCAATACTTTTGGAAAATGAAACTACCATAAGACCTCCCACCACACACACAATGCAATCGCAGACTTGGAGGAGGTTTCTTCTTATGTTAGTCAAATATGCTTACTACGCAAAATCAAAAATCTTTTGATATTATTACTAGTGCATAGTGCAGAAAATCCTTTCAAAAATACAATATTAATCTTAGCCAGCATATGTACCATTATATTATGCCTGCTATAGCTGCCGCCTAAGGAGACAGGTTATACAACTGCAATCGTAAAGGGCTCGTATTGTTTCTTTGGATTTCCAACAAATGGTCAGGCAAAGGAACTTCCCAAATAAAATAGAATGCCTCTGGAGCGACGTTCCCGGATCCTAACCGGATCTCTGCTACACAAGGCCGGGTTACCCCTAGCTGGGTAACTACTGACATGAGTATGCCACCTCCCGGTCGTTAGCGACCTTTATCCGAGGTACCTCTAATCCAACAACCACAAAGCAATCACAAAGTAATAGATTCGCAGCAACCACAAAGTAAGTATCTGGGCTCCATACCATGACACCACCCATAATCCAGAAGGAAATGACATACCCTCAGAGGGCGCTACCCTCAAATAACCTTGCTGCCACGATTCCTGTTTCGACCATACCGGGTCGTGAGGTACGACGAAGTCTCGTCCACAAAGCTACGCTTTTCACAAAGCCATGCTTCGATCAACAAATGACAAGCAACACTCAGCATGCCACATTACCAAGTTGGGAATATATCGCTGATAACCTTCAACTACATAACCTCTGAGCTCGTACGTCTCAGAGAAGGGTGTTAAGCTAAGAGAATAAATTCTCCGCCACCAACAGAAATGTATTTGAAAGAAATCGACTTTATATCTCAAAGTGTACTGTTAGACATGTAACCATACAAGTCTGTTCCGGGTTCGAACAGAACCGAAGGCACTTCCAAAGAAGCCCTTGCAATCCGGGTATTCACAATCCCTGATCGGACTTCCCGTCACTTAGAATATCTCTATACCGGAGCAACTCAGTGCAGAGACAATCGATAGGTTATCCTTTCGTTCTCGCAAACACCCGGTCTTTAACACCGATCTTCAAATGCTATCCATATACGACGTATCAATTATTCGGAGTGGGTTATGTGACACAAAGGTCCTCTCCCGGCTAAACCGAATAATGAGCGCAATATTTAAAACATATGGATATTGGGATTTCAGTTAAATCATAGTTTAAAGCCCAAAACTTTTCATTCGAATGGTTAAAACAAATTTCCATTTCTAATCTTTTAAACAAAAGATTCATTTCAAAAACCTTCAACGGTTTAAAACAATTTCCTCACTTAAATCTTTTAAATAAAAAATTTAATTCACAAAGTTCACTCAGTTTCACAAAGATTCATTCACAGATTTTCTAAATCAGTTTCCATTTCAATTTGATTAACTCGTTAAATCTTTAAAACAAAGATTCAACTTATAGCTTTCAAAACAATTCCATTTCGAATGGTTTAAACAAAACATCATTTTAAATCTGTTGAAAATAAACAGATTCAATTCATAGCTTTCAAAAAGAATTCACCCATAACTTGGAAAACCATTTTTTTCAATTCAAACTTGAAATTCCTTTAACTTAAATTGGAATTTCATTTCTTATATGAAAGCTTTTATTCTTTTAAAACAAACAGTTTTCATTTTGGAAATCTGATTCATCTATACGAGTTAAAGTTCTTGGGTTAAATTCAAATTCTCAAAATTATACTTTTAAAATGGTTTAACTTCATATAGACACATTTATAACATTTTTAACCGTAATTTCCAAACAGGGAATTCAATTCCTTATTTTGAATTCAAATTCAAATTAAATTATTTAAATTGGAAATTTTACCAAGTTATTTAAAATAACTTTTATCTCAAAAACTCCGTTCCAAAAGCTTTAACATTTAACCCAAATCCATTTCCAAAATCAATTGAAATTAAAAATTTCAATTTCAAAAACATTAAAATTAAATTATCTGTGACTTAACCGATTTCCACGTGAAATCCATATTTGTGTGTGTATGGTGTGGTCCAAGGTTTTACACAGTAGTGCAACATCATTCAATCATCACAGATCAGATACAGAAATATAGTTGATAAGCGGTATAACTATAACGCTTATCTTTTATTCACAGATCACAGATATATAAATAAATAAACTACAGTACAGATCACACACAAATCAGAATATATCACACAACATCACAGCTCAGGGAACATCAAACAATTCAACCATTCAGTAAAATCCAAACATTCATAAGTAAGATCAGTTAATTGTCTGATTAATTCAAATCAGATTTAATTTCTTATGGATAAATTTCTAATTCTGATTGATTAATATTAATTAATTACAAACATTAATTTATTATCCTTTAATTATTTATTAATCAACCTTAATAAATAAATCATCCTTTAATCATTAATTAATTACTCTTTAATTATTCAATTATCCTTTAATTATTACCCTTAATTAATTAATTAACCCTTAATTAATTATCCTTAAATTAATTATCCTTTATTAACTACAATGAGCGATTATCCTAATCACTTATATTAATAAATCACAAATTAATTACTTTGAGTAATCATCCTTTAATTATTTAACTAATTAACTTAAATCATTAATTAAATTACTTAATTAAGTAATCATTTATCCTTTAATCACCTTCATTGAATCAATTCTTCCTTAATCACTTTCATTAATCTATTAATAATTCTTTAATTATTTAAGATTTCAGCAACTAAAAGATAAACCATTGATCTTTATTATTATATTTTATTATCATTTAATCCTTATTTAAAAATCTTTTGGAAATAGGCCATCATCAATACATTTATTAACTTAAAAATCTTTAAGTTAGGTTAAGGATTATAAAACCATTTTATTTTTTCTTTAATCATTCGCTTAATTACAAAAATTAAGTTTATAAACTTTTTTAAAATTAAAGTTATATAGATTGAAAACACTTTTCACTTAATAAATTTTGAAATAATTTACTTTTAAACCTTTTTACCAATTCAACTTGGATTAACATTTATCATTTGCAAAAGAACTATTTTACAAAAATCGTTTAAATACAACTTGATTTGGTTTTAAAGTTTAAAACTGGTGTAACATAAAAATCAACAGACCCGAGACAAACTGCAAAAGACACGAGCTTTACTTCGAGTTTTTCAGGTTTCCACCTGCTTCGAGTCCAGTGATCGTTTTCTCAAGACCATCCCCAAGTTCCTTCTTCTTCCCCAAAAACCAAATCAACCCAGACACAACAACGTGCACAGTGCACGTGCACGATCGCCAGCACCATCTCCGATCAACATCGCCGCCTTCATCCAGTCGACGATGACCTCCACTAACCTTCCGGCCACCCAGAACCCATGAACTACGTCGAATTCGTAATCGAGCTTCACGACCCAAACTGCAACGAAACCAGACCACCAAAAATCGTCTAGTCCCCACTTCTCTGACCACCGGAGATGCTCCAACTCCAGCTACGACTTCGCCACCCTCCATACTACACTTTCCCAGAATTGCAGGCAACTCGGTCAACCAGAGGAGATGAAATCACCTCGATTCCAGACCTCAACACAGCCGAGTGTTAAACCCTAATTCTACTCCGATCACCCACTACAGTGATTTGAAAATTTAGCGAGTATTTTTCCTAGACTCTACGACCTCTCAGCTAGCTACAGTTCCATTCATGAGATCAAACGTTTAGCCGATCACCAGAATTTTACGAAACTCGTGATTCCGTTCATCCACGCATTTCTCATTCGATACTAAACAAAAGAAATGTGATTTTAATTTTAAAAATCATGATTTCATATAAGCATTCAAATTATAAACCTGATTTAATATTTTAAGAAGTTTGAGATTTTGCTTATTTTAACAATGACTGTTCTTATAGTTTGCAGAGACAACCAAATTCTTAACTTATCTTAATTATAATTTATAAACATAAATCCATACTAAACAAACAACTTTTGTTTACAACTCAAATCCTAACTGAGATAAAATCAAATGGTAAAGACCCTTTTTTTTAAATCTTAGTCTAAACCAGGCCCAGGTAAAACAGATTCATAGCATTACTTATGTATTTACATATACACACAGAAGAAAAATCACGAACCAAGCATTTAAAGCATACTCATTTCTAGTTATCCACATGCAACTGGTAGTTAACATTTAGGTTTTAAAAGGTGAAGTTACTCACCTTAGATTCTAGAAAAGAAACAGAGTTGCTTCGGAGCTAGCATTTCATTTGCTTGATCTTTTGATTTGCCTGAAACAATTTCCAGGCTTGACTACCCAGATTTGTTTAGCTGTTTTGATCTTCATCTAATTTAAATTGTTGCCTTTGATTCAATTATTTTATCTCTTGTTTCCAGGTTTGCTCTGGAACTTCACTTGATTGTTTGATCTGGTTTTGTTTCCTTGTTGAATTGAATTTGAGATCATACTGTTTTTCTGTTTTGCTAAGTTTTGAAGAACGAATAAGGGGATGATATACAGAAAGAAAAGTTACAGAACATACATTTTGTACAAGTAATTATATTGTGTTGTACCAGGTGATCATTTGTTTATAAAATAGGCATGGCTGAAAGAAAATTTTGAATAGATGGCATTTAATGCCTTGCCTTGCTTTGTACGTGAGTATACTTTACTGTCTTGTTCCCATGCTTAGCACATACTTATGCTTCATACTTATCTCTTTTATTTTTCTAACTCTATAGGCTGCATATTGTACTTACCAAACACAATTGCCAACGAGATGATATTGTGGTATGTTAGCATTTATTATACTTGATATATTTGTTTCTTTTGTCTTGTTTTATATTTATCTTTCTTTTGTTTGTTTTATCACTTTGTTTGCATTGTTTGTTTTGCAAGTGTATATGTTAATATATTTTGTTTGGTCACATACTTTGAAATCTAATGAAGTTTTTTTATTATTATATTGTTAGATTTTATTTAATATGTTTACTTACTTTATATTTTATAAAACTATATATATTCATTTTCAAAATATAGATAAATTTCTAGATTTTATTTTATTATTAAATCTTATCTAATTTATTTACTTTATAGTTATCTTATATATATATTTTTATTTCCAGTTTAACATCTATTATTATTTAACCCTAATACTAATTATTTTATTTTTTTGAAATTCAAATTGACATCAATTCTAAATTTTAAAATCTTTTATTTATCTGGTATCTGAAGTATATATATATATATCTCTATATTTATTTTTAAAACCATTTATTTACAATTTTATTTCAAATCCAATATATACATATATAATCACATATATACAAATTTTCAAATCCATATGACTTAATATATTTTCTATTTGAATCGGGGAAACTCGCTTCCATTTATAATTAATTTTACAAATTTTTATTCAAAAATTCATTTAATTATCAATTTAAATTAAATTAAAATCTAGGGTCGTTACAATTTAATATTTCATTTTCTAAAAGTAAGTGTAGCATTTTTTATCAAAACAAAATTCTTATTTTTGATGGTTTTAGAGATAAAAATATTTATGTTTTGAATATGAATATAAATTACAATACAAATATGTGTTTACTAGCCAAAGAAAATGATCCTTGGTTATGGCACAAAAGATTTTGTCATATTAATTTCAAAGCTATAAATAAATTATCTAAAAATAATTTAGTTAAAGGTTTACCAAAAATGAATTTTAAAGTAAACAATATTTGTGATGCTTGTCAATTAGTAAAATTATCAAAATCATCCTTTAAATCAAAGAAGAATATTTCTACTATACAACCCTAGAACTATTGCATTTGGATCCCTTTGGTCCAACTCAAGTTCAATCCATAAACCACAATAAATATGTGTTTGTTATAGTAGATGATTTCTCAAGATATACTTGGATTATTTTTCTAAAAAATAAAAGTGATACTTTTAAAAATTTCAAGATCTTTGCAAAATGAATTCAAAATCTCAAAAATTTTAAAATTAAAAATATTAGAAGTGATCATGGAGCGAATTTGAAAATGAAGCTTTTGAACATTTTTGTAATAAAAAGGGAATTTATCATAATTTTTCTTTTCCTAGAACACCACAACAAAATGGAGTTGTAGAAAGGAAAAATAGAACATTGTAAGAATGTGCAAGAACTTTATTAAATGGAAGCACATTACCAAAACATTTCTGGGCAGAAGCTGTAGCAACTGCTCGCTATGTTCTAAATCGTGTTTCCATTCGACCTCTAGCAAAAATACTTCATATGAACTTTTTTATCAAAGAAAACCAAACATTTCTTATTTTAAAACTTTTGGTTCAAATTTTTTTATTTTAAACACAAAAGGTCAGCTTGGAAAATTCGATCCAAAATCTCATAATGGCATCTTCGTAGGTTATTCAGAACGAAGCAAAGCTTATCGAGTTTTTAATAAAAGAACAAAAACAATCAAAGGAACACTTCATGTTTCATTCGACGAAAATTTCAAATTTAATAAATTTTTTGAGGATGATTAAGTTATACCTAAGATAGTCACAAATACGGTTACTCAAAATAGTTTTGAAGAAGATGAAATCATTTTTATAATTTTAAAGAAGATGAAAACATTATTCATAATGAAAATGAATTAAGATCTCCTCCTTGGATTTTACGAGATCACCCAGTAGAAAATGTCATGGAAGAAATTGATTCACATGTTAGAACTAGAAATCAACTCTATCAAATGGGCCATGTAGCATTTCTTAAAAATATTGAACCTAAGAATGTAAAAGAAGCCTCTACTGATGACTGTTGGATTATAGCTATGCAAGAAGAGCTAAACTAATTCAAACGAAATGAAGTTTGGGAACTAGTTCCTAGACCAAGTGATCAATCAGTCATTGGTACTAAATGGGTCTTCAAAAATAAAGCAGATGAACAAGGTAATATAACTAGAAATAAAGCTAGATTAGTTGCATAGGGATATAATCAAGAAGAAGGAATTGACTACGAAGAAACATTTGCTCCAGTCGCACAACTTGAAGCAATATGAATCTTATTGGCCTTTGCATGTTTTCATAATTTCAAACTTTATCAAATAGATGTTAAAAGTGCTTTTTTAAATGGTTATATAAAAGAGAATGTTTATGTTGAACAACCTCCTCTATTCACACATGAAAAATTTCCTAACCACGTCTATAAACTTAAGAAAGCCTTATACGGTTTAAAACAAGCACCACGTGCTTGGTATGAACGTCTGAAGAGCTATCTAATAGACTATGGTTTTGAAATTGGAAAGGTTGATCAAACTGTTTTTATTAAACGAACTAAAAAAGATATTTTAAGTATTCAAATTTATGTAGATGATATTATTTTTGGTTCTACAAATGAAGAATTATGTCAGGAATTTTCTACAATAATAACCAAAGAATTTGAAATGTCACATATGGGAGAATTATCTTATTTTCTTGGTTTACAAATTAAACAATTGGAAAATGGTATTTTTATTAATCAAGAAAAATATTGTAATAATCTAATTAAATGCTTCGGTATGGAAAATATTTCTGCCAACCTAACTCCAATGAGTACAACAATACATCTCGATAGAGATGAAGATGGTAAAAGTGTCGACCAAAAATTATATCGAATCATAATTGGATCATTACTTTATCTTACTGCTAGTAGACCTGACATAATGATGAGTGTTTGTTTATGTGCTAGATTTCAAGCAAATCCTAAAGAATCACATATGCAAGCAGTGAAACGAATATTGCGTTATCTAAGCAAAACCAAAAATTTTGGACTCTTCTGTCCAAAAGAAAGTCCTTTCGAGTTAGTTTCATATAACAACGCTGACTTTGGAGGATGTCGGACGGATCGTAAGAGTACTAGCGGGACTTATCACTTCATTGGATGATCCTTAGTCTCCTGGTTTAGCAAGAAACAAAATTGTGTTTCACTTTCGACTTGTGAAGCAGAATATATTTATGCTGCTTTAGCATATGCTCAAGTCATTTACATGCAACAAACACTTAAAGATTTTGGTTTGAACTTATTTAAATCTACTATTTACTATGATAATACAAGTGCTATAAACTTATCAAAAAATCATGTCAATCATTCACGAACTAAACATATCGACATACATCATCATTTTCTTTGTGATAATATTGAAAAGGATTTGGTCGGATTGGAATTTGTATCCTCTGAAAATCAACTAGCTGATATATTTACCAAACCTTTGAATGAAAATACTTTTATTAAGCTTCGAAGAGAATTAGGAATTATGTCTTTAAAAGATTTATAGTTTCTATTTTTACAAAAGTTATATTTTTAATACAATTCAATTCATTCACTTTAAAGTCTGTCATTTTGATATTTACTTTACAATATCCCATCTTTTTACTAAAAATAGATTTAGTTAAAAAAGATTTCTGTGGTTCTCCTTCTTATTAACTCTAATCTACTCATTCTTAGGAAATTAAAGGCTTATATTTAAAACAATTGCAATCCACTCTTTGGTTTGTCTATTTATTTTACAAATCTTTCTCTTATAAAAGCCTATTCTTTTTATCTTATCACCGTATTTACAAAAAAACAACAAAAGTTTCTTTTGTTTTGTTTTTTTAATCGATATGACTTCAAAAAACAACATTGTTTCATCCTCACTTTCTTATTCCTCCATTAGCTCAGAATCGGTGAATCTTCCGACACCGACTCCCATATACAAACTCGTTCCTATTGTTCCACCGTCTAACATTCACACTGGTTATACCCCTTCCGTCAAAAGAGCTAAATGTTATCTATTTTTGGCTCGCCATCTACCAAAGAAAAGATAGATGACATCCATCAGTATTAATGGGAAACTCTTGAGCTACAACGAGAACTATACTACGAGCAGAAGGTGAATGCAAAGCGGCTAAGCTTCCTTGAACAAGTGGCTCTTAAATTATGTGGTTCGTCTTCACACAACATGGTTCATCAACCAAGGACTCCTTCACGTCGTAATCCATGGGAACCATCACCTAAACGTCCACCAGTTTCTCCGAATTCTTGGGAACGTGGACAAGGCTGGTCACCACTACGACCTCTGTAAGAGAATACGAAGGTGGAACCTGAAGACTATCACACTCCTTCCTCTTCATCTAAATAATCATGATTTTTTATATATATTTTCAAATATATATTGTACTCATATATAATTGTTTGCATTGATTAATATTATTCTAATTTTTTTTCCAAATGTTATGTTCAATACATTTTTCTTAAGGGGGGTTCAGCCTGAAAATTCAACAGCGCCGATCGACTGAATCAAAATAGTCAGTCGACTGAACCTGTCTTTCAACTTGTTTTTTTCCTGAAGTCAGTCGATTGACTCCCCCAGACAGTCAATTGAATTCGGCTATTTCACATTACAAATTCTTGGGAAGAGTTCAGTTGACTGAATCTATGGGGTCAGTCGACTGAACCCAGGAAATTGTGTTTCTATATAATTTCCCAGTCGACTGCCTATGAAGGTTCAGTCGACTGATACTGGGTACCCGGCTTTTACCCTCTTCCAGCCTCTTCAAATATATTATTTACCTTTACCAATTTCACTTTTTTACCTTCAATCATTTTAGCCTTCTACCATTAAAACTTTTCTCCACTACAAATTTGCTCAGTATTCTACAATTCTCTCGTCTTTTAGTTCATATTTTTCCAAATCACAACCTCCCACTACATTACCAAAGCCCTAGCTCTACCAATGGCTCCTAAAAGACCTTGACATTCTCAAGCCACAGCAAGTTCTTCAGATTCACAGATAAGAGCATGGCTACACAATGACAAGGCAGTGCAACGATTCAAAAAAATGCAAAGCTCCAGGATTTTTGAAGGTTCTTTTATCAAATTCCCTGAATTTTCTTCATATGCTATTCAAGACTTGGCTCGCCGTAGCGGATTGGAGCACCTCATTGATTTTGTGGCAAATAACAACAAGATTAATCGCCTTCTTATTAAAATTTTCTACGCCAACTTAAGTCTAGACCATCACACAATTACAAATCCGGATGACTGCATTTGGAGGGTTGTATGCGGTAAAAAGAATTTCTTCCACTACAACGACTTGCTCGGATTCTACAAGGTCCAGATATAGGTGACGAGTTAGCTAAAATTGCCATTAATATGGACTCGTGATCGTGTTAGTCATTTGTTTCTCTCGGATGACTTGACAGAGTTAAAAGCGGCAGCACTAAGGCCAAAAGCTCGCATAATGCATAGAGTGCTTACCCACACCATCAATCCCCGCACCGGTAGCTATGAGAAGGTCTACCGGTGAGATTTCCAATTCTTATATGCCATTTGGGGAAATAGACAAGTTAACAGGGCAAAGGTTATTCTAGATGAGTTCCAAACTTTTAACCAAGGTCGAATGAGGATGATCTACTATGGCGCTTACATCATGCGCATTCTCAAACATTTCGAGGTTCCTTTTCTCGATTCTGAATGTTCGACTATAGGTTCCTTGAATACTAAAACTCTTAGCCTCATGAACCTTCCAAAGCAGTACCTTGACCACACCATAATTACTTATGAACATTGGCTTGAAAAGCAAGCCGCGGGTTAAGCTCAACCATCCTCTCAACAAGCTCGCCAACAAACTCATAGGCAAGCCTCTTCATCATCCTAACCTCCTCGACCTACTCGAGAAATCTACGAGATTCAAGAAATAGACCCTTAAGCTCGGCCCCATGAAGCCATGACTATCATTGCTCGTAATCAAAGACTTCTCGATAATCGTCTATCTCGAGTTGAATCGACTGTCTCTAGAGTCGATAAAAATGTCACTAAAGTCAATAAGAAGCTTAATCATATTAAGTCTTTCCTCAACAATATCTGGGAAGCTATCACATGCTCCCAACAATCTTCTACCTCCGTTCACATTCCTACATCTCAAGGGAAACAACCAGTGGAACATTTCACTTGGTCTACATCAAATGAAGAGCAAGAGGAAGAAGGTGAAGAGGTAGGTGACGAATCGGATGATAAAGAAACTGAAGGTGACGAACAAAGCTCAAATGGAGGAAGTCAAGGTGATGAGTAAGAATGTCTTTTTATTTTTTTTTATTTTTCTATGATGTTGTTAGACTTTGCTTTCAGACATTTTGATCTTTAAGTTCTTGTAGTATTGTGTAATTGTCTAAAACTCTATGTTTAATTTGTGTATGGCATGTTGTACTATTATTCTCGGATGATGTGACTGTTCTATTTCTATGTTATGTGCTAAGTCTTAGTTTTATATATATGTATGTTCCTGTGCCATATTACTCGTACTTTAACTATTCTATACCTTGAGTGCTTCTCTTTTTTGTCGATGACAAAGGGGGAGAAAAACATAAATTGTTTACAGGAAATATAGCATAGATTCAGGGAGAGAATACAATATCAAAGTTGCAAGCATATTACTCGGGGGAGAGATATTTTAACAAATCTTGTCGAAGATTCACTCATAGCAAAATGGAGTTTTCATCATCAAAAAGGGGGAGAATGTTGGATCATAAGGTTTTGAATGCTGAAAAAAGACAAAAGTTCACGAATCTACGACTACGGCTAATCTGGACTCATCGACTAAAATATAGTTTGTATTATTATAACTAGAGTCAATAAGTATAGAGTCTAGTATAGAAATTTGTTAAAATCTATCCTTAAAGCTCATCGCTCACAAATTCATTTATGAAACTTGCATACGTCATATACACACACAAAGTTTTTAAGTACACTGGAAAAACAGTATTCGGTCGACTGAATACTATATGTCAGTCGACTGATTCTGTTTTGAAAATTTTTATATATTCAGTAGATAGTCGACAGAACTATCTAGGTCATTCGAATGACTCTGTACACTTTTTTTATGCATGTTTGAAATTCATTCGACTGCCCAAGCAAGTTCAGTCGACTGAATCTCCAACTGTCAGTTTTCTCCAAAAGACACTTCTTTTGATCAAAGAGTTCCTTCTTCCTGGAAGGTCACAACTCTTAGATTCTAATAGATGTCGATTTCCAGAAGTCATATCTCATCACACACTATATATACACACTCAAGATTCATAGATCCAATCACCTAATTTTTTCTATTCTCTTTTAATCTATAGCACTTAGCATTCTTGAGTTCAATATCTACAAGCATTCATACAATCATTGCTTACATATTCATTTCCATATTCTTCAAGCAATATTAAACTTCCTATTCTTCATACACACACAAATATACACATCTACTTTGAGGATAAGATTATAGGAAGGGTGTACTACAAGAGACAAATTTGTGTTATTCAGAACACACAAAGTCAAGTTAAATCTAGTTTGTAAGAAAGTCCTGTTCGGTTGCTCAGGCGGTCAAGTCCTGTTCCGTTGCTCAGGCGGTCAAAGTCCTGTTCCGTTGCTCAGGCGGTGTAATACCTGTTCCTTCAGGTTAAGTGAGGGCTGCTAGCTATAATTCCAAAAGAAGTCTGGGATTGGACGTAGAACGGGAGTTCGAACCAGTATAAAAATCTCTGTTGTCATTTTACTGCTATTATTATTTTACAGTTATTTTCCGCACTAGTTATTTATTATACTCTATATTTCACGATCCTATAGCATAGTCACTTTCAAGCATAACATTATATGAACCATCAAGACATGATTTGCTAGCTAACTCAGTATCAAAACTAGATCCGACATTGCCACATTCAACAGGCAGATGTGGAGAATCATTGAATCCAATATTAGAGTTAACATTATTCACAGTACCTAGGACAGTAAGGTCTTCAAGGGAGGTAGGAACTGCTATCAAGGAAACATCAGCAGCCAAAGAAACCTTATCGCGGTGATTCATTGTTGACAGTGGAAGGAAATCGGTGGAAAAGGGAAATGACATACAAGCAGGACCAAGACAGGGAAAGGAGAAAGATTTGCTAGATCGGGTACGATAAGCTGTAGCAGCCGATTGGGGTTCTAGATCTAGGAATATGCCTTATTTCTTTTGACACTCTTGGCGAGGCATGAAGAGGGAATGAGGCAAGCTAGGAAAGGTGGTAGGAGAAAGATAGATTAGGCGTTAGGGTGAAGAAAGCGTTCGGGAGGGAAGAGAAACAAAGAAAGGGAGATGGGGTTACCATTATCAATTTCATATATTCCCTTTGTTCAAAGATTAATTTTTTCTAGCAAGCAATTTTGACTTTAAGTTGACTATCAATTACAATGATACTGACATTCTGCAACGAAGGCATCTCTTGAATAGTGTTTCAGTGTAAGTAGTTCATTGTATACCCAACTATGGCCGTAACATGATCGCAATGTCATGTAATTTTCCATTATCAAAATATAGTCTAGTTACTTAAGATCCACAGTACCCTCATGTTTGAAGGCTACTACACATCACTATACGAGATCTTTTATTTTTATTTAGTTGTATTAACCTATAGAAGACTCTCGTTAATTCATTATGTGATAGTTCAAAACAACCACAAGTATGTAACCCATTATTGTCCCTAACAGTCATAACTAATTCACTATCCATCGTATGAAAAACATTACGTATACTAATCTCGATGGATATACTGATATCCTTTTCCCGATCTACCTTGACTACAAACATTTAAGGAATATGTACTTAAATATCGATTCAAGACTCATGGTTATGAATACATTCACAATTACGATCGAAAAAATTGCTTCTCATAAATTTTCTACCTATATATGTTTAATGTATTACTTATAATTTCATATACTAACATATATAAAAGAAAATAAAACCAAAAGCATACTTTATTTCGAACAAGGTTGTTTTACAAGAGTTAAGTTATATAACAAATTATATACTTATCCAAAGGGCACACCCTTAGCTCTCTAGCATAGACCTTGAATGTAACCTATCATTTATGATTTTGAGGATTAATCTTATTAGATTTGGGGAATAAATACGTTCAAATCGAAAATGCAAGTATCATAATTAAACAACATAATAGAAGTTGCAGGAAAAACATACAGTATTTATAGTGGTTCGACCCAAAAGAGACCTATGTCCAATGTAGTTTATTGCTTATTTCTTTATAGATCTCGAGTACAATGTTAGAATACAAAATATAATGAGTTGTTTATTGAAGGAAATGCAATGTCCAACTTCTAAAAATCTATTCGACAATAGTCATAATAGCTTGGTTAATAGTTTTTGACCAGAAACTCAGTCCCTATTACTATTCATGCTTGGGGTATTTTTTAATAATAAAAGTGGTATTTTATTCAAGCAGAACACTCATTTTAATGTCTCGAGATTCGAACCATGACCTTTAGAACTTCAGCCTATAGCGTCACATTACTTTCCATTTGAGTTGGTGCTCCTTGAATGCTTAGGGTATTTATATGTATCATCTAATTTAAATTGTGTTCAACAAATCCTTAAAAATAAATAGCTTTCGTAAGTGTAAGCTTGAATCCGATCGACATGTTCTGTTTCGCATTGGACAAATTTGTTGTATTGTATTTCAAAGAGAAGAGGAGACAAAACATTGGTTAAGCATTGACTGTCGAACCATTTTCACCATTTGGTAATATTCTGCTCAACACCCACTAGGAAAAATTTCTAAGAGTTGTTTATTTAATTCAAGACAATAAACAAAGGAAAGAAGATAGAACATTTGGCAAACACATTATATGGTTCGGTAGAAACCCGTTCAATACCAGATAGTGAATTCTGACCGATATTGAACAAATTCCAATACTTAACCAAATTTTCTCTTTTTTCTTTGTTTCCTCTGGTCATTTCTCAACTTTCTCATTCATCTGTCTTGGCTACTTAATTATTTTCTTTAGACTTGTTACGACCCTTCTGGTTTTTCGTTCACCTCTAAATGTCTTTTCAAATTCAATTGATCATAGATAAAAATATCCTAAATGCAAGCAAATTTCACCACATTTTATGATTCAATAAGGAGAATTAACTTTAGGCAACAGAAGGGAGGTGATCTATATTGAGAAATCCAATGATGAAAAGCTTTAAACTTAAGAATACTTGACAAGGATCATTGTCAGTATGGCTAATGCTGGCAAAATACAAATGGTTCTTTACTTATCATTACTATTGTAAAGCTAATTGGCTATATGGAAAAATCGTTATCTTTAAGAGAATGTTCAATGGAATGGACATTGTGTATAAGGCTGAAGTTGAAGGGCGGCAAAATGGAACCATTAAAAGTAATGTAATGATTGTAGATAGTGTAGAGCAGTCATTATAATCCTTAATATATGTATGCCAATAATTGCTTTTGTATAAGGATAACCAGATCTTAATATATTTGTACGGTTGTGAGTTCAAAGCAATAATTTACCTCATCTCTGCGTCTGATGCGTTAGACGCCAAGACAGGATACATAACCTTCCTTGTTTGTTTGGCATGGAGGAAATGAACCGTTGGCTCTAAACATCGGACTCCAATGATTAATTACCCTTTAATAATTACAACACCCCTTTCCCATACCTCATTATCCTTTCGTAACATAAAAACACATTTCTCTTTCACTAACTTACCCCTTTCAGAATACCCATTTTTCTTACTACCCCATGTTTAAAGACTAACCAATTTTATCTTCCAATTATTTACATGATGTAACGACCCTTTTTTTTACATATCAACGGACAGTAAAATATTATTTACATAATCAAATTATTTTTAACTGAGCTAAAACTTTGGGTAACGTAGTAATTTGACATTCTTGGACTCTAGAATAAATTCTGGCATTTCGGCCCTGGAAACTTGTAATATTCATAACTTTTGATAAGAGCGGAATTTCTACATGAAACCTATTTCAAGCAGTTTAGTAGATATCGTAGCTCTAAGATTGACTTTTTTGTGGCATATTTTATTGTAGTTAGGACCACACCCATAATTAGGTATGCTAATGAATTTGAAGAAATGTGCTAATTACTATAGTTAGAGCAGTCCCAAATCATTTCCTCTTTTTCTAAAATAGATTTATACTTCGTTAACTCAATATCCACTTAAATCATTCTACTTTTAGTTAAAACAAGATATTAAAAAATCATTAATCATATACATAGGAGATTACCAAATTAACATTTTGGGGAGGGAATTCCATGACTTGCTGTGTCATCTCGGATTTGCTTGAATTTGACTTGATTTCATCGATTTTACATCAATTAGTGAGTGAACCATGATCCCTTACTTAGTATAAATGCTTATATATGTTTAAATATTCTTTGGTCAACTTTTCAACTCGTATAATGTTTTCAGATCTGATTTGGTTTTTAAACGAGAATAAAAAGGTATTTTAATAATTAAAGCGTTTAATCATGTGTTTATGTATCATAAACGTGCATGTGAATGTTAGGGCATGTTATTGTTGGAACTGGTCGATCTGCAGCAGGTGAAATGAGTTGATTTCAAAATAAATCCTTATTTGGATCATAGTAGGCTTATGGAGCCTACTAGGTTGCACTAGGTCCAATCTAGTTAACTTAAATAAAATCCAATATTATTTGATTTTTCTGACTTAGTTGATTAATAATTTTATTAAAATTATTTGTATATATTGTATAAGTATATCATTATATACTCATATGTGTATAGTGTGCATGTGTAACATAATATTATGTACATAGTTAATGTATACGTGTGTGTGTGTGTGTTTCGAAGTTTATTTTATGTTATATTTTTTTTTTCAATATCTAAATATATTTCGACTAAGTCAATAAAATTTGAGTTAGATTTTAATATTTAAAATATCTAATGTTGAATTAGTAAAATAATTTGATTTCAAATTTTGATCTCTAAAATACAAAATGAAATATCTTTTAATTATTTAAAATAAATATACGTATACATTATAAAATTAGTTTATCGTCGAAATAATCTTTTTTTAATTCATAATTACTTTATAATTGCATAATAAAAAAAATTATATTTTTATTGGAGTAAAATACATATTTAAAATAAATATTATGTATTTGATTCTTTTCAGCCATTAGAAGAAAAAAAATAAAATCTATAACCATTTTATAATTTTATAAAGTATATATTTATACAGGGATTAATATAAACATTATTTTAAATCACTAAATGTATAACATTTTTTTTTGAAAATAGGTTAGTGGATAATTTTATAAAGAATATATTTAATAAAAATTTAAAAAAAAAATGTATAACTAAATGTATAACATTGGTGTATATATATACACACACGACATAACAAAAAATTAAAAATATAAAACTATATTGTATATAATTAATTTTAAAAAAATTAAAACATGGTACATTTATATAATTGAATTAAAATTTGCAACAACAATTTTAAATAACTTAAAATTAATATTAACATCTCAAAGTAATAAAAAATAATTTGAAATTAAGCATGGCCGAAAATAACTTTTTTAATACTAGTTTCTAAATTTAAACAACAATGTTAATTAATATAAATAGATTAATGTTACTAAATTATAGATGAAATAGAAGACAAATACTACGTATATAAAATATCATTGTATAAACAATCTTTTACATGGTAAGTATGATATAAAAGGTAAATAAAATTTTATATCTTAAGGATGCAACCTTTGAATAAACGTTGGTTGATGGAATCTCTTAGATTCACCTTAAATCGATCTTCGAACTTTGCAATTGTCTAAAGTTCCACTGGATCTACTAAAACTTGATGTATTTTGGCCTTAGAAATTTACAGTAATGAGGGTTGAGTTGCTTACGGCCAGGCAAGAGAGGGAGGAATTAAGAGTAAAATATTTAGTGGGTATCACTACAAGGAGAACAGTGATTTCCGACGGCTGAAAACCGTCGGCGGCCGTCGGAAACCGTCGGCGGTCGTCGGAAACCGTCGGCGGCCGTCGGAACATACGTCGTCGGGGAGCAGTACTTCCGACGGCTTCCGACGGATTTCGCCGTACATATTCCCGACGGCTTCCGACACGTGTCGGGACCCGTCGAAATCCGTCGACAAAAATGTCCTACAGGCTGTCGGAAGCCGTCGGAAATATCGTACCTGTAAACTGTCGGAAGCCGTCGGAAACCGTCGGAAATCTGCTTTTTTTTATTACTGCTGCAAATGTAGCCTTCCATCCACATTTCTCTTTCAAAAACTATTAGAAATACTGCACAATCCAATATACAATATATTAACCAAATATCAAAACCCAAACTACACAAAATTAATCAAACCCACAAATATACCAAATTACATCAAAATAAAATACATAATATACATAACCATTCCAACATTCACAACAACCCCAACAACAAGTGTTCTACCATGTCATACATACACAACCTAACACAAAATCATCAAAATCCACATCATCATACAACCACATAACCAAGTGTATCAAACATAATCATACAAAAATCAACAACTACCTCCACCGTCTACCAAATCATATAAAACTAAAAAAACATACCTGAAAAAGCAAGCAATCAATCACTCTCCTCCAGATCCAGAGCCAGCAGAGGAAGGGAAGCGGCCACCATACTGCTGCATGTACTCGGCAATACGCTGGTCTAGCAACTGTGTGGTCTGTATGGCCTGTCAGCGGTTCTGCTACTCCAGCTGGGCCACTCTAGCCCGCAAATCTTCGATCTCTGCTAGATCGATCTGAGCTCTAGTCTGCCGACCCCGTCTCTGACTGCTGGCCTACAATAAATATTTAATTTAGCTGTGTGATCTCTGTAAGTGTATTTGCAGGTATGCGAATTTTAGCTGTAATTCTAACACACAATCATATGGCCTATTGATGGGCTATAGTGACATTACGGGAATAACTGTCCTAATGAAAGTCAAATGACTTAAAACTAGTAAATTAAACATTTATTGGGAGAGGCGTAGGATTTTGGGTACAAGATGCTTGTATAAATCCCTACGATTTAATTAATTATGACTTAAATATCAAATTAGCAGTAAAATAAATTATTGACCACTTGATTGCCAAATCCGTATCATCTACCATGCTCTGCTGGATCCATAACGGACTCAAAAATAGCATCCTCCTCACCAGTCGTCAGCTGTTCTCGACCCGTATCAGCAAGAAGTTTCTGGCGCTGCTCCATAAATTTTTCCTGCATTAACAAATTAATAACATCATATCTTATTTCATTATAGTTTAACAAGCAGAACAATTACTAATACTGCATAAAATGAAATATGCTTACATGGCTCTTGCTAGATTTATCGTCCTGCCATGTATACGAAACAATTCCGTTCGGATTTACATGCTCGACAGCATGCGTACGAGTGAACACGTCCATATAGCCCACGGGACCTTGCGCCGCAGCTTCCTGTAGTTGATTTTTACATACAATTTTTATACATTTAAAATTATATAGCATAAACTATTTACAATTATCATTCAGTAAATTTACCAACTCCTGCCGATACTGCTGAAATGACTTCGACCCTCCGCGATGAGTGACGGGATTTTTATTTCTGTTTGCAGAGTTTCTACCCGACTCTGCCTGTACATTCAAAATTTGATACATTATTTTTCAATCACGTCAAATTAATAATTCAAAATAACTTAGTATACTTGCCTTCGCCTCGTCCGTTTCCCAGTATCCCAACCATACTTGCCATACGCTCTCCCCCATCCACCGTGGTTTCTTACCGGATTTCTTAATTTCGGATATCGTGTCCCTATAGTTCTTGCGCATCTTCTTCATCCAGTATCCTCGTTCCAGCAGCATATCGTCTGTCTGGATGTCTATCTCAGCATGTGTTTCACGATAAAAAGTATAAAAAAATACACTGTAAACGATAAACAGTAGAAAAATGACAAAAACGAATTAAAAATGGAAAACAGAAAAATATACATACTAGGACATCCTGCCATATGCATTCTATGATGTGAGGAGGGATGTTATCCAACTTCGGCCAGCAAGCACTCATCCTACTCCGGTAAGAAGCTCTAGGAACATCCAACACAACCTTCGAGGGCAGTAGGTCGAACCCCCTGTTTTTAAATATGATACAGATAAGTACGTACGTATATATAAAAAAATAAGATGCTGAATAAAATTTAATTCTTACCCCTCTGCTCTATGTACTAAAGAAACTACAGGATGCTGTGATGCTTGCGATGGACCACTGCCATCGCCTCCTTTAGATCGGGAAGAGCTCCTGCCTCTAGAAGACATTACAATAAACCTGTGACGTATATACACATCATTTCAAAAGAGAATAATAACATGATAATGAAATATATTTCATACGTAAATGGAAGTGTGTTATACCTGATTCATAATGGGTCTCATGTTACGACGATAAGCAAATTACATTGCATTTTTAATAAAAATTGCTAAATAAATGACAAATGGAAATGACATAAAACATGTAAACAATGGTAAACGTACAGATTTAGTTTCATAGTCACATCAATTTCATAATACATCAAGAATTCAACTTAGTTACATCAATTGCAAAAAAACAGATTCAGATTTATATCAGTCATCATCGTCTTCTGATTCAGATTCGGTCTCGTTTTCTACGATATTTTCCTCTGCACTATCAAATGCTTCTACCAAAACATTTGATTCATCGATCAAAGGACCAAAATCTGTATGATCGTCTGTAATTATTATTTCGTTATTTTGCTCATGATCTGCTTGATAAGCTTGTTCGTCCGGAATATTCTTCCCATCGAATGTGAATCTGGCCTTTGTTTTAAAAACTGCAGACCAATCTGCTTTATCTCTTTTTAGAGACGGATAAGGAGCGTAATAAACTTGCAATGCTTGTTTGGATAGTACAAAAGGATCATACTTGTGATAGTGCGATGTATGCTTTATTTCGATAAGATTATAATCCTTGTGCACATTAATTCCAGAACCTGGAACATTGCTAAACCAATTGCATCTAAATAGAAACACCTCCTCCGCGGGTCGTGAGAAATATGTCGGTTGCAAAATTTGTGTTAGAACGCCATAAAAATCATTTAAGTGATTTTCTGGATCGTCACTACCTTTAACAAATACACCAGTATTATTTGTTAATTTTTCTGCACCGTATTCTTTGGTGTTAAATTTATATCCATTGACGAAATATATTGGATATGTCTTGACCACTCTTTTTGGTCCCATCCCAAGATGTTTCAACCCTTCGTCAACAACACAATTTCTCGGCTCATAAACGTAATTTGAAAACCAACCAGAAAATTCTTTACTGAGGTCTCCGTTCGGATGTTCACGTTCATAAACACTGTTTATATAAACAAATTATTACATTAGGTTATACACGCGCATGCATTATAGAAAAGAATAAAACACAAATTATTATTTCAGATTACCTAACAAACGGTGCAACCTCGGCACAATTTAGAAGAATATAAGTGTGTGCTACATGAAGATCTCTATCGTCTAGCCATATTTCTATACATTTTCCAGAAGGCCGGCCATGTTGTCTAAAAATAGATAACATTGCTTGAGAGGACTCTTGTTCGTTGCCATCGTCATTACGAGGGACACTTTCAAATGAAATATTCACGTGGTCACTGAAATAGTGAGAGAAAAAGAATGAAGCTTCTTCTTCGATGTAAGATTTACATATCGAACCTTCAACTCGTGCTTTTTGCCTCACTTTTTTCTTCAGATGATTCAAATATCTATGCAAAATTAATTTATATTAACTTCATCTTTCAAATGCAATTAAATTACGTGATAACATATTACATACCTCTCAAATGGATACATCCATCCATATTGGACAGGATCGAAGTCGTGCTTCAGATGGGAGATGAACAGGTAAATGTTCCATTACATTAAAAAAACTTGGCGGAAATGTTTTCCCTAATTTGCAAAGCAATATAGGAATATCCACTTCAAGTTTACGTAAACGTTGCACTTTTAAAGTAGTCGAACAAAGCTCTTTGTAAAACATACTAAGATGTTTCCAATACGGCAACTCCCAAAAATTAGTTTGTTTGCACCAGTTATGAACAACTGATTTGCCTTCAATTTCTGTTTGCTCTCCAGTTTCATATATCTTTGGATAGTCCCTAACAAGTTCATATATGTCTTCGCTTGACCATATCGTCGGTGGTTGTCTGGTTTCTACTCTATTAGCTAAAAAAAATTTCTTGTCTCCTCTGAAGGGATGATTTACATGGAGAAAATATCGATGACAGTCAAACCATGAAATTTTCTTACCATGAGGTAAAGAAAACGCTCGTGTTTCATCCATGCAATATGGACATGCTAGACGACCGGTGGTACTCCATCCTGAAATCATTGCATAGGCAGCAAAATCACTTATAGTCCACAACAAAGAAGCAAACATACCAAAAATTTTCTTCTTGGACACATCGTATGTTTCTACTCCTTCGTTCCACAGTATTTTTAACTCTTCAATCAACGGTTGTAAGTATACATCGATTCCTTGTGTCGGATCATCGGGGCCAGGAAGGACAACAGTAAGAAACATATGTTGCGTTTTCATACACATCCATGGAGGTAAATTATACGGTGTAACGATAATGGGCCAGGATGAATATTTAGAACCAAATTGAGAAAATGGAGAAAAACCATCCGTACATAATCCTAATCTAACATTTCGACTCTCCGCTGCAAAATTTGGATACGTTTTATCGAAATGCTTCCATGCTTCTCCATCGGCCGGATGTGTCAACGTACCCTCTTCCTCCATTCTCACACTATGCCATCTCATATTAGATGCAGTTACAGAAGATGCATATAATATTTGAAGTCTTGGAGTTATGGGTAAGTAATGCATACGCTTGTATGGAACTTCCTTCTCCTTCTTTTTTCTTGGTTTGTATCTCTCCTGGTTACAAATTTTACAATTTCTAAGGTTTGCGTCTTCTTTCCAAAACAACATGCAGCCTTTTAAACATGTATCTATTTTCTAATAAGGTAAACCAAAAGCCGACATAAGTTTTTTAACTTCATAGTGATTTTCACACATTAGATTATCAGGCGGCATATGTCTTTTTGCAGCTTGTACAACAGCCGTAAACCCAGCTTCAGTGATGTTGTATTTTGACTTCATCGCAATGTATTATGCGATTACTGACAGCTGAGTGCCGCTTTTACAACCATCCCAAATAGGTTTCTTAGCAGCATCTAGTAAATCATAAAAAATTTTTGCTTCAATATTTGGTTCTTCAATATTTCCATCATCGTCGTCAACTTCAACCATAGGAAACATTGATCGTGCTGCATCTTCGACCATATTTTCTATACGGGTCGTCCTAACTATTTCGTTAACGACACTTTCAGACTCTACAGAAGTATTTGCTACAACTTCTCCATGCCGATCCCAAACATAATACTCGGGTACGAAACCGTTTTTGCACAAATGAACTTTCACAATATCTAGTAACAAATACTTCAAATGTCTACACCTAGTACACGAACAACAAATTTCTGGATCGTTTCCTTTATTACTTAAAGCGAATTCAACAAACACGTTTATACCATTATAAAAATCTTCTTTTATTGAGCCCCTCAGTCCTTTTCTTTGGTACATCCATCTCCTCCGATCAACAAAATAATCAATCATTTTTCCTATTTGAGAAAATTAGAAGTTCAAAATTTAATATTTATTTTCAAGAATACAAATTCGAAAAAGATTATTTTCATGGTCGTATAATATTTGAATTTAAAGAACAACATCACAAATTTAAAAATATTTTCAAATTGGGCACATTTTATTTTTTAACATATCGATATAAAAAATTGTATAAATTTTTTTTCCATGGTCAGGCATCCTACTTCCCATTACAAACACAGTAAACATTTACATTTCGTATATTACTTCGTCTCAAACGATTCAACAAAATTTCGGCAGCATTTCCCTTTTGTTCCCTGCATTGTACATAAATGCGTGTACGTAGGAAACAAAAAAGAAAAGTTAGGCCGAAATTTTATGAACCGTTTGAGACGAAGTAGTATACAAAATGTAAATGCTTACTGTGTTCATAACTTGTCCAATACAGGGACAAATCCAACAAACATTGTACCAGATGAATATAAATGGTCGTTTTTTGAAAAAAAAACGACTATTTATATAACGATCATGTACAACACTCGTCAGACGGGGCCAAAAACTGTCTAAGGGATATTAGTTAATTAAATGTGTGCATTTTATGAAAAAATACAGTTTTACTAACTGTTCACGTTAAAAAAAAATTAACACATTTATTCGACGTATTCCATCAACTTAAGGCTCGTTCGACGCATTTTTTTTGTTGCATAAGTCAATATGTGCACAATATAATATTCCTAGCTCGTGCATTCATTTTATCTTAGTCCAACTAACACAATACAATGATAGCAGCGCTACACACATATACAATGGTACAACGAAGGCATACAGAACGATTTCCATATACACGAACAAGCCCAAATTATACATGTTTTTCACAATTTCACGATAAAAGATGAAATAGGTATATCATGGAATGCTAGAAACTATTATAACACAATTGGAAACAATTTCAATCACCAATTAGCCCTAATTTATCAATTTATGCAAATCTAGAATTAGGGTAAAAACTCAATTTTTCTCGAAAATAAGAGATTATACCTTAGCTGGAGAGCAATAGACGTTGATTATGCAGCCGGGGAGGATCCGAAAGCTTGAAATTGATGATTGGAAGCTTGGGGAAGAGATTTGGGGATTTAGGGATTAATATTTTCGTATGAAAAGTGAGGAGGAAGAAGGCTCGGTTGAGCCTGTAGTTCGATAATTTCCGACGGCCCGTCGGAAATAGGCCGTCGAAAGCCGTCGCCCCCCTCCATCGGTATTTAGCTTTTTTTTAGTAGTGTATGCTTGTTTAAAAAAAGAAAGGGGAGGAGAAAAATTCTCCTCCTTTTGCTACTTCTCTGTTTACCAGTTCTAGATCCAGGTTTAGAATTTAAACAACCACTCCCTCTCCCTTTTCTCCTTAGTTCGCCCGTAATATTGGGCTAAGTGGGCCGATATAAGATTCTGCTAATTTATTAACTAACGTCATTTAAATCGTATTTAAATGCGTATTGATACCATATATGGGCATGTACGTATATAACTTTTATACATGCACATAATTAATTACTAATGACACCTAGAAAATTGTTAACATCACCCAATACATCGCTATGGAAGTAATCAATATTTCATAAATATTAATAAATATAATTAATTTATAACAATTTATAAATTAATTAAATCGTGTGTTATTTCGTAGAAATCACAAACATAGTTGTGCAACTCATAGGTGTAAATTCAATCAGCGATTAATATCGAATTATTTGAACATTAACATTCACTTGTCACTGTAACTAGTGGAGTTACAGTTTGGCCTAATTTGCCGCTTATAAACCTTTATCATAAAATCCAATTTTATAATTTAAGTGGCGTCTATTTAGTCATGATTACTTACACCAATTTCGTTCCTTGTAACATTTGACCAGGTATACACCAGATTAATACACTTGGCCGGTTGTCCCCGCTCACTTCGCTCGGACGAAAGTGGACCTCCCTGCCATAATGGCTATTGGGGTATTATAACCTCACTAAGAGAAGTCATCTTAACATTCGCTTCCATCAATATTCATCAACACTATATTACTTTTGGTTTTATGTAATTTGGATTTGGTCAAAATTCCAATGTCATCCACATTCAAGTCGGTTAGTCCATAACCAAAGCTCTTGGTTTAATAATAACATTTATTATTAACCACACTACTCCGGCTAGAGATTTTGACTTTGAATTGACTATATTTGACTGTGATACTAACCTCATACAACTGAGCGGATGAATTCTCTATTGAATAGTATTTCACTTTCAATATGTAACAACCTACTTTCTACACCGTATAAACAAATAAATTTAATTAAATAAAAGTGTTTGAATTCAATATTTGATAATTAATATTTTGAAAATAAAATTATCTTAATTAAATTATATTTAATAAATTTTTTCGTTATAAATTAAAGTGAATTAGTAAATTCTTTTTTGAATAAAATATTAAATTGAATATGGGGTTTTTTAATTAATATGAAATATTTTGAAGTGTAAATTAATTTAAATAAAATTGAAATTTATCTACAAACAAAAGGATATTATTAAAAGAGGAAAAAGAAAAAAAATCAGATAAACAAATTAATTTAAAATGAAATAAATAAAATCAAAGACCAAAGTCGTTTAAAACACAACCACTTCTCTTATTTTCTAGAATATTCTCTCTATCTCCAATTTAGGCCTGTCTCCCTTTTCATTTTCGAAAATCCCTAATCCTCTTCCACACAAATCATATAAAGCGATCAAAAAAAAGAATCGATCAACGACATGATAAGGTTGCTCGTGCCAGGCGATGGTAGACGTTCGATCGCGAGTTGGTGAAGATGGAGGTAACTAGATGTTGTGTGAGTGGACTGGGAGGTGAACGATGCAATGCTGGGTTCATCATTGGTCGAGTTGCGATCTGGGTTAAGGCACGTTGGAGAAGGAGGAGCAGGTGATTAGGCGTGCGTGCGTGTCAGGTAGAGGAGAGCATCGATGTAGATGTACAGTGGTGGTTGTGATGGCTACAATGAAGGAGCCACTAAGATGTCAGATGAGGGTATGTAGGCTGAAGTGTTGATGACGAAGCATTGAGTAGCAAATCAGTTGAGGTGTGTTCATCAGTCATAACTATATCTATATTATCGCCTGCTATATATATACATACACACACACGCACTCTCATACACATATACATATTCCATTATCGATTGAATTGCTTGCTTGAAATATTTTTTTTGGATGGTTGATTGATTGTTGTGATATTGGATGTTATTTGGTGTTTGATAGTGTGATTTAAGTTTGTTGGATGTCCGAAATGTAAAGGAGATGTTGTCCATTTGAATTTTAATGTTTGAAATTTATTTATATTGTGTGCACAATGCATTGATGGCCGAAATTCGATGGAATTCAACTCGGCCACACGATAAAATTTATATAGATGATTTGTTGTTAATTTTGGAGGACTTTACTCCGTTTATTTTAGATGATTTATTGACTTTCCCATTTTTAAAATATTTTTGAAAACTTTGAGAAATTATTTATAGTGCTTTAAAATTCATTTGAAGTATATTTATAAACAAATAAAAATGAATTAGAAATAAAATGATTTGAAGGAAATTTTTTTGGGAATAAAAGTTTTTTTAAATGAAAATAGAGATTTTCAAAAGTAATAAAGTATATGGAATTAGTTTATTTTATGATTTTGTATAATTGAGAGGTTTTAATATATTTTCAAAAAGGAAATTAGATTTATAATGTATGGGTAATAAATGGGATTTAAGAGATATTTTCCCAAAAAATAGGATTTTTGAATATATGAGCCTATTTTGAAGATAAACCAATACTGAAATATTGTTGAATTATTTTAACAGTATTATAATATAAATCCATTTTTGTGTATATATATATATATAAATATATATAAATATATATATATATATATTGGTGGTTCGAAATTGATTTATTGATATTATGAGAAATTTTATATGATAAGAAGATTTTATATTATATTTTATGGTTTGAAATAAATATAATTTATTTTGTAACTTATAAATTTATTTTGTAACTTATAAATTTATTTTGAAGTAGTATTTTATTTTAGAAATTTATGAAATGAATTTAAAGTAATATTGGGTGGTTATCAATATGAGCTTTAGAGATTTCGAGTAGTGAAGGTTTTTTATTATAAATTATGGTTTAAAAAGTAAGAAATTATTTTTGGAGTTTATTAATTTATTTTAAAGTAGAATTTGGTTATAGAAAATTTTGTAATAGCTTCTATAATTATTATTGATTTGTAAAGTGATTTACGGAATTTTGGAAATATGGATAAAAGGATTTGGAAACGAATTTTAGTTATTGAACCTTATATTGGGATTAACTAACAAAGTGGATATAGCATTCAAAAAAAAAAGAGATTAAATGGTTTTATTAAATCCAAATATAAAATTTATTTAAGGAGTCTTATTACATTTTATAAACATAATCGCTTTTCTAGATTTACAATTGAATGTTTTAATTATTCTATTCTATGTGACTAGAAATCTGAATAAATGGACTTATAATACCGTATAGTACGGGACTTTCAATAATATTTCTAAATTATTCTTTGGACTCGTTATATAGATATAAAAGGAGCGAGTGTGAAATATGAGCTCTGAGTAAACAGACTAGTAATACGCAGTGGTATGTGACATTGTTGTGTTATTTATTTGGTTATCCTTTGCTCGTTAATGATACTCATATGAGGATTTATCATATATGATGTGACTCGCTGCAGTGAGTCACGTATTTAGTCATGTGTCGGCATATGTACCGTGCTGTGTTGGCACAAGAATGTAGTTGTGTGTTAGTTATTATATATATTTAGTATTTGTCTATTCACTATTCGACTTCCTTTATGTTGCAGTAGTTGAACTAGATTGTTTAGTATTCATCCTAGCGGCCTAATCGTGGTGGTCGAGCACCAGATCTATGACACCATAGTTGTTAACGCTAAAAAGTGAACGCTAACACCCGGTGTGTGTAATAGAGTTGTGAAAGCACCACCCGTTGGTACGGGAACAGAATATAAGCTGAAAATAGCAGAAAAGCAGTAAATGAACAACAGGTTTATAGTGGTTCGGCCCGTAATTGAGCCTACGTCCACTTTATAGTCTTTTATTGCTGATTCGGTTACAATTTGATACAATATCCTTCAAAATACAATACAACTTGATCACGAAAGCACTCTTGACAACTAGCTCAATCTTTGATGATGAAACTCGACGAATCCGTGTTGGATGTAAGGAGTTCTTCTCGAAGCTTGTTGTAGCGTTTCGAATGCTTGAAGATCTTTGATTGCTGGATGAATGGAGACTTCGACAGAGTAACGGCGCTTGAAGAAATGAATGGCCAAAAGTCCTTTTCATGTTGGAAGTGGTGGTCTATTTATAGGGGTCGAATTCTGAACTCTCGTTTTTGCCAAGTCATGAGTCGTGACCGACTTAAGATAAGTCGTAACTCGTAGTTGACTTAAGATAACTCGTGGGTGCCATGCTGGGTTCATCTTGTGGCTCAGCCGAAGACAAGTGCTAAGTCGTAGCCGACTTACCAGATAAAGGAAGCATAGGCACAGGCTCTGGATTTTAACCTAATAGCTTTTAAGTCGTAAGACCTTTAAGTCGTAAGACGTTTAAGTCGTAAGACGTTTAAGTCGTAAGACCCTTAAGTCGTAAGACCCTTAAGTCGTAAAATCCTCTTGAGTCGTACAGACCTTAACTCGTTGAGTCGTACAGACCTTAACTCGTTGAGTCGTAGATGGTTTAACTCGCAAACTGTTAAGTCGGAGACCCCCCTTAAGTCGTAGGCCTGCTAACTCGTAGGTCCCTTCAGCAATTAGGTCGTTAGCTCTTAAACTCGTTAGGTCGTGACATAACTTAAGTCGTTCACTTCTTATCTCGTAGGCCGTTGATAGTGTTAACTCGTTAAGTCGTCTGGGCCATGAGTCGTATACTTCTTGAGTCGAAGAAAATTAAGGGTTAACATTTGCCCCTCGAAGTACACGCCTAAGTCGTAGGTCGTGTGCTTCGACTTACCTTAACTCGTGTGTGCCTTTTCGTGTTCCACTATCCAGAGGTATAAAAAGCTTGAGTCGTTCCTTCTATCCATTGCCTATCTCCTGAGTCGTATCTGCCATTAATATCTCTCAAAGCTCTCTCAAGGCGATTTCATCCTCTCTTGTTAATCAACTGATCACCGATACTTGATCCTCTACTGCGTAAGTGCTCCTGCTTCCTCCTTGATTCTCGATCATCATTAACTCGTGAATCCCCCTCTTTGCCCTTAACTCGCCCTCTTGTGTATTACTCTGCTGGGAATTCCGCTGCATTGGCAGTTCGTGTGCCTGGCGTTCGCTCGATTCCATCTTTAGGCGAATGAGGCGATGGAGATGAGGGATTTCCAGGTTTAATTGATTAGGTGGGCGAGGCTTTGGCGAATTGGCTCTTGGGTGATTCAATGGTCTAGTGGAACGAGGATAGAGATCATAGTTGATTGAGAGGCTATCGGGTTTGGAGGATAACGGGTTAGGAGAAAAGTCAATAGGTCTAGTGGAGTGGGATGTTAGCACGGACACGGTTTAGTAACGTCTTGCGACTTATGACATAGGCCTCATTCGACATAAAACTTGTATGACTTAAGCCTACCACGACATAGATCTTGTACGACTTAAGCCTGTTACAACATAAGCTTTAAGTCGTGGACGACTCAGGACTTGAGGAAAATGCTTTGCTTTAACCTGAAGCCTCTTTCTTCCTTTACACGACTTAATGACTTGAAGTATTGTTGACTGACGGCAACAACGACCTAAAATCGAAATGACCTGCCCTGTCTTTCCTTAAAGTCCTTAAGCCGTGGACGAGTTAACATATAAGTCGTTGGCGACTCATGACTTAGGCTTTGCATGAACTTAGAATTGCTGAACTTTGAACTGCTGCATTTTTTCTTTCACAGATCGTTCTAACTTGCAAGTTAATCGACTTGTTTAATACCACACTTACAGAAAATTTGGACGAATATACTGTCACTGATCGCCCACATCAAATGACAGATTAGCTAATAACAGATAATCAACATAAATAGATCGTGTGAATGAAGTGCGTTAAATCAACAGACTCAAGCAAAGTATTAAAGCAGCATTAAAACAGTCAACTGAAAATGACCGGTTTAGACTTAATACTGTACCTGAACTCTAAATTAACAAGTCATGAAATTCGATAATCGATCAATTACCGACTTTCTTAATTCCAGTTGTATTTACTTGTTATCTTTACTAGTTTTGCACAACACTTCACACTATTTAGGAAACATGCACCTTCACATTTGAATATCCAGTTGCTTGTGTAGAATGACTTCTCAACAAGGAGATGTAACAGTTCAGACCGGAGAGTCTATTCTCATTCCAGCTCCTTTAATCAATCCCCCAGAGAGAGCCTCTACCACTCTATTGTACAAAACTTTTCGGCAATTATGCACTCAATTCGGCATTGCTGAAGCTGACGCTATCCTTCCTGAGAAGAATAACACTGCTGATGTAGCACCTCCTGGCTTTGTGGCGGTCAACCGACAAATGTGCTTGAGCGGGGCCATTCCTCCTTTCAACAATTTTCTTCAACATCTTCTTCGCCAACTGGCAATCGCTCCATTCCAATTACACCCCAACAGCTATGCTGTTCTAATGGGGCTGTGCGTACTATTTGGCAGAACGCTCGACCGTCTCACCAGCGTTGACGAAATCTGTTATCTATGCTCTTTTATCAGAATCAAAGATCATCCTTCGACTGAACTATCTAGGTCATTTGAATGACTCTGTACACTTTTTTTATGCATGTTTGAAATTCATTCGACTGCCCAAGCAAGTTCAGTCGACTGAATCTGCAACTGTCAGTTTTCTCCAAAAGACACTTCTTTTGATCAAAGAGTTCCTTCTTCCTGGAAGGTCACAACTCTTAGATTCTAATAGATGTCGATTTCCAGAAGTCATATCTCATCACACACTATATATACACACTCAAGATTCATAGATCCAATCACCTAATTTTTTCTATTCTCTTTTAATCTATAGCATTTAGCATTCTTGAGTTCAATATCTACAAGCATTCATACAATCATTGCTTACATATTCATTTCCATATTCTTCAAGCAATATTAAACTTTCTATTCTTCATACACACACAAATATACACATCTACTTTGAGGATAAGATTATAGGAAGGGTGTACTACAAGAGACAAATTTGTGTTATTCAGAACACACAAAGTCAAGTTAAATCTAGTTTGTAAGAAAGTCCTATTCGGTTGCTCAGGCGGTCAAGTCCTGTTCCGTTGCTCAGGCGGTCAAAGTCCTGTTCCGTTGCTCAGGCGGTGTAATACCTGTTCCTCCAGGTTAAGTGAGGGCTGCTAGCTATAATTCCAAAAGAAGTCTGGGACTGGACGTAGAACGGGAGTTCGAACCAGTATAAAAATCTCTGTTGTCATTTTACTGCTATTATTATTTTACAGTTATTTTCCGCACTAGTTATTTATTATACTCCATATTTCACGATCCTATAGCATAGTCACTTTCAAGCATAACATTATATGAACCATCAAGACATGATTTGCTAGCTAACTCAGTATCAAAACTAGATCCGACATTGCCACATTCAACAGGCAGATGTGGAGAATCATTGAATCCAATATTAGAGTTAACATTATTCACAGTACCTAGGACAGTAAGGTCTTCAAGGGAGGTAGGAACTGCTATCAAGGAAACATCAGCAGCCAAAGAAACCTTATCGCGGTGATTCATTGTTGACAGTGGAAGGAAATCGGTGGAAAAGGGAAATGACATACAAGCAGGACCAAGACAGGGAAAGGAGAAAGATTTGCTAGATCGGGTACGATAAGCTGTAGCAGCCGATTGGGGTTCTAGATCTAGGAATATGCCTTATTTCTTTTGACACTCTTGGCGAGGCATGAAGAGGGAATGAGGCAAGCTAGGAAAGGTGGTAGGAGAAAGATAGATTAGGCGTTAGGGTGAAGAAAGCGTTCGGGAGGGAAGAGAAACAAAGAAAGGGAGATGGGGTTACCATTATCAATTTCATATATTCCCTTTGTTCAAAGATTAATTTTTTCTAGCAAGCAATTTTGACTTTAAGTTGACTATCAATTACAATGATACTGACATTCTGCAACGAAGGCATCTCTTGAATAGTGTTTCAGTGTAAGTAGTTCATTATATACCCAACTATGGCCGTAACATGATCGCAATGTCATGTAATTTTCCATTATCAAAATATAGTCTAGTTACTTAAGATCCACAGTACCCTCATGTTTGAAGGCTACTACACATCACTATACGAGATCTTTTATTTTTATTTAGTTGTATTAACCTATAGAAGACTCTCGTTAATTCATTATGTGATAGTTCCAAAAAACCACAAGTATGTAACCCATTATTGTCCCTAACAGTCATAACTAATTCACTATCCATCGTATGAAAAACATTACGTATACTAATCTCGATGGATATACTGATATCCTTTTCCCGATCTACCTTGACTACAAACATTTAAGGAATATGTACTTAAATATTGATTCAAGACTCATGGTTATGAATACATTCACAATTACGATCGAAAAAATTGCTTCTCATAAATTTTCTACCTATATATGTTTAATGTATTACTTATAATTTCATATACTAACATATATAAAAGAAAATAAAACCAAAAGCATACTTTATTTCGAACAAGGTTGTTTTACAAGAGTTAAGTTATATAACAAATTATATACTTATCCAAAGGGCACACCCTTAGCTCTCTAGCATAGACCTTGAATGTAACCTATCATTTATGATTTTGAGGATTAATCTTATTAGATTTGGGGAATAAATACGTTCAAATCGAAAATGCAAGTATCATAATTAAACAACATAATAGAAGTTGCAGGAAAAACATACAGTATTTATAGTGGTTCGACCCAAAAGAGACCTATGTCCAATGTAGTTTATTGCTTATTTCTTTATAGATCTCGAGTACAATGTTAGAATACAAAATATAATGAGTTGTTTATTGAAGGAAATGCAATGTCCAACTTCTAAAAATCTATTCGACAATAGTCATAATAGCTTGGTTAATAGTTTTTGACCAGAAACTCAGTCCCTATTACTATTCATGCTTGGGGTATTTTTTAATAATAAAAGTGGTATTTTATTCAAGCAGAACACTCATTTTAATGTCTCGAGATTCGAACCATGACCTTTAGAACTTCAGCCTATAGCGTCACATTACTTTCCATTTGAGTTGGTGCTCCTTGAATGCTTAGGGTATTTATATGTATCATCTAATTTAAATTGTGTTCAACAAATCCTTAAAAATAAATAGCTTTCGTAAGTGTAAGCTTGAATCCGATCGACATGTTCTGTTTCGCATTGGACAAATTTGTTGTATTGTATTTCAAAGAGAAGAGGAGACAAAACATTGGTTAAGCATTGACTGTCGAACCATTTTCACCGTTTGGTAATATTCTGCTCAACACCCACTAGGAAAAATTTCTAAGAGTTGTTTATTTAATTCAAGACAATAAACAAAGGAAAGAAGATAGAACATTTGGCAAACACATTATATGGTTCGGTAGAAACCCGTTCAATACCAGATAGTGAATTCTGACCGATATTGAACAAATTCCAATACTTAACCAAATTTTCTCTTTTTTCTTTGTTTCCTCTGGTCATTTCTCAACTTTCTCATTCATCTGTCTTGGCTACTTAATTATTTTCTTTAGACTTGTTACGACCCTTCTGGTTTTTCGTTCACCTCTAAATGTCTTTTCAAATTCAATTGATCATAGATAAAAATATCCTAAATGCAAGCAAATTTCACCACATTTTATGATTCAATAAGGAGAATTAACTTTAGGCAACAGAAGGGAGGTGATCTATATTGAGAAATCCAATGATGAAAAGCTTTAAACTTAAGAATACTTGACAAGGATCATTGTCAGTATGGCTAATGCTGGCAAAATACAAATGGTTCTTTACTTATCATTACTATTGTAAAGCTAATTGGCTATATGGAAAAATCGTTATCTTTAAGAGAATGTTCAATGGAATGGACATTGTGTATAAGGCTGAAGTTGAAGGGCGGCAAAATGGAACCATTAAAAGTAATGTAATGATTGTAGATAGTGTAGAGCAGTCATTATAATCCTTAATATATGTATGCCAATAATTGCTTTTGTATAAGGATAACCAGATCTTAATATATTTGTACGGTTGTGAGTTCAAAGCAATAATTTACCTCATCTCTACGTCCGATGCGTTAGACGCCAAGACAGGATACATAACCTTCCTTGTTTGTTTGGCATGGAGGAAATGAACCGTTGGCTCTAAACATCGGACTCCAATGATTAATTACCCTTTAATAATTACAACACCCCTTTCCCATACCTCATTATCCTTTCGTAACATAAAAACACATTTCTCTTTCACTAACTTACCCCTTTCAGAATACCCATTTTTCTTACTACCCCATGTTTAAAGACTAACCAATTTTATCTTCCAATTATTTACATGATGTAACGACCCTTTTTTTTACATATCAACGGACAGTAAAATATTATTTACATAATCAAATTATTTTTAACTGAGCTAAAACTTTGGGTAACGTAGTAATTTGACATTCTTGGACTCTAGAATAAATTCTGGCATTTCGGCCCTGGAAACTTGTAATATTCATAACTTTTGATAAGAGCGGAATTTCTACATGAAACCTATTTCAAGCAGTTTAGTAGATATCGTAGCTCTAAGATTGACTTTTTTGTGGCATATTTTATTGTAGTTAGGACCACACCCATAATTAGGTATGCTAATGAATTTGAAGAAATGTGCTAATTACTATAGTTAGAGCAGTCCCAAATCATTTCCTCTTTTTCTAAAATAGATTTATACTTCGTTAACTCAATATCCACTTAAATCATTCTACTTTTAGTTAAAACAAGATATTAAAAAATCATTAATCATATACATAGGAGATTACCAAATTAACATTTTGGGGAGGGAATTCCATGACTTGCTGTGTCATCTCGGATTTGCTTGAATTTGACTTGATTTCATCGATTTTACATCAATTAGTGAGTGAACCATGATCCCTTACTTAGTATAAATGCTTATATATGTTTAAATATTCTTTGGTCAACTTTTCAACTCGTATAATGTTTTCAGATCTGATTTGGTTTTTAAACGAGAATAAAAAGGTATTTTAATAATTAAAGCGTTTAATCATGTGTTTATGTATCATAAACGTGCATGTGAATGTTAGGGCATGTTATTGTTGGAACTGGTCGATCTGCAGCAGGTGAAATGAGTTGATTTCAAAATAAATCCTTATTTGGATCATAGTAGGCTTATGGAGCCTACTAGGTTGCACTAGGTCCAATCTAGTTAACTTAAATAAAATCCAATATTATTTGATTTTTCTGACTTAGTTGATTAATAATTTTATTAAAATTATTTGTATATATTGTATAAGTATATCATTATATACTCATATGTGTATAGTGTGCATGTGTAACATAATATTATGTACATAGTTAATGTATACGTGTGTGTGTGTGTGTTTCGAAGTTTATTTTATGTTATATTTTTTTTTCAATATCTAAATATATTTCGACTAAGTCAATAAAATTTGAGTTAGATTTTAATATTTAAAATATCTAATGTTGAATTAGTAAAATAATTTGATTTCAAATTTTGATCTCTGAAATACAAAATGAAATATCTTTTAATTATTTAAAATAAATATACGTATACATTATAAAATTAGTTTATCGTCGAAATAATCTTTTTTTAATTCATAATTACTTTATAATTGCATAATAAAAAAAATTATATTTTTATTGGAGTAAAATACATATTTAAAATAAATATTATGTATTTGATTCTTTTCAGCCATTAGAAGAAAAAAATTAAAATCTATAACCATTTTATAATTTTGTAAAGTATATATTTAAATATTTATACAGGGATTAATATAAACATTATTTTAAATCACTAAATGTATAACATTTTTTTTTGAAAATAGGTTAGTGGATAATTTTATAAAGAATATATTTAATAAAAATTTAAAAAAAAATGTATAACTAAATGTATAACATTGGTGTATATATATACACACACGACATAACAAAAAATTAAAAATATAAAACTATATTGTATATAATTAATTTTAAAAAAATTAAAACATGGTACATTTATATAATTGAATTAAAATTTGCAACAACAATTTTAAATAACTTAAAATTAATATTAACATCTCAAAGTAATAAAAAATAATTTGAAATTAAGCATGGCCGAAAATAACTTTTTTAATACTAGTTTCTAAATTTAAACAACAATGTTAATTAATATAAATAGATTAATGTTACTAAATTATAGATGAAATAGAAGACAAATACTACGTATATAAAATATCATTGTATAAACAATCTTTTACATGGTAAGTATGATATAAAAGGTAAATAAAATTTTATATCTTAAGGATGCAACCTTTGAATAAACGTTGGTTGATGGAATCTCTTAGATTCACCTTAAATCGATCTTCGAACTTTGCAATTGTCTAAAGTTCCACTGGATCTACTAAAACTTGATGTATTTTGGCCTTAGAAATTTACAGTAATGAGGGTTGAGTTGCTTACGGCCAGGCAAGAGAGGGAGGAATTAAGAGTAAAATATTTAGTGGGTATCACTACAAGGAGAACAGTGATTTCCGACGGCTGAAAACCGTCGGCGGCCGTCGGAAACCGTCGGCGGTCGTCGGAAACCGTCGGCGGCCGTCGGAACATACGTCGTCGGGGAGCAGTACTTCCGACGGCTTCCGACGGATTTCGCCGTACATATTCCCGACGGCTTCCGACACGTGTCGGGACCCGTCGGAATCCGTCGACAAAAATGTCCTACAGGCTGTCGGAAGCCGTCGGAAATATCGTACCTGTAAACTGTCGGAAGCCGTCGGAAACCGTCGGAAATCTGCTTTTTTTTATTACTGCTGCAAATGTAGCCTTCCATCCACATTTCTCTTTCAAAAACTATTAGAAATACTGCACAATCCAATATACAATATATTAACCAAATATCAAAACCCAAACTACACAAAATTAATCAAACCCACAAATATACCAAATTACATCAAAATAAAATACATAATATACATAACCATTCCAACATTCACAACAACCCCAACAACAAGTGTTCTACCATGTCATACATACACAACCTAACACAAAATCATCAAAATCCACATCATCATACAACCACATAACCAAGTGTATCAAACATAATCATACAAAAATCAACAACTACCTCCACCGTCTACCAAATCATATAAAACTAAAAAAACATACCTGAAAAAGCAAGCAATCAATCACTCTCCTCCAGATCCAGAGCCAGCAGAGGAAGGGAAGCGGCCACCATACTGCTGCATGTACTCGGCAATACGCTGGTCTAGCAACTGTGTGGTCTGTATGGCCTGTCAGCGGTTCTGCTACTCCAGCTGGGCCACTCTAGCCCGCAAATCTTCGATCTCTGCTAGATCGATCTGAGCTCTAGTCTGCCGACCCCGTCTCTGACTGCTGGCCTACAATAAATATTTAATTTAGATGTGTGATCTCTGTAAGTGTATTTGCAGGTATGCGAATTTTAGCTGTAATTCTAACACACAATCATATGGCCTATTGATGGGCTATAGTGACATTACGGGAATAACTGTCCTAATGAAAGTCAAATGACTTAAAACTAGTAAATTAAACATTTATTGGGAGAGGCGTAGGATTTTGGGTACAAGATGCTTGTATAAATCCCTACGATTTAATTAATTATGACTTAAATATCAAATTAGCAGTAAAATAAATTATTGACCACTTGATTGCCAAATCCGTATCATCTACCATGCTCTGCTGGATCCATAACGGACTCAAAAATAGCATCCTCCTCACCAGTCGTCAGCTGTTCTCGACCCGTATCAGCAAGAAGTTTCTGGCGCTGCTCCATAAATTTTTCCTGCATTAACAAATTAATAACATCATATCTTATTTCATTATAGTTTAACAAGCAGAACAATTACTAATACTGCATAAAATGAAATATGCTTACATGGCTCTTGCTAGATTTATCGTCCTGCCATGTATACGAAACAATTCCGTTCGGATTTACATGCTCGACAGCATGCGTACGAGTGAACACGTCCATATAGCCCACGGGACCTTGCGCCGCAGCTTCCTGAAGTTGATTTTTACATACAATTTTTATACATTTAAAATTATATAGCATAAACTATTTACAATTATCATTCAGTAAATTTACCAACTCCTGCCGATACTGCTGAAATGACTTCGACCCTCCGCGATGAGTGACGGGATTTTTATTTCTGTTTGTAGAGTTTCTATCCGACTCTGCCTGTACATTCAAAATTTGATACATTATTTTTCAATCACGTCAAATTAATAATTCAAAATAACTTAGTATACTTGCCTTCGCCTCGTCCGTTTCCCAGTATCCCAACCATACTTGCCATACGCTCTCCCCTATCCACCGTGGTTTCTTACCGGATTTCTTAATTTCGGATATCGTGTCCCTATAGTTCTTGCGCATCTTCTTCATCCAGTATCCTCGTGCCAGCAGCATATCGTCTGTCTGGATGTCTATCTCAGCATGTGTTTCACGATAAAAAGTATAAAAAAATACACTGTAAATGATAAACAGTAGAAAAACGACAAAAACGAATTAAAAATGGAAAACAGAAAAATATACATACTAGGACATCCTGCCATATGCATTCTATGATGTGAGGAGGGATGTTATCCCACTTCGGCCAGCAAGCACTCATCCTACTCCGGTAAGAAGCTCTAGGAACATCCAACACAACCTTCGAGGGCAGTAGGTCGAACCCCCTGTTTTTAAATATGATACAGATAAGTACGTACGTATATATAAAAAAATAGGATGCTGAATAAAATTTAATTCTTACCCCTCAGCTCTATGTACTAAAGAAACTACAGGATGCTGTGATGCTTGCGATGGACCACTGCCATCGCCTCCTTTAGATCGGGAAGAGCTCCTGCCTCTAGAAGACATTACAATAAACCTGTGACGTATATACACATCATTTCAAAAGAGAATAATAACATGATAATGAAATATATTTCATACGTAAATGGAAGTGTGTTATACCTGATTCATAATGGGTCTCATGTTACGACGATAAGCAAATTACATTGCATTTTTAATAAAAATTGCTAAATAAATGACAAATGGAAATGACATAAAACATGTAAACAATGGTAAACGTACAGATTTAGTTTCATAGTCACATCAATTTCATAATACATCAAGAATTCAACATAGTTACATCAATTGCAAAAAAACAGATTCAGATTTATATCAGTCATCATCGTCTTCTGATTCAGATTCGGTCTCGTTTTCTACGATATTTTCCTCTGCACTATCAAATGCTTCTACCAAAACATTTGATTCATCGATCAAAGGACCAAAATCTGTATGATCGTCTGTAATTATTATTTCGTTATTTTGCTCATGATCTGCTTGATAAGCTTGTTCGTCCGGAATATTCTTCCCATCGAATGTGAATCTGGCCTTTGTTTTAAAAACTGCAGACCAATCTGCTTTATCTCTTTTTAGAGACGGATAAGGAGCGTAATAAACTTGCAATGCTTGTTTGGATAGTACAAAAGGATCATACTTGTGATAGTGCGATGTATGATTTATTTCGATAAGATTATAATCCTTGTGCACATTAATTCCAGAACCTGGAACATTGCTAAACCAATTGCATCTAAATAGAAACACCTCCTCCGCGGGTCGTGAGAAATATGTCGGTTGCAAAATTTGTGTTAGAACGCCATAAAAATCATTTAAGTGATTTTCTGGATCGTCACTACCTTTAACAAATACACCAGTATTATTTGTTAATTTTTCTGCACCGTATTCTTTGGTGTTAAATTTATATCCATTGACGAAATATATTGGATATTTCTTGACCACTCTTTTTGGTCCCATCCCAAGATGTTTCAACCCTTCGTCAACAACACAATTTCTCGGCTCATAAACGTAATTTGAAAACCAACCAGAAAATTCTTTACTGAGGTCTCCGTTCGGATGTTCACGTTCATAAACACTGTTTATATAAACAAATTATTACATTAGGTTATACACGCGCATGCATTATAGAAAAGAATAAAACACAAATTATTATTTCAGATTACCTAACAAACGGTGCAACCTCGGCACAATTTAGAAGAATATAAGTGTGTGCTACATGAAGATCTCTATCGTCTAGCCATATTTCTATACATTTTCCAGAAGGCCGGCCATGTTGTCTAAAAATAGATAACATTGCTTGAGAGGACTCTTGTTCGTCGCCATCGTCATTACGAGGGACACTTTCAAATGAAATATTCACGTGGTCACTGAAATAGTGAGAGAAAAAGAATGAAGTTTCTTCTTCGATGTAAGATTTACATATCGAACCTTCAACTCGTGCTTTTTGCCTCACTTTTTTCTTCAGATGATTCAAATATCTATGCAAAATTAATTTATATTAACTTCATCTTTCAAATGCAATTAAATTACGTGATAACATATTACATACCTCTCAAATGGATACATCCATCCATATTGGACAGGATCGAAGTCGTGCTTCAGATGGGAGATGAACAGGTAAATGTTCCATTACATTAAAAAAACTTGGCGGAAATGTTTTCCCTAATTTGCAAAGCAATATAGGAATATCCACTTCAAGTTTACGTAAACGTTGCACTTTTAAAGTAGTCGAACAAAGCTCTTTGTAAAACATACTAAGATGTTTCCAATACGGCAACTCCCAAAAATTAGTTTGTTTGCACCAGTTATGAACAACTGATTTGCCTTCAATTTCTGTTTGCTCTCCAGTTTCATATATCTTTGGATAGTCCCTAACAAGTTCATATATGTCTTCGCTTGACCATATCGTCGGTGGTTGTCTGGTTTCTACTCTATTAGCTAAAAAAAAATTCTTGTCTCCTCTGAAGGGATGATTTACATGGAGAAAATATCGATGACAGTCAAACCATGAAATTTTCTTACCATGAGGTAAAGAAAACGCTCGTGTTTCATCCATGCAATATGGACATGCTAGACGACCGGTGGTACTCCATCCTGAAATCATTGCATAGGCAGCAAAATCACTTATAGTCCACAACAAAGAAGCAAACATACCAAAAATTTTCTTCTTGGACACATCGTATGTTTCTACTCCTTCGTTCCACAGTATTTTTAACTCTTCAATCAACGGTTGTAAGTATACATCGATTCCTTGTGTCGGATCATCGGGGCCAGGAAGGACAACAGTAAGAAACATATGTTGCGTTTTCATACACATCCATGGAGGTAAATTATACGGTGTAACGATAATGGGCCAGGATGAATATTTAGAACCAAATTGAGAAAATGGAGAAAAACCGTCCGTACATAATCCTAATCTAACATTTCGACTCTCCGCTGCAAAATTTGGATACGTTTTATCGAAATGCTTCCTTGCTTCTCCATCGGCCGGATGTGTCAACGTACCCTCTTCCTCCATTCTCACACTATGCCATCTCATATTAGATGCAGTTACAGAAGATGCATATAATATTTGAAGTCTTGGAGTTATGGGTAAGTAATGCATACGCTTGTACGGAACTTCCTTCTCCTTCTTTTTTCTTGGTTTGTATCTCTCCTGGTTACAAATTTTACAATTTCTAAGGTTTGCGTCTTCTTTCCAAAACAACATGCAGCCTTTTAAACATGTATCTATTTTCTAATAAGGTAAACCAAAAGCCGACATAAGTTTTTTAACTTCATAGTGATTTTCACACATTAGATTATCAGGCGGCATATGTCTTTTTGCAGCTTGTACAACAGCCGTAAACCCAGCTTCAGTGATGTTGTATTTTGACTTCATCGCAATGTATTATGCGATTACTGACAGCTGAGTGCCGCTTTTACAACCATCCCAAATAGGTTTCTTAGCAGCATCTAGTAAATCATAAAATTTTTTTGCTTCAATATTTGGTTCTTCAATATTTCCATCATCGTCGTCAACTTCAACCATAGGAAACATTGATCGTGCTGCATCTTCGACCATATTTTCTATACGGGTCGTCCTAACTATTTCGTTAACGACACTTTCAGACTCTACAGAAGTATTTGCTACAACTTCTCCATGCCGATCCCAAACATAATACTCGGGTACGAAACCGTTTTTGCACAAATGAACTTTCACAATATCTAGTAACAAATACTTCAAATGTCTACACCTAGTACACGAACAACAAATTTCTGGATCGTTTCCTTTATTACTTAAAGCGAATTCAACAAACACGTTTATACCATTATAAAAATCTTCTTTTATTGAGCCCCTCAGTCCTTTTCTTTGGTACATCCATCTCCTCCGATCAACAAAATAATCAATCATTTTTCCTATTTGAGAAAATTAGAAGTTCAAAATTTAATATTTATTTTCAAGAATACAAATTCGAAAAAGATTATTTTCATGGTCGTATAATATTTGAATTTAAAGAACAACATCACAAATTTAAAAATATTTTCAAATTGGGCACATTTTATTTTTTAACATATCGATATAAAAAATTGTATAAATTTTTTTTCCATGGTCAGGCATCCTACTTCCCATTACAAACACAGTAAACATTTACATTTCGTATATTACTTCATCTCAAACGATTCAACAAAATTTCGGCAGCATTTCCCTTTTGTTCCCTGCATTGTACATAAATGCGTGTACGTAGGAAACAAAAAAGAAAAGTTAGGCCGAAATTTTATGAACCGTTTGAAACGAAGTAGTATACAAAATGTAAATGCTTACTGTGTTCATAACTTGTCCAATACAGGGACAAATCCAACAAACATTGTACCAGATGAATATAAATGGTCGTTTTTTGAAAATAAACGACTATTTATATAACGATCATGTACAACACTCGTCAGACGGGGCCAAAAACTGTCTAAGGGATATTAGTTAATTAAATGTGTGCATTTTATGAAAAAATACAGTTTTACTAACTGTTCACGTTAAAAAAAAATTAACACATTTATTCGACGTATTCCATCAACTTAAGGCTCGTTCGACGCATTTTTTTTGTTGCATAAGTCAATATGTGCACAATATAATATTCCTAGCTCGTGCATTCATTTTATCTTAGTCCAACTAACACAATACAATGATAGCAGCGCTACACACATATACAATGGTACAACGAAGGCATACAGAACGATTTCCATATACACGAACAAGCCCAAATTATACATGTTTTTCACAATTTCACGATAAAAGATGAAATAGGTATATCATGGAATGCTAGAAACTATTATAACACAATTGGAAACAATTTCAATCACCAATTAGCCCTAATTTATCAATTTATGCAAATCTAGAATTAGGGTAAAAACTCAATTTTTCTCGAAAATAAGAGATTATACCTTAGCTGGAGAGCAATAGACGTTGATTATGCAGCCGGGGAGGATCCGAAAGCTTGAAATTGATGATTGGAAGCTTGGGGAAGAGATTTGGGGATTTAGGGATTAATATTTTCGTATGAAAAGTGAGGAGGAAGAAGGCTCGGTTGAGCCTGTAGTTCGATAATTTCCGACGGCCCGTCGGAAATAGGCCGTCGAAAGCCGTCGCCCCCCTCCATCGGTATTTAGCTTTTTTTTAGTAGTGTATGCTTGTTTAAAAAAAGAAAGGGGAGGAGAAAAATTCTCCTCCTTTTGCTACTTCTCTGTTTACCAGTTCTAGATCCAGGTTTAGAATTTAAACAACCACTCCCTCTCCCTTTTCTCCTTAGTTCGCCCGTAATATTGGGCTAAGTGGGCCGATATAAGATTCTGCTAATTTATTAACTAACGTCATTTAAATCGTATTTAAATGCGTATTGATACCATATATGGGCATGTACGTATATAACTTTTATACATGCACATAATTAATTACTAATGACACCTAGAAAATTGTTAACATCACCCAATACATCGCTATGGAAGTAATCAATATTTCATAAATATTAATAAATATAATTAATTTATAACAATTTATAAATTAATTAAATCGTGTGTTATTTCGTAGAAATCACAAACATAGTTGTGCAACTCATAGGTGTAAATTCAATCAGCGATTAATATCGAATTATTTGAACATTAACATTCACTTGTCACTGTAACTAGTGGAGTTACAGTTTGGCCTAATTTGCCGCTTATAAACCTTTATCATAAAATCCAATTTTATAATTTAAGTGGCGTCTATTTAGTCATGATTACTTACACCAATTTCGTTCCTTGTAACATTTGACCAGGTATACACCAGATTAATACACTTGGCCGGTTGTCCCCGCTCACTTCGCTCGGACGAAAGTGGACCTCCCTGCCATAATGGCTATTGGGGTATTATAACCTCACTAAGAGAAGTCATCTTAACATTCGCTTCCATCAATATTCATCAACACTATATTACTTTTGGTTTTATGTAATTTGGATTTGGTCAAAATTCCAATGTCATCCACATTCAAGTCGGTTAGTCCATAACCAAAGCTCTTGGTTTAATAATAACATTTATTATTAACCACACTACTCCGGCTAGAGATTTTGACTTTGAATTGACTATATTTGACTGTGATACTAACCTCATACAACTGAGCGGATGAATTCTCTATTGAATAGTATTTCACTTTCAATATGTAACAACCTACTTTCTACACCGTATAAACAAATAAATTTAATTAAATAAAAGTGTTTGAATTCAATATTTGATAATTAATATTTTGAAAATAAAATTATCTTAATTAAATTATATTTAATAAATTTTTTCGTTATAAATTAAAGTGAATTAGTAAATTCTTTTTTGAATAAAATATTAAATTGAATATGGGGTTTTTTTAATTAATATGAAATATTTTGAAGTGTAAATTAATTTAAATAAAATTGAAATTTATCTACAAACAAAAGGATATTATTAAAAGAGGAAAAAGAAAAAAAATTAGATAAACAAATTAATTTAAAATGAAATAAATAAAATCAAAGACCAAAGTCGTTTAAAACACAACCACTTCTCTTATTTTCTAGAATATTCTCTCTATCTCCAATTTAGGCCTGTCTCCCTTTTCATTTTCGAAAATCCCTAATCCTCTTCCACACAAATCATATAAAGCGATCAAAAAAAGAATCGATCAACGACATGATAAGGTTGCTCGTGCCAGGCGATGGTAGACGTTCGATCGCGAGTTGGTGAAGATGGAGGTAACTAGATGTTGTGTGAGTGGACTGGGAGGTGAACGATGCAATGCTGGGTTCATCATTGGTCGAGTTGCGATCTGGGTTAAGGCACGTTGGAGAAGGAGGAGCAGGTGATTAGGCGTGCGTGCGTGTCAGGTAGAGGAGAGCATCGATGCAGATGTGCAGTGGTGGTTGTGATGGCTACAATGAAGGAGCCACTAAGATGTCAGATGAGGGTATGTAGGCTGAAGTGTTGATGACGAAGCATTGAGTAGCAAATCAGTTGAGGTGTGTTCATCAGTCATAACTATATCTATATTATCGCCTGCTATATATATACATACACACACACGCACTCTCATACACATATACATATTCCATTATCGATTGAATTGCTTGCTTGAAATATTTTTTTTGGATGGTTGATTAATTGTTGTGATATTGGATGTTATTTGGTGTTTGATAGTGTGATTTATGTTTGTTGGATGTCCGAAATGTAAAGGAGATGTTGTCCATTTGAATTTTAATGTTTGAAATTTATTTATATTGTGTGCACAATGCATTGATGGCCGAAATTCGATGGAATTCAACTCGGCCACACGATAAAATTTATATAGATGATTTGTTGTTAATTTTGGAGGACTTTACTCTGTTTATTTTAGATGATTTATTGACTTTCCCATTTTTAAAATATTTTTGAAAACTTTGAGAAATTATTTATAATGCTTTAAAATTCATTTGAAGTATATTTATAAACAAATAAAAATGAATTAGAAATAAAATGATTTGAAGGAAATTTTTTTGGGAATAAAAGTTTTTTTAAATGAAAATAGAGATTTTCAAAAGTAATAAAGTATATGGAATTAGTTTATTTTATGATTTTGTATAATTGAGAGGTTTTAATATATTTTCAAAAAGGAAATTAGATTTATAATGTATGGGTAATAAATGGGATTTAAGAGATATTTTCCCAAAAAAAAGGATTTTTGAATATATGAGCCTATTTTAGAGATAAACCAATACTGAAATATTGTTGAATTATTTTAACAGTATTATAATATAAATCCATTTTTGTGTATATATATATATAAATATATATAAATATATATATATATATATATATTGGTGGTTCGAAATTGATTTATTGATATTATGAGAAATTTTATATGATAAGAAGATTTTATATTATATTTTATGGTTTGAAATAAATATAATTTATTTTGTAACTTATAAATTTATTTTGTAACTTATAAATTTATTTTGAAGTAGTATTTTATTTTAGAAATTTATGAAATGAATTTAAAGTAATATTGGGTGGTTATCAATATGAGCTTTAGAGATTTCGAGTAGTGAAGGTTTTTTATTATAAATTATGGTTTAAAAAGTAAGAAATTATTTTTGGAGTTTATTAATTTATTTTAAAGTAGAATTTGGTTATAGAAAATTTTGTAATAGCTTCTATAATTATTATTGATTTGTAAAGTGATTTACGGAATTTTGGAAATATGGATAAAAGGATTTGGAAACGAATTTTAGTTATTGAACCTTATATTTGGATTAACTAACAAAGTGGATATAGCATTCAAAAAAAAAGAGATTAAATGGTTTTATTAAATCCAAATATAAAATTTATTTAAGGAGTCTTATTACATTTTATAAACATAATCGCTTTTCTAGATTTACAATTGAATGTTTTAATTGTTCTATTCTATGTGACTAGAAATCTGAATAAATGGACTTATAATACCGTATAGTACGGGACTTTCAATAATATTTCTACAATTATTCTTTGGACTCGTTATATAGATATAAAAGGAGCGAGTGTGAAATATGAGCTCTGAGTAAACAGACTAGTAATACGCAGTGGGATGTGACATTGTTGTGTTATTTATTTGGTTATCCTTTGCTCGTTAATGATACTCATATGAGGATTTATCATATATGATGTGACTCGCTGCAGTGAGTCACGTATTTAGTCATGTGTCGGCATATGTACCGTGCTGTGTTGGCACAAGAATGTAGTTGTGTGTTAGTTATTATATATATTTAGTATTTGTCTATTCACTATTCGACTTCCTTTATGTTGCGGTAGTTGAACTAGATTGTTTAGTATTCATCCTAACGGCCTAATCGTGGTGGTCGAGCACCAGATCTATGACACCATAGTTGTTAACGCTAAAAAGTGAACGCTAACACCCGGTGTGTGTAATAGAGTTGTGAAAGCACCACCCGTTGGTATGGGAACAGAATATAAGCTGAAAATAGCAGAAAAGCAGTAAATGAACAACAGGTTTATAGTGGTTCGGCCCGTAATTGAGCCTACGACCACTTTATAGTCTTTTATTGCTGATTCGGTTACAATTTGATACAATATCCTTCAAAATACAATACAACTTGATCACGAAAGCACTCTTGACTACTAGCTCAATCTTTGATGATGAAACTCGACGAATCCGTGTTGGATGTAAGGAGTTCTTCTCGAAGCTTGTTGTAGCGTCTCGAATGCTTGAAGATCTTTGATTGCTGGATGAATGGAGACTTCGACAGAGTAACGGCGCTTGAAGAAATGAATGGCCAAAAGTCCTTTTCATGTTGGAAGTGGTGGTCTATTTATAGGGGTCGAATTCTGAACTCTCGTTTTTGCCAAGTCATGAGTCGTGACCGACTTAAGATAAGTCGTAACTCGTAGTTGACTTAAGATAACTCGTGGGTGCCATGCTGGGTTCATCTTGTGGCTCAGCCGAAGACAAGTGCTAAGTCGTAGCCGACTTACCAGATAAAGGAAGCATAGGCACAGGCTCTGGATTTTAACCTAATAGCTTTTAAGTCGTAAGACCTTTAAGTCGTAAGACGTTTAAGTCGTAAGACGTTTAAGTCGTAAGACCCTTAAGTCGTAAGACCCTTAAGTCGTAAAATCCTCTTGAGTCGTACAGACCTTAACTCGTTGAGTCGTACAGACCTTAACTCGTTGAGTCGTAGATGGTTTAACTCGCAAACTGTTAAGTCGGAGACCCCCCTTAAGTCGTAGGCCTGCTAACTTGTAGGTCCCTTCAGCAATTAGGTCGTTAGCTCTTAAACTCGTTAGGTCGTGACATAACTTAAGTCGTTCACTTCTTATCTCGTAGGCCGTTGATAGTGTTAACTCGTTAAGTCGTCTGGGCCATGAGTCGTATACTTCTTGAGTCGAAGAAAATTAAGGGTTAACATTTGCCCCTCGAAGTACACGCCTAAGTCGTAGGTCGTGTGCTTCGACTTACCTTAACTCGTGTGTGCCTTTTCGTGTTCCACTATCCAGAGGTATAAAAAGCTTGAGTCGTTCCTTCTATCCATTGCCTATCTCCTGAGTCGTATCTGCCATTAATATCTCTCAAAGCTCTCTCAAGGCGATTTCATCCTCTCTTGTTAATCAACTGATCACCGATACTTGATCCTCTACTGCGTAAGTGCTCCTGCTTCCTCCTTGATTCTCGATCATCATTAACTCATGAATCCCCCTCTTTGCCCTTAACTCGCCCTCTTGTGTATTACTCTGCTGGGAATTCCGCTGCATTGGCAGTTCGTGTGCCTGGCGTTCGCTCGATTCCATCTTTAGGCGAATGAGGCGATGGAGATGAGGGATTTCCAGGTTTAATTGATTAGGTGGGCGAGGCTTTGGCGAATTGGCTCTTGGGTGATTCAATGGTCTGGTGGAACGAGGATAGAGATCATAGTTGATTGAGAGGCTATCGGGTTTGGAGGATAACGGGTTAGGAGAAAAGTCAATAGGTCTAGTGGAGTGGGATGTTAGCACGGACACGGTTTAGTAACGTCTTGCGACTTATGACATAGGCCTCATTCGACATAAAACTTGTATGACTTAAGCCTACCACGACATAGATCTTGTACGACTTAAGCCTGTTACAACATAAGCTTTAAGTCGTGGACGACTCAGGACTTGAGGAAAATGCTTTGCTTTAACCTGAAGCCTCTTTCTTCCTTTACACGACTTAATGACTTGAAGTATTGTTGACTGACGGCAACAACGACCTAAAATCGAAATGACCTGCCCTGTCTTTCCTTAAAGTCCTTAAGCCGTGGACGAGTTAACATATAAGTCGTTGGCGACTCATGACTTAGGCTTTGCATGAACTTTGAATTGCTGAACTTTGAACTGCTGCATTTTTTCTTTCACAGATCGTTCTAACTTGCAAGTTAATCAACCTGTTTAATACCACACTTACAGAAAATTTGGACGAATATACTGTCACTGATCGCCCACATCAAATGACAGATTAGCTAATAACAGATAATCAACATAAATAGATCGTGTGAATGAAGTGCGTTAAATCAACAGACTCAAGCAAAGTATTAAAGCAGCATTAAAACAGTCAACTGAAAATGACCGGTTTAGACTTAATACTGTACCTGAACTCTAAATTAACAAGTCATGAAATTCGATAATCGATCAATTACCGACTTTCTTAATTCCAGTTGTATTTACTTGTTATCTTTACTAGTTTTGCACAACACTTCACACTATTTAGGAAACATGCACCTTCACATTTGAATATCCAGTTGCTTGTGTAGAATGACTTCTCAACAAGGAGATGTAACAGTTCAGACCGGAGAGTCTATTCTCATTCCAGCTCCTTTAATCAATCCCCCAGAGAGAGCCTCTACCACTCTATTGTACAAAACTTTTCGGCAATTATGCACTCAATTCGGCATTGCTGAAGCTGACGCTATCCTTCCTGAGAAGAATAACACTGCTGATGTAGCACCTCCTGGCTTTGTGGCGGTCAACCGACAAATGTGCTTGAGCGGGGCCATTCCTCCTTTCAACAATTTTCTTCAACATCTTCTTCGCCAACTGGCAATCGCTCCATTCCAATTACACCCCAACAGCTATGCTGTTCTAATGGGGCTGTGCGTACTATTTGGCAGAACGCTCGACCGTCTCCCCAGCGTTGACGAAATCTGTTATCTATGCTCTTTAATCAGAATCAAAGATCATCCTTCGATCATTGTTATAAGAAGTGCCAGGAATCGCAAATTGGTTGTCGGACTCCCTAATACTGCTCATGGGTTTTTGACTCAGTATTTTTACGTTTGCTGTCCCCCTGGGTTTTACGCTGTGTGGAGAGAAGGAAGTAAGAATGCCTATCTTTTCTTCTTCTTATTCTCTGAGTATTTTGCGGTCCAAATCACTAAGTGTTAACTTTGCTTTCTCATTTTAGCGCTTCTCTCTCCCTCTAGGGACTCTAGTCACAAGCAAACTTTGGAGAGGCTCATGGCTGTTCCAGTTGAAGAACGGGATGCGAAATTTTTGTTGAATGATGAGTTTCTTCACCAGTTTGGACTTTTACATCCTTCTAGATCGACTCAGATTCATGAAATCTCTAGTTCTGATGCGGAAACGTTAGCTGCTTCGGGCTCTCGAGCAGAGACCTCGAATGCCCCAGCTTTTGTAGAAGAAATTGCATCAGAAGCACCCGTCGTAGAGGCTGCTTTGGTAAAATGTTCCGCATTAACCGATGTTGTAGGGTCAGTCAGCAAGTCGGCACTTGCCCCAATTATTGAGGAGGAAGAAAATCCTCGAGTTTCTGAAAAATCAATTGATACGGAAGTTGAAAAGGAGAAGTCTGCTAAACACCAGGGTGATGACACCTTTGATGGCCTGAGTGACATAATGATAACTTCTCAAGAGCTTTTCAAGGATAATCTTCCAAAAGCGAATTCTCCCGTCGTTGAAGCGACTTCCTCTTTGAAACAAACTTCGACGCCTTCTACACCTGTCGTCTCCGTTCCCGCACTAAAGCGTGGTTTATAGCTTGACGCACGTAGTTCGCACGCCGCACACACAGGATTTTTCTGCACTTATAAGCATTTACTCTTTCTTTCTGGAAATTTCTAAGCTTTACTTATTTTCCGTTTTTCAGATTCTCCGATGGGACGTACCGGCTCATACTACGACTCATTTCAGCGCCATGGAGGTCGTGGATCTTATAACTTTAGAAAATATCTTGGTGAACAGAGAGAGACAGATGAGGAAAGGGCTCGAAGGAAGGCTCAAGAAAAATGGGATTATGAGCAGCGGTAGAGAAGAAGGGACGCTGATCGATATGATTCTTCTTACAAAAGTTACGATTCTCGTAAGCGAAACTCTTATGATGACAAGGGAAAAACTCAGATTACTGATGAATCGAGCAAACGGTCCAAGCCAAGTGACGCGTCTGCTATTTCTGAGAAGACTAACGCTCCCATTTCTTCTGATATTCCGGCCGGCTCTCCTCCTCTAAAGGAATCTGATATTCAAACAATCATTAACAGGCCACAATATCAAGTTAAAGACGGCCCTCCAACGCTTCAGAGCCGATTTCCGAATTGGTGCCTAAAAGGAGTGCGCTTTGACTTGGATTTGGTTCCGATTGATAAGCAAGACATGCTTAAAAGTCTTGACGCGGTCAGGCTTAATATTGAGAGGATGTCGCAATGGCAGAAACTTGTCGACGAACTTCAAAGGGTCAACCACATGAATCTTGAGGCGATGATGACCATGGAGAATGATAAATAAGAATGGGACAAATGGCGCAAGCAGCATGATGCGGAGATGACGAGCATTGCAGACGACAACGCAAAGCTTGGATCTGAAGTTAAGCAGCTTAAGGAAAATCTCGCTTCTTCTTCTGCATCATATACTCAAAAATAAGAAGTCTTTCAGAAGCAAGTGCGGGATGCACATGCTGCACAAAGAGATGTCGAAATGAAGCTTGCCGCCGAACAGCACATTACTGAGAAATATCGCACAGAAAACACCGAACTGCGGGAAAAGGTCACCTCCCAGAACGTAGAGATTGAGTTACTAAAGTCTCGACTTGCTAAAGCTGAGACAGAGCGTGATGCGGCTATTGCTGGTCGGGTTGCTGCCGTTGCCGAAAAGGAAGCGGCTGAGCAATCGCATGAGGCGACGAAAGCGAACATCAGCTCTACCTTATTCGACTTTTATTTACACAGTGTTCTGGGTCGTGGGAGTCTCGCTTTTCTGGGTCCTGATTATGAAATTACATTGGCTGAAGTGTGGGAAGTCGCAATTGACATGCTTGGCGGGGCCGGCTATGATGAGTCGGAACTTGAGGAGCGCTATCTTGATGATGAGGCTCGTGCCGCTCTTGTTAAGGGGAAGGAGCAGCTTGCTAAAGCACGGGCTGAATCACTGGGAGAAGAGCTTTCAAAAGAGGAAGCTCCTTTAACTGCCCCTGTTCATACTTCCACTTCAGCCGATGTAAACATTATGGATTCCGGCTCTCATTCTTCACATCCAGCTAAAGTTGCCCAAAAACTGTGACCACTCCTACAGAAGAAGAGGCAATGAAGGACTTTCAGGCTCGGGAATTTGAGATTGATCTCGCCAAACCGACTTCTCCAGGTAACTTTGACGAGACGAATTCAGTGAATTGCTTATTCGACTTAACCGAGTTCGACGAACTTCTTACTTATTACTTAAGCTTTGACGATCCACTGTCTTCTTTTTTCTCGGAGAACACTGATTTTGATTTCTTTTATTATGCAGCGGACGCGCCGGAAACTGCACCAGTTTTTCCTTCTTCAGCTGCCGTTCCTCCTCCTTCTCAAGTTACTCCTCTTCCAGCTTCTCAACCAGGTTCACAGGAAGAACAGATAGCAGCCCTTCAAGGCTTGGACGAACCACCTGCTTCCGAGGAGCAGAAAGCAGAAGATCTGGAAGATAGTGAGAAGACCCCGGAGCAGTCTTTTGACTACGACACAAAGCTTTCTACATTTCTTACTCCGGGGAGTGAGTCTTCTTCCAAGAAGAAGGGGAAACGTGTGGTTTCGAAGAAAGGAAAGAAAAGTTCTTCGGCTGCTGGAGATGAAGTAGAAGTCGATCCGGCTGAGTCTCTTTCTCCTTCTTCTCTGATACGGCCTCCGAAACTAATTACCAGGTCGGGTAAAGGCTCCAAGGGTGGGAAGAAGGAGAAATGAGTTTGATTTTGTCTTTTCTGCTTTTTGCATGTATTGAATAAAACAGCTATTTTACTTGTACAAATTCTTGTGTATGTGAGAATGCATATGTTTCTCTTTTTTGGTGTAGAATAAACGATTCCTTTTACTTGTACAAACTTTTTGTCTGTGTTTGGGAATACATTTATTCCACATCTATTTTTTGTGATATTGCAATGAACTTGTGACATGTTGCTTTTATTAATACAATTAAATTATATAGTGTTGCCCCCATACCGCAAGTGCATTGCAACATTTCTAGCTTCTTCAAGACTGATATTCTTACTTCAGAGAATAACTACTTCACTTTTAAGGGAAGAATCATTTCTGCTTTTAATAGAGTATATCTCGTCTTCAGAGAAGTTTTTACTTTCTCTTTCTTCCTGAAGAACACTTCAACTTTTGGGAATGATCACTTTTATTTGTTTAAAAGTGAATTTTCCTGCACAGTGAAATGAGCTTCTGAAGAAGGTTTTGATTTTGTGCCCCAGTAAAGGGTTTATTTTTTGTACTTCAAGCAAGGTGAAGTACGCCTCTGAAGAGGTCTTTTGGTCTCCGAAGAGAAGCGATTTTGGTCTCCGAAGAGAAGCAATTTTGGTCTCCGAAGAGAAGCAATTTTGGTCTACGAAGAGAAGCAATTTTTGGCATTTCAGCTCTGGTGAAGTGGGTCTCCGAAGAGAAGCATTTTGCACTTCTACACGGGTGAAATGTGCCTCCGAAAAGGGCTTTTTAGCATTTCATCACTGGTGAAGTGGGCCTCCGAAGAGGAGCATTTTGCACTTCTACACGGGTGAAATGTGCCTCCGAAAAGGGCTTTTTATCATTTCAGCTCTGGTGAAGTGGGTCTCCGAAGAGAAGCATTTTGCACTTCTACTCTGGTGAAATGTGCCTCCGAAGAGGGCTTTTGATTGCCTGGAAGTTACTTTCTCATGGTTGAATGGATCCACGGGGCGGACGCAAGTTGCTTGATTGGATGTTCGTTTGCACAAACGATCGCAATCAATTAACAAGGGCCATGTTCCTTCAGCTTGGGAAGGTGCCCCTCCGGTGGTTCCACCAATCTTGTTATTGAGAGAAGCACTTTCATTTATTAGCGTGCCTCGTTAGAGGGCTTTGTTGACCTTTGGGAAGGAGCATCGGTTGGTTGGTGTGTCAGGAAGGTTGCTTCTCAGGGGCGAGTAGATCCACGGGACGGACGCAAGCTGCCTGATCGGATGCATCACGATCAGTTAGCAAGGGCCATGTTCCTTCTGCTTGGGAAGGTGTCCCTTCGGTGGTTCTACCGGCCCTTTTATTGAGGAGCAAAATTCCTTTTGGTTGCTTCCGTGCTTGCTTGGCCATGTTCTCCCATCATCTGCCCATTAGCGATCTTTTATTATCATTTCCAAGCGTATCTTCGTTCCTTTTGTAAGTAAATTGCCTTATCCGAAGAAGTGGACTTCACTGTTGAATAACTTCACGGGACAAACGCGAGTTACCTAGCTGGATGTCTGTTCATATTGACAATCATAACCGGTTAACGAAGGCTTGCCCCAGTGAAGTTGCCAACTTTTTATGTGAAGTTCTTCTTGTATAGGATTTGAATATGGAATTCTTTGTTGCTTGGTATTTGCTTTAATAAATGATTTGTAAGGCTCGCTTAGCTTTGCGATGGGTGAGCTTTGCTTTAATGACCTGCAATATTAGATCGACATTTTAGCAATACATTTAGAGTATTTACACATCGAAATATAACAGGCATTTCGTAATAGAAAACACAGAATTCATAGTTTTTCATTATTCAGTCACACTGATTTCTCAGCGGTTTACAATTCAGAAGTCACACATCCATTATCATTTTTTACAAATTCAAGCAATGCTGTTAAGTAAAAAATGGATGCTAGTTATTGTTGTTTCAGAATTTCCGGACTGATTTTCCATTTGTGCTTGATTCATAGCTTTTGGATTTTTATGCCAGAGAAAGTGAAAGATGCCCCAGCCGCAGTTTTGTGGACAATTAGCAGTCGTCCCAACTTCTGCTTGCTGGGTATGGACCTCCTGTGACAACATTAATGACAAGCTTTTCTGAATCTTGCACTGCAGTGTTGTTGAGAGGATCGGATTGATGGGTAGGACGTTGTTGATCCCGAGTGGATGAGGTTGGATCGACTCCGCTTCTTTTAACGTATTGTTGGAGTTTACCCTGCTTCAGCAATTCTTCAATCACATTCTTTAATTGGCGACATTGGTCAGTGTCATGGCCAGGTTGATTGTGAAATTGGAAGAATTTTCCATTACGCTTTGCACCTCTCGTCATCTCAGGTGGCTTAGGATACCTGACAACGTCCTTTGTTGCAAAAAAGATATTTCTTGGTGTATCAGTTAAAGGAGTAAAATCCGAAGGATTAAAGCGGCGAGGTTTCTTTTCATTTCCCTGGCTCTTTCCTCCTTCATTCTCCCTTTTCTGACTTTCAGATTCTCTTTTATTAGATGGGACATTGTTATTATTAGCTTGGGCAACAACCACTTTCGATGTCGTAGAAAGACTTTCAAGGCGAATGAACTCGTCGGCTTTTTTATAAAAAATTTCAAGCGAGTTCGGTTCCTTCATCCTTAGCCATATTCCAAATTTGCTCGATTTATCAATGGCTCGCATCAAATAAGTCAGGATCATGCGTGGTTCCGCATTTTCTACTTCGGCTAAAGCTATATTGAAACGGCTCAAGAAAGATTTGATTGATTCTCCGGGCGATTGTTCAAGGTTAGACAGTGACATTATATCCTTGGCTTTTGAAGCATACAATCTGAACTGTTCTTTGAACTTTTGCGTTAAGTCGGAGAACTTATCTACAGACCGAACTGGAAGCTTTGTGAACCAAAGTAAAGCCACACCTTCTAGGTATACTGGAAAGTATCGACACTTGATCTCGTCTGATGCTCTTGCACCGGTCATATGCCAATCGTATTTGTATAGGAAATGATTAGGGTCACTGGTTCCCCTATAGGCTTGGATAGTAGGAGGTGCAAATTTCCTTGGAAACTCCGCTCTCAGGATCCTTTCAGTAAACGGAGTTCTGCTTGGCGCGAATCCCCAGTCAGCCTCATCCTCTTCCCTTTGCATGCTCTCTTTCATGATGCGGCCAACCATTTCAGACAGGTACTCTTTATTGTTCAAAGACACCTCCGGGCAAGCATCAGTTCTTCCCTCGGAAGTTTGCCCGGGCATATGTTCATGACAAGTTGGTTGCGGCATAGAACCATCAGCTTGGAAAGGTGGCATTTCAGGAAGGGTGGTTTGATGGTTTTCTGGTTGACGATTTGCCCCGAGCAGGGCAGTTATTCTATCCATCATCAAAGCGTTTTGAGTTTCAATTTGTTGGTATAATCCAGAAACTGCGTCGTCCAATTCAGCCCTGGTGACTCCAAAGGTAGGAGTCGTTTGGTCTGTTGTTGGGGAAGCGGAAGTCCCTTCATGAGCATTTCTTGATCTGATAGGTCTACCTCTTCTTCCAGGAGCCATTATTTCGGATCAACTTCTGGTTTTTAAGAGAGGTTCTTTTTATGAATCTTTGCGAAGCAACGGTGGATGATCGCCTGAGTTCAATTCTCAGTGAAAGCACCAAAATGTTAACGCTAAAAAGTGAACGATAACACCCGGTGTGTGTAATAGAGTTGTGAAAGCACCACTCGTTGGTACGAGAACAGAATATAAGCTGAAAATAGCAGAAAAGCAGTAAATGAACAACAGGTTTATAGTGGTTCGGCCCGTAATTGAGCCTACGTCCACTTTATAGTCTTTTATTGCTGATTCGGTTACAATTTGATACAATATCCTTCAAAATACAATACAACTTGATCACGAAAGCACTCTTGACTACTAGCTCAATCTTTGATGATGAAACTCGACGAATCCGTGTTGGATGTAAGGAGTTCTTCTCGAAGCTTGTTGTAGCGTCTCGAATGCTTGAAGATCTTTGATTGCTGGATGAATGGAGACTTCGACAGAGTAACGGCGCTTGAAGAAATGAATGGCCAAAAGTCCTTTTCATGTTGGAAGTGGTGGTCTATTTATAGGGGTCGAATTCTGAACTCTCGTTTTTGCCAAGTCATGAGTCGTGACCGACTTAAGATAAGTCATAACTCGTAGTTGACTTAAGATAACTCGTGGGTGCCATGCTGGGTTCATCTTGTGGCTCAGCCGAAGACAAGTGCTAAGTCGTAGCCGACTTACCAGATAAAGGTAGCATAGGCACAGGCTCTGGATTTTAACCTGATAGCTTTTAAGTCGTAAGACCTTTAAGTCGTAAGACGTTTAAGTCGTAAGACGTTTAAGTCGTAAGACCCTTAAGTCGTAAGACCCTTAAGTCGTAAGATCCTCTTGAGTCGTACAGACCTTAACTCGTTGAGTCGTACAGGCCTTAACTCGTTGAGTCGTAGATGGTTTAACTCGCAAACTGTTAAGTCGGAGACCCCCCTTAAGTCGTAGGCCTGCTAACTCGTAGGTCCCTTCAGCAATTAAGTCGTTAGCTCTTAAACTCGTTAGGTCGTGACATAACTTAAGTCGTTCACTTCTTATCTCGTAGGCCGTTAATAGTGTTAACTCGTTAAGTCGTCTGGGCCATGAGTCGTATACTTCTTGAGTCGAAGAAAATTAAGGGTTAACAATAGTCGTGTGTCGGCAATCTATATAGCCATGGTCGGCAATGTGTAGCCCCTATGTGTCACCTAAGCTAGTAGTCTATTACCATTTGGGGGCACGTGTAGGGTCGTGACCATAGATTAGTCGTGCAGCGTGTTAGTGACAAGCAATGGATAGGAGTCACGATGTCCATCAAGGTAACTAAGTCTGTAGGAGCCGATGCTGATAGAATATGTATGTCGTATTACCCAATTACGTGTGTAGTCTCCTGGAGCAAGTGTGTATGCGGTCTCATGTTTGGTTCTGGTGTGTGTGATATAGACATATACTTATATATATACATTTAAGATGATGAGTTATTATTATACATGTGATTGTGTCTACAGTATGATCAATCCCTGTATCCTTCTTTGGCGTGTATCACATGTTATCCCTTTTCGGCGTGTATCGCAAACTACTATTTATTATCATGTGTTACCCTTTATAACTCATTGGCATGTGTCACCAACCACTATTCATAGATATGTGTTATTTGTTTATTTTTGTATTACCAATTTATCCTTCTTAGGCGTGTGTCGCCAATTATTCTTTATAGGCATGTGTCACCAATTATATCCTTTATTGGCGTGTGTCACCATTCTTGTGATTTTTTATTGATAATTATTTGAATTGATGTGGAGGATATTTTATTTATAGAGATTGAGTAATATATTTAGTCTAAGATGCGTGTAGTCTGATTATATATGGTGATATCTCTTTATCAATGATTTCTGGATTTAGATGATTTTTGCATATGGATGATTCACACATTTGATGTTATTTCATGATTTCTAATTTGATGAGTTTTATATAGGTGATGACATCTTTATGCCGGGTTTTGGTGGTGTTTTACGTTATAAGATATCTGGGGTTGTTTAAGATAACGTTATTATATTTATACCCAGCATATGCTACGTTCTATATGTTTATTGACCTTGTATTTAAAAATAATCTGACCCGTTTATTATTTGAATAATACTCGGGTTAGTCCGAGACATTTCAAGTACAGGACGATGAGACCAACTTGTTTTTTAGGTTTACTGGAGGTTAGTTGTACAGTTTAGTTGCATGTTATTATATATGATGTATTCCATGGATGTATATTATTGAGATATATTTTGGACATGCTTATATATTATCGCTACGTTTGACTCTATGATCTCTGATATTTACTGTATATTATATATTGCTCTATCCTGGAGGCAAACCTATTTATTGCTTTGTGTTGATACTGTGTATGTTTTGTGATGAGTTATTTTCGATGTTTAAATACGTACTAGTGTTAGCCCAAGGGAATATTCACGTGTGTACCACATATCGCCTTATTCTCCGTATTGTCCGACAGTATTACTCTATAGTACTCTTAGGTAGTATGGATATAGAGGTGAGGGTGTTTCATAATGCTTCAACTAAGACCTAATTATAGTCGCTCAATGGTCGTTATGCCATGATTTAACTATAATCAAAGTGGAATGTCCATATTGAAAATCAATAGTATTCTCCAGTCGAGTGAACTGTGTAATATCATCACTTTGAGGTTTCATGTTTGACCTAGTTATTATTAACTAGCTGGAATCTCTTGGATAAGTCATTCCATGGTTATCCAATAACTATTAGTATGTAACCACTTGGTTCTCCCAACAGCCATGAGAAATACACTGTCTAACATTTGAAGAGCGTTACGTACTTGGTCTCAATGGATGTATCTGTATCTTTTCTCCAAACATCTTGACCAGGAATATTTAAAATAATATATGTTTCTATACTGTGATAACTTTCTCATGATTACAACTATTTGTAACTAGTATCACATGATATATTATTTAATGATTTTCTATTTAATATACTTTATATTAATTACTTAACTAATTATATCACAACATAACAAAGTATATAATAAAAATCAAACATCTTTAATATGAACAACATTGGTCACCGAGTTGGATATATATAACAAATTACATGATTCTCCTATGTCATGCCTCTAACTCTCTTAGTTAAGACGGTTTATATGTTTGAATTTCCATGATATAATGCTTGTATGTTTGTTTGTATTGTTGTTTTGCATGTTTGATGGATGAAATACTCATGTAGAGTGATTGGGGTTAAATCTTCTATAGGTGAGGATCTTCAACTGTAGATGGAAGCTATACGACGAACTCTCCGATTTGATTACATGAAGGATGGAACATCCATAGTCATAGATCGATAATCAACTTTGGAGCGTTTGGAGTTAGATCGCTACAAACAAAGATGCACGAGGATCGAAGAAGCCTAATGAGTTGGATTTTTGCATAAATTCGGCCAAGGCAAAAGACGTAGTCATTTTTGACTAAGTGATGGATCGGCATCGATCCAAGCCAAATGTGAAAAGTGGTACTTTAGAGCCTTGGAGATAAAGAAGAATCGAGCGCAAGTGACTTGGAGGATTTTTTGATAAACTCACAAATATTTAGGAGAATATGGTATCGTTTGTATTGCATATACACGTGTATTTATAATACAAAAGTTGACAGCTTAGAATAATACTTTACCAATATTAGAAGATCTTAATTTATACTTTCCTTAACTCTAGGATATAATTCCTCATACTCCCTCCTCGGTTGGAGCATGTAAATCACGAATTCCTAACTTGCGTAACAGAAAACCAAACTGCTACTTCCCAAGAGCCTTTGTCAAAATATCTGCCAACTAATAATCAGTAGGAACATACGCAGTGGCTAGATTTCTAAACAAAAACTCATCACAAACAAAATGACAATCTATCTGTATATGCTTAGTACGATCATGAAACATGGGATTTCTCGCAATATGAAGCGCAGATTGACTATCATAAAATAAATTCATTGGCTTAGGATGCAGAACACCGTAGGAGGACAATAAGAACTTCATCCATTTTAACTCACAAGTAGTAATACCATAGCATGATACTTAGCTTCAGTAGACAAATGGGACACAGTAGGTTGTTTCTTAGTCTTCCAAGAATATTAGAACGACCAAGAAACACCAAATAACCAGACATCGAATGTTGTGTCAAAAGGCACGTTGCCCAATCACTATCACAAAATTCCGTCAAACACATTTCAGCCATAGGACGCAACAAAATTCCTTGACCATGACTACCTTTTAAGTAGCGCAGAACCCACAAAGCCGCATCCCAATGTTGTACTTATGGGATACTCAAGAATTGTGCAAGAGTGTATACTGAATAACTCAACTCAGGACAAGTAACAGACAAGTAAACGAGTCACCCCACTAAACGACGATATTGATTCGGTTAAGCAAATGGCTCCCCCTCGGCATATGCAAGATGATGATTCTGCTCCATAGGTGTATCAATTGGCTTACAGTCCAACATTCATGCTTTAGTCAAAATGTCTAAGGCATACTTTCGTTGGGAAAGAAAAATACCTTTCGGACTGCGAGCAACTTCAATACCTAAAAAATATGTTAATGTGCCTAAGTCTTTCATATAAAAACAAGAGCTAAAATATCCTTTAAGTCACACAATAGCATCATGTGAGGAACCTACAATTACCAAGTCATCGACATATACACGAACATGCATGGACTCAGTACCCTCAATATAATTGAACAATGAGTAATCAGCATAAGACTACGTAAAACCAAATGCCTTCAAAGCATTAGACAACTTAGCAAACCACTATCGGGGAGCCTATTTCAAACCATATAAAGACTTACGCAACTTGCAAACCTTCCCTGGAGTAGTACCATTTTACCTTGGAGGAAGCTGCATATATGCTTCCTCCTCCAAATCACCGTGTAGGAAAGCATTATGAACATCCATTTGATGCAATTCCCAGTTTTGAGCTACAGCAACAGATAGAAAAACACGAACACTCCCCATTTTTGTAACTGGGGCAAAAGTTTCATTATAATCAACCCATGCAACTTGTCGATTACCATAAAAAATAAGACGTCCCTTAAGACGTTCTACTTTACCCTTCGACGTGTATTTGATCTTGTAAACCCAACAACTACCAATTGCTTTCTTATCAGGAAGAAAATCTTCCAATGTCCATGTACCACTACGTTCAAGAGCAATAATCTCTTCTTGCATTGCTTTACGCCAACCTGGATGTTTGACTGCTTCCTAAAAGGAAGCTGGCTCTTTACCTTTTGTAATTGCTGTCAGAAACCATTTGTGTCTCATATAAAATTTGTTATAATCAACATAACAAGCTATATCAAATGGTTTACCTGAGGAACTCGATCAAAGAGGAGTAGTAGTTGATGTGGTTGGGTCAATATTTTGTAAACAAATGTATTAGTAACATAACCCTGAAGCTTTGTTGATGGAATTTTTTTACGATGGCAGCGACTTAGAACTTCACACTTACTAGACACACCACTACCTCCTTAAACCACAAAACCACCTTCTCCATCATAACCATTAGCGCCTACATCATCTATTTCCTCTACCATTTTTCTAGCAACATACTCATCATCCCACAATGGTGGTTGAGTAAAATATTTTTCCCATTGCATTATTTCATTATCAGGAAGAGACTCGATATATGGGAATTTATCCTCAAAAAATTGCACATCATGACTCACAAAAAAATCATGTATCAAGATCATACAAACGTCAACCTTTTTTTCCAAAGGGATAACCAACAAATATACATTTTCTAGACCTCGAATCAAACTTATCCTTTACACGAGACCTATTTGTAGCATAACATAAACATCCAAAAACACGTACATTATCATACGAAGGGAGCTAACGAAACAAGCATTCATATTGTATTTTTCCACTCAACACACGAGTAGGAGTCAAATTCATAATGTGCACATCAGTTAGAACACATTCTCCCCAAAAATACTTATGTAATTTAGCTTGAAATCGTAATATACGTGCAACATTAAGAATATGTCTATGTTTACGTTCAACGCAACCATTCTGCCGTACAGTATCAACATAAGATGTTTGATGCAATATTCCTTCTTTTGTAAAAAATGACTTTGAACTCAAAAATTCTTGACCGTTATCACTTCTCAAAATTTTAATCTTTTTATTAAATTGATTTTTCACCATAGCATAGAATTCTTGAATCAATTTCCCAACTTCATACTTGTCAATCATCAAATATACCCAAGTTGCACGAGAATAATCATCAACAATAGTAAGGAAAAAACGAGCATTGCAACTTGACAAAACTTTATTCAAACCCTAAGTATCACAATGAATCAAACCAAACACATTAGATGTTTTATTCATACTTAAAGGAAAAGAGTTACGAGGTTGCTTATCCATAAAACACACTTGACAGTCAATGTTACAACTTTTATTTGAACTACTACCACTGGCTATTCCAGGTAAAGAAGATATTACTGTCATCAAAGGATGACCTGGACACCTATGCCATGACATACTTGCATCTGTAATGACTTTATTTGCTTGAAAACTATGAGCATGAACCACCTGAAGATATATACCCCATTACACTGCACCCCAGCTCCAATTAGGTTCCTCAAATTGCGGTTATGTATAGTACATTGCTTGTCAGTGAAACTAAAAGTATATTTTTGTTTTTCTAATAACTGAGACACAGACAGCAAATTACAGGATAGAGCGGGAACATAAAGTACATCCTCCAAACATAAACCATCACTTAACACAATTTTTTCCTCTTTCGTAGCAGTGATACTTTTCCCGTTAAGTAAACCAACAGGAGATGATATGTCACATAAATTGGTAAATAATTCAAGATTACTAGACAAGTGATTCAATGCACCCATATCAATAATCCGATCATACGAATCGTACGTAGTAGATAATTTTTCAGTTGAGGAAGAAGAGGGTTTTAAACCCTTGACTGCAGACATAAATTTTGCCCATTGATCATCGGTTAAAGTCGGAGCACTTTCGCGATCCGCCTCCCCGATGTCTTGTGCACCTCCTTGATGAGAGATGCCCATATTGATAACAAAATTACGACCTCCAAGCATCACGAAATAGGGTTTTTTTGGAAAAGAGGAAAAAAAACTCTAATTTAAAGAGGCTCCGATACCATGATAAACTCACAAATATTTAGGAGAAAAAGATATCATTTGTATTGCATATACACGTCTATTTATAATACAAGAGTTGACAAGTATAAAATAATACTTTACCAATATTAGAAGATCTTAATCTATACTTCCCAGATCTTAATTTATAATTTCCTTATCTATAGGATATAATTCCTCACTTTTTTTTCTAAGTTAATGGGTTGACACCGAACCATATGGATCATTGTCGATCCATCAACATGTTGGATTTTAACTTGTGTTTATGGGGTAGTAACTAAAAGATGATTTTGGATTAGGTACATGGATTGTACTAATCTAATAAAGGACATAAGGAGCACAATACGAATAATTTGAATAAATATAAAATAAGTTATTTCCATTTTATATAGCAAGAAAATAATAGATAAATTAAAAAGAATTTTTTAATTTAAATGATACAAAAACCAATTAAACTGAATGAACTGAAATTACTAAAAAGGTATAATTTGAATTACTTACAAAATATAATTACATTAATGATCACTAGCTCAAATGGTTAGTGGTATAACGTTTTAGACATAGGTTCTAAAGATTATCAGTTCGAACTTCTAAGATATTAAAATGAGCTCTTTGCTTGAATAAAGTAGCAATCTTACTATAAAAATGTATAATTTCAAATGAGAATGTTACGGAAATGATTTGAATTGCTAAAAACATGTATAATAACAAATAGAAAAATAAAATAAAAAAATGATATACATAAATGAAGTGGGGAAAATTAAACTCCATACAAAAAGATGATGGAGCTACAAGATAATCATGTTTGAATCTCCAATGAGCCTGAGATAATGGATCAATGATTTTTTTTTCTGGTTAGTGAATGCGATTCATCAGATATATAATTGTTATTCAAGTTTTTAACCTAGCAGAATCCGGAAGAAGTCGGAACAACTCCATCGAGTCAGAATAGCCCAAAGCCAACTGAAGGGACTAGAAAAATGAGCAAAAGGAAGTCAGGAAAAAAAGAAAGAAAAATACTCTAAGGGCATGGATCGCTGGCGATCCATGGTATTAACTTGCGAGTTCATAAACAACACGACGCAAGACGAAAAAGGCAGTCCCGAAAGCAAAGTCTAAAATTAGGCTAAGTATATGGATCGCTTGCAATCTATATACCTTGGATCGCTTGCGATCCATATAACTTGAATCGCTAGCGATCCATAATATTCCACCAATCATCTATGAACCTCAAGGAGCAAGGCAAGAGGAGAATACTAAGGCATTGGCTCGCTTCCGAACCAGTCTTATGGATCGCTAGCGATCCATGGCCAATGGATAGCCAGCGATCCATCTTTTTAGCTCAGGTCGTGGCATAATCTCCAGTGCGCCTTCCTGTGTTGATCTGCATGTATGTGGCAAGCAGGCTTGGCCCAGTAGCTCTCCAACCTCTATAAATACAATCCAACCTGCAACATAAACGGGATCTTTCGGACTGGTTGCTGAAACTCTGCAGAAAGCTCTATTCACTCTTCTCCTTCCTCACAATAGTCATCCAAAAGGTTCACTGTGATTCTCCAGTGAACTCTAACATTGGGGACTTGATCTAGCTAAGGATATTCAAGAACTTTGTAATCCAGTTAACTTTGTAACGGCAATCAGTCAATAATAAAACTATAAAGTGGACGTAGGCTTCATTAACTGTGACGACCGCCCATGACCCCTGCACCAAATCTAAGGATAGAGCGCTGTAAAGTGTGCCAGGCGACCATGGACGATTGTCAAGGTAATATTAAAACGACAGAATCTATCGTATTACTCACAGTGCATGGACAAAATACAATAGAACATATGTATAGTGAAGCTTTATAGAACAAAATGACATCATATAAAACTCCATAATAGTTGAATACAAGCATCCACATAGTCAATACATCAAGCCTCACTACATATCTCTCAGAGAATACAAACAGCGGAATATCCAGTACATATAATAAGAAGATAATATGCCACCCTCCAGCTCGTCTTCGATATCAGCATCGTGAGAAGAGAACAGCACCTGTCACCTGCTACCTAGTCTGCCCGTCCCAAAATGGACGAACAGCCCAAGGCAATAAGAATTAAAACATAAAGCCTTGAGTCAGACAACAGTCTTAGTGAGCAGTAGATTAACTAACAACATACCAAAAGAGCATAAAGGAAAAGGAATAGGAATACAACCCTCCCACTCCAACCTCATTCTACAGTGATAGCCCCCAGACACACACTAAGTAGAAGCAAACATAGCAGAGCATACAATTTAAAGTAAAGCTACTATCACTCGAGTCAAGGGCGATGTTTTCCAAGTACCAAGGCCTAAATCAAATAAGCACCCAGAAAATACCGCTCTTGAGTCCGAATGACGATACAACCAAACATCCATGACTCTGGCTATCACTGTTATCATTGCTTCGATATCACCGTTAATTGAATGACCGGCACATTCTTTCAGCCGTCCGTCAAGGGCTAATGGAAACCCCGGTTCTAGACATAACTCCCGCACGTCGTCGCAGCCCGTGCCTAGGACTATCGAATCTGCCCAGAGTACTCGACCATCAACAGTTGGCCGTTGGGACTATCGAATCTGCCCAAACGTACTCCTGCTTAGAGCATGCTAGAACCTTCAACAACGATGCTATCCAAGCCTCCTAGTCATCCTCCTCGACGACTATTCTCATATCCATTCATTATCCCCAACTCGAATCATATCACCGAGTTATCAACATGCTTGGAATGATCCCGTCTGGATTAGACCAAGTCTTCATCATATGATGCCTCGCTTCATTACATCCTTGCAAAGCTTCATCTCAACTTCACATCATCAAATCTTTGCATAAGAGCTTCATCATCCCGCTACATATGCCACGAGCAGCTTTCCCAATTCAAGAGCCTTTCCCTTAGCTTTTGAATCACCTTCGATCTAAATCTAGTCATCAATCATCTAGTTCATAACAATCAATCAAATCAATCATCAATCCAAACAATCAAGCATTCAAATATGATCTAAGTAGACAATTATAACAATAATGGCATTTTCGTAATTACATAGTTGAAAGTCCAATAAGCATGAAAACATGGATTATATCTCTACAAACTTGATGAATGAACTTGCATAGGTTAACATATGATAAAATAGATGTAACATCATCATGAACAATGGATCTATATGGATCTACACATAGGATGAAGAAAATGCATGGAAATCTCTATTTTAACACCAAATCGAGCCAACAATCCGATATACTCCTTTGGATCCGTGTGAGAGATAATCACCACTCACCAAATCACCTAAACAATCCAAAAGATATCAACTTCAGATCTGGACAGCGAAGAACTAAGCTAGATCTATCACAAATCCGCTTCAAATGAAGAAATCTCACTTCAAAGGATGAAGATCTTCAACTTTAGCTCTTGGATCTTCAATCTTGATCTTCGATTTGGATGGATGGAAGCACTAGATTAGAGTGGAGAAAAGAAGTGAAGAAGTGTAGAAGTCGAGCTCTCAAAATAGCAGCACTTCGTCGCTTCAAAATCCGGATCCCAAAAAGTGAGAACAACCCCTCCTATTTATAGCTGAAAACTGCCTAAGTCGTAACTCGGCTAACTCCATAGGTCGTCTCCGACTTACGACCTAAGATTCCCACCGACCTAAGCCTTAGCCAACAACTCCGACCTAACAGACAAGCCTACGACTTAACAACTTAGCACCATTCGACTTAACACTTAAACGACTTATAAAACCTTGCGACCTAACAACTTAGCAACCCACGCGACCTAACAGTGTTACGACCTAACACATAGCCTCTCTTAAGGTCGCCAACTTGTTAACTCCTTAGATCGCTAACCCACCCAGTCGACTTAACTACTAAGTCGCTAACCTGCTATCCCAGCTCCTCTAGGTCGTTGCCGACCTAACTATAACTACATCCTATAGGTCGCTCGAAACCTTAACTCGAACTGCCGACCTAACACTTAACACCCAAACACTTAGGTCGCTCACAACATTCTCTTAGGTCGTTGCCGACCTAACTCTACCCCAGAATACTTAGGTCGCCTACTACTCTTCCTTAGGTCGCCTGAACCTCTTAAGTCGGTCACGACTTATTTCCTAGGTCGGTCACTACCTTAAGTCGGTCAACCATACTCCCTTAACTCGGTGAATTCCTTGAGTCGGCAATTCGACCCAGACTTACCTCTTAACTAGCCAAACCCCTGAGTCACTCCTATCTCCTAAGTCGTATACGACTCACGACTTATGCTAAGTCGTGAACGACTTAGGACTTAGGCAAAATTTGCCTAAAAGCTGAAATGGCCCAAAACACTAAAACTCCAGATTTGACGAACTTTTCGATCCGTAAAAATACGGGTCGTTACATTCTCTCCCCCTTAGGAATTTCGCCCCCGAAATTCCAAGCAATCATAACAATCAAAGACTATTCTGTACGCCTACCATCCATAGCAATCAACAAACCATGCATCCAATTCTAGCTTAGCGTACAGAATTCTAAGACTTAGAACAAGTTACAATTTCGCGAGATGACACGACACCTTAGGGCCATACCTCGAAGAGTTCAGGATGAGCTGCTTTCATCCTCTCTTCCACCTCCCACGTACAGTCGTTATCATCATCACTCCATTGTATCTTGAGCAACTTAACTATCTTCCTCCTAAGCTGTTTCGTGTCAGTTTCAACAACACGAAGCGGCTTACGAGGTCTTCTATCAACTGGATCAACTTCGAAATCTTCACAGCTATCAGCAGAAACTACGGTATTCGAGTCATGCACATACTTCCGTAGATACGATACATGGAAAACGTTATGCACACTCGACATCTTCTCCGGCAACTTCAATCTATAAGCGAGCTTTCCAATTCGCTCGATAATCTGGAATGGTCCAACAAATCTCGGAGTCAATTTTCCTTTCTTCCCGAATCGAATAACATTCTTCAGTGGAGAAATCTTCACAAAAACCATATCTCCTACGTCGAATTCCAAATCCTTTCGACGCTTATCGGCATAACTCTTCTGACGGTCTTGGGCTGCCTTCATTCGTTGCCGAATGATCTCTATGCAATCCGAAGTCTGTCGAATCATCTCTGGCCCAAGCATCAGCTTTTCTCCTGTCTCTATCCAACATGTCGGAGAGTTACACGGTCTTCCATACAACGCCTCATACGGTGCCATACCAATACTTGACTGGTAACTGTTGTTGTATGAAAACTCCACCAAATGAAGGTGATCTTCCCATGATCCTCCGAAATCCAAAACACAAGCTCTGAGGAGATCTTCCAAAACTCGGTTGACCCTCTCGGTCTGACCATCTGTTTGAGGGTGATAAGCTGTACTCAAACACAACTCGGTTCCCAAAACTTCCTGGAAGCTCTTCCAAAATCCACTAGTGAACAATGGATCTCGATCGCTCACTATACTTTTCGGAATACCATGGAATCGAACTATCCACTTAACATACAACTCAGCCAACTTTGATGCAGTCCTAGTCGATCAAACGGGAATGAACCTTGCACTCTTAGTCAAACGATCTATAATGACCCAAATTCCTTCATTTCCCGTTCTGGTTCTAGGCAATCCATCAATAAAATCCATCGATACCTGCTCCCACTTCCATGTAGGAACTTCCAATGGCTGAAGCAATCCACTTGGCTTCTTCTGCTCAGCTTTCACCAACTGGCAGTTCATGCATTTGGAAATGAAATTCCCAACATCCTTCTTCATTCCTTCCCAGTAGTAAGTTCTCTTCATATCCCGATACATCTTGTTTCCACCTGGATGAATTGTCAACTTCGAGTGATGACTTTCCTTCAGAACTTCACTCCTCAATTCATCTATATCGGGAACAACTAGTCGTCCTTGCTTTCGAAGCCAACCTTCTCTATCGACCTCGAATCCTTTATCCTTTTCTGGATCCAATCCAGATTCCAAATCACGGATAATATTGACAAGCTTATCATCTCGCTTTTGGCTCTCGCCAATCCTTTCCACAAGAGAAGGTCTTATCGATAAGTTTGCCAACATCTCAGGTTCCAATTCGCATCTAGGCCTGAAGTCAAATCCAGCTAAATACTCGAGATTCTTCCATTCAGAAAACATGGCTCCCAATCCTGCATGTCTTCGACTTAACGCATCAGCCACTGCGTTACCTTTTCCCGGAGTATAAGCTATACCAAAATCATACGATGCCAAAAACTCTAGCCAACGTTGCTGCCGAAGATTCAAATCCTTCTGGGAAAAAAGATACTTCAACGACTTATGATCCGTAAACAACTCGAATCGAACTCCCAATAGATAGTGTCTCCACATCTTCAGAGCAAAAACAATCGCCGCTAACTCCAAATCATGAGTTGGGTAATTCCTTTCATGCGGCTTCAGTTGTCGACTTGCATATGCAACAACTTTATCCTTCTGCATCAGCACTGCTCCAAGTCCAGTACCACATGCGTCGGTGTAAACCACGATCTCATCATTCCCACTTGGAATAGTCAAAACAGGAGCACTCGTCAGTCTATCTTTCAGGATTCCGAAGGCTTGCTCACACTTAGCATTCCAACTGAACACTTGGTTCTTCTTCGTCAATCCTGTTAACGGTGCAGCTATCTTGGAGAAGTCTTTGATAAACCGTCGATAATATCCTGCTAATCCAAGAAAACTTCTCACGTCTGACGCATTCTTAGGTCTAACCCAATCCTGGATTGCTGCCACCTTAGCGGGATCAACCGCTATTCCATTTCCAGAAATCACATGGCCTAAGAACCTCACTTCACCCTTCCAGAAGTGACACTTCGAAAACTTAGCCTTCAGCTGATGTTTCCGTAAGATCTCCAAAACAATACGCAAGTGCGTCTTGTGCTCTTCTTCCGTTCTGGAATAAATCAGAATATCATCCACGAACACAAGTACGAACTTGTTCAACTGATCTCTGAACACTCTATTCATAAGATCCACAAAATATGCTGGCGCGTTAGTCAATCCAAACGGCATTACCAGCCACTCAAAGAAACCGGATGGTGTCCTAAAAGCAGTCTTCGGCACACTATCCTTCGCTACTCTCAACTGGTGAAATCCCGTTGCCAAATCCATCTGAGAAAACACCTTAGCTTCGTGAAGCTGATCAAACAAGTCATCTATTCTCGGCAATGGATACTTGTTCTTCTTAGTCACCTTATTCAGCTCACGATAATCGACGCACAATCTCAACGACCCATCTGCCTTGGTTGCAAACACAACTGGTGCACCCCACTCGGACACACTACGCCGAATGAATCCTTTCTGCAAAAGATCATCAACTTGCACCCTCAACTCTTGCTGTTCCCTAGGCGCCATCCGCCTAAGAGGCATCACAACAGGTCTGGCTCCTTCAACTAGATCTATACGAAACTCGATCTCTCTATGCGGCGGCAACCCTTTGACTTCGTCAAAGACATCCTCGAATCCATTTGCGATCGGCACTGATGACAGTCCATCCCGTGGAACAACTAGCGAATACATGAAGCTCATGAAGACGCCTTCTTCATGCTTACATCGTATCACAATCTTTCGCCCCTCCACATTCTCGACTGTCACTTCCAACCTTTCGCAATCAACCTTAGCCGCATACTTCCTAAGCCAGTCCATACCCAAAATAATTCCGAACCCCGCAAAGTCCAGAACAAAGCAATCACAAACAAAAGAGCAACCATGACTCGATACAACTAGACCACGGCATAACATACACAAACAAGACGAACCCCCAACTGGATTAGTCACAACCAATGGCCTATCAATAATATCCGGTTCCAAACCTAACCGGCCTACGAGTTCACTACAAACAAACGAATGCGACGCTCCAGTATCAAACAGAACTCTAACTGGAACACCACATAGGAAAAGAGTACCTTGAACAACCACACTCTTTCCCTTCTCTTCAGTAGTAGGAGCTTTCGAAGACGACGGAACAGCTCCTAAAGCATAGGCTTGCACAATCTGCCTGTCCTTCCTTGGTTCTGGACAATTCTTCCTGAAATGTCCCGGCTTGTCACAGTTGTGACACTTCATCGGTGCCTTCGGATTCTTACAATCCTTAGAGAAATGGCCCTTCTGCTGACAATTGTAGCAAGTCACCTCGCCTTTCGGCTTCTTCTGGCCATCCTTACCCTTCTGCCGCTGCTGCTTCCTCTTCTTGTTTCCACCCTGCTGGGGTTTAGACTCTTCCCTGGTTACAGCAACAACAGGTCCTTCCTTAGGAAACAGACTCTCATGCCTAAGAGCTTTCTCCACAAGCTTCTCAAATGAATCGTCCAAATGATCCACCAACTGTCTCCCAAGATAACTGTCCAAGCCGGTCACAAACTTCTCATTCTTTTGATAAGCAGATTCAATATATGACCGGGCATGCTTGGACAAAGCTTCAAACTCAGAAACATACTCAAGAACAGATCTTCCACCCTGCTTGAGCTCTACAAACTTCTTGAACAAAACAGACTTCTGAGCTGTAGAAATGAACTTAGCTTCAAATCTGACTTGGAATTGCTCCCAAGTAATCTCTTCTTCTGGAGTAGTGATGGTAATAGAGTTCCACCAATCAGAGGCTCTCCCTTGAAGCTGCCTTGATGCCAACTTCCTCTTAGTTGCATCATCAATTCCCAAATCACCAAAGATCCTTCTACAAGCATCTATCCATCTCTGGACTTCGATAGTTGATTCTGTTCCTAAGAAAACCTTCCCTCCAAGAGCAGTATAATCCTTGCACAGCTTAGCAAAATCCACTGGTTTCGGAGTTTGGACTTGAACTCCAACATCAACTGCTGCCCCCGGAACTGGTATCCTTCTCATGATCGAAGTCATCATAGCTTCGAACATGGCTGCATAATCAGCAATCTCTTCAGTAGCACGGCCTTCCCTAGCAGCTGGTCTCCCTCTTCGACTCATTCTCAATATCTATAAAAAGGAATGATTAGAACATCTAGAGAAACAACTGCATAAAGGACTCAAACTCTACCAAGCTACTATATTATATATAGTAATCATCCATCAAAATACAATTACGTCTCTCATACGTGGTTACTTCAGCGAGCGTTGGGTAAAATCGATTAACCAATGCTCTGATACCAAATGTGACGACCGCCCATGACCCCTGCACCAAATCTAAGGATAGAGCGCTGTAAAGTGTGCCAGGCGACCATGGACGATTGTCAAGGTAATATTAAAACGACAGAATCTATCGTATTACTCACAGCGCATGGACAAAATACAATAGAACATATGTATAGTGAAGCTTTACAGAACAAAATGACATCATATAAAACTCCATAATAGTTGAATACAAGCATCCACATAGTCAATACATCAAGCCTCACTACATATCTCTCAGAGAATACAAACAGCGGAATATCCAGTACATATAATAAGAAGATAATATGCCACCCTCCAGCTCGTCTTCGATATCAGCATCGTGAGAAGAGAACAGCACCTGTCACCTGCTACCTAGTCTGCCCGTCCCAAAATGGACGAACAGCCCAAGGCAATAAGAATTAAAACATAAAGCCTTGAGTCAGACAACAGTCTTAGTGAGCAGTAGATTAACTAACAACATACCAAAAGAGCATAAAGGAAAAGGAATAGGAATACAACCCTCCCACTCCAACCTCATTCTATAGTGATAGCCCCCAGACACACACTAAGTAGAAGCAAACATAGCAGAGCATACAATTTAAAGTAAAGCTACTATCACTCGAGTCAAGGGCGATGTTTTCCAAGTACCAAGGCCTAAATCAGATAAGCACCCAGAAAATACCGCTCTTGAGTCCGAATGACGATACAACCAAACATCCATGACTCTGGCTATCACTGTTATCATTGCTTCGATATCACCGTTAATTGAATGACCGGCACATTCTTTCAGCCGTCCGTCAAGGGCTAATGGAAACCCCGGTTCTAGACATAACTCCCGCACGTCGTCGCAGCCCATGCCTAGGACTATCGAATCTGCCCAGAGTACTCGACCATCAACAGTTGGCCGTTGGGACTATCGAATCTGCCCAAACGTACTCTTGCTTAGAGCATGCTAGAACCTTCAACAACGATGCTATCCAAGCCTCCTAGTCATCCTCCTCGACGACTATTCTCATATCCATTCATTATCCCCAACTCGAATCATATCACCGAGTTATCAACATGCTTGGAATGATCCCGTCTGGATTAGACCAAGTCTTCATCATATGATGCCTCGCTTCATTACATCCTTGCAAAGCTTCATCTCAACTTCACATCATCAAATCTTTGCATAAGAGCTTCATCATCCCGCTACATATGCCACGAGCAGCTTTCCCAATTCAAGAGCCTTTCCCTTAGCTTTTGAATCACCTTCGATCTAAATCTAGTCATCAATCATCTAGTTCATAACAATCAATCAAATCAATCATCAATCCAAACAATCAAGCATTCAAATATGATCTAAGTAGACAATTATAATAATAATGGCATTTTCGTAATTAAAGAGTTGAAAGTCCAATAAGCATGAAAACATGGATTATATCTCTACAAACTTGATGAATGAACTTGCATAGGTTAACATATGATAAAATAGATGTAACATCATCATGAACAATGGATCTATATGGATCTACACATAGGATGAAGAAAATGCATGGAAATCTCTATTTTAACACCAAATCGAGCCAACAATCCGATATACTCCTTTGGATCCGTGTGAGAGATAATCACCACTCACCAAATCACCTAAACAATCCAAAAGATATCAACTTCAGATCTGGACAGCGAAGAACTAAGCTAGATCTATCACAAATCCGCTTCAAATGAAGAAATCTCACTTCAAAGGATGAAGATCTTCAACTTTAGCTCTTGGATCTTCAATCTTGATCTTCGATTTGGATGGATGGAAGCACTAGATTAGAGTGGAGAAAAGAAGTGAAGAAGTGTAGAAGTCGAGCTCTCAAAATGGCAGCACTTCGTCGCTTCAAAATCCGGATCCCAAAAAGTGAGAACAACCCCTCCTATTTATAGCTGAAAACTGCCTAAGTCGTAACTCGGCTAACTCCATAGGTCGTCTCCGACTTACGACCTAAGATTCCCACCGACCTAAGCCTTAGCCAACAACTCCGACCTAACAGACAAGCCTACGACTTAACAACTTAGCACCATTCGACTTAACACTTAAACGACTTATAAAACCTTGCGACCTAACAACTTAGCAACCCACGCGACCTAACAGTGTTACGACCTAACACATAGCCTCTCTTAAGGTCGCCAACTTGTTAACTCCTTAGATCGCTAACCCACCCAGTCGACTTAACTACTAAGTCGCTAACCTGCTATCCCAGCTCCTCTAGGTCGTTGCTGACCTAACTATAACTACATCCTATAGGTCGCTCGAAACCTTAACTCGAACTGCCGACCTAACACTTAACACCCAAACACTTAGGTCGCTCACAACATTCTCTTAGGTCGTTGCCGACCTAACTCTACCCCAGAATACTTAGGTCGCCTACTACTCTTCCTTAGGTCGCCTGAACCTCTTAAGTCGGTCACGACTTATTTCCTAGGTCGGTCACTACCTTAAGTCGGTCAACCATACTCCCTTAACTCGGTGAATTCCTTGAGTCGGCAATTCGACCCAGACTTACCTCTTAACTAGCCAAACCCCTGAGTCACTCCTATCTCCTAAGTCGTATACGACTCACGACTTATGCTAAGTCGTGAACGACTTAGGACTTAGGCAAAATTTGCCTAAAAGCTGAAATGGCCCAAAACACTAAAACTCCAGATTTGACGAACTTTTCGATCCGTAAAAATACGGGTCATTACATTAACAGCCGAAGCACTATAAAAATCTTCTTGTCTTCTTTTTATTTTTGCTCTTTTACATTTATTTCTATATTATTGCTCTGCAAGAACAGGGCTGGTGCTTTCACGCTCAATCCAGGGTGTTGACCCATTTTTTGGGTTAACATTTTGGTGCTTTCACTGAGAAGGCCAACTTAGGATTCAAATCTAGCTATCTACTTAGGATCAGATAGGTCTAGAAGTTAGATCATCAATCTTTGCTTGAAAAATCTGCTGCTTGGAATCATTGACTCCGGGAAGGAAGGGAACTGCCTCTGGAAGGTCCATAAGGGCAGTGGTAGTTGGAGAAGATATGAATCATTAGCAAACTGAAGTAAATGGTGCCAACGTAGGAGATCAGGTGTCGGCATCTTCCAATCAACGCGAAGTCGTTACAAGAGACGAGTTGAACAAAATGGTTGATGAAATCAACCAAAAAATGGAAAGCAGTCATAGAGATCTGATGGATAAGCTCAATGCTCTCTTAACTTTACAGTCAAATCCCGATCCAAGAACTATGGCTGAACCCGCAGCTGTCATAGAACAAGAAAATTCATCTATTTCTGGCGTAAACAGAAGAAACGGAAAGCAGCCGCAAAGAAGGGTGATAGCAGGAACTATGGGAATCAACGCAAAAGGAAATACAAGTACTCCGCTCGTCGCAAGGTAGACAACTTTGAACTTGAATCTAAGGGTGAAAACCCCAGGAGAGGATATAGTCATGGATCTCTCTGACTCGGAAGATGGAGAGCAATTTAATGATGATAAATTGGAAGAAAATGCCAACGCATTCGATAACACTAAAAATGTCCAAACAGCCTCAGTCAGGCCAACCACAAGCCAACAGGATCCCGAGGGAGTGGTTCTCCCAATGATAGGAGAGCCTAGGCCTCAACTCACTCACCAAGACCGTTTGCAAAGCAAAACACTTAGTGTAGTAACTGACAGTCGTCCTAAGGACTACTGGACATCAGAGGCATTTATCGCGAATATGGTTAAGCGACTAATACACGAGAATAAAAATAGAAGAGATGATGAATGGGGATCCACACTAAGTCGGACTCCCTTTACTGACGAGATCTTGAATGAGCGATATCCGGAAAAGTTCATGATGCCAACTATTCCATCCTGTGATAGGAAAAAAGACCCAAAACCCCAGTTGTACAAATATAGTTGGTATATGGACGGAGAAAATGCTTCAAAAGCTCTTTGATGTAGATGTTTTTCTATTTTCCTGGAAGGAATTGCCTCCATGTGGTTTGCCAGGCTTCCGCCGAGATCCATCTCCACTTTCGACCAACTAGCAACCAGATTCCTCGACCAGTTCAGGCTCCATACCGTGCAACCTAAAGATGTGATGTCCCTATCCGGACTATTCCAGGGATGAAACGAATCGTTGAAGTCTTTCATGAACCGGTTCAATACCGCAATGACAGAGGTGAGAAATTCAAATGAGGACATGGTTTTCATGGTTTTGGTTCGAGCCATTCACCCCAAAACTGAATTCGGAAAGTGGATCAAAATGAAGCAACCCACTACAATGAAGGACTTCAATCGTAAAGCAAGTCAATACTTGCGATTGGAGGAGGCATAGGATCTAGAGAGGAAGTCTACTGGCATGCAACCAATGAACGTCGGGCAGAGTGACGTGGTGATGAATCGGAATACAAATGCTTCCGAGACTGCTGAAGGAATCATGGAGAAAGATGGAAATTAAAAGAGGAAGAATCAAAATTCCAATAAAAGAAAAGTAAACAATAAACACCTTAAAGGCTTCAGGCCTGAAGATTACACCCCTCTCAATGATACACCAGAAAACATTTATCTTGCAACACAAGGGACTGAGGAATACAAAAAAAAACCCTAAGAAAGATGCAACTAAACAAAACAGTGCTCAAGGAAGCTCTGCCACTTCCACGAGACACACGGTCACAACACAAATGAATGTCGCGACCTAAAGAACTTGATTGAACAGCTGATTCAGAAAAACAAGCTTCAGCAATACGTGAGAAAATCATAGAATCCTGATCAGTCTGCGGCTCCTCAAGCTCCCAGAGATCAAAGAAACCAAGCCGGAACCAGTGAAGAGGGATCAAAATGAACTGACCAGAGACTCATCATTGGAACAATATTTGGAGGCCTGCATCCTGCACAGAGAAGTTGGAGAGAGATGGAGTCGTATGCAAGTTCGTTAAAGCATGCTCTGAAGGAATCATGTCTCACAATCAAAGATGGGGTTCTAGCTAAGTAGCAGAAAAATTTGAACGACTATATTGTATACAGAAATCGAGATACCGAAGGAATCGAAGCTCCAACTCTTGATTTAATGGTGGTGTTGGTAGGAATCGGACCCGCTTAGTCCGACGAGTATTGGTCGATAGCGGCAGTTCTATCAGTGTTCTTTTCAAACGTACCTTTGACCAAATGAAGATCGGCATGAAAAGCATGTCTGCATGCCAAACAAAAATCCAAAGGTTTACTGGAAAACCAAAACAACCCGTAGGGACGATTGACTTGCCAGTGGAACTTGGAGAGGGTGATCGAAGAATCACGCTCATTCATACTTTCGTGATTGTGGATGAAACTTCCGCGTAAAACACCTTCTTAGGATGATCCACCCTAGCAGATTTCGGAATCGCTCTAGCCCAATGGTGCCTTATCATGAAGTTCCCAACGACAAACGGAATCGGGGTGGTCAAAGGAGATTAATGTGCCGCCAGAGAATGTTACATTGCAGAGTTATGCGAATTTAAAAGAAGGGAAAAGGGGAAGGATGTGGGAAGAACTCTCCACATTCATGAACCTTCTGAATAGCAACTACAGGGTCGCCCCTGGCTCGGGGACCATAGCCGATTCGATATGGCTTTGGACCCTAGAAGGAAGAGTTCAGGGGAGGATCAGGCAGCACCGGCAGAATTGACGGTGTCTATCCCAGTCGATATGGATGACCCAACGAAAGTCTTGAAAATTGGTTCGCACCTTGGAAACAAGATGCGATTGGAACTTACTAAATTTCTTCACGCCAACTTGGATATGTTCTCTTGGACGCATTTCGATATGTGTGGGGTATCACCATATCCAAACAGTCCAAGGCGTTAAGAGAAGAGGTGGACAAGCTAATGGCCAGCGGTTTTATCTGTGACACGACCTATTCTGAATGGGTATCTAACCCGGTCTTAGTCAAAAAATCCAATGGGAAGCTGCAAACCTGTATCGATTACTCGGGCTTAAACAAAGCTTGCCCAAAAGATAGCTTCCCTCTGCCGAGAATTGACCAGCTTGTGGATGGAACGGCAGGACACGAACCACTATCATTAATGGACGCATACTCAGGGTACAACTAGATCCTGATGCACTAACCTGATCAAGAAAACACCAGCTTCATCACCGATCTGGGACTATACTACTACAGGGTAATGCCATTCGGTTTAAAGAATGCTGAGGCAACCTAACAAAGATTGGTAAATACCATGTTCAAGCATCAAATTGGGAAAACCATGGAGGTTTACGTGGATGACATGGTGGTCAAATTGCGAGTAGCTGCCAACCACTTGGATAATCTCTCCGAAATGTTTGAAATACTCCAGAAGTATGGAATGAAACTCAATCCACTCAAATGTCACTTCGGAGTAGCCTCTGGAAAGTTCTTAGGGTTCATAGTAAGTGTTAGGGGCATTAAAGAAAATCCAGAGCAAATAACTGCCCTACGGGAAGTCCAAGCACCGAAGAACAAGAAGGAATTGCAAAGTCTGAATGGAAAAGTTGCAGCACTAAGCCGATTTATCTCGAAAGCCATCGACAAGTGCATACCGTTCTTTGATGCATTAAAGAAAGGAAAGAAAAACTTCAAATGGAGTGAGGCATGCCAAATTGCATTTGAAGAATTGTTGCGACACATGGAAGCACCGCCGATCCTATCAAAGTCGGTGGACGGAGAGGACCTATTCATTTACTTAGCAATCTCACCCTATGCGTTGAGCGCTGCCCTTGTGCGTGAAGAAGCGAAAATCCAGCGATCCATATACTACATTAGCAAGCGGTTTACCGAAGCCGAGAAAAATTATCCGAAGCAGGAAAAGCTAGCGTATTGCCTCTTGATCGCATCTAGGAAGTTACAACCATATTTCCAAACGCATCCTATCAAAGTACTGACTAATCAACCTCTGAAGCAAGTATTGTACCGACCTGAAACTTCCGGGCGACTTCTCAAGTGGAACATCGAGCTGAGCCAATATGATATTACTTACCATCCGAGAAAGGCTATCAATGGGAAGGCACTGTCAGATTTCATCATCAGTTTCACCATATGGGATGACGAAGAAGAAACACCGTTGGAAGCAGAGACGCAATGAAGACTCTTTGTTGACGGCACAACTAACAACCTCTGTTTGAGGGCGGGGGTAGTGCTTGAAATCCCCGAAGGATGAGCCATTTGCTACGCCTTACGCTTGGAATTCCCCTCAACAAATAACGAAGTGGAATACGAAGCATTGATAGCAGGGCTAAAAGTTGTGAAAGAACTCAGAATAAAGTCCGTTCATATCTACAGCGACTCCCAACTAGTCATCTGCCAGGTAAAAGGCGAATACTAGGCTCAAGAGGAGAACCTTGCCCCATATCTATCTAAAGTACAAGAGTTGCTGAGAGACATCGAACATTATATCATAACTCATATTCCGTGGAAGCAAAACACCAAGGTCGACTACTTAGCAAAACTGGCAAGCTCTGGAGAAGCTCAATCGTTAGGACTAGTCCCGGTTGAGACTCTGACTGCCCCAAGTATAGACGAAATGGATGTCGACTGGATTCTCGAGACCGCTACCGAATCGAAAACATGGATGATGCCAATCAAGGACTACTTACTTACAGGGACCCTTCCAACTGATCGGAATCAACGGAAAAAGATTCTCCGAAGGCGCCGCGATTCATAATACAGGATGGAATACTCTACTGAAGGGATTCTCTACCCCCTTCTTAGATGTGTGATCAATGATGAAGCTCGATGGATGCTGAAGGAAGTGCACGAAGGCGAATGCGGTGATCACACTGGAGGGCAAACCTTTGTGAAGAAATTTCTCTGGTACGGGTACTTATGGCCAACAATAAACCACGATGCAGCAAACTACGCCAGGCGGTGTGACCGTTGCTAAAGATTCGGCAAAATTAAAAGAACTCTCTCAATATAGTTAATGCAGATGGTCAGTCTATGGCCATTTGCAATATGAGAAATCGACTTTATTAGCGTATTGCCAATAGCTAAAGGAGGGGCCAAATACGCCATAGTTGTTGTTGACTATTTCATAAAATGGACCGAAGCGGAACAGTTGGCCACCATTACCACAAAAAAGTCATTAATTTTGTTACTAAACACATTATTTGTAGGTTTGCTATGCCATAGAAAATTATCACTGACAATGGGACCCAATTCAAAAGCGCCGAGTTTAGACACTTCTGCGAACGCTTCCAAATTGAGAAGAGCTTTTTCGCAGTCGCTCATCCGCAATCAAATGGGCAAGTGGAAGCAATAAACAAGATCATTAAGTCCACTATCAAAAAGCGACTACCTAAAGAAAAAGGGAACTGGGTTGATGAATTTCCACTCGCACTATGGGCTTATAGAACAACCCACAAAGCGGCGGTCGGTCACACTCCGTTCGCTTTGGCATATGACTCAGAAGTAATGATTCCTGTCGAGCTAGAAGTTCCCTCTCATCGGAGGCAAAATTTCAATCAAAAGCAAAATGAACAGCTCCAACTCGAATCATTGGATATGATTGAGAAAGAAGGGAAGAAGTCGAGCTGAGGATTGCCGCCCACCAAAAGAGGGTCACACGACACTTCAACTCCAAGGTTCATAACCAAACCTTCAAAGTGGGAGACCTCGTCCTCAAATGAGTCTATCCCGTGTCGGTAGCCTTCGAACCAAACTGGGAAGGGTCGTATGTGATCAATCAAAAGCAAAGGGACGGAACTTTCAAACTGACAACCGTCAACGGAATCCAAATTCCCATAGCATGGAACAGCGATTCGCTGCGCCGTTACTTCACTTGAAAACTACAAATGTACTTTCTATTTTTCAGCAAATAAGCCATCCCGGGATGCCGGGGGCATTGTAAATAGGCAAAAACTTGCCCAACTTCTATTGATAAAATTAATTCGCTTTTTAAACCAACAAAATTGTGTTCATAATAGTAAACTGCTGAGCCGACGGGGTCAAATCGGCTCAAAACCATTCAATTGCTACTTGAGAAAGTGGAATCATGCTCAAGTACGCCCCACTTACCCGCTGGGATGACGGAAGCAAATCGACTCAAACCGTTGGATCGGCGGAACCCGATCCCCGCCTTTTAAGAACCGGTGTTGCCCCGGCAACACCGGGAAGGCTCAAATAAAAAGCCGTGCATCCCATAAGCCGCGCAATAACTTTTCGAACTTTGAAATCATGCTCTTAAAACATAAACTCCTCATGTTGCCCGAAGATAGGAAACATTGAGAAGTATCAAAAGTCGCGCACCCCATAAAGCCGTGCACATTTTTAAGTACCGGAATTGCTCCGGCGGGACCGAAAAACTCATCCATCATAGGAATAACGAGGATCAACCCACTCATATTATCAGGGGTGCACGAATCCAAAAAATTCGAAGTGCTACGAACCAGTAGAAAACTCCAATTGCCGACACCCAATGATAAACTATAACATTTAACGTGAATAATGTTTAGCTATCTATAGTTAACTCATACAATGTGCATGCTTTAAGCAATGAAGCGCATGTTTGAAGATTGCAAAATTCCTAAGAAATAATGTGCATAAGTATTCACACCCATTCTTGAGGAGTGATAAGTGGTTTAACATCCAAATATTTGCAAAGATTATTCGTTTACACGAAGAGTGTTTCTGAATTCTTTAATAATTAATCTTATAACTATATATTCTGCACTCAATTTACATTTTTATGCACATTTCTAACATACCTATGTTACACACTACAGACTGTATACTAAAGTTGTAAAACTTACAAAAAATCAAATTGTAACTTAGTTTTATCCCAAGCTTTGGTATGCAGACTATTCAAACCATAAGTTACCGGTCGTTTGTCAAGTGTTCGAAGTAAACAACCCTGGGAATTGGGGGGCATACACCGGTACTCAAATAGAACCGCATACACCAGTACTCAAATAGAACCGCTCAGAAACAACAACAAAAACACTTCACAAGTTATGTTACTTCAAACAAAGAATTTTGGCATTAATTACAGGACTAGACAAAATAAAATAGAAGTAAACAAAGTAGACATAAGTGCACAGAACGCAGATAAGTGAAGATACAGTCAAAATGTCAGCAATGTATTACTTATAACTGTTTTTCTGTACAAGGTCAAAATGTGGAGGTCGTACCCACACAATCCCGGCCAATAAAAGAAAAAAGTACAAACAACGCAACGAAAGCAGTAAGTGCGGACTCTGCACATGAACAAAACAACACAAAATGACTCAGAATCAGATTAACCACCATCCAAGCTTCTCAACGCCTTTTTCTGCCACTCCCCTTCCCGTCTTTCATCTGATGTTTCTGCTTCGCCTTGGGAGTAGTACCACTGTCGGTAATGTCAACTATATCCATGGTGTTGATGACTTCTTCCTGCTCTTTAACTTTCTCGAAAGTTTCCCCTTTAGTCTTGCGCTTCTGAGATCTATGAGAGCTCTTAGAGGACTTTATCGCTTCAACTTTCTCCTTCTTGATGGCAACCAGTTGTTGTTGAGATTTGCACGACTGCTCTATCGGAATCTCCTGCTCCCTAACTTCGGCCCCCATGAAGTCACCCTCCAAAGATACGGAAGGATCATCCAAGCCATGCAACGCGGCGATTTTCTCGAACTCCGGCCCTGGTTGCGAGCCGGACACGGACACGGCAACCGGAGCAGTTACAGAGACGAGCACAGACGCGGTTGAAATAGCGACAGGTCCAGGCACCGAGGAAACCGGCGGATCGACGGATAAGGAAGACGGACCTATAAGATCAAAAATGAAAGCGTTAAGTTCGGCCTGCTCTTGTAGGTAAGTTGAAAGTCCTCGAACTCGGGGGAAACTAGAAGATTACCTGTACCAGAGGAGTGACCTAGAATATCAACCTCATATCCGCTGCCTTCTCCCTCCTTGGACGGTTAGACAACCCGCGGAGAAGCTTCAAGCCTAGAGCTTGTGCGTGGATCGCAGGGCTGCCTCGATGATTCGCCGGGGCCGGAAATAAAAGGCTCTGGCAATGCTTCGGCAGTCACTGTCATGGTAGCATTAGCAACTCCCTTATCCCTTTCAATTCAAAAAATCTCCCGGCCTTCTAGCAACGCTTTCTTTAATTCTTCATTGAGATAAACGTTTTCTGCCTCTCGCTCGGTATAAACATCCCCGCTATCACGAAAACAGGTCAGGATTTCCTCCAAAACCACGGCGAGAGTGCATGGGAATTCAGGGCCTAAGTAACTGAGACTCCACTGGTGCAGCAGGGAGTTGACATAAAAGTTCAAGATGATCTCATCCATCTTCTCCATCTTTCTCTCGAAGGTGTTCTGAAGCTCCAAATAATACGTTGTAATGGTAGCCTTTTCAACTTCGGCACGAGTTTTATCGGCACTAAGTTGCGCAACTCGATCCTGAAGCATGGCAATCGTCTCAGCCTGGTCGGAGATGGTTTTACCCCGTGACTTCATGACTTCTTCATATTCTGTGATCATCTTATTATGCCCCTCTACGATCTTTTCATGGTCGGAAATGGTTTTCCTCTGGGCTTCGATGATCGTATTGCGAGCTTTAAGTTCCGCTTGCAACTTAACTTCTTCGGCAAGCGCTTTCTTAATTTCGTCTCTTAGGATGATCTCGATCTTTGCATGCGCCTCTTTTAGCTCTTTCAGCAAGTCGGCGTTGTTCTTACTTTCTCGAAGCGTCGCATCCTTTTCTTCTTCCAGCCGTTTGACTTTGGCATCGCGTTCCGCCAACGCTTTTTCGAAGTCATCCTTCTCTGATTCAAAGGAGAGGATTTCTTGATAATTATTGTGGTTCGTGTCCGGCGGTTGTTTGCATAATTTTTCCCAACCCTCAGCTTGCTCTAAATCATTCTAGATTTTCTAAAGATGGGGCATGTATGTATCTTTGCGAAATGGATGACGATCAAGATCAAATTTGACCCCCATTAAAAACCACCCGTGGAGCGCTGCTTCAAGCTTGGGAGGACCAGATGGAAGAACATAGGCAGATCTCCGGTGCAGGCATGAAGAACCTAGGGCAAGCGCCACATGAGACAAGGGAACTTGAGATGAAGATGGAACGAAGGCAGAAGAAACTGGGATTTCGGGACCGATTGAAGCAGGTGCTGGAGCGAAGGCATGTTGTTCCGAAGAATGAGAGCTGCGATCAACTTTTGACTTTTTAGACGGCTCTTCTCGCTCATCGAAAGCCTTTCATTTCTCGTATCCGCCTTTGTACACTCCACCTCGTTCCCTCTCATCTCGATGATGAGCTTCAGCCTCTAAATCTTTTCTTCTTCTCCATTCCTCCTCTATTTCGCGAGGCTGGTGACGGTTGGAAGATCGTTTCAACCAGCGTTGAGAGTCGGTAAATTCCTCAAGATCGCCGTAGAGACTGCGTCATCTCATGGTACCTAACACGAAGAATAAATAAAGAGCTTTAGTAACGAAGAATAAGCATGGAAAATATGTGTATAAGTGAGTGTAACCCTAGTGAAACATGTAATGCGTTTGGGTGAGGGCCTAAAACGACGTCACACACCAGATCGGGCAGCCGTTGTGGAAGGAATCAGACTGATCTCAGGCGCAACATGACCCGGACGAGGAGACATCTCTTCAAATTTAAAGTCTTCCCTCATGAGTGCGTCAAAATCGACGTAGACATTGCTCAAATCTCCGGAGTCTATGCCAACATCTTTGATCGGGGAATCCGGACATCGTCCGACTTCTGGAGCATCACCTTTATCACTCATTTCTGGAGGAGGCGAGCTCGGGATAATGGGACTCATCCCCGGAGTCTCGTCGCATGATTCAGAATCTCCATCGTCGGATTCTACATAGAAATCATCATCGTCACTGCAGGAGGACTCATCGCTATTGCTCTCAATTTCACCTTCCTCCTTTTCTATGTCTATCGCGGCCTTGACTTCTCTTTGATTAAACTCCTCTTTCTCTTCTTCCGGAATTAAGGGCATTCTAGCCAGGCAACTAGCCTCGGTCGCGACGTCTTTTCGCTCGTGAGTCTCTCCAACCGACTTGCCGGACAAGCCTTCCCTCTCTTGTAAAACGCCTTCTTCGGAACCATGAGACGAAGAAGTGGATCACATACGTATCCTGGATCGAGAAGGGGATGGGACCTCAATTGGGACTGCAGATCTCCCTGGATGCAACAGTCCGTACCGAAGCTGGTTTTCGTCTGTCAACAAGGATTTAACGCTTCTCTCCTCAACATCAACAACCTTCACGGTTCGAAAAGTTTCGTCAAGAGATAAGTCCTTGTTCGGCCTAGGAATGACTGTAGGAAGTATTTGATTCACTAGGAATTCCGTAGCAACATATCGGAGCTCTATAAGTAAGAAAAAGGACTTACACCCTGTTGTCCAGAGACGGTTGAATCCCTCAGGACATCTAACAAAGAAGTATTGAGTCTTGAATTGACATAAATTGCTCTGCAGTCGCAACACAATTTTACGATTTCTCTAGGCCTCAATCACAACCAAGGATGGACACTCGTCTCTTCTTTTGAACGAGAGAAAGTATCTTAACTCGTCTAAGCTCGGAGCCCGGTTGAGAGTCCGCATGAAAAGAACGTACAGGCAGGTTAGAATAGAGTATCCGTTGGAGTGAATCTGGAATGGAGCGATTCTCAAGTTCGAGAGGGTTTTTCTCAAAAAGTCGTTGAAGGGCGGCACTGCTCCATTCAAACACATGTACCGATGACAAGCAGTATATCCCAGAGGCGGCATATGAGCAAATTCATCCTTCTTTGGGAGGCGCACGTCTTCCTCCGGAATGCCATGCTGCAAGCAGATGTGTCAAACTTTAGCAGAAATCATGGAGGAGGCTCTCTCCGGCGGATTGAGAAGAACTCTAAAGTTAGGAGGAGTTTGGTCCAAAACCGGACCGACTGGAACTAGCTAGCCATATTCAGCCTAGAAAGCAAAAGAAAGAGGGGCGACAGACGACGACTCGGCCTCCGAAAGTGCAGGACTTCCCTTGCTAGATTTACGTTGAGAAAACGGGTACTTCATTCTAAACAATAGGACTTGCGTTCGAAATGGTTAGGTAATTCTACTCTAAACTAAACTCTAAACTAAGAATTCCCGCTGCTACACTTGAATTCCGAAGAAATATTGGTTCATGCTAACATGTCGGATTTCAAGTATGTACCTAGGTGAGTGTGGTGTGTTATCTATCGAAGGTGGGCTCAGTGTCCTAAACACTACAAACGCTCCATCCTTTGTAGATAGTACGCTCGCAGTTGAAAGGGAAAAGAACTCCCCGTATCGCTTTCCTTTTGAAATTACTTCTTCTACACTTACCCGTTATCGATCAACGATCGATAACGAATTCGTTGTCCGAAACGACGCAGAAAGTTCCTCCTAGTACAAGTACACCGTGCGTGCAAAAGAAAGCAAAACCAATCCGAATCCTCTGGAAGGGTGAGACCAATTTACGATGCATCGTGCGGTATCGACAATGGAACCTAGCACAAGTCAATTCTGATTCAATGGACGAAGACAGCAAAACATGTCATGCACCGGGGCAAGGTCCGAATGTCGTTCCATGAAGAACTCAAGACTCGATTTACTATCTTCCTCCAATAAACCGCAATCAACTCGGACTTTCTACGACCGTCATCACAAAGGCAACTCCATCGTCAGAGCGATAAATGAATGTCATAACGAGCGAACCCACCTCGAATTAATGATCAAAACACGAAGACTGCCGGATTTCTCAATCAGCGATCCAAATGTAAAGACGAACGAAGTTTTCAGATCAGCGGGCTAAACACGATGGGTCGGCGGCGATCCACGAAAGCAAGCAAAGGAACTAGGGTTTGGCGCGGCAAGGGTCGAGGCAGCGGCGAAGCTCTGGAATCAACGACAAGGCGAAATCGGCGGCGTCGATGGAAGCTTGGCCGAAGTGGATCGGGTCGCTGGAGATGGTGGATCAAATCATAGAAGATGGCTCAAATCGCTGAAAGTCGCTTGAATCGCAGGAAGCTGGAGGATCGGGTTGTGAAAAATAAGGGCGAACTAAGGTAGGTCGGCTCAAAGGGTTTAAATAAGGGTGAATGAACGGAATGCAAAAAAAAATCCGAAGTCATTAGATCACTAGCGATCCATAGAGCCGCCTGCGACCGATTTCAACTCGTTTAGCGAAAAGCATATACCACTTCAAGGCTTGTCGGAAAGCTATAAAGTAAAGTTTGGTACGTTACAACAAGCAATGGCAGCCCAAATCAAAACTTAGCAAGCGACAATCTAATCTAGTTCAAATTCGTATGGCCTTAACACGACTACTCGAAATTCAACAAGCAAAAACTGAAAAGCGATTACTTTCAGAGCACGCCTTGTTTTCAACGAAGACATACTTGGGGGCAAATGTTATCCGAGTTTTTAACCCAGCAGAATCCAGAAGAAGTCGGAACAACTCCATCAAGTCAAAATAGCTCAAAAGCCAACTGAAGGGACTAGAACAATGAGCAAAAGGAAGTCAGGAAAAAAAATACTCTAAGGGCATGGATCACTAGCGATCCATGGCCTATGGATCGCATCACTAGCGATCCATGGCCTATGGATCGTTGGCGATCCATGGTATTAACTCTCGAGTTCATGAACAACACGGCGCAAGACGACAAAGACAATCCGAAAAGCAAAGTCTAAAATTAGGCTAAGTATATACCTTGGATCGCTAGCGATCCATAATATTCCACCAATCATCTGTGAACCTCATGGAGCAAGGCAAGGGGAGAATGCTAAGGCGTTGGCTTGCCTCTGAACCATTCTTATGGATTGCCAACGATCCACGACTATGGATCGCTAGCGATCCATCCTTTTAGCTCGGGTCGCGACGTAATCTCAAGTGTGCGTTCCTATGTTGATCTGCAAGCATGTGGCAAGCAGGCTTGGCTCAGTAGCTCTCCGATCTCTATAAATACAATCATATCTACAACATAAACAGGATCCTTCAGACTAGTTGCTAAAACTCTGCAGAAAGCTCTCTTCACTCTTCTCCTTCCTCACAACGATCATCCAAAGGGTTCACTGTGATTCTTCAGTGAACTCTAACATTGGGACTTGATCTAGCTAAGGATATTCAAGAACTCTGTAATCCAGTTAACTTTGTAACAGCAATCAGTCAATAATAAAACTATAAAGTGGACGTAGACTTCATTAACAACCGAACCACTATAAAACTCTTCCCGTCTTCTTTCTATTTATGATCTTTTACATTTATTTTTATATTATTATTCTGCAAGAACAGAACTGGTGCTTTCACGCTCAATTCAGTATGTTGATCCATTTTTTGGATTAACAATAATTTATAGTGTAAATGCAGTTTGCTAATAATATTTATAATATACTAGTAAAAAATAAGAAAACCCAAGTTAACACGAGAAGAATGCAATAAAATAATTCACAAAGTTAAACTAACTGAACTTCACACACGTCAATAACAAATTATGAAAATAAAATTTACGTAGCTTATCCAAGTAATGGAAAAAATTGCACAAAAACGACCGGAAATAGACACCAAACGAAACCATTAGTATATCATTTAAAACTTGGTGGGCATTAAACAGTATAAACTATGGCGCAAACAGCAAATCTTAGTGATTGGCCTTAATGGAATAATGCACACAAGAAAATCAACCATAAAAGTTTTCCACTACGAGTTTGACGAACTTCAGAGATATAAAAGAAATTCATGCATATCAAACAGCATATCTCCTCCTGCACAGAAAGTAAACTTAAATCCAAATATCTGAAGCAGAAGAGCAAATCAGTCAGCCATTAAATACTACAGTTGGTTCCATAGGGATGCAAAGGCTGTTTTATCGGAGGCTAGAGAAGCACATAAACCCCATCCAAACTGTCAAATTCATGAGTTTACAATTATCAAAGCAAGAGGGGTGGTGGGTTTTCTTTCATCTCCAAATGCAACACATTTTATCATTGGAGGAAGAAAAAAAAATTTGACTCGAAATAAACATCATAAGGCTGTCTCTCTTTCACATGTAAGAAGAAGAACGAGGAGGCATCCTGGGGCGGAGCTGGGGGGCAGAGGAAGGGGGAGTGAAAGGACCCCACCACTGGGACTCCCCTTCTAGAGGGATCCATGGCAAGGACGAGTTCGAGTGCTCCCCCCTAATGCCTCCTCCTCCTCTGCTCCAGTCGTAGTCGGACAGGGTGGCAAAGCCGTAGTACTCCCCCGAGGAGGGCAGAGGATGGAAAGGGGCCGAGGACGAAGGAGCAGTGTGCTGGTGGTACATTTGGTGGCTTCCATTGCTGCTCTGGTGGTTCTGACTCATGTGTTGCTCTTCTCCTCCATTGTTTGGGGCAGCTGCGTTCGTCCTTCTGTGGGACCCCGACCTTCTATCAAAGCACAAATGTACTATCAGCCACAGAGTATACAAATTTTGATTTATAATATACATCAATATTCCAGTAAATCAAAACCACACAAACATAGTTTATTTTCATATACAGTAGTAGAATATGCATTTCAAATAGTGTTATTCTCGATGGTTTACAATGCATATTGTGCTGATCAACAACTGAAACCTAATGCTTATTGCAAGTCAAACGTAGCATTAACATTGTTAGGGTCATACTACTGCTCCCCTTAGATAAAAGATTGCTCTTACTCTCGTAGATAACGTTTTGTTAAATGTAAAAGTCCTTGCCCAGTTTACCTGGAATAAAAAATAGACAAGTTCATTTGACAAAGGAAGTCGCTGTCTAATAAATAATAGTAAAACGGAAGAATTTTTTGTTCTCTTGTTAATTCTAGATTTTTTTTTTATCATTCTTGATTCTCTTTAGATATTTTATTTTCAAATCCCTACTGTTTATTGTTATTATAATTATATTGTTTTCTACTGGCTCTCTGTTCTATCGTTTTACATTTAAATACCAACATTTAATAATTTTTACAATTACTTACATATTTCTTCAAAGTTATCTTCTATTATTTTACATTTAAGTTCATATGCTATAATTAATTAGGTGCCTTAAATTTAAATTTTTTAAATAAATATAATTAATGAATGTTCAATAATTGATCTAAAAAATTCCAAAAATAAAGATAATTCAGTGCGTGTACCACATTTATATTGATTAAAATAGTAAAGTTAATTTTCCATTCAAGTCGATATAGTTTAGAATTTCCACAATTATATACAAATTATTACAATATTCTACTAATTTTCTCTTCTATCATTTTACATTGAAATATCAACATTTAATAATTTCTACAATTATTTATAGAATTCTCCTTAGTTTTCTTACATTGTTTTATATTCAAGTCCGTATATTTGAATTTATCAAGTGATTTTAAATTTAAACTTCTTAAATAAATTCAATTTATACATATTCATTAATTGATCTAATAAATAATAAAAAAATGTAATTCAATGTGTACAAAATTTGTACCGATGAAAATGGTAAAACTAATTTTTCATTTAAGTCCACATAATTTAAAATTTTTACAATTATATACAAAATTACCATTAATTCTGTTACATTATTCTACATTCAAGTTCATAAAATTTCTTTCTTTCTAAAATAGTATTTTAATGCAAAAAAATACACACACAACCTTTTCTTTTTAAAGTTGGTGTTTCGTTACAAACAAATATATACATAAAATTTTTTTTCTAAAATTCGTATATCATTACAAAGGTATAATATTTTTCCTTCCCAAAATTGCTACGTCGAATTCTTTATCATTGATAAAATTTATTTCAGCAAAGAATGACATTACAATTAATGATAAGTAATGAATGAATGTTTGTATTTTATAATGTTGAAAAATAACTAATATTTTCAGTTAGAATGTTTTTGTAAAATGTTACATTATAATTATTTATATTTGTAATTTATGTTAACCAATGGACAAAAAAATATACTAATCAAAATATTTTTCTTTTACATTTTATTATCTTTTTTAGGGTAAATGTTAAATATTTTTTGAAAAATCATACCGTAAATGAAAATTACTGAATTTTGAAACGATGCATTAAAAAAATTTACATAATTAAAATGACGATGTGATTTGTAACGTTCAAGGCCTTAATTTCACTTAATAGTTTTTTTAGTAGTTAAATAAATATATTTTTAGTCACTTTGATAATATCATATACTTATTTTTGATAAATATGTACTGCAAGAACTTTAAATGCATAATAATATATTGATTCATGAGTATTACACTTCCATTTTAGGTTTTTTTGCCATTTTCTCACATAGTACGTGAAATTCAATTTACACATCATTTTTCTTTTAATCAAATGTATGTAAAGCTAAATGTCAATTTCAAACTCTATGTACATGAATATTTATCTATAAAATTTTGTATAAATACTGATTTCAAAATTAGTTAAGAATAGTGATTTTCATTTATCTGCTTAACAAATATTGATTCCTAAAAAATAATAAATCAATATATAACTTATTTGTATTAACAAAAATGATAATTTAATTTTTATTCAAATATAAAAGAACATAAATCTCAAAACAAAAATCACACTTAGAAATATAGTAAGTTCAATTTATTACTCATTTATTATAACAAATTCACCATGTATATTATAAATTCTACTCTTCCAAATTATGTAACATTATTTTTATCCAACATGTCGTGCATGGGTTACACACTAGTTCATTTGACTAATTTGAAGAACAATTGAAGCAACAATTAATTATATATTGTTTTCCGACTAGTAAAAAATAGAAATGGATATCATATAACAATTGGAGATACATTGTTTTTTCACACAAAATTGGTTTAGTTTTGATTTAAGACATAAGGGGTTAAGTATGACAAGACGAACTGGAAGGAGTTAAACTCCTATTTATCTATTTGCGTTAGGGAGGTAATGTTACGTTTGGACGAACTGGTTAACCAAATTTTAATCTGCTTTTATAATTAAGTGCTAGAGTTCTAATACAGAATTTTTGCACCATTTTAACCAGGGGAACGATATTAAGATCACAGCAAGATTGCGCTAATAACATTGTATATGCAAATCCAGAAATAGAAATTTGCAAACTATGCCTAAAGTCTAAAGTATAGAAATATAATTTACTTTAACTGAGAAGTATGTACTTGGTACATTATTGATGAAAATAATAGTCCACGTCGGGAAATATATAAACAAGATCGTACACACACACAGGAAAATAGGCACAGGGAAGAAGTTGCAAAAAAATTTAGTCTCGGGGACAACAAGTTTGTTTTTTAGTCTGAATGACACTTTATAGTGTAAACATAAAATGATAGTTGCAACTATCATTCTGTGATTTACACTAAAAATTGTCTTTCAGCCTAAAAAGCAAACCTCTTGTCCTGAAACTAAATTTTTCTCCAACTTTTTTCCTGAGCTTAAAATATATATATATATATATATAAAGAGATTGTTGTTCGCATCGACCAGTTGGTTTTGTGAATAACAAGTAGTTCTCTAAAACTAAAAAAAAACTAACAGTGGTATGACCGTAACTAATATGTACATAATAGTCATGTATATGCCGCACCACCTGAAATACCATGATCACGTAGTTGGCTCAAATATGTCATGCGTTAATAGGGCATGATGAAAATAATAGTCTCACATCGGAAAAAATATAAACAAGATCCTATATATATATATATATATATATATATATATATGAATATAAAAAGACTAATGTTCACATCGACCAATTGGTTTTGTGAATAACTTAGTTTCCTAACAATAAAAAAATGTTAACAATTATGAACACCGTATTTTACCTATTATTAAAAGAGATCAAAAAAATCGTATTAATTCAGAAATGGAATAAGTGTGTATTCTTGAAGAAAGAAGAAATAATGTTGACTCTTCTATATGCACTAGGCTTAAAGATGTACAACATTAAGATTCTACATCTCCTACTAGCATCAGTTTATAGACCGCAGGTAAGTTAATTTCAAATAATAATATTTGGCAAACTGGCTAAGTGGTTGTCATTTGCTACCCTACATCGCAATGTTTCTTGACCACTTCAAATATATAGCTGCCTATAAGAATATAAATATAGGAAGAATTCAATTTTTTTTTTTAAAAAAAAAAACTAAGGTTCACTTGTACAAAAGCATAAGTTTACCCCTAACATAAATCTCTGGATAAACCAAGGAAATTGTACCATTACCGCATATCCTTAGACCTCTCATCTCATATTTCAAAGATTAACCACTCACCTCCGCCCTTTAGGTCTTAATAATTTTGTAAGGCCCAAAACCACAGACAACCGATTTTAATTTTCTAACATGAAACTTCTTACATAAAAAGTAAACAAGGCAGACAATAATATCAACACTTACCCATTATTAACTGGCCTTTGATAAACAAAAGACCCCGATCTTTGTTGGTTCCCAACATCTCTCAACATCCATGGATCTGCACCATTTCCAAGAAAATTGTACGAATGTGAATTTTGCCGCTGTTGCCAGTTCTGACCCTGTGGCTCGATACTCGTAAAACTATGGGAATTCATCATGTCATTAGATGGTTGTTGCTGAACTCCTAAATTATTCGAATGACGACTGAACGCGTTATTTTCCGAATCTCTCGAACTTGAAGGACCAGCAATATGCATGGCGTGTGGGCAGTGCCCGTGCATAGCCACGTAAGGACACACATGTGCAGTGCTTGATGTATTTGGGTGGTCAGTGTAGGTAGTACTGGTTAAAGGTTCCAGGTCTTTGGGAAGAGGGAAAATAAAAAGTAAAGAGAATATAAGGTTAGTTATTGATTGTTAGGTGGTTAGTTTTATAGAATTTTAGAAAAAGAATGCTTACAGGAATTTAACTGGGAATTCCCGTCTCTGTGGAAAGGATGGAAAAAAAAATCAAAATCAAATCAAATTGTTAGAATTGATATTGCTTTTATAGAAGTAGCAGTCATAACATAACTTTAGGAAGTGGCAGTTTAGGACCTATATCAGATATATCCAGTTATTTCTAGGCTTAATATTTTTTGGTTATAAGGGAAACCAGACACACAAGTACACCAGAATCAAGAAAGGAAAAAAACTGCGAAAATTCAAGGTGAAGGAGATAAACAAGATATCAGGTGGTACAAACTATGTTAAAGAAAAAAAAACATAGTTAAATGCAAACTTACTCTAATAATGATGCCAGCTGTGTTACTCCACCAAAAGGGCACCACCGAAATCCAAATGACTGGAAAGAAAAAATGTTAATCATAAGTAACAAGAAATGAAAAATAGAAATGAACAAAATAACCATGTTACACATCATGTTAATAAAGATAGTAGTTCGAAAGTTTAATACAACTATCATAAAGTTGTTAGAATGTTTTGCACAAGCAAACCTAAGTAGGCTGGAGAAGTCTCACATAGGTTATTAGATTGGAGTTGTGTGGTGTATAACACTTCGGTGTTTTGTAATTTTAGGAATTTCAATCTAATTTGTAAATTTCTAGAATTTCGGTTCTAGTGTCGGAATATTGCACATATAAATGTTTTAATCTATTGAACAGAATGTATAATTTATCTCTATTTAACAAGTAAGATATAAACGAACAATAATAATTAATTATAAATATTTATAGTACTTAAAATGTTTATTCGTTACTTTGTTTTCAACTTTTTTACTTACACCATTTTTACATTCTGTGATTTTGTATGTTTCTTGAGTTAAAATTTCATATTTTGACTATTCATATATTTGAAACTCAAATTAATTCTTTCTGTGTTTCTTCGGTAAAATTTAAAGTTCACTAGTTTTTTTATTGAATCGAAGTTCCGATTTAGTTTCATTTCAGTCTCCACTGAAACTGAACGACATGAATCTCGGTGTTTCGGTCGAACCTCAAACCTTGGTATAACATTTTATCAGAAAATTTAAAATACGTAAGTTCCGTTTTAAATCGGATCTCTCCGTTTACAATTCGATTTGCATTCCAACTTAAACTCAGTAAATCCGCAATTGATCAATCTGTACTTGCATTCAATATGTTCATTTGGACCCACAATTCCTATTTTAATATTTTCTAAACAAAATAAATATGGAACAAGTAAGAAAATTGAGTTTTAGGTTTAGATAAAGAAGTTAAAATATCAAACTTGATTTCAAAGTGTGTAAAAAAAACATAAAATATAGATCTTTTGAATCTACTATTTATGATTTAAATTACGTATTCAAAACCTTGGTGTATGAATATGGGGCTGGTGAATATTAACACGAATAAGTCCTTTATATTTAGTTGTGTCAATCTTATATGTTATGAGCAAGTGCATGCAACAGTTAGTTGTTATGCAAGTGGCAGATCAATGTGTTCCAACGATGAGCAAGCAGAACTCAATGGAATTAGAAAACCATGATTTGACAAGTCAGGCATAATGCACAATATGCTATGACCATGAAAACTGTGATAGATAATGCGCAATGGTTAGTTTTTATGCAAGTGGGAGATTAATGAGTTTCAACAAGCCGCGGCTGGAACTCAACATGGAATTAGAAGACCATGATTTGGTCAGTCAGTCAAGATGCACTCATGAACACATGTTATTATGACATGAAAAGTGTGACAGATAATATGCTTATGAAGCATATGAAGTATGACAGACAATATGACAGGCCAAAATGAATATATTTAAAGGTGAATATTTATGGAATAAAAATATCGTTTATGTGGAAAATACATTATAAGAATAAAGTCACAAATGGAGGACCAAAAAGAAATATCAAGATGATCTGATGAAGCTCAAGCATAGACGTGAAACAAAGTGAAGATTTTAAGTATCTCCCGTGATTTTATAACTGGTAGTTAGAATAGTCCTGCATTAACTACGTTCAGGAATAATGTATGAATATGCGATTGACTACACATTCACATTAGAAGAAGAAAAATCATTAATCGCTATGTGTTGTTTTCAAATCTTATTTCTACATCAACAATGGCTTTATAACTAAAACTCATGGCATTAGATCGAACGAAATACTCATGGACATAATGCTAGATGGAACAATATTAATGAAATCAGTGAGGCTCAGCAATGGTACTCTGAAATTCAACAAACCAAAATATTGGGAGCATCAAAACTACTTGTCATGACATTGACTCAAAGGAAGATGGAATAAAATTGATGAAGCTATTATGTCACATTTCCAATATAGATAAGAACATACAGGCAAATTAAAAGTGAAATATACAACCGGCTGCTGCTTTTATAAATGCATTTTACATTTCACCCTCCCTTTTAATATTTCGAGATTTGGTTGATATTCAATTGATGCACCATACAACATGAAAAATATTACGATTAGATTATGACATACCATGGTTTTAAATCTCTTATATATCGCCCGAGATCTCCTCCGAGATCTCCTTTTCACACTTAAACGAGACGAGACATCAAATCTCCTCCATATCTCCCTCGACACTCATCTCGTCCGAGATATTCAAATCTCACCCGAAATATGGATCAAAATCTCAATCCGAGATCTCACCCGAAATTATGCATTTTTCTTATTTTGCATAATATTTTTTATTTTCACATTGATTTAAAAGAAACTACTCAATCCAATTATAATTTACCAACTTCTTGAACATATTCTTTACTTTTTACCTTAATGAGTCTTAGCGAAAGGTTTTACTTCTTTATTATGTTCAAATAAAAAGATATTATTCAATCATTACCAAATCAATTAAGCTAATCAAGCTACTACTCTCCAAAAACTATTCTTTTTTCCATGTAAATCAAGTATATTAACATTTTTATTTTTACTAAGAAAGTTATAACCGTTAAATAAATTTTTGACACATCAATTTTAGACACATAAGTACATCCGAGATATTCCCGAGATGCATTATAAGACCCGAGATGTCAATCCAAGATGTACCCCCGATATGTACTCATCTCGTCCGAGATCTCCTCCGATACGAGATAACTTGTGTAAAAATTCTGAGACGAAACGTGACCGAAATCCGATATTTAAAACCTTGTGACATACCTATATAAAAGTAGGATTAAAGAAATATTTCCATCGTTAAATGATACATTTTACTATGTTTGGACTAATAATATGCATTACACATGTTTTTATGTATTGAAACCTTTATCATTCACTAATACGCGTTAATTTGTATCATTCACTAATATGCATTACACATGCTTTTTACATTTCCTTGTTGAATTTATAAAGATCAAAATTTTAAATGACAATAATTATTTATAGAAAAGTTGTATTGAAAATATATTTTTATCATTCACTAGTATGCATTAATTTTTTCTACTCGATAGGTATATAATGCATTTTACTTTCAAAAGAAAGTCCAACTTTTTTCCAAGAAGGTCAAGCTTCTTGTTTAAGTAAAACTATTAAATGCACCGGTTCATGAGTTTATTGAACTAATCTTTTACAATTAACATGTAAAATCAGTTTCTTTTTATATATCCAAACACTTAAATATATATATATATATATATATATATATATATAAATGAAAAGGAAGTTAAACTTCCTTTATCGAACAAAGTCTAACTCTCTTTTTTTTGTCTTTTTTTTTCTTTTTTTGATAGAATACATCATATATATTTATACAAGTCAAAGGTAATGTCATGGTAATGGAGTTTCAGTCCAAAGGACTGATATAGAAACCAAATCCCTGTCGTTAGATACTAATAAAACTTATGCAATACCCATAAACCATCTCTATCTGTCGGTTTCAATCGTCCTATATAGAAGTTACTAACACCTAGTGATCTCAATTTCCCACAAATTTAACATTGAAAACTCAAACTAAATGCTTGCAGTAATGGTTGACATGAGTAAAATACCTTTTAAGCAATGATCAACAAATTAACACTAGAAATTATACTTTATCAATCGATTATTTGAAAAATAAATATATCCAATCATTACCTGCTCTGAGTAAGTGTGATCATAAGAGTCGTCAGGCAACCAACCTTCAAAATCCAAGTCAGGACCCAATGATCGTTGTCCTTGTCCATTTGCAAAAAGCCATCTCCCCTTCTCAACTTTCCTGCAATTTGGACACTGCATGGATCCTTTTGCATTGAATGCAGACCCAATACAATCTGAATGCAATGCATGTATCAAAACCAAGAAGAATAATCAGTAAATTACTTTATTGTTGAGAACAATGTTGAGCGTTGTTATGCAAGTATAGGTATGAGAATCATATATTTGGAAATGATCAACGTAAACTGTTCGATTCAATCTTGTATGCTGACTCTCTAACATGGCACAATTATGGTGACTAATGCTCTTAAAGCATTTATATTTATCCAATCGACCAAAAGGGTGACTGTGTAATCAAGTTTTGTCTAAGAAGTTTAAGATCTGTTCAATCAAATATGATGGTGTATCATGTTTGTGTGTGTGTATTTCAGCATTCAAAATGCCACAGAATCCAGATTTTCAAGCAATATCAAGTATTTTCTCTTCATTAGTTGCAAATACCTAAAATACAGCTATAAAAGAAGTAGCGGTTGAATATTTCTTCAATCCAATGTTATCAAGTCATCACATAACTCAAAACTAACTTTTGTTATTTGCCATCGAGTAAAAACAAATAGTATAAAGAGCAAAGCTATATATTTTGAAAAATCAGAAGTAATATATACTTTTTGGTTCCAAAGAGCCCAAACTCACCAAATAATTACTGCTATGACCCAACATCAATATTATTACGATCGATTGCAATACAGGCAAGATAACAAAATTACCAAACTATGATACCAATTAAATTTTAATTCACAATTATTTTACTCAACATAGATCCAATTACTTCTCGGGGGTCTATTAAAAATGTAAATAAGATAACCAAAAACATATAAACTGTAACCAAAACAAAAAACAGGTCATAAAATTATTTACCTAAGTGAAAATAATGTCCGCAATGAAGCTTGGCAATCGATCTATCGCCATGAACAACCACAATTTCAAGACAAATCGAACACGAATTATCCTCCAAAATTTCTTCTTTCTCGAGATCCATCACTCCCAAACTGTCGAAATTTGTATTGACAGATTGGCTAAAATTTCATAGAATAGCCGGATATCTGGGAATTTTCAGAAGTTGGAATTTAATGGGACGATAAATTTGGAGTTTGATTTGGGAATTTGGTGTGATAATCTTTTTTAAATAATTCTTTTAGGTTTTCTAGTATTTGTTTCCCTGAAGTTCTGTTTACAGAAAAATGGATATCAATTTTTGTTTTTGCTATACCAGTTTCTAGTGGGAAGATTACGCGACGAATGGTATTTGAAGGTTATTTAAGTGGTGTATGTGAGATGTAATTATTAATTTAATTGACTTATATTGATTTATAGTTTACAAGCGCGCTTGGCGCGTAATAAAGACATCTCAATTGTTTTTCTACAAATTGTATTTATCTAATACGTTTAAAAAAATGATTTTCACAAATATTTAGCCATATTTTTATGTTGAATAACACGTAGTTATTTGAATTTTTATTTCTAAGTTGCAATGTCTAATTTTCTATCAGTTTAAATTTTTATTTATTTTATTAATTAATTAAAAAACGAATTTGTAAAATAGTTTATTTGTTAGATCTCATTTTTAAGTAATAAAGACTTAGTAAATATTTGTAGAGGAAATTTTGAATTTGTAAGGGAAGCTTAGTTGTCAGATACTATTTTTAAATGATGCTAAATCTTAATAATAATATATGTAAAGAGGCATTTTTGATATTTTATGCTGATATTAAAAGAGTGCGGCGGCAAATATATTACAGCTATTAATAAAGAAATACATATAAGTGTATTTTTGGAACTTCGCGGTCGGACTAAAAAATTATGTTTCTATTCCAACTATTAATAAAGATATTTAACCATATATTTGTGTTGAAATCATTTTTGTTAGTTTAAATTTTATTTCTAAGGTGGAACATCAAATTTTTTTAAGTCTGAAATTTTGTTTATATTATTAATTAATAATTTATTTGTTAGATCCTATTTTTAAGTGATATTAAGATTTGATAGTATTTGTAGATGGGTATTTAAAAGTGGAAATTAGCTACAAGGGTCTCTTTAGCAAGTGCAATTAGTTTTTAGGACACACAACTGAAATAATTACTTTTAAGGACAAAATGCAAAATTATTAGTTTCTACGGCCTAAAAACCTATGAAATTATGTCCTTGAAAGTAATTGTACTGCTGACTTTGTCCTTAAAAGTAATTATTCTGCTGACCTTGTCCTTGAAATTAATTTCTATGGATGTGTGTCCTAGAAACTAATTGGACTACAAAGTTTGTCCTTCTAGTGAAATGCCTTTATTTTAAATTTGTAAAGGAATTTATTTGTTAGATTCTAATTTTAAGTGATATTAAGATTTGGTATTAGGGGCATTTTTGGTAGTTCACGTTGATACCAAAAAAGTGTGACACCAAATGTATTACAACTATTATTAAAGATTTGTAGATGGACGTTTTGAATTTGTTAAATAAATTTAATTATTAGATCCTATTTTCAAGTGATATTAAGATTTAGTATTAGGGGCATTTTTGGTAGTTCAGGTTGAGACCAAAAAAGTATAACACCAAAGGTATTACAATTATTATTAAATATTAATTATTTATTTGTTTTTTAATAAATAATATGTGTCAATAATTTGCAAAATAAATAAATTGGAAAATTATAAATTGTTCTGATTCAGTTTAAATCAACTCTATAATGTAGAGCACTTTGATATGATCGCAACGCAAAAAAAACGTCTCAATCAGACCTCATTTGCACAAGTTATTAATTATAAATATTTATATTTAATTATAATAATTAATTTACCAAACTGGGCAACTTTCTTCATTCAGCTGAACGGACCAGTTGCACCATTCCTATTCATGAGGCGTCAGACATGTCCGACGCGTCAAGGACGAGAGCAGGGTAAAAAATTACTGTGAATTGTACTGTTAACCCAAAAATTGGTAACACCCACGATGTCATGTATAACGAGTCAAAAATTGATTTGTAACACCTGTGAAATCACGACTAAGCATAACTTAGTTGATGAAATCATATGGTAATGAGAAATCAAGAGTTGGACCATGATTCATGGCATAACACAAGATGATGCTATTCGGAAATGGTTCTATGATGCCCATGGACTTTTGATGTAATTACTCAAAAGACCATGTCATATGTTCAAGGGAAGGAAATGTTAAGCAGCAAATATGTGCAATGGTCCATTAAGTTTGTTAATGAACTAAGTAAGCAATTCTCATGGTTCACAATCCATCGTCCATATATGATAGGAAAAACAGCGATTATGCATATAAATACTAGTTTAGACTAAAGCTCATGTGACTTTTGTAAAGTCAATGTGAAACTTAAGGCCCAAAAGGCTTTGTTATATGCATATTCAAGTCCAATAGTAGTCAAAGTTGCACAATCAAGGCATATAAACAAAATAGGCTATGTTCAATATTGTCCATGCCATTGGTTATATAAAATTACAAGGTTTACAATCAATTGATGATTTCGCTAATTCGATTTAGGGTTACAATATTTTGATTTGAGAAAAAAGAAAAGAAATGATCGCCCTTTCCTCCATGACCTTCGACATTCTTTTACACGCTGATGGATTAAGGTATCATGTAGTAACTCTTAACATCCAATCCGCCTTGATAACTTTCATGGATATTGATGACATCTGACATCAATGTTGCATTAAGGACCTGTGGTATCCTTTAATGGTTGTTGAAGTGCGTCATCACTAATAACCCGCTTTTTAGTAAAGCAAATTTCAATTAGATTTAGAAGATTCAACCGAGGACAAAATGACTTGAAACTTAGCAGGCATGCTAATATGGAAAATGGAAAAAGCTCAGAAAAAATTGGACTGGAAATGTGCTAAGGAGATGAGTCGGCTCCTGGGTCATGGCTATGACTCGGGGTCGAGTCATCGTGCCTTATCACTAACATCTCCAACTTTGCAGTGTTGCTCTTATGAAAAAAGGAAACAGCTCAGGAAAAATCGAACTGGAAATGTGCTAAGGAGATGGGTCGACCCTTGGTCAATGCTATGACTCGGGGCCGAGTCATCATGCCTTATCACCAACATCTCCAAATTTGCATATGTGATTCTCTAACTCTAATATGCAAACTAATGCAATTTCATAGAATTCCAGACTACTTATCTCAAGAATTGAAGAGTTAGCTCTAGTAAACTACAGAATAAGCCGAGTCATGAAGGAACAATCATCAAAAAAAGTCATCAACCTACGAAAATACAAGGGCCACCCCAAAATAAAGTAATAAACATGATGCAAAAGAGTTGGACAAGTTTCCCCTTAAGGGGATAACTCACCCCTGAGTCAAGGGGATGACTCGACCTCGAGTTATCACCCTAACTTGTGAGGTCCCCAACTTTTTTACACATCTCTTAGCCGATATCTAGACCTCTCTTGTAGCAGGCTTCTGACCCAATATGGCTGCAACCCCTATAATACCAACCTACCTACAACCAGAAAGGGGATCTGGATTTTCTAACCACGGAGACTCTGCTACTTCTTCACCTCTAACCTATCTTCCATTAAAGTCACATAGGAAACAACTATTTGCTATTTTAGGACTTAGATCGGCAAATTCTTAGTACTACCACTCACAAACAACCTAGAAACTCCATTATAAATCTGAGATCCATAAGATTGTGGTTAGATCTAAGAAAACTAGTTGTAACCCAGAGAGAGAATAACTAATAAAAGATTACAGTGGATGTAGGTTGGAGATTACGCTAAACCACTGCAAAAACTTCTGTGTGCTCTTGTCTATTTTCTGCCTTTTCTTTTACTTTTAATCTGAATTGGTGTTTTCATCTTATTTCTGGATGTTGATCCATTTTTTGGGTTAACAATCACTAAGGTGTAGAATTGACAATTAACAATTTTGAAAAGACACAACATTGCTTGAGAGGCGATATCAATAGGAGGTGGCATTATTATGAGATAACATTAATAGAAGACAGCATTAATAAGAGGCGGTATTAATGGAGACATTGATAAAAGGCAGTATCATTGGAGAGACGCGACATTAATCTAAAGAGACATTAATTCTTCTGGCTTCATGGAAGAAATGCTATATTTATAGAACACAACATCAATGATGGGCGACATGGATAATAAACCATGTCACTATAACATTGATATCTTTCAATATAGTATTCTTCGACATCGCCGCTTCTTTGATGAGATACGGCATTGGTTCCATTCGACATTGTTTAGTGATACGAGAGAATCGGCAGCATTCATTCAACTATATAAGTGACATGTGGCATTAATGGCATTTGATATCCTTAGCTTCATTATGACATACGACATTGTATATTAACCCTTGTTGAGGAGTGGCGACATTAAATGCTTTCGGCATTAACTTATCTCCACACTTTCGGCATTACTTGTTGATGTAAGATCATGGTTATATCGACATACTACATACCTTCGGGATCAATAATGATAGTAGTACCAAATCCTTTAGCAGTAACAAATCCCTGCCTTGATAATAGTGTAGATCTGGCATTGTATATTAACCCTTGTTGAGGAGTGGCGGCATTGTATGCTTTCGGCATTAACTTATCTCCACACTTTCGGCAATACTTGTTGATGTAATATCATGGTTATATCGACATACTGCATACCATCGGGATCAATAATGATAGTAGTACCAAATCCTTTAGTAGTAACGAATCCCTGACTTGACAATAGTGTAGATCTGGCCACAAATAATATCACTTGTTGGTAATATGCGACATCGATAAGAAGCGATTTTGATTAAGTGCAGCATGGATGTCATATGGTATCATTATGGTTGTAGGCTTTTGATATCTTCCTTCTTGCTAGTGTTGATTCTTATATTGATGAGGTGCGGAATTTCATGCCGAATTGATGATGTACGAGACCCGTAAGAGCGCGACATTACTTGTGATAGGTTCGGGATGGACTATTCTTGTATTGAGGCGAGATACCCTCAATGGTATGACATGATTTATGTCGACAACCTTATTGTCGACATGCTTAATTTCGACGTGCTTGATTTCAAAATTCTCTTATGTCTTCATGTTGTCCCCTTGGGAAAATACGTGGATAACAGGTACCTTAAGTTAAACACCCTCAGCATGAAAAATAAATTCTAGCCTAGCTTTATCAGCAACTAGTTTTTTGTTTCCAGGAAAACAAGGTGAAAGGGTGAAGTACATTATTTTGGGCTTTTTTAGTCCTTAGGACAGCCCATTTATTTTTTATTCTGAAGGATAATCGCCTTCAAAATTTTGTTCAAAACCTACTTTTCAATCCATAGGACATCGCGCCTTCTCTTCTTTAATACAAAGTCTTATACATATTTCAGAAGTTCTTATTAATTTGTCCTTCTATAAGCTTGTATGATTGTATCAGTTCATTTTGATTCTTTTGATTAGTTCACCTTTGGTCATCTATGATAGGTTGTCATGGCTAGGGTTCAATTTTTTTATTTTCAGTTTTCGATTCTTCTTATTCATCTACTTCTATTTCTCAGTTTACTTTGATATGCCAATGTTTTATTTGTTTATTTTTCTTAGGGTTGTGTTGCTCTTTGATTTATGGAAAATTTTGAGAGTAGCAAATTTGACTCTTTCTTATGCAGTAGCCATTCTTTTTTGTAATATTGTGTGTTGTAATGAATTATGTTTGACGTATCTATATTTATCGATCAGTTGGGAATAAAAAAATTTCTATTCTATGCGATCGATCTTGTGTTGCAAGCTCAGATTATAGCGCTTACTGATGAAGGTGCAAAAACTTATAGCAGGAGTAAAGCAAGGATATAGTAGAAAATGGCAGAAATGCAAAAGGCTTCATTAAATATAAAATTAAATATTTAAAGTTAATATATTATCATTCTCACATCATTTGTGTTTAAAAAAGAAATATAGTTATATATAACAAAACTGAAGAATATCATGATTTATGATATCCAGATTTGGTGACTACAATAGATTTCTAATTTATATTGAGTACTTATGTTGTAAAATTAAGTCTTTACCCTAACTTTATTGATTAGGTTCAAAAAGAACTAGTCAAATCAACTTTTTATATTAATGTTGCTAAAACGGATGCTAAAAAGCCTTGATTTAGTGGGTATAGCGGAAAATAGCAGGGCTTAAAACGGATCTACTATTTAGTAGTGCTATATTGAAAAAGCATAGCGACCGAAGAACGCTATGCTTTATAGTGGGGATTGGGGCTTTAACTGCACAGACACACGTACACACGTACACACACATATATAGATACACACACACGTAAATGTATATACATACACACACACATATATATAAATACACACGTGCATATATATGTATATACATATACACACACACACAGAGAATTACATACATACATGCATACGCACATACATATAATATATGTGTGTGTGTGTGTTTAAATAAATAAATAAATATATATATATAACACATATATATATGTATGTATACACACCCCTATATATGTGTGAGCATGTGCGTGTGCGTGTGGGTAGTTAAAGCGCTCAGCGGGGATATAATGGAAAATAGCGGAGGTGCAAAAAGCTACATGGATATAAAACAAAATATTTAAAGTTAATTTATTCTCATTCTCACATCCTTTATGTAGGAAAAAGAAACATTATTTGATTTTTACATAACAAAATCAAAGAATATCATATGCAAACTAGATTTGCTGACTACAATGGATTTCTAATTTATATTGAGCATTTATGTATTAAAATTAGGTTTTTATCCTAACTTTGTTGATTTGATTTAAAAGAGAACTCGTCAAATCAACCTTTTATATTAATGTTGCTAAAGCGGGTGCTAAAAAACCTTGATTTTACGGATGTAGGAGAAAATAGCGGGGCTTAAAGAAGATCTACTATTTAATAGCACTAAATTGAAATAATAAAGCGGTCGAAGAGCACTATGTAACGACCCGTAAATTTTAACTGTTTTAATAACGTAATTAGTTGAAATTTTGTGAAATTTTAAACGATAAAATTTTGAAATAAAAATTTGATATTTGGAATGCGTCTAATTAATCATAGCAACTGGTAAATTTTCATCAGATAATTTGGAAGTTTATTTTCTAGTGTAATTTTATTCCAATTTATATCAGTTAAAATTGATGATAATAAAATGTTTTCCAAACCTGAATATTTTTACATAGAAAAATTCTAATTCATCTTCTGACTAAGACGTCATTTTTCGTTTTTCCAAATTCGGACTTCTTTAGCTCCGTCGATCTTATTTTTATGCGTTTTTGCTGCATTTTCCGCTAGTAGAAAATTCGAATTTTTATAAGTCAATCATACCACTGATATCTGTATATCGTTTTGATCGTCGCATTGTGCTGATCTATACGGTATAAGAAATGACCCTCAAACTTTTGGTTAAATTTTTTTTTACATCCCTATAATTTAATATTCTCAGAGTCATTTTCTTTTCAAACAATTCATCCATGATCCAATATTTTCCACCAATATAAATATATCAGTTTAATTCCTAAAGATATACACATACATATGAAGATGTATGTGTTCCTCTTGTTTAAAATTAGAGTATGTTTTTAATTCCATTTGTTAAACAAGAGCAGGCTGTTTGGTTTGGATTAGTTTGGATTTGAAGAAATCTGCATATAGTTAATTACCTTGTTTCTTTTGAATATTTATAATATGATAATAATTCCTGTCCATATTTGGTCAAAGTATTTGGGATTTTTTTTTCATAGTTCAAATATATTGATATTTGGCTAAGACCAGAAAATGATATATTCTCTTATCATTTTCCACTTATTTATTCTCTGGAAACTTTCTTATTTTTAATTCAATCTATATGACTTATTTATTTCAATCTTAGCCTGTATAACACATTGTAAGTTGAGTATTTGCATAAGATTTGCTGTGATAAGCATTTGAACTTAAAAACATTCAAAAGATTAATGTGTATTTCCAGGTTTTAATAGTGCAGACCTGTCCAGATTGCATATCTGGTATAGCTTTTAAAAGTTGTTTGTGGTGAAACAGTTTCTAAATAATCTAAAGTTTTTGAAAGGTATTTTACATTCAGAACACCATCAAATATGGTCGACCAAAACCTCACTCATTTGAAGCTGGTTGACCCATAAGTCTTGTATCTAACAGACACTTGTTCATGGCAATGGCATTATATCTTAGGCCTTGCAAAATATTTACTTTTCTCAAGACAATTCAAAAAGTGGTATTAAAACTGGTTTACAAAGTTTCACAGTAAAAAGATTCAAATCTTTATAAGTTTACCTCTAGTTAAATCCAAATTTTATTCTAAAATCTTAGTGCATTGCTATGTCTCAAGAATTGACCAGCACATAATATAAATTATGCAAAACCTTTACTCACATACATATATGTATATTTTTTTTCCTTTCCAGACTTTCATATCTAATACCTAAGCATATTTTTCTGGTTTTCAACCCAGATATTTCTTTTAATTTTTAAACCTCAATGCATAGCAATAATTCAACAAATAAACAACCAGTTCAATCAAACATAGCAAGTTCATTACATAACATCAAGTTCATTACATAACATCAAGTTCAAACACAACTGTCTCATGAATACATGCAGATAAAATCAAATTAGACTCTTATTAAAATTAACTAGCATGTTCATTCAATCTCTTTTCATTTGCCATACTTCACTTTCTACTTAGCTCCTGCATTTCCTGAAAGAGCATTGGTGGATGCCTCATTTTAAAGTGAGACACCCCCATATGCCATGAGCAAATAAGGGTCAGATCCATGATCTGGTATGAGCAACATCAGTATATTCATGATATTAAACAACAGAGAATTAGGAGTGTAATAACTTGTTATTTGAATGAATTTTTGCAATCACTTATTATATCATTGTGTAAATAAAGTGACTCAGGTATGATAACTCCATCTATCATTCCTATACCAGCATTCATAATCAAGCAAACATAATCATCTATTTGCAACATGGACATTCACTGGAACTATCATGGTTCCATACCAACCAAACTAAGAAATATTCATATTCCTATCTCTTCATGTACAGGTTGTGTAAATTCAGTTTAAATTCCTGCCTCATCTGCCATCAAGGAATCACAGGGACACATTGCAATGAACTAATTCACATCATTGCACAAAGATCTCAGGGCTTAAACAAACCATGTGCCAACTTGCATACATCAAATATAACAAGCATTCCAGCAGCCTTCTTGGCCTTCCCTTCCCTAGTTTATTTACTAGTGCATTGATTTAAATATTATCATCAGATAGCTAAGTGAACTTGTCACTGCAAACATGGTAACACCCATAAATTTTCTAGCATAATTTACTCAGAAATTTAGTAGACAGTTATTTCCAAAAATGTGGACATTATGTCTTGATCTCAGTAAAATATAAGAATATTTTCAACTGTAAAAGAGGCATGGCATGTTCTTGTTATATTGATCTGCAAGCCTTTATGATTGATTCAGATTCATGATCTGGTTCAATCATAGTTTTAGCTTGTGAGCTTCTCTCTGTTTTTTTTATTTGATTAAGGGCTCAGCACTTAGAAAATTTCTATTGCACCCTTAACAGCTTTCTTCTCAAGCCTCAGCACTCATACCAAGTATAATGCAGCTCCCAACATTTTTCTTTGGTAAAGTTTCCATGCCATGAATCTATAACAGTTGAGAGTATTCTCTATATAATTTTAAGATTCTGGACTTTAACATTTTTGAGTAAAAATAAAACAGTATGATACACATCCAAAGGCAAATGTCTCAACAAATCAAAGATCACCAAAAACATCCATATTAAATCATATCAGATTTAAAATAAAACATCCAAAAAGCATTGATGAAATCATATACATCAAAACCGGCAATATGTAAATGGCAATATAAAAAAGTGACTGCCTCATCTCAGGTCTTAATACCATGAACTCAATGAGGTTACTCACCTAAGTTCTTCCTTCTCTTGTTTCAGAAAATCCTTATGTGTGTGTCTTCTTCTTCCTTCCAATATTTTCCTTTCTTTCTTATTATTTTTGAGCAACTCTGGGTAAAATGTTTTCCTGGCCAAAACTGCCTATTTATACCAATGTTTTCTCTTAGGGTTTTGTTACAACAAAATTCCATTTCTATCCTAACCATCTTCATGTATTTTGCATTTTCACATTTTCCTCCTTAATGCCCCGGCCACTTTAGTCTGTTATAGTTAGTGCCCCTTTTCTTTTCTTTTTACTTTTTCAGAAAAATGGCTATCTTTAATTACTTACCCAAGTCATGCTAAATGTGTGATTCAATTTTATTTATATTTTTATTCTTTTTTGGAAAATCTCCTTTTCTATTTTTACCTACACAAGCATATTGACTTGTATTACATTTCATGTCATTTTGATGTTTCTTTTAACACTTTCTGCTCACAGAAAATATACATGCACATGGGTGTATATATTTTTTTATTTGATTTCTCTTGCCTTTCAGAAATTATACACATACATCCTAATTAAATGAGTTCGATCTGGTAAAAGAAAACCCTATGCTAAGTAAGAATTACTTCTTTGCTCACATAAAATCTTTCTGCCTCTTTATTACTTTATTTAATTCCTTATGCTTCACAGAAAAAATGTATATAGACATATCTCCCATATTTAACTTGGTTAGGCCTAAGTTAAATTCCAATGTTTCAAATAAGAATTTTACTTTCTTATTAAAATAAAATTTTTCTATCTCTTTTTTTTCCACAAATTCTTGGATTTTCCCCTGTGCCATTTTCCAGTGTGCACGTGCACACATATCCTGGCACACTATTTAATCCCAAGAATTTCACCATATTTAAATCTAAATGTTTCAAAATTAAATCATTTTATCAAAATGATTTTTCACAAAATTTTGGGGTATTATATTCACCCCTCCTTTTAGGAATTGTGTCCTCACAATTTTCCTAGTACTTATAACAAGCATCACCTTATTTTCTGAAAATCTATCAAACATATGTATAAGCAAGCAAATTCAATCATGGCAACCATACACATTAGATTTTCTAAAAATTTAAAATTACCTTTAATCTGCAAAAAGTTTAGGATAATCTATCCTAATCTTGTCTTCTAGCTCCCATGTACAATCATTAGGATCAAGACTCCACTGGATCTTTACCAGTTTCAAAGTTTTACTCCTTAATTTCTTTTCTTCTTTAGATAAAATCTCCACTGGTTCTTTCTCATAAAGCAAGTTAGGATTTATTTGAATTTGGGTAGGTTTTTCCAGAATTTCTTCTCTATCATGTACCCATCTTCTAAGTTGTGACACATGAAAAACATTATGCATTGCTTTCATCTCCTCTGGCAGTTCCAGTTTGTATGCTAATGAACCAATTCTTTCCAGAATTTTATAGGGTCCAACATACCTTGGTGTGAGCTTACCTTGCTTGCCAAATCTCAAAACCTTTTTCATAGGTGAAACTTTGATAAAAACAAAGTCACCCACTTCATAATCCACTTTCTTTCTCTTCCTGTCTGCAAATTTCTTTTGTCTATCTTGAGCTGCAGCTATTCTTTTTCTTATTAACCCAATTTTCTCTGTAGTTTCTTTTACATAATCAGGTCCTAGAACAGCTCTTTCTCCAGTCTCTACCCAGCATATAGGTGATAAACATGGCTTGCCATATAAGGCTTCAAATGGTGCCATCCCTATGGTGCTTTGATAACTATTATTATATGTGAACTCAGCTAAATGGAGATGGCCTTCCCAGTTGCCTCCAAAGTCCAGTGCACATGCTCTCAACAAGTCCTCTAAAACTTTGTTCACCACCTCAGTTTTTCATCTGATTATGGATGGTAGGCAGTGCTTAAGCACAATTCACTCCCCATGGCCTCTTGAAAACTTTTCCAAAACCTTGAGGTGAAGATGGTATCCCTATCACTCACAATGGTTTTGGGTATGCCATGTAATCTTACCACCTCTTTCATGAATATTTGAGATAATTTTGGGGCATTTCTTTCTGATTTTACTGGGATAAAATGTGCTACTTTAGTTAGCCTATCCACTATTACCCAAATGCTTGTGTTACCTCTTTTAGATCTAGGTAGGCCATCTATGAAATCCATAGATATATCCTCCCATTTCCACTGTGGTATGCTTAGAGGTTGCAACAACCCTGATGGTCTTTGTGTTTCTGCTTTAACTTGTTGGCATGTCATACATTTTGCAACATGCTTGGCCACATCTGATTTCATTCCCTTCCACCAAAAATTTCTTTTCAAATTTTGATACATCTTGGTGCTGCCTGGGTGTATGGAGTACTTACTCCTATAGTATTCATTTAGTATTTCCTCTTTCAATTCTATGTTTTCTGGAACACATATCCTATTCTTGTTCCTTAAATAACCATCTTTATCAACTTGATAATTTATTACTTCTTCCCCTTTTAATAAGAGCATTTTCTTCTCCCATAGGTTTAAGTCTTGTTCCTGCATTTTCCCAATTTTTAGAAGTAAATTTGATTGCAGAGATATCATACTCAATTTCCCTTTACTTTCATCCTCTTCAATTGCTACCATCTGTACCTCACTGTTTGCTTCAATCTCCAAATCAGTAAGTATAGACAAATCCTTAAACTCTTCCATCATCAACATGGCTACCTTAGAATGTTGTCTACTCAAGGCATCTGCAACTTTATTTGCTTTGCCTGGTGTGTAAAGTATGTCTAGATCATAGGCAGTTAGGAACTCCACCCATCTATGTTACCTCATATTCAAATCTTTTTGTGAAAATAAATATTTCAGTGCCTTATGATCAGTGTACAAAATAAACTTTGCACCTAACAAATAATGTCTCCAAAGTTTCAAAGCATACACAACTGCTGCTAGTTCAAGATCATGGGTTGCATATCTTGTTTCATGTGGCTTTAATTGTCTAGATGCATAGGCTACCACCTAGTCTTGCTGCATCAACACAGCCCCTAGCCCAGAGCCACTTGCATCAGTGTACACAATTAAGTTTTCATTTCCCTCTGGCACCCTCAATACTGGTGCATTAATCAGAGCTTCTTTTATTTTGATAAAAGCTTTCTCACATTTTTCTGTCCATACAAAGGCTTGGTTCTTTCTAGTTAAATTGGTAAGTGGTGATGATATTTTTGAGAAATCTTTTATAAATCTCCTATAATATCCTGCCATCCCCATAAATGATCTAATCTCACTGATTGTGCTAGGCCTTTTCCATGCTTGGATAGCTACTACCTTATTGGGGTTTACTGATATTCCATTGGCAGAGATAACATGCCCAAGAAAATGTACTTCTTCTTTCCAGAATGCACATTTTAAAATTTTTGCCTTCAAATCATTCTCCCTTAATCTTGACAAAACTAAATGCAAATGATTTTTATGCTCTTCCACTGTTTTGGAATAAATCAAAATGTCATCAATAAAAATCAGTACAAACTTGTCTAAATAATCTCTGAATATTCTATTCATTAAATCAACAAAATATGAAGGAGCATTTGTCAAGCCAAATGGCATAACCATAAATTCATACAAGCCATATCTTGTGTTAAATGCAGTATACTTAACACTTGAGTCTTCAACCTTCATTTGATGAAATCCTGATGCTAAGTCTAGTCTAGAAAATATTTTAGCTTCACTGAGTTGATCAAAGAGATCATCTATTCTATGCAATGGGTATTTGTTTTTGATGGTTACTTTATTTAGTTCTCTATAATCTATGCACATTCTAAAGGTACCATCATGTTTTCTTACAAACACTACTGGAGCACCCCAGCATGAATTGCTTGGCCTTATAAATCCTTTGCCTTCTAATTCTTCCAACTGATTTTTCAATTCTTTCAGTTCACTTGGCCCCATTCTATAAGGTTTCTTAATTATTGGACTTGCTCCTGGAATGAGATTAATTTGAAACTCAACTGGTCTATGGTGTGGAACACCCTTAACTTCCCCAAACACATCCAAGTATTCATTGACTATGGGAATTTCTTCAATGGTTAGTTCACTGAAATCTTTTTCTGAGTCAACTAAATGATATAATTTACCTTCCTTAGCTACTTCACATAAAACTGTGATCCTCTGGCCTCTAGAATTTTGTAATGATATGGTGGATGAGTCTAAATTAATTATGGCTTTAAATTGCCTTAACTAGTCTACCCCCAATATAACACCTATATTTGGGTAATTCAAAACATATAAATTGGAAATAAAAATATTTCCTCCTATGTTTAACTCCACACCCACACAATTCATGTTCAAAACACTAGAACTCCCCAGTGGACTTTGTATAAGCAGTGGGGTTTCAACCAATATGCAATTTAATTTTAGCATTTTAACTAATTCATAGGAAATCAAGGAGTGAGTTGCTCCAGTATCATATACTACTGCTATGGGTATGGCACAAATGAGTAATGTATCTTCCACTTGGCTATGATTTTCAGCTCCACTCTCCACTGTGGATTTGCCTTTGCCTTCCAGACTTGCTATTATCCCTTGCTGCTTGTACTCAGGACAATTCCTTTTCATATGCCCCTCTTTCCCACATAGGTAGCACTTGAAAGATCCTCCTTTTAATTCTGGGCACCTTGGTTTGATGTGTCCTTCTTTACCATAATGATGACAAACCAGTTTCTTCTTTGCATCATTGGCTTTAGTGTCTTTGTCCTTCTTGTTGTCTGTCTCTTCCTTCTTTTTATCATAAGGGTGATATCTTCCCTTATTCTTCTTGTTGTTGTTGCTCTTAAAATTCCTATACTTCTCCCTTTCCTTGTCATGCTGTTCCAATTTCAATGCCAGATCAATTACTTGATCAAAAGTTCTATCTGCATATGGTAGCATGGCTCTGCTAAGTCCTGGGTTCAGACCTTTTATATACCTATCATTTTTGGATGCTTCATCTGCCACTAGCATTGCTCCATACTTAGATAGCCCTTCAAACTTTTGAGTATACTCGGTGACATTCAAAGTTCCCTGCCTAAGTTTGATAAATTCTTCAAGCAAAGTGGTCTTGGCTGATGCTGGTACAAATCTTGCCTCCAACATCTCCTTGAACTGATTCCAAGTGATTTCATTTTCATTTCTTCCAGCTATGATCACCTCCCACCAGCCTAATGCTACTCCTTTCAGCTGTCTTGAAGCTACTTGCCTCCTCCTCTGATCATCAAGCTGCATGTCATTGAAAATTCTATCCAGTGTTCTCAACCATGCTTGAATTTCCATCACATTCTCAGTTCCTTCAAAACTTGTGCCTCCCAAATTGGTGTAAGCCTTCAGTAGTTTTGAAAGTTCCTCATGTGGGTTCTCAGGCCTATACCCAATTCCATCTCTTAAAACTCTTACAAATTCTTGCATATCAAGCATCTGTGGTGCACTTGACCCTACATGATGTGATCCCCTTCCTACCATGGTTTGCTAACCAAATCATGGGCAAATAATATTAGTGTACTATAAGTATTTTCTATGGTTATTATTTTTCTATTAAATTTTTTTTTCATCCAAAGCAAACAAATATAATACATTTCTAAGTATTCAACAATCAATGCAACCATTAGCTCTGATACCAACTGAAATGACCCTCAAACTTTTGGTTAATTTTTTTTTACATCCCTATAATTTAATATTCTCAGAGTCATTTTCTTTTCAAACAATTCATCCATGATCCAATATTTTCCACCAATATAAATATATCAGTTTAATTCCTAAAGATATACGCATACATATGAAGATGTATGTGTTCCTCTTGTTTAAAATCAGAGTATGTTTTTAATTCCATTTGTTAAACAAGAGCAGGCTGTTTGGTTTGGATTAGTTTGGATTTGAAGAAATCTGCATATAGTTAATTACCTTGTTTCTTTTGAACATTTATAATATGATAATAATTCCTGTCCATATTTGGTCAAAGTATTTGGGATTTTTTTTTCATAGTTCAAATATATTGATATTTGGCTAAGACCAAAAAATGATATATTCTCTTATCATTTTCCACTTATTTATTCTCTGGAAACTTTTTTATTTTTAATTCAATCTATATGACTTATTTATTTCAATCTTAGCCTGTATAACACATTGTAAGTTAAGTATTTGCATAAGATTTGCTGTGACAAGCATTTGAACTTAAAAACATTCAAAAGATTAATGTGTATTTCCAGGTTTTAATAGTGCAGACCTGTCCAGATTGCATATCTGGTATAGCTTTTAAAAGTTGTTTGTGGTGAAACAGTTTCTAAATAATCTAAAGTTTTTGAAAGGTATTTTACATTCAGAACACCATCAAATATGGTCGACCAAAACCTCACTCATTTGAAGCTGGTTGACCCATAAGTCTTGTATCTAACAGACACTTGTTCAAGGCAATGGCATTATATCTTAGGCCTTGCAAAATATTTACTTTTCTCAAGACAATTCAAAAAGTGGTATTAAAACTGGTTTACAAAGTTTCACAGTAAAAAGATTCAAATCTTTATAAGTTTACCTCTAGTTAAATCCAAATTTTATTCTAAAAACTTAGTGCATTGCTATGTCTCAAGAATTGACCAGCACATAATATAAATTATGCAAAACCTTTACTCACATACATATATGTATAATTTTTTTTCCTTTCCAAACTTTCATATCTAATACCTAAGCATATTTTTCTGGTTTTCAACCCAGATATTTCTTTTAATTTTTAAACCTTAATGCATAGCAATAATTCAACAAATAAACAACCAGTTCAATCAAACATAGCAAGTTCATTACATAACATCAAGTTCAAACACAACTGTCTCATGAATACATGCAGATAAAATCAAATTAGACTCTTATTAAAATTAACTAGCATGTTCATTCAATCTCTTTTCATTTGCCATACTTCACTTTCTACTTAGCTCCTGCATTTCCTAAAAGAGCATTGGTGGCTGCCTCATTTTAAAGTGAGACACCCCATATGCCATGAGCAAATAAGGGCCAGATCCATGATCTGGTATGAGCAACATCAGTATATTCATGATATTAAACAACAGAGAATTAGGAGTGTAATAACTTGTTATTTGAATGAATTTTTGCAATCACTTATTATATCATTGTGTAAATAAAGTGACTCGGGTATGATAACTCCATCTATCATTCCTATACCTGCATTCATAATCAAGCAAACATAATCATCTATTTGCAACATGGACATTCACTGGAACTATCATGGTTCCATACCAACCAAACTAAGAAATATTCATATTCCTATCTCTTCATGTATAGGTTCTGTAAATTCAGTTTAAATTCCTGCCTCATCTGCCATCAAGGAATCACAGGGACACATTGCAATGAACTAATTCACATCATTGCACAAAGATCTCAGGGCTTAAACAAACCATGTGCCAACTTGCATACATCAAATATAACAAGCATTCCAGCAGCCTTCTTGGCCTTCCCTTCCCTAGTTTATTTACTAGTGCATTGATTTAAATATTATCATCAGATAGCTAAGTGAACTTGTCACTGCAAACATGGTAACACCCATAAATTTTCTAGCATAATTTACTCAGAAGTTTAGTAGACAGTTATTTCCAAAAATGTGGACATTATGTCTTGATCTCAGTAAAATATAAGAATATTTTCAACTGTAAAAGAGGCATGGCATGTTCTTGTTATATTGATCTGCAAGCCTATATGATTGATTCAGATTCATGATCTGGTTCAATCATAGTTTTAGCTTGTGAGCTTTTTTTTTGATTTGATTAAGGGCTCAGCACTTAGAAAATTTCTATTGCACTCTTAACAGCTTTCTTCTCAAGCCTCAGCACTCATTCCAAGTATAATGCAGCTCCCAACATTTTTCTTTGGTAAAGTTTCCATGCCATAAATCTATAACAGTTGAGAGTATTCTCTATATAATTTTAAGATTATGGACTTTAACATTTTTGAGTAAAAATAAAACAGTATGATACACATCCAAAGGCAAATGTCTCAACAAATCAAAGATCACCAAAAACATCCATATTAAATCATATCAGATTTAAAATAAAACATCCAAAAAGCATTGATGAAATCATATACATCAAAACCAGCAATATGTAAATGGTAATATAAAAAAGTGACTGCCTCATCTCAGGTCTTAATGCCATGAACTCAGTGAGGTATTTTGATATTTCTTTTAACACTTTCTGCTCACAGGAAATATACATGCACATGGGTGTATATATATTTTTATTTGATTTCTCTTGCCTTTCAGAAATTATACACATACATCCTAATTAAATGAGTTCGATCTGGTAAAAGAAAACCCTATGCTAAGTAAGAATTACTTCTTTGCTCACATAAAATCTTTCTGCCTGTTTATTACTTTATTTAATTCCTTATGCTTCACAGAAAAAATGTATATAGACATATCTCCATATTTAACTTGGTTAGGCTTAAGTTAAATTCCAATGTTTCAAATAAGAATTTTACTTTCTTATTAAAATAAAAAATTTCTATCTCTTTTTTTTCCACAAATTCTTGGATTTTCCCCTGTGCCATTTTCCAGTGTGCACGTGCACACATATCCTGGCACACTATTTAATCCCAAGAATTTCACCATATTTAAATCTAAATGTTTCAAAATTAAATCATTTTATCAAAATGATTTTTCACAAAATTTTGGGGTACTACAGTATATTCAATTCTGTGTTTTGAAGTTCGGGATGTGCTGAAATCTACGGAACAATTTTGTATCGGTTCCGCAATTTGAATTTTGATTTGGTGACCATTCACCTTTCCTCCGTGAAAACCCAGCAGCCATCAACCATCATTATGTCAGTTTTGGCCTTTTCTATTCCCCATAACAATTCATTATCCCCTGGTTCGTTTCACTGTTCAGTTCCATTTTTAATATTTTCTCTCTGTTGTTCTTTTGGGAAAGAAAACTTACATTAATTACGAGGCTATTCATATCCATTCTTAGTTTCAATTCACTCATGCATCTCCTCCAGCACGCATGCCTTCCAGTTCGCCTGTCCTTCCGCATATTTCCGTATCGCCAGCCTCATATCTCGGCCAGTCGAGCTCCTTTCCTTCACCTGAACCCACTCGATCAAGCCCAGAACCACCATCGCACCTCCCTGCTTTTCGCCGTACCACAGCCGTGAACTCATAGCCTCGGTCGAAGTCAACTCGACCACGTGAGCAGCCATCTCACCACATCAGCTTCCGTCCATGTCTTTGCCTTCCATCCCACAAGCCTCCGCTTCCATGCGACAAGGCCCGGGAACCCACCTCCGCCTCTCCTCATCAATCAAGCCTCGGCTCCCCATGCCTCTTCCCTTGCTGTGCCTTGATGTATAACCGGTTCATGCTCTTTGTAAGTAGATTTATATGTGATATGCCTGAGAGTTTTATATTTATAGTTTGTTGTTATAATCTGGAATTTACTCATAACCGTTAATTATAATCCATATATATATACACATATTTTCAGTCCGGTTGTTTGTGATGTCTGTGAGGAGAAATCGTATTCATATGAGCTATTTTAGTTTATATTTTATGTAGTATATAATAACGTATTTAACTGCATACGTGTATATATCCTATATATAAAGTGGTGGGCTATATAACGTTACTTATGTGGTATGTTTGGTTTAAGTTTAACTTTATAAAACTGTAAATTTTGGTTGTATATATATTTTCTAAAGTTTATGGGTTACTGTTTTATGCTGCAATGAAATATATAAGTTGTATATGATTTGGTTGAGGTAACCGGGTTTGTATATGTATTAATATGTATATATAGGCGTAAATATCAATCTGTTCAGTTTATACAGAGCATTCTATATCACAATACTAGTATATGCAAAGCTATTACATATATGTTATTTTATTTATATATTGGTTAACAGTGGTTTCGCATAAATATTGAGAAGCTGCAGTATGTACTTTGTTTTATACATACCTATTGTCTAGTATATAGTTGTATGTGTGCATATATATATAGTATATATATTAAAACATTTAGTTGCATGCGTATATTTATTCCGTAGAGATATAATGTTGTTGATGAGTTGTATATATATTGGTTTATACGGTGGCTATATATAAACATATGTATACGTTATGGTTATATATATTTGTTTGGGTACATATTCAAATTGGTTTGGTTATATATAGATTTATATGAGTATATATATTTTGATGTTATCTGAATATATGAATTTATTATACGGTTATATATAATGCATTTGGATTTTTACATGTTATATATATATATTAATGATACAGTATGGTGAAGTTATAATATCTATATAAATTCTATGTGAACATAATTGTTTATGGATATAAGTGATTTGCATACGGTCATTTGCTGTTACATATAAAGTTTATAGAACGTATACTACAAGATATATATATATATATAGTGATGCTTTGATTTCAAAATATCTATAGATTTTAATTTTCAAATGTATGGGTTTTTTTAGTTATATTGATTTTTAACTGTATATATATGTATTTCATTTTTTTATATGGGCTTTGATTTAAACGTTGTTTGAAAGAAGGAAATTATTAATATAATAAACATTTCATTTCAATTATATCAAACTGATTTTTGATTGGTTCTCATCGATTTCTGTTATCAGATCTGTTCGTCATATTCGTGCCAATCTAGCTTTGATTCGGAATTCGTGCTTGGATTCGTAATTCATCTCATTATCGTTCGTCTCTAGCCTCGAAAGGTGAGAATCACTCACGATTAATGTTCTTATATTTATTAAATTTGATTTCAATTGGGACGACAATTGAAATATACTGCTGCTAGTTACTTATATTGATATATATATGCCATCGTCTGTATTTGTTCACCTGTGACATCTGACACCCTTATCTGTTATTTATACTGATGATATATGCCTGTTACTGTTGTTATATTATTATCATATCTGTTATCACTCTGCAAGTTCCCTGTTAGTATAGAATTCGCTATGGGTTGAAATGATACATACCTGAACGATCTGTAGAATAGGAGAAAATCGTTATGGGTTGAAATGATAAACCCAAGCGATTTTCATTGACATTGAATTTGGGATTGCGGGTTGAAAAGATATATACTCGTATATACTTAAATTTCGGATTGAAATGATAAATATCCGTATCATTTGACCATAGGATAGAAAATTTTATACAGACACCGTTGGTCTAATATAAATAATTTGAAATGATTACTATGGTTTTGGAAGGAAATATATAGTTTTATTAAATATTGATTTTAAAGACTTATTAAAGTTGATTTAATATAAGTTGATATATAATAAGTTTAAGTACTTATTTAAATTTATATTTTCAAAAAAATAGAGTTTGAAATGATTCAGGTTGAAAACATAATTTGAAATTGATTTGAAAATTTATATTTATTTAAGAATCATACTTAAATAAGTTTGGGTTGAAATTTATTAAATTTGAAATTGTAAAGATATGTTTATAACTTGAATTTGATTAAAAGTGACTTAAGTGAATATTTCAAATTTATATAAATTTAAATGGGATATTTTGTTTATTTAAATTTGTAAATTGAAGTTGTATTTAGATGTTATTGAAATGATTAAGTAAATAATTCAAAACTAAATAATAGTAAAGTGAATTTGGTATATATATGAAATGATCGAATTTAGTTTTGAAATGTTGAATATTTAAAGCTTTGAAATATATTGAAATTGAAATGGCTTATTTTGTGGTTCAAATATGTATTTGAAATTTATAATTTCAAATGGTTTATTTAGAAATTGAATCGAATTGAAATTGATGATTTGAGATTTGATTAAATTTGAATTTTGGAATCCGAGTTGAGTTGAATCGATTTGTGAAATTTGAGGAAACTATTTTATTATATAAAGTATTTTAAATTATATTTAAACTATTTTATATTATTTTATAAACTATTTTTAATATAAACTATTTTAACTTATAACTATTTTATATAAATTATTTTAATTTGTAAACTATTTTATTTTATATACTACTATTAATATCTAAACTGTTTGAAGGAAAGTGTTATGATTCCAAAGCATTATGATTTCTAAATTTTGATTTCCAAAGAATTATGATTTCCAAAGTGTTTGATTTAGAAAGTGTTATAACTTTGAAGTACTAAGATTTTGTAAATGGATATATTTGAGATGGATATATTTGAAATGGAAATGATATCGTATTTGGTTTTGAAATGGAAGTGATATCGTATTGATATTGTAACGCCCCACCCGAGACCCACCATAGTAAAGAGAATTAATGAGTAATTCAGTCTACTAAAGTGGAGAATAGGGATGGTTAAGGGCGACCATCAATAACTTTGTCTTAAACATCTACTGAATACGTCGATAAATGCAATATGAATTTTCAAACCTATCTCAATAGATCGACATAGACAGTAAATGCTTAATCCAAAACTATAGGTGGCTAACGGATCTATCAGAACAAAATACAATAACTAAATGTAAAGCACATCACAAAACAGTAATCAACATCATATATATACATATACACTTATACATGTTTAGTACAATACAATATGAATACAATAAATGTGGTACTCGACCACACCATATACATTGAATCAAATATAAATACATCAGAGTATGCGGAAGAAATCAACTACTCAAGCGATAGATAAGCTAATATCCAACATCAACTTCATGCTAAGTCCAATAGATGATACCTGAAACAACTCGGTCTGACCCGAGTGAAAAACACACGGGTCAGGCAGGCTAGAACTTATTAGTAGTAAGGATCTCAGTAATAAGCGAAAGGGGTGAGAATCACTCCGTTGTTGCCAACGGAACGACATGTTATTCATCATATCATTTATAAGACAGGGGACATCGGGGATTTATCTATCTATTTCAAAGGAATTAATAAGTAACATGCATATGGTTTCTCTTAAGGACATCTCTAAGTAAAGTGGATAAGGGATGAGAACCATATAATAACTTCATAAAGAAACATCAAATCATCATAATCTATCATAAGAACTCATTAAGAGTTAAAGGAAATCATAATCGAAATCACCATATAGAATAATATGAATGTAGCCTATATCATACTCAAGGCCATATTCAAATAACACATCATAAAAAGGTGAAATCGAACATAGAAAACTTCATAGAAAATTGCACGTGCTTTTCGTCTTGACTAGTACTACTATTATTTGGTACCATTCGTCGTGATGACTTGGGGTCATTAACATCTTAGCATCTTGATCATCTTGATTGACTATAGTCGAATATCGCGATGACACCCAAATCATAAAATCCGAGCAAAACATCATGATGATTGGAATCTAGTAATGACATCAAGAACATCGTAATGATTCCAATCTTATACTCGGTTTGTAGTACTAATAACATCTTGAATGTGTCACAACACCTCGAATAGGAACCCAATGGGTGTTAATGTACGTCCCATACCATACATTCGCACCTATTGGTTTACTAATCGTTAGTCGATGCCACATTAGAAAGCTGTCATAAAAATCCAAATCAAACATACACCGCCTCATCTCATTGGCGAGTGTAAAGCACCCAACTCATTGTGTCTCATACTTTGATGAGTTTAAAGTGACATCAAAACTTGTCTCATTTCATCGACAAGTAAAAGTCCATCTTAAACATCACAACCATCATCAATTCATCATAACAATCCCGCCTCATGTCCTCGGCAGGTAAAAAATCATAAGACAGCACTTCAAAGCCGATTCACTGTCAGATAAAAATACTTAAACATTCATCATCAAACTTATTCAACAATATTGAAAATCAGCGAAATTTGCAGTGAAACAGCTAACGAAAGCGCAAATAGAAACAAAAGAACAATCTACCAAACAACTTAGTTTTTGGCTAACTTTGGATAGTAATTTGGGGTGCCAAAACAACCCAGATATCAGCCAAATTTTTCTGTATTATACTATGATATGAGGACTATAACATATCAAAACTTTAGAGCAATTCACTACAAAATGAAAGAGTTATGATTTTTCTAAGTTGATGTATTTTCGGCCAGTAATCAGAGATCAGTTTTTGGCCATTTTCAAGCATAAATTTTCCAGATCAAAACAACTCCAAATTCATTGAAAATTTCCAGTAACATTGAATAATCCAAGTACTGCAACATATCAAAAATTCAGGTTCATTGAATGTAAATTGAAGAAGATATAATTTTTCTAAAGTGATGTATTTTCGGCCAATACACAGAGATCAGTTTTTGACCAATTTCAAGCATTAATTTTGCAGGTCAAAACAATTGCAAATTCATTGAAAATTTTCAGAAGCAATGAACCATCCAAGTATTACAACATATCAAAAATTGAGGTTCATTGATTATAAATTGAGGAAGATATAATTTTTCTATGTTGATGTATTTTCGGCCAGTAATCAGAGATCCGTTTTTGGCCATTTTCAAGCATAAATTTTCCAGATCAAAACAACTCCAAATTCAACAAAAATTTCCAAAAATGTAGTTTTGCACGACTACAACAAATTATCAAAAATTGAGATCAATTCGCTTAAAACTGAAGAAGATATGATTTTTTGAATATGGTGCATTTTTGACCAACAAACAGAGATAAATTCTTGGCCGATTTCAACCAATAGTTTCCTACAGCAAAATAACTCAAAATTAAATGAAAATTTCCAGAAATGCAGAGTCGCCTGACTAAAACAACATATAAAAAACTGAGGTCAATATGCTAAAAATTGAAAATGATATGATTTTTCTAATATGACCTATTTTCGGCCAGAACACAAAGATCAATTTTTTGGCCGATTTCAACCAATAATTTCCTATAGTAAAATAACTCAAAATTCAATGAAAATTTCCAGAAAGATACCGCTGCCCGACTACAACAACATATCAAAATTTGAGATCAATTCACTTAAAATTGAAGAAGATATGATTTTTTCAATATGGGGCTTTTTCAGCCAGCAAAACAGAAAACGAAGCCGATAAATTGAGCAATTCCATCAACAATTGATAGCAAAATTTGATTTTTTTAGCTTTAGCTTGCTGTAAGAAACTCTTACCTTGCTTACCACTTGATTTTGCAATGGTTTCAGCAACAATATGATGGATTTTGAAGGGAAATGGCCTTCAAGAGCCTGTAGATTGCAAAATAAGGACATGCAAAACAAAAGAGGAAAAGTTACAAACTCAAGATTTGATGAATTAATTCCTAGTATTGGATGTGATTACCTTGTATTTACTCTAGTTTGAAGACTCTCCTCTTTAATTTGCAAAAGATTTGCTGATTTGGTTTTAGATTGAGAAAGCCATGAAATTTCCTTTTGTTCTTTTACTGTAAGATTTTGTTGAAAGGAAGAAGAAAATGAAAATACGTACAGTTTATTTTTTTCCCCAACAAGAAATTTCTAGAGGATGGGCTATGGATCTCATTCAAACACTCTTAGCCCAAATAGTACACTTAGTGAAAAAAACAAAGTTATGTGTATATATATTAACCTATTTTACACTATATATTCATATTTCAACATTTACAAGCCAAGTAAAATACATACATCAATTTGCTTTGAAATAAAATAATTATTGTGACAAAATAAAATTTATTTTAATAATAGAAAGTTATTTCAATAATAAAACACCATTTTTTAAGAATATTTAACATTTTACACAATTTTAGTGTAAATACACTATTTTTAGAATATAACTTGTTCAAAAATTATTCTCTTAGTCAAATAAATTGTAATACCATTTTACCACTTTTAAAACAACAAACTAATATTTTCACAGAATATTTCATCTTTTATTTTAATAAAATACAAGTTTTCTTCACATTTTTCCTTTTATATTCAATAAAAGGCTAATATTGGCAATAACTATCAATATTATCACATTGACTTAATTAAAATACAGTAAATGACTAATTTCACTCCAATACCTCAAAATAAAGTTTTTAAAACTTTATTTCCATCAATTTGCCTTTATTTCAACAATTAAATGTTGAAATACATCACTTGGTAAATTTATTAACTCAAATTTACCTAAATTCAATATTTTCCATTTTATTTAACCAAAACACCAAACAAAGAATTTTTAAACCCAATATTTAACTCCATACATATTGTTTATTTGAAATACACAATTTAAACCAAAGTTATTTCTCCATTACATTCTATTCACCATATTAAATTATAACTATCATTATAATTTAATATCATCAGTAATCTCCAATACCAGGGTTGTTACAGATATGTTTTTGAAATGGCAATGATATTTTGGTTTTGAAATATAAACTATTTTGAAAGTTTATTAAATGACCAATCGGTGTAATAATTACGTAGTTATTGAAGAGTCCGAGATCGGTTAGGGACATACTCTCTGTCTAAACCGAAAACCACTTTAATAACTATTATACACGGAGTGTGATCCAGAATGAAGTGGTTGGAATGATGACGTTGCTGGATTTGAAGAAAGAGAACGATAACGGATGACCTTGACACTTGTGTCAAATTGGAAATGACTTAAACAGGGGCAGTGTCAGGCCAGTGAGGTTAGCTACCTCTAGCAGACACACTTCTTCGTAAACTACTCATTACTTGTTTTTGGTTGGTGCGCACCCTTGAATTGGGAGTGTTGTTTCACGGTGTTGCGATCGTTGCGGCGATGCGTTCTCACCAGTCCGGATCAGGCAAACGGTAGTTTCACTACCTTGGGTATTGCCTCATGTGCCTTGTCATACTCGTATCCCTATGCGCGACCACTACGTTTTGTTTTGTGTTATACCTATGGAGTACTCCCTGATAGCGCACTAGTTTATGGTGGAGTTTACAGTGCTGTATAGACTATGATGCTTATATAAAATGTGTTAAGGGGGATAATGGTAACGCCTTAACGCTATTTTGATACTTTATATTACTAATAGGCATTATCTACTTAGCGTACACTACTACATAGTAGATAGTTTAACGGATCCTTAGAGGATGGTTATCCCAAACGTCCTTTGGGTTACCTGTATTTCAGTTGTTATTTCACTTGAGTTGGATTTATTGATATAAGAATGTAAATCCTGACTCGAGTGTTTTGTATTTTTCTTTACGCTCGGGTCAGACTGAGTGTACCAGTATTCGACTCACCTTTGGAGTTGGAGCTTCGCTTGGAGATCCAGCTATCTATCCAGCTTTCAGATATTCAGTTGATTCCAGTGATGTATTCTGATCTTGTATTTGACTATTGTATTCGAGACTTCTATTGTATCTTGTTTAACTCTGTTATATATATAGTAGCTTCATGAACTACTATTCTTTTGTTTCCACTGCACTATTGTTATATTACTCTGTGTCTGTGATCTGTGATTAATTTATTTACTGTATATATGAGTTTTGCCAAATTTTATTTACAATCCATTGTTTTGAATTATTCAAGTCTGGCATGTGTGGATTTATTGTCGACTTAAATGGTCCAAAATACTGGGTCGTTACACACTACGTGCTATAGCGGGGATTTTGCAAGGCTTTAGCGGGGCTTTAACTATACAGGTATGTATAAAATCATTATAAAGTGATATAACTAAACATAAATATAAAAAAAAGTTTTGCCTTATGGTTCTAGCCAATAAGTGACACCTTGACCTATGAATTCTTCCTAGATTTCTAAAAAAATCAACACTCAATCCTTAAAGGAGATGGATGAACCACGTAGCTCTTTATTTTATTTGATGTTTTGATTTGATGTTGAGTAGAAAATTCTATAAAACAATGAAGAAATTTTCGGTCATGACTTGTAGAAAAGAGGAGAAAAAAATAATGAAGGAAATAAATTAGTGGATTTATTTTAATTAGAAGAATGGAACCTTTCCATTTTTTTAATTAATACTTCTTTAATTACTCCCTTCTTAATTTTCATTCAATCCACCGAATCTAACCAACCTCCCCCCTCCAATTCTATGGTCGATGTGACGCCCCACCTCTATGCTCATAATAACAAAGAGTATTAAAAGGAATACTGTTTATTATTACGAAGAATAAGGCTGGATAGGAGCGACCATCCGTAGTTGGCCTTACACTAATATTGGTTATCTCGATAGAAGTGGTATATACTTTTTATTTTTCATCTACTATTTATTTACTCCCATCGACACACCCAATACTAGTCTAAAACGAACTACGACGGTTCATAATAGTTTAGGACATTAGATATAACAATAACACAGATAATATAAATGCGGAACTCAGATAAAAACAAAAGTCTCATATATATAACTGATGTCAGTTAATACATAGTTGACACAATACATATGATACAACTACAACTGTCGACTCTAGAAGTTATATATACAAGTACATTATCGACTAATATACATGAATACATATCATTCTATACAATGATACGACTACTACAAAATGACACTGACAACTTCAGAAGATGTGAAAAGTCTTCAAATCCCGAACAGCAACTCAAAGAAGGAAATCTACAACCTGAAATAACTCGGGTCTGACCCGAGTATTAAATTCAAAAGAAAATAATACACGGGTCAGTCTAATTCAAACTCAGTTATTAGTGCATAGCAGCAATAATAATCAGATAGTCAATTGGACGATAATCACAGAAATCTCGTATATCCAACTCTCGATACGAGAATTGGATAACGGCAGATATAACACTAAACAGTGTTAAACGACAAATCAACAATCCAATTCAGAATGCAACTCCAAAACAATGAAATTAACCAACGAAACAATTCGACAAATCGAAACATCAATTTAAAACTGTCAAATCTGATAGGGCTGCAGTACACGCACGCGTGTACTGCCTCGCCACTATCGCATGAGATACACTAAAGCTCAGTGAAAAACGCAAATAATCACAAGGTCAAACCCAAAATAACGGATTCAACTCAAGTGAATTCAAGAACAAATCCAAATGTATTAATGTAATGCAAATCAACAAGGGCAAAGCTGCATGTAAAACTAAACTGCAGTCACAAATGAATACGAGGGGCAAACTGCAACAAAACTTTCAGATGCAACCACTAAAACAAATGCAGCCGTGGAAAGACTGCACAGTGCAAATGGTATGCAACCAAATGCCACCAAGTGAATATAATAACACTGCAACAACTACGCTGCAAGTACAACGGGCAAATGGAGATGCAGTGAAGCCGATATGGCAAACAATGATGAAGTATATAAGTGCAGACACATTACATGAGTACCAAGCTTCGAGTCAAGCAATAGAAATGCAGACTTAACCATCAAATGCTCAAAACACTTGAATGACTCAAGTGATACAAATTATATGCTATGTGTACAGTAAAATTCAAGTGATACAACTCGAAACAATGCACCATGTTCGTACAACTACACAGTGCATAAGGGCCATAAAATGAAGACTGTACTCCAGTGGACCTATCAACATATGATCAGTGGCATGCATATAAATATACAATGCAAGATTGAATAGTAATATGATACAATGAACACTAAATGAAGCTGGACAGTGCAACAAGCAATCGAGTTAACAGAGTTGTAGTAACCATCGTTATATAAACCAATATCAAAATGCATCAAGCAACCAAGAAGCTATCGAGCTCAATACTATCAAGACTACATGAAGCAAACTCGAAGTAACAACCACGTGCAACTTCATCTACAAAATGTATGCATATAGTCAGGTAATGACAAAGGCAAGGAAACACAAAACTTCCAGATGAATATAAGCAGCATGTAGCAGTTTCAAGAAATGATCAACAGCAGTTCAGGGAATCAAAACGATAGTGGCAAGTTCGAACAAAGATCAATCATCACAAGATCAAGCAACAACAATTGTACCAGTCAATGAAGTTCCAAGTCAAGTAACGAAAACAAGTTGAAGCAGAAAACAACATTATCACCCAACCACAAACACACCCGCAAGTGAACTTGAGCACAGTCGAGAATGTTACAGGGACAATACAAAATCAACAGTCATGAAAATGCCAAGAACAAACAGTTCAAAACCAAGTAAATGCCTAAGTCACAATAAAAACAATTCAATGTCAAGACCGATGCCAACCGAGAAATGCACGGAGCGAGTTAGAACTCATCAAAACAGTGGTAGCCAAGAAGAAATGGCCAAAACAAAATGTTGGACAAATTCGAGAATATAAATTCGAAATCGTCAAAACAGTGGTGGTCTAAACTGAAAATAAACAAATCGCAGTGGCAAAGATACCGAACAAGTTAGAAATCGACACCATTTTATTCGAGTAATTCGAATAAGTCAGAGGTCAATCCCAAGCATAAAAATGGCCAAGATAAATCAAGTGACAGATTCAATTAAACCAGAAATCGAAAATCTCGAATCATATTTGAATTAGATGTGAGTAATAACAATTACTCACCTTATTCAAGAGCGTAGCCAAAAGAAGCAAACCCGGAGAGGAAGCGAACTCGATCAATAAATCGACGGTTTCAATGCCCTAGCTTTTTGAACGAAGAGGAACACGCAGCCATCATCTCTCAGAGGGAACGAGTCGAAGCCCTACTTTTTGACGAAGCGGAGGGACGAACGAGCAACCCCAAGCAGACGCCATTTTTATTTTCTCTCGTTCGATTTGATTTGGGTTTTTGAATCAATGGGAAAAGAGGGGATTTCGTGTTTTATGATCGTGGTTTTAATAGAGAAACATCGTCTCTAGGGCATGGGCTAGTATGGGTTTACTTGTACGAGAGGTATGATCATCATTTTTCTCAAAAAATCGGGCCGAAGTAATTAGGGATCGGGATAGTGAATTTTGAACGGAGGGAAAAAGAATTTGTCCCCGGCTTTATTAATTATCACATCCCTTAAAATACAAATGTGGCCCGAGATTTAAATTCATAAAGCCCATATAAACACTTGATAATATAATACAAAGAATTTCAAATCGATTTAAAAACTTCACTCAGCAATTAACAACAATATTAATCGTCTAAAACGATAATAAAATAATTTCAGAATCTCGGGTTGTTACAGACTCCCCTCCTTATAAAAATTGCGTCCCCGCAATTTTCATAACTAAGGTCGTCAATAACAATTACTTTTCTAACAAAAACTGGTTAAGCTAGAAAAATAACAGTCAAGAATTCAAATGCCACAGTAATCTTTTAATTTCCAATAAAAGAGATTCACAAATTTTCAACAAAATTTAACTATCAATAGATAGTCAGAAAGCAGCAAAACTGAATAAATGCAATCATTAACGATATTCATTTATCAACAAGATAATTAAAATACAGAGAATCACAAAGCAACAATGTCTAATCATCGATACGATACTCAGAAAACGAATCAACAAATGTCAAATTATCGAAGACGAATATCACAAAACATCAAATTCAACAAATATTCGATTATCAAAAACGATAATCAAATTTCAAATTCAACAAATATTTAATTATCTGAAGCGATAATTAAATCTCAAATCAACAATTATTTAATTATCTCAAGCGATAATTAAATCTAAAATCAACAAATATTTAATTATCTGAAGCGATAATTAAATCTCAAATCAACAATTATTTAATTATCTCAAGCGATAATTAAATCTAAAATCAACAAATATTTAATTATCTAAAGCGATAATTAAATCTCAAATCAGCAAATATTTAATTATCTAAAGCGATAATTAAATCTCAAATCAACAATTATTTAATTATCTCAAGCGATAATTAAATCTAAAATCAACAAATATTTAATTATCTGAAGCGATAATTAAATCTCAAATCAACAATTATTTAATTATCTCAAGCGATAATTAAATCTAAAATCAACAAATATTTAATTATCTGAAGCGATAATTAAATCTCAAATCAACAATTATTTAATTATCTCAAGCGATAATTAAATCTCAAATCAGCAAATATTTAATTATCTAAAGCGATAATTAAATCTCAAATCAACAATTATTTAATTATCTCAAGCGATAATTAAATCTAAAATCAACAAATAATTAATTATCTGAAGCGATAATTAAATCTCAAATCAACAATTATTTAATTATCTAAAGCGATAATTAAATGCAACAAATATCCGATTATCAAAAACGATAATTAGAACTCATATCAACAAATATCTAATTATCACAAGCGATAATTAGAAACAACAAATATCTGATTATCAAAAACGATAATCAGAACTCATATCAGCAAATATCTAATTATCACAAGCGATAATTAGAAACAACAAATATCTGATTATCAAAAACGATAATCAGAACTCATATCAGCAAATATCTAATTATCACAAGCGATAATTAGAAACAACAAATATCTGATTATCAAAAACAATAATCGGAACTCATATCAGCAAATATCTAATTATCACAAGCGATAATTAGAAACAACAAATATCTAATTATCAAAAACGATAATCAGAACTCATATCAACAAATATCTAATTATCACAAGCGATAATTAGAAACAACAAATATCTAGAAATCAATTAAGAAGACTAGAAAATCAACATAAAAGCTTGGATCGATCCCATCAGATGGCGAGTTTTTAATTCGCCGCACGTGCATCTCAGAGTGGCCGAAGCCTACCAAGTACTCAACATAATTTTGGCGCCCATCAGATTGACCCGAAGGTCCGCAGAGTGACCCGAAGGTCTAGTACTGGTATTTGACCCGAAGGTCCGCAGAGTGGCCCGAAAGCCCAACAAATGACCCGAAGGTCCAACAAATGACCCGAAGGTCCTCATAGTGGCTCGAAAGCACACAAAATCATCAAATATTTCAATTAATGAGTCCGGAATTAACCGAAATAGCAAACGCACATGTCCCATACCACGTGTTTTACTAAATCGTTTGATTCTCTTCATCGTTTCCTTGAAAGTGTGAAATCATCAAAATCATCAAAACAACAGATATTCAATTAACGAGTCCGGAATTAACCGAAATAGTAAAAGTGTGGTTCCATACTCCGCACTTTTGCTAAATCGTTTAAATCACTTCATCGTTTCCTTGAAAGTGCAAAATTGTGTATTTTGTAAAAATACACTTTACATTCTCAAACGGACAAGTCCGGAATTAAGCGAATCAGTAAAAGAAAGGGGTCATAGTCCTCGATTTTGCTGAAACGTTTAAATCGCTTTCTCATTCTTTTGAAATCGCAAACTGTAAAATTTCTGAAAACAATTTTATTTATTTTGTAAAAATAACAATTCACATTCTCAACTGAACAAGTCCGGAGTTAAGCGAGACAGTAAAAGAAAGGGGTCATAATCCTCGATTTTGCTGAATCGTTTAAGTCGCTTTCTCATTCTTTTGAAAACGCAAATCGTTAAAAATTTATAAACAATTTTCATTTTTAAAACGATTTCTCAATCACGTGATTAAAACAGCAAATCAGTAACAATTTCGATAAGGAAATTGTACCTCTCAAAATACCGTAAAAACGGTCACAAAACAGCATTGCGGAATAACCGCTTGAAAATCCACTTTTTAAAATCTGACGGTTACTGAAGCCAAAGCGACAGTAATTTTAAAACGTCAAAAACCACATCAAAACAATCTACATCAAAATGTAATATCAGTGAATCTTCATTCATCAAAATGCCACAAAACACCGTGCTTCAAAATATAGCATTGGTGTAAAATCCCGTTATAAAAATAACGGCAACAAATACGTTTCATAACCAAGCATCGGTTCAACGTAAAATAAATGCAATAACGTGTAATTCAAATTTTTTTGCATGTATTATAAAATGAGCAAAGAAATCATTCGAATGTATCTTCAATGAAGATAATTCAAAACAGCAAAAGCTAATCAATAGATGATTAGTACAAAAGAAAGCCAGCGGAAATTTCAACAAAAATCACATAACTGTAATTTCTTCGAATTCTCAATTCGGATTCGAAATTCTCAAAGAAACAAAATAAATACAGCTATGAAAACTACAAATGAAATTCAAATCAATTTCGTATTTTGATTTTTAAATCAAAAAGATTATCAGTTGTACTTAGCGAAGACAGTTTCACTGTTTCCGCTGCGCACTCTGATAAATAGAATACAAATCAATCAAATCATCAGAACACAATTTCATCAAAACAACAAAACGCAATTCCACTTTTATTTTTAAATAAAGATATTTAAAAATTTCATCAAAATTTCAAAACTTTAGTTTTGACTCAAATCACAGATAAAACATCGACCAATAGTTGTAACATATGTTCCATCCAAGTTATGTTTTATATTATGTCCATAAACCCCAAGCTCTGATACCAACTGTGATGCCCCACCTCTATGCTCATAATAACAAAGAGTATTAAAAGGAATACTGTCTATTATTACGAAGAATAAGGCTGGATAGGAGCGACCATCCGTAGTTGGCCTTACACTAATATTGGTTATCTCGATAGAAGTGGTATATACTTTTTATTTTTCATCTACTATTTATTTACTCCCATCGACACACCCAATACTAGTCTAAAACGAACTACGACGGTTCATAATAGTTTAGGACATTAGATATAACAATAACACAGATAATATAAATGCGGAACTCAGATAAAAACAAAAGTCTCATATATATAACTGATGTCAGTTAATACATAGTTGACACAATACATATGATACAACTACAACTATCGACTCTAGAAGTTATATATACAAGTACATTATCGACTAATATACATGAATACATATCATTCTATACAATGACACGACTACTACAAAATGACACTGACAACTTCAGAAGATGTGAAAAGTCTTCAAATCCCGAACAGCAACTCAAAGAAGGAAATCTACAACCTGAAATAACTCGGGTCTGACCCGAGTATTAAATTCAAAAGAAAATAATACACGGGTCAGTCTAATTCAAACTCAGTTATTAGTGCATAGCAGCAATAATAATCAGATAGTCAATTGGACGATAATCATAGAAATCTCGTATATCCAACTCTCGATACGAGAATTGGATAACGGCAGATATAACATTAAACAGTGTTAAACGACAAATCAACAATCCAATTCAGAATGCAACTCCAAAACAATGAAATTAACCAACGAAACAATTCGACAAATTGAAACATCAATTTAAAACTGTCAAATCTGATAGGGCTGCAGTACACGCACGCGTGTACTGCCTCGCCACTATCGCATGAGATACACTAAAGCTCAGTGAAAAACGCAAATAATCACAAGGTCAAACCCAAAATAACGGATTCAACTCAAGTGAATTCAAGAACAAATCCAAATGTATTAATGTAATGCAAATCAACAAGGGCAAAGCTGCATGTAAAACTAAACTGCAGTCACAAATGAATACGAGGGGCAAACTGCAACAAAACTTTCAGATGCAACCACTAAAACAAATGCAGCCGTGGAAAGACTGCACAGTGCAAATGGTATGCAACCAAATGCCACCAAGTGAATATAATAACACTGCAACAACTACGCTGCAAGTACAACGGGCAAATGGAGATGCAGTGAAGCCGATATGGCAAACAATGATGAAGTATATAAGTGCAGACACATTACATGAGTACCAAGCTTCGAGTCAAGCAATAGAAATGCAGACTTAACCATCAAATGCTCAAAACACTTGAATGACTCAAGTGATACAAATTATATGCTATGTGTACAGTAAAATTCAAGTGATACAACTCGAAACAATGCACCATGTTCGTACAACTACACAGTGCATAAGGGCCATAAAATGAAGACTGTACTCCAGTGGACCTATCAACATATGATCAGTGGCATGCATATAAATATACAATGCAAGATTGAATAGTAATATGATACAATGAACACTAAATGAAGCTGGACAGTGCAACAAGCAATTGAGTTAACAGAGTTGTAGTAACCATCGTTATATAAACCAATATCAAAATGCATCAAGCAACCAAGAAGCTATCGAGCTCAATACTATCAAGACTACATGAAGCAAACTCGAAGTAACAACCACGTGCAACTTCATCTACAAAATGTATGCATATAGTCAGGTAATGACAAAGGCAAGGAAACACAAAACTTCCAGATGAATATAAGCAGCATGTAGCAGTTTCAAGAAATGATCAACAGCAGTTCAGGGAATCAAAACGATAGTGGCAAGTTCGAACAAAGATCAATCATCACAAGATCAAGCAACAACAATTGTACCAGTCAATGAAGTTCCAAGTCAAGTAACGAAAACAAGTTGAAGCAGAAAACAACATTATCACCCAACCACAAACACACCCGCAAGTGAACTTGAGCACAGTCGAGAATGTTACAGGAACAATACAAAATCAACAGTCATGAAAATGCCAAGAACAAACAGTTCAAAACCAAGTAAATGCCTAAGTCACAATAAAAACAATTCAATGTCAAGACCGATGCCAACCGAGAAATGCACGGAGCGAGTTAGAACTCATCAAAACAGTGGTAGCCAAGAAGAAATGGCCAAAACAAAATGTTGGACAAATTCGAGAATATAAATTCGAAATCGTCAAAACAGTGGTGGTCTAAACTGAAAATAAATAAATCGCAGTGGCAAAGATACCGAACAAGTTAGAAATCGACACCATTTTATTCGAGTAATTCGAATAAGTCAGAGGTCAATCCCAAGCATAAAAATGGCCAAGATAAATCAAGTGACAGATTCAATTAAACCAGAAATCGAAAATCTCGAATCATATTTGAATTAGATGTGAGTAATAACAATTACTCACCTTATTCGAGAGCGTAGCCAAAAGAAGCAAACCCGGAGAGGAAGCGAATTCGATCAATAAATCGACGGTTTCAATGCCCTAGCTTTTTGAACGAAGAGGAACACGCAGCCATCATCTCTCAGAGGGAACGAGTCGAAGCCCTACTTTTTGACGAAGCGGAGGGACGAACGAGCAACCCCAAGCAGACGCCATTTTTATTTTCTCTCGTTCGATTTGATTTGGGTTTTTGAATCAATGGGAAAAGAGGGGATTTCGTGTTTTATGATCGTGGTTTTAATAGAGAAACATCGTCTCTAGGGCATGGGCTAGTATGGGTTTACTTGTACGAGAGGTATGATCATCATTTTTCTCAAAAAATCGGGCCGAAGTAATTAGGGATCGGGATAGTGAATTTTGAACGGAGGGAAAAAGAATTTGTCCCCGACTTTATTAATTTTCACATCCCTTAAAATACAAATGTGGCCCGAGATTTAAATTCATAAAGCCCATATAAACACTTGATAATATAATACAAAGAATTTCAAACCGATTTAAAAACTTCACTCAGCAATTAACAACAATATTAATCGTCTAAAACGATAATAAAATAATTTCGGAATCTCGGGTTGTTACAGTCGACCTATGTTGCCATCATATGAAAAAAAATTCAAAAAAAACCCTTCAAATAATTATCTCTCATTTACACCCCATTTAAAAGTATATCGATATCGTATATAAAACCTTTCCAATTGAGTGCATATATAAAAGTTACATATGTCTTTATTGATATATGATATCGAAAGGAATTTAAATTTGGTTTAAACTAATTAGTTACTGAATGGGTTTAGGGACATTTGGGTTTAAGGTGTCAAAATTTGTTTTGAGTGGTTAAGCAAGAAATGTGTAAAATAAGGAGAAAAAAGCTCCACATCAACCTCCTCCTAAATGCCACTTAAACAAGCATCTATACATTATTTTATTTGCCCATTCTCTTCTTATCGTGGTTGTGAGGACTTGTCCACCATAGCCGAAAATTTTGAGCAATAAAATAGGAAATTTTTTTATTAGAAAGGCAATGGTGTTCATCTCTAGTCTATTGCAAATTCAGGAGGTGTTCTGATCAAATGTAAAGGAGTTGCACTTAATATTCACGGTGCTTTTCATTGGCTACCATTAATTGGTAACTTCTTATTTTAAATTTATTTATAATCATATATGATGATCACCTCATTTATGTTGTTTATACATGGTGATCGTTATAATGAATTCATATGTATGTTTGTTGTCCAATTATTTTTAATATATACACACAAGTTTATATTGCTTCTGAAAAAACTTAAACATATCATTATAATTTATTATTCCTTTAGACAATATTTTTAAATAATAAAAATAAATTCTGAATTTTATTAAAATGTTTTTTAATTTTAAAGTAGTTAGATATGTATAAAATATATGTTATAAATTAAATTATTTAAAGCAAATTTATTAGTATGTATATATTTTCAATAAAAAATTATATATATGTATATATATTTATTTATTTTTGTATTATTTGTCCTATAAATATAAGTTTTAAATTTTTTTACACAAATATCTTATGCATTATTTTAAAAAAATTAGTACAAATCCATATGGATTTGTTATTTAAAAAATTATTCTACCAATATTTATTTTTGATCGAAAGTTAGAAAAAACCAAGTTTTAAGCATATGTATACATATACAAATAAATATGTTTTTAATTAAAATTTTTTGTTGTATGTTTCAAATTAAAAAAGCATAATTTTTTGTGTGTATATATATTATATTGATATGCATAAAATATTTTGAAACTTGAATTTATATTTAAAATAGGTATTTATATAGATCTAGATTTATTTTTAAACTTAAAAACTAGTAAGATTTTAGATATTAATTTAAATTGTTTTGAATTGGTCAAAGCCTTTATATAAATAAAAAATCTTATAATTGTTTTGTATGCATATACTTAAATTATTTTGAAATATCAATTTGAATTTAAAATAGATATTCATATAGATTTAGATCTGTTTATAAACTTTAAAACTAACAAGATTTTAGATATTAATTCTGCTATCGGCCAATTTTCCAAAGTCACCAAACAGACTCAAAAGATTGAATTGGATTAAGGAACGATGAAGAAATGGATATAACACTTGGAAAACATTATAAAATAACAAAGTGGAGAAGCACAAAGGGGATAGCTAAAAATTGAACAAGGAAGTACAACTTGGCATCCACGACTCGACACCGAGTAGTAGTGTGAACAAGTAATGAGTTAGTAAGAAAGGACAATTGGAAAATGAAAGAAGACAGAATGATGAAGGCAAAAAATCCATGGGTTGACTCAACACCAAGTTGAGAGGCACAACTCGGGTCCCAATTGAGAAGCTTCGAGTAGTTTGATTAATTTTTTGGGAGAAGTTCGTGCACGACATGGAGAATGTGGCTGAGAGTTTTCAAGCGATTTTGATGGCGACTTTCATATATAAATAGAGGAGTAGATGCACTTAAGAGGGGATCTTTTTGTAACGACCCAACTTTTTGGACGGTTCAAATCAATAATAAACCACACATGTCAGACTCAAACCATTCAAAAGGGAGGATTGTTAATGGGGTAAATAAGAAAAAAAAGAAAAAAAAACACAGAATCTCGCAGCGGAACGACAAAATATAATAGTCAAATAAACAGTTCATGAAGCTGTTTTACAAATAACAATTGATTACACTTTTACAATTCAAATCAGAGTTATACATACATCAAAAATAAACAAATAATGCAGCGGAACACAGAATGTAGTGGAATAATAAATAGCAATAATATAGTGAATCTTCGTCTTCGTCCTTCAGAAAATAGTCTTCAATACACTGAAAAGCTCAGATTGACCCGAGCATAATGAAATGACAAAACACTCGAGTCAGAACTAAAAAATCTTATGTAAGTCAGATCAAAATAAGTAAAATAGAAATATTAGTGCAATGGTTTCGTAGATCTTACGAGATTTTCATCTCCTATCAAGTGTACAACGTGAATATAATTATTTAAAAGGTTTCAAATCATTCGAAATATCAATCTTAATCATCTAATTAAAACAAATCCAAAGTTTGAATTAACTTAAACCATTCAAATAATTCAATTCCAAATAAAATCCAAATTCAAGAAATTATATGGGTATATGTCATTTCAACTAGTACCAAAAATCAACATTTTCAAATCAATGAAAACCGCTCGGGTTTATCATTTCAACCCATAACGATTTTCCCCTAATCTATAAGATCGTTCGGGTATGTATCATTTCAACCCATAGAGATACAGAGATATAGACATAAATAACATCCAATCATCCAAAATGTCAACCAATAACATCCATCCAATCACCCAAATATCAACAATTGAACATACATCACAATCATCATTGAAATCAACCAATAACTACCAACAATTTGCTGGTTATCATTAACAGGTATTTAACTGGCAATTTAAATTTAAATATTAAATTAAATGGAAATTAAATTCAATAAGTCAGATTTAACTTGAATGACAATTTAAAATATACTAAACAACAACCAATCAATTTCTAGTCACATCATAAATTCAATTTAACTAACATAAGAAAATCTAGTAGTTGTGAGTGTTTCCTCACCTTTCGTGGCTACGAAGGTGATGATAAAAATGGAGCAGTATGGATATTTCTAGCAATGATCCAAATGCAAATAAAATCCAACAAAGGTTAGACATGAACACGAATCAATAAACAAGTTTCGACTACTTCCAACTTCCAAACAACCCATGATCCAAACTACGGACAAACCTGAAACTAGGTCATCTTTAAGAAAATATTCGGACCAGAATATTACTGGATCTGTAAAAGTGACTAACTATAAAGTTGTTGAAAATTCCTTTCTCTCCATTTTTAAAAAAAGAATCACTCAAAAAGCTTCTGTCTTAAGGAAGTTATGATAAAAAAAAACATAGGTGTTTTCTGAGTTGAAAATTCGAGTTCAAAAATATTTTGAAAAGATTTGAGTTTTTGGCATAGTAAATTAAGGAATTTGAAGAACTGATGTAAAAAAAAGTTGAAGCCACTGGAAAAATAAATGGTTTTAATAAAAGAATAACATAATTAGGTTCATTTCTGAAGGAGATATGATTGATACAATATGAGGTATTTTCAGCCAAAACTGGACCTGAGAAAGGACTTGAAAAATGAAGTTTTTGTGTAGAAATATTCGGAATGGGAAGAAGGGTTAAACAACAAAGTTGTTGCCATTGATATTATACACGGTTTTAAAAAAATGAATTATTTGATTTGAAGTAGTTTAGTGGAATATAGAAGCCATTGAAATAAGGGGAAGAAAGAGGGAAAAAGGGAAGGGAAAAAGAAGGGAAAAAGGAGAACGAAGAGGAGAGGGAAGGTAGGGCTTTGGCCATGGGTTACTATCGTGGGTTGTGGAGGGTGATGGAGGTGGGTGGCAGTAAGAGGAGAGATAGGCTAGGCTTTTGAAGGAGGAAGGATGGAATTTGATTTGGAGATTTAGGAGTTTTGGGGTTTGGAGTTTTCTGTAGATTTGAGCAAGAAGAAGAAAAAGAAGAGTACGTAGAAAGTTTCTCAAATGAGGAATTTCTGTACGTACTTGGTTTTAGTCAGATAGAAAATAGAAGGTAAATGGGTGGAAAAAGGAAGGATCAAAGCCTCTTAGGGTTCCAAGGGTCTCTTGGTTTAATAAGCCCATTAGTCTAAAACAAACCCAATAAGACTTAGGCAAAAAAAAACACAAATATACACTGCAAATGAAAGAAATAAGTTGCAAGTTATTTAATAATTAGGAAATGAAGGTGGAGAGACAAAAAATGTCACATTTTATTTTGAAAGCTTCAGGCATTACTAATGTATAACGAAATGTATGTAGGAATGGAAAAGTTTGCAAACCAAAGGAAAGTGAAATTTTGTATACACGAAAATGAGGTGGCAAGAATTAAATATAAACTAAAAGTCTAAGCTCAGGTATTAAATAGAAGGAGAAATGAACGGATCAAGTATTAATAATGAGATAACTATTTTAAAATGTACATGCAATAATTAATAACAAAAGAAATGAAGGGACGATGTACATCGCACAACCTTATTGAAATTCAATTTGTGAAAAGTAACCAAATTAACTTCATTATCTCAAATAATATTCAAATTTGTATGCATTTAGTTTTTTTATCTATGCATAATAAATTAAATTACTTACCTTAAAAATGAAAACGTTCAATTTGATTTTCCCAAAATGATCCTTTATTTCCATTAAAACATCATTTCTGTTTAACACAAAAGGTGTGTTTCTTTTATTAAAGTGGAAATTAGCCACAAGGGCCTCTTTAGCAAGTGCAATTAGTTTCTAGGATACACAACTGAAATAATTACTTTTAAGGACAAAATGAAAAATAATTAGTTTCTAAGGCCTAAAAACCTATGAAATTATGTCCTTGAAAGTAATTGGACTGCTGACTTTGTCCTTAAAAGTAATTATCTTGCTGACTTTGGCCTTGAAATTAATTTCCGTGGATGTGTGTCCTAGAAACTAATTGGACTGCAAAGTTTGTCTTTCTAGTGAAATGCCCCTTTATTAAATCTATTAGTTGCAATCAACGTTTTCTTCCCTTCTAATTGAAATATTTCAATAACATTAATTGCAATTACTTACAAAGTTAAATTTCAAAATAGACAACTAAAGTGGATGAAAAATAGAATAATTATTTCCTTTAGTCATTTAAATACCTTTATAAATTTGTTGTTTAAACAGGAGAGTAATAAACAACTTACTTAAATAAATTATTTTCCTACTCTTGTAATCCATCTGTATGCTAAAACACAGTTCAAATATACATATGTTTCTTTCTTTAAATCAATCATTCTATTCTTTATTTTAATGAAAGTAAACCTACATTCACAAATGAAACATTCATTTTATTTGATATAAATGTTCTTTTCATTAAATCAACTTTCCTTATATTTTCACAAAACATAAGCTACGTTTAGTTACACCTATTAATTTACAATTTGGTGTCCTCTCTACCATTAATTGAAATTATTCAATTACATTAATTTCAATTGTTTAGGTGAATTTCAAAATGGACAAAATAAATGTAATGAGAAATAGAATAATTATTTCCTATCTAATAGTAACTTAAACATATTTATACACTATTGGATACAAATAGGAATTATACATTTCTTTCCAAATAATAGTTTCTCGTCTTTGCAATCAATATTTTTGCTACCAAACATTTCAAATAAATAAACATATGATTTCTTTTTTAATAAAGTAACATTTATTATTCTTTATTAACATTTATTATTCCAATCAATTGGAAATTTACATTCAGACAATTGTTAATTTCACTCAAACCAATGTTATTAAAATACACACTAGCATTTGTTATCATCCTTGCATTATTGCAAACATGTTTCATTAATAGAAATTTCACTTAAGCTCATAACTTGTATTATAATTTAATTTGTATTGGTGAAATCTTAATTTTTTTTATTCCTAACAATTTTATTCAAAAATCTTATTTAATTTAATATTTTTAAATGTTTAAAAATACGGATTGTTACAATCTTCCCCACTCAAAACCGTCCCCAAAAAGAAACAAGAAGGAATCCAAAATTTTGTTTTATTTTATTTAAAACAGTCAATACATATTTAAGTTTAATAAAAGTTGAAAATTACTCAAATTCTATAAAAAAATTCTAAGTCTTAAATTTTCGAAAAATTTCGGCAGAGTCTCCTTTGCGCGGATACGTAAGAAAAATAATGATATCAATAATTAATATATATATATATATATATATATATATCATATTTCAATAATAAAACATCCCAAACCACGAGAAAACAATATAATATCGTTATAAAACCGTAATCCGAAAACGTACCTATTTGTCGGGCAAACAAACTTTATTTATGAAACCAAAAGCAGTAGCTATTACTTCCATAACCTGTATTTCACTTATATAATCCAAACAGTTAAAATTATGTGAAAGAATAATATTTCAGTTGTTTCAAATCAATAACACAAACAACATACTATAACGACCCAGATTTTTCGTTGTTCGATTTTGAATATTTAAATAGTTTTAAATATTTAATTTGAATTATAGATTGATTTTGAATATGAAAATTTGGGTTTAATTTATAAAATAAATTCAGAATTTAACTATAGCAATTTATTGAATAATTTAATTATTAAAGTTATAATTGCATATTTGTTAAAATAGTGAATCTGGAGTTTTGAGCTTGATAAAAATAATTCAAAGGCTTATAAAATTTATATTAATAATACTGAAGACAGTGCAACTTTTAAATTTGAATTTAAAAGTGATTTGTTCAGTTTTAAAAATATATCGTTTAAATTGATATTAAAAAATAGCCTTCCAAGGCACTGTCTCGAAATTCGACGAAACCAGTTCCATTGGATCCGTAATAGTGTAGTATTATCGGGTTTCAAATTTTGTAACGTTTGGAGTTATCGTTTGATCGTACGGGGATAGAAACGTGCTGAAATTTATATCGAAAATCTAATATAATAATTAGGTCCAAAAAGCTATCTTCTCCATACAATCGAATTAGGACTTGGAACCTTTTCCATTGCGTTTGGAATAGGGGTACAACATTATGAATGCCTAGCGGCATGCCTCGATAAAGGTTTGTAATTTTGAGTACGTATAACAAGACGTTTAAAATTTAATAATAATATTAGATCCTAGTCAACCTTTCAGCTGCAATTCTCTCACATCAGCTTTATTTCCTTCCCCTTAATCACTGTACCATTTTTCCTTCAACACGCCACCATCGTGTCTTGCCCCCTCCCTCTTCTTTTTTTTAAAATGCACGAAGCAGGTAGTTTCAAAAACGAAAAATGAATGTAGAAGGAAAAAAAATGGTCGAGTTTATTCCACCTCCTCTCGTCTTCCTATTCTTGAATACTACAGAGAAATTTGAATTTATTCCACCTCTCTCGTTCAATTTAAAGACCGAGTTTTTTTCCCCTTTTAAATTCTTTAATCTTAGATTCAAAAAAAGGGAAGATGATTGCCAACCGAAGTCGCGATTTTGGTCCTGAAGCGCGCGAAGGGGAATCGATGCTGGTCGAGGTCGAAACGGCTTGGGAGGGGTTTGCATTCGTTCGCGTTAGGAGCGAGTCTTTGATGGTGGACTCGATGTCGAGTATGGCGGTAGAAAAGGGGGCGGCGGCCGGAGGTAGAGGCGGTTTCCTGGTTCGGCGTAGTGGGCGAGCGTGATGATCTGAAGGTTAGGTAGTCGTCTGCTGTTGATGAGGTATGGTGTAGAGATAGGAAGTGAGTGAGCAGTCGACGGAGAGGAGGAGACCAAGGTCATTTATCAGAGCGGGTAGTCGAGGTTCGACTAGATGTGGAAGATAATTTATTTTAACAGCATTTTAATTACTGTTAATCGTGTTTAAACTTATTGAAAAAAACAAGAAGAAACCACCGATAGGAATTAGTCTGAATTAAATAACTAGTTGATTAATTTAAATTAAAGTCAAAATCGTTAATTTATATTATTCGGAATTTGTTATACAAGGTTATATCAAACGGAATCAATCGTATAGGAATTTTGGAGCTGCGGGTTCTGAGCGAAAGAATAAAAATTGGAATGACTAGCAAATTAAAAATCAAAGGTGAGAATTTTCTCACTCATTTGGATTCCATATTTAAATTAAATGTTTAAATTTAAATTATTGGATGTTGATTGGATTGATAAATCTATAATTATATGTTGGATGACTAATTATATATAGTAGTATATATATTAGTATTTGGAGTGATATTCCCGCATATTATAGCGGATGAGACCCTATGTGCCACGCATAATAGCGGATGACCCTATATACCACGATATTCCCCTCGAAGTGGGATTGGTATTTTTATTGTTGTCTAACATCTGTGGATGCAGGGGAAACATGTTGGAGGGATCCAATTGGATTCCTTAAATATGTTATTATTCTTTATATATATAAAATGCTGGATTGTTGTATGATGTAAATTTTTAAATGTATGATGGCATGGAAATTTATTGTTGGTATATTAAATACCGTAAATACTATTTTATATTTTTAAGGATTAAAAGTGGGACTTTTATATAAAAATATATATTATCAAAAATTGGATTATTCTAAAGAGATTGTTTTAAATAAGAAAAAAATGGATTTTTGATTTTATTAAATAACGCGGAAAAATATTTTAAATAGAGAATTTAAATTAATTTATATATAGAATTTTTGAGACCATATTTAAAAATAATATTCGAGAAAAAGGGTTGAAATCGATATTGAAAATAGATGGGCAAAAATAAATGAATTTTTGAAGGGATTGAATTTAAAAAAATGGAATTTTATAAATGAGATTATTTTTAGAGGAACTCAAAAAGAGTTATAAAAATTTATAACGGAGCTTATAAATAAAAGGGATGTGACATTGGGTGATAAATTTGGAATATAAATTTTACGGAAAAGATTTATATCGGGATATGGAAATAGGGTAGGAAAAATAATAGATACTATTTTTAATGAAGATGGTTAAGGAGATCGGAATGGAAGCGATGTGTTGGAAATCGAGAAGATTTATAAATTGAAATTTGGTTATTGAGATTAAATTTTTTATTTTTATTAATAAGTTAAGTTTTAAATTTTAAAAAGGAAACTTTTATTTATATTAAACTGTGAAATTTTAAAGTAAGTTAGTATTAAATATTTCAGAAGTGAATTTTTAAATACTTAATATTTATTTTAATTAAATCCTAAATTTCTAACCCTGCTTTGGAAAGTGATATTGTAAAAAATACTGTTTTAATATTTTCAATAATTATTTGAATGTCTTAAAAATAAATTATTATTATTTTCTTTAAAATACTTATTTTTATATATGTATACATAGATTTTTACATTTTTTTTAAATTTATCTATTAAACCTTCTCAGAAGCCGGAAAAATGGGTTATTCAGTGAATATGATTTATTAGAAATTTTTTAAATGGAATTGGGAAGAAAAGTAAGAAAATTCCAAAGAAGTTAAATAAAAGTGAACTTCAAAGAATGGAAATGGAATTCATAAAGAAGTGCAAAGGGAATTGAGTTGATAAGCAAGTATAATTGGCTTTATTGAAATATTAAGGGAATTAATTAAGAAATTCCGAAATTTATAGAATTCGTGTGAAACGAGTTGGGAAATTAACAAATAAAGTTGTAAATGATTTTTGGGAAAAGAAAAAAAATAAGAGGAATATTTTCCAAGTGTCGAATATCAAATGCAGTGAAGAAAATATTCTAAGTATTGGGAAGGGTCGGAAATGTTTCGTGAAAAAAAAATTATTTGAAAACTGTTTTCAAATGTTCAGGAACTGAAAGTAATGTCTTATAAAGATATTTGAGATAAATTTTGGAAAATTTATAAGAAGACCTGATGATTGTTTATGGATGTGTATTGATAGTTAAATAACCGACTATCAATTTTGGCCAATTTCGTTAATCATTTTGAAGAGACCGGGGATCAGATTTAATTATCCGAAAACCACTTCGATCCGATTTGAACGTAACAAATGAATACCGTGAAGATGATGAAGATGGTGATTCGGTTTGTCCAGACCCAGGACAACTTGTATGACGAATGCTATCAGAACATCGTCATTAGAGGACGATAAGCATTCTAAGTGAGTGCGTTCTTTAGAAGGTAACGCTTAGCCTCAAGCCTCATCAACCGGGAATGACTAAACATGGGAGATGCAGCAAGGCTAAGTGGGTAGCATCTAAGTAGGGTAAGGTTATCCCTATCTAGAGTCCCTTTTATTTCGGTCTGTATGGTGCGGTTGCTGATCCCAACCGCGGGGTAATCTTACTCGGACTATCCAGTTTAAGGGGTAGTCCGGTCTTGTGTAGCAGGTGATCCCGGAGTGGTCCTCGGTACATTATTCTAGAGGTGTACTGTGACGGGCGGTACCCCAGTAGCCCAGTCATTCGATCAAATCCATTCTTCAATAAGCGCCGTACGGTTTTGATTGTGCCCAACTATGCTGGAACGTGAGATGCAAGCATTTCAACTATATTCTATTTACTTTCTATAGACACTATTATAATATCAGACGGATTTGATAAAAATGTTTCGGTTATCGTAAGGTATAAACCCATCATGTTTATTTGTGACGTGGTCTTATGAGATACCTTTATTTTTTAAAGGATTTTGAAAAGTTAATAATTCAATTTGAGTGTGTTTTCTTACGCTGTTTTTCCAGACCGACTCGGGTGTTATTTTATTATAATGCTCGGGTCAGACCGAGTATTACAGATTCAGGTAAAAAGCTATGGAGCTCAAAAGACGAGCTGGAGGAGTTCAAATGTATAGCACGTACTTGAATAATTCCGCTATGAAGTCAAGTTGTTATAACTGTCCAGATTTGATGTAATGATTGTGTACTCCGATGATTGTAAGTATTAAACAGTTATAGATTCTTTTGTATAAAAATCTGCTATTATCTATTATATTTTGTTCCGCTGCGATTGTGAGATTCTGTATTGTTGTTTCTCTTACTCTTCTACCTTTTTCTTCTTTACCCCTAATGAACTGGTATTTCCAGCACTCGACTACTCGACAGTCTATACAATGGACATATAGATGTCGATTTTCGAGGGTCGAAAATTTCCGGTTCGTTACAGTTGGTATCAGAGCTGAAGGTTAAGCGAGAACCTTGGCTTTGATGGGGATTACTCATTAGAAATAGAGGCAGTAGTACTCTAAAATGAGTTTGAGTGTATTAATAGATATGAGCGCGTATTTGTTAGTGAATATAAATTATTTTATATTGTGTTAACTTATTGGTTGGGTGTTTATAAATTCTGCTCGGTACAGTTTGGGCAACTGTATCGATGGAGATTTCTAAACTCTTAAACTAGGCAAAACGACAAAGTATTGTTTTCAAAAGTGGGTAAATGAAATAATTTTACCCAAACCATATTTTGATATAAAAGAAATAATTTTCTGAAATTATTATATATATATATTTGGAGTGTTTGGGTGATAATATTGTAATCAAATAGGATTATAAAATTGAAAATAGTTTGTATAACCAAATGGAAATTTGTATAAGCGTAAATTATACAAATGGATTATAATTAAAAATTGGATTTAAACTGGAATCTGGAAATTTAAATCCCGGAAAGTTTGAAAATAATATTTTTCAAAGTGGTGGGGGGGGGGAATAATAATAAGAGTATTATATTTGAATATTTTCGAAAGGAAATTGTTTTAAAATGGATGTTGGAAGAGATATAGCACTAAACTCACTTCAGTCGCTGGAAAATAATTCTAGTAATGACTGCAGCATCACCAGTATTCATTTTCGAGTTTCTAAGTGACAGATTGCTACCGGAAATTGATTTGTTTATATTTGTTGGGCAAACCAGTTTTGTTTTGGAAATTCCATAGGGAATTTGTTTTGGGATAAAAAACCAGGGTTGGTTTAAAATTTAAAAAGTGTGATAATTGTGATTTCAAAATGATTTGAAATAAATACCGGGTGTTTAAATTCCAGAATCCTTATTTAAAATGTTTTAAAAAACATTAGGAGATAAGTATGCACTTATAAAAAATTGAGAATAATTCTAAAGAAGAGAGAAAGGTGTGGAGTTTGAATTTCGAAATTAAATTTTAACTGGAGAAAGTTGAAATAAATGAAACTAAACTTATGCGAATAAATCGGGATATATATAATGAAGTTGAATGAATTTAAAATAAAATGGTTTGGAGTGAAATGAATTTGAGTATGAATAAATCGAATATGGTTTTGAAATGTGGGTTAAAGGGAATTGAAAATTTAATAAAAAGGTGAATTGGATTTAAGTTATATGGGATTGAATTAAAATATGTAAATGAGAATTATAAGGTGACTATATAACTATAAGTTGTAAAATTTGAATTGGATTAGAAGTAATATCAAATTGGAGTAAATATAATTTTTGAGTTGTGAAATATTATAAAACCATATGAATAAGATCTCGAGTAAAACAAAATTTGAGTGAAAACCTGGAATTACGAATAAATAAATGGGAATAACTTATAAAAATTGAAATAAATTGAATAAAAATATATTTAGGCTATAAATAAGTGTATAGTCTCGAGTTAAAAATAAAATGAGTATAGAATTGATGGAAATATGAAAAGTAATAGTTGTGTGACTTATAAAAATTGAAAATCGGAATTGATAAGCCAAAATAAGAAGAGTTTGATATGTTGGAAACGAAATAAAACCCAAACTTGAATTATAAAATTAATTTGAACTCAAATAAATTGGTTGAAGTGATTTTTGGAAATGAAAATTAGATATTGAATTATAAAATGGAAATGATCTAATTAGAAAATTAATTAGTTAATTGGATATAAAATGGACATTAACTGGGTTAAATAAATTTGGATTGAGAGTTAAAAATGGAAATAGTTGGAAATGGTGATAACTCAAGTTATAAATAAATTCAATTGAAGCGTAAATAAATTAATATGGCTTGAGATATTAAACAAATGGATTTGAGTATGGAATTAAAATTGAAGTGGGTTAAATGAATGAACCAATTAATTAATTAGCAATTGAATTAGGATTCGATGGAATAGAAATTAATTTAAATAAAATGGATTTGACAACAATATGGGTATGAATGGAATGCAAGTGAATGGTTTAAATTTGAAATAGAATAAAAATGAAATATAAATTGAGTTGGAACCAATTTAAAATAGCGATAAAATGAAATGGTTATTTTATTAAAAGGTATCGCGAAATTTGCATAGAAAATTGGTCGTTCGATGTAACGAAAGTAAATAGAATTCCATGAATGAATAGAATGTGAATAGAATTGATTTTTAATCAGTTTGGGGTAAATATAAATTTGCTGGGTGTAAATATGAAGTGAATGCAGGTTAAATTGGTTATAAATCATTTCAAATTGAATAAATGAATATGTGAATGAATTGAAAGTAGTTAAACTAGTAGTGGGACCTTGTAGTTGCTTATAAATACTTGTTTAACATGCATGGTTATGTGAAATATGTGTTTTGACTATTTAAATAAATGAAATGTTGTTTGATTTTCATATTTTAGTACTTACGGGTTTAAATTTAGTAAGTATAGGTACCCAAGGGGATTGTTTGGCTAGATTAGGGTTATGTATTTGCAAATGAAGTTAGTGCTTGCTTCATTTGCAAATTTAGTAAGTATAGGTACCCAAGTTATGTATTTGCAAATGAAGTTAGGGTTTAAATTATCCGAAAACCACTTCAATCCGGTTTGAATGTAACGAATGAATACCGTGAAGATGATGAAGACGGTGATTCGGTTTGTCCAGACCCAAGACAATTGTATGGACGAATGCTATCAGAACATCATCATTGGAGGACGATAAGCATTCTAAGTGAGTGTGTTCTTTAAAAGGTAACGCTTAGCCTCGAGCCTCATCAACCGAGGAATGACTAAAACATGGGAGATGCAGCAAGGCTAACTTGGTAGCACCCAAGTAGGTAATGTTATCCCTATCTAGAGTCTTTTTTTTTCGGTTTGTGTGGTGCGGTTGCTGATCCCAACCGCGGGGTAATCCTACTCGGACTATCCAGTTTAAGGGGTAGTCCGGTCTTATGTAGCAGGGGATCCCGGAGTGGTCTTCGGTACATTGTTCTAGAGGTGCACTGTGACGGGCGGTACCCCAGTAGCCCAGTCATTCGATGAAATCCATTCTCCAATAAGTGTCGCACGGGTTTGATTGTGCCCAACTATGCTGGAACGTGAGATGCAAGTATTTCAGCTATATTCTATTTACTTTCTATAGACACTATTATAATATCAAACAGATTTGATAAAAATGTTTCGGTTATCGTAAGGTAAAAACCCATCGTGTTTATTTGTGATGTGGTCTTACGAGATACCTTTGTTTTTCAAAGGATTTTGAAAAGTTAATAATTCAATTTGAGTGTGTTTTCTCACGCTGGTTTCCCAGACTGACTCGGGTGTTATTTTATTATAATGCTCGGGTCAGACCGAGTATTACAGATTCAGGTAAAAAGCTACGGAGCTCAAAAGACGAGCTGGAGGAGTTCAAACGTATAACATGTACTTGAATAATTCCGCTATATGAGGCAAGTTGTTATAATTGTCCAGATTTGATGTAATGATTATGTACTATGATGATTGTAAGTATTAAACAGTTATAGATTCTTTTGTATAAAAATATGTTGTTATCTATTATATTTTGTTCCGCTGCAATTGTGAGATTCTCTGTTATTGTTTCTCTTACTCTTCTACCCTTTTCTTCTTCACCCCTAATGAACTGGTATTTCCGGCACTCGAATACTCGGCAGTATATACAGTGGACATATAGATGTTGATTTTCGAGGGTCGAAAATCTTTGGTTCGTTACACATACAATATATCACAATCATATGCAAACAAAACTATACAACCATCATAGGCAACAAAGAATCCATCACATATCCATAGCAACCAAAACTAATGGTTTGTTTAGGTTCAGAACTTTTAATCGTACATGGGTGATAAATAAACAAATAAGTGTACCTTATGCTTAACAGCCTTAGATAATTACTTAATAGATTATTCAAACAACCTCAAACAATAAGAAGTATTCTTTCCCAAACTTCCCATCAACCAAATAGCAAGAATTTTAAATTTACTTAAGTTTATTCTACTAGTTTTTTCTCTCATCATTTACCTTTCCATTCATTTATTTATATAAAGATCAATCACTTACATAATTTGTTTATAACTTAATTCTGTAATAATATAAAAATTTAAGTTTTTGGTATTCGCCCTTGAAGAGAAAAGAAATATTTTAATATATCTAAAAATTCAATTAAAACATTTAACCTCATTCACTTAGCAAGAATATAAGATATATTTAAAACATCCTCCTAGCATTTTGCAAGGATTTTCCAAAAAGTTAAACAACATTAGAAGTTTATATCAAAACATTATGATAAGCTTTTTTTTAAATAAAGTTCCTTAAATTCGATAATTTAATTAGGCTCATTATTTTAAAATAAGTATAAACTCTAGATTATTAAACTGAACTAATAGTATACTCAAATCTTACAATAAATATCCAAATCAAAGTATAAAATTTCATATGTTCATAATTAATTTTACACACTTGTTTTAAAATGAATATTCAAATCATGGAAAAACATTTATTATGGTTTAATACAAAATTCAAATAGTAAATAAACCTATAAATTTACTATTAGTACTTCGAAATCAAGTAAATATTTCAAACCAACTTCCAAAATAGAGATTCAAATTTATTTATCAAGTATATTACTATAAATAAACTTCGCAAATCAATTTTTTTCCATTTATATAATTTCTTTAAATTATACATTCAAAGAAACTTATATAAATTTTACTTGAAATATTCATTTGAAAACTTAATTTGCAAATCAATCATCTTTAATACTTTACGGAAAAGTTCATTTGTAAAATTTCTTGCTTCATTTATAAATACCATTTAAATTTTTTAAATAACATCTTTATAAATATATGTAAACTATTTGAAAACAATTATTTACATCATTACTTGTATTTAAAAAGAAGTTATTGAAAACCATAAATCCATTATTTATAAATTTTATTAGTTTTAAATCTCAAAATTCTTTTAAACATCATTAATAAATCAATAATCATTAACTTTAAATATGTTTTATTTAATTAATAACTTCTCACAATATTTACAACACTAATAATTTACTATTAAACTATGTTGTACATAAATAAACAATATTTTAAACATTTTAAAGTATTTAGAAATTAAAAAAATGACCAAAATATCTTTTATATAATACTTTATCGAAATACTTTTATAACTCGATGTTTTAACAAGTTTATCCTCGTTCATGCAGACTCTGGTCGTACGTTGATCCGACGTAAGACTAGAAATCTCCAAGTACTTAGTAGACCTATTTCAACACCTAGTGAAAAATACTTAAAAACAAGTATGAGAAGTACCGCTCAAAATCTGATGTCAAACGACGATGGTACAATAGTAGTGGCCAGCTACTGATCTAGTGTTTACGCAATGGATACAAAACTTTCCAAAAGATCCTTCCACCTTTCGGATTCCACAAAAGTATCGTAGCCATTTCGTAAAAAAGGGACCATCGACCCCTGCTGCAATGGTAACTGCTGATTCAATGATTTACGCAACGGATGCACTTCCTTCTCGGAAGATCCATAAACAACAGATCCCAGGATTGAAAGTGCCTCCATTGGGTAAACTAAAGAATCATCTACCCTGAAGAAAAAACTCGAGGAACTCATGAGTTTAAGTCCGGACAACCGTATCGGTTCGAATCCATTTCTGAATTCACCCAAGTATATTAGGGTTTATCGATCGAATCCATTCCTGAATTCCCCAAGTCATCTGGGTCGAATCATATCATACTATACTTCTTCGCGGAGGGTACTTCCCCATACCTCTTACTTCAAAATATAACATACCATATATAGTACCCTTTCAAAATCATAGCTTCAAATATCGCACTTATATAAATTCCATTATATATAAGATTTCATTTTCAGATAAAGACTTTCCAAAATTAATAATCTCGAATATATCAAATCATTCTTATATAAATTTCGTTATATATAAGATTTATCTCTTCAGATCGAATACCTTCCAAAATCAATAGTTTTCAAAATCACCTTATACTTATATAAAGTCCATCTTATACAAGAATCAAAAATTTTCCAAAATCAATTTCACTGTATGAAAAGCCATATGGGATTGAACATCTTTGCTTTATAAAAGGTTTTGAATTTAGAATAATTTTGTATATAAAATCGTTTTGTGAAATAGTTTCGTATATAAAATAGTTTTGTAAAATAGTTTGTAAATAAAATAGTTTATAAAATAGTTTGTAAATAAAATAGTTTGTAAAATAGTTTTGTAAATAAAATAGAATAAGATAATTTGTATAAGAAAGATAAAAGAAAATAGTTTTGTAAAATGGTTTTAAATTAATAGTAGTTTTGCATACAAGAAAAATTCCAATTTAAATTACAATGATATCCAACCCAACAACTTTCAATTTCAACGTTAAAGCATATCAATAATATTAGAACATAAGATGTACATATGTCATCATTTCACAAATCACATTCGATCGCTCACTCGATTTCACAAGTTCGCTTTCGAACTAGTATTTTTCATTCAACTTCCCTAATGCATACTTCGATAAGGTTTCTTGACTAGAAACCATCATTCTCCTTGCATAGCCATATACTATGATAGAGCATTCTAGAATCAAACCAAAAATCCATATCAAATATTCGCCATCAAGAATCGAATGAAAAATCCTAACACGAAGTGGTGTAATTCACATAGAATTTGTGTACTCAAATTCGGATCAAATTAATTTTGCGAATAAAACAATATACATACAACTTACGTAATTATTCCAATTTGTTTCATCACAATTACATTTCAATTAAATTCATTATTAATCTCGTTGATTAACACAAGTATCACTTCATACTTTAATATTTGTTTCACATAATTTCTCTATTCGATATAAAACATTAACATATTCATTCTCATAACATTGCTTATATTTCTCTTCATTTTGAATTACATTCACTTTCATATGTAATATTTCTCATTTAACACCACATTTATTTGAGAATCATTTCATGAGAAATTTCCTTCAGTTCATAAACAATTTATAAAGGCTTAATTCCTTTTATAAGACATTATTCGAGTTTAAAGTTATCACAACTTATATGATAACCATTTATTGCAACATTCATTTATTTCATAAACAATTTACAAGTCATGACTTTATTTATAATTATTTCACTTTTAGTTCATATTTGCTTATCCAATTAGTTTCACCTCTACTTTTCAAATTTATTTATGACACATTTCACAAGTTTAATTAAGTTTATAATTTATTTTTTTCCAGTTTAATCTCATTTACAACATTTCCTTAATCACAATTTCAATTTAAACATCCTAAGGCTTAAAGTTCATATTTGTATATTATTACATTACATGCCAATAATGTATACAACAGATTCTATTCATTTACTAAACATAGATGTAACAAATTTAACCTTGTTTCACTTGCTTTTAATTTAAGGTTACCAAATTCAACTGCATAATTCAACACAATTTCTACTTTTCAACTTATATATTAATTCAGAAGTTTCGACTATCCAAAATATCCATATATTCCATTTTACTTCAATAGTTGAAACTACCGGTCAACAAACAACAAAATTCACAACAACATTTCACTTTCATAAACAAATCTTCTAATTATTCATTTTATTCTCTTTAATACTCTATTATTAAACTAGTGTTTAGTCCATTAATTTAATCAACAATAATTGGCCAATGCTTATAAACTGACAAAAACTCAACTAATCAACAATAAATGAGAATAACTAAATATTACCATTTCATAAATCAAACACATTACATATAACTATATTAGTTATAAAATTTATTCCTTTATATATATATATATCATATAATATTAGGAAAAATAAGTTCATTTCAAAATTATATAAAATATTTTTATAACATTAACAAATACGCGCTCTCGTATATACACTCAGACAACTCATTCTAGGGTATTACTACCCTATCTCTAATGAGTTAACCCCAACAGGCTAAGGTATGTCTAAACCAAAGCTCTGATATCAACTGTAGTGATCCACCTTTTTGGACGGTTCAAATCGACAATAAACCACACATGTCAGACTCAAACCATTTGAAATGGAGGATTGTTAATAGGGTAAATAAGAAAAAAAAGAAATAAAAAACAAAACACAGAATCTCGCAGCGGAACGATAAAATATAATAATCAAACAAACAGTCCATGAAGCTGTTTTACAAATAACATTTGATTACGCTTTTACAATTCAAATCAGAGTTATACATACATAAAAAATAAACAAATAATGCAGCAGAACACAGAAATAGTGGAATAATAAATAGCAATAATATACTGAATCTTCGTCTTCGTCCTCCAGAAAATAGTCTTCAATACACTGAAAAGTTTAGACCGACCCGAGCGTGATGAAAAGACAAAACACTCGAGTCAGAACTAAAAGATCTTATGTAAGTCAGATCAAAATAAGTAAAATAAAAATATTAGTGCAATGATTTCATAAACGTTATGGGATTTTCATCTCCTATCAAGTGTACAACATGAATATAATTATTTAAAAGGTTTCAAATCATTTGAAATATCAATCTTAATCATCTAATTAAAACAAATCCGAATTTTTAATTAACTTAAACCCTTCAAATAATTCAATTCCAAATAAAATCCAAATTCAAGAAATTATATGGGTATATGTCATTTCAACTAGTACCAAAAATCAACATTTTCAAATCAATGAAAACAGCTCGGGTTTATCATTTCAACCCATAACGATTTTCCCCTAATCTATAAGATCGTTCGGGTATGTATCATTTCAACCCATAGGGATACAGAGATATAGATATAAATAACATCCAATCATCCAAAATGTCAACCAATAACATCCATCCAATCACCCAAATATCAACAATTGAACATACAGCACAATCATCGTTGAAATCAACCAATAACTACCAACAATTTACTGGTTATCATTAACAGGTATTTAACTGGTAATTTAAATTTAAATATTAAATTAAGTGGAAATTAAATTTAATAAAAGTCAGATTTAACTTGAATGACAGTTTAAAATATACTAAACCATCAATGGGAGTTGGGAGATGGGAACCAAAGGACTGTGTCCGGGCAGGTTCGAATCCCAACGCCAAACCATCAGTGGGAGTTTCAACGTTAAGCATCCGTGTGCGACGACTAAATAAAAGCGGGGTAGACACACAGCGTGGGGTTTACTTAAGTGAGTATCAATGAATACCATGATCTTAACGTTCCCCATGATCTCAAAAAAAAATAAAAATATACTAAACATCAACCAATCAATTTCTAATCACATCATAAATTCAATTTAACTAACATAAGAAAATCTAGTAGTTGTGAGTGTTTGCTCACCTTTCATGGCTACGAAGGTGATGATAAAAATGGAGCAATATGGAGATTTCTAGCAAATATCCAAGTGCAAAGAAAATCCAACAAAGCTTACACACGAACACGAATCAATAAACAAGTTTCAACTACTTCCAACTTCCAAACAACCCAAGATCCAAACTATGGACAAACCTGAAACTAGGTCATTTTTAAGAAAATATTCGGACCAGAATATTACTGAATCTATAAAAGTGACTAACTAGAAAGTTGTTGCAAATTATTTTCTCTCCACTTTAAAAAACATAATCACTCAAAAAGCTTCTGTCCTAAGGAAGTTATGGTCAAAACAAACAGAGGTGTTTTCTGAGTTGAAAATCCGAGTTCAAAAATACTTCGCAAAGATTTGAGTTTTTGGCATAGCAAATTAAAGAATTTGAAGAACCGATCTAAAACAAAGTTGAAGCCACTGGAAAAATAAATGGTTTGAAGAAAAGAATCATATAATTTGGTTCATTTATAAATGAGATATGATTGATATAATATGAGGTATTTTCGGCCAAAACTAGACTCGAGAAAGGACTTGGAAAATGGAGTTTTTGTGTAGAAATATTCGGAATGGGAAGAAGGGTTAAAGAACAAAGTTGTTGCCATTGATATTATACACGGTTTAAAAAAATGAATTATTTGATTTGAAGTAGTTTAGTGGAATATAGAAGCCATGGAAATAAGGGGAAGAAAGAGGGAAAAAGGGAAGGGAAAAAGGAGAAAGAAGAGGAGAGGGAAGGTAGGGCTTTGGCCATGGGTTACTGTCGTGGGTTGTGGAGGGTGATGGAGGTGGGTAGCTGCAAGAGGAGAGAGATATGCTAGGGTTTTGAAGGAGGAAGGATTGAATTTGATTTGGAGATTTAGGAGTTTTGAGGTTTGGAGTTTTCTGTAGATTTGAGCAAGAAGAAGAAAAAGAAGAGTATGCAGAAAGTTTCTCAAATGAGGAATTTCTGTACGTATTTGGTTTTAGTCAGATAGAAAATAGAAGGTAAATGGGTGGGAAAAGAAAGGATCCAAAGTCTCTTAGGGTTCCTAGGGTCTCTTGGTTTAATAAGCCCATTAGTCTAAAACAAACCCAATAAGATTAGGCAAAAAAAAAGAACACAAATATACACTACAAATCAAAGAAATAACCTGCAGGTTATTTAATAATTAGGAAATGAAGGTGGAGAGACAAAAAATGTCACGTTTTATTTTGAAAGCTTCAGGCATTACTAATGTATAAAGAAATGTACGTAGGAATGAAAAAGTTGGCAAACCAAAGGAAAGTGAAATTTTGTATACGCGAAAATGAGGTGGCAAGAATTAAATACAAACTAAAAGTTTAAGCTCGGGTATTAAACAGAAGGAGAAATGAACGGATCAAGTATTAATAATGAGATAACTATTTTAAAACATACATGCAACAATTAATAACAAAAGAAATGAAGGGACCATGTACATCGCACAAACGTTTTGAAATTCAATTTGTGAAAAGTAACCAAATTAACTTCATTAACTCAAATAATATTCAAATTTGTACGCATTTAGTTTTTTTATCTATGCATAATAAATAAAATTACTTACTTTAAAAATGGAAACGTTCAATTTGGTTTTCCCAAAATGATCTTTTATTTCCATTAAAACATCCTTTCTGTTTAACACAAAAGGTGCGTTTCTTTTATTAAATCTATTAATTGCAATCAACGTTTTCTTCCCTTCTAATTGAAATATTTCAATAACATTAATTGCAATTACTTACAAAGTTAAATTTGAAAAAAGACAACTAAAATGGATGAAAAATAGAATAATTGTTTCCTTTAGTCATTTAAACACCTTTATAAATTTGTTGTTTAAACAGAAGAGTAATAAATAACTTACTTCAATAAATTATTTTCTTACTCTTGTAATCCATCTGTATGCTAAAACACAGCTCAAATATACATATGTTTCTTCCTTTAAATCAATCATTCTATTCTTTATTTTAATGAAATTAAATCTACATTCACAAATGAAACAATCATTTTATTTGATATAAATATTCTTTTCATTAAATCAACTTTCCTTATATTTTCATAAAACATAAGCTACGTTTAATTACACCTATTAATTTACAATTTGGTGTCCTCTCTACCATTAATTGAAATTATTCAATTATATTAATTTCAATTGTTTACAAAGGTGAATTTCAAAATGGAAAAAATAAATGTTATGAGAAATAGAACAATTATTTCCTGTCTAATAGTAACTTAAACATATTTATACACTATTGGATACAAATAGGAATTATACATTTCTTTCCAAATAATAGTTTCTCGTCTCTGCAATCAATCTTTTAGCTACCAAACATTTCAAATAAATAAACATATGATTTCTTCTTTAATAAAGTAACATTTATTATTCTTTATTAACATTTATTATTCCAATCAATTGGAAATTTACATTCAGACAATTGTTAATTTCACTCAAACCAATGTTATTAAAATACACACTAGCATTAGTTATCATCCTTACATTATTGCAAACATGATTCATAAATAGAAATTTTACTTAAGCTCATAACTTGTATTATAATTTAATTTGTATCAGTGAAATCTTAATTTTTTGTTATTCTTAACAATTTTATTCAAAAATCTTATTTAATTTAATATTTTTAAATGTTTAAAAATACGGGTTGTTACACTTTTTCGAACAACTCTGAATCCATATGAGTTGAGATATTCTATTCTAAATTAAAGGCTGTATAACTTATACCCAAGTTGTAAGCAACTGAGTTATAAAATATACTTTGTAGGAGAAAAATACGATCCATAGATAATAATGATTAAGTGGACGTAGGCTGGAGTATTTATCAAACCAGTATAAAATTGTTTCCATTTTCTCTTTTAATTTCTTTTCTTTTATAATTTTATTTATCGCTCGATTGGGTGTTTGTGCCATTTTCTGTCCAAACATTTTGGTGCTTCCATTGAGAGCAACTCAAATTTGGAAACTTAAAACTTTATTTGGGAAGATGAACAGACCATCAACGACTATGGCTATTGCTGGAGGAAGTCAATAAGGACATTGGGGTAGCCAGGAGGTGCCCTCAAATTCAAATCCATAAATCTACATGACTAGAGAAGTGATTGGGAGAATGATGGCAAGGATGCAAGACAGACGAAAGGATAAACGAGTGCACCGGGAGATGGAGCAAAACAAGTTAGAGCGATCCCCTTGGAAGTGCCACAACTTGGTACCAAGTTAAGACAACTTGGCACCAAGTCAAGAGTCCTAGTGGGTATGGCTGGTGTGGACTTGGAATAAGGTGGAATAGTGTTTGAGGAACGATATCGAGCCATGGAATGGAGACTATAATGTAAATTTATGGCAACAAAGAGATGGATGGATGTTCCCTATTGGAACATAGGATAGGATGAAAATTTGGATCAGGGACGCATAAAGTCCTAGAGATTTCCATTGAATGGCGATGACATGAACACTGATACATTAAGGCAGGTACAGAGAGGTGGACGTCCAGACGAGAGTTTAAAGGATGTAAATAGAAATCCATTTACTCCGAGACAAATGCTAGGAATCCGGTTGATTTAAGCTGCCAACATTGGAGATGTATAATGGAAGAATAGATCTTGATGTTCACTTGTTGAGATATATCCAACACATGAGAGTTTTGGGCACTTTGAAGGAAGTGATGGGATGGTGGTCTCGTTGTACTTCATAGATTTAGCAACAATGTGGTTTCAACAGCTAGAGAATAGATCCATTAGTAGTGGACAGATTTAGTGGATTACTTCATGAAGCAGTTCAGAGTTCATGTAGCACAACCAAAGAATGTGATGATGATTTCAAGCGTGAAACAAAGAGTCGGTGAGACCTTATGAAGTTACTTAACCAGACTCAACACAGCAGCCGCTGCGGTGCAAAAACCAGACCTATTAGCAATTCTGATGGCGGTAGTTTACGGAGTTGTGAGTAAGACTTTATTTCAAAATAGCTTCAGAGAGAGATTCACCAGTGATTTGGCAGATTTTTATTATCAAGACAAGAGATATTTGCACCAAGAAGACGCTGAAACTGAAAGTGCTGAAGCAAATGTTGTGGAGGATGGAGGATTGTCCAAGACAGGATACAGAAAGGATAAAGGAAAGCAAAAAGCTAACGATGGCTTCAAGAGATCGAAGCAAGAAAGGAGGGAACCAAAATTTTCCTCATATACTAATTTAACTGAAACCCCAAAGAGGATTTACTTGGATACCGAAGGCTAGATTCCTTACAAAAATCTTGCTAAGAGAGAGCCCACGAGTTAGGAGAAGAGATATGAAATTTTTTGCCTACTCCATGAGCTGAATAAGCATTAGTTCCATGACTTGATAGAGGAGAAGGTTCGGAATAACCGCTTACAATAGTATGTCAAAAATTATATAATATAAACATAGTGAAAATTGCATTAGTGCCATGGGAACGACCACCATTCATGGCGGATGTATTCGGATACAGTCGTGGATTCGGGGTCAAGATAGGTTATCCCATGATCAGGATGGATTGAAGTAAGGTTTGATTTTTTCACTTTGCTTCCTTTAAATGAGATATGAAGGACTATTATAGGGCCACTTGCCCATGCACAGGATCCCGAACGGTGCCATAGACATGCTATGGGTTAAGGTCTAGGGGCAACCTTGACTAGATCTAATCTTTGGATTTTGTTTGATTCATTTGATTTAAATTTTATAGATGCTTTATGGATATTTGAACTTGGAAAATTATTCGAACTTGATAACGGATATTAATATTGGTATGGAATACCAACAGAGTTTGGCCATTCCTTAAAACTGATATATAAAATGATAAGACATGGTTCCCTCGACCAGAGAGATGGGGCGATGAACCATAAAGTAAGGTTCTTTTGTCGAAGAGCGAGTGAATGGATTTGTACGGGATAGCGAGTCCCCTCACCGGAGAGTGGGTGGATGGACTTTTGGGATAATGAGTCCCCTCATCAGAGAGTGGGTGGATGGAGTCGCTCAAATAATGGGTCCCCTTGCCAAAAAGTGAGCAGATGGACTTGGTCAGATAGTGAGCCCCGTCATTGGAGAACGAGCGGATAGACTTGCTCGGATATTGGGTCCCCTTGTCGGAGAGCAGACGGATTAGGCTTACTCTTAATATCGATCATGTGATCTGAAGAGATTAGAAACCAAACTGGATATGTGATTATGTGATCCAAAGAGATTAGAAACTAAACCCAAGGATTTGAATGCCTTAAAACAATTCGATAATGAATAATAGATTACGGCGGTGCCTCGGTTCGGTTGGACCTACTTATGATAGGATGCTGGACAATACCAGATGATTTGTAAGTGACATTCCAATCAATGGCAATGTATGACAATGATGCCTAATCGCATGATGTATGACTTACCCATGATAGCTAAATCCTAGCCGATCATGGGCCAATAGTGATACTGGTATATTATAGTTGAACCTTGGGCAAACATGGTATGATATCGCCGCTAATATATGATAATTTAACCCTAGGGGAACTCAGGAGGATATCGATATCGATATATGATATGTTAATCCTGAAGGAATGTGGGATGATTATAATCTATGACCAACACTATGGAAAAGACACGAGTCCTTAGCTATGATAGGTTTAGAACGACTTTTGATTTACAAGTGAATCTAAAGGAACCAAATAATTTGCCGGATTGGTCTAGTAGATTGCCAGAGAGGTCGACTACTGATAATCCGCTAACTTCCGATATTTGTTCTTAAGCAAAGCATGCCTTATATTTACAAGGCGTACTTTGGAGGCAAGTGCTATCAGCCAATTTTCCACAGTCTCCGAACAAACTCAAACAATTAAACCAGATTAAGGAATAATGAAGAAATGGACATTAACACTTGGAAAATAACATAAAATACAAAGTGGAGAAGCACAAAGGAGATGACATAATTTGAATAAGGAAGTACAACTTAGGCCCCACTGACTCGGCACCGAGTTGTCCATAATTGACTCCAAGTGCAAGTGGGAGATTGGTAGAGTTAGGGGTATGTCCTAGGTGCAATTATGTAATTTGTTACATATATCTAACTCGATATCCAATCTTGTTCGAAATAAAAGATGTTTTTCTTCCTATTATATACTTGATATAATGTGTTATGTGAATTAATTAATTTAATTTAAAGCATATTTAATAGAAAATCCATAAATGGTATATTTTATGATAGTAGGTACAAAGTATTGTAACCGTGAGTAACTTATCACAATGAAAACAAATATACCATTTCAAATATTCTTAGTCAATATGCATCAAGATTGGATATTGATGTATCCGTTGAGACTAGAGTACGTAACTCTCTCCAAATGTCGAGCACTGTATTTACTCTTGACTACCGAAGGAACCTAGAGGTTATGTATTGATAGTTATTGGATAATTATGGAATGACTTACTTGATAGTTTTCTATTAGTTAACATAACTAAGGTCAAATAGAAAATATTGATGTGAATAATTTACACAGTTCTCTCGACTTGAGAATACTGTCAATCTTCAATATGAAAACTCTACTTTGATTATAGTCAAATCATGATACGATGTCCATTGACTGACTATGATTGGATCTAGTGGATGTATTCGAAGTGAAGAAATATTTAAGAAAGGATTCGTCTCCTCAGTTATATGGGGTTGGCATCACGGTCAACTCAAGTAAACTCAAAGTCAAAGTCTCTGACCAGAGTTCGATTAATAATAATTGTTATCATTGAACCAAGGACTTTGTGTTCGGGCTATAGAGTTGAATATGGACAATATTGAAATTTTAACAATTACCAAATTTCATATGTCCAAAGTGATATAGTATTGACGAAGAGAATTTGTGTAAATAAAAGTCAACCGGTTAACACTTAACAAAGTAAAATTGGATTTATTGAAACCAAGTAAGCGATAAATTTGACCAAAATGTCACACCACCAGCTAAGTGACGTATGAACGTTAATATTCGAATAGTTCGATATTAATTGCTGATTAAATTTACACCTGACGAGTCACACAATAGAAACGATGAATTCTCCTTTAACCAAACATTTTAATTAATTTGTAATTGTTATAAATTAATTAATCTTTATGAAATAAAATTGTAAAATTTGATTATGATTTGATGAATAAACATTATCCGATATATTTGTAATAGCTCTAAATATGTCAATCGTTATAAGATATCGATAAGCGAATAAATTGGATTTAATTGTATAATATTTTATTTGGGCTTAAATGGGCTTAAGGCCCATCATAGGGCTTGATATTTTCGGCAACAAACAGAGGTATAAGCGGCTAAAATTAGGTTTGAAAGGACTTATTGATTTCGGATGGCTCGGATTACAAGGTAATTAGTAAGATAAGATCCACACTTCTCTCCTTTCTATCCACTATATATGCAACTCTAACCAAATTAGATTTAGTTTTTTTGTGTACCTCCTCCTTTATGCTTGCTGGCATAAATCCCTACTAGTCTCTCTCCATCTCATCAAGTTCAAATCCAGTTAATTCAGTTGATATCCAATAGTTGGTGCTCAATGATTCGAAGGCTAGCTCTCTATTGAATCAAAAAACAGTTTTAAGGGGCAGAAATCATCTTTTCATGGTGTACATCAAGGAATTTGGATTAAGGTATGTTTCTAATCAAAATATAGTTGTTAATTCTTAGTTATAATGCTTTATTATATATGTATATATTACATATATTGTTAGTTAGGCGACGATTCTGATATGCAAGTAATGTTGTCACAAAGTAGTTTGGTTGTATGCATGTACGTACATACATACTTACACATATGTATGTATGTATATTTAAAAAAAAATATTTTTATCAAATATACATCAAGTCAGTACAGCTTTGAATAAAAAATATAATTTTTATATTTTATTAAATTTATATATATTATTTAGTTACATATATATGGTTTATAATTAATTACAACATCATACTTTAATCATAATAGTCAAAGATTTCATATGTAAAGAATTAAAGTTATGATAATTTTTGGCACTGGGAAAATATTTTTTATTAATATTTTATTATTATTTAATATTATTTAAATCAATTTATTACATAAATAAATTATATTAATTCATATATAATATAAAAATTACATTTTATATTTTATAAAATAATATTATAGTAAACAAGCTCTTAGTAGAAAAATAAAGATTTTTTTATTTTTATATTAATTATTTAATTTTGGTCGGAAATAGAAAAATCATTTTAAATCGAAAAAAATTATGGAAATTGTTTTCAAAGCATTAAATATTTTAGGATTTTTTGGAAATTTAAAATTTGAAATAAATTTCTGAAATAATTTTTTTTATTAATTTTCAAATGGATATTTAATTAAGTGTATTTTTTTTTAAAATATTTTCTTAGCTATAAAACAAGGCCTAGACTTTTATATATTAAAATTAAAAAATCATTTTATTAATTTATATGTATGTGTGTGTGTGTGTGTTGTAATATATACAAGTAATAGGGGTGAATATGCTAAATGTTAAAGGAATTTATTATAGCCTTCATTCCATAAAGAGTCAGTAAATAGAACTCACTTGTATTATATCATGTATCAGAATGAATAAAAATGTCTTCTCTCTCTAATGGCGTCTACTCTTGTGTAACGACCCGCCTTTTCGATCCTCGAAAGTTGGCACCTAATGCATCTGCGGTATTACAATGCCGAGCATCAAGTACCGGAAAGGCAGATTACTAGAGTAAAAAGAAAAAGTACAGAGAAAAATAGAATCTCACAACGGAACGATAACATATAATATAACAAAGATAGTAGAAGTTGTCACTCTAAGATACATGGTATATCAGAGTTAAAAACAAACCTCATAAGCCTAGACAGTTATAACATCTTGACCTTACAATTGTTGATTGGTATATATGAAAGTACGGCAGAAAATAAAAACACTACGGTAGGTGAACATCTAGCTCTACTCTATGAGCTCCATGTCCCACCAACGACAACCTGAAAAAATACTCGTTTTGACCCGAGCATTATAATAAAATAACACCCGGATCGGTCTGGAAAACCAGCAAGAGAAAGCTCAAGTAATGTGGTGAACATATAATAATTCGGTGAGATCACGCCACTAAACACAGAATGGGTTTTACCTCACAAGAACAACATCCATGGATGAAAAAATGAAAAGAAGTCGGAATAAAATCAGACTTGAAAGAATGGAAACAAATAATTAAACATCTAGAAGTGCTCCGGCCACTTCTCGATGTAATTAAAAAACGATTCAAAGATTTGAATCAAATAAGAAAAGGGAATTTTCCAACAATGACTAGGAGGGTGCACCTCCTTACCGAAAGTATACCTCTAGAATATACTTGAGAACTACAATGACTTTCGAAAACCTCCAAGCCAGACCCCGCCAACCTTACCGAGAATTCGAGTATTTCACATCTTAGTAGGAAATAACCAAAACCAATCTAGAGTAGATGTGATGATACCATAATGAGAGCAAGCCTACATAGCTTGGCCCCCACTCGCTCTTTTGTTTAGTCATTTCTGACAAAGGATATCAACGCCCAAATGAGCAACAAATTGTCTTAGATCAATGAAAACACAAAGAAATAGCAAAATCGATAGTCAATAAATCAACTATCGAGAATAACAAATTGGTCGTATATAAAAATTAAATCTCTAAAAATATTTAACTCACACTTGTGCTGACCTTCACATCACAAATATTTGTTAAAAAACTTTAAAAACAACACTCTTTAAAATATTATTTTTAAAGGAAATATTATATTTCTAAGTGTATTAAAAAAAGGTAAAAACAAATGTCATTAAAATATTGTTTACTATAAACCCAAAACAATTTACACTTAGCTTTATTTTTAAAACATTCCTTTTTAAAAGATTTTCATTTATAAACTATTGTTTATAACTTTCAAAACAACATTTATTTTCCTGGAAGATAATAAATCAATTTAAAATACTTTATAAATTCGAAACAGTGTTAATCATCAAGAAAGATAATTAATATAACTCATTTATAAATTTAAAATCACATTAATTATCTCGAAAGAAGATTAATCAATTTATAATCTTTTTTATATATATAACAAAATTAATTATCCCAAAAGATAATTTATAATCCTTTTGTAAATTTAAAATAATATTAATTATCCTAAAAGATAATTAATCAAATTTATAATCTTTTTTTAAAATTTAAAACAACATTAATTATCTCAAAGGAAAATAAATCCAATTTATAATCTTTTTACAAATTTAAAACAATATTAATTTCCTGAAAGATAATTTATCAAATTTATAATCTTTTTATAAATTTAAAACAATCACTGATTATGCCGAAAGAAAATTATCAAATTTAACTTCTTTTATAAAATTTACACAACGCTTATCATTTATTCCAAAATCCTCAAAAATACATGAAAATATGGTTTAAACAACTTTCAAAGTGCAAAACGCGACCAAACTTTTGTTTTGTAAAAATACAAGCATAAGTTCAACGCACACAAAGGTCTAAGGAGTTGATATTTCTTAAGTGACGATGTAGCGATAATCGCCATAACGACAATTGCACAAATCAAACAGTAGGTTATAAATACTTCAACCAAACATCAATATAAGCAACATAAGAATATAAGTAAGATGCATACAATAGTAGATTAATAATGGCGAGAAACTCCTTAGGGCCTCTCTACAAAAGTCCCCTGCAAAACAATGGTTATTTATGCAATCCGCTTTTCAAGTGGGAATTAAAATCCAAACCAACAATCAAACAATAATAATAAACATATTATTATAAAAAATTAGCAATCAATTGCTAACATGTCATTTTAATCAATCCACATATTTATTAACTTCAAAAATAATCTTTTTACTTTGCATGCATATAACAGTGATTTATTCTGCTCGACAGATGTCCAAAATAATCTATTCAATTTAATTATTGTAACGACCCAGAATTTTTGATAATTAAAATTCGAATATTTAATTGATTTTTAATATTAATAAATGAATTTAATAAGTCGAATGATTTATTTTTCGAATATTGGGTTTAATTTGATAATTAAATCGATAAATTAAATAGTGGAATTCCAGAGATAATTGAAAATCGTGTTTAAAATGATTGAAAATGATTTGGAAAAATTTATTTAATCATACTGGAGTTATAGAAAGGTTATAGAACTTTTAAAATTGAATTTGGAGTAAATCTGTGAAAATCGAATATTTTAATATTTAATTATCGACTGTAGAAATAGCCAATTTTCGAACAGTCTCAGAATTGATTGAGACCAGTTCCATTGGATCCGTAATAGTTAGTTATTATCGGATTTCAATTTTCGTATCAATCGGAGTTGTCGTTTGACCGTGACAGCTCGAAACGCATCGATATCGTTTTAATTTTAATTCGGCGAGTTAAAATAGTCATTTTTCAAACAGTCTCGGATTTCGACGAAACCAGTTTCATCGGATCCGTAATGTGAAATTATTGCATGGTTTCAAATTTCGTAATTTTTGGAATTACCGTTTGTCCGGTACAAATTAAAACGCCTCGAAATCGATTTAAATCGGTTTAATTTAAATTGATCGTTTTTCTCCGTATCTCGCACAGATGTCCGAATTAGCTTCCGAAACCTGTTCCATTGCGTTCGGAACGCGGGGTAAACCTTACGAACGTCAGCCGGCACGCTCGAATCGGAGTTCGAAAAAATTCGATGAATAGTAAAATTGGCCATTTTCTATAAAAGGACTTCATTATCTTCATTTGCAAAAGAGAATAGCTAGGGTCTCAATTCAACGTCTCAGCCGCCACTTCATAACCGAACGGCCAGAAAACTCCCATGTTCTCCCTCATTTTTCTCTTGATCCACTCAGTATTAACGAAAGATGTCAACTACAATATTGGGGAGGGCAGTGAGATCTAGTAGTTCAACGGTTGTGATGGGAAAATACGAAGTAGATCGCTCTATTTTTGGGCCCGTTCGTGCTCGTTCTAGGCACGATTTTCGAGAGCCACAGGGGACCGAGCTTTATGGTGCTAACGGCGGTGGTGGAGGGGGCTGAGATGAGTCGAATGGCGGTGGTGTGATGGGTTCTCGTTGTCGTTGGTGGTTGTGGTATCGAACCCTAGTTCGTAGAGTTGGGTTTGGTTGCGTTCGAAATTGTCTGGGAGGGAAAAGCGATGGAGAAGGAGCTTGAAGTTGGGGCCGTGATTTCTCAACCTGGGGTGAACGGTTCAGATTTGAAGAGGTTTAAAAATCAAAAGAAAATTGTAATTTAAATTATATTATAATTCGTACGATGTTTAAAATACCCTAACTTCGTCATACGATATCAGAAATTGACGAAACGAAAAGTGTTGGAATCGTATCGTCGAACACTACGCGATGCAATTGGTTTGGAGTCGTTTGGAGTCAATGAAAATTTCGGGTAAAATTAAACGCGCGTTTAATTTTATTCGAAATAAACGCTGGAATCAGAATTAAAATCAAGGTGAGATCTTCTCACTCAAATTTGAATGTGGAATTATTTACAGTTATTGATTGATGATTGACTGTTTGGATGTGCTATTAGATATTATAGGATATATATCTATATATAGCAGTATATACATATTGGCATATGTATATATTGGATTGATTGATTTCCCGCCTCGTATAGCGGATGAGACCCTATTGCGCCGTTAGTAAGCGGATTTATAAAAACCTATATACCGCGATAATTCCGTACTGGAGCGGAATTGGTATTGTGCTAACATTTTTGGATGCAGGGAAACAGGTTGGAGGGATCCAACAGGATTCCTCAACTGTATTTATTTATTTACAGATGTTGGTATGTATTCTGTTATCATATGTTGAGATATGATATTGACTGTTGTGATTGACTAATTGATGCGTTGCATCATTGGATTCAAGTTTTTAAAATAACGACTTTTAATTTAAAAGGATTTTTAAAGTGATCTTTGAAATTATACGTTTTATTAAATTTTGAAGTGATTTATTTTAAATAAATAAACGTTCAAATATTAAAGTTATAAAAGTTAAGATTTTTGTGAAATACGACAAAAATGTTATTTTTGAAATAAATAATTGATAAAGATTATGAAATAGTTTAAATTGGAATTGTTGAAGTATTTTAAACAATTCATATAAAAAGATTTATTAAAATTGATATTTTATAAATTAAAAATATTGGAATTTTGAAATGAGTTTTATTAAGCGTTAAGGTCAAATAAAAAAATGGATTTCATAAGCGAATTGAAATTTATAGATTTATAAATTGTGAAGTTACGAAATGAATAGATTTTGTAAAACAAAAAGATTTATAAGCAATTATCTTATAAATCGGATTTTGACATTTAGATGAGAAATGAATGGATGTTGTAAATAAATGAATTATAAGTTCTTAACTTATAATATAGACCTCCGGTATATAATTGAGATATATAAGTTGAATTGGATAACTTAGAAATCGAAGTTTTATAAATAGAAATGGGATTTATAAACATTGTTTTATAAATTAAAAATCAATAGAATTTGATAATTTAACATTGAAGTTATTAAAGGAGATATATTCGTGATTTTGGACAGCGAATTATCCTTTAAGTTAAATGTGTAGAAATTGTTAAAATTGGGATAGTGATTATATTCACGATTTTGGACAGTGAATATATATTATTGAATAAAATCAATATATTTTGGGAAAAGGGATATTGTTAAATGAAGTTGTTTTAAAAAGATGTTTTAAAACGTGTGAATTATCGAAATCATAGATTTCAACAGTTCTTGTTGAAATAAACGTTTTCGAGTAATTTAAGGAAATGGTGGACTATAACACTGTTGTTATAGTAAATGATTTCCGAAAGGAAATGTTTTTTATGTAGTATTGGGATTTATATATCTATCTTAAAATTCGAATCCCTATCCTAGTGATTTTGAGTCGTCGTAACGATGTTTTACGCAACATTCGTTTTGACTCAAATAAATGTGTTTAAAGAGAATGATTTCCTTAAAGGATGAATGTATACTTAATTTTGATTTAAGTATAACGAATATTTTCAAATGTTGAAAATAAATAGATTTGTGAAATACTTATTTTTTTCAAATAAGTATGGAATGTTTTCCAATATGAAATGAACTGTTTTGAGATTTTATCTTCTAAAGATAAAGTGAAAATGTGGAAATTGATTTGAAATTGTTTTCAAACGGTTAAGTGTGGAAATTTTATATCTAGTAAAGATATTTTGGAAGATAAAATAATGTGGAAAATTATTGGGAATCTGATGATGTTGCGCATCTTTATTGATAGTTAAATAACCGACTATCAATAATTACCTTTAGATAGGTATTTGTTGTGAATTGGATGAATTTGAATGCCACACTTATTTTTGAATAAGCGCTCACTATTCGGGTTAACCGGGAAAGGACCATGGGGTCGTATAACCCATTCCGAATATGTGATACGTCGTTATGAATTGCATTCGAAGACCGGTGTTGAAGACCGGATATTTTTGAAAACGGAAGGATTACCGTCGAGTTACTCTACATCGACTGATCTTCGATTTAGAGGTTTTATCACCCTTAGTGACGGGAAGTCCTGACGTGATTGAAAATTATCCGGATATGCAAGGGCTTCGTGAGAAGTGCCTTCGGTTCTGTTCGATCCCGGAACAGACTTGTATGGATTGTGTGTCTGACGTTACAATTTGAGATATAAAGCTGATTTCTTTCAAATACATTTCTGTTGGTGGCGGAGAATTTATTCTCTTAGCTTAACACCCTTCTCTGAGACGTACGAGCTCAGAGGTTATGTAGTTGAAATTTATCAACGATATATCCCAATTTGGTAACGTGGCATACTGAGTGTTGCTGTGAAATGATCAGTGTTTGATCATTTGTGATATGATCATTTGTTTGATCTTATATCTTTGTGATCATAGGTTGATCATTTTGTTTGACCCGAAGCAGGGCTTTTTGTAGAAAGCGTAGCTTTGTGGACGAGACTTCGTCGAGCCTCACACCCCGGAAATGGTCGAAACAGGACGAATGCGGCAAGGTTCTAGGGAGTAGCGCCCCTTAGTGTATGTCATTCCTTCTGGATAAAGGTGGTATCATGGTATGGAGCCCAGATACTTAACCTCTGTGGTTACTGCATTATTATTATCTATGTGGTTTGTTGGAAATCGGGGATCCTCGGGAAGATCGGTGACGATCGGGGGATGGCATACGCGTGTCAGTAGTTACCTATTTTTGCAGAGGTAACCCGGCCTTGTGTTGGCAGAGATCCGGTTAGGTTCTCGGGTCGTCTATTCCAGGGACGTACCCATCATGGATAGGAAGTTCCTTAGCCTGACCATTTGTTGGAAATCCAAAGAAACAATACGTGACTTGTACGGTTTTAGTTGTAGAACCTGCCATCTAATATGGCAGCTATAGCAAGCATACTATAATGGTACCTATGCTGGCTAAGATTTATATTATACTTTCGAAATGTTTTCTACACTATGCACTAATAATAATATCAAAAATGATTTGATTTTGCGTAGTAAGCATCTTTGACTATCATAAGAAGAAATCTCCTCCAAGTCTGCGTTTGCATTGTGTGTGTGGCGGGAGGTCTTATGGTAGTTTCATTTTCCAAAAGCATTTCGAATTGACTTTAAAATTATCCTGTTGTTTATTTTAAAGAATAACTGTTTTACGATCTCACACCAGTCACCATGACTGACTCGGAGTTTATTGTTCCCTTCTAAACTCTGGGTGCCCACCAATTTCCACACGGGCAGCCTAGAGTTATATTATCAGGATATTCTGGATATTCTGGAGCTTTGGAGATAAGCTGGAGGACGAGACGTAGTATTTGTATCTGATAGTATTTATTCCGCTGTGTATTCTGTATGAGGACAAGTTCATATAACTGTCCATTGTTGTTTATTGACTCTGATGATATGATGTGATGTAATGTAATAACAGATATAATTCTTTTGTTTTTAAATGATATTCATTTATCTATTATATATTGTTCCGCTGCGATGTGTAAGATTCTGATATTGTTCTGTCTCTGTTCTGTATCTGTTGTTGTTTTGTTGTTCTTCTTCTCTTTTTCTTCTATCTTCTTCTTCTTCTACTTTTTCTTTTTCTTAAAACCATAACTTTTCGGGTTTCCGGCATTCGATGGCTCAGCAGTCGATAAAGTGAGTATCGATGTTGAATTTTCGAAAGTTGAAAATTTACGGGATGTTACATTTGGTATCAGAGCATATGGTTAAGCGACAACCCTGCTCTGTTGGGTGTTACTCATTAGAGATAGAGTCAGTAGTACTCTAGAATGAGTTGAGTGTAATAATAGATACGAGTGCGTATTTGTTAGTGAATATAAAATTGTTTTATATTGTGATGATTGATTTGTTGAGTGGTATATGGATTCTGGTCGGTATTGTCCGTACAACTCTATCGATAGGAATCTCTAAACACTTGAATAGAACAATTCGGCACAGTATTGTTTTAAAATAGGGTAAATGAGATAATTTTGCCCAAAACTATTTTCGTATAGAAAATAAATGTTTTCTATAAAGTACTATAGTATATGGTTGCATGGATGTTAGGAAAGTGATAATGTTGAAATGTTATCATTAAGTTTGAAATTGAATAAGAAATTGAAATTGTAACTCCAAAGTTAAGAAATAAATTCACACGCAAATGAATTTAAAGAATGTAAATTATAAATGTGATTTGTAATTTAAAACGGAATTCCAGAGAAGTTTTTGGAAATATTTTGAAAAGAATTTGAAAATTTTGGAGATTTGAAAAGTTTAAATCATTTTTGATTTGAAAATGGATTTCAAAGCTTTTGAAAAGTATTTTGGAGAGATGAAAGCTCTAAACTCTTTTCGGTCGCTGGAAAATAACTTCGATGATGACCGCGGCATCGTCGGTGTTCATTTTTGGGTTTCCAAAAGAGAAATTGCTGCCAAATTTGTTTTAAATAGAAGTTGTTTGAAAAATTTGGGTTTTGGTTTTGGAAATTCAAAGGATGATTTGAATTGTTTTCAAAAATGGTTTTGAAAAAGATTGAAAAGACTCTGGAATGCTATATAAAAATATTTATGAAATATAACTAAGTTGATAACTTATACAATTTGATTTTTGATCGAATAAATTTAACTTAAGAAATGAAGTTAAATCAAAGTAAGTATAAGTGAATCAATTAAATGAAGAGTGTAATTCTTTAAGTGAAACTTGATATTGAAATTATTCTAAGTTGATGATTGAACAAAAGAATAAAATTGGGATTCGAATTGAAAATGAAAGAATGTGTGAACGAATAAACAAATTTTGCAAATTTAAGTGCAAGAAAATGAAATTGAATGTTAAAGTTCATTTTGAATTTGAAAGTAAATAGAACTAGAATTGGAAATGAATTAGTAATTGGAACTAATTTAAAATAGTGCAGTTATGAATGGAAAATAATTGATAAAATTCAATATTCAGAAGTTAAATAGAATTCAAATAGAATTGAAATTGTAAACTGAATCCAAATTGAATGGAATTGTGAATTGAAATTCAAATGAATATGTGTAACTTCAATAGTGAATTAGAAATGTATAAGCAGTTTACATTGGAATTTTTGTAATAAAATTTGCAAAATGGTTTGAATGTGTAACTAGATATTATGGCTAGTAGGACATGCAGGTGTTATAAAAGGAATTGGAAAATTTATTTCAAAGATGAGTTTGAATTGCTCGAAAAAGGTATGTATTTAAATTTAAATATGAGATTTGATGACTTATTTCTCTAGCCGCTTGGCTTTTTCTTTTCTTTTTGAAATCTGAGAGTCCGTAGGGACGTTTTGTAGTCGTGCCGTATTAGCCGCGCAAAGGAGACGCTGGCAAAATTTTTCGAAAATTTCGAGTGTTAGAAAAATTTGAGAAAATTTTGAAAGTTTGAAATTTGAATTTAAACTCGAATTTGAATTTTGAAGTTAAACGATATTGTTTGAAACTTAGAATTGAAATTGGAAAACGTGTTGAATAACAACGAATCTTTATTAAAGAGATTTGTTTTGATGAATTGATAAAACTATTAGATGTTGAAAAATGATAGACGAGTTAAGGACCATTTTTCCTAACTTGTAATTTCGAGGACGAAATTCTTTTAAGGGGGGAAGTTTGTAACGACCCAGAATTTTTGATAATTAAAATTCGAATATTTAATTGATTTTTAATATTAATAAATGAATTTAATAAGTCGAATGATTTATTTTTCGAATATTGGGTTTAATTTGATAATTAAATCGATAAATTAAATAGTGGAATTCCAGAGATAATTGAAAATCGTGTTTAAAATGATTGAAAATGATTTGGAAAAATTTATTTAATCATACTGGAGTTATAGAAAGGTTATAGAACTTTTAAAATTGAATTTGGAGTAAATCTGTGAAAATCGAATATTTTAATATTTAATTATCGACTGTAGAAATAGCCAATTTTCGAACAGTCTCAGAATTGATTGAGACCAGTTCCATTGGATCCGTAATAGTTAGTTATTATCGGATTTCAATTTTCGTATCAATCGGAGTTGTCGTTTGACCGTGACAGCTCGAAACGCATCGATATCGTTTTAATTTTAATTCGGCGAGTTAAAATAGTCATTTTTCAAACAGTCTCGGATTTCGACGAAACCAGTTTCATCGGATCCGTAATGTGAAATTATTGCATGGTTTCAAATTTCGTAATTTTTGGAATTACCGTTTGTCCGGTACAAATTAAAACGCCTCGAAATCGATTTAAATCGGTTTAATTTAAATTGATCGTTTTTCTCCGTATCTCGCACAGATGTCCGAATTAGCTTCCGAAACCTGTTCCATTGCGTTCGGAACGCGGGGTAAACCTTACGAACGTCAGCCGGCACGCTCGAATCGGAGTTCGAAAAAATTCGATGAATAGTAAAATTGGCCATTTTCTATAAAAGGACTTCATTATCTTCATTTGCAAAAGAGAATAGCTAGGGTTTCAATTCAACGTCTCAGCCGCCACTTCATAACCGAACGGCCAGAAAACTCCCATGTTCTCCCTCATTTTTCTCTTGATCCACTCAGTATTAACGAAAGATGTCAACTACAATATTGGGGAGGGCAGTGAGATCTAGTAGTTCAACGGTTGTGATGGGAAAATACGAAGTAGATCGCTCTATTTTTGGGCCCGTTCGTGCTCGTTCTAGGCACGATTTTCGAGAGCCACAGGGGACCGAGCTTTATGGTGCTAACGGCGGTGGTGGAGGGGGCTGAGATGAGTCGAATGGCGGTGGTGTGATGGGTTCTCGTTGTCGTTGGTGGTTGTGGTATCGAACCCTAGTTCGTAGAGTTGGGTTTGGTTGCGTTCGAAATTGTCTGGGAGGGAAAAGCGATGGAGAAGGAGCTTGAAGTTGGGGCCGTGATTTCTCAACCTGGGGTGAACGGTTCAAATTTGAAGAGGTTTAAAAATCAAAAGAAAATTGTAATTTAAATTATATTATAATTCGTACGATGTTTAAAATACCCTAACTTCGTCATACGATATCAGAAATTGACGAAACGAAAAGTGTTGGAATCGTATCGTCGAACACTACGCGATGCAATTGGTTTGGAGTCGTTTGGAGTCAATGAAAATTTCGGGTAAAATTAAACGCGCGTTTAATTTTATTCGAAATAAACGCTGGAATCAGAATTAAAATCAAGGTGAGATCTTCTCACTCAAATTTGAATGTGGAATTATTTACAGTTATTGATTGATGATTGACTGTTTGGATGTGCTATTAGATATTATAGGATATATATCTATATATAGCAGTATATACATATTGGCATATGTATATATTGGATTGATTGATTTCCCGCCTCGTATAGCGGATGAGACCCTATTGCGCCGTTAGTAAGCGGATTTATAAAAACCTATATACCGCGATAATTCCGTACTGGAGCGGAATTGGTATTGTGCTAACATTTTTGGATGCAGGGAAACAGGTTGGAGGGATCCAACAGGATTCCTCAACTGTATTTATTTATTTACAGATGTTGGTATGTATTCTGTTATCATATGTTGAGATATGATATTGACTGTTGTGATTGACTAATTGATGCGTTGCATCATTGGATTCAAGTTTTTAAAATAACGACTTTTAATTTAAAAGGATTTTTAAAGTGATCTTTGAAATTATACGTTTTATTAAATTTTGAAGTGATTTATTTTAAATAAATAAACGTTCAAATATTAAAGTTATAAAAGTTAAGATTTTTGTGAAATACGACAAAAATGTTATTTTTGAAATAAATAATTGATAAAGATTATGAAATAGTTTAAATTGGAATTGTTGAAGTATTTTAAACAATTCATATAAAAAGATTTATTAAAATTGATATTTTATAAATTAAAAATATTGGAATTTTGAAATGAGTTTTATTAAGCGTTAAGGTCAAATAAAAAAATGGATTTCATAAGCGAATTGAAATTTATAGATTTATAAATTGTGAAGTTACGAAATGAATAGATTTTGTAAAACAAAAAGATTTATAAGCAATTATCTTATAAATCGGATTTTGACATTTAGATGAGAAATGAATGGATGTTGTAAATAAATGAATTATAAGTTCTTAACTTATAATATAGACCTCCGGTATATAATTGAGATATATAAGTTGAATTGGATAACTTAGAAATCGAAGTTTTATAAATAGAAATGGGATTTATAAACATTGTTTTATAAATTAAAAATCAATAGAATTTGATAATTTAACATTGAAGTTATTAAAGGAGATATATTCGTGATTTTGGACAGCGAATTATCCTTTAAGTTAAATGTGTAGAAATTGTTAAAATTGGGATAGTGATTATATTCACGATTTTGGACAGTGAATATATATTATTGAATAAAATCAATATATTTTGGGAAAAGGGATATTGTTAAATGAAGTTGTTTTAAAAAGATGTTTTAAAACGTGTGAATTATCGAAATCATAGATTTCAACAGTTCTTGTTGAAATAAACGTTTTCGAGTAATTTAAGGAAATGGTGGACTATAACACTGTTGTTATAGTAAATGATTTCCGAAAGGAAATGTTTTTTATGTAGTATTGGGATTTATATATCTATCTTAAAATTCGAATCCCTATCCTAGTGATTTTGAGTCGTCGTAACGATGTTTTACGCAACATTCGTTTTGACTCAAATAAATGTGTTTAAAGAGAATGATTTCCTTAAAGGATGAATGTATACTTAATTTTGATTTAAGTATAACGAATATTTTCAAATGTTGAAAATAAATAGATTTGTGAAATACTTATTTTTTTCAAATAAGTATGGAATGTTTTCCAATATGAAATGAACTGTTTTGAGATTTTATCTTCTAAAGATAAAGTGAAAATGTGGAAATTGATTTGAAATTGTTTTCAAACGGTTAAGTGTGGAAATTTTATATCTAGTAAAGATATTTTGGAAGATAAAATAATGTGGAAAATTATTGGGAATCTGATGATGTTGCGCATCTTTATTGATAGTTAAATAACCGACTATCAATAATTACCTTTAGATAGGTATTTGTTGTGAATTGGATGAATTTGAATGCCACACTTATTTTTGAATAAGCGCTCACTATTCGGGTTAACCGGGAAAGGACCATGGGGTCGTATAACCCATTCCGAATATGTGATACGTCGTTATGAATTGCATTCGAAGACCGGTGTTGAAGACCGGATATTTTTGAAAACGGAAGGATTACCGTCGAGTTACTCTACATCGACTGATCTTCGATTTAGAGGTTTTATCACCCTTAGTGACGGGAAGTCCTGACGTGATTGAAAATTATCCGGATATGCAAGGGCTTTGTGAGAAGTGCCTTCGGTTCTGTTCGATCCCGGAACAGACTTGTATGGATTGTGTGTCTGACGTTACAATTTGAGATATAAAGCTGATTTCTTTCAAATACATTTCTGTTGGTGGCGGAGAATTTATTCTCTTAGCTTAACACCCTTCTCTGAGACGTACGAGCTCAGAGGTTATGTAGTTGAAATTTATCAACGATATATCCCAATTTGGTAACGTGGCATACTGAGTGTTGCTGTGAAATGATCAGTGTTTGATCATTTGTGATATGATCATTTGTTTGATCTTATATCTTTGTGATCATAGGTTGATCATTTTGTTTGACCCGAAGCAGGGCTTTTTGTAGAAAGCGTAGCTTTGTGGACGAGACTTCGTCGAGCCTCACACCCCGGAAATGGTCGAAACAGGACGAATGCGGCAAGGTTCTAGGGAGTAGCGCCCCTTAGTGTATGTCATTCCTTCTGGATAAAGGTGGTATCATGGTATGGAGCCCAGATACTTAACCTCTGTGGTTACTGCATTATTATTATCTATGTGGTTTGTTGGAAATCGGGGATCCTCGGGAAGATCGGTGACGATCGGGGGATGGCATACGCGTGTCAGTAGTTACCTATTTTTGCAGAGGTAACCCGGCCTTGTGTTGGCAGAGATCCGGTTAGGTTCTCGGGTCGTCTATTCCAGGGACGTACCCATCGTGGATAGGAAGTTCCTTAGCCTGACCATTTGTTGGAAATCCAAAGAAACAATACGTGACTTGTACGGTTTTAGTTGTAGAACCTGCCATCTAATATGGCAGCTATAGCAAGCATACTATAATGGTACCTATGCTGGCTAAGATTTATATTATACTTTCGAAATGTTTTCTACACTATGCACTAATAATAATATCAAAAATGATTTGATTTTGCGTAGTAAGCATCTTTGACTATCATAAGAAGAAATCTCCTCCAAGTCTGCGTTTGCATTGTGTGTGTGGCGGGAGGTCTTATGGTAGTTTCATTTTCCAAAAGCATTTCGAATTGACTTTAAAATTATCCTGTTGTTTATTTTAAAGAATAACTGTTTTACGATCTCACACCAGTCACCATGACTGACTCGGAGTTTATTGTTCCCTTCTAAACTCTGGGTGCCCACCAATTTCCACACGGGCAGCCTAGAGTTATATTATCAGGATATTCTGGATATTCTGGAGCTTTGGAGATAAGCTGGAGGACGAGACGTAGTATTTGTATCTGATAGTATTTATTCCGCTGTGTATTCTGTATGAGGACAAGTTCATATAACTGTCCATTGTTGTTTATTGACTCTGATGATATGATGTGATGTAATGTAATAACAGATATAATTCTTTTGTTTTTAAATGATATTCATTTATCTATTATATATTGTTCCGCTGCGATGTGTAAGATTCTGATATTGTTCTGTCTCTGTTCTGTATCTGTTGTTGTTTTGTTGTTCTTCTTCTCTTTTTCTTCTATCTTCTTCTTCTTCTACTTTTTCTTTTTCTTAAAACCATAACTTTTCGGGTTTCCGGCATTCGATGGCTCAGCAGTCGATAAAGTGAGTATCGATGTTGAATTTTCGAAAGTCGAAAATTTCGGGATGTTACAATTATAGTAGAATGGTGTATTATTCTACTAAATAGATATCATAAATGAAGTATAACTAATTTAACTACGTTAAGCGTATTTAGATTAAATCACTATAATTTTGTCATTAATTTATACTTCATTAAAACTATTAACTATCATCCAAGCATTCAACAATAATCTATTGCAACATTGATCTCTTACATTTTATTTAGAGGTGAGTAAAACCCACTGAAATTCCAGTTGACGCTTTCATGTTCCGGTTTGATCTATATTCGAACAAAATTTAGCTCCAAATTCAACGAAACTAATTCCAATGCGTAGATGACATCAATACGAGTCCAACGCAAAAGACAGCGCCCAAATCTGACCTCATATGAGATAGTTATTGAATTTATAAGAATTCGAACTATTTAAATTAATTAATTTACATTAATTAACACTAATTACCATCATTGGTTAAAATCCCAAACTAGAAAACATGCACAAGCACACATACATGCAACCAATGTCGATCACTTCCATCGCCAATTTCTTCATCACCTCTCGACGAATCAAAGAACCGTCGACTCAATTGCAACACACTTTGCAAGCTCATCACAATCGACATAACCACCCACGCTCCGATGCCCTCAATCAAAACGTGACTTGGGTTTCATCCACCTACCGTACACACTATGCGATTCACCTAGAGGAGCCACACTCCACCAAAACGTCGCCGCCGACCCGCCTTCCCGCAATAAGCACTAATCCACACTCTGCCGTGCCTTACTCCACCTGTAACTCTCACAAATCAAAACCCTAGCTTCCCAACTACACACAACTAAACTGTCGAACTCTGCCAAACAACGTCGCACTCGACAAACAACATATGGATATGAAGCTTAACTTCATATGAGTACAGCGGAACAAACGACATAATTTTTTGTAGAGTAATATTTTTTTTTGATTTTATATGGAGGAGGCCATGATTTGGTTTACAGGAAATATAGAATGAAAAAGAGAAAGGAAGAATGAAATGTGAATTTGTTTAATTTATAAACAAAATCAATTTCTTACTTCAAACACAAGCTAAACAAAATTTTAAAGAAAACCTAAATTCTCAAGCCACCCATCACATCACCAAAAGTTATTTTGAAAATTTTGAATTTTGATTTGATTTGAAAAGTTTTAAAAAGAAAGTTTTGTGGTATTTCGTTACATAATGTTCCGTTCATGTACAAACCATGAATGGCAAAAATAGAAATACGATTGTGCACTAAAATGCGACATGATCACCAATCAACAATAAAATACACAGATTATTTCATTCTGCAAAATTTCAAAAAAATACCATCGTTTGCCAAAAAATACGTCAATTGAAAATTTAAATATTTTCCAAATTAAAAAGTATGAAAAATCCTATAAATTCATTTAAAAATACGTCATTAAAAATTAAGTTGTTTTATTAACAATTGATTTCCTTGTTATTTATTCGAACTATGTATTACTGTAAATAAATTTACAAAATGAGTTCACCATTATTATTTATTAAGTAAAAAGAGTTAAATAAGGCTATTAAATCCATTTAGTTAATATTTGATTCACAATCCAAATATTTAAATAATCTCCATAATTTGAATACAAGTTATTTAGATTTTTAACCACCAATTATTTAAATATTAAAAATTAATTAAATATTAAAAATCAAAACGATGAAATTCTGGGATGTTACATTGTCCTCCCTTAAAAAGAATTTCATCTTCAAAATTCCCTGTAACAACCCGTACCTTCATGGCCTACATTTCGACAAAAATCGAAACCCAAGTCCATCAAAGCACAGATCGTTGGATTTATTACTTGCACATAAGCATGAGCATTATTAGAGATTGATAGAAATCTAAACTCACAGCCAAAATAATAATTGGATAAGAATACTGACTATGACTACTATCTTGGAATTAATGGTATTCCTTGGATAGTAGACTGTCACATCAGCATCGAGCATAAGAGAAAAGAGGCTTCTCCACTTACCAAACACGTCCAGCTCTAGTAACCTATTCTTCTAAATCTATCATGTGGTTTGTAATAAGGAGGGGGTCAGAACAATGTTCTGGTGATTAGAAAATTTATAAAATGTCCAAAACATAAATTTATATTGATTGGTTTTCATTTAACTGTTATGTCTATTGAGGTTAGCAATTCTAATCTAACCTTGCATTACACACATGATTACTTACCTACCCATTCCCAAGGTACGAAATCTTGATGAAGCCGTATCAACCACACAATACTTCCAAGTCCATTAGCCACTTGATACTTCTAAATATGAAGCGGACTTCTACTATCGCCACATAATACTTTTAAAAGAGCAATAAGTAGACTTTGCAATTTAAGACCTCAATCGAGGTAGACTCCGTCATTTAAGACCTATTCCCAAGGTGGACTTCTAGCTTCATCATTATTGGTCTATTGGTCCTAACTACAGAGATCTTTACCACTATATATGGCCTTATAATTTATAATAGTCATACCACTAGCGCATCTATCGTTATTAAAGACTTAGCAATGTGAGACAATATACCCAAGCCACTTAATACCTCATTAATAAGGACTATGTAGGCCTCTAATCTTTTAACACCTATTTATAGGTAGGTTTTTGCCATTTAATACCTAACCCCAAGGCGGACACTTCACTGGTACTATCTAGCTGACAATGCTTTGAAATCTCATTAGGCTACTTAATACCTCTTTTATAGGAAAGAGGCGGACCTTACAGCCTCTTAATACCTCAAACCTGAAGCGAACCTCTTCCGAGATATCTAGTATCACTCATATGAATATGGAATCTCATTAGATTACTTCTTTTGGTAGGGGGCCCTAAGATAGCCAATTAATACCTTAACACCGAAGTATACCTTTTTAGAGATATCCCTCACCACTCCTAATTTCAAATTTGGACCATTTAATACTTTCCAATCAAGAAAGCAAGTCCAATCTCTCACGTCATCACGGGTCCTAGAATTAGTGATATCTCACATCAGTAGTAAGTGCACTCGACTGTTGGTAGCCTCAAAGTAAAGGGCAGTCTTCCGTCGAGTGACTCTACTGACCTCGCATTACTAACCTACTAAGTCCCATTAATCATCCTAAGTCTTTATTTATACTATCTTACGTTGACATTGGACTTAGCTTACTAATTCCCTTATTATTTAAGGCAATAAGATTTACCTCAAATACTTATCTACCCATAAATCCCCTTTTAATGCTCATAAATGTCAATTTGTAAAATCCTAACGGACGTTTCCTGAGACATTTATGAATGATTACAAATTTCAAATTAGTAACCTTTCTATATCTGTTCCATTTTTATCAGTCCCATTAATCCATTTGTCTCTATTAATTTATGAATGATCTACATACAACCTACGTACTCATCTAAAGGTTCTTATTTACCCATTTACCTTCTTACCCACCCATAATTTTTTTAAAAACCATTTCATAAAAATTCCAACTTAGGTTCAAACATTTTTAAACGATACAACTTATTTATAAAACCTTTCATAAAATCATCTAAAATTATTAACTTGGACAATACCCTCTAGTATCCTAAGGGTGTATGTATATAAAACATTTGAGTTTTAATTCTATTCACTTTTAACTAATCAGATGTAGACACAAATAATTTTGGGTCTTTAAAACCGAGTCGACCAATTCAACCTCTTTAACCATTCAGTATGGTAAGTAACTAAGAAAAGTAGGATGCTGGTACCATTCTCAGTCCTAGAGTCTACTTTTTCTTGGACATCTCTAAGGTAAAGGTATTTATTAGCCGGCCCAATAACATTAAATAATATTTAACCTCCTAAGTGTTATCCAAAAGACACTATTTAATAAAACCAAGTTTATTAAACCTTCTTATTAAATTAACTCAATATTAAAACTTCATTTATTACCCATTTAAAATCAAGATACCTTTACATCCTGAAAACATAAGAGCCAAACAACCAAATTGTATTTCAAAAATCTTTTGAAGCGATACTATATATTTAATCCATAAAAATATACATATAGCCCAACTAACCCCAAAATGATACTAAGGAACTGCGTACTATGAAACAGTATCATACATTCCACTACCAAGAAGGGTAATACTCAAGAGAAGTGTCTGCTATCCCAACACATCTCTTTCCCATTTTAAGTTATTTTCGGGCCACTCGAACTTAAAAATACTTCTTCTAATCCAAAACCCTCTTTTTGAAACAATATTTTACAAATTTTCAACAAAATATTTATTACTAACTTACTTTTGGTTTGTTCAATTTGAACTTGTTTCAATCGTACAATGATAAAGGGAGTAATTTACTAAGTGCCCTACAACGTTTGCCTAGACAAACATTCGATCGTCCCCTAGAAGATTATTTAGATCGTCACAAAATAAATTGAAACTCATTATCCGAACCAATCCAAAGAAAATACTTCTTATTTAAAGCTTCCATATCCAAAAATTTCTCTTTGTTTAACAAAAATACTCCCAAAAAATACTTTTATTACTTTTCAAAATCTTGAAAACCATTTTTCAAAAGCACCGGGATTTAAATACTTAAGTTTCCTACTTAAATCTTTTTATCCTAAAGACCCATTCTTATAAACCAATTTTATAAATTCAATTCCTTATATAAAATCATTTCTAAATATTCTAACATTTAATAAACATCTTTGATTAAACCAAATCATTAGCCCAACATTAACATCGAACACCTTATAATCAAATTGTGAAACTTAATTCACAAGGTGTTCGTTTCAGTGTTTCTCGATTTTCTATTTACCTAACCCATGTTTAAAAAAAGGAAGCTACCTATTACACTCAACAACAGTCAATGTTAAAACTGGATGAGCACAACTAAACCAAATCCTAAATGATAATAACAGAATATTATCATTTCCTATTAAACAAGCATATCAAAATACTATACTTATTTTTTGAAAACCATTTTTGTATATATAAAATATATACCTTGGTAAAATTATTCCATTTACCAATTTTAAAACAATACTTGTAATATCCCGGAAATTTGGGGCAATATCAATTTAATAATCTGTTTAAATAATTAAATTGATTTGATGATCTTTGATAATTAAATCTGAATTGGTTTAATAATCTAATTAAATAAATATTTAATTAGTGAATTTGACTAATAAAATGATTTCTATTTATATATATATAAGTGTATATATTGTAAATAGATAAGCTTGGGTTTGTAATTTAAATAATAAATAAATTCGTGTTTTTCTAATATGTATATATATTGATAGTTTGGAGATTTGGATTTATTTAATATTAGCTTTTCAAAGTTATTTAAACAAAATAACTATATGGTTTAAAATGAGATTAATAATAAGATTTATTTTATTTTTGGATATTGCTTAATAAATATGATTTAAGAAGTATATAAATATATATAAGCTTAGAATACAATTCATATATGATATGATTAATTCATTTAATAATAATAGTAATTTATAATCTCTTTTATAAATTATTTCATAATTGATAAATTTGTTATTTCAATAATAATTATAATGTATTGTTTTATATATAGAGATAAATAAACTTTGATGTAAATAGAATTGTTATTTTCAAATTGAATGTGTTGTTTTAAAATTGACTTTAAATTGGATTTTTAAAATATAATTTGAATTTGAATGTAAATTAGTTTTGAAATTCAAAGATAGATATTTAAAATATTTGGATTTTAAAGTATATGTATAAACTTTTACTTATAAACATAATTGGTTTTATTTTCTTTTAAATACTTTATATATATATATATACATAAGTATTTAGTTAATAAAGAAAGGCATTTTATTTACATTTAAATAAATACAAATTACTTAAAAATACAAGTGTTATCATATTAAGGCTTGTTTAAACAAGTGTACACTAATAATACTATGTAAGTGCCAAATGTCAAGTTTTTAAATTTTTTGTTTTCTTTTATTTTTAATAAACTACAAAATTAACTTATATAAACTTTTGCCTACTTCTCAATTTCTTTTTCTTGGCTGTTCTTTTCAAAAGATAAGAAGCTTCAGCCTGAAGTATACTCAAAACAAAATCTGAAACAAGATTTCTTTCAATAAAACAAAATTCTCAAACAAATTCTCAACCGAAATGTTACTCACATAAAATCAGTAATCCTCAAACCATAATCTCAAATCCCTGTAACTCATTTCCAAATCAAGTCTTCAGCCTATTCTCAAAACAATCTGTAATCAAACTTTCTTCAATCTGGAAAACAAAGCCTGCAACATTTTCTTCAAATCTGGGATCTGTTTTGTCACATCCTGAAATTTTCGACTTTCGAAAATTTAACATCGATACTCACTTTATCGACTGCCGAACAATCGAGTGCCGGAAACTCCAATAGTGAGGGTTTTTAAGAAAAAGAAAAAAAAAAGAAAAAGAAAAAAAAATAGAAGAAGAAGAAAGAAGAAAAAGAGAAGAAAGAAAGAAGAAGAACAACAGAAAACATCTGAACGACATCAATAGAAACACAGAACAGAGACAATATCAGAATCTTACACATCGCAGCGGAACAATATATAATAGATAAATGAATAATCTTTAAAACAAAGAACTATATCATTTTATACATACATCAATCATCAGAGTCAATATACAACAATGGACAGTTATATAACTTGTCCTCATACAGAATACACAGCGGAATAAATACTATCAGATACAAATACTACGTCTCGCCATCCAGCTTATCTCCAAAGCTCCAGAATATCCTGATAATCTAACTCTAGACTGCCCGTGTGGAAATTGGTGGGCACCCAGAGTTTAGAAGGGAAACAATAAACTCCGAGTCAGTCATGGTGACTGGTGTGAGATCGTAAAACAGTTATTCTTTAAAATAAACAGCAGAGAATTTTAAAGTCAATTCGCAATGCTTTTAGAAAATGAAACTACCATAAGACCTCCCGCCACACACACAATGCAAACGCAGACTTGGAGGAGATTTCTTCTTATGATAATCAAAGATGCTTACTACGTAAAAATCAAATTCTTTTTGATATTATTATTAGTGCGTAGTGTAGAAAACATTTCGAAAGTAGAATATAAATCTTAGCCAGCATAGGTACCATTATATTATGCCTGCTATAGCTGCCTCCTGAGGAGACAGGTTATACAATTTAAATCGTAAAGGCTCGTATTGTTTCTTTGGATTTCCAACAAATGGTCAGGCTAAGGAACTTCCTATCCACGATGGGTACGTCCCTGGAATAGACGACCCGAGAAATAACCTAACATTACGGTTAGATCTCTGCCAACACAAGGCCGGGTTACCTCTGCAAAAGTAGGTAACTACTGACACGCGTATGCCATCCCCCGATCGTCACCGATCTTCCCGAGGATCCCCGATTCGCAACAAACCACATAGATAATAATAATGCAGTAACCACAGAGGTTAAGTATCTGGGCTCCATACCATGATACCACCTTTATCCAGAAGGAATGACATACACTAAGGGGCGCTACTCCCTAGAACCTTGCCGCATTCGTCCTGTTTCGACCATTTCCGGGGTGTGAGGCTCGACGAAGTCTCGTCCACAAAGCTACGCTTTCTACAAAAAGCCCTGCTTCGGGTCAAACAAAAATGATCAACCTATGATCACAAAGATATAAGATCAAACAAATGATCATATCGCAAATGATCAAACACTGATCATTTCACAGCAACACTCAGTATGCCACGTTACCAAATTGGGATATATCGCTGATGAATTTCAACTACATAACCTCTGAGCTCGTACGTCTCAGAGAAGGGTGTTAAGCTAAGAGAATAAATTCTCCGCCACCAACAGAAATGTATTTGAAAGAAATCAGCTTTATATCTCAAAGTGTAATGTCAGACACACAATCCATACAAGTCTGTTCCGGGATCGAACAGAACCGAAGGCACTTCTCACGAAGCCCTTGCATTTCCGGATAATTTTCAATCACGTCAGGACTTCCCGTCACTAAGGGTGATAAAACCTCTAAATCGAAGATCAGTCGATGTAGAGTAACTCGACGATAATCCTTTCGTTTTCAAAAATATCCGGTCTTCAACACCGGTCTTCAATTGCGATTCATAACGACGTATCACATATTCGGAATGGGTTATACGACCCCATGGTCCTTTCCCGGCTAACCCGAATAGTGAGCGATTTTTCAAAAATAAGTGTGGCATTCAAATTCATCCAATTCACAACAAATACCTATCTAAAGGTAATTATTGATAGTCGGTTATTTAACTATCAATAAAGATGCGCAACATCATCAGATTCCAAATAATTTTCCAAATTATTTAATCTTCCAAAATATCTTTACTAGATATAAAATTTCCACACTTTAAAAATAAATCAACGTTTATTTTTAAAACGAATTCCCATTTCTTTTTATAAATTCCATCTTGAATTTATATTTCAAAATATCTTCTGATATACGATTTTCAAATCGATTTTCAATATTCAATTTCAATTTATCTTTTACAAAGATAAATTCTCAAAACGTTCATTTCATTTGGAAAAGCATTTCCATACTTATTTAAAAATAAGTGTTTCACAAATCTATTCATTTTCAACACTTGGAAAATATTCGATATACTTAAATCAAATTAAGTATATATTCATTCTTTAAGGAAATCATTCTTAAATCACATTTATTTGAGTCAAAACGAATGTTGCGTAAAACATCGTTACGACGACTCGAAATCACTAGTATAGGGATTCGGATTTAGATAGATATATAAATCCCAATACTACATCAAAACATTTCCTTTTGGAAATCATTTACTATAACAACAGTGTTATAGTCCACCATTTCCTTAAATTTCTCGAAAACGTCTATTTCAACAAGAACTGCGGAAATCTCTGCTTTCGATTTATAATACATTTTAAAACATCTTTAAAATGTTTAACTTCATTTTTAATATCACTTCTTCCAAAAATAAATCCATTTTATTCAATAATATATTCACTGTCCAAAATCGTGAATATATCTTCTTTAATAATCTCCCCTATTTAATTTATCAAATTCAATCTATTTCGAATTTATAAACACGTTTATAAATTCTATTTCCATTTATAAAAACTACAATTTATAAATCTTCTTTATTAACTAGTTCAATTCATAACTCAATTTTTATACTAACGATCCATCTTATAAGTTAATACTTATAATTCATTTATTTTCAGAAATCGTTCTTTTAAAACTTTACAATTGTAAAGTTCATCCCTTTATAAATCATTTTAACATCCTTTCCATTTTAAATTCACATTCCCTTATTTCAATTGGATTTATTTTTCCAAATATTCACTTTTGAATCTAAAATCGGATTTCAAATTAATTTCTAATTCTACTTTAACTCCAAATCAATTACAATTTGATTTCTAAATTTATTTTCACTACTAAAATAAATTCTTATTCTTTTCAAATTATTCAATATCCTGTTTTTAAAGGGATTCTTCAAATTGAGATCATTTTACATTGATTTCCCAAATTATTTCAATTTACAGATTAAATTCCTAATTGGATTTCCAACTTATCTCTTTTTAAATAAATTCCTTTTTAAAGAAAACAAAATTCAATTGTTTCTTTCAATCTATTTAAAAATCCAAATTTTAAATTAATTTCTTCGAGTTATAATCACTATTTTACGAAAACCATTTATTTAGCATTTTCACTTTATTCTGGAATTTATTCCATAAGATTATAAAAATTCACTTTTTTATACTTTAAAAATTCCTTTCTTCAAAATTATTAAATTTCTAAAAATTGATTCATTTAGAAATCCCTATTTTTGATTTCAAAAATCCAATTTCGTTTATTTTGGAATCCAATGATATCAAACATCCATTCGGCCAATTTTTGTTTTCAAACAATTCCCAATCATTAATATCATCGATCGTATCAATATAATCATTCACAGAATTATCATATCACAATATAATAAATTCACAACAATATTGAGGGGTCCAGTTGGATCCCTCCAACCTGTTTCCCTGCATCCAAAGACGTTAGCACAATACCAATTCCGCTCCAGTACGGAATTATCGCGGTATATAGGTTTTTATAAATCCGCTTACTAACGGCGCAATAGGGTCTCATCCGCTATACGAGGCGGGAAATCAACAATCCAGTATATACATATGCCAATATGTATATACTGCTATATATATAGATATATCCTATCATATCTAATAGCACATTCAAACAATCAAATCATCAATCAATAACTGCAATCAATTTTTAAATCTGAGTGAGAAGATCTCACCTTTGCTTTTAAATTTTGCAATCCATTTCCAATCTCGACCCAATTATCTTGATTTATACCTTGTATAAATAATTATACAAATTATTAATATTCGAACCAATCAAATAATTAATTTCCGTTTAATAGTTTTCGATTAGTTGATAATTCCAATCCATCATCAATTTCATTTTAAATAAAAATTTAAATTTGATTTCCTTTTGAAATAAATCTATCCAACCAAAATTTTACTTAAAATAAATATCTTTAATTCAAATCAATTTCCTTTAATAAATTTGCTTAAGTAAAATTTCTTCTTTCTGCTTTCTTTATGTATATATATATACTGGTATATTAACTGCTTTACATTCTACTGATCATTCCATTTTTTTCTATCCATATATACTTACTTTAACTGTATCAATACAATTATCATCTTAAATTAAGACAGATTTTAAACTTAAATTAACCTGGTTTAATTAACAGTTTCACCTGTATATTTACTAACTGTATAAATATACATTTATATTAACTCGTATATATATAAATAAATTTTGGAATCGAATAAAATAAAATAATCTACCTCACTGCGATAGTAACAGCCAAACCCAACTCGTTGCTCGACTTCGATCGCCGAACTGCTACCCCAGCTTCCCCAAATCTCTTCTCGCCTTCGAACTGTGATAACCCAGAAATCACAATGCCGTTGAAAACCCTGGTCGCAGCCACTGCCTTGACATCTGATCGCCCTCCATGATCTCGAGACGCCCCGACTAGCTCGCGAGTTCCCCTTAACGGCACACCCACGAACGCGACCCCCAACGCCACCACGTATATCGCTATAAATCTCGAGTCTTCCCCCATCACCCAGTCGCGACGCCTAGGCGAGCGTCTCCACGGGACCGTCGAACCGAAATCGCGACACCCCTCTGCTACGCGTGCTGCCAATGCCCCATCACCACTCGCGAGCCTCGCGACTTGAACTCGACTGCGGCCACAAGCAAAACGAACCCAAGATCTTGAACCTAACCCTAGATCCCCTCGATCCCTTCGCGAATCCCCAGCCTCTTACATGGCCACGCACTGAAGAACAAAACTCGATTTCGAGTTGAACGGAGGTCTCGCGATTCCATGATTGCGTGCATTCGAGTTGGGGGAGAACGGTGGCCATTGCTTTTGAAGTGAAGAGGGGAACGAAGTGTTTTCGTTTGTGAATTTCCTTATCTGAATGTCTCGCGACCTGCCCAAATACAAAACTCGATCGCGACTTTTAATTGATTTCCGGTCGCCATTGTTTTATTTAAATTTCTCTGTTCTGAGTGAAATGGGCTTCGGCCATTTTTTTCTTCTTTGATCGAGAGTTTTGAATGAAGGGGAGGAAGGTACGTGATTTTACAGAGGTGAGTCGTGCTTCCACGATTTCATATCGTGATTCTCTGCGTGATTGAAGGAGATGAACGTGTGGTGATGTTGACCATTTTAAATTTAAATTCAAATTTAAATTCGATAAAGATTTTTAATGCGTTTACACGCCGTACGATCACGTATTGACTCCGAAAAATACGAAAATTGAAATCCGACAATTATTCAAAATTACGGACCCAATGGAACTGGTTTCGTCGAATTCCGAGACTGTTTGAAAATTGGCTATTTTATAAATATCGGTTCGAGTGATTATTTTCAAAACTGAACAAAACAGTTCGAAATTAAATTCTGAAGCTTCAATCATCTTCAGTATTATCAATACGAATTTTAAAAGCTTTCGAAATATTTTTCTTCAGCTTGAAATTGAAGATACAAATTTTTATTCAACTTCAATCGATTAAATTTTATAATTTAATTGCCGATTTCAAAATTATATCGGGGATTCAAATTAAATCATCGTTCAAATATTTAAAATAAATTAAATATTCTCAATTTAATTCGTTCGAAATTCTGGGTCGTTACAAACTTCCCTCCTTAAAAGAATTTCGTCCTCGAAATTACAAGTTAAGAAAAAAGTACTTAACTCGTCTACTATTTTTTTCACAATCTAAATAGTTTTATCAAATTTTCCAAAACAAATCTTTCTACTAAAGATTCGTTATCATTCAACTAAATTCCCAACTTCAACTATAAGTTCAAACAACATTGTTAACTTCTCAATTCAAACTCGAGTTTAAATTCAAATTTAAACTTCCAAATTTTCTCAAAATTTTTCTAACACTCTAAATTTTCGAAAAATTTCGCCAGCGTCTCCTTTGCGCGGCTAATACGGCACGACTACAAAACGTCCCTCCGGACTCTCAGATTTCAAAAAGAAAAAGAAAAAGCCAAGCGGCTAGAGAGAAATCATCAAAAATTCATATTAAAACTCAAATACGTACCTTTTGTCGAGCAATTCAAATTATCTGTGAAATCAAATTCAATTTCCTTTATACCTGTATATCTACTAGCCATAATATCTAGTTACACATTCAAACCATTTTGCAAATTTGATTACAAAATTTCAATACAAACTGCTTATATCATTTTTAGCTTACTATTGAAGTTGCATATTCAATTTCGTTCAATCTTTACATTTCAATTCCATTTGAATTCAATTTTTACCTTCTATTCTGAATATTGAATGTTTATCAACTATCTTTCATTCAACTGCACTATTTTAGATTAGTTTCATTTACTAATTCATTTCAAATTTCAATATTCAGTTTGAATTACATTTACTAACAAATTCAAAACAAAGTTTCACATTCATCTTCAATTTCAGTTTTACTTACTTACCAATTCAAAATGAATTTTTACATTGAATTTCATTTTCTTGCATTTGCTATTGCCAATTCATTTATTCATTCGTAATTTTATCCATTTTCAATTCGAATCCTCATTTCAATCGAATTTCAAATACTTTATAAGTCTTCGACTTATTTACAATTTGATTTATAAAGTCATTTGTACATTCATATTACTGATTCCATTTCTTTATGAATTTTATCTTCAAATATTTTTCTGGAACTTTATTTCAAACTATATATCACATTAATATTTCATATTCACAAATTCTATTCATATAGCATTCCAGAGTTTACCAGCATTTCAAAAATCATTTTTGAAAACAATTCAAACTATTCTTTGAATTTTCTAAAACAAAACCCAAATTTCAAAACAACCTCCATTTAAAATCATTTGGCAGCAATTTCTCTTTTGGAAACCCGAAAATGAACATCAATGATGCCGCGGTCATCATCGAAGTTATTTTCCAGCGACCGAAAAGAGTTTAGAGCTTTTCATTCCTTCAGAACATTTTTCAAAACTTTTGAAATTCATTTTCAACTCCAAAAAGAATTTAAACCCTCCAAATCTCCAAAATTTTCAAATTCTTTTCAAAACATTTCCAAAAACTTCTCTGGAACTCCGTTTCAAATTATAAGTTACAATTATAACTTACATTCTTAAATTTTCATTCGTATGAGAATTTATTTCTTAACTTTGGAATTACGATTCCAATTTCTTATTCAATTTCAGTGATGATAATTCACTATTATTACTTCCTAACATCCATGCAGCCATATACTATAGTACTTTATAGAAAATGATTTCTTTTCTATACAAAAATAGTTTTGGGTAAAATTATTTCATTTACCCTATTTAAAACAATACTGTGCCGAATTGTTCTATTCGAGTGTTTAGAGATCCCTATCAATGATCGTTAATTACTCGTATTGACCAGAATCCATATACCACTCAATAAATCAATCATCACAATATATAAAACAATTTTATATTCACTAACAAATACGCACTCGTATCTATTATTACACTCAACTCATTCTAGAGTACTGCTGACTCTATCTCTAATGAGTAACACCCAACAGAGCAGGGTTGTCGCTTAACCATATGCTCTGATACCACTTTGTCACATCCTGAAATTTTCGACTTTCGAAAATTTAACATCGATACTCACTTTATCGACTGCCGAACAATCGAGTGCCGGAAACTCCAATAGTGAGGGTTTTTAAGAAAAAGAAAAAAAAAAGAAAAAGAAAAAAAAATAGAAGAAGAAGAAAGAAGAAAAAGAGAAGAAAGAAAGAAGAAGAACAACAGAAAACATCTGAACGACATCAATAGAAACACAGAACAGAGACAATATCAGAATCTTACACATCGCAGCGGAACAATATATAATAGATAAATGAATAATCTTTAAAACAAAGAACTATATCATTTTATACATACATCAATCATCAGAGTCAATATACAACAATGGACAGTTATATAACTTGTCCTCATACAGAATACACAGCGGAATAAATACTATCAGATACAAATACTACGTCTCGCCATCCAGCTTATCTCCAAAGCTCCAGAATATCCTGATAATCTAACTCTAGACTGCCCGTGTGGAAATTGGTGGGCACCCAGAGTTTAGAAGGGAAACAATAAACTCCGAGTCAGTCATGGTGACTGGTGTGAGATCGTAAAACAGTTATTCTTTAAAATAAACAGCAGAGAATTTTAAAGTCAATTCGCAATGCTTTTAGAAAATGAAACTACCATAAGACCTCCCGCCACACACACAATGCAAACGCAGACTTGGAGGAGATTTCTTCTTATGATAATCAAAGATGCTTACTACGTAAAAATCAAATTCTTTTTGATATTATTATTAGTGCGTAGTGTAGAAAACATTTCGAAAGTAGAATATAAATCTTAGCCAGCATAGGTACCATTATATTATGCCTGCTATAGCTGCCTCCTGAGGAGACAGGTTATACAATTTAAATCGTAAAGGCTCGTATTGTTTCTTTGGATTTCCAACAAATGGTCAGGCTAAGGAACTTCCTATCCACGATGGGTACGTCCCTGGAATAGACGACCCGAGAAATAACCTAACATTACGGTTAGATCTCTGCCAACACAAGGCCGGGTTACCTCTGCAAAAGTAGGTAACTACTGACACGCGTATGCCATCCCCCGATCGTCACCGATCTTCCCGAGGATCCCCGATTCGCAACAAACCACATAGATAATAATAATGCAGTAACCACAGAGGTTAAGTATCTGGGCTCCATACCATGATACCACCTTTATCCAGAAGGAATGACATACACTAAGGGGCGCTACTCCCTAGAACCTTGCCGCATTCGTCCTGTTTCGACCATTTCCGGGGTGTGAGGCTCGACGAAGTCTCGTCCACAAAGCTACGCTTTCTACAAAAAGCCCTGCTTCGGGTCAAACAAAAATGATCAACCTATGATCACAAAGATATAAGATCAAACAAATGATCATATCGCAAATGATCAAACACTGATCATTTCACAGCAACACTCAGTATGCCACGTTACCAAATTGGGATATATCGCTGATGAATTTCAACTACATAACCTCTGAGCTCGTACGTCTCAGAGAAGGGTGTTAAGCTAAGAGAATAAATTCTCCGCCACCAACAGAAATGTATTTGAAAGAAATCAGCTTTATATCTCAAAGTGTAATGTCAGACACACAATCCATACAAGTCTGTTCCGGGATCGAACAGAACCGAAGGCACTTCTCACGAAGCCCTTGCATTTCCGGATAATTTTCAATCACGTCAGGACTTCCCGTCACTAAGGGTGATAAAACCTCTAAATCGAAGATCAGTCGATGTAGAGTAACTCGACGATAATCCTTTCGTTTTCAAAAATATCCGGTCTTCAACACCGGTCTTCAATTGCGATTCATAACGACGTATCACATATTCGGAATGGGTTATACGACCCCATGGTCCTTTCCCGGCTAACCCGAATAGTGAGCGATTTTTCAAAAATAAGTGTGGCATTCAAATTCATCCAATTCACAACAAATACCTATCTAAAGGTAATTATTGATAGTCGGTTATTTAACTATCAATAAAGATGCGCAACATCATCAGATTCCAAATAATTTTCCAAATTATTTAATCTTCCAAAATATCTTTACTAGATATAAAATTTCCACACTTTAAAAATAAATCAACGTTTATTTTTAAAACGAATTCCCATTTCTTTTTATAAATTCCATCTTGAATTTATATTTCAAAATATCTTCTGATATACGATTTTCAAATCGATTTTCAATATTCAATTTCAATTTATCTTTTACAAAGATAAATTCTCAAAACGTTCATTTCATTTGGAAAAGCATTTCCATACTTATTTAAAAATAAGTGTTTCACAAATCTATTCATTTTCAACACTTGGAAAATATTCGATATACTTAAATCAAATTAAGTATATATTCATTCTTTAAGGAAATCATTCTTAAATCACATTTATTTGAGTCAAAACGAATGTTGCGTAAAACATCGTTACGACGACTCGAAATCACTAGTATAGGGATTCGGATTTAGATAGATATATAAATCCCAATACTACATCAAAACATTTCCTTTCGGAAATCATTTACTATAACAACAGTGTTATAGTCCACCATTTCCTTAAATTTCTCGAAAACGTCTATTTCAACAAGAACTGCGGAAATCTCTGCTTTCGATTTATAATACATTTTAAAACATCTTTAAAATGTTTAACTTCATTTTTAATATCACTTCTTCCAAAAATAAATCCATTTTATTCAATAATATATTCACTGTCCAAAATCGTGAATATATCTTCTTTAATAATCTCCCCTATTTAATTTATCAAATTCAATCTATTTCGAATTTATAAACACGTTTATAAATTCTATTTCCATTTATAAAAACTACAATTTATAAATCTTCTTTATTAACTAGTTCAATTCATAACTCAATTTTTATACTAACGATCCATCTTATAAGTTAATACTTATAATTCATTTATTTTCAGAAATCGTTCTTTTAAAACTTTACAATTGTAAAGTTCATCCCTTTATAAATCATTTTAACATCCTTTCCATTTTAAATTCACATTCCCTTATTTCAATTGGATTTATTTTTCCAAATATTCACTTTTGAATCTAAAATCGGATTTCAAATTAATTTCTAATTCTACTTTAACTCCAAATCAATTACAATTTGATTTCTAAATTTATTTTCACTACTAAAATAAATTCTTATTCTTTTCAAATTATTCAATATCCTGTTTTTAAAGGGATTCTTCAAATTGAGATCATTTTACATTGATTTCCCAAATTATTTCAATTTACAGATTAAATTCCTAATTGGATTTCCAACTTATCTCTTTTTAAATAAATTCCTTTTTAAAGAAAACAAAATTCAATTGTTTCTTTCAATCTATTTAAAAATCCAAATTTTAAATTAATTTCTTCGAGTTATAATCACTATTTTACGAAAACCATTTATTTAGCATTTTCACTTTATTCTGGAATTTATTCCATAAGATTATAAAAATTCACTTTTTTATACTTTAAAAATTCCTTTCTTCAAAATTATTAAATTTCTAAAAATTGATTCATTTAGAAATCCCTATTTTTGATTTCAAAAATCCAATTTCGTTTATTTTGGAATCCAATGATATCAAACATCCATTCGGCCAATTTTTGTTTTCAAACAATTCCCAATCATTAATATCATCGATCGTATCAATATAATCATTCACAGAATTATCATATCACAATATAATAAATTCACAACAATATTGAGGGGTCCAGTTGGATCCCTCCAACCTGTTTCCCTGCATCCAAAGACGTTAGCACAATACCAATTCCGCTCCAGTACGGAATTATCGCGGTATATAGGTTTTTATAAATCCGCTTACTAACGGCGCAATAGGGTCTCATCCGCTATACGAGGCGGGAAATCAACAATCCAGTATATACATATGCCAATATGTATATACTGCTATATATATAGATATATCCTATCATATCTAATAGCACATTCAAACAATCAAATCATCAATCAATAACTGCAATCAATTTTTAAATCTGAGTGAGAAGATCTCACCTTTGCTTTTAAATTTTGCAATCCATTTCCAATCTCGACCCAATTATCTTGATTTATACCTTGTATAAATAATTATACAAATTATTAATATTCGAACCAATCAAATAATTAATTTCCGTTTAATAGTTTTCGATTAGTTGATAATTCCAATCCATCATCAATTTCATTTTAAATAAAAATTTAAATTTGATTTCCTTTTGAAATAAATCTATCCAACCAAAATTTTACTTAAAATAAATATCTTTAATTCAAATCAATTTCCTTTAATAAATTTGCTTAAGTAAAATTTCTTCTTTCTGCTTTCTTTATGTATATATATATACTGGTATATTAACTGCTTTACATTCTACTGATCATTCCATTTTTTTCTATCCATATATACTTACTTTAACTGTATCAATACAATTATCATCTTAAATTAAGACAGATTTTAAACTTAAATTAACCTGGTTTAATTAACAGTTTCACCTGTATATTTACTAACTGTATAAATATACATTTATATTAACTCGTATATATATAAATAAATTTTGGAATCGAATAAAATAAAATAATCTACCTCACTGCGATAGTAACAGCCAAACCCAACTCGTTGCTCGACTTCGATCGCCGAACTGCTACCCCAGCTTCCCCAAATCTCTTCTCGCCTTCGAACTGTGATAACCCAGAAATCACGATGCCGTTGAAAACCCTGGTCGCAGCCACTACCTTGACATCTGATCGCCCTCCATGATCTCGAGACGCCCCGACTAGCTCGCGAGTTCCCCTTAACGGCACACCCACGAACGCGACCCCCAACGCCACCACGTATATCGCTATAAATCTCGAGTCTTCCCCCATCACCCAGTCGCGACGCCTAGGCGAGCGTCTCCACGGGACCGTCGAACCGAAATCGCGACACCCCTCTGCTACGCGTGCTGCCAATGCCCCATCACCACTCGCGAGCCTCGCGACTTGAACTCGACTGCGGCCACAAGCAAAACGAACCCAAGATCTTGAACCTAACCCTAGATCCCCTCGATCCCTTCGCGAATCCCCAGCCTCTTACATGGCCACGCACTGAAGAACAAAACTCGATTTCGAGTTGAACGGAGGTCTCGCGATTCCATGATTGCGTGCATTCGAGTTGGGGGAGAACGGTGGCCATTGCTTTTGAAGTGAAGAGGGGAACGAAGTGTTTTCGTTTGTGAATTTCCTTATCTGAATGTCTCGCGACCTGCCCAAATACAAAACTCGATCGCGACTTTTAATTGATTTCCGGTCGCCATTGTTTTATTTAAATTTCTCTGTTCTGAGTGAAATGGGCTTCGGCCATTTTTTTCTTCTTTGATCGAGAGTTTTGAATGAAGGGGAGGAAGGTACGTGATTTTACAGAGGTGAGTCGTGCTTCCACGATTTCATATCGTGATTCTCTGCGTGATTGAAGGAGATGAACGTGTGGTGATGTTGACCATTTTAAATTTAAATTCAAATTTAAATTCGATAAAGATTTTTAATGCGTTTACACGCCGTACGATCACGTATTGACTCCGAAAAATACGAAAATTGAAATCCGACAATTATTCAAAATTACGGACCCAATGGAACTGGTTTCGTCGAATTCCGAGACTGTTTGAAAATTGGCTATTTTATAAATATCGGTTCGAGTGATTATTTTCAAAACTGAACAAAACAGTTCGAAATTAAATTCTGAAGCTTCAATCATCTTCAGTATTATCAATACGAATTTTAAAAGCTTTCGAAATATTTTTCTTCAGCTTGAAATTGAAGATACAAATTTTTATTCAACTTCAATCGATTAAATTTTATAATTTAATTGCCGATTTCAAAATTATATCGGGGATTCAAATTAAATCATCGTTCAAATATTTAAAATAAATTAAATATTCTCAATTTAATTCGTTCGAAATTCTGGGTCGTTACAAACTTCCCTCCTTAAAAGAATTTCGTCCTCGAAATTACAAGTTAAGAAAAAAGTACTTAACTCGTCTACTATTTTTTTCACAATCTAAATAGTTTTATCAAATTTTCCAAAACAAATCTTTCTACTAAAGATTCGTTATCATTCAACTAAATTCCCAACTTCAACTATAAGTTCAAACAACATTGTTAACTTCTCAATTCAAACTCGAGTTTAAATTCAAATTTAAACTTCCAAATTTTCTCAAAATTTTTCTAACACTCTAAATTTTCGAAAAATTTCGCCAGCGTCTCCTTTGCGCGGCTAATACGGCACGACTACAAAACGTCCCTCCGGACTCTCAGATTTCAAAAAGAAAAAGAAAAAGCCAAGCGGCTAGAGAGAAATCATCAAAAATTCATATTAAAACTCAAATACGTACCTTTTGTCGAGCAATTCAAATTATCTGTGAAATCAAATTCAATTTCCTTTATACCTGTATATCTACTAGCCATAATATCTAGTTACACATTCAAACCATTTTGCAAATTTGATTACAAAATTTCAATACAAACTGCTTATATCATTTTTAGCTTACTATTGAAGTTGCATATTCAATTTCGTTCAATCTTTACATTTCAATTCCATTTGAATTCAATTTTTACCTTCTATTCTGAATATTGAATGTTTATCAACTATCTTTCATTCAACTGCACTATTTTAGATTAGTTTCATTTACTAATTCATTTCAAATTTCAATATTCAGTTTGAATTACATTTACTAACAAATTCAAAACAAAGTTTCACATTCATCTTCAATTTCAGTTTTACTTACTTACCAATTCAAAATGAATTTTTACATTGAATTTCATTTTCTTGCATTTGCTATTGCCAATTCATTTATTCATTCGTAATTTTATCCATTTTCAATTCGAATCCTCATTTCAATCGAATTTCAAATACTTTATAAGTCTTCGACTTATTTACAATTTGATTTATAAAGTCATTTGTACATTCATATTACTGATTCCATTTCTTTATGAATTTTATCTTCAAATATTTTTCTGGAACTTTATTTCAAACTATATATCACATTAATATTTCATATTCACAAATTCTATTCATATAGCATTCCAGAGTTTACCAGCATTTCAAAAATCATTTTTGAAAACAATTCAAACTATTCTTTGAATTTTCTAAAACAAAACCCAAATTTCAAAACAACCTCCATTTAAAATCATTTGGCAGCAATTTCTCTTTTGGAAACCCGAAAATGAACATCAATGATGCCGCGGTCATCATCGAAGTTATTTTCCAGCGACCGAAAAGAGTTTAGAGCTTTTCATTCCTTCAGAACATTTTTCAAAACTTTTGAAATTCATTTTCAACTCCAAAAAGAATTTAAACCCTCCAAATCTCCAAAATTTTCAAATTCTTTTCAAAACATTTCCAAAAACTTCTCTGGAACTCCGTTTCAAATTATAAGTTACAATTATAACTTACATTCTTAAATTTTCATTCGTATGAGAATTTATTTCTTAACTTTGGAATTACGATTCCAATTTCTTATTCAATTTCAGTGATGATAATTCACTATTATTACTTCCTAACATCCATGCAGCCATATACTATAGTACTTTATAGAAAATGATTTCTTTTCTATACAAAAATAGTTTTGGGTAAAATTATTTCATTTACCCTATTTAAAACAATACTGTGCCGAATTGTTCTATTCGAGTGTTTAGAGATCCCTATCAATGATCGTTAATTACTCGTATTGACCAGAATCCATATACCACTCAATAAATCAATCATCACAATATATAAAACAATTTTATATTCACTAACAAATACGCACTCGTATCTATTATTACACTCAACTCATTCTAGAGTACTGCTGACTCTATCTCTAATGAGTAACACCCAACAGAGCAGGGTTGTCGCTTAACCATATGCTCTGATACCACTTTGTCACATCCTGAAATTTTCGACTTTCGAAAATTTAACATCGATACTCACTTTATCGACTGCCGAACAATCGAGTGCCGGAAACTCCAATAGTGAGGGTTTTTAAGAAAAAGAAAAAAAAAGAAAAAGAAAAAAAAATAGAAGAAGAAGAAAGAAGAAAAAGAGAAGAAAGAAAGAAGAAGAACAACAGAAAACATCTGAACGACATCAATAGAAACACAGAACAGAGACAATATCAGAATCTTACACATCGCAGCGGAACAATATATAATAGATAAATGAATAATCTTTAAAACAAAGAACTATATCATTTTATACATACATCAATCATCAGAGTCAATATACAACAATGGACAGTTATATAACTTGTCCTCATACAGAATACACAGCGGAATAAATACTATCAGATACAAATACTACGTCTCGCCATCCAGCTTATCTCCAAAGCTCCAGAATATCCTGATAATCTAACTCTAGACTGCCCGTGTGGAAATTGGTGGGCACCCAGAGTTTAGAAGGGAAACAATAAACTCCGAGTCAGTCATGGTGACTGGTGTGAGATCGTAAAACAGTTATTCTTTAAAATAAACAGCAGAGAATTTTAAAGTCAATTCGCAATGCTTTTAGAAAATGAAACTACCATAAGACCTCCCGCCACACACACAATGCAAACGCAGACTTGGAGGAGATTTCTTCTTATGATAATCAAAGATGCTTACTACGTAAAAATCAAATTCTTTTTGATATTATTATTAGTGCGTAGTGTAGAAAACATTTCGAAAGTAGAATATAAATCTTAGCCAGCATAGGTACCATTATATTATGCCTGCTATAGCTGCCTCCTGAGGAGACAGGTTATACAATTTAAATCGTAAAGGCTCGTATTGTTTCTTTGGATTTCCAACAAATGGTCAGGCTAAGGAACTTCCTATCCACGATGGGTACGTCCCTGGAATAGACGACCCGAGAAATAACCTAACATTACGGTTAGATCTCTGCCAACACAAGGCCGGGTTACCTCTGCAAAAGTAGGTAACTACTGACACGCGTATGCCATCCCCGGATCGTCACCGATCTTCCCGAGGATCCCCGATTCGCAACAAACCACATAGATAATAATAATGCAGTAACCACAGAGGTTAAGTATCTGGGCTCCATACCATGATACCACCTTTATCCAGAAGGAATGACATACACTAAGGGGCGCTACTCCCTAGAACCTTGCCGCATTCGTCCTGTTTCGACCATTTCCGGGGTGTGAGGCTCGACGAAGTCTCGTCCACAAAGCTACGCTTTCTACAAAAAGCCCTGCTTCGGGTCAAACAAAAATGATCAACCTATGATCACAAAGATATAAGATCAAACAAATGATCATATCGCAAATGATCAAACACTGATCATTTCACAGCAACACTCAGTATGCCACGTTACCAAATTGGGATATATCGCTGATGAATTTCAACTACATAACCTCTGAGCTCGTACGTCTCAGAGAAGGGTGTTAAGCTAAGAGAATAAATTCTCCGCCACCAACAGAAATGTATTTGAAAGAAATCAGCTTTATATCTCAAAGTGTAATGTCAGACACACAATCCATACAAGTCTGTTCCGGGATCGAACAGAACCGAAGGCACTTCTCACGAAGCCCTTGCATTTCCGGATAATTTTCAATCACGTCAGGACTTCCCGTCACTAAGGGTGATAAAACCTCTAAATCGAAGATCAGTCGATGTAGAGTAACTCGACGATAATCCTTTCGTTTTCAAAAATATCCGGTCTTCAACACCGGTCTTCAATTGCGATTCATAACGACGTATCACATATTCGGAATGGGTTATACGACCCCATGGTCCTTTCCCGGCTAACCCGAATAGTGAGCGATTTTTCAAAAATAAGTGTGGCATTCAAATTCATCCAATTCACAACAAATACCTATCTAAAGGTAATTATTGATAGTCGGTTATTTAACTATCAATAAAGATGCGCAACATCATCAGATTCCAAATAATTTTCCAAATTATTTAATCTTCCAAAATATCTTTACTAGATATAAAATTTCCACACTTTAAAAATAAATCAACGTTTATTTTTAAAACGAATTCCCATTTCTTTTTATAAATTCCATCTTGAATTTATATTTCAAAATATCTTCTGATATACGATTTTCAAATCGATTTTCAATATTCAATTTCAATTTATCTTTTACAAAGATAAATTCTCAAAACGTTCATTTCATTTGGAAAAGCATTTCCATACTTATTTAAAAATAAGTGTTTCACAAATCTATTCATTTTCAACACTTGGAAAATATTCGATATACTTAAATCAAATTAAGTATATATTCATTCTTTAAGGAAATCATTCTTAAATCACATTTATTTGAGTCAAAACGAATGTTGCGTAAAACATCGTTACGACGACTCGAAATCACTAGTATAGGGATTCGGATTTAGATAGATATATAAATCCCAATACTACATCAAAACATTTCCTTTCGGAAATCATTTACTATAACAACAGTGTTATAGTCCACCATTTCCTTAAATTTCTCGAAAACGTCTATTTCAACAAGAACTGCGGAAATCTCTGCTTTCGATTTATAATACATTTTAAAACATCTTTAAAATGTTTAACTTCATTTTTAATATCACTTCTTCCAAAAATAAATCCATTTTATTCAATAATATATTCACTGTCCAAAATCGTGAATATATCTTCTTTAATAATCTCCCCTATTTAATTTATCAAATTCAATCTATTTCGAATTTATAAACACGTTTATAAATTCTATTTCCATTTATAAAAACTACAATTTATAAATCTTCTTTATTAACTAGTTCAATTCATAACTCAATTTTTATACTAACGATCCATCTTATAAGTTAATACTTATAATTCATTTATTTTCAGAAATCGTTCTTTTAAAACTTTACAATTGTAAAGTTCATCCCTTTATAAATCATTTTAACATCCTTTCCATTTTAAATTCACATTCCCTTATTTCAATTGGATTTATTTTTCCAAATATTCACTTTTGAATCTAAAATCGGATTTCAAATTAATTTCTAATTCTACTTTAACTCCAAATCAATTACAATTTGATTTCTAAATTTATTTTCACTACTAAAATAAATTCTTATTCTTTTCAAATTATTCAATATCCTGTTTTTAAAGGGATTCTTCAAATTGAGATCATTTTACATTGATTTCCCAAATTATTTCAATTTACAGATTAAATTCCTAATTGGATTTCCAACTTATCTCTTTTTAAATAAATTCCTTTTTAAAGAAAACAAAATTCAATTGTTTCTTTCAATCTATTTAAAAATCCAAATTTTAAATTAATTTCTTCGAGTTATAATCACTATTTTACGAAAACCATTTATTTAGCATTTTCACTTTATTCTGGAATTTATTCCATAAGATTATAAAAATTCACTTTTTTATACTTTAAAAATTCCTTTCTTCAAAATTATTAAATTTCTAAAAATTGATTCATTTAGAAATCCCTATTTTTGATTTCAAAAATCCAATTTCGTTTATTTTGGAATCCAATGATATCAAACATCCATTCGGCCAATTTTTGTTTTCAAACAATTCCCAATCATTAATATCATCGATCGTATCAATATAATCATTCACAGAATTATCATATCACAATATAATAAATTCACAACAATATTGAGGGGTCCAGTTGGATCCCTCCAACCTGTTTCCCTGCATCCAAAGACGTTAGCACAATACCAATTCCGCTCCAGTACGGAATTATCGCGGTATATAGGTTTTTATAAATCCGCTTACTAACGGCGCAATAGGGTCTCATCCGCTATACGAGGCGGGAAATCAACAATCCAGTATATACATATGCCAATATGTATATACTGCTATATATATAGATATATCCTATCATATCTAATAGCACATTCAAACAATCAAATCATCAATCAATAACTGCAATCAATTTTTAAATCTGAGTGAGAAGATCTCACCTTTGCTTTTAAATTTTGCAATCCATTTCCAATCTCGACCCAATTATCTTGATTTATACCTTGTATAAATAATTATACAAATTATTAATATTCGAACCAATCAAATAATTAATTTCCGTTTAATAGTTTTCGATTAGTTGATAATTCCAATCCATCATCAATTTCATTTTAAATAAAAATTTAAATTTGATTTCCTTTTGAAATAAATCTATCCAACCAAAATTTTACTTAAAATAAATATCTTTAATTCAAATCAATTTCCTTTAATAAATTTGCTTAAGTAAAATTTCTTCTTTCTGCTTTCTTTATGTATATATATATACTGGTATATTAACTGCTTTACATTCTACTGATCATTCCATTTTTTTCTATCCATATATACTTACTTTAACTGTATCAATACAATTATCATCTTAAATTAAGACAGATTTTAAACTTAAATTAACCTGGTTTAATTAACAGTTTCACCTGTATATTTACTAACTGTATAAATATACATTTATATTAACTCGTATATATATAAATAAATTTTGGAATCGAATAAAATAAAATAATCTACCTCACTGCGATAGTAACAGCCAAACCCAACTCGTTGCTCGACTTCGATCGCCGAACTGCTACCCCAGCTTCCCCAAATCTCTTCTCGCCTTCGAACTGTGATAACCCAGAAATCACGATGCCGTTGAAAACCCTGGTCGCAGCCACTGCCTTGACATCTGATCGCCCTCCATGATCTCGAGACGCCCCGACTAGCTCGCGAGTTCCCCTTAACGGCACACCCACGAACGCGACCCCCAACGCCACCACGTATATCGCTATAAATCTCGAGTCTTCCCCCATCACCCAGTCGCGATGCCTAGGCGAGCGTCTCCACGGGACCGTCGAACCGAAATCGCGACACCCCTCTGCTACGCGTGCTGCCAATGCCCCATCACCACTCGCGAGCCTCGCGACTTGAACTCGACTGCGGCCACAAGCAAAACGAACCCAAGATCTTGAACCTAACCCTAGATCCCCTCGATCCCTTCGCGAATCCCCAGCCTCTTACATGGCCACGCACTGAAGAACAAAACTCGATTTCGAGTTGAACGGAGGTCTCGCGATTCCATGATTGCGTGCATTCGAGTTGGGGGAGAACGGTGGCCATTGCTTTTGAAGTGAAGAGGGGAACGAAGTGTTTTCGTTTGTGAATTTCCTTATCTGAATGTCTCGCGACCTGCCCAAATACAAAACTCGATCGCGACTTTTAATTGATTTCCGGTCGCCATTGTTTTATTTAAATTTCTCTGTTCTGAGTGAAATGGGCTTCGGCCATTTTTTTCTTCTTTGATCGAGAGTTTTGAATGAAGGGGAGGAAGGTACGTGATTTTACAGAGGTGAGTCGTGCTTCCACGATTTCATATCGTGATTCTCTGCGTGATTGAAGGAGATGAACGTGTGGTGATGTTGACCATTTTAAATTTAAATTCAAATTTAAATTCGATAAAGATTTTTAATGCGTTTACACGCCGTACGATCACGTATTGACTCCGAAAAATACGAAAATTGAAATCCGACAATTATTCAAAATTACGGACCCAATGGAACTGGTTTCGTCGAATTCCGAGACTGTTTGAAAATTGGCTATTTTATAAATATCGGTTCGAGTGATTATTTTCAAAACTGAACAAAACAGTTCGAAATTAAATTCTGAAGCTTCAATCATCTTCAGTATTATCAATACGAATTTTAAAAGCTTTCGAAATATTTTTCTTCAGCTTGAAATTGAAGATACAAATTTTTATTCAACTTCAATCGATTAAATTTTATAATTTAATTGCCGATTTCAAAATTATATCGGGGATTCAAATTAAATCATCGTTCAAATATTTAAAATAAATTAAATATTCTCAATTTAATTCGTTCGAAATTCTGGGTCGTTACATGTTTAAAGCTAGCAAATCTGAAATCTTAAGCAACATCTCAAAATCATGACATGCATGCAAATTTCCAAAGCTAGCAATTCAAGTTTTCAAAGCAAATCAAACATTCAAGTTAAAAGATTTTAAAGTTTCAGAGGCACTTCAGTTTTAAATTTAAAGCCTGGGAAAAATTTCTCTGTTATTCATTTGAAAAAGGTGAGTAACATTTATTTTAAAACTTAAGTATATGATATATGGTTGCATGCTATAAATTCTTGAGTCCATGATGTGATATGCCTGCATGTTGTTTAATATGAATTGTATGTATATATGTTGTGATTTTGTATGCATGTCTGATATCAACCCTGTATAGTTTCCAGCTTTGAAACTTCTCAAGTTTTCTTTGTTTAAAGTGAGCAAACCCTTAATCTTAGACACACTTTGGTTTGCATGTAATTAGTATTAATGAATATTTGTGAATAAGTTGTATATGTTATGAAGAGTGTTTGAATGATGATAGGAATGTGCTGCGCATGTCTAGGAAACAGATACCAGTATCTCTGTTTCAAAGATTTACAGGATGCAATCCAATTTGAAAATCATATTCTCATCCTACAATCATTTATAGATTTTGAAGTCTAAACAAAACCTATTCGTAATTGTAAGATCAAAATTTTAAAATACTGTTAAGTATAAAATATATATAGATTTACTGGAAGGAAGGAAAATACAGTAAACCTTCAGAAATGGTAAAAATCAATCATTTTAATTTTGAATTTGGGTTTCATAAACTAGATTATATGAAAAAAAGATGAATTTAGGTAATGGTTTCAAAGTTTTTAATTTCGTATATAATGGGAATTGTCAAATTTATTGAAATTGGTACTTTTATCAATATCTGATGAACGGAGAGATGATAAGCTTTGAAATTCAAGTTGAAGATAACTCGAGTGGTGGAGATTGATGGAAAAATAGTAGGGAATTTTTCTGATGGTCGGAGTAGCTTGGCGAAGTCGAACTAGGGTTTAATGATCAGATAAGGATGGTGAGTTTGTCGAGGCTTGTGCGCTAACAAGGGTGGATCGGAATCGATCGCGTGTGGGGGAAAGGTCGCGTGGGACTGTGACGCTGCTCTGGTCGGAAGGATGTGGGCTCCGGTGGATGGGATCGATGTCGGCAAGGCGTTTTCCAGGGATTAGTTTTTGGTTCAGATGTTTCAACCTGCTCGATTTTGTTTCGGCGTCGTATTGGACCATCAGGGTGGTCGGAGATGTTTAGTGGGTTGACGATGACGTGTCTGAGGTCATGGAGATGGTCGGCGATGATCCAATCAGGTGTACACGTGTACCTTGTATCAGTGAGTATCTGGGTTGATTTTGGTTTGGGGAAGAAGCAAGGATCTCGGGGCAGGCTCGTGAAAAATGGTGAATATCTCGAAGCAGAGTGGAGAAGAATAGGCACGAGTTTTGGCTCGTGTAAAATAAGAAGAGGCTCGGGTTAATTGAAGTGTTACAGGTTATAGAGCCTGTTTGTTTTAATTTAAACAGAGTTTAAAAATCAAATTTTTAAATGCAGATTCAAATTTAAACTTGAATTCCAGTTGTGAAATAAATGAGTTTTTATTTAACAACTTACATGTTTAAAAGAATAATTTTAAAAGGGTTTAATTTTAATGAATGGGTTTAAAATCTTATAAATTTTCTTTATAAATGTTAAGTGTTCTTAACATTTAGATTTAAAAGATTTTGGTAAATTTGATTTAAGTCTTGGTTAAAGTTAAATTTTGTTATTCAAATTTAAATCTTTAATTTAAATGAATTAAACTGAAACTTTAAAGTAAAATGTTTAAAGTCTTTGTTAATGATAATTAGAGTAGTTAAAGGGTTAATACTTTAATTTAAAGAAGAATTAAGGTTAAATGATTTAGGTTCATTAAATTAGTAAGGTAATTAAAGGGTAATTTAACAATTTAATTAATTAATGATTTAATGTTAATTAATTAAATAATTAAGAATTATAAGTTAATTAATGAAGTGTTAATTAATTTGGGATTTAGAATCATTTATTTAAATAAGTATAGGTTAATAATAAATGATTAGAAATTATTAATCAAGTGATTAAAAGTTTATTTAGCAATTAATTAAGTAAGTAAAGATTAGTTAATTGATAATTAAGAATTTATTTAGTTGTGATTAATTAAAAATTGATTTAAGCTTAATTATTTAAAAGAAAGTAATTTAAGGATTTTTAATAATTAATGAGGGATCATTAATTAATTAATTAGGATTATTAAATAAATAATTAATAAATGGGATTAATTTTGATAATCAATTGGATTAATTAATTAATATGGAATTGGTTAAGTATAATTACTTAAAATGTAATTTGTGAAGTGTAATTACTTAGGAAAGTAATTAAAGTTAATTAGTGGATGTAATTAACTAAAGATGGTTTAATAAAAGTAATTTAAGTTTAATTACTTTGAATAATTAATCAAGGGATTAATTAAAAGGTAATTAATTAATGAGTAATTAATTTATGGAAGAGTAATTAAGGGTAGTTAATTACTAAATGTGATTAATCAAAGGTGATTAATAAATATGGTTTAATTAAAGATTTATTATTAAATATAATTAATTTAAATGGAGTAATTAAGGATCATTAATTAATCTAATTAATGATGTAATTAAGAATTGATTAAAAGATTAATTAATAAATAATAAGTGATTAAATAATTAATTAATTGTAATTAATTAAGGATTAATGTAATTAAGTATAATTAATTAATTAGTGAAGTAATTGAAGATTAATTACTGAAATGGTTTAAGATAATTAAATTGTGAAATTAATTAAGTATTAATTACTTAAAGTAATTAAAGGGAAATTAATCAGGAATGATTAATTAAGGTAGATACTTAGAGTAATGATTAATTAATTGGTTTAATTAATAATTAAGTAAGCAGGATTTATAGGATGAAGTAATTAATTTAATTCACTTTAAATTAATTAGAGATGATAAATCATTACTTAAGAATGGATGAATGATATTGAATGCTTTGCATTGTTGATATCTCTGATAAGAGATGTGCTGATCTATAATATGGATGTTTGGTTGGATTGAAATGATAATATGAATTATCTGTTTGGATGATAATGTAAATTATCTATTGAATTATCTATCTTTGTGTATATAGATAAAGAATTGAATTGTTTTAACCTTAAAACAACTTGACCCTTAAAATACGTTTTGGATTCGATGAGACCGGGATCGGGTTTCCATATACCGGAATTCCAGGTCTGGAGACCCGAATACCACATCGATCCAAATTAACGATAGGGCGTGAATCTCAAGTGAAGATGAAGATTCAGAGTGTAAGGGTTATTGTCGTTAACTCTGAGGGTGATTCCAAAACGAGTGTAACGAGATAATGCCTTCGGTTTCGTTCGAACCCGGAACGAACTTGTATGGATTGAATGCTATCAGAACATCGTCAGGTGGACGATGAGCATTCTAAGTGGTGTGTTCTGATTTAAAGGTAAATCATAGCCTCAAGCCTCATCAACCGGGAATGGCTAAAACAGGGGAGGTGCAGCAAGGCTTCGTGGGTAGCACCCACTGAGAGTAAGGTCATCCCTGTCTAGAGAGTTCCTTCTTTTATTTCGGCTTAGTGGTGCAGTTGGCGACGGCCATCTGTGGGGTGATTTTATTCGGAATTATCCAGTAAGGGATGGTTCCGGCTTTGTGTTGCAGGGGATTGGGAGTGATCCTCGGTACGGTGATCTAGGCCCCGTACTGTGATGAGCGGTACCCCGGTAGCTCTGCCATTGTATGGAAATCCAAATTCCAATAAGTGATAACGGACTTGATTGTATACTTATGTATGCTGGAATTTAATAATGTAACAATTTCGGCTATTTCATATTTATTTGAAAACCTTAGACCCTATCATAATACAATCAAATTTCCTATCAATGTTTTGGTTAGCGTAAGGTAAAAACTTACCCATGTTTATTTGTGGGGAGTCTTACGTGATACCTTTCCTTTCAAAAGGTTTTGAAGTTAAACAAGTTTAACCTGTTACTCACACCAGACCCATGTCTGACCCAAGTTGTTTATTTCTGTTTTATAAACTCTTGGGTACTCAAATTTTTACGAGTAGCCAAGGGATTCAGGTTTAGCTTTGACGAATTGTGGAGGAGCAATGGAGCAGGAGGCTTCGGCGTTCGTAGATATAGTATTCCGCTGTGTTGATATCTGTGTTAGAGTCTTGTATTGTATTTGAGTTGTAATATCTAGACAGATGTTTATAACTGTCTAGTATGTGTTGTATAGTTGTGTAAACTCTGATAAGTGTTGTATACTTTGTAATAGTTTATGTTATTAATATAATTTATTCGTTCCGCTGTGAGATCGTTGTTGTTGTTTCTTTCTTTCTTCTCTTCTTTTCTATTTTCTACCCCTTTCTTTCTTATTAATGACGCGTCATTCTGTGGAATGAGTGGCGGGTCGTTACAGTTGGTATCAGAGCATAGGTTGAGCGAATGCCTAAGCTTTTGGTTAAGTGAATATCAGAACACTAGGTTGAGTGAATACCTAGGTTCGGAAGGATTGTTCATTAGAGATAGGATCTGTAGCAACCTGTTTGAGTGTATATATATATTCGAGAGCGCGTATTTGTTAGTTATATAAAATGGTTTTATATTGTGTTAATTGATCGGTTGAGTGGTATATGGATTCTGGTCAATACGAGTAGCTAACGTTATTGATAGGGATCTCTAAACACTTAGACCAGGCCAATGGACACAATATTGTTTTAAAAAGGTAGATGAAATAATTTTACCCAGATATAATTTCTATATATAAAAGTATCATTTTAAATATATATGGTATTTGTAATGATTGGTTGAGATGATAATAATTTATCATCTAGGAATAGGAGTTTGAGAGTGGAGGTTGGAAGTGTATTTGTCGAGACTGTAAACCTAATACCGTCTCAAGTGAACTTTGCAATTGTAAGGATTTTTCAATCTCTGAAGAAAACCTGTTAAGGTTCGAATTCGAATCTTTGGAGTTGGATGAGTAGAGTTGGATCTGTCAGTTAGGCAGAAGTGAGTGATGGTATCTTGATACCTCAGGTAATTGTAGCTGTGTGATGAGATACAGTGACTATGGATGTTTCCGAAGATGTTTTCTTTGGAACAAGTTTAAGGAAGTGTGTTTGCTTCGGTGTTGTGGCTGAGTTCAGCATGGTGTTTCTGTTTGGTTTGGGTTCGAGTTTCTCGAAGAGCTTTGGATTGAGAAGTCTTTGGCATCTGTGGCAGCAGTGCAGCTCGGAGTGTTCTGTATTGGCAGGAAGTTTTCTGGCTGAGTAGTTTTTCTGAAGGTGGAGTTCAGAAGAAGTAGAGTATATCCATTTCTTCGATGGATTGGATAGATAAGTATGAGCTGTTCTGATTTGTAAAGATAGAACAGTTTTATTTGGATTTGGCTGGGTGGATCGCAAAAGTAACTTGCGATAGTTTGAGTATTCTTTTGAGTTATCCGATATTTTCTGGAATGTGTTGTCCAGTCTGTGCTTGTGTTCATCATCAGCATTTTCATTCTACTCCAGATCAGAGTGGTGCAGCAGGAACAGTTTTGGCGAGTGCTCCTGTTCGTCTTTTCCAGATAGGAGAAGTTAGTTTGGAATCTTCTGATGTTTGAGAAGTAGAGTTTTGTTTTGGATTGGGTTGATCTTGAGAAGATCATTGTGTGGAGTTATTCTTAGTCTAGTTTGTTTCTAGAAGCATCAGCAAAGGTTGAGTTGATCAGGAAAGATCTGTAGACAGCTCAGGATCGTCTGAAGGATTTTGTCGATAAGAGACAATGGAATTTGAAATTCGAAGTTGGAGACTTCGTGGTCGTGAAGTTTTTCTCTGGTTAAAGGAAGCTATAAGATTGGGTAAGTCTGGGAAGTTAGCTCCGAGTTATTTTGGATCTTTTCTGTGATCTAATTTGATAAGTACTTTGATCTACAAGGTTGAATTGTCAGTTTGGATAACTGGAATTCAATGTATTTTACGTATCTTTGAAGGAGTATGTGTTTGATCTATCTCTGGTTTTGGAACCAGCAGTTCTGGAGTATTTGGTTGTTGAGTCAGACTCGTCTGTAGTCTGATATTCTGTTTAGTTCTATAGATCTAGATGAGTAGAAGCTCTATAGTTTAGTAGTGTTGATTGTTGGATTCTGTTAAGCGAGTATCCCGGTATATATATACTTGGGGAAACTCGGGGAAATTTTTATCCAAAATTTTGTCTGGATAATTAAAATTGTTTGATTAGGTGAATTGTTTGATATGGTTGTTAGCATATGGATGATAATATATGCTTGTGATTTAAATAGATTATTAAATTACCTTTGTCTTAAATTTCGAGGACGAAATTATTTTAAGGGGGGAGGAATGTAATATCCCGGAAATTTGGGGCAATATCAATTTAATAATCTGTTTAAATAATTAAATTGATTTGATGATCTTTGATAATTAAATCTGAATTGGTTTAATAATCTAATTAAATAAATATTTAATTAGTGAATTTGACTAATAAAATGATTTCTATTTATATATATATAAGTGTATATATTGTAAATAGATAAGCTTGGGTTTGTAATTTAAATAATAAATAAATTCTTGTTTTTCTAATATGTATATATATTGATAGTTTGGAGATTTGGATTTATTTAATATTAGCTTTTCAAAGTTATTTAAACAAAATAACTATATGGTTTAAAATGAGATTAATAATAAGATTTATTTTATTTTTGGATATTGCTTAATAAATATGATTTAAGAAGTATATAAATATATATAAGCTTAGAATACAATTCATATATGATATGATTAATTCATTTAATAATAATAGTAATTTATAATCTCTTTTATAAATTATTTCATAATTGATAAATTTGTTATTTCAATAATAATTATAATGTATTGTTTTATATATAGAGATAAATAAACTTTGATGTAAATAGAATTGTTATTTTCAAATTGAATGTGTTGTTTTAAAATTGACTTTAAATTGGATTTTTAAAATATAATTTGAATTTGAATGTAAATTAGTTTTGAAATTCAAAGATAGATATTTAAAATATTTGGATTTTAAAGTATATGTATAAACTTTTACTTATAAACATAATTGGTTTTATTTTCTTTTAAATACTTTATATATATATATACATAAGTATTTAGTTAATAAAGAAAGGCATTTTATTTACATTTAAATAAATACAAATTACTTAAAAATACAAGTGTTATCATATTAAGGCTTGTTTAAACAAGTGTACACTAATAATACTATGTAAGTGCCAAATGTCAAGTTTTTAAATTTTTTGTTTTCTTTTATTTTTAATAAACTACAAAATTAACTTATATAAACTTTTGCCTACTTCTCAATTTCTTTTTCTTGGCTGTTCTTTTCAAAAGATAAGAAGCTTCAGCCTGAAGTATACTCAAAACAAAATCTGAAACAAGATTTCTTTCAATAAAACAAAATTCTCAAACAAATTCTCAACCGAAATGTTACTCACATAAAATCAGTAATCCTCAAACCATAATCTCAAATCCCTGTAACTCATTTCCAAATCAAGTCTTCAGCCTATTCTCAAAACAATCTGTAATCAAACTTTCTTCAATCTGGAAAACAAAGCCTGCAACATTTTCTTCAAATCTGGGATCTGTTTAAAGCAAGCAAATCTGAAATCTTAAGCAACATCTCAAAATCATGACATGCATGCAAATTTCCAAAGCTAGCAATTCAAGTTTTCAAAGCAAATCAAACATTCAAGTTAAAAGATTTTAAAGTTTCAGAGGCACTTCAGTTTTAAATTTAAAGCCTGGGAAAAATTTCTCTGTTATTCATTTGAAAAAGGTGAGTAACATTTATTTTAAAACTTAAGTATATGATATATGGTTGCATGCTATAAATTCTTGAGTCCATGATGTGATATGCCTGCATGTTGTTTAATATGAATTGTATGTATATATGTTGTGATTTTGTATGCATGTCTGATATCAACCCTGTATAGTTTCCAGCTTTGAAACTTCTCAAGTTTTCTTTGTTTAAAGTGAGCAAACCCTTAATCTTAGACACACTTTGGTTTGCATGTAATTAGTATTAATGAATATTTGTGAATAAGTTGTATATGTTATGAAGAGTGTTTGAATGATGATAGGAATGTGCTGCGCATGTCTAGGAAACAGATACCAGTATCTCTGTTTCAAAGATTTACAGGATGCAATCCAATTTGAAAATCATATTCTCATCCTACAATCATTTATAGATTTTGAAGTCTAAACAAAACCTATTCGTAATTGTAAGATCAAAATTTTAAAATACTGTTAAGTATAAAATATATATAGATTTACTGGAAGGAAGGAAAATACAGTAAACCTTCAGAAATGGTAAAAATCAATCATTTTAATTTTGAATTTGGGTTTCATAAACTAGATTATATGAAAAAAAGATGAATTTAGGTAATGGTTTCAAAGTTTTTAATTTCGTATATAATGGGAATTGTCAAATTTATTGAAATTGGTACTTTTATCAATATCTGATGAACGGAGAGATGATAAGCTTTGAAATTCAAGTTGAAGATAACTCGAGTGGTGGAGATTGATGGAAAAATAGTAGGGAATTTTTCTGATGGTCGGAGTAGCTTGGCGAAGTCGAACTAGGGTTTAATGATCAGATAAGGATGGTGAGTTTGTCGAGGCTTGTGCGCTAACAAGGGTGGATCGGAATCGATCGCGTGTAGGGGAAAGGTCGCGTGGGACTGTGACGCTGCTCTGGTCGGAAGGATGTGGGCTCCGGTGGATGGGATCGATGTCGGCAAGGCGTTTTCCAGGGATTAGTTTTTGGTTCAGATGTTTCAACCTGCTCGATTTTGTTTCGGCGTCGTATTGGACCATCAGGGTGGTCAGAGATGTTTAGTGGGTTGACGATGACGTGTCTGAGGTCATGGAGATGGTCGGCGATGATCCAATCAGGTGTACACGTGCACCTTGTATCAGTGAGTATCTGGGTTGATTTTGGTTTGGGGAAGAAGCAAGGATCTCGGGGCAGGCTCGTGAAAAATGGTGAATATCTCGAAGCAGAGTGGAGAAGAATAGGCACGAGTTTTGGCTCGTGTAAAATAAGAAGAGGCTCGGGTTAATTGAAGTGTTACAGGTTATAGAGCCTGTTTGTTTTAATTTAAACAGAGTTTAAAAATCAAATTTTTAAATGCAGATTCAAATTTAAACTTGAATTCCAGTTGTGAAATAAATGAGTTTTTATTTAACAACTTACATGTTTAAAAGAATAATTTTAAAAGGGTTTAATTTTAATGAATGGGTTTAAAATCTTATAAATTTTCTTTATAAATGTTAAGTGTTCTTAACATTTAGATTTAAAAAGATTTTGGTAAATTTGATTTAAGTCTTGGTTAAAGTTAAATTTTGTTATTCAAATTTAAATCTTTAATTTAAATGAATTAAACTGAAACTTTAAAGTAAAATGTTTAAAGTCTTTGTTAATGATAATTAGAGTAGTTAAAGGGTTAATACTTTAATTTAAAGAAGAATTAAGGTTAAATGATTTAGGTTCATTAAATTAGTAAGGTAATTAAAGGGTAATTTAACAATTTAATTAATTAATGATTTAATGTTAATTAATTAAATAATTAAGAATTATAAGTTAATTAATGAAGTGTTAATTAATTTGGGATTTAGAATCATTTATTTAAATAAGTATAGGTTAATAATAAATGATTAGAAATTATTAATCAAGTGATTAAAAGTTTATTTAGCAATTAATTAAGTAAGTAAAGATTAGTTAATTGATAATTAAGAATTTATTTAGTTGTGATTAATTAAAAATTGATTTAAGCTTAATTATTTAAAAGAAAGTAATTTAAGGATTTTTAATAATTAATGAGGGATCATTAATTAATTAATTAGGATTATTAAATAAATAATTAATAAATGGGATTAATTTTGATAATCAATTGGATTAATTAATTAATATGGAATTGGTTAAGTATAATTACTTAAAATGTAATTTGTGAAGTGTAATTACTTAGGAAAGTAATTAAAGTTAATTAGTGGATGTAATTAACTAAAGATGGTTTAATAAAAGTAATTTAAGTTTAATTACTTTGAATAATTAATCAAGGGATTAATTAAAAGGTAATTAATTAATGAGTAATTAATTTATGGAAGAGTAATTAAGGGTAGTTAATTACTAAATGTGATTAATCAAAGGTGATTAATAAATATGGTTTAATTAAAGATTTATTATTAAATATAATTAATTTAAATGGAGTAATTAAGGATCATTAATTAATCTAATTAATGATGTAATTAAGAATTGATTAAAAGATTAATTAATAAATAATAAGTGATTAAATAATTAATTAATTGTAATTAATTAAGGATTAATGTAATTAAGTATAATTAATTAATTAGTGAAGTAATTGAAGATTAATTACTGAAATGGTTTAAGATAATTAAATTGTGAAATTAATTAAGTATTAATTACTTAAAGTAATTAAAGGGAAATTAATCAGGAATGATTAATTAAGGTAGATACTTAGAGTAATGATTAATTAATTGGTTTAATTAATAATTAAGTAAGCAGGATTTATAGGATGAAGTAATTAATTTAATTCACTTTAAATTAATTAGAGATGATAAATCATTACTTAAGAATGGATGAATGATATTGAATGCTTTGCATTGTTGATATCTCTGATAAGAGATGTGCTGATCTATAATATGGATGTTTGGTTGGATTGAAATGATAATATGAATTATCTGTTTGGATGATAATGTAAATTATCTATTGAATTATCTATCTTTGTGTATATAGATAAAGAATTGAATTGTTTTAACCTTAAAACAACTTGACCCTTAAAATACGTTTTGGATTCGATGAGACCGGGATCGGGTTTCCGTATACCGGAATTCCAGGTCTGGAGACCCGAATACCACATCGATCCAAATTAACGATAGGGCGTGAATCTCAAGTGAAGATGAAGATTCAGAGTGCAAGGGTTATTGTCGTTAACTCTGAGGGTGATTCCAAAACGAGTGTAACGAGATAATGCCTTCGGTTTCGTTCGAACCCGGAACGAACTTGTATGGATTGAATGCTATCAGAACATCGTCAGGTGGACGATGAGCATTCTAAGTGGTGTGTTCTGATTTAAAGGTAAATCGTAGCCTCAAGCCTCATCAACCGGGAATGGCTAAAACAGGGGAGGTGCAGCAAGGCTTCGTGGGTAGCACCCACTGAGAGTAAGGTCATCCCTGTCTAGAGAGTTCCTTCTTTTATTTCGGCTTAGTGGTGCAGTTGGCGACGGCCATCTGTGGGGTGATTTTATTCGGAATTATCCAGTAAGGGATGGTTCCGGCTTTGTGTTGCAGGGGATTGGGAGTGATCCTCGGTACGGTGATCTAGGCCCCGTACTGTGATGAGCGGTACCCCGGTAGCTCTGCCATTGTATGGAAATCCAAATTCCAATAAGTGATAACGGACTTGATTGTATACTTATGTATGCTGGAATTTAATAATGTAACAATTTCGGCTATTTCATATTTATTTGAAAACCTTAGACCCTATCATAATACAATCAAATTTCCTATCAATGTTTTGGTTAGCGTAAGGTAAAAACTTACCCATGTTTATTTGTGGGGAGTCTTACGTGATACCTTTCCTTTCAAAAGGTTTTGAAGTTAAACAAGTTTAACCTGTTACTCACACCAGACCCATGTCTGACCCAAGTTGTTTATTTCTGTTTTATAAACTCTTGGGTACTCAAATTTTTACGAGTAGCCAAGGGATTCAGGTTTAGCTTTGACGAATTGTGGAGGAGCAATGGAGCAGGAGGCTTCGGCGTTCGTAGATATAGTATTCCGCTGTGTTGATATCTGTGTTAGAGTCTTGTATTGTATTTGAGTTGTAATATCTAGACAGATGTTTATAACTGTCTAGTATGTGTTGTATAGTTGTGTAAACTCTGATAAGTGTTGTATACTTTGTAATAGTTTATGTTATTAATATAATTTATTCGTTCCGCTGTGAGATCGTTGTTGTTGTTTCTTTCTTTCTTCTCTTCTTTTCTATTTTCTACCCCTTTCTTTCTTATTAATGACGCGTCATTCTGTGGAATGAGTGGCGGGTCGTTACAATACTGGTTGGTTGGTCTTGTTCAAGTGTTTAAGAACCCCTATTGATAACGTTGGTCAAACGCATCGACCAGACTTCATAAGACATATAGTAGATCAATTAACACAATATAAAACATTTTTATATCACTAAAAAATATGCGCTATAATACACTCAAACTCATTCTAGGGTGTCACTTACTCTATCTTTAATGAGATTACCCTACCAAAGCAAAGGTTCTCGCTTAACCTTCAGCTTTGATACCTAATGTAACAACCCGCCTTTTCTATCTTCAGAAGTCGACAATAATACATCCATGGTATCTATGTGCCGAGCATCCAAGTGCCGAAAAGATATATTATTAGGGGTGAAAGACAAGGAAAAACTAAACAAAGAATCTTACAACGCAAAAGAATAATATAAAATAATCAATATAAAATTTTACATAATCATTTCCAAAATGATACATCAGAGTCATAATAGTACAATTTCCTACTTGGGACAGTTATAACTATCTATCCCTACATAACTAATACAAATTTCATGCAACAGGGTGAAAATAAAGAAATATACGAGAGATACGTCTTGGACCACCGACTCGTCTTCTGAGCTCTAAAGCATCCAGAGCTAATCTAAAGACATGCTCGGTCTGACCCGAGCATTACAAAAAAAAAGCCAGGTTAGTATGGTAAAACCAGCGTGAGAAACTCAAATCATAAGAAATTTTATTATAACCTATAAATTCATTTAAAATCAAAGGTATCTTGTAAGACCATGTCACACATAAACACGTACGGGTTTTTACCTTACGATAACCCAAACATTTTCTATAGAAAATTCAGTGATATTATAATAATATCTAGGGTTAAAGTAAATACTGAATCATAGTAGAAATTGTTACATTAATTAAATTCCAATATAATAAATATACAATCAAGTCCAAAGGCTCTTATTGGAGAATAATTTCCAACTATGAAAGGGTAAGGGTCTACCCACCAAATCCATAAACCTCTAGATAAAATGTACAGGAGGCTGCCTTAATTCGCACCTCTACAACTCAAGACCGACCCTACCCCTCATTGGATAGAGCTAAATATGATCAAACATGGTTGATCAACAACTATAATGGTCCTCGAAGCATACATAGATATCGACTCGAGATAAGGGATGATCATACCATAATGGGAGCGGCCCACTTAGCCCTACGACATGTCCCTGCTTTATTCATTTACCAGTTGTGAGGCTTGAGGCTACGATTACCTTTTATATAGAAAACAATATTGGAATGCTAACACTGCCCTCCAAGAAGAAATGCAATGCCAACATTCATCCATAAAAGTTCGTTCTAGATCTGAATGAAACTGAAGGCACTACCTCTATTACATCCATTTGGGAATTACCCTTAATGTAATGACCCAGAATTATAGTCATTTGAATTTGGAATGTTTAATTGATTTTAAATATTGAAAAGTTAATTTTATAAGTTAAATAACTTGAATTTCAAATATAGCTAATTATTTGATAATTAAATGTTAAATTTGAATATTTAGAAATGTTTAAATAATTGAATCTTGAATTTAATGTAGGCAAAAATGATTTTGAAAGTTGATTTAAATTCTATTTGAACAAGAATGGAGATAGTAAACTTTTAAATTAGAATTAAAAGTGATTAAACTGATTTTGAAAATAACTTGTTTTAATTAACGTGTAAAAATAGCCTTCTAAGGTGCTGTCTCAGAATTCGATGAAACCGGTTTCATTGGATCCATAGTAGTAAATTAATATATGCCATCTAATTTGGTGGTGATTGGACGTACCGTTTGGTCGTGCGAGTTCGAAACGCGTAGAAATTAATTAAAGGAATTTAATTTAACATAATTGGGTTCGAAAAGCTATCTTCTGTATATGACCAAATTAGGCCTCAAGACTAGTTCCATTGTGTTCGGAATAGGGTATAACATATAGAACGCCAGACGGCACATCTCGTTTGGAGTTCGAAAATTTTGATGAATGAATAGTGTTTTATAAATTTTTCTATAAAAATACTTGGCCATTTCATTTTTGCAAACCCTAATCTAACAAACCTGAGCCGCTATTAGGGCAAAGCCATCCTATTGTCGACATTGATCGGAGCCACCACATGCCGAATTGGCCAACGACTCAACTGCCAACTTGTAGAGCTTGACCCCATCAGCAAGTTCAACGGTGGAGATCACCATCAGTGGACCATGGCGGTGACGAACCTCGTACGGTGGAAGCAGTTTTTATGGGTTCGTTTTCTGCAATAGCGGCGCCCACGCGTGACGATGGCAAAGCAGGTGGAGCGACGACAGGCGATAGCAATAGAGCGGCGCAGGTGGAGGTGGTGACGAGCTGTGGCAAATCACGATCTATTTATATAAAAAAGAAAAAGAGAAAATAGACGGCCTGGGACGAATGCGTATGAGCAAGAGGGAGAGTGGGAAGAAGGTTAATTTAAAATCCAATTAATTTAAGTTAATTTTATTTAGTTATCGTTTACATTCACTAATTCATAACTTTTTTGTACGAGGTTGGTTTTCAGCGTGACAAGTTGCGTTATGATCGTATCGATGAATACTACGCTACGGAGTTGGATTGAACGAGATTGGAGCTTGTTAGAATTTATGCTAAAATCGAACGACCGTTTGGTTTTAGTCCAATTCAGGACATTTTGGAAAAACTAAAATCAATGTGAGTTAATCTCACCTTTTTGATTAATCAGAAAATATTATATAGTCAATATAATTATTTATTGGAAGTGTGGATATTTTACCGTTGATTGTTGTTGACTGTTTGGATGATTTAATATTTTATATTGTTGTTTAGATATATTCCCGCCTATTGGAGCGAATGAGACCCTATTACATTCCCATGTGTAAGAGCGGATAATCATTTGTATACGAATCCCGCTTCAAAGTAGTTGATTTATATAATTTGATTTTATATTATATGTGATGCAGGGGGATAGGTTGGAGGGATCCAATAGGATTCCTCACACTGTTGGTTTTACTTTTCATATATTTTGATATATGATGTGTTGGATGCCATATTTGATGACATTGATTGATTTTGCTTATTTAGTGCTATAGTTGCACTGGGCCATATTTTTAGTATTTTAAAATACTATATAATAGTGATTTTGAATTGAAATGGTTTCCAAAGTAATTTTGGAAGTATGTTTTTATTAATTTTTAAATTGTTAAAAGAAATCAATTTATTTTTAAACAAATAAAAGGTATGATTTTTGATGCTATAAAGTATAGTTTTGTGAAAGATTTTTAAATGGAGATTTTTGAATAAGTTTATATAAAGGATTTATAGAAGTGATATTTTATAAATAATGAAATAGATTTATAATCGGAATTAATAAATATTTTGTAAATGGAATTGAAATTTATTTGGTAATGGATTTATAAATGGATTTTATAAATAAATTTGATTTATAAAGAAATGTATCTGGATTTTGATAGTAAAATGATTTTTTATAAAAGAATGATTTATAAATAGAATTTTATAAATAAAGAGATTTTATAAAATAGAAGTTTTATAAAATAGAAAGGAGATTGATAAACATAGTTTTATAAATATGGAAATGATTTATGTTGAGATTTGAATATGGATTTTTATATAAATGAAACACATTCAAGTTTTTGAGAGTTAAATAATCCTTTAAAGGACTGTTTTGGAAGTAATATTTTTGATGAAGTTAACGGTTTTTAAAGTGATAATTTTAAAAGCGAAGGTTTGAAAGTAGTAATTTCAAATGGAGTTTAATTGGTTATGAAAAGTGTTTTAAAATGCGATATGTATCGAAAGCATGGATTTCAACATTTATTGTTGAAATAGACGTTTTTGGGGAAGTATGGAAGGCATGGACTATAAAACTGTTGTTGTAGTAAATGATTTCCAAAAGGAAATGTTTTATATAGTATATGGGATTTATGTATGTGTGTGTGTGTGTGTTTGTATGTGTATATATATTTAAACAAATCCCTATACTAGTGTTTTTGGGTTGTCGTAACGATATTTTACGCAACATTCATTTTGACCTAAATAAAGTGCGTTCGACCTTAAGATTTGTGTATATACTTATTTCCTTCTAAGTTATGGAATTATTTTCTAAGTGTTGAAAATGAAATGATTTGTGAATATATTTATACCGTTGATATAAGTATATGGAAATTGTTTCCAATATCAAAGGATTGAAATGGTTTTGAGAATATACCTTTTAAAGATAAATTGAAGTAAATATTTGGAAATTGATTTAATTAATAAAAGATTAATTAAATGGGCCTAGTAACTGCTTATGTGCTAGATATTGCTTGCTGCTATGATAGTTAAATAACCGACTATCAAACTTGGCCATTTTTAGTTCCTTGACTTGATGTGGGAACTGATTAGTCGTGCACTTAGCACTAAGCTGACTGAGTAGGCTTGATTATCATTTGAATTAAGAATGTTGATTCAAGTAGTATGGAGTGACTATGTAACTTCAATCTACCGGGCTTCCTTCTTGGCCGAAGGATAGCAAGTTGAGAATTGGAAACATGTTAAGTCTACGAGACTTGGTTTCTGTATGAGCTTGAGGGTCTCTTTATCGTTGTTGGTCCGGAGAGACCAGGGTCGGATTTATCCGAGAACCACTATAACACCTCTAATTTTTAATAACATTATTCAGGAGATTTAATTAGAATAAATTAAATAGAATAATGTAGATAAGGAGATTGAGATTGATTAATAAACATGTAGTGGCCGTGCTTATTAAATTAGATGCACTTATAAATGGTTAAGTATTAGCTAATTAAACATAAGTGCATTAGGGTAAATAGCCACCCATAGTCCCACCTTTATACCATTTCCCTTATCCATACACGTTCATTTTTATCACAAGCAAAATTGTAAACGTAAGAAAGAGTAAGGCCGACCATTAGGAAGAAAGAAGAGAAATTCAAGTAAAGCTTAGGATTCAAGCTAGAAGAAACCAATCTCAATAAATCTTCAATTTCCCTATCAATTTAAGGTGAATAATAATCACTACATCTCTATTTTTGGTTTTATAATCATATAACTTCGGATTTAATGGGTAAATTCATTTTTGTGATATATTGAATGATGATATGCTTGATTTATGATTTATTTGATATAAACAAGATTGTTTAAAGGAGTTCTTATTTGGTTTTAGGTCAAAGCCGAGATCTTATGATGTTCAAATGCCATGGGAAAATTTTATGTTATGAGAAACATGATTTTGGAGTTGGGTTTCAATTTTGAGAATTTTCCAAGTTATGAAAAGATTATTATAAATTTTCAAAGGAAAATATAGTTATTTGGGTTTATAAATTAATTTGGAAAAAAAATTTAAAATTTGGATTTGAAAATTTGATATGTTAGATAACATGATTAAAGTGAATTTCTAGAATTTTTGGGGATTTTTACTAAGTGATTTAGTATGGAAATTAAATTATTTTAAAAGGAAGACCTAAATGATTTAATTATTTTGTTAATACGAAGGGTTTATGTGTTAAATGTTGTTTAGTTTTAGATCTAAGAAAATGCGGCAAATTTTAGTAAAATAATTTGAAAGTTTAATGTAACCAATCATGTGTTAACAAGTGGGCAAGTTAGTTACAAAAAGTTTACTTTATTCGGTAAAAACAATCTTTTTGCTCAGAAAAAGTGGTTCCGCCTTCTTTAGAAGGACCCTTCGACTCAGACCTTCCGCCTCCAACCTAGTTGGAACCTTCTAGGTTGAAACTAGTAAACCAATACACATGGTATTATTTAAAAGGTACATAGTGGATTGGAGAAAGGAGGAATGTAGGGTGTCGAAAGGTAGCTTTCGAAGGGGTTGGTTTCTTTGTCTTATCTTGTTTTGAAAGAAAAGCACTTGCCTGTTTATAAAAGGGGTTTTGGCACAGTCAAAACCTATGGTTTTGAACGGGTATTTCAAAGAGGCTTTCGAAAGAGAGCTGCTGCCTATTTTTTAAAAGAAGCAGCTTCCGAAGGAGTTTCTTAGATTTTGTTTAAAGCTTTCGGAAAGGGTATTTTCGACCAAGTCAAAACCCTTCTATGAATTGATGACCTTCCAATGGCATCGAAGGCATCAATGTTATCGAAAGTTTTAGTTGTTTTATAAATAGAAGCCACTTCCTAATGCTTTCGAAAGGGGTTTCGAAGCTAGCCTTCACTTGTTTTACCCAGAAGTTTTACTGCTTTCGAAAGGATGGTTTTGACACCACAAGCTTCCAAAATACTTTTTGAATTAAAGGATAGTTTCAAAGAGATGCTTTCACTTATGTTTACTTTGGCCCAAATTAATGTTTTAAGTATAAACCTAATGCTTTCGAAAGGATGGACTTTCAATGGTTTCGAAGGGTAACCTTCATTGGTTTCGAAAGGGTACTTTCAAATGGTTTCGAAGCTATACTTTTATACTTAAGTGATAATGCTTTAACAAGATCGAAAGGTTTCGAAAGAGTTGTTTTAAAGTATTCGAAAGGCAGGAGCCTGATGTTTTAAAGTTAGCTTTTAATGCTTTCAAAGGAGGTCATCCTATGAGGTCAAATGTAATGTTTCGAAGGTGTCGAATGGTTTTAAAACCCAAACTAAAATTTTTAAAGCAGAAACCCATGGCTAAATAAAGAAGTTTTGAAATGACTTTAAATATGTAAATTTGAAGAAGTATTGCCTTGATAAAAATATAAGTTAAAGGGATTAAATATGTTTATATGAAATGTATTTCAAGGACCTTAAACCCATAGGAGTGGTATTGTTAAATTGTTATGTTTGTTTCTTCAAATATGAGTATATTCACATGATAAAGAACCCATAACTATATTTTGGGGATAAAGGGGTAAAAGAACCAGCTAGGTTAACCCAGTAGTGAATATAATTTGATTAAACTCCTGAATGAGTAGAATTGCATCTAGAGAGTCAGGGAGACCAAAATATAGGATGCCTAAACCTTGAAGTTGTTCAGGAGATAGGTTCATAGCAAACCCATGAAAACTATGTATTAAGGCAGGTTGGCAGGGGCTAATTTGTTTGCAGTGAACCCATGAAAACTAGAAAAAGAAAGAAGTTAATGGAGGCAACAGTAGGTTCCTATTCAACTCATGAAAACTAGGATAAAAAATGAGTTACTGGATAAATCCATAGGTTCCTAGTCAACCATTGAAAACTAGGATAAGGGATTAGTTATTGGAATGACTAATAAGTTCAGGCCTCAGGGGGACCCATGAATTAATCAAGTTAACCGGCAGGGGCCTATAGGTTCTTAGTGATCCCATGAAAACTATGAATAGGACAGGGTGTCCATGAATTACAAAAAGGTTATTAGTAAACCCATGAAAACTAATAGGTTAATAGTGACCCTAGAAACTATAATTATGACAAGGTGTCAATTTAAACTATGGATGGTAAATCCTAAATGTTTTTATATGTGCATATCATCATAGTATTTTGAAATGTATGTTTTAATCATTGTGGATGCAGGAGCACAGTATATGGTTTTATAAAGGTCTTAGGATACTAGTGAGGGGAAAACACGTTCCACTAGTGGCGTGGCCTCAGTGGATATCTAAAAGGATTGAGATGTTAGATTATTATTCATACAAGGCTTTATGTCTGACTCGAAGTTTTTGTTTTCCCCTTAAACTCTCGGGTACACAATTGATTTTGAGTAGTTTGAGATTTAAGGTTTTCAGGTTTTCTTCTTAGACGAATAAAGCTTACGGAGGCGTGCAGGAGGCAGTTAGTTATTTGGAGTTACCCTTTTCCGCTGTGTATTGGATGTAAAGGCAGATTTATTAGCTTTATTATATACTCTGATCGACCAAGAGGGCATCTTCATATTTCACTCTTGGCGTACGTGTGACGCCCCACTTCTATACTCACGCTAGCCAAGGACACTACGGGGTAATGCCGTCGACTAGCACGAAGAATAAGGCTGTTGAGGAGCGACCATCTGTGTAATTGCTTTGTGCGAGTACCGATATGTCAGAAAATATAACTTACGGAGGAAATCCGACATATCTAATACAAACTCAAAGCTACCACACAGTGGCTAAGTGGACCTCGGAAACAAACGTAGAAATAAACATAAGACAAATCAGTCACAGATACTCATATCACAAAGGCGGAATAAGACATGAATATATCACATGAAAGTGTACATCAAAATAGTGGTCATATAAGATCCACTACATCACAATGAATAAATACAAGTGCGAGACAAAAGAATAATTATACATCAAGGAGTCCATACCTCAAATGTATAATAACAAAAAACTACTAATCTAAAGTAGTTAGCCAAAAGAATCAGATGATGATCTCTGATAAGAAGTCAAGCAGGAGCACCTGAAATATCTCGGTCTGACCCGAGTATTATTTAAGAAGAAAATAATAAACGGATCAGTCTAGCTATAATTATCAGATAAACTGGGATAGGATAAGAGATGTGACCAAAAACGTATGATAACAAAGAAATGCCATACTGTGTCAAGTATACATCAAATAACAACAGAAATCATACAATATCTCCAATCATCTCAAAATACCAAAAAGAATATCATATTCTTTATTTTATTCACCAAACTACAAATATTGACAAACATATAAATGCCAAACGCAAAAGTTGGTGAAACATAAATTCCAGAAATCATCAATTAGAAATCCAGAAATCAAAAGGAGGAGGCCTATTACAAACGGGAGCATGAAAACTCCCAACACGTGTATCACAAACGGAACACTATTTCATGGTCGCTAACCATTGAGCCGGTGCAACGGTGTAGTACAATAACGGTACGCCCAAGGGACCAAAAACTCAATAAGCCGAAACAACGACGTAGTACAATGTTACGCCCGATGAACCGAACTCCAATAATTCGAAACAACGACGTAGTACAGCGTTACGCCCGATGGACCGAAATCCAATAATTCGGAACAACGACGTAGTACAGCGTTACGCCCAATGAACCGAAATCCAATGAAAGAACATAGGTCGCTAGCCCATAAAAGAAATGAGATGAAGCTCAATAGATCGAGGTACAGTCCCCTACGTGGACAAAGAGACATCGCACATTGCTAGTCTAAACCATAAAATGATCATCATCGATCATCAAGAAGTGTCGATTACACTAAGCTAGTAAATATAAGAGTTTAGCTTCATGTCCCATAACCACTAGCTTAACTAAAATATTTATGAACAGATTGTAAATTTCCACTCAAAAGTTGTCACAAGAGTTTCAATCGAACAAGTCCATAAATTAACCGACGAAGTAAACGCAAGCGTTTCATACCACTTGTTTTGCTAAGCCGTTTAAATAGATTTTCTCATACGAATGAGGTAAAGGTTTGTATATACTAATAGATTAGAAAACAGTTTTATAAATGAGCTTTGTATTAAAAATAGAGTTGAAATCATCTTTGTAAAGAGTTTGAATATTTACTATTAGTATAGAAACCTTTGTATTTTTAAAGTGACAAGTCATAGAAATGATTGTAGAAACAATCAATCATCAAAAATTCACATACGAAGACGTGAATCAAATCCATAGAAATCGATACCGAATCCATCAAAATGGATATTCTCGAAAATCCAAAAAAAAAGAAGTTATCAAAGTCAACAGAGGTGATAACAAAAAATTGGAGAAACAAGAATCGATTAAAAATTGGAAACTCAGACACAAAAGGCAAAATTGGTAAAGACAGCAGATTCAGTCGACTGGACCAGGGTGGTCAGTCAACTGACTCAAATCCTGGAAACTTTCTGTTTCCAGGTTCAGTCGACTGAACCTGGGTGGTCAGTCGACTGAATCATGCTTGGAAACTTTTGGTTTCCAGGCTCAGTCGATTGACCCAGAGTGGTCAGTCGACTGATACTGGCCCAGGAAATTTCCTGGGTTCGGTTCAGTCGACTGACCCTCTAGTTCAGTCGACTGAACTGGAAATTCCAGTATTCTCAGCGTAGCCCCAAAGGGGCAAAATCCTAAACAATTGGCGATCGGACGAGCAACGGGCGCTAAGGATTTACGCCAATCGGCAACCCAGCCCTATAGGCTCTTCGATGCTTCACCGAAAACATGTTCAAACATCCGTAAAAGGATTTTCAGAAAATTGGACTAAAAACCAAAAATTGGAATATTCACCAAATCAATCCAAATCAACATCAAATGGACATGTAAAGATGTTAGGAATTCATACCTAACAATCAAATATAGTTATAGACATAGATGTGAGATAAAAATCTCACCTTTTAATCCAAAAACAATGAATGAGAAGCTTGAAAGCAAAGGAAGATCAACCAATCAACCACTTCAACTCTAGAAGCTTGAATCTAAACTCAAAAGAAGAACATTTCCTAAGTTAGGTTTAGGAAATTTCTGAAATTAAAGAGAGAATGAGTTGGAGAAGAAGAAGGAGATACTTACCAAAGCTTCTCTTTGATTTTGGAGCAAGAAATGGAGCTTGCAAAGGAAACTAGGGTTCTGAGTTTCTATTTCCAATATTTTTCCCCCATTAATCTCAAAAGCTTGAAAGTGTTAGGAAATGAAAGTGAATGAAGAGAAGAGTGGGGACTGAGCTAGGGGGTTATGTTAGGTTATTGAGCTAAAACCCAAACCCAAAGCCCTAAGTGAAAAATAGCAAAATTCACTCAACTCCAAACATATCGATGCTTATACTTAAAAAAGTCGCAAATGCCATTTTGGACTCAATGGAAGTGGTCGCGAGTCCTAATTCGACTGTTTGCAAAAAGTAGCTTTTCAGGCTTCAATCCGATTAACGATTCTATATTTAAATAAAATATTTAAATATTCAATCGTAAAATATGCGGGTTGTTACAGACTCCCCTCCTTAAAGAAATTGCATCCTCGCAATAATTAAGAGGAAAATAAAAAGTAACAACCATAAAAGCATATCAACACAAAAGAAAGTTTGAAATAAGAAGTTCACCATAAAGAGCACGAAAGAATAAGTACGTGTGTGTTTGCTCGATGAATTCTCAAGATTCATAAGAGAAATCCTTGGGATTTGAGAAACATTGAACTTTCACAAAAAGAAAGGAAATTTTTATTTCTAAGGCGCTCAACCTCCGAAGCAATGATGCGAATAGGATGTTGCTAAGTCAAATCTGGTGAAACCTTAATTTCTACAATTACACCGGACTCAAGAATAAAAATCGGAATCCCAAGGTATTTCCACAGTAGAGAGACGTGGAAAATTTCATAAATAGCAGAAGATTGAGCCGGTAATAAAAAAGGCGATAAGCCACGAAACAAATACGTTCGGTGATGGGAAACGGACCAACATATTGAGGTGCTAACTTTTCCCAATCGACTGAAACGCACAACACCCATCATAGGTGAAACACAAATGAATACTGTTGTATATGATTTCGACCGAACCAACCACATCCGGATCTAGGCCAACTCCATACTTCACCGGACCAGGCTACGCTACCGGACGAAGCTCAACCGGACCAACTCCATACTTCACCGGACCAGGCTACGCTACCGGACGAAGCTCAACCGGACCAACTCCATACTTCACCGGACCAGGCTACGCTACCGGACGAAGCTCAACCGGACCAACTCCATACTTCACCGGACCAGGCTACGCTACCGGACGAAGCTCAACCGGACCAACTCCATACTTCACCGATCCAAGTCTCAACCGAACCAAGCCACCTCATGACCGAACCAAGAGGATGCCGAACCAGACTGCCAGGCCAGATCACTTCAGCCCAGGCCCACCAGCAGCTGCATATATCCAAGATCCCTGCCCCCAACCTCACTCTATAAATAGAGAGGCAGGGGTACAACAATGAAGGACAAGTTTGAGAGCTCAAGCACGGATAGAACTTTCAAACAACTTTCTTTTACTTGTTTCAAAGCTTTGTACTTGTAATCAACAGAAGAGAAGAGAAATAACATATAAAGTGGACGTAGGCATATTCTGGCTGAACCACTATAAATCTGCGTGTCTATTTACAATTTAGCCCCTGCTTTTCATACATTTGCATAAATCTCCAAAATCACTAAAAACAACATAAGATCTACTAAATTATACAACTTTGAGGTGTTTGTCCATTTTTTGTGCAAACATTTTTGGTGCTTTCATTGAGAGTAGAAACTCGAAGCTTCAGCTTCGTCTACTTAATGAGTTTTCCTAACAGCATCGTCCGCCGCTTGGAAAACATGCCTCCCAAACAGAGAAAAGATGTTAACAAAGGAAAAAACATCGCATCCAGTAGCCTTCCTGATCCAGCTATCGCGAATCAAGTAAATCCTCCTCCTCCAACAACGGTAACAAATGAAGGACAGGCTAACCCAACCACTCCTGCCACAGAACAGCCTGCAGCAATTACTAGGGCAGATTTGGACAGAGTTGTTGTTGAAGTAACTAACCGCTTCACGTCCCAGTAGGAAGCCTTGGTGGACCATCTCATGTCACGCTTGAGGGACGCTGAAGAATCCAACCGCAACACTGAATCATGGGGCGAGTCCCAGTCTGGAGGATCTCAGAGACAGCAAAGATCTTCCTTCTTCGAAGGAGCTAACGGCAGAAGTAGCCGTGGTAGGAGCCGAGACCGAGCCCAGCCCGAAGTTAGGCCTGAGGAAACGTTTGGTACCGAACCCAACGGGGAAGGTACCGGGCGAAGGTCAACTGCAGCTGAGCCTGTCATGCTGCCTAACCACAGAAACACCGGTGAACGGGGCCGAGCTAGAGTTCAACCCGAAGTTGGACCCGAGGAAGTGCTTAGATCAGAACCCAACCGGGGAAGATCAAGGCAAGGGCCAACTGTAGCTGACCCAAGCATGCTCCCAGAAGATCAAAGGCAGCCACTGGAAAATATGAGGAATGATAGACGATACCATCCCTACAGGTTGTCTGGACGGAATCAACCCCACAGAACAGAACCAAACTCATTTCTGTCTGCTCCAAATTCTGATGAAAGGATGGCGCGCTTATTCAGAGAGTGTGTCCAACGGGAGCAAAGAGATCGAGGGATAGGCGCTAGGGTAACCAGCCCTTTCGCCCGCAATATCGAAGTTGCTATCACCCCCCGAGAATGGAAGATGCCAACAATGGAACCCTACAAAGGGACCTCCGATCCCGTTGTACACTTGCAGAGATACACACAGCATATGCTCATGAGTGGAGCAACAGAGGGAGTACTGTGCAAATGCTTTCCGCTCTTCTTAGCAGATCTTGCTACCTCCTGGTTCTGTCATCTACCCCAAGGATCCATCAGCTCATGGGAAATGTTGAAAGAAAAATTTATCAGTCAGTTCCGCATTCATGTGGAGCAACCTAAGGACGCTTATTCCTTATCCAGCGTCAAACAGAAACCTGGAGAAAAGCTGCAGCAATACCTAACCAGATTCAACGCCGCAGCAGCCGCAGTTCAAGACGCCGATGAGAAGCTTATCCTGATGGCCCTCTGCAGTGGGGTGCATCCGGACACTAAGTTTGCTAGAAGATTGACAAAAGAAAAACCAGCTACTTTACCCGATTTCTTCCATGAAGCCGGGAAATACATGAGGCTTGAGTATGCTGCCATTGAGGGGCAGTCAGGACAGCAAAGTAAGACGACCCATGGCAACGCCCCTGCTGTGGCGAGGGACACTCGAAGAAATGATTCCAGAGACAATGCTGGGGGCAAGAAAGTAGAAAAACGCCTATATCGGCCAGGACCAAGATTCGACTCTTACACCCCTTTGAACGAGACCGTCGAAAATATCTTCCTTGCCACCCAAGGCGAAGTTAGATACAAACGCCCACCATACAAGAAGGAATCAGATAGCGCACAGAAATCTGGAAAATTCTGCCGCTTCCACGAATCCCACGGACATGATACCAACGAATGCCATCATCTCCGAGATCTGATTGAGGAACACATCAGGAGAAAGAAACTGGAACGCTATGTAAAAAGTCAAGACAGGACTCCAGCTCCTGCCAATGAAAACCCAAGGCTACCCTCACCAGGGACCGGCAGAGGCGACCGCAACGCTAGCAGCTCTAGTCAAGAGAAGATAGTGGTCCATACCATCTCAGGAGGTCCGCACATCGCAGACGGAAGTTGGAAAGAGATGGAAAGATATGGGAAGTCGCTTAGAGACAATAGAGACTGTGTCAACACAGTTATAGAAGAGCGCCACCCAAAGCGGAAAGAAAGTGATGACATCACATTCAGTAAACGCGACCTAGAAGGAAGACAGTACCCTCACATGGATCCCATGGTTATCTCTGCCCGACTCGGTCCCGCCGAAGTTTACCGAATCCTGGTAGACACTGGAAGCTCTGTAAATATCCTGTTCAAACACGCATTCGACAAAATGAGGCTGTCAATGAAGGATGTATCTCCCTGCGATAAACCGCTACACGGTTTCACTGGAGATGCGAAAATGCCCATCGGGCAGCTGGACCTCTTCGTTGAAATTGGAAGCCATCCCCGCTCCGTTGTAAGGAAACAGACGTTTGTGCTGATAGAAAACCATTCGGCCTACAACGCCTTCCTAGGAAGACCAGCCCTATCTGACTTCCAGATTGTCCTAGCCCCGTGGTGCCTGAAAATGAAATTTCCAACAGACAATGGGGTAGGGGAAGTGGAAGGAGACCAAGATATTGCACGAGACTGCTATGTAACCGAACTTCGCAACAACCACAGGAGAGATAAAGGGAAAGGTGTAGAGATTGCCCTCTGCACAAAAAGCCTTGAAGCATAGCAACTAAAGAAAGCCCCTCCTCTTCGATACACCAGCGACCCTTTCAATGAATTAGACCCTAGGGACAAAGAGGAGGAGGCCACCGCCGAGCCTGCAGAGGCTATGGAGTTTATATCTGTAGACAAGCACGACTCAAGTAGGCTACTGAAAATTGGGTCGCAGCTGAAAGCTGAATTGAAGGAACAACTCATTGATTTTCTCCGCCACAACTTGGATGTGTTCGCTTGGTCACACGCTGACATGACCGGAATCTCCCCCAACATAGCATGCCACGTATTAAAAATTGATCCTACCAAGGCGCCTGTAAAACAAAAAAAGAGAAGTATGGGGGCAGAGCGATCAGCAGCCCTCGATGAAGAAGTAAAGAATCTACTCGCCAATGACTTCATACGAGAAGCTATTTACCCAGAATGGATCGCCAACCCGGTACTAGTAAAGAAGGCTAATGGGAAGTGGTGGACCTGCATTGACTTCTCCAACCTAAACGACGCCTGCCCAAAGGATTGCTTCCCGCTTCCCAGAATCGATCAACTTGTAGACAGCACAGCCGGGCACGAACTCCTGTCTTTTATGGATGCATACTCAGGATATAACCAAATTCCTATGCATGCTCCCGACCAAGACCACACTAGTTTCATCACCGACCGTGGTTTATACTGCTACAAAGTGATGCCCTTCGGACTTAAAAATGCAGGAGCCACCTACCAGCGCCTCGTCAACAAGATGTTTGCAGGGCTAATAGGACGAACAATGGAAGTATATGTAGACGACATGCTGGTAAAATCACGGAAAGCCAAAGATCACGTAAGCCACCTAGGCGAAATGTTCCAGGTACTTCGACAGTATGGAATGAAGTTGAATCCACTAAAGTGCTCCTTCGGAGTGTCATCGGGAAAATTCTTAGGATTCATCGTCCATGCCCGAGGGATAGAAGCAAACCCTGAACAAGTCCGAGCATTAAGGGACATCAAGATACCTTCCACCCGAAAGGAAATGCAAAGCCTAAATGGAAAAGTGGCTGCCCTAAGCCGATTCATCTCCAAAGCAACGGACAAGTGCGTCCCCTTTTTCGAAGCTCTAAAGAAAGATAAAGGAAGGTTCGAATGGACGGACGAATGCTTAACCGCTTTCCTTAACCTAATTGAACACCTCCAGAAAGCACCGGTACTCTCGACCCCAAGCGAAGGCGAAGAATTATACCTATACCTTGCTGTGTCATCTCACGCTCTAAGCGCTGCCTTGGTAAGGGAAGACGATCGCACGCAACGACCAGTTTACTTCGTCAGTAAAAGGTTTACTGGGGCAGAAGTCAGATATCCTAAGCTTGAAAAGTTAGCATACTGTTTACTAATCACTTCACGAAAGCTACGTCACTACTTCCAATCCCATTCCATCAAAGTTCTGACCGATCAACCACTGAGGCAGGTACTCCATCGTCCCGACACTTCCGGGCGACTACTTAAATGGTGTATTGAGCTGAGTCAGTATGATATCACCTATCACCCTCGCACCGCCATCAAGGGACAAGCCATGGCTGATTTCATTGCAGAATTCACTACCAACGAGGATAAAGAGCAACTGGAAATAACGGAAGATATCAAGTGGAATCTCTTTGTGGACGGTGCATCTAACGAACAAGGCTCGGGGGCAGGTGTGGTAATAATCACTCCCAGGGGAAATAAACTGCACTATGCTATAAGGTTGGAGTTCGCTGCCACCAACAACGATGCAGAATATGAAGCCGTAATAGCCGGATTAGAAATTGCTATCGAGATCGGAGCCAATTCTTTGTGCCTTCACAGCGATTCTCAGCTTATTGTTAATCAAATACTAGGGGAATTCCAAGCTCGAGAAGAACGACTCATAGCATATCTAAAGAAGACCAAGTCGCTTCTCAACCGATTGGACCACTACTTAGTCAAACACATCCCTCGGGAAGAGAACCAAGAGGCCGACGAATTGGCAAAGCAAGCAAGTATGAGGGACGTCGCCATCTTCGGGGCAGTAACTGTCTCAAAGCAAACGATCCCAAGTTTTGAGCAAGTGAATCTGATAGCTGCAACCGAAGAAGCAACTTGGATGACTCCCATCCGAGACTACCTGCAAAATGGCACACTACCCGACGGGCGTAACGAAGTCAAGAAAATCCTGAGGAAAGCGTCCCGCTACACAATACAAGGAGACATCCTCTATCGGCGCGGGTTCTCTAACCCATTGTTAAGGTGTGTCGCCGGAAGGGAAGCCAAGGAAATCTTATCCAACATTCATCAAGGAAGCTGCGGGGATCACACCGGAGGGCAAACGCTAGCAAAAAAGATACTCCGATACGGATATTTCTGGCCCACCTTAAGCAAGGACGCCTTAGATTTCGTCAAGAAGTGTGACAGATGCCAAAAATTTGCTAAGATCCCTCGGCTACCAACAACCGAGATCACTCAGATGACCAGCCCTTGGCCCTTTGCAGTATGGGGAATTGACTTAATCGGTGAACTGCCAATGGGTCGAGGCGGCGCCAAATATGCTATAGTAGCAGTCGACTATTTCACCAAATGGGTGGAAGCAGAACCTCTAAATAAAGTGTCTTCAGCGAAAGTTATCAACTTCTTAATCAAAAATGTTCTGTGCAGGTACGGAGTCCCACTAAAAATCATATCAGACAATGGACTTCAGTTTGACAGCGAGGAATTCGCCAACTGGTGCCAAGAACACGGAATTCACAAAAGCTTCTCATCCGTAGCATATCCCCAAGCAAACGGACAAGTCGAAGCAGTCAACAAAATTCTGAAAACTCTGATAAAAAAGAAGCTCGAAAAGTCAAAGGGCGCTTGGGTGGATGAACTCCCTACGGCACTATGGGCCTACCGCACATCCTTCAGAACATCAACAGGGCACACTCCTTTCTCTTTGGCATACGGATCGGAGGCTATGCTCCCAGTTGAAACCATTGTGCCTTCCCACCGTAGGATCCACTATAACCCAGAAGAGAACGAAGAGCTCCTCAACATGTCTTTGGATCTAGTCGAGGAGAGAAGGAATGATGCAGTCCTAAAAACAGCAGCCCACAAGCAAAAGGTGGCAGCACAATACAACTCCAAAGTCAAGCATCGTACCTTACGAGAAGGGGATCTTGTCCTCAAGCGAATCTTCCCTCGCCCCGGAGCACTAGACCCAATCTGGGATGGACCATATGTAATTCATAAAGATCTCCACAACGGAGCCTATATTTTGTCAACAGTGGACGGAGAGGTGTTCCAGAGGGCATGGAACATCCAACACCTCCGTCGATACTTTTCTTAACTTGTATTGCCCATATGAAGTGAATTAACAAAGAGAATCAGTGGACGTAGGCATTTTTTCGTGCCGAACCACTTTAAAAAAGCCTTGTCTCTTTTTTAACTTGTTCCTTTGTATCTTGGCTGCTTGTTAACTTTACCCTTTTCTGTTGAACAAAATCCTGAGCATATAGCATTTCTATTCAAAGCACTCCACAATGCAACTTCACGTGGACAAGACCCAACAGGTACTATGCGAATCTATGCCCTTGCCAATGAGACACTTTTGCTCCAGCATCCTTCTGCTGCGGGTTAACTCATTGCTCACGACGGCCCTTAAAGCCAACTGTAATGAGCCGATTATAAGCCACCGAGAAGGCCGACTATAGCCGAGGCAGCTCATTACGGCGTTAGGCTCGCCGGCAACTGTGAACCGATTATAAGCCCCAACATAAGGTGTGGCCAGCCAGGGGCAGTTCACAGTTGACGATCGGCACCCACGCTAGCCGGCCACAGTAAGTCGAATAATACCCATGAGTACGGGCCATAATGGCCCGGGTAGTTACTGTGCGCGATCTCGGCTCCGGTGTGTCTTAAGTGCGGCTGTGGTAAAAGAGAATTAACTCCCCGCGGAGGCGTAAGATGGGTGACAAATGTCTCCAAGACCCACAGCTAGGGAAAGTGACTACAAAACCCGTTTGCCACGAACTTAAGCACATCGAAGGCCTTCCGTGACTGGAAGTTTTACTATTTCACATATTTCAATTTTACTTAAAAAACTTTCCTCCTATCCTCTATAACAAACCATAAAGTACAGGATGCAGGGTAAGAGATACCCGCCAATGGATGCAGAGATTCACAATCAGATGGCAGGGCATTCAACCGCTTTCCATGCTTGGTCATACAAGATATTCGAAGCTGCCATTTACAAACAGAACATGAAAGGCGGTATTTTCTTCCTTTATGTGCATATGCATGACTGTAATTTAATTTTTTCACACCACGCGCTAACATTGCAAGTCATGAGATTATGATTTAAAACCAGAATCTGACATCAAACACAATTTAATTACAAGAATATACATAGCTACATTTCTCATACGATATGTCGAAATAGCAACAAATATTCAAGAAACGACAGAATCAGCTTAAGCTAAAAAATTACACGTCAAGAATAATGTTATTACAAGTAGCAAGAATTACAACTTAGAAGTTACTCTACTGTCTTAAGACTAACAGATACAACAATGCCAAGCCTACAAAAAGAATTTTCCAGGTCCAATCAGGGAGCCGGTTGCGTCGAAGTCTTGTCCTTGCTCTTTTGCCCGCCTGTCCGGTCATAAGAAGGATTCATTAGTGATGAGTAACCAAGTTAACGGAAAGACTAGAAAGGAAGACTTACCAGTACCCGCTTCTTGACCGTCCTGGTCGTCATCCTCAACCTGCACACCTGCCTCTTCAGCAGCGAGCAGCCGCATACCCTCCTTTACCGCCACTTTCTCCTCCTTGGTGAACTGGGCAGTGACCACATCCATACTGAAGACCGTTCCACCCTCTTTATCTGCATTAGCCTTAGCCTCCTCCAAAGCCCGAAGATAGATCTTGGCCATGACCCTGGGATAATCATCCATCCAAGAAAGATTGCCCTGCTTCCAAGTCCGGAAATACATGTCCTGGAGCATGTCATCCATCATTCCCTCGTTCTCCTCAAACTCCCTCATCCGGGCATCGGAGGCCGACAACCTTTCGACGGCAGCATCTCTCTCCAGTCTGTATCTCGAGCAATCAGCCTGAAGGGACCTCCGCATCACCTCCATCTCTTCCCTCAACTTAGCTTGGGCAAGCTCTGCAGCCTCAAGTTTCTCGGACAATTCCTCCACCTACTCGAGATCCGCTCTCCGAACCTCATCCACCGTGGCAATAGCCATGTCAATCCGCTCTTTGCAAGCAGCTTCCATTTTCCGCAATTCGGCCCGACTGGCCTCTTCCATGGTTTTCCTTAATCGCCCAGTAGCAGCCTCATGCTGAGAAATCTGGATAGCCTGATCCGCAAGCTGCTTGGCCTGATCCGAAACCACCAATCGAAGTCGGATATTGGCGCTCCCAATCTCCTCTCCGGCCTTAACCAGCCGAGCATGATGCCCCATCAGCTTCTTGGTCTCCTCTGCCACCCGATCAATATTAGCTTTGGCCTCGTCTCCCATAGTGACTATACGAGTGGTGAGTAGATCGAGATCTAAGGACTTTGCTTCATCAAGTACTCGTACCATAGGGTTACGGGGGAGAAGGTGTTCACCAGTGACTTCATCAAAAGTAATATCATGAGAACCTAGATCCAGATCAGGATGACCCGCGAATGGATTACGGGCCAAATCGGGACGGTCGATATGAATAACAGAAGGGTTTCCGGACGGGTGTGGAGAAGGTACAAACTCGCTACCCTCCTCAGTAATATCATGAATAGGCTGAGCCGGAGGCTGAGGATCGAGCGAAGTTTCGGATAAAGGATGACTCCTCTTCCTCTGCTGAATACCCTCTTCGATGACCCCAAGAAGAGGACGGTATCCAACTACATCCCCGGAGCGTTGAGTTGAGGGCTTCGGCTTAGCAGAAATTTTGGAAAGTTTATATTGCTCGAGCCTGTGTCGAAGGTCTGAAGCTTTGGGCGTCTTGCCTGCTCCTGATATAAAGAACAAGTGTCACAATCTTACATTACTATACGATTCAAGAAACGCGGTAAATTACAAGTTAGAAAAGGAAAAGAAACACAGCTGTGGTTGTACAAACCCTGGGGAGGAGTGGGATACTGCAATAAGTCCTGGATTTCATTCCAGGACGGGAGCGGGTCATAAAATATTCCTAAGTCCCTATCATTAGTGAAGCAGGCAGGGGTCAAGAGTTCACCTTGAGTCGTCAGAGCCACCTTGGCCGGAATAGCCGGAGAAGACTCACTTGCACCAGTCCCGGCTTGTCCGCCTTCCCGGTCTTCTCTACCAAAGCCGGATCATCATCCAACCCCTCAAAAGCTTGGCGGAGAGCATCATCCGTCCACTCTTGCATTTCGCCTACTTGCCCAGAAGATAGAGCCCTGGAACCATCACCACCCTGTCCATCGCCACCATCATCACCAAGACGCTCAACGTCACTTCCGCCCTCCGCCTCACCTCTTTCTTCCTCCGCATCTATCTCCCTCTGAGTAAGTGGACAATTGCTGGGAGAAGGACCGTCCGACCTCTTAAGTTTCTTACCTCCGACGGCTGGAGGTTTCGTGAATGGTTTTCTCTTTCCACCCTCTGCCGCAACGCCTCCCTTAGCCTGAGCAGCCGCCCTCTCTTCCGCCGTTTCCCTCAACTTAACTACAGACTGCTGCGGAAGGATCAAGTTATATTCCAGAAGAATCGCATTTCTAATCAAGTAGGCAGATGATCTGTATTTCCCAAGAATGGCTTCTATCTCCGCCGCCGTCTGAACCAGGCGGTCAGTCTCCACAACCGGAAAGCCACCTGTCGCTAGCAAAAATGAGAAAGTATGAGAAGAAGCATCGCAATCGGAATAAGAATTATAAGTAAAAGCATCAACTTACATCCAGAGGTAAAGCGCCGGATGGAGACGGAGTCGTCCCTAACAAAGAACCACTCTTTCTTGAACATGCTGAATTTAGAGTACAGGTCCAAGACCGGCTTGAAGGTCACAGCAGACTCCAAGCTAACATATGGGGACCCCTTCTTATAGCCCCTTAAATTATACATGTACCGGATCTCCCGGTTAGAGGGGGCGCGACCATACTTCCTCCGAAAAATAACGAAAAGGCTCACCAATATGGCATAAGAGTTGGGCTGAAGCTGGAATGGGGCCACCTTCAGGTACGTGAGGAAGCTGACTATCCAAGCATTGAGAGGCGGGATAGCACCAAACATGCAATGGTACCTACTATAAGCAAAGTATCCTTCGGGAGGACTGTATGGCATGACTCCTGGGCCCGGCAACAGCATGAGGGCTCTATCGATCCCAAAGGAACGAGATATAACATCGAGTTGCTACTCTTTGAGAGAGCTAGGAAAGCAGTCAGGCGGGGAATCCAGCAGCTCCTGGGGACCATATCCATCCACTAATGACCTCGGGGCGGGCCCATGACGCTCCGATCCTGATTGAGCTGGGGGCACGACCGAGGACTCTCCTTCACCCCCGGATCTCCTCTTATCTGATCGAGTTTCCACTTTGCGAGACATTTATCTGCAAACACGGGAAAGTATATCGTTAGAATGTACGAACAATGTAATTTGGAGTTTCACTTGAAAGTTCGAAGTATGAAACGCGTGTTCACTCAGTACAACAGTTCATGCAGCACTTCAATAATCTCATTCGGTATTAAACGTTCATGTGTCATTCGGTATCAGAGGATTAAGTTCATTCGGCAAAAAGGAATAATACCTGATTCGGCTAAAAACTCGGTCCGGCTAAAACACTTGGTTGATTCGGCTAAAAATCTGATTCGGCTAAGGACTTGGTTCGGCTAAACTCTCACTTGAATCGGCTAAGGACTTGGTTCGGCTAAACTCTCACTTGATTCGGCTAGAGGCTAGATTCGGCAGATAGAAAAAACGGAGGTCCTAGTCCCCTACTTATAAGCGAAAGCAGAATACCGGATCAGATGATTCGGTAGTGGGAACCGGATGAAGATGGTAAAATGGGATTGACAAAAAACAAAGCAGGACATGCACACGCACACGCCCTACTTTGGGGGGGCAAGTGTTGTATATGATTTCGACCGAACCAACCACATCCGGATCCAGGCCAACTCCATACTTCACCGGACCAGGCTACGCTACCGGACGAAGCTCAACCGGACCAACTCCATACTTCACCGGACCAGGCTACGCTACCGGACGAAGCTCAACCGGACCAACTCCATACTTCACCGGACCAGGCTACGCTACCGGACGAAGCTCAACCGGACCAACTCCATACTTCACCGGACCAGGCTACGCTACCGGACGAAGCTCAACCGGACCAACTCCATACTTCACCGATCCAAGTCTCAACCGAACCAAGCCACCTCATGACCGAACCAAGAGGATGCCGAACCAGACTGCCAGGCCAGATCACTTCAGCCCAGGCCCACCAGCAGCTGCATATATCCAAGATCCCTGCCCCCAACCTCACTCTATAAATAGAGAGGCAGGGGTACAACAATGAAGGACAAGTTTGAGAGCTCAAGCACGGATAGAACTTTCAAACAACTTTCTTTTACTTGTTTCAAAGCTTTGTACTTGTAATCAACAGAAGAGAAGAGAAATAACATATAAAGTGGACGTAGGCATATTCTGGCTGAACCACTATAAATCTACGTGTCTATTTACAATTTAGCCCCTGCTTTTCATACATTTGCATAAATCTCCAAAATCACTAAAAACAACATAAGATCTACTAAATTATACAACTTTGAGGTGTTTGTCCATTTTTTGTGCAAACAAATACTAATAAAGTTTGGACCTAAAACTAGCTTCTCACCGGCTTCAAGCCAACACGAAGGAAATCAGCATGGCCTTCCGTAGAATGCCTCGAAAGGTGCCATACCACTACTAGATTGGAGCCTATTATTGGGAGAAAACTCAACAAGAGTATGGTCTTTCCAACTTCCACAAAAATCAAGAACACTTGTACGAAAGAGATCTTCAAGAGTTTGATTCACACGCTCGGTTTGTCCATCGGACAAAGGATGATAAGCGGTGCTAAAAATTAAACTTTGTTCCCAAAGCTTTTTATGATCTTACCAAAATTCACTAGTAAAATAATGGATCACGATTGCTAACAATTAAAGTAAGAACTCCATGCAATTTAATTTGATATAGAGTTTAGCCAAATGAGGTATAGTCCGAAAGAGAAGGACGAGCCTCAAGACCACACAAAACAAGAGATGAACATGAATTGGATTCCCGATCTCGAATCTCACAAGTGGATAAAGTCTCGAGATCATCCCATTCAGATATCATCAAAGAAATAACTGCTTGTTGCTTACAACTAAGGGCATCGGAAATCTCGATTACCCTTTTCCGGAGTACAAAGAAGATCAAGATCATAAGATGCAAGGAACTCAAGCCAACAATGTTGACGCAAATTATGTTCCTTTTTAGAAAATAAATACTTCAAAAACTTATGATCGATGTAGAGAACAAATTTCTCTCCAAAAGATAATGTCGCCAAATTCTAAGAGCGAAAACAATGGCCGCGAGCACTAGATCATGAGTGGCATATCTAGTCTCGACAAGCTCTAATTGTCAAGGAGCAAATGCGACAACCCATTCCCTTTGCAAGAGAATGACACCCAAACCAATACTACTAGTATCGGTAAAAACAATAAAGTATTGATTCCCTTCGGGAATCGCAAGAATAAAAATATCGGAAAAGAGTTCTTCTAAATGATCCTCTTTCCCGAAAAGCTAAGACTTTCAAAAGTATAATTAACTTTGTATATATTCATCTTTTTAGAAAAATTAACTTTCTACAAGAATTTTATTGTGTCTAACTGTCTTATCAAAGCGTTTAGGAGATTCCTATCGATAACGTTGATCAAGCACACCGACCAGAATTCTTAAAGCACTCAATGGGCAAAACAACACAAAATCATCTTCTATGATAAACAAGTCTCTTTAAAAATTTACAAACATTCTTTGCTTGTTTTAAGAACAAAATCCAATCTTACTTATAAATATCTTATTAAAAGATTTGCAAATTTTAAATTTGTTATTATCATCCATAATCAATAAATATAAGAATGGAGTCATAGAGATATTCGTAGAATACTCGATTCATATAATGGATGAAATAAGCTGGACAAACTGAATGACATAATAAGTCATTCAAAAGAATCATAACGAGTACGGAATGCAGTAAGTGGAATGCTACTCTCCGCAACTTGTAGATGATGAAAACTGGTGGCAAGGTCGAGCTGAAAAGACCTTAGCACCACACAAAAGATTGCTTAAGTGAAAATCCTAAGACAAGCTCAAAAATATTCCAGAAAATTCACAACCTACTTGAATGAGAGAAATAACATCATCTTCATCGAGTGGGTTTAAAGAATAAAATGATATCACCGAATTTGGAAATCAAAATCTTTGAAAACAAAAGAAATCTGCTTAACAGATTGAAGATGTCGAAGATAAATAGTCCACATTGGACATAGGATATGACCTTCATAATAAGTAAGCCAAATCCTTTCCCAAAAATCAGTTTCGAAGCCTAAATAACGCATAACATGCAAATCGGCTCGAAAAGAAAAATCACATAAAATAATCTTGACATTTTCACAAAGTAAATGAGTGTTGCGGATCCACCAATCGGATTCGCAATTCCCAATGAAATCATCAAGCCCAAAAAAAAATTAAAAGAGAAAGAATTTATCAAGTTCTTTTGATATAAAATAACGAGATGAACCCAAATCAAAAGGAACTCGAATAAGATAATCCCAAGACAAACATCGTCAAGGGTAGAATGAGAAATACCTTGACCAAGAGAAGTGTCGCTAGGGGCTTGAACAACATTTAGTTGTCCCTCTCTCTTCTTTGGAAGTTTGGGGCATGAAGATAAAAGATGTCCCAAACTTTTGCAATAACGGCAAAAAAATGGTTTCGAGCACTCATTTGCATAGTGGTCCATAAGACCACAATTGTAGCATCGTCCACGACTAGAGGTAGGAGTCTTTGTTACAGAAGTTTCTTGCTTCCCTTTCTTGTCGAGATTGGGGCCTTTGAACTTAATAGGCCTCTTCATGTCATTGTTGAAGTTCTGTTTGGCACGCACAACTTCAACATCACTTTCTCTATCGGACTCTTCAAGTCGAAGAGCGATATCTATAAGCTGATCGAAAGAAACTTCTAGTTTCAGAAGTAAAGGCTTCTTAAGGTTCTTATTCAACCCATAGAAAAATCTCTGATTTTTCTTCAATGGGGTATTAATATACTCGACCCCATATTTAGAGAGAGATTCAAAAGATGCGACGTAATTCGTCACAGAAGATTCACCTTGAACAAGGTCAATAAAGCGTCGGGCTAAAGTTAATTTTTCAGCCTCCGGCACAAACTTAAATTCGAATCTTTCCCGGAATTGCTCCCAAGTAAGATCCGCTTCGATAATTTCAAAAATCAAAAGCTCATACCAATCTAATGCTCTTTCTTGGAGCATACTAGAAGCCACTTGGACTCGAAGTGAATCAATAAGATCCATGCGGGAAAAGATGCCATCGCATGATCTAAGCCAAGCTTGAATTTCTATAACACTTTCGGATCCCTTGAATGGCCTTCCACCCAAAGCGGTATAATCTCTGCACAAGCATGCAAACCCGGATTTAGGGTGAGTAGGCGCTGGAATGGGTCCGGCAGCTTGGGCATTGTTCACAAGATTAAAAGTTGTTGAGCTGACATAAATACTCCATCCTGAGGAGTAGCACTCGATTGACCGGCGCTAGGACGGCCATGTCTAACCATTTCTCTTCTCTAAGAAAGAAAGAAAGAAGAGGAAAAAGGTTATTCTCAAAATGAACATCAAACAACCTTGATTGATAAAACAAGGCATCACAAAAGAAAAATAGGATAGAACGGTACGAAGACTCGAATCAGATCCTATGGTAAGATTCCTAAGAAAGACTTAGGACAATGATCCTTGCTAGGTTATTCTACATTTTTTCGAAGTTTGGCTCTGATACCATGCTATGACGCCCCACCTCTATACTCACGCTAGCCAAGGACACTACGGGGTAATGCCGTTGACTAGCACGAAGAATAAGGCTGTTGAGGAGCGACCATCTGTGTAATTGCTTTGTGCGAGTACCGATATGTCAAAAAATATAACTTACGGAGGAAATCCGACATATCTAATACAAACTCAAAGCTACCACACAGTGGCTAAGTGGATCTCGGAAACAAACGTAGAAATAAACATAACACAAATCAGTAACAGATACTCATATCACAAAGGCGGAATAAGACATGAATATATCACATGAAAGTGTACATCAAAATAGTGGTCATATAAGATCCACTACATCACAATGAATAAATACAAGTGCGAGACAAAAGAATAATTATACATCAAGGAGTCCATATCTCAAATGTATAATAACAAAAAACTACTAATCTAAAGTAGTTAGCCAAAAGAATCAGATGATGATCTCTGATAAGAAGTCAAGCAGGAGCACCTGAAATATCTCGGTCTGACCCGAGTATTATTTAAGAAGAAAATATTAAACGGATCAGTCTAGCTATAATTATCAGATAAAATGGGATAGGATAAGAGATGTGACCAAAAACGTATGATAACAAAGAAATGCCATACTGTGTCAAGTATTCATCAAATAACAACAGAAATCATACAATATCTCCAATCATCTCAAAATACCAAAAAGAATATCATATTCTTTATTTTATTCACCAAACTACAAATATTGACAAACATATAAATGCCAAACGCAAAAGTTGGTGAAACATAAATTCCATAAATCATCAATTAGAAATCCAGAAATCAAAAGGGGGAGGCCTATTACAAACGGGAGCATGAAAACTCCTAACACGTGTATCACAAACGGAACGCTATTCCATGGTCGCTAACCATTGAGCCGGTGCAACGGCGTAGTACAAAAACGGTACGCCCAAGGGACCAGAAACTCAATAAGCCGAAACAACGACGTAGTACAACGTTACGCCCGATGAACCGAACTCCAATAATTCGAAACAATGACGTAGTACAACGTTACGCCCGATGGACCGAAATCCAATAATTCGGAACAACGAAGTAGTACAGCGTTACACCCGATGAGCCGAAATCCAATGAATGAACATGGGTCGCTAGCCCATAAAAGAAATGAGACGAAGCTCAATAGATCGAGGTACAGTCCCCTACGTGGACAAAGAGACATCACACATTACTAGTCTAAACCATAAAATGATCATCATCGATCATCAAGAAGTGTCGATTACACTAAGCTAGTAAATATAAGAGTTTAGCTTCATGTCCCATAACCACTAGCTTAACTAAAATATTTACGAACAGATTGTAAATTTCCACTCAAAAGTTGTCACAAGAGTTTCAATCGAAAAAGTCCATGAATTAACCGACGAAGTAAACACAAGCGTTTCATACCACTTGTTTTGCTAAGCCGTTTAATTAGATTTTCTCATACGAATGAGGTAAAGGTTTGTATATACTAATAGATTAGAAAACGGTTTTATAAACGAGCTTTGTATTAAAAATAGAGTTGAAATCATCTTTGTAAAGAGTTTAAATATTTACTATTAGTATAGAAACCTTTGTATTTTTAAAGTGACAAGTCATAGAAATGATTGTAGAAACAATCAATCATCAAAAATTCACATACGAAGACGTGAATCAAATCCATAGAAATCGATACCGAATCCATCAAAATGGATATTTTCGAAAATACCAAAAAAAAGAAGTTATCAAAGTCAACAGAGGTGATAACAACAAATTGGAGAAACAAGAATCGATTAAAAATTGGAAACTCAAACACAAAAGGCAAAATTGGCAGAGACAGCAGATTTAGTCGACTGGACCAGGGTGGTCAGTCGACTGACTCAAATCCTGGAAACTTTCTACTTCCAGGTTCAGTCGACTGAACCTGGGTGGTCAGTCGACTGAATCATGCCTGGAAACTTTCGGTTTCCAGGCTCAGTCGACTGACCCAGAGTGGTCAGTCGACTGATACTGGCCCAGGAAATTTCCTGGGTTCGGTTCAGTCGACTGACCCTCTAGTTCAGTCGACTGAACTGGAAATTCCAGTATTCTCAGCCTAGCCCCCAAGAGGCAAAATCCTAAACAATTGGCGATCGGACGAGCAACGGGCGCTAAGGGTTTACGCCAATCGGCAACCCAACCCTATAGGCTCTTCGATGCTTCACCGAAAACATGTTCAAACATCCGTAAAAGGATTTTCAGAAAATTGGACTAAAAACCAAAAATTGGAATATTCTCCAAATCAATCCAAATCAACATCAAATAGACATGTAAAGATGTTAGGAATTCATACCTAACAATCAAAGATAGTCATAGACATAGATGTGAGATAAAAATCTCACCTTTAATTCTAAAAACAATGAATGAGAAGCTTGAAAGCAAAGGAAGATCAACCAATCAACCACTTCAACTCTAGAAGCTTGAATCTAAGCTCAAAAGAAGAACATTTCCTAAGTTAGGTTTAGGAAATTTCTGAAATTAAAGAGAGAATGAGTTGGAGAAGAAGAAGGAGATACTTACCAAAGCTTCTCTTTGATTTTGGAGCAAGAAATGGAGCTTGCAAAGGAAACTAGGGTTTTGAGTTTCTATTTCCAATCTTTTTCCCCCATTAATCTCAAAAGCTTGAAAGTGTTAGGAAATGAAGATGAATGAAGAGAAGAGTGGGGACTGAGCTAGGGGGTTATGTTAGGTTATTGGGCTAAAACCCAAACCCAAAGCCCTAAGTGAAAAATAGCAAAATTCACTCAACTCCAAACATATCGATGCTTATACTTAAAAAAGTCGCAAACGCCATTTTGGACTCAATGGAAGTGGTCGCGAGTCCTAATTCGACTGTTTGCAAAAAGTAGCTTTTCAGACTTCAATCCGATTAACGATTCTATATTTAAATAAAATATTTAAATATTCAATCGTAAAATATGCGGGTTGTTATAGTATGTGTAATAATTATATTTTGCTAAATGTGGTTAACGTTTTTGGGATTATGTAATGAACATCAAATGTTTTGAATGGAATGTGGAAATGTGTTTTTAAATTGTTAATTTTTTTCCATATTCTTATGATCTGTGTATCAATGAACCTAGCACCGCCGTATTTGGTCATCGAAGATTAATAACTATGGATGACTATAGCATCCGTAGCCGTTAGTTTTGGGCCTCCAAGTAGGTGGATGTTGCAACCACTTCAGACCAATGTATGCATTCAAAGGTGCAGGTTTATGATGATGATTTTGAAGACAGAGATCTTCATGATGCAAGGCTACTTGCCACTAGACTAGCAATGCATATTATATATATATGATATGCAAGGACTTCTCACTACTAATCCTAGGAGTAATTCCTGACAGGATGTGGTAGGGGAGTGCCTTCGGTTTGTCATGTTCCTCGACTACTTGTATGGACGAATGTCTGACGTTGCATTTTATAACGACCCGGAATTTTGGATATTTGAAATTGGAATATTTAATTGATTTTAAATATTTAAAGGTTAGTTTTTGACTTGAATTTCAAATATCACTATTTATTGAGTAATTTAATCATTAAATTAAATGATTTGAAGTTGGGTAAAATATTGAATCTGGGGTTTAAAGCCAATTAAAATCAATTTTAAGGCTTATAAAATTCATATTAATAATACTGAAGGTGATAGAAATTTTAAAATTGAATTTAAAAGTGTTTTGTTCAGCTTTGAAAAATATATCGTTTAAATCGATATTTAAAAATAGCCTTCCGAGGAACAGTCTCAGAATTCAACGAAACCAGTTCCATTGGATCCGTAATATTGTATTATTATCGAATTTCAATTTTCGTAGTGGTTGGAGTTGTTGTGTGAGCATACGATATATAAACGCGCGGGGATCTATATCGAAAACTCAATATAATAACTAGATCCGAAAAGTTAACTTCTCCATACGATCGAATTAGGACTCGAAACCTTTTCCATTGCATTTGGAATAGGGGTATAACATTATAAATGCCTAGCGGCATGCCTTGATAGGATGTCAAAATTTTAAGTTGCATTTATCGAGACGATTTAAAATTCAAATTTAAATATAAAATATATATTGTTTGACCAGTCCAAAACTATTCACATCAAAACTTTTGTCCAAATCACTGTTGCTCACCTTCTCCAACACGCCTCCCTCAGCTTTATATCATGTCAAAACTATATCCCCCTCGTTCAAATCAAAGTAGAGAAAAAAATCAGAGGCTGCTATCTTATTTTAGAAGCCACTTCTCTATATAATAGCACGCTTCCCCTTTTTTTTGTCTTTTGAAAATCATTCAAACGAAATTCAAAATCGAAATTAGAAAAAAATGGCGAACGCCTGTAGTCCCCATCTTCTCAAACAAATTTTTGTTCCTCCTCTTCAAATCAAATCGCGAGATTCATTCACGATTTTCTTCTCCTTTTTTTCGGTTTTCGTTATGTTCGATTTCGTGAAAAAAAAATTAGATCGATTCGAAATCGTGATGGGGCAAGATCGCGTGCGCGTATCCATGGCAGTCGAACTAAAAAAAAAGGGGTTCGTTCGAGCTAGTGTACGCGATCGAAATCGCGACGTGATGATGAGGTGAGGCAATGGAAGGGGTCGGCTCGTGTGGGGTTTCACAAGCTCGAGGGCGTGATGGCTGGTGGCGGCAGGTCATGGGAGGGGGCCGAATTCGAGTCTAGGGTTTCGACATAGGGGCAGTGAAGGTATATATATATATGTTATTGTTATTTAAATTCTATATATATGTAGGCTAGGAAATAAACAGAAAAAACAGAAAAGGATATTTTACAGTAAAAACAATTTTGTTTTAATTTAATACACATACATATTTAAATAAATATATATATATATATATATATATATATATATATGGATAAAACAGTAAATATACATATACAAGATTTTGGAAAATATAAGAGTTTACATAAAGATAAGATTTTTAAAACTCCTATAGATTATTTTTATATGCAGTTTGGAAATGGAAAAAAATAAAAAATGATTTACTAGTTTATTTCAAATAATTTATTAAGGTGATTAATTTGTTAAATTGAATGATTAGTTTAAAACCAAATTGTAACAACCCAAGATTTTTGTATATTATTTAAATTTGACTTTATTTTAAATTATTTTAGACTTATTTTATTTCAAACATTTCATTTTTAAATATAAATGTTGATTATTAAGTGATTTATTGTTCAAACTAGTATAATTTGAATAATTTATTGTAAAGTGAATTTCTGGTCAAACTGTTCAAACTTTGACTTTTAAACTTCAAATTCAAATTATTTAAAATCTTAAATTTTATCTTTTATTATGAAAATAGATGAAATAACTTGAACACTGCTTTTTGTTTCGTTGAAAACGGAGTTAAACTGCAAAAGATATGTACATTTCAATTTTGAGTATAAATTGTTTATTTTGCAATTTTGTTATTTTAAATTGTATAAATTATATTTTCTTTGTCATATTTTATTTTAATATGTTTAATATGTTATATTATGTATATTTTGACTTTTAAATATTTTTAAATTGATAATAGAATTTTTCCAATGTTTACTGTGTTGATTTCCTATTTTTAAAGGCTGTTTTCTTATTTTCTGCTATTTTCTTCATTAAAATTATATTTAAATTAAATTTTATATATTTATTTTGTGAATGTATTTTTATTTTATGTTATTATTTATGTTTAAAAATATATTACAAGCTCATATGAATTTTCTAAAGTTTATACCATTTATTTTCAATTTTTCTAGCCTAGTTGACAATTTTTGCTATTTTCTTGATTTAATTATTTATAATTAATATTTTTTTATTTATATTTTTTTTTACATTTTCGAATTTAACTGAAATTATATGTATTTTCAGATATTTAAACTTATTAAAAAGAAATAGAGGAAATTTGAAAAGTTTTAAACTCTTGAAACTCCTAAGGCTTTCCATCTCCCGACCTTTCATTTTCCCAACTCTTCTCTTAATTGTTTTGGGCGTGTAATCTACTCATTTCAGCTGCATTTTTTTTCACTTTCACGAAATTCATTTCTCCTCCTCTCACAAAAAAATCACGGCTATTCTCCTTGTGAAGCTTAGGTAAAAAATTCAATCTTCTTCTTGTCTTTTTATGATTTTCTACTTGAATTTGCACATGCTCTCCACCTTCATAGCTGTATTCCCCTTCCTCCAAGCTGTGGCTGATAACCACCACCACTTTTCTCTGACCATCACACAGCTTAACACCTCTCCTCCTCAGGCCAAGCCAATCCATGATGAAGATCATCACAAAAATCCATCTAAACTAGCACTAGCCATCACCTATGCACTCAAGCTGACCTAGTTTTGGTCCCATCACCTTCCACCACCCATGGCCGCCACCAACACCACCTCCAGCACCACATGGACCACCTGGACCGTCTGCCACATCATCACCTTGGACCCCACTCCTCTGGCCGTGCCCCATGAGCCTTGGCCGAGCCTTGAATTGCCTTGAATCCATGTTAAAGTGACATTGTTTTGCCTTGTTGTGTTGTTTCATGCATACTCACCTTTTGCTATCCTCTAAACATGTTTGGCCGACCCTTAGGCAACCAAAACCTGATACAAATCTTGCCTTAGACCTGTAGTACACCATATGGCTGAACCTGAAGGTTTTTGGAAGCAAGTGCCAAGCAATTCTACTTTGATTCGTGCAGTTGATTCTATATTAGTCTATCGTATTGTGCATTTGAAAACTTATATTGTTTGTATTGTTTTGTCTTATGTATTCAAGGAAGTTAACCTTGTCTCTCCCACACTCATCATCATCATGGCTGAGAAAATGAACCCCTTGTTCGAGCTTTTGAATGGTTAAAGCACAGTCAAGTAATCTATTCCGTTGTTGCTTCTTATCTTCATTGTTTCAACATTGTTTGCGTTGAATATTTATGTGTATATTGTCTTGTTTGGTTATTGTTTACAAGATAAATATCAAGGCTCTCCATTCATTCAAATCAAAAGTCATGCTATATCGTGTGTTAACCTCTTTTCGACTCACGACCTAGCAGTATGCCGAGTTAAGGTGTTTGACGACTTAAGAAGGTATGCCGAGTTAAGGTGCTTGCCGACCTAAGACAGAAGACGACCTAACAAGCTAAAGGCGTAACCGACTTAAGGAAAGCTCTGACCCAACAGTTGCCGATCTAACTACTGAGAAGAGCTGCCGACTTAAGAAGGATGCCGAGTTAAGGAGCCTGCCGACCTAAAGAAGTCCGCGACCTAAGAGGCTCTGCGACCTAAGGAACATTGCGATCTAACAAAGTTGCGACCTAAAAGCTCTCCGAGTTATGCAGTGCTCCGAGTTAAGAAGTGCCGCGAGTTAAGGATCTATAAGATAAAGGATTGACTTAAGACAGTTGTGGAAGACCTACGACTTATACTAAGTCGCGCATGATCTCTTGAGTCATCACCGACTTATCACTTAGAAAAAACCACGTACTTCATCGCTGCATTTGGTAAGTCGCGAATAGGCTACGACTTATCTTAGGTCGCTCGCGACCTAAGACCTAGCTTAGGTCGTACGCGTCTAGGACTTAACAAATGGTCGACTTAAGATTGCGAGTTAACTCTGCTGCGCCCTAACCTTGTTCCTTAACTCGCCCCGACCTAACCCTATTCCTTAACTCATCACCGACCTACCATAAGTCGGCTACGACTTAAATACTTAGAGAAAATTCCTGAGTCCAGATCAGGTCCTATAAATACCCCACCACTTCCAACATGAAGTGGACTTTTGGCCATTCATTTCTCCAAGCGCCGTTATGCTGTCAAAGCCTCCTCTCATTCAGCAATCAAAGATCTTCAAGCATTCGAGACACTACAACGATCTTCGAGAAGAGCTCCTAACATCCAACGCGGATTCATCGAGTTTCATCATTAAAGATTGAGCTAGTAGTCAAGAATGATTTCATGATCAAATTGTATTGTGTTTAGAGAGATATTGTATCGAATTGTAATCAAATCAGCAATAAAAGACTATAAAGTGGATGTAGGCTCAATTACGGGTCGAACCACTATAAATCTGTTGTTCATTTACTACTTTTCTGCTATTCTCAGCTCATATTCTGTTCCCGTACTAACGGGTGGTGCTTTCACAATTCTATTACACACACAGGGTGTTAGCGTTCACATTTTACCGTTAACATTTTGGTGCTTTCATTGAGAGTTGAACTCAGGCGATCATCCACCGTTGCTTCACAAAGATTCATAAAAAGAACCTCTCTTTAAAAACCAGATCTGAAATAATGGCTCCTGGAAGAAGAGGTAGACCTATCAGATCCGGAAACGCTCACGAAGGAACTTCCGCTTCCCCAATAACAGACCAAGCAACTCCAACCGTTGGGGTCACCAGGGCTGAATTGGATGACGCAGTTTCTGGATTATACCAACAAATTGAAACTCAAAACGCTTTGATGATGGATAGATTAACTGCTCTGCTCGGGGCAAATCGTCAACCAGAAAACCGTCGAACTACTCTTCCTGAAATGCCACCTTTCCAAGCTGATGGTTCTATGCCGCAACCAACTTGTCATGAGCATATGCCCGGGCAAAATTCCGAGGGAAGAACTAATACTTGCCCGGAGGTGTCTTTGAACAATAAGGAGTACCTGTCTGAAATGGTTGGCCGCATCATGAAAGAGAGCATGCAAAGGGAAGAGGATGAGGCTGACTGGGGATTTGCGCCAAGCAGAACTCCGTTTACTGAAAGGATCCTGAGAGCAGAATTCCCAAGGAAATTTGCACCTCCTACTATCCAAGCCTATAGGGGAACCACTGACCCTAATCATTTCCTATACAAATACGATTGGCATATGACCGGTGCAAGAGCATCAGACGAGATCAAGTGTCGGTACTTTCCGGTATACCTGGAAGGTGTGGCTTTACTTTGGTTCACAAAGCTTCCAGTTCGGTCTGTAGATAAGTTCTCCGACTTAACACAAAAGTTTAAGGAACAGTTCAGATTGTATGCTTCAAAAGCTAAGGATATAATGTCACTGTCTAACCTTGAACAAGCGCCCGGAGAATCAATCAAATCTTTCTTGAGCCGTTTCAATATAGCTTTAGCCGAAGTAGAAAATGCGGAACCACGCATGATCCTGACTTATTTGATGCGAGCCATTGATAAATCGAGTGAATTTGGGATATGGTTAAAGATGAAAGAACCAAACTCACTTGACAAATTTTATAAAAAGGCCGATGAGTTCATTCGCCTTGAGAGCCTTTCTGCAACATCGAAAGTGGTTGCTGCCCAAACTAATAACAACAGTGTCCTATCTAAGAAAAGAGAATCTGAAAGTCAGAAAAGGGAGAATGAAGGAGGAAAAAGCCAGAGAAATGAAAAGAAACCTCGCCGCTTTAATCCTTCGGACTTTACTCCTTTAACTGATACACCAAGAAATATCTTTTTTGCAACAAAAGACGTTGTCAGGTATCCTAAGCCACCTGAGATGACAAGAGAGGCAAAGCGTAATGGAAAATTCTGCCAATTTCACAATCAACCTGGCCATGACACTGACCAATGTCGCCAATTAAAGAAGGTGATTGAAGAATTGCTAGAGCAGGGTAAACTCCAACAATACGTTAAGAGAAGCGGGGTCGATCCAACCTCATCCACTCGGGATCAACAACACCCTACCTATCAATCCGATTCTCACAACAACACCGCAGTGCAAAATTCAGAAAAGCTTGTCATTAATGCTATCACAGGGGGACCATACCCAGCAAGCAGAAGTTGGGATGACTACTAATTACCCACAAAACTGCGACTGGGGCATCTCTCACTTTCTCTGGCATAAAAATCCAAAAGCCATGAATCAAGCACAAATGGAAATCCAGCTTGGAAATTCTGAAACAACAATAACTAGCATTCATTTTTACTTAACAGCATTGCTTGAATGTGTAAAGATAATAATAGATGTGTAACTTCTGCATTGTAAACCGCTGAGAAATCAGCGTGACTCAATAATGAAAAACTATGCATTGTGTTTTCTGTTATAAAATGCCTGTTATATTTCGATGTGTAAATACTCTAAATGTATTGCTAAAATATCGATCTAATACTGCAGGTCATTAAAGCAAAGCTCACCCATCGCAAAGATAAGCGAGCCTTACAAATCATTTAGCAAATTTCAAGCAACAAAAATTTCAAACTCAAATCCCATACAAGAGAAGCTTCACATAAAAAGTTGACGGCTCCGCTATGTCAAGCCCTCGTTAACTGGTTGCGATCGTTAATATAAAAAGGCATCCAACCAAATAACTTGCGTTTACTCTGTGGAGTCATTCAACAGTGAAGTCTACTTCTTCGGATAAAGCAATTTACTTGCAAAAGAAAGGAACACGCGCTTGGAAACGATGATAAAGGATCGCAGATTGGCGGATGATGATACAACATGGAAGCAGCCAAAGGAAGGTATGCCTCTCAACAGGAAAGCAGGTAGATCCACTAAAGGGATACCTTCCCGAGCAGAAGGAATAAGACCCTCGCTGGCTGATTGTGATGCATCCGATCAGGCAGCTTGTGTCCATCCCATGGATCTACTTGCCCCTAAGACGCAACCTTCCTGGCACACCAACCAACTGATGCTCCTTCCCAAGGGTCAACAAAGCCCTCTAACGAGGCACGCCAATAAATGGAGAGCTTTCCTCAATCAAAAAGATCGGTGGGACTACCAAAAAGGGGCACCTTGTTAATCGATTGCGATCGTTTGTACAAACAAACATCCAATCGAACGACTTACGCTTGTCCCGTGGACCCCTCCGACCATGAGAAAGTAACTTCTTCGGAGGCACAAGCCCTCTTCAGAGGCACAAGCCCTCTTCGGAGGCACAAGCCCTCTTCGGAGGCACAAGCCCTCTTCGGAGGCACAAGCCATCTTCGGAGGCAAAAGCCCTTTTCGAAGGCACATTTCACCCGTGTAGAAGTGCAAAATGCTTCTCTTCGGAGACCCACTTCACCAGAGATGAAATTCCAAAACTGCTTCTCTTCGGAGACCAAAACTGCTTCTCTTCGGAGACCAAAACTGCTTCTCTTCAGAGACCAAAATCGCTTCTCTTCGGAGACCAAAAGACCTCTTCAGAGGCGTACTTCACCTTGCTTGAAGTACCAAAAATAAACCCTTTACTGGGGCACAAAAATCAAAACCTTCTGCAGAAGCTCATTTCACTGTGCAGGAAAATTCACTTTCAAACAAATAAAAGTGATCATTCCCAGAAGTCGAAATGTTCTTCAGGAAGAAAAAGAAAATAAAGATTTCTCCAAAGACAAGATATACTCTATTAAAAGCAGAATAATTCTTCCCTGAAAAAGTGGAAAGTTATTCTCTAAAATAAGAGTATCGGTCTTGTGAAATCAAGAAATATTACAATATACTTGTGGTGTGGGGGCAACACTATACAATTCAGTTACATTAATAAAAGTAATATACAAGCAACATACCACGAGTTCATTGCAATATCACGTAATAAAGATGTGGAGTAAGTGCGTTCTTGAAACACAGACCAAAAATTTGTACAAGCGAAAAGAATCATTTACTCTACACTTCAAATGAAAAACAGATGTATTCCTACATACACAAGGATTTGTACAAGAAAAATATCTATTTATTTCAACACTATGAGAAATTTTTACATTGTACAGGTTACAAAAAGAAGCGGAGACCGGAATCCGCACAATCCCCGGTCAATACAAAAAGCAGAAAATGCAAAACAAACTCATTTCCCCTTCTTCCCACCCTTGGAACTTTTACCCGGCCTGGTAATTAGCTTCGTAGGCCACGTCGGAGAAGAAGGAGAAAGAGACTCAGCCGGATCAATCTCTGCCTCATCTCCAGCAGCAGTAGAACTCTTCTTTCCTTTCTTCGAAACCACACGTTTCCCCTTCTTCTTGGAAGAAGATACACTCCCCGGAGTAAGAAATGTAGAAAGTTTTGTGTCGTAGTCGAAAGACCGCTCCGGGGTCTTCTCGCTATCTTCCAGATCTTCTGCTTTCTGTTCCTCGGAAGCAGATGGTTCGTCCAAACCTTGAAGGGCTGCTATCGGTTCTTCCTGTGAACCTGGTTGAGAAGCTGGAAGAGGAGTAACTTGAGAAGAAGGAATGGTAGCTGAAGAAGGAAGAATTGGTGCAGTTTCCGGCGCGACTACTGCATAATAAAAGAAATCAAAATTAGTATTCCTCAAGAAAAAAGAAGACCGTGAATCGTCAAAGTTACCTGGAGAAGCCGGTTTGGCAAGATCAATCTCAAATTCCCGAGCCTGAAAGTCCTTCATTGCCTCCTCTTCTGTAGGAGTGGTCACAACTGGAGGTGAAGGATGAGAGCTGGAATCCATAATGTTTGCATCAGCCGAAGTGGAAGCATGAACAGGGGCAGTTAAAAGAGCTTCCTCTTTTGAGAGTTCTTCTCCCAATGATTCAGCCCGTGCCCTAGCAAGCTGCTCCTTCCCTCTAACCAGAGCGGCGCGAGCCTCATCATCAAGATAGCGAGCCTCAAATTTTGCTTCCTCAAATTTTGCTTCATCATAGCCGGCACCTTTAAACATATCAAGCGCGGCTTCCCACACTTCAGCCAGAGTGATTTCATAATCTGGACCCAGAAAAGAAAGGCTCCCACGACCCAGAACGCAGTGTAAATAAAAGTCGAATAAGGTAGAACTGATGCTTGCTTTCGTTGCCTCATGTGACTGTTCAGTCGCTTCTTTTTCGGCAATAGCAGCAACCCTACCAGTAATAGCCTCATCACGAGCTGCCTCAGCTTTAGCAAGTTGAGACTTTAATAACTCAATCTCCACGTTCTGGGAGGTGACTTTTGCCCGCAGTTCGGCGTTCTCTGCGCGATACTTCTCTTTGACATGCTGTTCGGCGGCAAGCTTCATTTCTACATCTCTTTGTGCAGCGTGTGCGTCCCGCACCTGCTTCTGAAAGACTTCTTCTTTTTGAGTATATGATGCAGAAGAAGAAGCGAGATTTTCCTTAAGCTGCTTAACTTCAGACGCAAGCTTTGCATTGTCGTCTGCAATACTCGTCATTTCCACGTCATGCTGCTTATGCCATTTGTCCCATTCTGCCTTATCATTCTCCATCGTCATCATCGCCTCAAGGTTAAGGTGGTTGACCCTTTGAAGTTCATCAACCAACTTCTGCCATCCAGACATTCTTTCAATATCAAGCTTGACAGCGTCGACATTTCTCAGCATTGCCTGCTTATCAATGGGAACCAAATCTAAGTCAAAGCGGACTCCTCTTAGACACCAATTCGGAAATCGGCTCTGAAGCGTTGGAGGGCCGTCTTTAACTAGATATTGTGGCCTGTTAATGATGGTTTGAATGTCAGTTTCCTTTAGAGGAGGAGAACCGGCCGGAATGTCAGAAGAAATGGGAGCGTTGGTCTTTTCAGAAATAGCAGACGTGTCACTTGGCTTAGACCGTTTGCTCGATTCATCAGTAATTTGAGTCTTCCCTTTGTCATCATAAGATTTTCGCTTATGAGAATCGTAAGTTTTGTAAGAAGAATCGTATCGATCAGCATCTCTTCTTCTCTGCCGCTGCTCATAATCCCATTTTTCTTGAGCCTTCCTTTGGGCCCGTTCCTCATCTGTCTCTCTATGGTCACCAAGATATTTCCTGAAGTCATAGGATCCACGGCCTCCATGGCGCTGAAATGAGTCATAATATGAGCCGGAGCGTCCCATCGGAGAATCTGAAAACAGGAAAGAAGTAAAGTTTAGAAATTTCCAGAAAGAAAAAGTAAACGCTTATAAGTGCAGAAAAATCCTAAGTGTGTGCGGCGTGCGAACTACGCGCGTCAAACTACAAACCACGCTTCAGTGCAGGAACGGAGACGACAGGTGTCGAAGGCGTCGAGATCTGTTTCAAAGAGGAAGTCGCTTCAATGACAGGAGAGTTTGCCTTTGGAATATTATCCTTGAAAAGCTCTTGAGAAGTAATCATAATGTCACTCAAGCCATCAAAGGTGTCATCGCCCAAGTGTTCGGTAGATTTCTCCTTCTCAACTTCCACATCAGTTGATTTTTCAGAAGCTCGAAGATTCTCTTCTTCCTCAATAATTGGGGGAAGTGCCGGTTTGCCAGCTAACCCTACGACATCAGTGGATCCAGAACACTTTATCAAAGCAGCATCCATGACAAGTGTTTTTGATGCAGCTTCTTCCGCAGAAGCTGGGGCATTTGACGCCTCTGCTTGAGAACCCGAGGCAGCCGACGTTTCTGCATCAGAGCTAGGAATTTCATGAATTCGAGTCGACCTGGAAGGGTGTAGAAGCCCAAATTGGTGCAAAAGCTCATCATCTAATAGAAACTGGATACTCCTCTCCTCCACAGGCACCGCCATAAGCCTCTCGAAAGTCACTTTGTGACTGAGATTTTTAGAAGGAGAAGGAAGTGCTGAAAAGAAAAAAAAAAGAGCGAAGTTAGCACTTGATAATCCGAACTTCGGTAAGTTTGAAGGAACATAAGAGACAAATGCAAGTGATCTTACTCCCTATTCTCCAAATAGCATAAAACCCAGGAGGACAGCAGACATAAAAGAACGGGCTCAGGAAACTGTGAACACTTTCAGGGAGACCAGTGATCAACTTACGATTCCTCGCACTCCTTACGACTATGATGGAGGGATGATCTTTATTCTTGGCAAAGGTACAAAGATAGCGAATTTCTCCGAAGGTAGGAAAGCGGCCCAGCGTTCTCCTAAAAAGCACGCATAGTCCCAGCAAGATGGCGTAGCCATTGGGATGTAACTGAAAAGGGGAGATAGATAGTTGGAGAAGAAGTTCTCGAATGCAGTCATTGAATGGGGGGATAGCTCCGCTCAAGCACATTTGGCGGTTAACTGCAACGAAGCCATGGGGCGGCCTGTCAGCAGTATCATTTGTTTCGGGAAGCAAAGCGTCAGCGTCAGCAATGCCAAGCTGGGTGCATAGCTGACGAAAGGCTTTATGGCTCAAGGTAGTAGGAGTCCTCTCTGGAGGATCGTTCAGCAGGATAGCAACTGGAAATACATCTTCAGCTTGCTCTGTTCCTTCTTGTGGAGAAGACATTCTACACAATCAGCTGAATGTTCAAATGTGAAGGTGCACGTTCCCTAAAAGTGTGAAGTGTTGTGCAAAAACTAATGAAAATAAAAGACAAGCATAACTGGAATTAAATTAGTTGACAATCAATCGATTACAGAATTTCAGAACTTGTCAATGATCAAGTGCAGTGTTAATACAGACAAGTCAGTTTCATTTGACTATTATGATTTTGTTTTAATACTTCACTTGAATTGGTTATTGTACAGCATCTCATTCATATTCACTTAATTTAACTTTCTCTTTACCAACTAATCTGTCATTCGATATGGGCAGTCAGTGACAGTATATTCGTCCCAGTATTCTGTGAATGTTGTTTTAAGCAGGATTGTTAGTTTGCAAAATTGAAGCAATCCGTAAAAAGAAATACATGCAACATGGTTTATAGTTCGACAGTTCAAAGTCCAGGCAAAGTTTAAAAGTCATCTGCTTAGTTTGCTGAAAACCCAAGTATTAACTCGGTGACGACTTAAGAGATTCCCTATGGGTCTAAGTCGGCAGTCCCCGAGTCTTAGGTCGAATAAAGGAACAAAAAATTAGTTCGAGGCAACCAGAAATTCTCTAAGTCCTAACTCGGCTGCGACCTAAAGCCTTGTTGTGAAAAATAAGTCGTTGAAATTATTCCAAGTTCTAGGTCGGTCACGACCTAATTCAAGAAGCTGTGTGATAAGTTAAGTCGGGCTGCGTGCAAAAGGTCTCAAGTCAGAACGGCATGAATGTCTAAGTCCTAGCTCGGCCACGACCTAAGGCTTATGTCGGCGAATAGTTAAGTCGCAAAGAAAACTGGGCTGCTGAGATAGTTAGGTCGCATGAATGTTTTGAGTCGTCTCAAGCTACTTCTCCTCCACCATAAATTTCACCTCCTTCCACCAATCAACTCGAATTTCACCGTTCCCTTCATATCACAAAGTCGCTGGAACAACAATTCAACACATCTCCGATCTGTCATAAACCTGACCTACTGTCATGCGTTCGTAAATCACATCAACAACTAGTGATGATTATAAATTGATCACAGCACGATTCAAAGTGAAGCGCGACGTATGATTCCGATTCGGGGCTCGGAGGTTAGAATTCATGGTTCAATGGCGAACGTGAAGTGAAAAAGGATCGAAAATGCTTACGCAATTGGATAGCAAGGGTGAATCGCTGGGTGGTGGACTTGAATTTGTATTCGAAATTGAAGAACTTTGTTAATGGCGGCACAGGAAGTTGGAACAGGTGAAGGAAGAGAAGGGACGGCTTAAGCTATTTACTCACTGGGGCAGTGAAAGACGAATCGACACATGATGTACGACTTAAGATTTACGTTAAGTCGCCTCCGACCTAACCAAAGAGTCAAGAGAATCGAAGCATACGACCTATGGTTTAGGCGTATACTTCGAGGGGCAAATGTTAACCTCTTTTCGACTCACGACCTAGCAGTATGCCGAGTTAAGGTGTTTGACGACTTAAGAAGGTATGCCGAGTTAAGGTGCTTGCCGACCTAAGACAGAAGACGACCTAACAAGCTAAAGGCGTAACCGACTTAAGGAAAGCTCTGACCCAACAGTTGCCGATCTAACTACTGAGAAGAGCTGCCGACTTAAGAAGGATGCCGAGTTAAGGAGCCTGCCGACCTAAAGAAGTCCGCGACCTAAGAGGCTCTGCGACCTAAGGAACATTGCGATCTAACAAAGTTGCGACCTAAAAGCTCTCCGAGTTATGCAGTGCTCCGAGTTAAGAAGTGCCGCGAGTTAAGGATCTATAAGATAAAGGATTGACTTAAGACAGTTGTGGAAGACCTACGACTTATACTAAGTCGCGCATGATCTCTTGAGTCATCACCGACTTATCACTTAGAAAAAACCACGTACTTCATCGCTGCATTTGGTAAGTCGCGAATAGGCTACGACTTATCTTAGGTCGCTCGCGACCTAAGACCTAGCTTAGGTCGTACGCGATCTAGGACTTAACAAATGGTCGACTTAAGATTGCGAGTTAACTCTGCTGCGCCCTAACCTTGTTCCTTAACTCGCCCCGACCTAACCCTATTCCTTAACTCATCACCGACCTACCATAAGTCGGCTACGACTTAAATACTTAGAGAAAATTCCTGAGTCCAGATCAGGTCCTATAAATACCCCACCACTTCCAACATGAAGTGGACTTTTGGCCATTCATTTCTCCAAGCGCCGTTATGCTGTCAAAGCCTCCTCTCATTCAGCAATCAAAGATCTTCAAGCATTCGAGACACTACAACGATCTTCGAGAAGAGCTCCTAACATCCAACGCGGATTCATCGAGTTTCATCATTAAAGATTGAGCTAGTAGTCAAGAATGATTTCATGATCAAATTGTATTGTGTTTAGAGAGATATTGTATCGAATTGTAATCAAATCAGCAATAAAAGACTATAAAGTGGATGTAGGCTCAATTACGGGTCGAACCACTATAAATCTGTTGTTCATTTACTACTTTTCTGCTATTCTCAGCTCATATTCTGTTCCCGTACTAACGGGTGGTGCTTTCACAATTCTATTACACACACAGGGTGTTAGCGTTCACATTTTACCGTTAACATCGTGCTTGTTGTGCTTTCTGGAATCCATTCTGTGTGTTTTGATCGCTAATCTCCAGCTTTAACAGGTGAGTTATTATCACATTGCAAGTTCCCTGTAGACTAGAATCACTATGGGTTGAAATGATACATACCCGAACGGACTTTAGAATAAGAGAATATCGTTATGGGCTGAAATGATAGGCCTGAGCGATTTTCAAAGTCATTCATTTAACTTGGAATTGCGGGTTTGAAATGATATAACCCGAATTTTTCTTTTTTTTAAACTGCGGGTTGAAATGATACATATCCGTATCACTTGACCTAGGTTAGAAAACTATATACAGGCCCGTGGTTATTTTATAAAGTGTTTTGGATGATTTTAAGTATTTTTAAAAATAAATTTATGAAATTTGATTTAAATAGATTTTGAAATGTTTTAGAATAAAGAAATTATGATTTTTCTATGAGTAAAAATGTAATTAATGAATGGTTAAATTGGATTATTGAAATATAACTTAAGTTTGGAATTTTGAATTTTGGTTAAAAATGATATTTAAGTTATATGAATAAAATGGAAATTTAATTATATTTGGAAAATGGTAAAATATGATAATTTGATTAAATTTGAATTTAAGTGATTTATTAAAGTATTATTGATTTTTCTATGAATTTAAGTGGTTAAATAAATGAATGTTTAAAAGTGATATTTTAAAATATAAATTGACTTGGAAATGTGAAATTTGGTTTTAATTAAAGGTTTAAGTTAATTAAATAAAATTGGAAATTTAGTTAAATTTGTGAAATGGTAATTTAAATTTGAAGTGTTAAGTTTATTTGTTGAAATGTGAAGAATTAGAAACTTTTACACTTAAATTTATTAAGTAAATTGTTGAAAATTGGATTTAATTATAAGAAATTTATTGTGAAAAAGATATATGTTAAATGATATGTAAATGAACATTTTAAATGTTAAAATATGATTTTTAAAATGTTTATGTGTTTTAAATTGAAGCTATTTAATTGCTGAAAATACACTAACACCTGAAATCTACTTTTAATAGCATTCAGAAATGTTATAGATTCTGTTTTGAACTAAAATTGTGTAAAAAGAGCTATTACAGCATTTCTGAAATGCTGTAGTTGCTGTAATTGAACTTATAGGCTAATATTGAACTCAGGCCTATTATAGCATTCTCTGGAAATGCTATAATGGTTTGCAGTCTTTTCTGAAACCAAATTTAACCCTTGTTTTGAAATCTGAACTACCGTAGCACTTCTGAAATGCTGTCTTTTCTGTTTTGAACTATAATTCAACTAAAACTGAGTTTTAACAGCAGTTTTAAGTGCTGTCTTTGCTGAATTAAAAATGTTTTCAAATATAACTTATAGCAGTTGTTTTTAAATGCCGTGAAATGCTGAAATTTTAATAATTAGGGTTTTTGACTTAGTAAACGAACTCAGAATGGTTTGAAACTTTGGAAATTGAATACTTGATTTGAAAGTATAATAATTACACTTTTGAAAGGGTTAAATGAATTATTTTGATTGAAATATAAACTATTTAAAGGTGATTTAAAATGATAGTGAATGAATGATATCTTTGAATTTAAAAGGTATCTAAAAGTTGAATATTTGGATTTGAACTGATATGATATTTTATTATATTAAAATGGTTTGAAATGAAGTTGGAAAGATATGATATTTTGATATATTGAAATGAATTGAAATGAAGTTTTGGAAAGATATGATATTTTAATATATTGAAATGGTTTGGAATTGATTTAATCTTCATTTTGATAAAGATTGGGTATGGAAATGAGATTTTATTTTAAAAGTATATATATTTTTAAAATGACCACGGTGTTATAATAACGTTGGTTGTTAAAGAGACCGGGATCGGATATGGACATACTCTCTGTCAATACCAAAAACCACTTTGACAACTATGTACGCGGTGGAGTTTCCAGAATGAAGTAGGATGGTGGCGACGATCCTAAGGTATATACGTGGACCCAACTCCTGTGAGTTAGCAAAAGGTGGCTAAAACAGGAGCGATTGACGGACCAATGAGGTAGCACCTCTGATCGGACACACTTCTTCGATACCATTCTATTACTTGTGATTGATTTGGTGGCCACCCTTGATTTGGGAGTGTTGTTCGAGGTGGGCGGTAGTGGCTGCTATGCGTCACCACTAGTCCGGATGCGTAATTGGTATATCTACCCTGGCATTGCCTAGTTGTGCCGTGTCACCTACCATATCGAGCTTTACTACGATTTTGATTTTTAAGATCCGACCGCGTTAAGGTTCTCCATCCCCTTAACACTATTTTCTATATGATTATACTTTACTGATTAGACACTACTGTATATAGCGTATATTACTACATAGTAGATAGTTTAACGGATCCTTAAAGAATGGGCGATCCCAAGCATTCTTTAAGTTACTTGTACCTTTATTACAGTTCACTTGAGTTGGTTTACATTATATAAGTATGTATGTCCTGACTCGAGTGTTTTGTGTTTTTCTTTACGCTCGGGTCAGACTGAGTGATACAGCATTAGAGACTCACCTTTGGAGCTGGAGTTTTTCTTTGAAGATCCAGATATCTATTCATTTTGTTATCCAGTTGATTCCAGTTGTACCTGATTTTCATACTATTACTCCTATTGTATCTTGGTATTCCTATTGTATCTTAATTAACTCTGATGTATTTATATAGTAGCTTCATGGACTACTATCTCTTTTACTTCCACTGCATTATATTACTCTGTGTCTGTGATCTGTGATTACATTTATTTACTGTATATTCTGAGATTTGCCAATTTTATTTACAATGCGGTATTTTGAGCAATTCAATTCCGGCATGAGTGTCTACCTATACACTTATAATGGATGCGAATGGTTGAAAATATCGGGTCGTTACACAAATTATTAGTTTAAATTAAATAAGTAAGTAGTAATTAATTGTTTGACTAATTCAAATATTAATAAATTGTATAATGTTTATACAAGGTTAAAATCGTGAAACAAGTCGTGATGGAATGGATCTGCAAATTAAAAAGCAAAGGTGAGTTAATCTCACTCATCTGGGTTTAATTTAAATTTAATAGTTAAATTTAAATTTTGGTTGAATGGTTGAATTGATTGGATGTGGTATATTATATAGTAGTATATAGTATATATTGGAGTGATTGATTTCCCGCAATATATAGCGGATGAGACCCTATGCGTCGCATAATAGCGGATGATATTATATAAACCCATATACCGCGATATTCCACCTTGAAGTGGAATTGGTATTTTATATTGTGCTAACATCTGTGGATGCAGGGAAACTGGTTGGAGGGATCCAACTGGATTCCTAAAATTATTTAGATTGTTCTAATAATTCTATGATATGATTATTTGATATTCTGTGATGAATTATATTGATAATTGGAGACGAAGGATGCTATGGTTTGATTGAATATATTTGGGTATACTGTGTTACCAAAATATATAGATTGAATTTTTGGAAAGAAATAAAGGAGTAAATTTTTAAGTAAATAATTATAGAGAATTTAAATAAATTAAAGAATGAATTGGGAAAGGATAAAAGTGATTTTTTTTTAAATTCTGTTAAATAAATTCCGAGTATGGAAAAAGAGATTTTGAATAAAAGGGGAAATATTAAATTTTTAAACCTAAGTGATATTATTTAAGAGAATAAAGGAATTTATTTAAAAAAAAATTCAAAGTTTGAATTCATGTAAAGGTATAAAGAAGGATTTTGGAAAATCTGATATTGATATTTTCAGTTTAAAGATTTTAAATCATAATAAAGAAAGAAAAGCTGAAGTTAATGGATTTTGAGATAAATGGAGTAAGTAAAGGAATTTATTTCAAGGTGAAGTAAATTGGAAATCAATTTGAAAATTGATTTAGTGTTTGAAACTGTGATTTAAAGGAAGATGAGACTATGGGATTTATAAACTGGGTTTATAAGGTGAAACAAGATATTAGTGGATATTTGAAAATATAAATTCAAGGTGGGAATTTATAAAGAAATGGGTAAATTTGTTTAAAAATAAATAGTGATTTATTTTTAAAGATGTGAAAGAGAACTGTATTTCCCTGGATAGCCAAGTACGTTTCCAAAGCAAACTTTTAAGTATGAGTTAAAGGTTTTAAAGTTGTTTTTAAAGTATTTTTAGAAAATTTATTATTTTTAAATGTGTAAAGTTTAAAAGTAAGTATTTCTCAAATTTAATTTAGTAGTAATTATTTAAAGGTAACTTGGTATTGTGTTTTAAAAGGATAAAAATGTAGTTTTAATATTTTTTAAAGTAGTTTATTTTAAATATTCCTAAAATATATATCTATAAATAAAGTATTAAAGTAGTTTTAATTTAAATGATTAAAGTGTATTTTATAATAAAGTGTTTTTAAATTATTTTAAAAATCTAAAGTAATTGTACTTGGTGTTTTCAGTGGAAATAAATATTGGGAATTTATTCCATGAGAAGAGTGTGGTTTGAAAACTGTTTCAAAAAGGTTTGAAAGTGGAAATATATCCTACGAAGATATTTTGAGGAAAACATAAATTTGAGGAATTATTTATGTTTGATGGATGTTTGTGAATGTTATTTGATAGTTAAATAACCGACTATCAATATTGGCCAATGCGCTGATCGTTTCGAAGAGACCAGGATCGGGATTAATTTCTCGAAAACCACTTCGATCCAGTTTGTACGTTTTCGTGGGGAAAACGAGTTTGGAATCGAAGATAGAGCAGTGAAGTGCAAGGGCTAGTTGCTACTAATCCTGAGGATGATTCCAAAATGGATGTAGTAGGAATAGTGCCTTCGGTTCCGTTCGAACCCGGAACAGACTTGTATGGATGAATGCTTTCAGAACATCATCAGGAGGACGGTGAGCATTCTAAGTGATATGTTCTAAAAAGGTAACGCTTAGCCTTAAGCCTCATCAACCGAGAATGACTGAAAATCAGGGGTTATGCAGCAAGGCTAAGTGGGTAGCGCACATTAGGGTAAGGTCATCCCTGTATAGATGTTCCTTTTTATTTCGGCTGTGTGGGCGGTTGGTGATCCCAACTGCGGGGTGATCTTACTCGGGATTATCCAGTAAGGGGTAGTTCCGGTCTTGTGTTGCAAGGGATTGGGAGTGATCCTCGGTACGTTGATCTAGGCCACGTACTGTGACAGGTGGTACTTCAGTGCTTAGTCATTGATGGAAATCCATTCTCCCTACGTGCCTTTTACGGTTTTTGTTTGTAGAACCCACTTTGTTGCTAGTATGCTGGAATTTAATCATGCAACAATTTCAGCTATTTGAATAAGTATTTGTATATAGACACTATTATAATATCAGACGGATTTGATAAGAAAGTGTTTTGGCTATCGTAAGGTAAAAACCCGGCATGTTTATTTGTGGCACGGTCTTACGAGATGCTTTTGATTTCAAAGGGTTTTGAAACTTTAATAATCTAATTGAGTGTGTTTTCTCACGCTAGTTTTCCAGACTGACTCGGGTGTTATTTTATTATAATGCTCGGGTCAGACTGAGTATTACAAATATAGGATAGGATGCTGTGGAGCTCAGGAGACGAGCTAGATGGCGAGACGTATCACCCGTATTTGTTGTATTCCGGTGTGTATCATAAGTGGTATAGTCATCTTGTGAGGACAAGTTATTATAACTATCCTGAATTGTGATGTTGATTGTATTGTACTCTGATGTTGTATTCTGATGATGTATGTATAAACAGATATAGTTTCTTTCTGTAAAGATCAGTTATTATCTATTATATTTTATTCCGCTGCGATGTGAGATTCTTTTGTGTTGTTTTCTTTTCTTCTACCTCCTTCTTCTTTAACCCTAATGGTTCGTATTTCCGTTCACTTTGAGTCGATATGTTGGAGAATAGTGTCGATTCAAGGGGTACGGGTTTGCGGGCTGTTACACTTGGTATAAGAGCTGAAGGTTAAGCGAGAACCTTGGCTCTGGTGGGGATTACTCATTTGAAAATAGAGTCCGTAGTACTCTAGAATGAGTTTGAGTGTATTAATAGATATGAGTGCGTATTTGTTAGTGAATATAAAATTTGTTTTTATACTGTGTTGATTTATCGGCTGAGTGTTTATGGATTCTGGTCGATATGTGGGACGCCATGTCATCGATAGGGGTTTCTAAACTCTTGAATGAGATAAACCGACACAGTATGGTTTTCAAATAGGGTAAATGAAATAATTTTACCCCAAATTATTTTCGAATGTAAAAGGAAAAGTTTTTGTAAATTATTGGTTGCTTAGATGTTAGGAATGATAATATTAAATTTTTATCATTGTTATGTGGAAATTTAACTAGAAATTAAAATAACCAACGTTAAGGAAATAAATTCAGGTAATAAAATGGAATTTGTAAATGTGAATTATAATTGAAAATGAAAATAAAAATTCTAGAGTAATGTTCGAATATAAATTGGATGGATTTGAAATTTGGAATTTTGGGAAGTTTAAATTCCTTTGGTTTTGAAAGTGATTTTCAAAAGGTTTTGGAGGAATAATAGTGATATTATTCGGAAATATTTTTGAATTGGAAATGAAATCTGGTGAGATTTGGGTTTTAAAAATATTTGAAATGTTTTTAGTGAAATAAAAGCACTGAACTCACTTCGGTCGTTGGAAAATAATTTCGATGATGATCGCGACATCATCAGTGTTCATTTTCGAGTTTCCAAGAGAGGAATTGCTACCTGGATGTTTTGGATTGGTGTTTGTTTGCAAAACTGGGTTTTGGTTTTGAAATTCAAAGAAATAGTTGGTTATACCAAAGGATTTTGGATATAATTGATTTCAAAGGTGATTTTGAAGTGTTGAGAAATTGCTTAAAACTCTGGAAGTTAATTAAAAATGTTATGGAATAGTAAATTGGTTTGAAAAACTTATAAAAACTTGAAATTTGTTTAGAATAAAATTTAACTTGGAGAATAGTTAAATGAAAGTGAATTTGGAAATTGTTAGTAAATTGGGTAAAATGGTGACTTAAATAAAATTTAAACTGGTCTTGTTATTAATAGAATAAGTTTAGAAATAAATTGAGAATATGAATTAAAATTTAAAATGGATAATGAGAATGAACTTAAGTGATGAAATTGGAATGATTTGGAGTAAATTAACTTAAGTTTAAATTTATGGAAGCTTGACTTCAGTGAAAATAAAAGTCCATTAAATAAAGTCTGAGTTGAATTCGTTTGGAAATGGTTATTAATATACAAGCAAGGAATGTTGTCGAGCCTAAATAAAATGGTTTTGAATGAAAATTATGCAAATATGCAATTGAAATAGGTGTCGAAACCTTATATGTGCCTATGAAAACTATATAACATGCATTGTTTATAGAATTCATGTATTAGCTTTGTAAACGAAAGTGAAATGTTGTAAATTGCATATATTTGGCACTTACATGTTTGAATTGAGTTAGTACAGGCACAGGGAAGCCGTTTGGTTGGTTTTGATCGCGCAAAATGCTAAATAAATAAGCCGCTTGCTTAAAAATGCTAAATAAGGTACTCCTACGCAATAAAAAAGGAAATATGAACTGTTGTTTGTTTTTGATTTCCCAACCGTGTGGGTCGATATATATATATATATATATATATATATATATATATATATATATATTTATATTTATATCTCTTGTCAATTTGCAAAAGCTCCTCCGTACAAAGGATACTCTGCCAAAATTTTCTGAAAATTTTGGGGGTTAGAAAATTTTTAAAATTTCCACTAACGATAAATGATTTAAAATTGGTAAGCAAATAGAATTGAAACTGAATATTGAAATCTAATTTAAAAAATGGTGTATGTAAAGTAAGGTGAAATCGAAGAAATTGTTTGAAGAAACTAAAGGAAGAAAAAGTTTGCAAATAAACTTTTATTTGAGATTTTAAATAAATTAGTGAGTGAAACTAATAAAAGGAATGGTTAATTAAATATGGGTTGAGATAAGATGAATAAAATTAAATATTCAAAGTTTGAAGACAAATTGAATCCAAGCAGAATTGAAAATGAGAATCTGAATGAAAATCGGAAAAAAATATTTATATTTGAAAATAACTAATAAATTGAAGCAAATTGTTTTATATGGAATTGGAACTCAATTGGAGTATACACTTCAGTAGTGAAGTAGTAAAAATAAATATAAGAAATATTTATATTGAACTCAAGAAATGAAGAATGAAGTTCTTAAGTAAATTGGTATTGGGAATATACTAAGTAATTTTGGAATGGAGAAATATACTAAGTGAATAATTGAATGAAGATTAAAATTGAAAGTTGTGAAAAGGGAAATTGTGAATAAGTAAATAGAAATCAAATGAATGTGAATAAAAGAGAATTGATATAGTTGATAATCAATTGGAATTAATACGTAGGATGTACGTATATTATTTTATTCGCATAATGGTTTGATCCAGATTTGAGCACAGAATTTCGAGATAGTTATATTGATCCAAGTTGGTATTTTTCACTCGATTTTCGACGGTGAACCCTGGATATGGATTTTGATTGGTTCTGGATATTCTCTATCATAGTTTTTGGCTATGCAAGGAGAATGACAGTTTCTGATCAAGAAACCAGATTTGAGTCCGCACTAGGATGTCGGGTGGACGATACTAGTTCAGAAATGAAATTGTGTGATCGAGTGAGCGATCAGATTTGGTATTGCATACAGATGATATATGTGCATCGTATGGGCTTAAGTAAAGTAGATATTGAAAATTTTGAAAGGAAGTGAATACAATGATTTTGGATTCTGTGATTGGATATTATTGCTTAGTAGGATATAGGTAATTAAAGGCAAAAGGAAAATTGATTTTTGATTTCAGAAGATAAATTGAAATTTGCTCGGAAAAGGTATGTGTTTAAATTTCTGTATGAAAATTGATGACTTCCTTGTCTAGCCACTTGGCCTTTTGTTTACTTTTGAAATTTGGGAGGGGGAGCGTAGGGGCATTTTGTGGTTGTACCGAGCTAGCCTCGCAAAAGAGACGCTGGCAAAAAATTTCGAAAATTTAAGGAGTTAGAAAAATTTTGAGAAAATTTTGATAATTCAAAATTCTGGTTTCAAATTTAAATTTGAATTGTTGAGTAACATTGTTTGAACTTATGAATAAGTTTGGAAAGTTAGAAGAGGATTAGTGTGTCTTTAATAAAAAGATTTCTTTGGAAAGTTGTTAAAACCGTTTGATTTTGGAAGAAAGGTTAACGGGTTATGGACCATTCCTCTTAACTGGTAATTTCGGGGAGGAAATTCTTTTAAGAGGGGAGGAATGTGACGACCTAGAATTTTGGATATTTGAAATTGGAATATTTAATTGATTTTAAATATTTAAAGGTTAATTTTTGACTTGAATTTCAAATATCACTATTTATTGGGTAATTTAATCATTAAATTAAATGATTTGAAGTTGGGTAAAATATTGAATCTGGGGTTTAAAGCCAGTTAAAAATAATTTGAAGGCATATAAAATTCATATTAATAATACTGAAGGTGATAGAACTTTTAAAATTGAATTTAAAAGTGTTTTGTTCAGCTTTGAAAAATATATCGTTTAAATCGATATTTAGAAATAGCCTTCCGGGGCACAGTCTCAGAATTCGACGAAACCTATTCCATTGGATCCGTAATATTGTATTATTATCGGATTTCAATTTTCGTAGTGGTTGGAGTTTTTGTGTGAGCATACGATATATAAACGCGCGGGGATCTATATCGAAAACTCAATATAATAACTGGGTCCGAAAAGCTAACTTCTCCATACGATCGAATTAGGACTCGAAACCTTTTCCATCGCATTCGGAATAGGGGTATAACATTATAAACGCCTAACGGCATGCCTCGATAGGATGTCAAAATTTTAAGTTGCATTTATCGAGACAATTTAAAATTCAAATTTAAATATAAAATATATATTGTTTGACCAGTCCAAAACTATTCACATCAAAACTTTTGTCCAAATCACTGTTGCTCACCTTCTCCAACACGCCTACCTCAGCTTTATATCATGTCAAAACTTTATCCCTCCTGTTCAAATCAAAGTAGAGAAAAAAATCAGAGGCTGCTATCTTATTTTCGAAGCCACTTCTCTATATAACAGCACGCTTCCCCTTTTTCTGTCTTCTGAAAATCATTCCAACGAAATTCAAAATCGAAATTAGAAAAAAATGGCGAACGCCTGTAGTCCCCATCTTCTCGAACGAATTTTCGTTCCTCCTCTTCAAATCAAATCGCGAGATTCATTCGCGATTTTCTTCTCCTTTTTTTGGTTTTCGTTATGTTCGATTTCGTGAAAAAAATTTAGATCGATTCGAAATCGTGATGGGGCAAGATCGCGTGTGTGTATCTGTGGCAGTCGCACTAAAAAAAAGGGGTTCGTTCGAGCTAGTGTACGCGATCGAAATCGCGACATGATGATGAGGCGAGGCAGTGGAAGGGGTCGGCTCGTGTGGGGTTTCGCGGGCTCGAGGGCGTGATGGCTGGTGGCGGCAGGTCACGGGAGAGGGCCGAATTCGAGTCTGGGGTTTCGACATAGGGGCAGTGAAGGTATATATATATGTTATTGTTATTTAAATTCTATATATATGTAGGCTAGGAAATAAACAGAAAAGGATATTTTACAGTAAAAACAATTCTATTTTAATTTAATACACATACATATTTAAATATATATATATATATATATATATGGATAAAACAGTAAATATACATAGACAAGATTTTGGAAAATATAAGAGTTTATATAAAGATAAGATTTTTAAAACCCATATAGATTATTTTTATATGTAGTTTGGAAATGGAAAAAAATAAAATACGATTTACTAGTTTATTTCAAATAATTTATTAAGGTGATTAATTTGTTAAATTGAATGATTGGTTTAAAACCAAATTATTAGTTTAAATTAAATAAGTAAGTAGTAATTAATTGTTTGATTAATTCAAATATTAATAAACTATATAATGTTTCTACAAGGTCAAAAATCATGAAATAAGTCGTGATGGAATGGATCTGCAAATTAAAAAGCAAAGGTGAGTTAATCTCACTCATCTGGGTTTACTTTAAATTTAATAGTTAAATTTAAATTTTGATTGAATGGTTGAATTGATTGGATGTGGTATATTATATAGTAGTATATAGTATATATTGGAGTGATTGATTTCCCGCAATATATAGCGGATGAGACCCTATGCGCCGCATAATAGCGGATGATATTATATAAACCCATATACCGCGATATTCCACCTTGAAGTGGAATTGGTATTTTATATTGTGCTAACATCTGTGGATGTAGGGAAACAGGTTGGAGGGATCCAACTGGATTCCTCAAAATTATTTAGATTGTTCTAATAATTCTGTGATATGATTATTTGATATTCAGTGATGAATTATATTGATAGTTGGAGATGATGGATGCTATGGTTTGATTGAATATGTTTGGGTATACTGTGTTACCAAAATATATTGATTGAATTTTTGGAAAGAAATAAAAGAGTAAATTTTTAAGTAAATAATTATAGAGAATTTAAATAAATTAAAGAATGAATTGGGAAAGGATAAAAATGATTTTTTTAACTTCTGTTAAATAAATTCCGAGTATGGGAAAGGAGATTTTGAATAAAAGGGGAAATATTAAATTTTTAAACCTAAGTGATATTATTTAAGGGAATAAAGGAATTTATTTGAAAAAAATTCAAGGTTGGAATTCATTTAAAGGGATAAAGAAGGATTTTGGAAAATCTGAAATTGATATTTTCAGTTTAAAGATTTTAAATCATAATAAAGAAAGAAAAGCCGAAGTTAATGGATTTTGAGATAAATGGAGTAAGTAAAGGAATTTATTTCAAGGTGAAGTAAATTGGAAATCAATTTGAAAATTGATTTAGTGTTTGAAACTGTGATTTAAAGGAAGATGAGACTATGGGATTTATAAACTGGGTTTATAAGGTGAAACAAGATATCAGTGGATATTTGAAAATATAAATTCAAGGTGGGAATTTATAAAAAAATGGGTAAATTTGTTTAAAAATAAATAGTGATTTATTTTTAAAGATGTGAAAGAGAAGTGTATTTCCCTGGATAGCCAAGTACGTTTCCAAAGCAAACTTTTAAGTATGAGTTAAAGGTTTTAAAGTTGTTTTTAAAGTATGTTTAGAATATTTATTATTTTTAAATGTGTAAAGTTTAAAAGTAAGTATTTCTCAAATTTAATTTAGTAGTAACTATTTAAAAGTAACTTGGTATTGTGTTTTAAAAGGATAAAAATGTAGTTTTAATATTTTTTAAAGTAGTTTATTTTAAATATTCTTAAAATATATATTTTTAAATAAAGTATTAAAGTAGTTTTAATTTAAATGTTTAAAGTGTATTATATAATAAAGTGTTTTTAAATTATTCTAAAAATCTAAAGTAATTGTAATTGGTGTTTTCAGTGGAAATAAATATATGGAATTTATTCCATGAGAAGAGTGTGGTTTGAAAACTGTTTCAAAAAGGTTTGAAAGTGGAAATATATCTTGTGAAAATATTTTGAGGAAAACATAAATTTGAGGAATTATTTATGTTTGATGGATGTTTGTGAATGTTATTTGATAGTTAAATAACCGACTATCAATATTGGCCAATGCGCTGATCGTTTCGAAGAGACCGGGATTGGGATTAATTTCTCGAAAACCACTTCGATCCGGTTTGTACATTTTCGTGGGGAAAACGAGTTTGGAATCGAAGATGGAGTAGTGAAGTGCAAGGGCTAGTCGCTACTAATCCTGAGGATGATTCCAAAATGGATGTAGTAGGAATAGTGCCTTCGGTTCCATTCGAACCCGGAACGGACTTGTATTGATGAATGCTTTTAGAACATCGTCAGGAGGACGGTGAGCATTCTAAGTGATATGTTCTAAAAAGGTAACGCTTAGCCTCAAGCCTCATCAACCGGGAATGACTGAAAATCAGGGGTTATGCAGCAAGGCTAAGTGGGTAGCGCCTATTAGGGTGAGGTCATCCCTGTCTAGATGTTTCTTTTTATTTTGACTGTGTGGGCGGTTGCTGATCCCAACCGCGGGGTGATCTTACTCGGGATTATCCAGTAAGGGGTAGTCTCGGTATTGTGTTGCAAGGGATTGGGAGTGATCCTCGGTACGTTGATCTAGGCCACGTACTGTGACAGGTGGTACCTCAGTGCCTAGTCATTGATGGAAATCCATTCTCCCTACGTGCCTTTTACGGTTTTTGTTTGTAGAACCCACTTTGTGGCTAGTATGCTGGAATTTAATCATGTAACAATTTCAGCTATTTGAATAAGTATTTGTATATAGACACTATTATAATATCAGACGGATTTGATAAGAAAGTGTTTTGTCTATCGTAAGGTAAAAACCCGACATGTTTATTTGTGGCGCGGTCTTACGAGATGCTTTTGATTTCAAAGGGTTTTGAAACTTTAATAATCCAATCGAGTGTGTTTTCTCACGCTGATTTTCCAGACTGACTCGAGTGTTATTTTATTATAATGCTCGGGTCAGACCGAGTATTACAGATACATGATAGGATGTTGTGGAGCTCAGGAGACGAGCTGGATGGCGAGACGTATCACCCGTATTTGTTGTATTCCGCTGTGTATCATAAGTGGTATAGTCATCTTGGGAGGACAAGTTATTATAACTGTCCTGAATTGTGATGTTGATTGTATTGTACTCTGATGTTGTATTCTGATGATGTATGTATAAACAGATATAGTTTCTTTCTGTAAAGATCAGTTATTATCTATTATATTTTATTCCGCTGCGATGTGAGATTCTGTTGTGTTGTTTTCTTTTCTTCTACCTCCTTCTTCTTTAACCCTAATGGTTCGTATTTCCATTCACTTTGAGTCGATATGTTGGAGAATAGTGTCGATTCAAGGGGTACGGGTTTGCGCGCTGTTACACATTTCTAATTACATTAATTGATCTCTATGAACGTATCATCTATTTGGTGGAGAAGAAGGCAACTTCTCTTAGCTTGACACCCTTTCCTGAGATGTACGAGCTCAGAAGCTATACGTTTGTAGAAATCAGCTATGTGATTGTAGGAATGGCAATGTGGCATTCAAAGTGAAATGTGCTATATAAAAGGTAATCGTAGCCCAAGCCTCACACCCGAGAATGACTAAAATTAGGGGATATGCTTCAAGGCTATGTGGTTCGCTACCATTAGGGTATGGTCATCACCCAATCTAGACCAGTATTATAGATCATGTATGCTCGGGGTCCATTTAGGATGTTGATCCCAACCAAGGTGATGACATATTCGAAGCTATCCAATAAGGGGTAGGGCCAGTCTTGACTCGCAGGCAGTCCATGTGAGTCTCTCAATGTGTTTTATCTAGAGACGCACCGTGATAGGTGGTACCCTAGTGCCTTGTCATAGTATGGAATTCATTCTCCAATATGAGCCATTACGATTTTGATTGTACCTAACTATGTTGGAATGTGAGATGCAAGCATTTCAGCTATATTCATATTTTACTTTGACCCATAGACATTATTATAATATAAACTGATTTTCTATAGAAAATGTTTTGGTTATCGTAAGGTAAAAACCCATCCGTGTCTATGTGCGGCGTGATCTTGCGAGATACTTTTGATTTTCAAGGGTTTCCTATAATTTTAAAATCCAATTGGGTGTGTTTTCTCATGCTGGTTTTCCAGACTGACTCGAGTGTTATTTTATTATAATGCTCGAGTCAGACCTAGCATATTTACACATTGCTTTGTATGCATTGAAGCTCAGGAGACGAGTTGGAGGTCTTCAAGTCGTATTCATATATATGTTTATTTTCTGCTGTTTTGTTGTTGAAATCATCAACATTTGTGAGACAGGCTATTATAACTGTCTAGGCTGATGATTGTGATTTGTTATTGTACTATGATTGATGTATGTAAATAACAATTTCTCTTTTGTAAGGATCCTTTATATTATATTATATATTGTTCCGCTGCGATTGCGAGATTCTATGTTGTTTTAGTTTCTTTCTTTTCTTCTCCTCTTATTCTCTTATTCTTTCTTATTTCTTTCTCATAACAATCCATCTTTCTGTTCGATTTAGGTTGGACATGTATGATTTATTGTCAACTCGGATTATGTGGATTTGCGGGTCGCTACACTCAAGAATAGTAGCAAGTAGCCCTTGCACTTTAAAGAGCCCCATCTTCAATTATCTTCAAGATGTCTTCCATTCAAACGCTTATGTTGGTTCGAAGTGGTTTTCAAATAACATATCCGATCCAGGTCTCTTTGAACCTATATTCGATAGTTTCCATTAAACCCAACCACGATTCTTTTGTAAATAATCAAACAATACATAGGAACGGGGATCACCCCCTAACCGTTGAGTGGACGGATCTCCCTATCATTTTTCCTAGGAAAACAAAACGAGATTTATACGCACAATAAACATTATCGAAGATGGATGTTGTAACGACCCAGAATTTTCGATCCCGAAAATTCCAGATAGTTAGGAAAGAAGAAAAAGATAGAAGAAGAAGAAGAAACAGAAACACCAAAACACAGATTCTCACATTCGCAACGGATAAAATATAATATCAAATAATATGCTTTACACAAAGAAAGCTGTACTAGTCAATTACATTTTAATACATCAGAGTTACAACATTCACAATCACTAGACAGGTACAATTTACATGTCCCATATAACTACAATATATCACAGCGAAATACACACAAACATTCCTGCATCCGGCCCTCCACCTGAGCTCCAGAACGTACTCACCTGAAAATCTGTAATACTCGGTCTGACTTGAGCATTACATCAAAGTAACACCCGGGTCAGGCTGGAAACCAGCGTGAGTAAACTCATCTACTATGAAATTTCAATCCATACAACTTATTTAAACCCGGGGTAACTCGTACTTTACTACAAGTAAACAACTTATATAGTCAACACTTATTTTCACAAAACAATATCTAAGTATCGAACTTAGTTTAAATAGTCCATATTATCCCAAACCAGCCTATTGATTTCACATATCAATCTATAAAGAATTATAGAAGATTCAAATCGAAGTGGTTTCGGGTATTTACTAATACCTGATCCCGGTCTCTTCGAGTCCCATGTCATCTTAACCCAAGTTATTCAAATTTAATACAATACAAACTTTAAATGCAGGATGTCACTTTTACCTAGTATTTCATCATCAATAGATAACCACATTTTCACTGTTCAACCCAAACATAACATATCACAAAACTTTTCATATAAGAGATATCAATCAATTCAAGGCATTCAATATAATCCACAAATAGGAATTATTAATCCATATTATAATTTATTTAATTAATTCAAATTAAATTAATTACTTAAGAATTAATCACCAATTCCCTGCTTAATCAATCATTAATTAATTACAATCCTTTAATTAATTAATCACTCCTTAATTACCTTATAAACTCATTAATTAATCTTTAATTACAGATTAATTATTCTTTAACTATTAATTAATAAACCTTAATTATTAATTAATAAAACTTATTTACAAATTAATTAATTCTTAATTACAAGTTAATCAATCCTTAATTACCAATTGATTAAACTCTAATTACTTAATTAGCTAATACTTAATTACAAATTAATTAACCTCTAATTAATTAACTTTTAACCCTTAATTATTAATTTATTAATCCTTAATCATTAATTAAATAAATAAATTAATTACTCCATAATTACTTCATTAATTACCAAACCTTAATTAATTTAAGATAAATCATTTCCTTTATTAATTACCCAATCACATTATTATTTTCAAAACATTTTTCCCTTTTTAATTAACACTTAATCATATTTGTAAATTAAATCTTAAAATAACTTTGTTTTTAAAACAGGTTAACAAAATTACTTTGCTTTAAAACTTGATCACCTTATCTTCTTTTTTTTAGCTTTGCTACCATTACAAAGAAACCCGAGCCCATTCTAATATTTCCCGAACCAAAACCCGAGCTTCTCTCCCTCAAGAAAATCTCGAGTACGACTTGAAGCAACACCCCATCTTCCCTGAAGCCAAAAAAAACACTCAGCTACCATCTGATACAAGGAAACAATCGTGCACGTGCACAGACGCACGCTGTCACTCTGATCGTCGATGCCATTGCCGGCCAGTCGACCTTGACCTACTTACTCGATTACGACCACCAGAGCTTCAAATCGAACACGAAAACGAGAACGAGCAAGAGAGAACCTAACCTGGAACGAACCCATCACCCTAGAACCTCCCCGTGTTGCCACCTCCGGCCACTAGAAGAGTCGATGCTCCGACCACAGTTTCTCCGATGACCCACGAATCTTTTCCCCCTGGCGCGATCACCTCTGGTCCTCCATTGACGACGCGGTAGCCATTTTAACCCAGTCAACTAAAATTGGCAATCGAGCCCTAATTCGATGCCGCGCCACCTCAACGGTGCCTTATAAATTCAACCATTATTTTTCCGACGATCGCCATCCTTCCAGCTATCACCATGATCAAACACGACACCCATCTCCTCGTCATTCGCCGAGAATCGATGAATTTAGCAAATCTGATCAACCTTATATTTCTCAATCAATAGGTCACTAAAAATTCTGATTTTTCTTTTAAAAATAATAATTTCTGAAGACGAGGTGAATGGTATAGGTAAATCAAGCAATTGTAACAATCGAGTCTCGACATATTTTTGAATTCCACTGTTTATCTTCTACCCAGACAAAAATTACTTTAAGTTTCAACTTAATATTATTTTAGAACTTCAATCCTGATTTTACAAACATGTTTTGTTTAGATTTTCAAACCTAACAAGAATTATAGGAAGAGAATTTGATTTTAGACAGGTTTTTGAAACCTGGAACTAAGAACAGAAGCAAATATTTCCTGTTCCAGACATGCACATGCAAATATATACAGATTTGTATACATATAACCATATTTTCAATTTTTACTTCAAGCATGGTCACAAACAACAACTATATATACAAATTCAAGCATCAAGTATATAGGTTTACTCACAAGCAACAACAAATAAAAAAGGATTTAGTTTAGGGGTTTGCTCACTTGCAAATGTTTTGAACAGAGGACATGCTTGATTTTTGAACTAGAACTAGAAGCTTTTGATCTGTTCTCCTAATATGATTGTTGATCTTGAATTTGCTTATGTTAGAGTTGAACTAAATCTACTGCTTGCTTGATCTTTAGCTCGGGTTGAAAGAAGCTATTGTTTGATTACAGTTTTGATTCGATTTAATTCTTCTTCTCAGGTTTTGGTTTTTAGAAGATGAAGGAAAAAGGAATGAAAAGAGAGAAATGAAAATGTGAGGAGTTTGAACTGAAAGTAGCCAGCTTCCCTAAACATGTTATTATATTTTAATTTAAAGAGAAAACAATTTTGCCACATGTTAATTTGCATGTTATTTCAAATTACAAATGTTAAATGCCTATATTTTATTATTTTCATATGTTATATGTTTAATATACTCATATGTTATGTCTTTATTAATTTATGTTTATATTTTAAATTTATACAAATCATCTTTATTTCAAGTATAAAAGAAAGTGTATTAAACCTTTTTCTTAAATCTTATTTCAAACTTAAGCTAAATATTTTTTTATTAATAAATATTTATTCTTAGTGTTTTGAAAATATAAAATTAACTTTAACTAGCTTTTGAAACCTAATGCTTCTAAAACACAATATATATACATATATATATATTTTATATATACATACTTATATACTTGTATATGTATACACTTATAATTTTCAACATTATAGAGTTTGCATATGTCTATTTATATCTTTGTTAATTTATTATAAGATTTATCATTTCCAAATATTTAATTATCGGAATACTATTTGTTTAATCTTATAAGTCAGTGTTTTAATGGTTAAAATCAGTTAATTATCAATTATCAGATGTCCAAAAATCCAGGTTATCACATTCTTCCCCCCTTTAAATCTTTTCATCCTCGAAAAGGAATGAAGCCATAATTTATTTAAAATGCTCATCATAAGTTAAATTACTTTTCGAACATTTTTTAACTCTTAACTCTTTTTATTTAAATTTTAAAACACTTTAAAAATCTACATAATATTATCAAAATAGCTTTAAAAATACTTTTTATAACTCGATGTCTCAACAAATCCATCCTCATTCTCACAGAAATTCGGTCATACGTTGATCAGGCGTAAGACTAAAAATCTATAAGTACTTGGTAAACCCGTTTTCAACACCCAGTGAAAATACTTGGAAAATTATTTTATTGAAATATAGAAACATTTTTGAAAATAGAGGGAATATCTTTGGTAAGAATGCTCTGGAAATCATCACCCCCATCCATGGTCGCAGTTAACCTGATGGTTACGTTGCCGTCCCGGTAAAATCCATAGATAACTGTAGGTCTCCACGCCCCTCGATTACGCCATGGAACCCGCTACAGATCGCAGTTATACCCGGGCTTTACGTTGCTATCACAGCAAAAACCCATATAACTGTAGGCATCAGCGCCACCGAATTTCGCTGCCAAAAGAATGAAATTCTCCACTTGACCATAGTTCACAGTCTACCGATGTTACGTTGCCGTCCCGGCAAAATCAAGTGTAGACTGTTGACACTCATCCTCCACACGATTTTCGCTATGGTCCACATAGTAGATCGCAGCGACATCGAGCTACACTATCATCACAGCATAACCCAAATGCCTCTGTAGGCATCAGCGCCCTCGACTTTCGCTACCCAATAATCCTCAGGAACTAGTTTGTCCGGACTCCTCACAGGATCAACTTTAGAACCCCCCTTAGGATTCAAGGCAGTACCACCCTGTGGTACTCCTGAGAAGTTCATTTCAAGGGAGTGCCTTTTCCCCCAAAGCCATTCTCAAAACACTTTATACTATACACTTATAGTATCTTCAAATCATACCCTTTATGATTTATATCAAAATCTCCTTTACACAAAATCGATATCCAAAATCGATAGTTCCAAACTTGGCTTTCCAAAATCCAAAATTGATTTTCCCAAAAATCAAAAGCCTTTTCCAAATTCATAGGTTCCCAAAACCTTTTCCAAAATCATTCTCACAAGATTCTTTATATAATATAGATATATAAAACTTTGAAAATCTTTGGATCACTTCATACTTGTATAAATTCCCTTTTTATACTTCAAATACTTTCAAAAATCTTTTTATTATGGTTATAGATTCAAGAAGGGAAGTTTGTCATATATAACAAAGATATATAACTTTATTTATTTCAAGTCAAATATTCAAATTTGATTACTTTTTTATAAAGTTATTAACCATATTCTTTTCTATAAAATGAGTTCTAATCACAGAAATATTCAACTCCCATTTTATTTCATCATTTATTTTTCAAAATATACCCTTCCATTTCAAAATCATTTTACAGTTTTTATCCACAAATTTTCAATATCAATTTCATTCAAACTCGTACGATGTCCATATATCATCCGTATGTAATATAAATCTGATCGCTCACTCGATCCCACAATTTCTCTTCCGAACTAGTATCGTCCAACCGACTTCCTAGTGCGGACTCAGATCTGGTTTCTTGGTCAGAAACCGTCATTCTCCTTGCATAGTCACAACTATGATAGAGAATATCCAGAATCAATCAAAAATCCATATCCAGGTTCTCCGTTGAAAATCGAGTGAAAAATCCCAACTCGAATCGATAATATTATCTCGAAATTCTGTGCTCGAATCTGGATCAAATTACTATGCGAATAGAATAATATACGTACATCCTACGTATTTATCTTAATTGATTATCAGTTAAATCAATTTCCTTTCTATTCATCCTCACTTTGATTTTATTCACTTATTCACATTTGCCTTAATCCCCATTTGGATTATCACTTCAATTCTTATCTCAGTTGGGTATTTAATCAATAACAGTTTGAACTCCGACCAGTTTATATTTAGAAAATGGCTTGAAAATTTTAAAAATAGATAAGTAGTTGAAAATAATTATTAGTTTGTAAAATAGCTGTAAAACAGTTAAGTAATTGTAAAATAGTTGGAAAATAGTCAAATAGTTATAGAAATTTTAAATAATTGCAAAATAGTCGTAAAACAGTAATTAGTTATAAAGTAGTAGAAAAATAGTCATTAGTTTATAAAACAGTTGTAAAATAGTTAAATAGTTCCAAAAGTAGTTATAAAATAAATATAAGGTAGTTTGGGGTTTAGAAAGAAAAGTTGCATATAGTAAATAGCTTGGAAGATTATATTTAAGAAAGTTTAAATTAAAATAATTTGTTTGAAAATAGTCCAGAGCCAAACTGTTCCACTACCCAATCTTTATCCCCATTGATTCAGTTTTTAATTTTCCACTTTCATTTAAATTGACTCAATTCCAATTTAGATAACTTCAATTTCCATTGAAATTGATTTGATCTCAATTCAAGTTGAATTAACCTCAATTCTTTTCAAATTTAAATCAAATTCCATTTGAATTTGAAACTATTTAACTTCGATTTCCTTTCAAATTTAAACCAATTCAAATTTTCTATTTGAATTTTAAACTTATCCATCTTAAATCACAATTCCCATTAATTCAAATCAAATTCAGTTTGAACTAATTCAATTTAAATCTCAATTTTAAACCATCTCGAATTATATAAATTCGAGTTAAATTTTTAAATGTGTTGATTTAATCCCTTAAATCAAATTAACCCTTATTTTTAAACCAACAATCTAAATCTTTAAACAATTAAATTTTGAGTCCAAATTTCAAAACTTCATTTAAAATTTTCTTCATAATAATAGATATATCCAATTTATTCCCCAATTTCAATTTTGAAACCAATGCTTAACAATTTAAATTTCCAAGTTCTTTTTGAACATTTAAATCTTAAATTCAAAGTGGTTTCATCTCCTAAATTTCAAATTTTAATTTCCCTTTTTATCTAAATAATGGATATAACACCACAATTCATTTCTTCATTCGTTTAAACAAATCCAATTCACAATCTAAAGGTTATTAATAACAATAGGATAATATTATCCAAATTATTATAAAACATCCATTTTCAATTTCCAGATCTCAAACCCATTTTTGAGATCTCACAAACTCCCCATTCAAATCAACCGTTTAACCTTCCAGTTAAATCCCAATTTTATTTTGAAATTTCCAATTCAGGTTGCTTGTTAACTTATTTAACTTTCCCAAAGTTAAATTCAATTTACTTAATCTAGACAACCTTACCCAATTTGAATTCCTATTTCAAACTTTAAACTTCATATTAACAGTCTTCTCACTTATAAGTTCAAAAACTTATCACTTTGGGTTTTCATAACACATTCCAAGCAAAATTTAAACTCAACACTTAGAGTTTAATTCAAATAATCTTTGATATTATGTATGTCCCTCATATATACATATTTCCTTTGCACACCAAGTTATACTTTAAATTTTAAACCATTTCAAAACAAATTTATTTTAACACTTTGAAACAAATTCCAAATTTTCTAGACTTAGATTTTAAACTTCTCAATTTAAATTATCTTCAATTCCAATCTACAAGCCATACTCACCTAAATGTTTACTTCCTTAAAACATTTATTTGTTTATTGGAAAACAATCATCCTATTTAAACTCAATAACCATTTATTTTCTGGTTTGAAACCATTTTAATTCATCTCATTTGTGTAGTTCATTTTATCCAATCCCTATTTGGATATGTATATATATGTTACTTAATTTCTTATTTAATAACCAATTATTGCTTTATAAATATGATATAAGCTTTTATTAAATCATCCAGTTTTAAAACCATTTTTAAAACCTTTATATAAGAAAATAACAATTACGCTCTCATATATATATACTCAACTCATTCTAGGGTACTATTGACCCTATCCTTATGAGTACACCCACCAGAGCCAAGGTTCTCTGTGACGCCTCACCTCTATACCCATGCTAGCCAAGAACACTACGGTGTAATGTTGTCAACTAGCACGGAGAATAAGGCTGTTGAGGAGCGACCATCCATGTAATTGCTTTGTGCGAGCACCGATATGTCAGATAGTATAACATGCATTTTTATTTCAGGAGGAAATCCGACATACCGATACAAACTCAAAGCTACTACACAGTGGCTATAATAGTTTAGGACAATAAATATAATAATAACACAGATAATATAATTGCGGAACACAGATAAAACAAAAAGTCTCATATATATAATAACTGATGCCAGTTACAATACATTTGACACAATACATATGATACAACTACAACTGTCGACTCTGGAAGTTATATATACAAGTACATTATCGACTAATATACATGAATACATATCAACCTAAATCAATACACTGACTACTACAAAAAGACGAAGACCCCTTCAAAAGATATGAAAAGTCTTCATAGCTCAAACGGCAACCCAAAGCAAGAAATCTACAACCTGAAATAACTCGGGTCTGACCTGAGTATTAAATTCAAAAGAAAATAATACACGGGTCAGTCTAATTCAAACTCAGTTATTAATGCACAAAAGTAGAAATAATCAAATAAAAATATAGACAACAGTCGTAGAAATCTCGTATATCCGACTCTCGATAAGAGAATCAGATAACGACAGATATAACACTAAACAGTGTTAGACAAAAAGTCAGCGAATCCAAATCATCAACAAGATAAGTGAAAAGAATATTAATGAAGATAATTTAGAAAACATCAGAATTGCCTAAACGATAATTAACAACAAAATCATCAATTAATCCAAATCAAAATACGATTCAGAATATATTGAATTGGCGACATAAAACAATTTTTAGCAATAGAAAACATCAATTAAAACATCAATTCTGATTGGCTGCAGTACACGCTAACGTGTACTGCCTCGCCAATACGGCATACGAAATACGCAACAGATCAATGAATCAAGAACAAAAGAAATATCAATTAAAATCTGTCAATTCTGTGTGGCTGCAGTACACACACACGTGCACTGCCTCGCCACAACAGAATATAAAGTGACCACAACTCCAAATATTAACAGCAAGTCGAAACTGCAAAGCCAAAACAAAATGCAAAGGTCAAGTCAGTGACTCAACGCAACTGCAAAGCAAAAATGCTATCAAGAAAGCAAGGCCAAAGAGTAAAATAATCAGACTGCACTTTTCAACTTAAACCAATAAGAGACCAAACAAACAAGTGCACATGTACACAATGCTTCACGAATGACTAATACGAGTATTATCAGATTAGTGATGCTCAAACCCAAGCCAATCTACAATGAATAAGTGGCCAGAACAAATGCAATCCCTACATGAAACTGGAAATTCCAAAACTAACATCTGCCGAGTTCAAATGAACACCGACAGCAAGCTCCAGATATAATGCAGCAGAGCATATATGTATATAACAAGCATGCTGCGCAGAAGAACAAAACTTAACGATGCCAAGACCAACAAAACTAGAGGCAACTAGCAGCTACATAGTAGCAAACAAAAGTATAGCCTCGATAATGAAAAGAAAGTGAAGATTCAATTATCAATGCTACTGCCTCAATAGTTATAGTGCAACAGGCCAAGGCAGCAAGCTTTCATAAAATATAAATTCAAACTGAATGACTTAAGTGGTAAAAGTGATATACACTATGCACAGTGAAACTCAAGTGTTCAATAATACAACTCAAAATCAACTTCACTTAAATAAGTAGATCATAAATGCTCAAAGATAAGGCAATGCAGCAGCGACACAGCAAAGTATATTTGCATATTGATTACGCAAACAAAAGTTGCAGTGGAAACTAACAATTTCCCAAGTGTATTTAAACATCACATATAAAAGAATAACAACCAGGCACAAAGGCATAGCATCTGCACCATCAACCAGACTATAGGAAAGCATGAAGTACAACAGACCCAAGACTGCAACAATTGACAAAGTCGAAAATCATCACAGGCGTCTAACAAAATCAATTGGCCGAAGCCAAAGCAATGACGAAGTCAAACATTTCAAAATGCAGACCAATTGAACTAGACAAAGCATAGTTCGAATCAAGTGAAATTACTCCAGTATAACATCAACTCAAGCCAAAGATTGAAGTTCACAGCGGTTTTACAAGTGACAAAAGTCAAAAAATTCTAATATGCACATGAAAATGAACTCAGTACTCATAGGCAAGTTCGAACAATATCAAAAATCCTGGAACGGCACGATGAAATCAAACCAGTCCCGGGTCGAAACAATCTCCATCATCGACCAACAACCAATTATACCAATAAAGTCAAATAACTTTCGAACTAGGATAAAGGAGATTTTTAAAGCATTTAATAGATGTAACGAATTTGACAGACATCATCAGAAAATTCACGAATCAAATGCCAAAAATCATCAACAACGAACAAAATCGAACAATGCTAAGATACATTAAATCCCAAATCCAACAAACAGAATATAGGAATTCAAACCTTAATAAACTTGAGATTGAAGCAGATGTGAGTGAAAAGAATACTCACCTTAGAACGAAGCGACGACGAACTCGAGTCAAGCAGGAGGAGCCGCGAACGATCCAAGCTACTCGCGAGTACCCGCCGATCGACCAACAAGGGCGCGACCTCGAAGAATTTCAAAAGCCCTAATTCTCGCGCAAAGGAAAAGAGGAACGAATCGAGAACGAAGCCGCCACCATTTTCGTTCGCTTTGTTTTCGATTAGGTTTTCGAACGAATGCAAATTGAAAAAGGAACGGGTCGAATGAATGCCAATAAAAAGAGTAAAACGGTAGTGAGTATTTTCACTTCATCAAACAAATGGGCCAAGATTAATTTTTAACGCCCAAACTACACTTAACAAATTTTTAAACGAATTTCGATTGGTTAAATGCCAAAAGCAATTAGCAACCAAATTAAATCATCATTTTGACGATAAATAATTGTCGTAAAACTCCGGGTTGTTACAGACTCCCCTCCTTATAAAAATTGCATCCCCGCAATTTTCATAACTAAAGTTGTCAATAACAATTATTTTTCTAACATAAACTGGTTAAGCTAGAAAAATAAGGTCAAGAACACAAACACCAAAGAAATCTTTTAATCCCATAAAGGAAATTCGCAAATTCTCAACAAAGTCTGATTATCAAATAGATAATCAGAAAACAGCAGAACTGAATAAATGCAACCAGCAGCAATATTTAATTATCAACTAGAAAATTGAAATTTAGAAATCACAAAACAACAATATCTAATTATCGATACGATAATTAGAAAACAACAAAATCTAATTATCAACAAAGATAATTAGAAAGCACAGATCACAATTCGCAAACTGCAAATATCTAGTTATCCAGCAGATAAGTAGAAAACACAAACTTTATAATCAGCAAACTCTAACTATCAACAGAGATAGGTAGAAAACAACAATTCAATATAATCAACATAATCTAGAATCAATTAGAGACTAGAAAATCTTATAATCAGCAAAATTAGCAATTACCTAATTATCAAAATGGTAATCAGATATCAAATCGCAAATATTCAATTATCAAAAACGATAATTGAATTTTCAAATCACAAATATTTAATTATCTCAAACGATATTTAAACCACAAATCACAAGTATTCAATTATCACAAACGATAATCAAATCGCAAAATATTTAATTATCTCAAACGATAATCAAATCAACAAATATTTAATTATCAAAACGACAATTAGAATCTCAAATATCTAATTATCACAAGCGATAATCAGAAATCACAAATATCCGATTATCAAAAACGATAATCAGAAATCACAAATATCCGATTATCAAAAACGATAATCAGAAATCACAAATATCCGATTATCAAAAACGATAATCAGAAATCACAAATACCTGATTATCAAAAACGATAATCAGAAATCACAAATATTCAATTAACGAGTCCGGAATTAACCGAAATAGCAAACGCACATGTCCCATAACCACGAGTTTTACTAAATCATTTAATTCACTTCATCTTTTCCTTGAAAGTGCAAAATTGTGTATTCTAAAAATAACATTTCACATTCTCAAACGGACAAGTCCGGAATTAAGCGAATCAGTAAAAGAAAGGGGTCATAGTCCTCGATTTTGCTGAAACGTTTAAATCGCTTCCTCATTCTTTTGAAAATGCAAACTGTAAAAATTTTGAAACCAATTTTAATTTATATTTTGAACCAACTTTTAAAAATAACGAATTTTGAAAACACGTGATTAAATTAGCAACATCAGTAGCAACTTTGATAAGGAAATTGAACTTCTCAAAATACCATAAAAACGGACAACAAAATCAGCATTGCGGGAGAACCGCTTGTAAATCCATTTTAAAATTGACGGTTACTGAAGTTAACACGTCAAAATCTCATCAAAATAACTGGCATCAAAATATAATACCAATGAATTTTCATTCATCAAAAATGTCACAAGAATCTTTCAAAGATAGAAAGGGATACCATACCCTAAACTTGTATTCATAACAAGTCAATGACACAAGAATTCACCAATGCACCAAAAATTGATAAAACTTATCAATAGAAATCACGAAAATTGGTGAAGCACAAATTCTAGAAATCATCACAAGAAATCCAGAAAACACAAATTCTAGAAATCTACACAAGAAATCCAGAAAACACAAAGAGGAGGAGGTCTATCACAAAACGGGAGTATGAAAACTCAAAACACCGGTATCACAAAATGAGACGCTATCTCATGGTGGCTAACCATTAAATTTTGACACGCGAATGGTCCGAAGACCGTGGGGCGCTACCCCAGATATGCGATGGCGAAACATCACACAAACGGGGTTTAGTCTCCCTCGTAGACAAAGAGACATCGCACAATCGCTAGTCTAAATCATAAAAAGGGGAAGGCCTATCACAAAATGGGAGCATGAAATCTCACCGACCAGTATCACAAGAACGAGAAGCTATCTCATGGTGGCCAACCATTAATTTTGAGCCGAAGCTCCACAAGAATGGCCCGAAGACCGTGGGTCGCTACCCCACTTCTATGTGATGGTGAAACATCACACAAACGGGGTTTAGTCTCCCTCGCAGACAAAAAGTCATCGCACAGTTGCTAGTCTAAATCACAAAAATGATCGTCATGATCATCAAGGAGTGTCAATTACACTAAGTTAGTGAATATAAGAGTTAAGCTTCATGTCCCATAACCACTTGCTTAACTCAAATATTTATGAACAAACTGTAGATCTTCACTAGAAAATTGTCACAAAAGGTTCAATCGAACAAGTCCAGGAGTTAACTGACGAAGTAAACGCAAGCGTTTCATACCACTTATTTTACTAAGCCGTTTAATTCAATTTCTCATACGAGTGAAATAAAGGTTTGTATATACTAATAGATTGGAAAATGGTTTAGGAAAAGGGCTTTGTAGTAAAATAGTTTTGAAATCGTTTGGAGAAAAGGATTTTAATATTTACTACTAGTATAGAAAATCTTTATATTTTCAAAGTGACAAATCACAAAAATGATTATAGAAACAATCAATCACAAGAATTCACATACAAAGATGTGAATAGAATCCAAAGAAATCGATATTGAATCCATCAAAAAGTATGTTCACAAAAATCCTGAAGAGAATGTCATTAAAGTTGCTAATAAATGATAGCAACAAATCGGGGAAATGATCAAGAATCGATAAAATTTGGAAACCAAATCAATTCACTAAAATTCACATTCGAAGACGTGAATAAAATCCAAAGAATTCGATTCCAAATTCATCAAAGTAGAAATACCCAAAAATTCCAGAAATAGAAGTTATCAAAGTCGACAAAGGTGATAACAACTAATTGGAAAAGAAGAATCGATTATCAATTGGAAAAACAAAGCAAAACGAGCATAAATGCATAAATGACTTCAACAAAAATAAGAATCAAGTCAATGCCGAAGTCAACAATTAATGGCCACTGTCGAGTACAAAATGAATCAACATCATCATCAAAGAATCCAACGGCAAACAAAGTCAGAGTCTTGGAAATCAAGAAATTAGCAATTTCACAAAAACAAAGTGACCGAAGTCGAATGGAAATCAAGCCGAGGAAAACACAAAATATCAAGTTCAAAATCGCTGAGATTCGAACTAGATATGAGTGAAAATAATCACTCAATTTGCAACCGGTCGAGCTATTTTTCATCACAGTGTAACAGGTGCACAATGACACCCATAGCATAGCACAAAAGTGGAACAAAGTCCAGAGGTCAAAATAGCTTTAATTGGCCAAATTCGAACAAAATCAACATCGGCTAAATCAATTCAAAGCCGAAAACACAAGAACAAAATCCTCATCATCAAAAACCCAACTTGAGTTCGCAAAGCAAACGGAGGCAGAAGCCAAAATACTTTCACGAAATCAAAATCAAATGCACATGAATAAGCGTTAGGAATTCATACCTAACAATCAAAGATAATCATAGGTAAAGATGAGAGATAAAACATCGACAAATAGTTGTAACACATGTTCCATCTAAGTTATGTTTTATATTATGTCCATAAACCCCACGCTCTGATACCAAGCTGTGACGCCCCATGTAACGACCCGTAAATTTCAACTGTTTTAATAACGTTATTAGTTGAAATTTTGTGAAATTTTAAACAATAAAATTTTGAAATATAAATTGGATATTTGGAATGCGTCTAGTTAAACATAGCAACTGGTAAATTTTGGTCCGAAAATATGAAAGTTTATTTCGCGCGTAAATTTACTTCAATTTAATCAGTTAAAAAGCGATGAAAATAAAATGTTTTCGGAACTTAAATATTTTTACATAGAAAAATTCTAAACCATCTTCTGAGCAAACGTCATTTTTCGTTTTTCCAAATTCGGGCTTCTTTGGCTCCGTCGATCTTATTTTTCTACGTTTTTCTTGCATTTTCCGCCAGTAGAAAATTCGAATTTTATAAATTCAATCGTACCACTGATATCCATATGCCGTTGTGATCGTCTCGTCGTGCTGATCTCTACAGTATATTCAATTGTCGAATTCGGAGTCCGGTGTACGTTGCACTTTGCAAAACGCCTTCTGTATCGGTTCGTTTTGTCCTTTCGAATTCATCCACCCATTCAATTGTCCAACGGTCGAATTTCTAACGTTCATACTTCATTTTCTTTTATTATTCTCTCGAATCTTGAGCATGACTTTTTCTATTCAATATAATCTAGTTCGATATCTGCTTTTAAATTTATGTCAGTTTGAAAATATACATAATATAAAGTAACTTATTTACTTTGTGATGAGACACGTCCCTTTTATCATAAATACATTTGCTTGGGACTATTGCTATACTTTGGCATCAGAACCATACATTTTGCATTGAACTTTGTATATATTTTTAGCTCGGAAGCCGTGCGTCTCTTCCTTCTTCATGATACTACTTGTTTCTCTCCAAATCATTGACTTTCCTTCATCCTCTCTATATTCTCTTGTAGAGAAAAAAAAATGCCCTGCCAAAATGTTGCTTCTTCCTCTCTCCTTCCACACGCCTCATCTTCATTAGCCATCACGTCTCTCTTCCCCGCACCTTGCAGCTCCGCCACCACTTCCAGCAATCCCACCGCGTCCACAAACGTCGCCGTCCTCCACCCGTTGGTCTCCTCCCCTGTGGCCGTGGCCTCGAACCCAAACCCGACCACACACCCCACGTCAGCATCACCGCAGCTCATCCTCCCACCAATCCTCCATCTCGCCTACCCATCTTCTTCCCTCCGGCCGTACCTCTTCCTCCCAGACTAGCGGCAACCACCTTCCCCTGTTGTCTATATATGTAAGTCGTACGTTTATATATATATATATATATTTGTTTACTTAAACTTTAATAAGTAAGTTATATTGTAGGTTATAAGTGATAAACAGTGTGTGCTGTCGGTATAAAGTAAGTTATAAAGTATAGTATATATTGGTTACCTGTTGTGAAAATAATGTATTGACTGTTTCTAATGTATATATTTTGTATACAGTCATGCAATCTATTTGTTCATTCTTTTATACGGTTGTGTATACATATAAATTATATAATATATATAATATGTTAATTATGTATGCGTATATATGTTTGCGTGTATATATATATATTAAATTAGTTTATATATGAGTTTATAAACTATATTTTTTTTAAAGATTTTGTGGGTATGTTCACTCTTTTTAAATATATTCATTCGTTAAAAGAATTGTTCTTACTTAATTCAGAAGATCACAACTAAACTTAAGTCGCTAGTGCCAAAAGCTATGATATTAACCAGAGCATTCAGCATATGATCCAGGTCCAATGCATAGTGAGGTTAGATAAAAGCAATTATCATAATATTGATTGATTGCTATTTACTACTGTGAGAGGGTCATCATTGCAAACATATACAAACACTTGTAAATATGAATTCATATGGTAGCTTGCATTTTAGTAAGAAATATATTAAATTTTATATGGGATATATGTTTATATAAGTACGAGCAATATAGAAGAAATATATGCTATTTGTACCGTGTGTTAGTTTACAATGCTGTTTACATATGCTTGGTTATATAGGATTTTATTTTATACTAGTTTTTAGAGTTGAGAAAGTTATTAAATTATACAGTTTTATATTGTATATGTATACAGTATGATGTATTGTATAAAAAGGTTTGTTATAAAAGGTAAGTGTTGGATTTTTGTTTATATAACCTGACAGCTTATATATGTCTTAAGGTATGTAAACTATATATATTAGTTCTATATAAAAAACTGTTGCTTTTATATATAAGAAAATTTACCAGTTCTATACCATTTTGGTCCTTTATAGATTTATATAGGCTACATTATTATTTACAGTATTATGCATGTTTGTATATCGTTTAAGTATTACAGTTGTTTTACAGTCAACCTATATATATAAAAAAAATTGTTAGTTATGCTAGCTACATGATCTGTTATGTTGAAATATAAGTTTATATACACGGTATTTGTTATGTTGTAATGAACATACACTATATATGTAAATATTTTTAATAAAAATATATGCGTATTTGTTTCAAAGTATATACCGTGTATATGTTGATTTGATATATGTGTTTTAATTTATAATTATGATTTTTGAAACCCTATATATATATATGTTAAAACTCAAAATATGATTTAAATATAGATATATACGTTCACCCTATACCCATTTATCTTCATCGACAAATTCTGATTTGATTTCGTCTATTTCTTGATTATCAGCTTTGCTCGTCCAATTCGTGTAAATCTTGCTTTGTTTTGGAATTCGTGCTTGGATTTGTAACTCATCTCATTCTCGTTCATCTCTAGCCTCGAAAGGTGAGCAATCACTCACGATTAATGTTCTTTTATTTATTAAATTTGATTTCAATTGAAACGACAATTGGAATATGCTGTTGTTAGTTAATTACACTGTTATATATGCTATTACCTGTATCAGTTCACCTGTGACATCTGACACCATTATCTGTTAATTATTTATGCGATGATAATACAGTTTGGCTGATAATTGATTGATTGTTGATGTTTATATTGGACGTTAAATTGTTATTGTTAAAATGATAAATAGTATGCAATTGAACTTGATATAGGATAGTTAAATGTTAAATTTGATTAAATGACATTTGTATAATATGACCCATTTAACTGTCAAATTTATTGACACGTAGGATTTGTTTAATTACATCTTGAACCACTGAATGTATGTTGTTAAATTGATGATGGATGAAATTGTAATAGATGACAAGTGAAGAGCGTAATGTAATAATCTTTAATCTACTTGAAATGATAGTGTAGATTCTATAAATAATTATATTAATTTACACAAACAACAATGTGAATTAATACGATTATTTCGGTATTATTTGAATTGATTATTGGTTTGATATTGATTGTTGTTATTGCTTGTTTATTTACGTTGAAACCATCCCAGTTATCACACTGCAAGTTCCCTTTGCTATGTTTTGATTTTGAATTGAATTGGAATCGGGTTGAAATGATAAATACCCAAATGAACTTGACTTAGGATAGAGAATTAAATAAAAACCGATTGGTCAATAATTTGATTTAAAAATAAAATGAAGATTTTATTTGAATAAATAATATGTATTTGAAATGAAGTTGAAATTTGAATTTCAATAAAAGGAAAATGTTAATATTTAATAATCTAAAACAAAATATTAACAATGTAATTGATGAAAGAATGGTTTAATTTGAGAAATGATTGAATTAAGTTTTGAAATTATTTAATAATTAGGTTTTGAAATTATTTAATAATTAAGTTTTGAATCATTTAATAATTAAATGAGATTGAATTATTTAATGATTAGATTGAATTGAATTCTTTTATAAGTGAAAGTGAACTTTTGAATAAGTGAATTTTATTTCGTAAATAATTGAAATTGAGTTTCTTTATTAATTAAGTTTTGGAAAATTATTTAAGTAAGTAAATAAGTGAAATTGAATTTCTTTAACAAGAAATAAAATGTGATTTATTGAAATTAATGTAAGACTTGAAAATTGAAGAATTTGATTTGATGAATTTAATTTAACTCAATTTGTAAGTTTTGATATAATGAAGTTGAATTTAAATAATGGATTTAATGAATTGGAAATTTAATAGAAATTGTTTGAATGGCAAATTTACTTAATAAATATTGAATGAAATCGATAAATGAATTTAAATTGATTTGAATGTTAAATTAAATTAATTTAAATGATTTCGGAATGAAATTTATATACGAATTTGAATCAATATTTGAATTGTTTTGAATAGAAATTGAAATTGAATTATAAGCTTTTGAAATGGTAATTTGGAAGTTTTGAAACGTAAATTTTGGAAATTGTTTTAGAAAGACAAACGAAATGTTGATTTACAAATTCTAATTGAAATTGTAATTGATTTGGCTTTGAAATAAATAAACGACCAATCGGTGAAATAATTTCGAAGGTTATTAAAGAGACCGGAATCGGTTATGGATATACTCTCTATCTAAACCGAAAACCACTTTAATAACTATACGCGGAGTGTGATCCAGAATGAAGTGGTTGGAATGATGTACGTGATGACTGAAAAAAGAGAACGATAATGGATAGCCTTGACACTTGTGTCAAATTGGAAATGACTAAAACAGGAGCCGTGCCGGGCCAATGGAGGTCAGCTACCTCAAGCGAACACACTTCTTCGAAAACTATTCATTACTTGTTGTCGATTGGCGCACCCTTGATTTTGGGAGTGTTGTTTCGTGGTGTTGCGGTCGCTGCGGCGATGCGTTCTCACCAGTCCGGATCAGGCAAACGGTCGTTTCACTACCTTGGGTATTGCCTCATGTGCCTTGTCATACTTGTATCCCTATACGCGACCACTACGATTTGTTTTGTACCTTTAGTATATGGATTGCCCTCTAGTGACTTTCGGTTTTGGGGAAACTACGGTCTTGTATATGCTCTTGGGAATAAAAATGTGTTAAGGGTGGAATGGGCCATGACTTAACACTATTTTGATATTTTATATTACTGATAGGCATTATCTACTTATCGTACACTACTACATAGTAGATAGTTTAACGGATCCTTAAAGGATGGTTATTCCAACATCCTTTGAGTTACTTGTATTTCAATTGATATTTCACTTGAGTTGGATTTATTGATATAAGAATGTTAATCCTGACTCGAGTGTCTTGTGTTTTTGCTTTACGCTCGGGTCAGACTGAGTGTACTAGTATTCGAGACTCACCTTTGGAGTTGGAGCTTTGCTTGAAGATCCAGCCATCTATTCTGCTTTCAGTATTCGATGATTCCAGTGATGTATTCTAATTTGTATCTGATGTATCGTATTACTCTTCTGTTGTAAACTCTGATGTATCTTATACATTTATATAGTAGCTTCATGAACTACTATTTCTTTTATTTCCGCTGCACTTATTACTCTGTGTCTGTGATATGTGATTATTTATTTACTGTATATGTTCAGTTTTGCCAAATTTAAATTAACAACGCGGTATTTTGAGCAATTCAATTCCGGCATGAGTGTCTACCTATACACTTATAATGGATGCGAATGGTCCAAAATAGCGGGTCGTTACACCCCACCTCTATACCCACGCTAGCCAAGGACACTACGGTGTAATGTTGTCAACTAGCACGGAGAATAAAGCTGTTGAGGAGCGACCATCCGTGTAATTGCTTTGTGCGAGCACCGATATGTCAGATAGTATAACATGCATTTTTATTTCAGGAGGAAATCCGACATACCGATACAAACTCAAAGCTACTACACAGTGGCTATAATAGTTTAGGACAATAAATATAATAATAACACAGATAATATAATTGCGGAACACAGATAAAACAAAAAGTCTCATATATATATATAATAACTGATGTCAGTTACAATACATTTGACACAATACATATGATACAACTACAACTGTCGACTCTGGAAGTTATATATACAAGTACATTATCGACTAATATACATGAATACATATCAACCTAAATCAATACACTGACTACTACAAAAAGAGGAAGACCCCTTCAAAAGATATGAAAAGTCTTCATAGCTCAAACGGCAACCCAAAGCAAGAAATCTACAACCTGAAATAACTCGGGTCTGACCCGAGTATTAAATTCAAAAGAAAATAATACACGGGTCAGTCTAATTCAAACTCAGTTATTAATGCACAGAAGCAGAAATAATCAAATAACAATATAGATGACAGTCACAGAAATCTCGTATATCCGACTCTCGATAAGAGAATCGGATAACGACAGATATAACACTAAACAGTGTTAGACAACAAGTCAGCGAATCCAAATCATCAACAAGATAAGTGAAAAGAATATTAATGAAGATAATTTAGAAAACATCAGAATTGCCTAAACGATAATTAACAACAAAATCATCAATTAATCCAAATCAAAATACGATTCAGAATATATTGAATTGGCGACATAAAACAATTTTTAGCAATAGAAAACATCAATTAAAACATCAATTCTGATTGGCTGCAGTACACGCTAACGTGTACTACCTCGCCAATACGACATACGAAATACGCAACAAATCAATGAATCAAGAACAAAAGAAATATCAATTAAAATCTGTCAATTCTGTGTGGCTGCAGTACACGCACGCGTGCACTACCTCGCCACAACAGAATATAAAGTGACAACAACTCCAAATATTAACAGCAAGTCGAAACTGCAAAGCCAAAACAAAATGCAAAGGTCAAGTCAGTGACTCAACGCAACTGCAAAGCAAAAATGCTATCAAGAAAGCAAGGCCAAAGAGTAAAATAATCAGACTGCACTTTTCAACTTAAACCAATAAGAGACCAAACAAACAAGTGCACATGTACACAATGCTTCACCAATGACTGATACGAGTATTATCAGATTAGTGATGCTCAAACCCAAGCCAATCTACAATGAACAAGTGGACAGAACAAATGCAATCCCTACATGAAACTGGAAATTCCAAAACTAACATCAGCCGAGTTCAAATGAACATCGGCAGCAAGCTCCAGGTATAATGCAGCAGAGCATATATGTATATAACAAGCATGCTGCGCAGAAGAACAAAACTTAACGATGCCAAGACCAACAAAACTAGAGGCAACTAGCAGCTACATAGTAGCAAACAAAAGTATAGCCTCGATAATGAAAAGAAAGTGAAGATTCAATTATCAATGCTACTGCCTCAATAGTTATAGTGCAACAGGCCAAGGCAGCAAGCATTCATAAAATATAAATTCAAACTGAATGACTTAAGTGGTAAAAGTGATATACACTATGCACAGTGAAACTCAAGTGTTCAATAATACAACTCGAAATCAACTTCACTTAAATAAGTAGATCATAAATGCTCAAAGATAAGGCAATGCAGCAGCGACACAGCAAAGTATATTTGCATATTGATTACGCAAACAAAAGTTGCAGTGGAAACTAACAATTTCCTAAGTGTATTTAAACATCACATATAAAAGAATAGCAACCAGGCGCAAAGGCATAGCATCTGCACCATCAACCAGACTATAGGCAAGCATGAAGTACAACAGACCCAAGACTGCAACAATTGACAAAGTCGAAAATCATCATAGGAGTCTAACAAAATCAAATGGCCGAAGCCAAAGAAATGACGAAGTCAAACATTTCAAAATGCAGATCAATTGAACTAGACAAAGCATAGTTCGAATCAAGTGAAATTACTCCAGTATAACATCAACTCAAATCAAAGACTGAAGTTCACAGCAGTTTTACAAGTGACAAAAGTCAAAAAATTCTAATATGCACATGAAAATGAACTCAGTACTCATAGGCAAGTTCGAACAATATCAAAATTCCTGGAACGGCACGATGAAATCAAACCAGTCCCGGGTCGAAACAATCTCCATCATCGACCAACAACCAATTATACCAATAAAGTCAAATAACTTTCGAACTAGGATAAAGGAGATTTTTAAAGCATTTAATAGATGTAACGAATTCGACAGACATCATCAGAAAATTCACGAATCAAATGCCAAAAATCATCAACAACGAACAAAATCGAACAATGCCGAGATAAATTAAATCACAAATCCAACGAACAGAATATAGGAATTCAAACCTTAATAAACTTGAGATTGAAGCAGATGTGAGTGAAAAGAATCACTCACCTTAGAACGAAGCGACGACGAACTCGAGTCAAGCAGGAGGAGCCGCGAACGATCCAAGCTACTCGCGAGTACCCGCCGATCGACCAACAAGGGCGCGACCTCGAAGAATTTCGAAAGCCCTAATTCTCACGCAAAGGAAAAGAGGAACGAATCGAGAACGAAGCCGCCACCATTTTCGTTCGCTTTGTTTTCGATTAGGTTTTCGAAGGAATGCAAATTGAAAAAGGAACGGGTCGAATGAATGCCAATAAAAAGGGGAAAACGATAGTGAGTATTTTCACTTTATCAAACAAATGGGCCAAGATTAATTTTTAACGCCCAAACTACACTTAACAAATTTTTAAACGAATTTCGATTGGTTAAATGCCAAAAGCAATTAGCAACCAAATTAAATCGTCATTTTGACGATAAATAATTGTCGTAAAACTCCGGGTTGTTACATTCTCGCTTAACCTTTGCTCTGATACCAATTGTAACGACCCGGAATTTTCGATCCCGAAAATTCCAGATAGTTAGGTAAGAAGAAAAAGATAGAAGAAGAAGAAGAAACAGAAACACCAAAACACAGATTCTCACATTCGCAATGGATAAAATATAATATCAAATAATATGCTTTACACAAAGAAAGCTGTACTAGTCAATTACATTTTAATACATCAGAGTTACAACATTCACAATCACTGGACAGGTACAATTTACATGTCCCATATAACTACAATATATCACAGCGGAATACACTCCATACGTTCCTGCATCTGGCCCTCCACCTGAGCTCCAGAACGTACTCACCTGAAAATCTGTAATACTCGGTCTGACCCGAGCATTACATCAAAGTAACACCCGGGGCAGGCTGGAAACCAGCGTTTGTAAACTCATCTACTATGAAATTTCAATCCATACAACTTATTTAAACCCGGGGTAACTCGTACTTTACTACAAGTAAACAACTTATATAGTCAACACTTATTTTCATAAAATAATATCTAAGTATCCAACTTAGTTTAAATGGTCCATATTATCCCAAACCAGCCTATTGATTTCACATATCAATCTATAAAGAATTATAGAAGATTTCAAATCGAAGTGGTTTCGGGTATTTACTAATACCTGATCCCGGTCTCTTCGAGTCCCATGTCATCTTAACCCAAGTTATTCAAATTTAATACAATTCAAACTTTAAATGCAGGATGTCACTTTTACCTAGTATTTCATCATCAATAGATAACCACATTTTCACTGTTCAACCGAAACATAACATATCACAAAACTTTTCATATAAGAGATATCAATCAATTCAAGGCATTCAATATAATCTACAAATAGGAATTATTAATCCATATTATAATTTATTTAATTAATTCAAATTAAATTAATTACTTAAGAATTAATCACCAATTCCCTGCTTAATCAATCATTAATTAATTACAATCTTTTAATTAATTAATCACTCCTTAATTACCTTATAAACTCATTAATTAATCTTTAACTATTAATTAATAAACCTTAATTATTAATTAATAAAACTTATTTACAAATTAATTAATTCTTAATTACAAGTTAATCAATCCTTAATTACCAATTGATTAATCTCTAATTACTTAATTAGCTAATACTTAATTACAAATTAATTAACCTCTAATTAATTAACTTTTAACCCTTAATTATTAATTTATTAATCCTTAATCATTAAATAAATAAATAAATTAATTACTCCTTAATTACTTCATTAATTACCAAACCTTAATTAATTTAAGATAAATCATTTCCTTTATTAATTACCCAATCACATTATTATTTTCAAAACATTTATCCCTTTTTAATTAACACTTAATCATATTTGTAAATTAAATCTTAAAATAACTTTGTTTTTAAAACAGGTTAACAAAATTACTTTGCTTTAAAACCAGATCACCTTATCTTCTTTTTTTTAGCTTTGCTACCATTACAAAGAAATCCGAGCCCATTCTAATATTTCCCGAACCAAAACCCGAGCTTCTCTCCCTAAAGAAAATCTCGAGTACGACTCGAAGCAACACCCCATCTTCCCCGAAGCTAAAAAAACACTCAGCTACCATCTGATACAAGGAAACATTCGTGCACGTGCACAGACGCACGCTGTCACTCTGATCGTCGATGCCATCGCCGGCCAGTCGACCTTGACCTACTTACTCGATTACGACCACTAGAGCTTCAAATCGAACACGAAAACGAGAACGAGCATGAGAGAACCCAACCTGGAACGATCCCATCACCCTAGAACCTCTCCGTGTTGCGACCTCCGGCCACCAGAAGAGTCGATGCTCCGACCACAGTTTCTCCGATGACCCACGAATCTTTTCCCCCTGGTGCGATCACCTCTGGTCCTCCATCGACAACGCGGTAGCCATTTAAACCCAGTCAACTAAAATTGGCAATCAAGCCCTAATTCGATGCCGCGCCACCTCAATGGTGCCTTATAAATTCAACCATTATTTTTTTGACAATCGCCATTCTTCCAGCTATCACCATGATCAAACACGACACCCATCTCCTCGTCATTCGCCGAGAATCGACGAATTTAGCAAATCTGATCAACCTTATATTTCTCAATCAATAGGTCACTAAAATTCTGATTTTTCTTTTAAAAATAATAATTTCTGAAGATGAGGTGAATGGTATAGGTAAATCAAGCAATTGTAACAATCGAGTCTCGACATATTTTTGAATTCCACTGTTTATCTTCTACCCAGATAAAAATTACTTTAAGTTTCAACTTAAGATTATTTTACAACTTCAATCTTGATTTTACAAACATGTTTTGTTTAGATTTTCAAACGTAACAAGAATTATAGGAAGAGAATTTGATTTTAGACAGGTTTTTGAAACCTGGAACTAAGAACAGAAGCAAATATTTCCTGTTCCAGACATGCACAGGCAAATATATACATATTTGTATACATATAAACATATTTTCAATTTTTACTTCAAGCATGGTCACAAACAACAACTATATATACAGATTCAAGCATCAAGTATATAGGTTTACTCACAAGCAACAACAGATAAAAGAGGATTTAGTTTAGGGGTTTGCTCACTTGCAAATGTTTTGAACAGAGGACATGCTTGATTTTTGAACTGGAACTAGAAGCTTTTGATCTGTTCTCCTAATATGATTGTTGATCTTGAATTTGCTTATGTTAGAGTTGAACTAAATCTACTGCTTGCTTGAACTTTAGCTCGGGTTGAAAGAAGCTATTGTTTGATTACAATTTTGATTCGATTTAATTCTTCTTCTCAGGTTTTGGTTTTTAGAAGATGAAGGAAAAAGGAATGAAAAGAGAGAAATGAAAATGTGAGGAGTTTGAACTAAAAGTAGCCAGCTTCCCTAAACATGTTATTATATTTTAATTTAAAGAGAAAACAATTTTGCCACATGTTAATTTGCATGTTATTTCAAATTACAAATGTTAAATGCCTATATTTTATTATTTTCTTATGTTATATGTTTAATATACTCATATGTTATGTCTTTATTAATTTATGTTTATATTTTAAATTTATACAAATCATCTTTATTTCAAGCATAAAAGAAAGTGTATTAAACCTTTTTCTTAAATCTTATTTCAAACTTAAGCTAAAATATTTTATTTTTATTTTTATTAATAAATATTTATTCTTAGTGTTTTGAAAATATAAAATTAACTTTAACTAGCTTTTGAAACCTAATACTTCCAAAACACAACATATATACATATATATATATATATTGTATATATACATACTTATATACTTGTATATGTATACACTTATAATTTTCAACATTATAGAGTTTGCATATGTCTATTTATATCTTTGTTAATTTATTATAAGATTTATCATTTCCAGATATTTAATTATCGGAATACTATTTGTTTAATCTTATAAGTCAGTGTTTTAATGGTTAAAATCAGTTAATTATCAATTATCAGATGTCCAAAAATCTGGATTATCACAGCTGTGCCATATAACTCACATGTTTCTCCTAGATATTTTTGGAGTTATATTTTGGTCCAGATTTGATAGTCGGTTATTTAACTATAAAATAAATAAACAATCAACATTTTAGATATTTAATTTCCCATAACAACCACTAAGCCTCAAAATAAGTCATTTATTTAAAACTCTTTTCGGAATATTTATCAAAATACTCATATACTTATCACATTGGAATAAGTATATTCATAAAACATTGTGAAAGACTTCTCATTTCAAAATCATATCAAAAAGATCAAACAAATGTCATTTATATTAGAGATAAGGATAGCCCAACCACTATTCCTTCGGTGTTAAGCCTGGAACAAAATTTCACACCACCATAATTAAGAAGGTCAGTTAAGGGGAATCCAAATCTCAAATTCTTTTTTTATATAAATTTCTTTAGTAAATCCTTTTTATAAGTTATTTACTTTTATGGAATCTTCTTTTGCTTAAATTCTAAATCCATTTACAAAACTCTTTTATAAATATCCAAAAATCATTTATAAAACAATTTTATAGTTCTCCATTTATAATTCCCTTTTCTTAAAATATCATTTACAAATATTACTTGTAAATCTCCTTTAAATAAATCCTTTATAAAATATTATTTACAACATATCATGTGTAAATACTTTTATCAAAATAATTGAACAACTTACAAAGTCATTTAAAACACTTATCCTCAAATTGATATAGAATTAAAGTCAATTTAAAAACCATAATTTACAAATTTGAAAGGAGGGTTAGTGACCACAGTGGTGCTAAATCAAGTTACCATTTTAATTAAATTTGACCCACAAATCACATAACAGTTATTTATGTAAACCAACATATATATAAATACAATCCCTAACCAAATCAGGGAATAACATGTCAATATAAACCAACTGACAAATGCATATCCAAAAAACATAATAGTAGGATGGTGATTTGTCATGCTAAATAGATTTCCACACAATCTATTAAGTTTAATATAGCAAACGGGGATTTATTCTGCTAAAAGATGTCTAATAATCTACTTAATAAGGTATAGAAGAACGGGGATTTATTCTTCTAACAAAGGTCAAAGTTTAGTATAACCTATTCACATTTATATGGATACTTAATGGTATGGACAATAGAATTCTTTGTATTCAAAACTATTCTTTGTAAAAGAAAGTTGCCTTTAAACAAATTGATCCTTGGAAAACAAAGTAATTAAGAGCTTAAACCTTTTTTAAATAATTAATTACAAGTTGATTCCTTTTTAAAAACATAATTAAATCTTAATTAAGTCTTAACTTGACTTAATTATTAATTAAGAAATAATTAACCTATAATAATTTATTTATTTATAAATTAAAAACATTAATTAATTTATAATTAGAATAATTAAACACTTACTTAATAATTAATTAATAATTAACCCTATAATTAATTAATAATAAATTAAAAATAAATCATATACTTAATTCATAATGAAACAAACCCATCTTCTACTAAAACTTGAAATGGCCTTAGATCTTAGTTTTATATTGAAAAATACTTGATTTTTGGAGGCTAAAAGGAAATAATGAGTACGACCATTGTGACGCCCCACCCCGAGACCTACATTAGTAAAGAGAATTACTAAGTAATCCTGTCTAATAATGCAGAGAATAGGGTTGGTTAAGGGCGACCATCATAGTAATACGTTAGTTAAGAGATAAGCTTGTCAATTATGTCTCGATTTTTTTTCATTACCTCATAAGTGGTAGACACGCTTAGTCCCTAACTAATGCACACTATGGTGGATTCGGACCATTTCAGAAATAATGTAATATACATGCAGATAGAAAACATCAGTCACAGAACAGCAAACCCAGATCAGAGTATATACATAAATACATACATCACCATACATCTCCATAATAATACATCATACATAAGTAGCTAGGACTGCCGAATCACATATACACCCATCCCACAAAATAATATACAATAAGATAACATAAAAGCAGATGACTTTAAAATGACATCCAAGCCAAAATGATAAGTCCAAAAAAAGCTATCAAGCTGATCCAAGAAGTGAAGCAATCCAAACTAACCTGCAACTCGGTCTGACCCGAGTGAAAAGCACACGGGTCAGGCAAGCTAAACTTATCAGTAGTAAGGATCTCAGTAATAAGCGGAAGGGTGAGAATCACTCCATTGTTGCCAACGGAACGACATATTATTCATCATATCATTCATAAGAAAGGGGACATCAGTGATTCATCTATCTATTTCAAGGGAATTCAATATGTGATGACCCGGATTTTTGGACGTATGTTAATCGAATAATTAACTGATTAAACATCGAGATATTAACTTTATAAGTCGAATACATGAGTGCTGGTATGTAAGGTATCTGGATATATAATTTGATTTAAGGTTATAATAAATATTGAATTGTAAAATCTCTGGGGATGATAAATCTTATGGTAAATAAATAAATAATATATTTCACCATTTAAATTAAGATAAAATAACCATAACTAAAAATACATAAATATATATAGATAAATATATACAAACTTATCATTTTAAAAACAAATAAGACTTTTTGCCATTTACTATATATTTATATATATATATATATATATATATGTATTTTGGAAGGAAAATATGATTTGAAAATTTAAAATAAAGTCTTCCAAAAATATTTAAAATAAAATCTATCTTATTCACATTAAATTAAATCAAAGCTCTACCTTATTAACAATTGATCTAGATATGTTTATATATGGATGTAATCTAGATAATAAAGTTTAAAGTAAAATCAATCTTATCAATACCTAATATAAGTATAAAAAAAATATATGAATATAAATTAAGTGTTTAATAGTTTAAACTTAAAATAGAAATAAAAAATAAGAATTTATGTTAGAAATAGAAATAAGTATATAAGTTAAATTATATGGTTACATGAGAACATAAAGTAAATGCATAAGATAATTCTAGAATATATACACTATGGAAATACATGTAAATATGCAAGAAAATAAGACATATATATATATATATATATATATATATATATATGTATATATACACACACACACACACAAATATAATCAATGGGATAAGTATGCTATCATTTCAGCCTCCTTATGAAGAAAAAAATCTCTAACCAAGTTTTGTACCAGTCAATACCTATCCCTGTAAAACCTTTCCTATATACATATTCTTCTTATTCTATTTTCGTTCATCAAAACTAAGTATACCAGATAATAATCTTACAACTGAAGCTTAATATCAACTCAACTAAACAACAACTCAGCTCAACAAATTCAAAGCTTTGAGTTTCCAGTCTTCAAATCAACTCCTAGTTCTAGAGAAAATCAAAACTGTTCTCTGTTTTTAAGTTGAACAGGTGAGTAAACTCAACTTTATTTTGTCTTAAATCTGGTTGCATGAATAAATCATCAATGTTTGATGTAATAATTGTTTGCATGATGATGAATTGTATGTCTGAATATTGGAATGTGCATGTTATATAAACTGTTGGCTCTGTTTTTGATTTTCAGGTTTCAAAACTTAAAACAACTCAAGATCTTCTTCCCTAAATCTTTTTAGGCTTCAATATACAAACAAAATTTGTGTGTAATATCAAATATAGATTTTAAAAATGTTTTAATGATTCATCTGAAGTTAGTTTAAACAAGCAGGAAGAAGAACAGTAAAAAAACTTTGATATACCAAAATCTCAACATGATTAATTTGTTATTTCAGGATTGTAATTAGATCAGTTATCAAATTTTATGATTTTTAAAATAAAAATCATAAATTTTAGTTTAGGATCGGGATAGTATTTGGGGGTTGACCAGAATATGGGTTTTAAACAAATTCCAGTGACAGGAGAATCTCTAGTAGTCGGGGTCACTGCTGGAGGAGGTCGGGGTGTAGGAGAGTTCGGCAAAAATGCCAGGTGGATTTATCATCACCTGTAGCATCGGCGATCGGTCGATTTGTGTTTTAACCCTAAAATGGTCGAGTCTGGAAACTTGATCGTTGTGGCGTCAGGGTTGATTCGAGTTGCTTGAGATTTTGGGGATAGCAGCTTAGAAGGTTAGTGGAGATGTAGCCAGAGTTGCAGCGTTGTCTGGTGGTCGGAGACATGGATTCGAGGCTGTTTCTGGTGATGGTATTAGTTCCTGTATCGATTGAGTGGCTCGTTTTTTATCACGAGCTCGTGATGATGTTTGAGTGGTCGGGGTTGTTTGTAAGGGTGTTCGTCGACGAGACGAAGGTGTCATCAATGGTCGGAATAGCCTCGGTTGATGGTGCATGTGCACGGGGGCGTCAGCGGCATCTGTAGGTTGGATTGTGAGTTTGACTCGAAGGCAGGATCGGGTTTTGGGAGTAGTGACTCGAGTTTGTACTTGAGTAGTTTGTGGGTGGTAAGCCTACAGTATTTTTAAACTAAAATAAATTTAAGTTTTTGAAAATGGGAAAGAAGAAAGGTTTGGCCTCCGGAGTGTTTTTGTGTAGACTCGAAGTAGATGTTAGTTTGTCTCGGGAAGTACACGGGAAGAACTCGGGTACTATGATTTCCAGATTTTTTAAAACTTTAACAATCTAAGTTAAATTGATTTCTAAATTTACTCTTTATCAAATAATGATTGTTTGTGATGTTAGAATGTGTAGTTAAAGGTTTTGAAAGTAAAATATTTTAAATTAGTTAAGTTTAAAAAAAAATGTTTAAACTTATATTTTTAAAAGTTTATTTTAAATAAAACTTAACAAAGTAATTAAAGAAGTTAATCAAAGGTTTTGGGGTTTGAATAATTATATTGGAATGATTATTCAAAATATTTTTAAATGTTTCAAATAGAATTTGATGATGTGATTAATTAAGATAAGTGATTTATCTTAAGCGAATTAAGGCCTTGAGTAATTAAGAGATAATTACTTATTGTAAGTAATTAAGAGATAATTACTTATTGTAAGTAATTTAAGGATAGTCAAGTAATTAATTAAGATAAATGGTTTATCTTAAAGTAAATTAAGGCCTTGGATAATTAATGATTAATTAAGTTAATGAAGTAATTAAAGGGAAATTGATTAATTAATGATTAAGGATTAATTAATAATTAAGAGTTAGTTAATTAATGAGTGTGGTTAAGTAATGGATAATTAATCAATGTAAGTGATTATAGGAGAATTAATTTTAGTAATTAATTAAGGATAAATGTAATTAATGTGAACGGGTGAAGGTTAATTAATTTGTGTTATTAATTAAAGACTAATTACTTAATGTAATTAAAGAGGAAAATTAAGGGATGATTAATTAATGGTTTGTAATTAATTAATGTTATGTAAGCAGGATTAAAAGTGATTAAAGGAATTAATTAAATTTAATTTATTAAATTAATTGGAATAGTGTGACTAATTAATCTTGCTTATGAATGATTGAATGATATTAAATGCCTTGGATTATTGATATTTCTGATATGAAATGTTTTGTCATATGATTGGGTTGAACAGTGATAATGTGGTTATTTATCGAGATGAATTGATGTATAAGTGACATCCTGTGTTTTAAGTTTGAATTGTATTTCATTTGAATAACTTGGGTTAAGATGACATGGGACTCAAAGAGACCGGGGTCGAGTATCAGTAAATACCCGAAACCACTTCGATTCTTTATAGATTGATTTGTGTAATCAATTGACTGGAATGGAATGATATAAGTGAATTGGATCATTTAACCTAAGTTTTGGTACTTAGAAATTGATGTGTGAAATAAGTGTTGTCTATACTAAACTTGTGAATTTGTAAATTGACACGAGTTACCCCGGGTTTTATGTAAGTTTTATGCTGTTGTATTCCATGATTAGATTGATTTACTCACGTTGGTTTCCAGCCTGACCCGGGTGTTACTTTGGTGTAATGCTCGGGTCAGACCGAGTATTACAGATTTTTAGGTAAGGACGTTTTGGAGCTCAGGAGACGAGCTGGATGGCAGGAACATATGGAGTGTTTCCGCTGTGATATATTTCTGTTTATCTGAGATATGTTGATTTGTATATGTCCAGTGATGGTGTATGTGTGTAAATCTGATGTATTAAAATATAATTGACAGATACAATATTCTTTGTAAACTGGTATTATTTGATAATATATTTTAATCCGCTGCGAATGTGAGAATCTGTGTTGTGTTTCTGTTTCTTCTTCTTCTATCTCTTTCTTCTTTTTCTAACTATCTGAAATTTTCGGGATCGGAAATTTCGGGTCGTTACATTTGGTATCAGAGCAGAAGGTTAAGCGGGAACCTTGGCTCTGGTGGGGGATACTCATTAAGTATAGGGTCGATGGTACCCTAGAGTGAGTTGAGTGTATATGTATATATGAGAGCGTACTTGTTATTTTCTTATATAAAGATTTTAAATGATTTTATATGAGAATATATTTTGATATATAAAGCAATATTTCTTAATAATAAATGTTAAGGTAATTGGTTGTTAAAAATTATTGGAATTAAATTAAGTGGTAACAGAAATACAACCAAATTGAAATCAAATAAAGATAAGTTTGAAATAGATTCAAACTAAAATTAAAACCTTGAATTTGGGAAGGAGTTTCAGAATAAGATAAAAATGAATTGGTATCCAGATATGATAATCTTGGGTATCATCATAAATAGTTATTATGTTTAATAATGATATATTTGTTAATAAGTAAGCCAATTGAAGTAAACTTTTAAGATGAGTATAACTTCTAAATAGAAGTGGGTTTTAAATTGTGAAATTTTAAAACCTAAGTCTAGAAACATTTGAATTGTTTCAAAATGTTAAGAGAAATTTGTTTTGAATTAAAAACCAAAGGTGGTTTAAAATTTAAGGATAACTTGGTGTGTAAAGAAAATAATATGTATATATGAGGAATATACATAATATCAAAAATGGGTTGAAATAAACTCTAAATGTTGAGTTTTAAATTTAGAATGAGATGTGATATTCAAGGTGATAAGTTTTTGAACTTATAAGCTTATTAATGTGAAGTTTAAAATTTGAAATGGGAATTCAAATTTGGGTAAGGTTGTGTAACATTCCCCCTTTTGACCGCCTCCAGTCGGTAATTAAACCAACTCGAAACGTTCAAAAAGACGAATTGTTATTTAGTTTATAACGTTTAAACAGAATCAGCCACAGAAACACAGATAATAACAATCAATTAAAACAAATGAATCATTATTTCATTACTATAAATCTTTTTGAATACATCAGAGTTTTATACAATTTAATACTGATACAGCGGAATATCTTAAAATACAATTTTCTGAAAATTAAAGTGATTCTTTACTCTCTCTCTAACTTCGCTGCTCGAAAATCTTCAAGCTGTAAAAATACTCGGTCTGACCCGAGTATTATATTCAAAAGAAAATAATACACAGGTCAGTCTAATTCAAACCAGTTTATTAGTGCATAGAGGTAGTAATAATTTAAATAGACGATAGTCACAATAATTCCCGTCTATCCGACTCTTTTAACAAAGAAATCGGATAACGAAAATATAACACTTAACAGTGTTAAACAATAAATCAGCAGATTTAAATCATCAACAGAGATAAATAAACAATTTATCGATCGACTAAATCAATTTAAAACAATTGGAGTTGTCACTTTAAAACCCTCAGAGTTCGATTGGCTGCCGTACACACGTGTGCATTCATACACGTGTGCACTGCCCCACCAACTCGTGTGCATAGATAACGGTGCAACATGCAACTGCTACAAAATACATAGAGGCAACGTCACATAACCAAACTGCAACAAGATCAATATGTCCAAACTGTATGCAATGGATGCAGACGTACAAGTGCAGCTCAACACAGTGAAACAAGTTCAAGTGGCAACATGAAACTTCGAACATGAATATACATGTATGGTGATACAGCAACACATGGATGCAACTCGACAACAGAGTAACAAAAGATTAGCATCAATGCATACTGGAATGAATGCATCAAAGTGACAATACAGAACAGCATATATAGAAGTACATCAACCAATCAACAATAGCTACAACAACACAGTGAATCAGGCATGAACCAGTGATGTGCCACGACAACAAATTTGAATGCAGACAGGTCTAACAAACTGGACAATATACAAGATCATCAAAGTGTACACAGTGAAGTACAACAGTGAAGGCTATAGGTCACAGTGAAATAAAACTGCAAAGTGAAGACAACAAACTTCTACATCAACCAGAAAAAAAACAAGACCAACATACTCAAGGGCAACAGGCAACAAGCAGCACATACATGTATACACACACATGTATATGTGAATGTACACATGTATGAAGAACATAAGGCTCAGTGGTGAAACAACATATGAAACCAGTATGGCCGAGTTTGAATACAAAATCAAAGATGAAACAGTTCATACATGAACCATGTACAAGATGCCAACATCCCACATGAAATGGAGTCAACAGTGTGGATGAAACAGTCAAACAAAACCAACAACATGTCAGACAAGTAAATTCCTTTGTTTTAAATTTGAGTTGATGTTTGAAATCAGTAATAAAAATAAAGATTTTAAACATTAAACCAACAAACAACAGAAACCAGACCTGAAGTGATCAAAGCAAATGCAAGTGATACATGACAGAGATGAACAACATGCAACTGCAGACTACAAAGATCACGATGTCACAAGTTAAATACAACAACAGTGCTTCTACAAACAACATGGATGCAGACGACATCAAACTCCCAAAGATACAACAATGAAGGAAAATGATCAGCAACTACAAAGTGCAGTGGTGCTACAGAAATGTACCAAACAACCTACAAGGTCAGGGAAACAATGACCAGACAAATATAAACATGCACAAATACTTGCAATACATTCCTATTCATGCAGAACACATTTACCAATATTAGTTAAGTTTTTTAAAAAATTTGAGTTACTCACTGCAATAAAATGAAGCTGCAAGTACAACTGGAATGCAACTATATCAACAGTGACCATATGGATGCAACAGTAACAAATACAGTGGAGCATGTACAAACAGAGGCAATAACAAGTAACCACAATGATCAGAGTCAAATGCATGCATGAACACTTGTTACACTGCTGCAAACATATTCAAATACAATTATGAAATAAGACCAAGCTAAGCACATGTATCAAAACCAGGTGCAAGTTTAAGTGTGCTCTTATATGCAGACTACAGAACCAACAATTTCGATGGAATCAAAATGCAAATATCAACATGGATGCCATGTGAATGCGGATTAAGCAAGAAAGTTAACCACAAAATCTCAAGTGAACAGGAATGCATTATTCGATGAAGTGACAGAGAAGTGGCAGAGAAGCAAGTTGCCAAATTCACGAAACAGGAAATGAAAATATCAAGTCAAAGCCGAGCATTGCAAATATACAAGTATGAAATGGTCAAAGATTTTGTAATAGGAAAGTTTTAGAAACCGTAGTTGTCAAATTCAAAGTCCATGGTAACTGTCTCGAATTCAAAGCATATACACATTTGAAAATGGTCAGAGGATTCAAAATTCAGAACCGAGGATTTTCAAAACCAAGACAACCGAGCAATCATATACACGATTATAGGAAAAGGTCAGATAAAATCGAAATCATCCAAACAAAATCGTATGGCCGATACTAAAATATTGACACAATCACGAAAAACAGAGAAACCAACATCATTCAAAAGCAAAGCGCTTAGGCTCGAATTAGAATGTGAGTAGTCGAAAGTACTCACCTTTAATCGGCGCAAGAAGGAGCAGCCGCGATTGAAGCCACACGAAGTCGAAAGCCCCAATTTTTCTGAAGCCCTACGTTTCCAGATCGAAGAACGAAGCCGCCATTCTTTATCTCGTCGCCATTTTTATTTCTTTGATTGCTTTTAGGGTTATACGAATGAGAAAAGAGGGGATCGGGTTTTCGTGTTTTAACCGAGACAAGGATGGGCTTAGGGTATGGTTTTAGGGTATGGGCTGGTGATATAGGGTATGGTATTATTTTATTTTATTTTTATTTTTGTTTTTATTTTTATTTACTTTGTTTTGGTTTCATTAATTACTAATAACTTATGCTATTGAATTTTGTAGATAAAACTTATTCAATTTTTTTCCAATCATTATCTATATTCTTTTAATTTGCATATCTCATATCAATTTCAAAATGTGGAGTTTTTATTTTAATTGAATAAGATAAATTCGATTTTAAAATCCAAAGATTTTATATTTTAAAATTTTAAAGCAAATTGCCTTATTATTATATAAATCCCAATTAAATTTTAGATTCAAATATATTTCTCAATTTAAACTAGATAAATTCTAACACATTCACCATTTAAATCAAAATTTAAATTCAATTTATCAATTTAAATAGTTTAAAAATTCGGGATCGTTACAAACTCCCCTCCTTAAAAACTTTTCGTCCACGAAAAGGAAAGGTTGTTAAAATTTCATTAATATTTATACTCTAGTCAATTTTTACTAAACTTAAATTTATTACAAATAAATGAATATAGGATTCATTTCATTTGTTTAATCTCACTAGTTTTGTTTATCTTCTCTTTTATTCATTGATTTTCTAAAATCAGAACCCAAAAGTCTTTTACTAACATTTTTAATTTACCACACTCAGATTCAAACTTAAAATTCTTCACGTTAGAGATTTATATAATATATCTCTTCCAAAGCTGTGGACTTTTAAAACATTTCAAAGATCTTCTTCCTTAGTTCATTAAGTAGGAATTTTGAAATTTTAATTTCAAATCATTGATTTGCTATTTACAGTCTGAAAATACTTGCTAACTCGGAATTTAACAAGTCCATCTTCGTTCTCACAGACATTAGACATACGCTGGCCAGGCGCAGGTCTAAAAATCTCCAAGTACTAAATATACTTGCTTCAATTCCCAGTGAAAATACTTTTAAAAATTCTTTTAAAAATGGATATGGAAAGCACGTTCCCCCATGGATTACAGTTCCACCCGGCGGTTACGCTACTATCCCAGTAGAGTCGCTTGTGGCTGTAGATTTCTCATCTCTTAAATTTCGCCATGGTTGTCGCCATAGATTGCAGTACACACGGCGGTTACGCTACTATCCCAGTAGAATCGCTCGTGTCTGTAGGCATCACGCCCCTCAAATTTCGCCTGGCATTAGATTGCAGTTTACCCGGCGGTTGCGCCATTATCCCAATGGAATCGCTTGTAACTGTAGGCATCTCGCCCTTCAAATTACGCTAATCATCAATCATAATCAACATGATCCCATCCCGAGGGATTCTAGTCCAAATGGACATTCCAACTTATGGAAAATTCTACGTAGCTACGAATTTCAAATGGACACTCTTCACGAGTTCCAATACCTTCTCCAATAATAAATGGAAGGTACTTTTCCACATCCTCAGTTTAGAAAACATAATATCATATATGTAGTACTTTCATTTCACATTTCGTACATATAACATCTATGTAAACATACATAAGATTTCCATAACAATGTCTTTCTAAACTAATGGTTTTCAAATTTACCGTATTCATATATATAAGTTCTAAAAACTTACATATCTCATATTCATAACAAAATAGAGGATTTCAAAATTTCCCTCTAAGTCGATTTGGAAATTTAAGGTTATCTCAAACCTAATTCATATTCATAATTCCATTTATTATCAACTTTCACATTCGATTTGAATTACACATCACATCGTCAATTCTCAACACAGAATTGATGTCTATCGATATATAACCTCTGAGCTCGTACGTCTCAGAGAAGGGTGTTAAGCTAAGAGAATAAATTCTCCGCCACCAACAGATATATATTTAATAGAGATCATTTGCTATGTCATCAATTCACAATGTTAGACATACAATCCAAATCATCATCTGAAATTCAAAGCTCAACTTATATTGTCTTTGATGTCGAAGTTAAACTCAATTTTAGCTCAACGATTCAATCTTTTTGAAAAATTTCAAATTGAACAAATTGTTCAAATTCTCATTTAACTTTTCAACTTCGACTTCAAAAATGAATTTCAAATCATTTATTCCTTACGGAATATATTCACAACATTTCATATTTGGAAAAACATTTCCATACTCATTTAAAAATAAGTAATTCACAAATCCATTTATTTTCAACATTTGAAAATATTCAATATACTTAAATCAAAATTAAGTATACATTTCATCTTTAAGGAAATCATTCTTTTTCACATATTCATTTGAGTCAAAACGAATGTTACGTAAAACATCGTTACGACAACTCAAAATCACTAGTATAGGGATTCGAAATTTAGATAGATGTATAAATCCCAATACTATACAAAACATTTCCTTTCGGAAATCATTTACTATAACAACAGTGTTATAGTCCATCATTTCCTTATATTCGAAAACATCTATTTCAACAATGAATGTTGAAATCTATGGTTTCGATATTCAATGCCTTTGAAAACATCTTTTAAAACAATTATCTTCGTTTTAAAATATCACATTCCTAAACATGTCCATTTCATTCAATATTATATTCACGGTCCAAAATCGTGAATATACTACTTTTAACAAACTATACAGAATTTTACTTATCAAAATAAGTCAGTTTCGAATTTATAAACAACGTTTATAAATTCTATTCCTATTCATAAAGACTTCCATTTATAAAAATTGCTTTATTAACCCATTCCTTTTATAACTCAATGTTATATCAAAATTTTAATTTATAAGTAAATTACTTATAAATTCTTTTATTTCGCAACTTCGATTCATTTTATAACTTCACAATTTTAATTCTGTAATTTACATTCACTTATGAAATCCATTAAATATTTCACTTTTAACACTTATACAATTCCAATATCTTATTAACACTTTTCAAATCTTCAATTTAAGCCGTTTATAATAATTCAAAATTTCCAATTTAAACTATTATATATAAATTTATCAGTTTTCCATTTCCAAGATAATCAATTAGTTCTTTAGTAAATCCATTCATCGACTTGATTTCCAATTTAATCACATTTGATTTATTCACATTGGATTTTACTAACATTCATTAATATTAAATTAGTTCACTTTCACTAATTTATATTCAAGTCAGTTTACTTCAATTCAAATCAAATTTGATTCTCTTTAGATTTACTTATCTTTCAATTTGAATCCAATTACTTAGCTTTCAATTTCCATTAATACAATTTCATTAATACTTAATGAATTCTATACAATCAACTAGCAACCAATGCACATTCAACTTAACCAAATTTATTTACTTGCTTACATTCAATTTGGTTCAACATACTTAATTTCAATTGGTTTATATTCTAATTCAGATTGTGTAACGACTCGGGTTTTGCCCGCTCGAAAATCAACATCCGTACTTCACATTGTACTAGAATGCCACAGATTCGATCGTTCAAATCCGATTCGCCGGAGCTATAGCACAATTAAGTAAATAACACAGCGGAAGAAAAGAAAACAATGATATCATATACAATTCCAATGAATACAATATCCAGAATGATATACAACAATGATATCAATATGATACAACAATATCAGAGATAAATAATGATACAGCGGAAAACAGAAATGATAACAACAGCAGCGGAACAATATCAATAGAAATGATAACTCCAAAATGATCTTCAGACAAGAATGAATCCACAACTCCAAGATAAGCAACTCCGATGATTGAACTAGCTCCAGATAATCTACTAAACCTGAATATCTGAAAAGAAACCCAACTCTAGACTGCTCGTGTGGAAAATTATGAGCACCCAGAGTTTAGGAAGGGAACAATAAACTCCGGATCAGTCATGGGACTGGTGTGAGCAACAAAAACAGTTCATCTTTAAATAACAACAAAAGGATTTTAAACATTGAAATCCGCAATGCTTTTAGAAAATGAAACTACCATAAGACCTCCCGCCACACACACAATGCAAACGCAGAATTGGAGGAGATTTCTTCTTATGATAGTCAAACATGCTTACTACGCAAAATCAATTGGATATTATTATTAGTGCATAGTGTGCAGAAAACATTTCGAAAGTATAATATTAATCTTAGCCAACATACGACCAGTATCGTATGCCTACTATAGCTACTATGTTCAATAGCAGGTTACCGCCACATTCCATAGCAGGTAATACAACTAAAACCGTACACGTCGCGTATTGTTTCTTTGGATTTCCAACAAATGGTCAGGCTAAGGAACTTCCTTCCGCCGCATGGGAACGCCTCTGGCGGGACGTCCCGAGAGACAAACTGCTCTCTGCAAAACAAGGCCGGGTTACCCCTGTAACAGGTAACTCACGAATATGCCACCCCCCGGTCCTTTGGGACCTTTATCCGAGGCGCCTCTAAACCAACATCACACATAATAAAGTGTATCCACATGAGTAAGTATCTGGGCTCCATACCATGATACCACCCCTTTCCAGAAGGAAATGACATACCCTAAAGGGCGCGACCCTCATAACCTTGCCGCAACATTCCTGTTTCGACCATTTCCGGGTTGTGAGGCTCGACAAAGTCTCGTCCACAAAGCTACGCTTTGTTCACAAAGCCATGCTTCGGGTCAAACAAATGATCAACCTATGATCACAAAGATATAAGATCAAACAAATGATCATATCGCAAATGATCACACTGATCATTTCACAGCAGCACTCAGCATGCCACATTACCAAATTGGGATATATCGCTGATAACCTTCAACTACATAACCTCTGAGCTCGTACGTCTCAGAGAAGGGTGTTAAGCTAAGAGAATAAATTCTCCGCCACCAACAGAAATGTATTTGAAAGAAATCAGCTTTATATCTCAAAGTGTAATGTCAGACATACAATCCATACAAGTCTGTTCCGGGATCGAACAGAACCGAAGGCACTTCTCACGAAGCCCTTGCAATTCCGGATAATTTCCAATCACGTCCGGACTTCCCGTCACTAAGGATGATAAAACCTCTATATCGGGGATCAGCCGATGCAGAGTAACTCGACGGTAATCCTTCCGTTTTCAAAAATATCCGGTCTTCACCACCGGTCTTCAAATGCTATCCATATACGACGTATCACATATTCGGAATGGGTTATACGACCCAAAGGTCCTCTCCCGGCTAAACCGAATAGTGAGCGTAATATTTAAAACATATGGATATGGGATTTCAATTAAGTCACAACTTATTACCCAAAACTTCTCTTTTCAAATGGTTTAACAAATTACCATTTTCAAATCTTTAAACAAAAAGATTCATTTTAAACAACCTTCAACGGTTTAAACAATTTCACCTTAATCTTTTAAACAAAAGATTCATTCACAGATTTTCCAAATTAATTTCCATTTCAATTTGATTAACTCGTTAAATCTTTAAATCAAGATTTAACTTATAGCTTTCAAAACAATCCCATTTCGGATGGTTTAGATAAATCATTATTTTAAATCTGTTAGAAATAAACAGATTCAATCCATAGCTTTCAAAAATAATTCATTCTAAACTTGGAAAACCATTTTTCAATTCAATCTTGAAATTCCTTTAATTAAACTGGAATTTCATTTCTTATCTGAAAGCTTTTATTCCTTTAAAACAAACAGTTTTTATTTTGGAAAATCTGATTCATTTATACGAGTCAAAATCTTTGGGTTAAACCCAAATTCTCAAAATTATACTTTTAAATGGTTTAACTTTATATAAACACATTTATAACATTTTTTTTTATCCCTAGTATCAAATCATAGGATTCAATTTCAAACTTGAATTCAAATTTAAATCCAATTATTTAAATTTTCAAAACTCGATTAAGTTATTCAAAATAACTTTTATCTTTGAAATTCTATTTCAAAAGCTTTTTACTTTAAACCCAAATTTCTAATTTCAAAATCAATTGAAATTAAAATTTCAATTTCAAAAACATCAAATTTAAATTATCTATGACTTAACCGATTTCCACGTGAAATCCATATTTGTGTGTGTAAAAGTGTAGTCCAGGGGTTTCACACACAATAGTGCAACATCAATCATCACAGATATATCGATAAGCGGTACAATCGATAACGCTTATCTTCATTCACAGATTCATAGATAAAATAAATTTATTAGTCACAAAGATTCACTATTACAATTCGATGTGGGTTTCGGATAACCAACTGGAATCCGACTCCCTGTCGCATCGAAATTCAAGTGCGGTTTAACGGGTCAAGGGTTTTCATATTCATATAACAATATATCATAGAAATAGAAATCGCAGATCACGACAAAATCAAAACGTATCACAAAACATCATATATCAGGGATGTCAAACAATTCAAATCATCCAATATAATCCAAGCATATCATAGTACATCACAAAATATCATCAAATAAATATCAAAATCAGATATTCTACAGACAGAACATTCATAAGCAAGCATCTTAAATTCTTATTGTAATTAATTCAATTTAAAATTAATTACTTGAGAATTTCTTAACCTTGTTTAATTAATCATCGTTAATTATCAACCAATTTCTTATTTCTTTTCAAAATACTAAATAAATAAATTATTTTGAAATCAATGATTAAGTCTTAATTACTTTCCTTAATCATTTATTAATAACCTTAATTATTAATAACACTTAATTGCCCATCATTAATTACTAATTACTTAGTTAATCATTTATTAATTCATAATTAAATTACTTAATTAATTAACTATCAATCATTCATTTATTAACTTAGGTAGTTAACTACAAATTTATTAATTACTTAACACAAAAATTAATTTATATTAAATTGTTCAATTTAATTAACATTTTTATAAAACTCCTTTTAGAATTTGAAAGTCAATTTATAATTAAATTTAACTTAAATGTTAAAAATTTTCTATACTGATTTTAACTTAATTACTTAAAACTCGAATTAAGGACTAACTCAATTTGTAAATATTTCCCTAAGCCTACAATGTTTAGGACTATTGAAAACAGTATTTAACTTCCTATATCATCCTACAGTTGAAAACCCGAGGAACTCATGCCTTAACCCGATTAGTACTTCGAGTTCCCACCATCTTTCCCCCGAGTCAACTCTCGTACGCATCTTCTTCTCTCCCCCTTTTTTTTTCTCTGTTTTTTTTTCTTAACTTAAGTTAATAACTGAAGTGTTTTAAACTTACGCACGCACCAGGATCAAACTCGAAGAAAACCTCGAGTATACTCGAGCAAAATCACGCGACGACACCCAGCTCGAATCACTGACATCGATCGCCACCGTGCACGTGCACGGAGGCGCGACCAAGCTTTGATGAACTCCAAACCCTCAAGCAAGTCACGAATCATCCAAGAACTCGAAATCCAAGGTCGAATCGCCTATAAAGATTCGAATTCGAAAATTTGTCATTCGCTCGAAAAAACTATAACAAGCACCTTCGGTAAAACGCCTCGCCACTGCCGCTCCAGCCACCGGAATCGCCACGACTTCGGCCTCACCCTGCTAACCCTCGAAGCAACCTTCCTTCAGAGTTTCGTGCCACTCGGTCACGAAGAGAAGACGAACATGTCTCGATTCTCAACCCAAACAAAAACAGACCTTAAACCCTAAAGTGAATTCATTCGACCAATTCTTGCATTAAAAAAAATCTCAACAATTTTCTCAACATCACAGATGTTCATTCTATCTTCAAAACAAATTTCAAGATTTATTATCGATTCGATTGTCAGAAATTCGTGAAAATGCAATTTTTGTTCATATATAAATTGCTCTGAGAATACTAAACTAAAAATCTAAGTTTTTGTTTTAAAATTCATGGCTTGCAATATAGATTCAATAAATATTCTTGAATTGATATTTTATAACAATCAAATTTATCAAAAATGGTTCTTCATTTGTCTGTAAAACATGATTCCAGAAGTATATCCTTCTAACATTTTTAAAACAGATTTGTTTATCCTAATTTGTGTTTAAGAAACCTGTTTTGTTTAAACTTTAAGACTATTACTGATTTGAGGAATAAGTTTTGAATTTTTTTTTCTTTTGAACCTCTAATTACTCTCTGTAACTACAAACAGAGGAGAACAATTAATAAAAATGCTCACAGAACAATCCATATATATATATATATATATATATATAAACATACATATAAACAGAGGAGACTTATTCCAGATTTTTATCATGCAACCAACTTATATTCTTAAAGTTTTAAGTTAAAAATGTTACTCACCTACTTACTGACATGCATCATCAACCTGTACACATATGAGCACACATGTGTACATTCAAACAAGTTACCAAATTCACTCATTTCATTCATCATTGCTGAGCACAATTTTAAGATAGAAGGTTGGGTTTTAAGGAGAGTTGCTCACCTGATTTTCCAGAAATAAACAGAGCCTCTTTTCTTGAAACAGAAATTTGAAGTTTTGCCAGTTGAAATCTTTTCTTGTGATCTCTTTGATTTATCTGGTTTGTTTTGATTGCATTAAGTTGAATTCTTGTTTGAGTTTAAATGGTGTTTGTTTCAGTTTAGAGGATAAAGGAATTTGAGAAGAAGAATGTAAACTTTTGAACTAAAGATTGATAATCAGGCTTTCTTCTTGACTTTGTCTAAAAAAAATGAGTTGGTATTTCTTCAACTGAGAATGAGGTGATATACATTTGTACAGGGTATTAAAATAGGTTTGTAGGCTGATATAGACGAGATGTGTACAGGGTATTTTATATAACACATTATTTTGGCTTGTACAATTATATCAGAGATATTTTTCTTTAGGCTGATAGTTTTCTTTTTCTTTTTGTGGGCTGAGCATTAATTGACTTTGTACAATCTTCATACTTATCTATTTTTTTATACGGCATGTATTGCAAACATGTATATTTTTATTTACTTGTACCATACTTATTTTCCTTTTGTTTCATACTTGCATATCTTATCTGCTCAAATTTGACTATGCAGGTTTCTACTTGGTGGCTGATGAATCTATTTTGTGTGCTAAGGTACCTTGCATTAATTAAGCTTGTACATGAATATATATTTATCCATACTTATCTCTTTATTCATACGTACAGTTTCTTTTCTAAATATAGGCATAGATATTGCTTTGGTGGCTAAAGACATTGATCTGGAATTTTCTTTGTGCAAAGCTACACTTATTTTTTTTTTACAAGTGTACATATTTGAGTATTATCTTCTTTTGTTGAATAACTGAATACACATTAGTTGTTTTCCTTTGCAATCTTTTATACTTTAGATATTTTGTTTCATTTCTTTTGTTTTGTTTTATCACTTGTCTTCATATTATACTATGTAACTAGTTTGTCTCATTGTTATGTATGTATATGTACACAAATGTTCTGTTTTATATCCTTTTATAAACTCTAACCATTATTATTATCAATTATTATTATTATTATTTATTATTAAATCATTTATTTACAAATTTAAAATTCAAGTCAAATATATTTACAATATTTTAAATTGAACTGATTCATACAGAATATACTTGAATCCGGGGAAACTCGCTCCATTTTATCGATTTATTTTACTATTGTTATTCAAAAAATTACTTAATTACTCAATTAAATTCAAAAATTCATTTAATTATTAATTTAAATAAATTTAAATTCTGGGGTCGTTACAAACTTCCCCCCTTAAAAGAATTTCGTCCTCGAAATTACCAAGGAGACAAAAAGATAGATGGAGAATATTTTATCAACTCAAACTGAATATCTATTCTGCATTTGGCTTACCAAATCAGAATATCAAAAATAGATACAAGAACGAATCTGTTGAATTCTTTCACACGATACTCGGGTTATCCAGATCTACGAAATATGGAGTGGCATCGGTCAGTTCGAAGTGATAACTAACCATTCGTAGAATATATCCGGATCCAAAGAATAGACAGATATATGGATACGATTTCAAAATTTTCAGTTCAGAACTAAAGTATACCTACCAACCATAGCAAACAAAACAACCAAGGCAACCAATACATCCAAACAAACAATTTTGGCCATTTCGGAGTTTATGTCCCATATTAATATATCGAATCTTCTTTCTGGATCTACCAGAAATTATCGAAGAATTGAGAAAAGATGTTGAACATAAGAGATTGATAGAGAAAATTTGTTTCCACTATTGTTACAGAGTATCGACCATTTATAGTCGTATTCTCCTGTCCCCTATCTCATCCTCTTCTTACACTCATACTTACTATCAGTGGATAGTAAGAGAATTTACTGAGGCTTTCGAACGGATATCTGAGGAATACTCATTCTAGAGTTTACTTCACTCTATCTCTAATGAGCTACTTAATGTGTTATACTCCTGAGCTAAAGTTCAACCTTAGCTCTGATACCACATGTGACGACTCGGGTTTTGCCCGCTCGAAAATCAACATCCGTACTTCACATTGTACTAGAATGCCACAGATTCGATCGTTCAAATCCGATTCGCCGGAGCTATAGCACAATTAAGTAAATAACACAGCGGAAGAAAAGAAAACAATGATATCATATACAATTCCAATGAATACAATATCCAGAATGATATACAACAATGATATCAATATGATACAACAATATCAGAGATAAATAATGATACAGCGGAAAACAGAAATGATAACAACAGCAGCGGAACAATATCAATAGAAATGATAACTCCAAAATGATCTTCAGACAAGAATGAATCCACAACTCCAAGATAAGCAACTCCGATGAATGAACTAGCTCCAGATAATCTACTAAACCTGAATATCTGAAAAGAAACCCAACTCTAGACTGCTCGTGTGGAAAATTATGAGCACCCAGAGTTTAGGAAGGGAACAATAAACTCCGGATCAGTCATGGGACTGGTGTGAGCAACAAAAACAGTTCATCTTTAAATAACAACAAAAGGATTTTAAACATTGAAATCCGCAATGCTTTTAGAAAATGAAACTACCATAAGACCTCCCGCCACACACACAATGCAAACGCAGAATTGGAGGAGATTTCTTCTTATGATAGTCAAACATGCTTACTACGCAAAATCAATTGGATATTATTATTAGTGCATAGTGTGCAGAAAACATTTCGAAAGTATAATATTAATCTTAGCCAACATACGACCAGTATCGTATGCCTACTATAGCTACTATGTTCAATAGCAGGTTACCGCCACATTCCATAGCAGGTAATACAACTAAAACCGTACACGTCGCGTATTGTTTCTTTGGATTTCCAACAAATGGTCAGGCTAAGGAACTTCCTTCCGCCGCATGGGAACGCCTCTGGCGGGACGTCCCGAGAGACAAACTGCTCTCTGCAAAACAAGGCCGGGTTACCCCTGTAACAGGTAACTCACGAATATGCCACCCCCCGGTCCTTTGGGACCTTTATCCGAGGCGCCTCTAAACCAACATCACACATAATAAAGTGTATCCACATGAGTAAGTATCTGGGCTCCATACCATGATACCACCCCTTTCCAGAAGGAAATGACATACCCTAAAGGGCGCGACCCTCATAACCTTGCCGCAACATTCCTGTTTCGACCATTTCCGGGTTGTGAGGCTCGACGAAGTCTCGTCCACAAAGCTACGCTTTGTTCACAAAGCCATGCTTCGGGTCAAACAAATGATCAACCTATGATCACAAAGATATAAGATCAAACAAATGATCATATCGCAAATGATCACACTGATCATTTCACAGCAGCACTCAGCATGCCACATTACCAAATTGGGATATATCGCTGATAACCTTCAACTACATAACCTCTGAGCTCGTACGTCTCAGAGAAGGGTGTTAAGCTAAGAGAATAAATTCTCCGCCACCAACAGAAATGTATTTGAAAGAAATCAGCTTTATATCTCAAAGTGTAATGTCAGACATACAATCCATACAAGTCTGTTCCGGGATCGAACAGAACCGAAGGCACTTCTCACGAAGCCCTTGCAATTCCGGATAATTTCCAATCACGTCCGGACTTCCCGTCACTAAGGATGATAAAACCTCTATATCGGGGATCAGCCGATGCAGAGTAACTCGACGGTAATCCTTCCGTTTTCAAAAATATCCGGTCTTCACCACCGGTCTTCAAATGCTATCCATATACGACGTATCACATATTCGGAATGGGTTATACGACCCAAAGGTCCTCTCCCGGCTAAACCGAATAGTGAGCGTAATATTTAAAACATATGGATATGGGATTTCAATTAAGTCACAACTTATTACCCAAAACTTCTCTTTTCAAATGGTTTAACAAATTACCATTTTCAAATCTTTAAACAAAAAGATTCATTTTAAACAACCTTCAACGGTTTAAACAATTTCACCTTAATCTTTTAAACAAAAGATTCATTCACAGATTTTCCAAATTAATTTCCATTTCAATTTGATTAACTCGTTAAATCTTTAAATCAAGATTTAACTTATAGCTTTCAAAACAATCCCATTTCGGATGGTTTAGATAAATCATTATTTTAAATCTGTTAGAAATAAACAGATTCAATCCATAGCTTTCAAAAATAATTCATTCTAAACTTGGAAAACCATTTTTCAATTCAATCTTGAAATTCCTTTAATTAAACTGGAATTTCATTTCTTATCTGAAAGCTTTTATTCCTTTAAAACAAACAGTTTTTATTTTGGAAAATCTGATTCATTTATACGAGTCAAAATCTTTGGGTTAAACCCAAATTCTCAAAATTATACTTTTAAATGGTTTAACTTTATATAAACACATTTATAACATTTTTTTTTATCCCTAGTATCAAATCATAGGATTCAATTTCAAACTTGAATTCAAATTTAAATCCAATTATTTAAATTTTCAAAACTCGATTAAGTTATTCAAAATAACTTTTATCTTTGAAATTCTATTTCAAAAGCTTTTTACTTTAAACCCAAATTTCTAATTTCAAAATCAATTGAAATTAAAATTTCAATTTCAAAAACATCAAATTTAAATTATCTGTGACTTAACCGATTTCCACGTGAAATCCATATTTGTGTGTGTAAAAGTGTAGTCCAGGGGTTTCACACACAATAGTGCAACATCAATCATCACAGATATATCGATAAGCGGTACAATCGATAACGCTTATCTTCATTCACAGATTCATAGATAAAATAAATTTATTAGTCACAAAGATTCACTATTACAATTCGATGTGGGTTTCGGATAACCAACTGGAATCCGACTCCCTGTCGCATCGAAATTCAAGTGCGGTTTAACGGGTCAAGGGTTTTCATATTCATATAACAATATATCATAGAAATAGAAATCGCAGATCACGACAAAATCAAAACGTATCACAAAACATCATATATCAGGGATGTCAAACAATTCAAATCATCCAATATAATCCAAGCATATCATAGTACATCACAAAATATCATCAAATAAATATCAAAATCAGATATTCTACAGACAGAACATTCATAAGCAAGCATCTTAAATTCTTATTGTAATTAATTCAATTTAAAATTAATTACTTGAGAATTTCTTAACCTTGTTTAATTAATCATCGTTAATTATCAACCAATTTCTTATTTCTTTTCAAAATACTAAATAAATAAATTATTTTGAAATCAATGATTAAGTCTTAATTACTTTCCTTAATCATTTATTAATAACCTTAATTATTAATAACACTTAATTGCCCATCATTAATTACTAATTACTTAGTTAATCATTTATTAATTCATAATTAAATTACTTAATTAATTAACTATCAATCATTCATTTATTAACTTAGGTAGTTAACTACAAATTTATTAATTACTTAACACAAAAATTAATTTATATTAAATTGTTCAATTTAATTAACATTTTTATAAAACTCCTTTTAGAATTTGAAAGTCAATTTATAATTAAATTTAACTTAAATGTTAAAAATTTTCTATACTGATTTTAACTTAATTACTTAAAACTCGAATTAAGGACTAACTCAATTTGTAAATATTTCCCTAAGCCTACAATGTTTAGGACTATTGAAAACAGTATTTAACTTCCTATATCATCCTACAGTTGAAAACCCGAGGAACTCATGCCTTAACCCGATTAGTACTTCGAGTTCCCACCATCTTTCCCCCGAGTCAACTCTCGTACGCATCTTCTTCTCTCCCCCTTTTTTTTTCTCTGTTTTTTTTCTTAACTTAAGTTAATAACTGAAGTGTTTTAAACTTACGCACGCACCAGGATCAAACTCGAAGAAAACCTCGAGTATACTCGAGCAAAATCACGCGACGACACCCAGCTCGAATCACTGACATCGATCGCCACCGTGCACGTGCACGGAGGCGCGACCAAGCTTTGATGAACTCCAAACCCTCAAGCAAGTCACGAATCATCCAAGAACTCGAAATCCAAGGTCGAATCGCCTATAAAGATTCGAATTCGAAAATTTGTCATTCGCTCGAAAAAACTATAACAAGCACCTTCGGTAAAACGCCTCGCCACTGCCGCTCCAGCCACCGGAATCGCCACGACTTCGGCCTCACCCTGCTAACCCTCGAAGCAACCTTCCTTCAGAGTTTCGTGCCACTCGGTCACGAAGAGAAGACGAACATGTCTCGATTCTCAACCCAAACAAAAACAGACCTTAAACCCTAAAGTGAATTCATTCGACCAATTCTTGCATTAAAAAAAATCTCAACAATTTTCTCAACATCACAGATGTTCATTCTATCTTCAAAACAAATTTCAAGATTTATTATCGATTCGATTGTCAGAAATTCGTGAAAATGCAATTTTTGTTCATATATAAATTGCTCTGAGAATACTAAACTAAAAATCTAAGTTTTTGTTTTAAAATTCATGGCTTGCAATATAGATTCAATAAATATTCTTGAATTGATATTTTATAACAATCAAATTTATCAAAAATGGTTCTTCATTTGTCTGTAAAACATGATTCCAGAAGTATATCCTTCTAACATTTTTAAAACAGATTTGTTTATCCTAATTTGTGTTTAAGAAACCTGTTTTGTTTAAACTTTAAGACTATTACTGATTTGAGGAATAAGTTTTGAATTTTTTTTTCTTTTGAACCTCTAATTACTCTCTGTAACTACAAACAGAGGAGAACAATTAATAAAAATGCTCACAGAACAATCCATATATATATATATATATATAAACATACATATAAACAGAGGAGACTTATTCCAGATTTTTATCATGCAACCAACTTATATTCTTAAAGTTTTAAGTTAAAAATGTTACTCACCTACTTACTGACATGCATCATCAACCTGTACACATATGAGCACACATGTGTACATTCAAACAAGTTACCAAATTCACTCATTTCATTCATCATTGCTGAGCACAATTTTAAGATAGAAGGTTGGGTTTTAAGGAGAGTTGCTCACCTGATTTTCCAGAAATAAACAGAGCCTCTTTTCTTGAAACAGAAATTTGAAGTTTTGCCAGTTGAAATCTTTTCTTGTGATCTCTTTGATTTATCTGGTTTGTTTTGATTGCATTAAGTTGAATTCTTGTTTGAGTTTAAATGGTGTTTGTTTCAGTTTAGAGGATAAAGGAATTTGAGAAGAAGAATGTAAACTTTTGAACTAAAGATTGATAATCAGGCTTTCTTCTTGACTTTGTCTAAAAAAAATGAGTTGGTATTTCTTCAACTGAGAATGAGGTGATATACATTTGTACAGGGTATTAAAATAGGTTTGTAGGCTGATATAGACGAGATGTGTACAGGGTATTTTATATAACACATTATTTTGGCTTGTACAATTATATCAGAGATATTTTTCTTTAGGCTGATAGTTTTCTTTTTCTTTTTGTGGGCTGAGCATTAATTGACTTTGTACAATCTTCATACTTATCTATTTTTTTATACGGCATGTATTGCAAACATGTATATTTTTATTTACTTGTACCATACTTATTTTCCTTTTGTTTCATACTTGCATATCTTATCTGCTCAAATTTGACTATGCAGGTTTCTACTTGGTGGCTGATGAATCTATTTTGTGTGCTAAGGTACCTTGCATTAATTAAGCTTGTACACACGTGTGCCGTACACACGTGTGCATTCATACACGTGTGCACTGCCCCGCCAACTCGTGTGCATAGATAACGGTGCAACATGCAACTGCTACAAAATACACAGAGGCAACGTCACATAACCAAACTGCAACAAGATCAATATGTCCAAACTGTATGCAATGGATGCAGACGTACAAGTGCAGCTCAACACAGTGAAACAAGTTCAAGTGGCAATATGAAACTTCGAACATGAATATACATGTATGGTGATACAGCAACACATGGATGCAACTCGACAACAGAGTAACAAAAGATTAGCATCAATGCATACTGGAATGAATGAATCAAAGCGACAATACAGAACAGCATATATAGAAGTACATCAACCAATCAACAACAGCTACAACAACATAGTGAATCAGGCATGAACCAGTGATGTGCCACGACAACAAATTTGAATGCAGACAGGTCTAACAAACTGGACAATATACAAGATCATCAAAGTGTACACAGTGAAGTACAACAGTGAAGGCTATAGGTCACAGTGAAATAAAACTGCAAAGTGAAGACAACAAACTTCTACATCAACCAGAAAAAAAACAAGACCAACATACTCAAGGGCAACAGGCAACAAGCAGCACATACATGTATACACACACATGTATATGTGAATGTACACATGTATGAAGAACATAAGGCTCAGTGGTGAAACAACATATGAAACCAGTATGGTCGAGTTTGAATACAAAATCAAAGATGCAACAGTTCATACATGAAGCATGTACAAGATGCCAACATCCCACATGAAATGGAGTCAACAGTGTGGATGAAACAGTCAAACAAAACCAACAGCATGTCAGACAAGTAAATTCCTTTGTTTTAAATTTGAGTTGATGTTTGAAATCAGTAATAAAAATAAAGATTTTAAACATTAAACCAACAAACAACAGAAACCAGACCTGAAGTGATCAAAGCAAATGCAAGTGATACATGACAGAGATGAACAACATGCAACTGCAGACTACAAAGATCACGATGTCACAAGTTAAATACAACAACAGTGCTTCTACAAACAACATGGATGCAGACGACATCAAACTCCCAAAGATACAACAATGAAGGAAAATGATCAGCAACTACAAAGTGCAGTGGTGCTACAGAAATGTACCAAACAACCTACAAGGTCAGGGAAACAATGACCAGACAAATATAAACATGCACAAATACTTGCAATACATTCCTATTCATGCAGAACACATTTACCAATATTAGTTAAGTTTTTTAAAAAATTTGAGTTACTCATTGCAATAAAATGAAGCTGCAAGTACAACTGGAATGCAACTATATCAACAGTGACCATATGGATGCAACAGTAACAAATACAGTGGAGCATGTACAAACAGAGGCAATAACAAGTAACCACAATGATCAGAGTCAAATGCATGCATGAACACTTGTTACACTGCTGCAAACATATTCAAATACAGTTATGAAATAAGACCAAGCTAAGCACATGTATCAAAACCAGGTGCAAGTTTAAGTGTGCTCTTATATGCAGACTACAGAACCAACAATTTCGATGGAATCAAAATGCAAATATCAACATGGATGCCATGTGAATGCGGATTAAGCAAGAAAGTTAACCACAAAATCTCAAGTGAACAGGAATGCAATATTCGATGAAGTGACAGAGAAGTGGCAGAGAAGCAACTTGCCAAATTCACGAAACAGGAAATGAAAATATCAAGTCAAAGCCGAGCATTGCAAATATACAAGTATGAAATGGTCAAAGATTTTGTAATAGGAAAGTTTTAGAAACCGTAGTTGTCAAATTCAAAGTCCATGGTAACTGTCTCGAATTCAAAGCATATACACATTTGAAAATGGTCAGAGGATTCAAAATTCAGAACCGAGGATTTTCAAAACCAAGACAACCGAGCAATCATATACACGATTATAGGAAAAGGTCAGATAAAATCGAAATCATCCAAACAAAATCGTATGGCCGATACTAAAATATTGACACAATCACGAAAAACAGAGAAACCAACATCATTCAAATGAAATCAATTTACTGAAGCAAAGCGCTTAGGCTCGAATTAGAATGTGAGTAGTCGAAAGTACTCACCTTTAATCGGCGCAAGAAGAAGCAGCCGCGATTGAAGCCACACGAAGTCGAAAGCCCCAATTTTTCTGAAGCCCTACGTTTCCAGATCGAAGAACGAAGCCGCCATTCCTTATCTCGTCGCCATTTTTATTTCTTTGATTGCTTTTAGGGTTATACGAATGAGAAAAGAGGGGATCAGGTTTTCGTGTTTTAACCGAGACAAGGATGGGCTTAGGGTATGGTTTTAGGGTATGGGCTGGTGATATAGGGTATGGTATTATTTTATTTTATTTTTATTTTTGTTTTTATTTTTATTTACTTTGTTTTGGTTTCATTAATTACTAATAACTTATGCTATTGAATTTTGTAGATAAAACTTATTCAATTTTTTTCCAATCATTATCTATATTCTTTTAATTTGCATATCTCATATCAATTTCAAAATGTGGAGTTTTTATTTTAATTGAATAAGATAAATTCGATTTTAAAATCCAAAGATTTTATATTTTAAAATTTTAAAGCAAATTGCCTTATTATTATATAAATCCCAATTAAATTTTAGATTCAAATATATTTCTCAATTTAAACTAGATAAATTCTAACACATTCACCATTTAAATCAAAATTTAAATTCAATTTATCAATTTAAATAGTTTAAAAATTCGGGATCGTTACAGGTTGGCTGGATTAAGTAAATTGAATTTAACTTTGGGAAAGTTAAATAAGTTAACAAGCAACCTGAATTGGAAATTTCGAGAAGAAATTGGAATTTAACTTGGGGAGTTAAATGGTTAATTTGAATTGGGAGTTTGTGTGATCTCAAAATGGGTTTGAGATCTGGAAATTGAAAATGGATGGATGTTTTAAAATAAATTGGATGGTATTATCCTATTGTTATTAATAATCTTTAAATTGTGAATTGGATTTGTTTAAATGAATGAGGAATGGAGTGGGGTATTATATCCATTATTGTGATAAAAGGGAAATTAAACTTTAATTTGAATTAAGGATATGGAATTACTTTGAACTGAAAATTTGAATAATTGAATTTGTAAATTAAAATTTCTTTAAGAACTGGTTTCAGAACTGGAAGATAAAATTTGGTAATAAATTGAAGTTTTAAGATAAAATTGTTTTGAACTCTTATTTGAACTTTGAAATAAGTTAAGTAAAGATAATTTAAAATGGAATTTTGAGAATTGGACACAGAATTAAATTGTTTAAAGATTTGGATTGTTGATTTTAAAATAAGGGTTAATTTGATTTAAGGGATTAAATGAACATTTAAAAATTTAACTCGAATTTATATAATTCGAGATGGTTTAAAATTGAGATTTAAATTGAATTAGTTCAAACTGAATTTGATTTAAATTAATGGGAATTGTGATTGAAGATGGATAAGTATAAAATTCAAATGGAAGATTTGGATTGGGATTAATTCATATAGAAATTGAAATAATTTAAAATTGAAGTGAATTCAATTTGAAATTAGTCTAAATTAATTGGAATAATTTGAAATTGTAATTAAAGTGAATAGGTTTAAAATCAAATGGAATTTGATTTGAATTTGGAAATAAATTGGAGTTACTCAAATTAGAAGTGAGTCAATTTAAATGGAAGTGGAAATTTAAATTGAATTGATGGGGAATTGAACAGTTTGGCTCTGGACTATTTTTAAATAAATCATTTTGATATAAACTGTTTTAAATCTATTTTCCTAACTATTTACTATACAACTTTTCTTTTAAAATTCCAAAACGATCTTATATTTATTTAACAACTACTTTTGGAACTATTTAACTACTTTACAACTATTTTATAAACTAATCACTATTTTTCCAACTGTTTTATAACTAGTTACTATTTTACAACTATTTTGCAATTATTTTACTATTTTTCAATTATTTTACGATTACTTAACTATTTTACAGCTATTTTACAAACTAATAATTATTTTTCAACTATTTATCTATTTTTAAAATTTTCAAGTTGTTTTCTGAATATAAGCTGGCCAGAGTACAAACTGCTATTGATTAAATACCCAACTGAGATAAGAATTGAGGTGATAATCTAAATGGGATTGTAGCGATTGTGAATAAGTGAATGAAACTTAAAGTGAATGTGAATAGAAAGGGAACTGATTGAGTAATAATCAATGAAGATAAATGCGTAGGATGTACGTATATTATTCTATTCGCATAGTGATTTGATCCAGATTCGATCACAGAATTTCAAGGTAGTATTATCGATTCGAGTTGGGATTTTTCACTCGATTTTCGACGGCGAACCTGGATAAGGATTTTTGATTGGTTCTGGATATTCTCTATCATAGTTGTGACTATGCAAGGAGAATAACAGTTTCTGATCAAGAAACCAAATCTGAGTCCGCACTAGGAAGTCGGGTGGATGATACTAGTTCGGAAGAGAAATTTTGTGATCGAGTGAGCGATCAGATTTATATTGCGTACGGATAATTTGTTTACATCGTACGGGTTTGAATAAAGTTGATATTGAAAATTTATGGATAAGAATGTTAAAATGGTCTTTGAAATGAAGAGTATATTTTGTGAAATATATGATGAAGTAAAGTGGAAATTGGATATTTCTATGGTAAAAATTTGCTTTATGGAAGTAAGTAATTTGGTAAGTGACTTTATAGAGTAATCAAATTTGAATATTTGATTTGGAATAAACAAAGTTACGTATCTTTGTTATATATATGTTAAAACTCCCCTTGTTGAATATTTTGCCAGAAGAAAAGGATTTTTGAAAGTATTTCAAGTATAAAAAGGGAATTTATACAAGTTTGAAGTGATCCAAAGATTTTTAAAGTTTATATATATATATGTATATATATGTAAAGGATCTTATAAGAATGATTTTGAGAAAAGGTTTTTTGAACCTATGGATTTGAAAAGGCTTTTGATTTTGTGGAAAATCAAATTTGGAATTTGGAAAGCGTAGTTTGTGAATTATCGATTTTGGGATAATCATTTTGAGAAAGGAGATTTATATGAGATTCATACTTGGTGTATGATTTGGAAAATACTATATGTGTATAGTATAAAGTGTTTTGAAAGTGGCTTTGGGGAAAAAGGCGCTCCCTTGAATGAACTTCTCAGGAGTGCCACAGGGTGGTACTGCCTTGAGCCTCTAAGGGGGGAGGTTCTAAAGTTGATCCTGTGAGGAGTCCGGACAAAACTAGTTCCTGAGGATTATTGGTAGCGAAAGTCGAGGGCGTTGATGCCTACAAGGGCATTTGGGTTATGTTGCGTCGACAGTGTAACTCGATGTCGTTGCGATCTACTGTGTGGACCATAGTGAAAATCGTGTGGAGGATAAGTGCCAATAGTCTACACTTGATTTTGCCGGGATGGCAACGTAACATCGGTAGACTGCGATCTATGGTTAAGTGGAGGAGTTTCATTGTAACGACCCAGAATTTTGAACAATTTAAATTGAAGATATTTAATTAATTTTAAAATATTTAAAAGATGGTTTGACTTGAATTTCAAATTATCAGAATAAATTGGCGATTGAATTATAAAATTTAATCTATTGAAGTTGAACAAAAATTTGGATCTTCAATTTTAAGCTGAAGAAAAATATTTCAAAAGCTTTTAAAATTCGTATTGATATTATTGAAGATAATAGAAGCTTCAGAATCGAATTTGAAAATGGTTTGTTCAGTTTTGAAATTTAATCGTTTGAATTGATATTTAAAAATAGCCGTCCGGGGCGCAGCCTCGGAATTCGACGAAACCAGTGTCGTTGGATCCATAATATTGTATTATTACCAAACTTCAAATTTCGTATTGATCGGAGTTAGTATGTGAGTGTACGATATATAAATACGTTGAAAATTTATGTCGAGACGTTTTGAATTTGAATTAAAATTTAATATATATTCCCATTCAACTCAACAGTTCAGCTGCTATTCTTTCAAATCGCTGGCTTTCCCTCATATCACTGCCTCCTATTCGTACAAGCAACCACTCCATCGTGTTCCCCTATTCCCCTTCCTTCGTAATTCACTTTTCAGATCGAGAAAAAAAAATTAATATAAAATGGCCTAACATCAAATTTGCAGATCGAAAACAAATTAATGGCCACCTGCTTTCTTTCTCTTCAACCCTTTCTTCAAATCCATAGTTAAATTCAACCCAGGCCGATCGAAACGATTCAAACTCCCTCATCTTCTCACAGCAAATCGCGAATACTCCGCGTCCATTCTCCGTTCTAATCGATTTAGGCCTCGTTCGATTTTCGTTACCTAAGAAATTTTGAGTCATCTGGGGTATGGTCGCGATCAGTTTGGCGATGGTGAGGAGCGGCATGTGACGGTGGGTTGTACGGCGGCACGTCAGTGGCGAGGCATGGTCAGTTGACTAGTTGGGGGCGCGAGGCAGAAGGCTTCGATGGATGAGGCGGCGATGTTGACGCGGCTGCGAGTTCGAATTAGGGCTCGTCTTCGCCAATTTTCGATTCGAGTCGAATGAATGGGAGGCTATCGTTCTAGTGGTGTCGCGTTTTAGGGGAGGGCAGTGTCGCGTAGTGGAGGTCGAGTAAATCTGTGGAGTCGATAGCAGTGAGGTAATTATTTATCTACTTATTTTCAAAATTTAATTTAATATATATATGTAGATTTAGGAAATTTAAATTTACTGAGATGAAATTTGTTTGCAAACTGGAAGCAAGGGTAGGGTTTCAAATTTCCGAAAGGGATATATAAAAGTTTGATTTTTATATAAATGTATATTTGTAGTTCCAAATTTAAAAAGAAAAAAAAATGTTTACTGTTAGTTTTAAAAATTCCAGAAGTTAACTTTTTAAATATTGGATTATTAATTCAGTTAAGTTTACAGATAGTTGTTTGAAAATAATTGACTAAGGTAATTCCTTTTGTTTAAGTCACTTATTTAAAATTCAGATTAGCTACTAAAAATAATTTAATAAAGGGAACTTAGTTTTAAAATTTTAAATTGAAGTTAGATAATTTATTAAAAAGAGAAATTTGTCAATTAAAACTATCAAAACGAAAAGTTGACTATTCGATTTATATTGAATATTAATAAATTGTACAATATTTATACAAGGTCTGAAATGGAGAAAACAAATTGGAATCGAAATGGGATTGCAAAATAAAAGCTAAGGTGAGATCTTCTCACTCAAAAATATATTTGGATTACAGTTATTGTTTGTTGACTGTTTGGATGTGATATTGGATATAGTAGGATATATCTATATATATATAGCAATATATACATATTGGCATATGTATATATTGGATTGATTGATTTCCCGCCTCGTATAGCGGATGAGACCCTATTGCGCCGTTAGTAAGCGGATGATTTTTTATAAAACCCATATACCGCGATATTCCACCTCGAAGTGGAATTGGTATTGTGCTAACATCTGTGGATGCAGGGAAACAGGTTGGAGGGATCCAACTGGATTCCTCACCAGTATTTATTTATTTACAGATATTGATGTATATTCTGTTATCATATTGATATATGATGTTTGTTGTTGTGATTGACTAATTGGTGCTGTTGCATCATCGGATTCAGTTTTGAAGTTTAAAAATAACGACTTTTACTCTAAGAGATTTTTAAAGTGATTTTTGAAAGTATACATTTATTTCATTTTTAATTGATTTATAAACGTTCAACTTTTAAAGTTATAGAAATTATGATTTTTGGTGAAATATAACCAAAGTGTCGTTTTTGAAATAAAAGTCGATTTATTTATAAAATGGTTTAAGTTGGGATTTTTGAATAACTATAAACGATTCGTATAAAAGATTTATAAAATTGATATCTATGAAATTGAAAATATTGAAATTATAAAATGAGTTTTTATAAGTGTTAAAAATGAAATATTATGGAATCCGTAAGTGAATGAAATTTATAGATTTATAAATTGTGAAGTTATAAAATGGATGAAGTTGTAGAATAAAGGATTTATAAGTAATTTACTTATAAATTGGATTTTTGTCTTTAAATGGAATATTGATCGAATTTGTAAATAAAAGGAGATTTATTAAATCGAAGTTGTTAGAAAATAGAAATAGAATTTATAAACGTTGTTTTATAAATTCGAAGTCAATCAAAATTGATGAATTTAAATATAGAGATTATTAAGGGAATTTTATCCACGATTTTGGATAGCGGATAATTCTTGAAATAAAATGTGTAGAAAATATTGAAAATTTGGTTAGTGAAGTATATTCACGATTTTGGACAGTGAATATATATTATTAAGTAAAATGAATCTGGTCTTGGGAAAGTGATATTGAAATAGAATGAAAACGATTTAACGATGTTTTCAAAAGTGTTTAATATCGAAATCATAGATTTCAACATTTATTGTTGAAATAGACGTTTTCGAGAAATAAGGAAATGGTGGACTATAACACTGTTGTTATAGTAAATGATTTCCGAAAGGAAATGTTTTTATCTAGTATTGGGATTTATATATCTATTTTAATTCCGAATCCCTATACTAGTGATTTTGAGTCGTCGTAACGATGTTTTACGTAACATTCAATTTGACTCAAATAGATGTTGTTAAAATAAACGATTTCCTTAAAGAATGGAATATATACTTAACATTTATTTAAGTATATCGAATATTTTCAAATGATTGAAAATAAATAGATTTGTGAATTACTTATTATTAAATAAGTACGGAAATGTTTTCCAATGTGAAATGAAACGTTTTGAGATTTTATCTTCTTAAAGATAAATTGAAATTGAATATTGAAACCAATTGAAAATCGTATATCAATAGATATTTTGAAATATAAATTCACTATGGAATTTATAAAAGAAAGGGGAATTGTTTAGAAAAATAAATATTGATTTATTTTTGAAGTGTGGAAATTTTATATCTAGTAAAGATATTTTGGAAAATAAATAATTTGGAAAATTATTTGGAATCTGATGATGTTGCGCATCTTTATTGATAGTTAAATAACCGACTATCAATAATTACCTTGAATGGGTATTTGTTGTGAATTGGATGAATTTGAATGCCACACTTATTTTTGAATAAGCGCTCACTATTCGGGTTAGCCGGGAAAGGACCATGGGGTCGTATAACCCATTCCGAATATGTGATACGTCGTTGTGAATTGCATTTGATGACCAGTGTTGAAGACCGGATATTTGTGAAAACGGAAGGATTACCGTCGAGTTACTCTACATCGGTTGATCTCCGATTTAGAGGTTTTATCACCCTTAGTGACGGGAAGTCCGGACGTGATTGGAAATTATCCGGATTTGCAAGGGCTTCGTGAGAAGTGCCTTCGGTTCTGTTCGATCCCGGAACAGACTTGTATGGATTGTATGTCTGACATTACACTTTGAGATATAAAGCTGATTTCTTTCAAATACATATCTGTTGGTGGCGGAGAATTTATTCTCTTAGCTTAACACCCTTCTCTGAGACGTACGAGCTCAGAGGTTATGTAGTTGAAGTTATCAGCGATATATCACAATTTGGTAATGTGTGAGTGTTGCTGTGTGATGATCAGTGTTTGATCATTTGTGATATGATCATTTGTTTGATCATTTATCTTTGTGATCATAGGTTGATCATCTGTTGACCCAAAGCATGGCTTTGTGACAAAGCGTAGCTTTGTGGACGAGACTTCGTCAGGGCCTCAACAACCCGGAAATGGTCGAAACAGGAATGTTGCGGCAAGGTTATGAGGGTCGCGCCCTTTAGGGTATGTCATTTCCTTCTGGAAAGGGGTGGTATCATGGTATGGATCCCAGATACTTACTCATGTGGATACACTTATTTATTATGTGTGATGTTGGATACCGAGCGCTCGGATAAAGGTCCCAAAGGACCGGGGGATGGCATATTCGTGAGTTACCTGTTACAGGGGTAACCCGGCCTTGTTTGGCAGAGAGCAGTTTTTCTCTCGAAGCGTCCCGCCAGAGGCATTTCCTTCGTGGCATAGGAAGTTCCTTAGCCTGACCATTTGTTGGAAATCCATCTTCCAAATACGAACTTTGTATGGTTTTAGTTGTAGAACCTGCCATCTAATATGGTAGCTATAGTAGGCATAATATAATGGTACCTATGCTGGCTAAGATTTATATTCTACTTTTCAAATTGTTTTCCACTATGCACTAATAATAATATCCAATTGATTTTGCGTAGTAAGCATCTTTGACTATCATAAGAAGAAATCTCCTCCAATTCTGCGTTTGCATTGTGTGTGTGGCGGGAGGTCTTATGGTAGTTTCATTTTCCAAAAGCATTGCGGATTTCAATGTTTAAAAGCCTTTTGTGTTTGTTTAAAGATAAACTGTTTTTGTTGCTTACACCAGTCCCACGACTGACTCGGAGTTTATTGTTTCCTTTCCTAAACTCTGGGTGCCCACTATTTTCCACACGGGCAGTCTAGAGTTATGTTATCAGGATATTCTGGAGCTTTGGAGATAAGCTGGATGACGAGACGTAGTATTTGTATCTGATATTATTTATTCCGCTGTGTATTCTGTATGAGGACAAGTTTATATAACTGTCCATTGTTGTATTGAGTTGTATATTGACTCTGATTGATGTATGTATAAACTGATATAGTTCTTTGTTTTAAAGACTAATGATTATCTATTATATATTGTTCCGCTGCGATATGTGAGATTCTGATATTGTTTCTGTTCTGATGTTGTTCTGTTGTTCTTCTTTTCTTTTTCTTCTATCTTTTCTTCTACCCCTTCTTTCTTAAAACCATAATGGTTCGGTTTTTCGTTCACCTTGTGTAAATCGATGGAGATTAGTGTCTATTCAAGGGGTACGGAAAAGCGGGTCATTACAAAGTGGTATCAAAGCATCCGGTTAAGCGACAACCCTGCTATGTTGGGTGTTACTCATTAGAGATAGAGTCAGTAGTACTCTAGAATGAGTTGAGTGTAATAATAGATATGAGCGCGTATTTGTTAGTGAATATGAAATTGTTTTGTATTGCGTTGACTTATCGGTTGATTGTTTATGAATTCTGGTCGGTGCAGTCTAGCTAACTGTAATCGATAGGGGTTTCTAAACTCTTAAACAAGATAAACCGACACAGTATTGTTTTAAATAGGGTAAATGAAATAATTTTGCCCAAAACTATTTTTGTATACAAAAGGAATAATTTTCTATGAATTATCATAGTATATGGTTGCATGGTTGTTAGGAAAGTGATAATATTAAAATGTTATCATCATTATACGAAATTGAATAAGAAATTGAAATCATAACTCCAAAGTTAAGAAATAAACCCATATACAAATGAAATTTAAGAATGTAAATTATAAATGTGACTTATAATTGGAAGTAGAATTCCAGAGAAGTATTTGGAAATGTTTTGAAAAGAATTTGAAAATTTTGGAGATTTGGAAAGTTTAAAATCTTTTTGATTTGAAAATGAATTTCAAAGGTTTTGAAAAGTATTTTGAAGGAATGAAAAGCTCTAAACTCTTTTCGGTCGCTGGAAAATAACTTCGGTAATGACTGCAGCATCACCGGTGTTCATTATCGGGTTTCCAAAAGAGGAATTGCTGCCAAATTGTTTTAAATGGAAGTTGTTTGAAAATTTGGTTTTTTGTTTTCAGAAAATTCAAAGGATAATTTGAATTGTTTTCAAAATGATTTTTTTTGAAAGGTTGAAAAGACTTTGGTATCCTATTTAAAAATATTTATGGGAATGATAATGAGTTGATAACTTATACCATTTGAATTTTTGATATAATAAATTAAAGAAAGTATAAGTGAACAAATTTGAATAAATGAAAGCGAAATTGAAAATTGGGATTCATTTTGAATTTGTAAGTAATTAAAATTGCAATTGAATTTGATTTGTGGAAAACAAAGTGAACTATTAAACTAAAATTAGTAAGTGAAGCTAATTGAATATTAACCAAATGAACAAGGTTTGGAACGAATTAAATTCAATAGTTATAAAAGAAAGATAAATGGAATTCGAATTGGAAATCCAGTTTAATATAAATGGTTATAAACCAAGATAGTGAATTGTAAATAAATTTTGGGAATGAACAAAAGAATAAAACTGGAATTGAAACTGAATATTGAAAACGAATTTGAATTGTGTGAAATAAAATGAAGTTTCAAGATTAGTTTGAAGTGAACTAAAGATAATCGATAAAATTCAATATTCAGAAGATAAATTGAATCCAAATTGGAAATGTGAATTGAATTCAAATGAAATTTGAAATGTGAAATTGAATGAAAATAGATATATAACTTCAATAGTGAATTAGAGATGATATAAGAAGTATATATTGGAAATTTTGTAATGGAATTTGCAAAATGGGTTGAATGTTGTAACTAGATATTATGGCTAGTAGGATATATAGGTGTATAAAGGAATTGGATTTGATTTCAAAGATAAATTTGAATTGCTCGACAAAAGGTAAGTATTTAAATTTCAATATGAGATTTGATGATTTCTTGTGTAGCCGCTTGGCCTTTTCTTTTTCTTTTTGAAATCTGAGAGTCCGTAGGGACGTTTTGTAGTCATGCCGTATTAGCCGCACAAAGGAGACGCTGGCGAAATTTTTCAAAAATCTCGAGTGTTAGAAAATTTTTGAGAAAATTTTGAAAGTTAAAATTTGGATTTGAATTTAAATTTGAACTTTAAAGTAAACAATGCTGTTTGAAACCTATAATTGAAATTGGAAGTTAGTTGAATTGATAACAAATCTTTAGTAGAAAGATTTGTTTTGAAAATTTGATAAAACTATTGAATTGTGAAAAATAGTAGACGAGTTAAGGACCATTTTTCCTAACTTGTAATTTCGGGACGAAATTCTTTTAAGGAGGGAAGATTGTAACGACCTAGAATTTTGAACAATTTAAATTGAAGATAATTAATTAATTTTAAAATATTTAAAAGATGGTTTGACTTGAATTTCAAATTATCAGAATAAATTGGCGATTGAATTATAAATTTTAATCTATTGAAGTTGAACAAAAATTTGGATCTTCAATTTTAAGCTGAAAAAATATATTTCAAAAGCTTTTAAAATTCGTATTGATATTACTGAAGATAATAGAAGCTTCAGAATCGAATTTGAAAATGGTTTGTTCAGTTTTGAAATTTAATCGTTTGAATTGATATTTAAAAATAGCCATCCGGGGCGCAGTCTCGGAATTCGACGAAACCAGTGTCGTTGGATCCATAATATTGTATTATTACCAAACTTCAAATTTCGTATTGATCGGAGTTAGTATGTGAGGGTACGATATATAAATACGTTGAAAATTTATGTCGAGACGTTTTGAATTTGAATTAAAATTTAATATATATTCCCATTCAACTCAACAGTTCAGCTGCTATTCTTTCAAATCGCTGGCTTTCCCTCATATCACTGCCTCCTATTCGTACAAGCAACCACTCCATCGTGTTCCCCTATTCCCCTTCCTTCGTAATTCACTTTTCAGATCGAGAAAAAAAAATTAATTTAAAATGGCCTAACATCAAATTTGCAGATCGAAAACAAATTAATGGCCACCTGCTTTCTTTCTCTTCAACCCTTTCTTCAAATTCATAGTTAAATTCAACCCAGGCTGATCGAAACGATTCAAACTCCCTCATCTTCTCACAGCAAATCGCGAATACTCCGCGTCCATTCTCCGTTCTAATCGATTTAGGCCTCGTTCGATTTTTGTTACCTAAGAAATTTTGAGTCGTCTGGGGTATGGTCGCGATCAGTTTGGCGATGGTGAGGAGCGGCATGTGACGGTGGGTTGTACGGCGGCACGTCAGTGGTGAGGCATGGTCAGTTGACTAGTTGGGGGCGCGAGGCAGAAGGCTTCGATGGATGAGGCGGCGATGTTGACGCGGCTGCGAGTTCGAATTAGGGCTCGTCTTCGCCAATTTTCGATTCGAGTCGAATGAATGGGAGGCTATCGTTCTAGTGGTGTCGCGTTTTAGGGGAGGGTAGTGTCGCGTAGTGGAGGTCGAGTAAATCTGTGGAGTCGATAGCAGTGAGGTAATTATTTATCTACTTATTTTCGAAATTTAATTTAATATATATATGTAGATTTAGGAAATTTAAATTTACTGAGATGAAATTTGTTTGCAAACTGGAAGCAAGGGTAGGGTTTCAAATTTCCGAAAGGGATATATAAAAGTTTGATTTTTATATAAATGTATATTTGTAGTTCCAAATTTAAAAAGAAAAAAATGTTTACTGTTAGTTTTAAAAATTCCAGAAGTTAACTTTTTAAATATTGGATTATTAATTCAGTTAAGTTTACAGATAGTTGTTTGAAAATAATTGACTAAGGTAATTCCTTTTGTTTAAGTCACTTATTTAAAATTCAGATTAGCTACTAAAAATAATTTAATAAAGGGAACTTAGTTTTAAAATTTTAAATTGAAGTTAGATAATTTATTAAAAAGAGAAATTTGTCAATTAAAACTATCAAAACGAAAAGTTGATTATTCGATTTATATTGAATATTAATAAATTGTACAATATTTATACAAGGTCTGAAATGGAGAAAACAAATTGGAATCGAAATGGGATTGCAAAATAAAAGCTAAGGTGAGATCTTCTCACTCAAAAATATATTTGGATTACAGTTATTGTTTGTTGACTGTTTGGATGTGATATTAGATATAGTAAGATATATCTATATATATATATATAGCAATATCTACATATTGGCATATGTATATATTGGATTGATTGATTTCCCGCCTCGTATAGCGGATGAGACCCTATTGCGCCGTTAGTAAGCGGATGATTTTTTATAAAACCCATATACCGCGATATTCCACCTCGAAGTGGAATTGGTATTGTGCTAACATCTGTGGATGCAGGGAAACAGGTTGGAGGGATCCAACTGGATTCCTCACCAGTATTTATTTATTTACAGATATTGATGTATATTCTGTTATCATATTGATATATGATGTTTGTTGTTGTGATTGACTAATTGGTGTTGTTGCATCATCGGATTCAGTTTTGAAGTTTAAAAATAACGACTTTTACTCTAAGAGATTTTTAAAGTGATTTTTGAAAGTATACATTTATTTAATTTTTGAATTGATTTATAAATGTTCAACTTTTAAAGTTATAGAAATTATGATTTTTGGTGAATGGTTTAAGTTGGGATTTTTGAATAACTATAAACGATTCGTATAAAAGATTTATAAAATTGATATCTATGAAATTGAAAATATTGAAATTATAAAATGAGTTTTTATAAGTGTTAAAAATGAAATATTATGGAATCCGTAAGTGAATGAAATTTATAGATTTATAAATTGTGAAGTTATAAAATGGATGAAGTTGTAGAATAAAGGATTTATAAGTAATTTACTTATAAATTGGATTTTTGCCTTTAAATGGAATATTGATCGAATTTGTAAATAAAAGGAGATTTATTAAATCGAAGTTGTTAGAAAATAGAAATAGAATTTATAAACGTTGTTTTATAAATTCGAAGTCAATCAAAATTGATGAATTTAAATATAGAGATTATTAAGGGAATTTTATCCACGATTTTGGATAGTGGATAGTTCTTGAAATAAAATGTGTAGAAAATATTGAAAATTTGGTTAGTGAAGTATATTCACGATTTTGGACAGTGAATATATATTATTAAGTAAAATGAATCTGGTCTTGGGAAAGTGATATTGAAATAGAATGAAAACGATTTAACGATGTTTTCAAAAGTGTTTAATATCGAAATCATAGATTTCAACATTTATTGTTGAAATAGACGTTTTCGAGAAATAAGGAAATGGTGGACTATAACACTGTTGTTATAGTAAATGATTTCCGAAAGGAAATGTTTTTATCTAGTATTGGGATTTATATATCTATTTTAATTTCGAATCCCTATACTAGTGATTTTGAGTCGTCGTAACGATGTTTTACGTAACATTCGTTTTGACTCAAATAGATGTTGTTAAAATAAACGATTTCCTTAAAGAATGGAATATATACTTAACATTTATTTAAGTATATCGAATATTTTCAAATGATTGAAAATAAATAGATTTGTGAATTACTTATTATTAAATAAGTACGGAAATGTTTTCCAATGTGAAATGAAACGTTTTGAGATTTTATCTTCTTAAAGATAAATTGAAATTGAATATTGAAACCAATTGAAAATCGTATATCAGTAGATATTTTGAAATATAAATTCACTATGGAATTTATAAAAGAAAGGGGAATTGTTTAGAAAAATAAATATTGATTTATTTTTGAAGTGTGGAAATTTTATATCTAGTAAAGATATTTTGGAAAATAAATAATTTGGAAAATTATTTGGAATCTGATGATGTTGCGCATCTTTATTGATAGTTAAATAACCGACTATCAATAATTACCTTGAATGGGTATTTGTTGTGAATTGGATGAATTTGAATGCCACACTTATTTTTGAATAAGCGCTCACTATTCGGGTTAGCCGGGAAAGGACCATGGGGTCGTATAACCCATTCCGAATATGTGATATGTCGTTATGAATTGCATTTGATGACCGGTGTTGAAGACCAGATATTTGTGAAAACGAAAGGATTACCGTCGAGTTACTCTAAATCGGTTGATCTCCGATTTAGAGGTTTTATCACCCTTAGTGACGGGAAGTCCGGACGTGATTGGAAATTATCCGGATTTGCAAGGGCTTCGTGAGAAGTGCCTTCGGTTCTGTTCGATCCCGGAACAGACTTGTATGGATTGTATGTCTGACATTACACTTTGAGATATAAAGCTGATTTCTTTCAAATACATATCTGTTGGTGGCGGAGAATTTATTCTCTTAGCTTAACACCCTTCTCTGAGACGTACGAGCTCAGAGGTTATGTAGTTGAAGTTATCAGCGATATATCCCAATTTGGTAATGTGGCATGCTGAGTGTTGCTGTGTGATGATCAGTGTTTGATCATTTGTGATATGATCATTTGTTTGATCATTTATCTTTGTGATCATAGGTTGATCATCTGTTGACCCAAAGCATGGCTTTGTGACAAAGCGTAGCTTTGTGGACGAGACTTCGTCAGGGCCTCAACAACCCGGAAATGGTCGAAACAGGAATGTTGCGGCAAGGTTATGAGGGTCGCGCCCTTTAGGGTATGTCATTTCCTTCTGGAAAGGGGTGGTATAATGGTATGGAGCCCAGATACTTACTCATGTGGATACACTTATTTATTATGTGTGATGTTGGATACCGAGCGCTCGGATAAAGGTCCCAAAGGACCGGGGGATGGCATAATCGTGAGTTACCTGTTACAGGGGTAACCCGGCCTTGTTTGGCAGAGAGCAGTTTGTCTCTCGGAGCATCCCGCCAGAGGCATTTCCTTTGTGGCATAGGAAGTTCCTTAGCCTGACCATTTGTTTGAAATCCATCTTCCAAATACGAACTTTGTACGGTTTTAGTTGTAGAACCTGCCATCTAATATGGTAGCTATAGTAGGCATAATATAATGGTACCTATGCTGGCTAAGATTTATATTCTACTTTTCAAATTGTTTTCCACTATGCACTAATAATAATATCCAATTGATTTTGCGTAGTAAGCATCTTTGACTATCATAAGAAGAAATCTCCTCCAATTCTACGTTTGCATTGTGTGTGTGGCGGGAGGTCTTATGGTAGTTTCATTTTCCAAAAGCATTGCGGATTTCAATGTTTAAAAGCCTTTTGTGTTTGTTTAAAGATAAACTGTTTTTGTTGCTCACACCAGTCCCACGACTGACTCGGAGTTTATTGTTCCCTTTCCTAAACTCTGGGTGCCCACTATTTTCCACACGGGCAGTCTAGAGTTATGTTATCAGGATATTCTGGATATTCTGGAGCTTTGGAGATAAGCTGGATGACGAGACGTAGTATTTGTATCTGATATTATTTATTCCGCTGTGTATTCTATATAAGGACAAGTTTATATAACTGTCCATTGTTGTATTGAGTTGTATATTGACTCTGATTGATGTATGTATAAACTGATATAGTTCTTTGTTTTAAAGACTAATGATTATCTATTATATATTGTTCCGCTGCAATATGTGAGATTCTGATATTGTTTCTGATTTGATGTTGTTCTGTTGTTCTTCTTTTCTTTTTCTTCTATCTTTTCTTCTACCCCTTCTTTCTTAAAACCATAATGGTTCAGTTTTTCATTCACCTTGAGTAAATCGATGGAGAATAGTGTCTATTCAAGGGGTACGGAAAAGCGGGTCATTACATTCATTCTTTTGGCAGCGAAATTCGGTGGCGCTTATGCCTACAGTTATATGGGTTTTTGCTGTGATAGCAACGTAAGGCCCGGGTATAACTGCGGTCTGTAGCGGGTTCCATAGCGTAATCGAGGGGCGTGGAGACATATAATTATTTATGGATTTTGCCGGGACGACAACGTAACCATCTAGTTAACTACGACCATGGATGGGGGTGATGATTTCCAAAGCATTCTCACCAAAGATATTTCCTCTAATTTTAAAAATGTTTTCGATATTTTCAATAAAATTATTTTTTTCAAGTATTTTCACTAGGTGTTGAAATGGGTCTGCTAAGTACTTATAGATTTTCAGTCCTACGCCTGATCAACGTATGACCGAATTTCTTTGAGAACAAGGATGGACTTGTCGAAACATCGAGTTATAAAAGTATTTTTATAAAAACTATTTTAGTAATATTATATAGATACTAAAAAGTGTTTAAAAAAAATATTTATCTAATTTTAAGCATTTTCATAAATTCTGGTTCGTTCCTTTTCGAGGACGAAAAGATTCAAAGGGGGGAGGAATGTGATGACCCGGATTTTTGGACGTCTGTTAATCGAATAATTAACTGATTAAACATCAGGATATTAACTTTATAAGTCGAATACATGAGTGCTGGTATGTAAGGTATCTGGATATATAATTTGATTTAAGGTTATAATAAATATTGAATTGTAAAATCTCTGGGGATGATAAATCTTATGGTAAATAAATAAATAACATATTTCACCATTTAAATTAAGATAAAATAATCATAACTAAAAATACATAAATATATATAGATAAATATATACAAACTTATCATTTTAAAAACAAATAAGACTTTTGGCCATTTACTATTTATTTATATATATATGTGTATTTTGGAAGGAAACTATGATTTGAAAATTTACAATAAAGTCTTCCAAAAATATTTAAAATAAAATCTATCTTATTCACATTTAATTAAATCAAAGCTCTACCTTATTAACAATTGATCTAGATATGTATATATATGGATGTAATCTAGATAATAAAGTTTAAAGTAAAATCAATCTTATCAATACCTAGTATAAGTATAAAAAAATATATGAATATAAATTAAGTTTTTAATAGTTTAAACTTAAAATAGAAATAAAAAATAAGAATTTATGTTAGAAATAGAAATAAGTATATAAGTTAAATTATATGGTTACATGAGAACATAAAGTAAATGCATAAGATAATTCTAGAATATATACACTATGGAAATACATGTAAATATGCAAGAAAATAAGACAAAAATATAAATATATATATGTACAAATATAATCAATGGGATAAGTATGCTATCATTTCAGCCTCCTTATGAAGAAAAAAATCTCTGACCAAGTTTTGTACCAGTCAATACCTATCCCTGTAAAACCTTTCCTATATACATATTCTTCTTATTCTATTTTCGTTCATCAAAACTAAGTATACCAGATAATAATCTTACAACTGAAGCTTAATATCAACTCAACTAAACAACAACTCAGCTCAACAAATTCAAAGCTTTGAGTTTCCAGTCTCCAGATCAACTCCAAGTTCCAGAGAAAATCAAAACTGTTCTCTGTTTTTAAGTTGAACAGGTGAGTAAACTCAACTTTATTTTGTCTTAAATCTGGTTGCATGAATAAATCATCAATGTTTGATGTAATAATTGTTTGCATGATGATGAATTGTATGTCTAAATATTTGAATGTGCATGTTATATAAACCGTTGGCTCTGTTTTTGATTTTCAGGTTTCAAAACTTAAAACAACTCAAGATCTTCTTCCCTAAATCTTTTTAGGCTTCAATATACAAACAAAATTTGTGTGTAATATCAAATATAGATTTTAAAAATGTTTTAATGATTCATCTAAAGTTAGTTTAAACAAGCAGGAAGAAGAACAGTAAAAAAACTTTGATATACCAAAATCTCAACATGATTAATTTGTTATTTCAGGATTGTAATTAGATCAGTTATCAAATTTTATGATTTTTAAAATAAAAATCATAAATTTTAGTTTGGGATCGGGATAGTATTTGGGGGTTGACCAAAATATGGGTTTCAAACAAATTCTGGTGACAGGAGAATCTCTGGTAGTCGGGGTCACTGCTAGAGGAGGTCGGGGTGTAGGAGAGTTCGGCAAAAATGCCAGGTGGATTTATCATCACCTGTAGCATCGGCGATCGGTCGATTTTTGTTTTAACCCTAAAATGGTCGAGTCTGGAAACTTGATCGTTGTGGCGTCAGGGTTGATTCGAGTTGCTTGAGATTTTGTGGATAGCAGCTTAGAAGGTTAGTGGAGATGTAGCCGGAGTTACAGCATTGTCTGGTGGTCGAAGACGTGGATTCGAGGCAGTTTCTGGTGATGGTATTGGTTCCTGTATCGACTGAGTGGCTCGTTTTTAATCACGAGCTCGTGATGATGTTTGAGTCGTCGGGGTTGTTTGTAGGGGTGTTTGTCGACGAGACGAAGGTGTCGTCAATGGTCGGTATAGCCTCGGCCGATGGTGCATGTGCATGGGGGTGTCAGCGGCATCTGTAGGTTGGATTGTGAGTTTGACTCAAAGGCAGGATCGGGTTTTGGGGGTAGTGACTCGAGTTTGTACTCGAGTAGTTTGTGGGTGGTAAGCCTACAGTATTTTTAAACTAAAATAAATCTAGGTTTTTGAAAATGGGAAAGAAGAAAGGTTTGGCCTCGGGAGTGTTTTTGTGTAGACTCGAAGTAGATGTTAGTTTGTCTCGGGAAGTACACGGGAAGAACTCGGGTACTATGATTTCCAGTTTTTTTAAAACTTTAACAATCTAAGTTAAATTGATTTCTGAATTTACTCTTTATCAAATAATGATTTTTTGTGAAGTTAGAATGTGTAGTTAAAGGTTTTGAAAGTAAAATATTTTAAATTAGTTAAGTTTAAAAAAAAATGTTTAAACTTATATTTTAAAAAGTTTATTTTAAATAAAACTTAACAAAGTAATTAAAGATGTTAATCAAAGGTTTTGGGGTTTGAATAATTATATTGGAATGATTATTCAAAATATTTTTAAATGTTTCAAATAGAATTTGATGATGTGATTAAGTAAGATAAGTGATTTATCTTAAGCGAATTAAGGCATTGAGCAATTAAGAGATAATTACTTATTGTAAGTAATTTAAGGATAGTCAAGTAATTAATTAAGATAAATGGTTTATCTTAAAGTAAATTAAGGCCTTGGATAATTAATGATTAATTAAGTTAATGAAGTAATTAAAAGGAAATTGATTAATTAATGATTAAGGATTAATTAATAATTAAGAGTTAGTTAATTAACGAGTGTGGTTAAGTAAAGGATAATTAATCAATGTAAGTGATTATAGGATAATTAATTTGAGTAATTAATTAAGGATAAATGTAATTAATGTGAACGGGTGAAGGTTAATTAATTTGTGTTATTAATTAAAGACTAATTACTTAATGTAATTAAAGAGGAAAATTAAGGGATGATTAATTAATGGTTTGTAATTAATTAATGTTAAGTAAGCATGATTAAAAGTGATTAAAGGAATTAATTCAATTCAATTTAATTTATTAAATTAATTGGAATAGTGTGACTAATTAATCTTGCTTATGAATGATTGAATGATATTAAATGCCTTGGATTATTGATATTTCTGATATGGAATGTTTTGTAATATGATTGGGTTGAACAGTGATAATGTGTATATCTATCGAGATGAATTGCTGTATAAGTGACATCCTGTGTTTTAAGTTTGAATTGTATTTCATTTGAATAACTTGGGTTAAGATGGCATGGCACTCGAAAAGACCGGGGTCGGGTATCAGTAAATACCCGAAACCACTTCGATTCTTTATAGATTGATTTGTGTAATCAATTGACTGGAATGGAATGATTTAAGTGAATTGGATCATTTAACCTAAGTTTTGGTACTTAGAAATTGATGTGTGATATAAGTGTTGTCTATACTAAACTTGTGAATTTGTAAATTGACACGAGTTACCCCAGGTTTTATGTAAGTTTTATGCTGTTGTATTCCATGATTAGATGGATTTACTCATGCTAGTTTCCAGCCTGACCCGGGTGTTACTTTGGTGTAATGCTCGGGTCAGACCGAGTATTACAGATTTTCAGGTAAGGACGTTCTGGAGCTCAGGAGACGAGCTGGATGGCAGGAACGTATGGAGTGTTTCCCCTGTGATATGTTGATTCGTATATGTCCAGTGATGGTGTATGTGTGTAACTCTGATGTATTAAAATATAATTGTCAGATACAATATTCTTTGTAAACTGGTATTATTTGATAATATATTTTAATCCACTGCGAATGTGAGAATCTGTGTTGTGTTTCTGTTTCTTCATCTTCTATCTCTTTCTTCTTTTTCTAACTATCTGAAATTTTCGGGATCAGAAATTTCGGGTCCTTACATTTGGTATCAGAGCAGAAGGTTAAGCGAGAACCTTGGCTCTGGTGGGGGATACTCATTAAGTATAGGGTCGATGGTACCCTAGAATGAGTTGAGTGTATATGTATATATGAGAGCGTACTTGTTATTTTCTTATATAAAGATTTTAAATGATTTTATACGAGAATATATTTTGATATATATAAAGCAATATTTCTTACTAATAAATGTTAAGGTAATTGGTTGTTAAAAATGATTGGAATTAAATTAAGTGGTAACAGAAATACAACCAAATTGAAATTAAATAAAGATAAGTTTGAAATAGATTCAAACTAAAATTAAAATCTTGAATTTGGGAAGGAGTTTCAGAATAAGATAAAAATGAATTGGTATCCAGATATGATAATCTTGGGTATCATCATAAATAGTTATTGTGTTTAATAATGATATATTTGTTAATAAGTAAGCCAAATGAAGTAAACTTTTAAGATGAGTATAACTTCTAAATAGAAGTGGGTTTTAAATTGTGAAATTTTAAAACCTGTCTAGAAACATTTGAATTGTTACAAATTGTTAAGAGAAATTTGTTTTGAATTAAAAACCAAAGGGGGTTTAAAATTTAAGGATAACTTGGTGTGTAAAGAAAATAATATGTATATATGAGGAATATACATAATATCAAATGACATCAAGAACATCGTAATGATTCCAATCGTATACTTGGTTTATAGTACTAGTGACATCTTAAATGTGTCACAACTTCTCGAATAGGAATCTAATGGGCGTTAATGTACGTCCCATACCATACATTCGCACCTATTGGTTTACTAATCATCAGTCAATGTCACATTAGAAAACGTTCATAAAAATCCAAATCAGCATACACCGCCTCGTCTCATAGGCGAGTGTAAAGCACCCAACTCATTGTGTCTCAGACTTTGATGAGTTTAAAGTGGCATTGAGACTTATCTCATTTCATCGACAAGTAAAAATCCATCTAAACATCCAAACCATCATCAATCTATCATAAAAATCCCGCCTCATGTCCTTGGCAAGTAGAAATATCATAAAACAGTATTTCAAAGCAGATTCAACAGTACAAGTCCGATATTAAGCAATGAGGCGAAAATGATTGAAATAGAATTTAAATAAAATTTAAATTCTAAAAATTTCCAAAATCATGCCAATCCGTTGTCGGTTAAAATGACTTAACATTCATTATCAAATATATCCATACAATATTCAAAATCATCGAAATATGCAGTGAAACAGTTAACGAAAGCGCAAATAGGGGGAAAAGAACATTCTACCAAGCAACTGAGTTTTTGGCTTACTTTGGACAGTGATCCGGGGTATCAAATCAGCCCGGATTTCAGCGAAATTTTGCTGCATTATACCATGACATGAGAAATATAACCTATCTAAAATTTGGAGCAATTCGCTGCAAAGTGAAAGAGTTATGATTTTTCAAACATAAAACTTTTCAGCAAGCACAAAACAACAAGATTTTAGGCTGTTTTGAATCAACGATTTTCTAAATCAAAATAGATCGAATTCTATGAAAATTTCCAGAAACATTGTATAGTCTAACTACTACAACATATCAAAAATTTGGAGCAATTGGCTATAAATTGAAGAAGATATAATTTTTTGAAAATGATGCTTTTTCGGCCAATAAACAGAGATCGATTTTTGGCCGATTTCAACCATCAATTTTCTATATCAAAACAACTCCAAATTCAATAATAATTTCCAAAAACACAATCCAAGTAGTGCAACATATCATAAGTTGGGAGCCATTGGCTGTAAATTGAAGAAGATATAATTTTTTCAAAATGATGCTTTTTCGGCCAATAAACAGAGATCGATTTTTGGCCGATTTCAACCATCAATTTTCTATATCAAAACAACTCCAAATTCAATAAAAAATTTCAGAAATATTGAACAGTCCAACTACTGTAACATATCAAAAATTGAGAGTCATTGGCTTTAAATTGAAGGAGATACGAATTTTTGAACATGGTGCTTTTTTAGCCAACAAAAGAGAAAACCAATTCAATAAATTAAGCAATTCAAGCAACAAATTGATAGCAAAATTTGATATTTTTCTTAGCTTGCTGTAAGAAAACTCTTACCTTACTTACCAAATAGTTTTAGCAAGAAATAATAGCGATTTGAAAGAAAGTTGTGATCTTTGGCGAAGATAGACGCCCTAAGAACCTGTAGAAACTTGAAAATAGACATGCAAAACAAACATAAGCAAAAAAAAGACAATTCACATCTCAAGTTCTCAAATTTTGATGAAATCTATTTGGTATTGGAAGGAGATTACCTTTCTATTCTTGATTTAGATGATTTCTCTTTGAAATTTGAAGAAAATTGAGTGGAAATTTGATTTAGTTTGAGGAAGCCATTATTTTCTCTTTATGTTTTTACTGTATGAATGTTTTAGGAAGAAGGAGATACAATTTACGTACAACTCTTTTCTCACCAGAAGGATCTAGAGAATGGGCTTTGGATCCCATCCAAACCCTTTAAGCCCAAATAAAACATTAAATAAAAACAAAGATATGTACATATTTCCACTTAATATAACACTATATGCATATAACAACTCATTTTCAAGCCAAATAAAATGCATACACTAATTTGTTTTGAAATAAAATAGTTATTGTCACAAAATGAAATTTATTTTAACAATAAAAAGTTATTTTAACAATAAAACACCATTTTAAACAATATTTAAACAATTCACACAATTTTAGTGTAAAAACACTATTTTTAAAATATAACTTGATCAAAAATTATTCTATTAGTCAAATAAATTGTAATAAATCATTCTAACACTTTTAAAACAACAAAATAATATTTTCACAGAATATTTCATCTTTTATTTTAATAAAAGACATGTTTTCTTCATATTTTTCCTCTTATATTCAATAAAAAGGATAATATTGGCAATAATTACCAATATTATCACATTAACTTAATTAAAATACAATAAATGATTAATTTCACTCTAGAACCTCAAAATAAAGTTTTTAAAACTTTATTTCCATCATTTTGGATTTATTTCAACAATTAAATGTTGAATTACATCGCTTGGTAAATTTATTAACTCAAATTTACCTAAATTCCAATATTTTCCATTTTATTTAACCAAAACACCAAACAATGAATTTTTAAACCCAATATTTAACTCCATACATATTGTTTATTTAAAATTCACAATTTAAACCAAATTTATTTCTCCATTATATTCTATTCACCATATTAAATTATAACTATCATTATAATTTAATATCATCAGTAATTTCCAATACCAGGGTTGTTACAACCATGGTGTGCTGAGGAGGTTTTTGGACTTGTTTGAAGAAGAAGAGGTTGTAGAACAAAAGAGAAAGGTGTTTAAACAAGTTTAAGACATTTTAAAGTGGAAAGAAATGATTTTTAAACTTTTCAAAGAAACATGGAAGCCATTAAAGAGATTTAAGAAGCTTAGAAAAAGAGATGGAGTTGAAAATAATAATTGAAATAATACACCTTGCTTGCCACATCATCAACGTTCATCTCCATCCTATCCTTACTATGTTACACACGCCACGCCACCATGAAGACCTCTCCCTTTTACCCACTAGACAAAACACTTCACCTTGTACTAAGATGTGAAATGATAATGACATTTCCTTATTCTTTTTATTTAATTTTTTTATTAAATTGAAAATTGTCACATCTTATTTTCTTACTTTAAGTAAACATATATTTTATCTTATTATATTACTAACCACACATTTTAAAACATATTGGATAATAGGATGATCTTGTACCATGATGTTATGTGTTGATGTGACATTAAATAACTTATATTTGTTTTAATTTTTAAACTTGAAAATTGTCACATCTTTTACTTACTTAAGTACACACATATATTTATATCTTCAAAACACTTAATTAAATAGACATTAATTTTATAAGTGTGTGTTTAAATATATTAAGGTGTTTTACAACCTTTTAAACAACTTTTAAATGATCAAAAATCAGGATTTTTGAAAACGCTTTCTGGTCACATTTTCTAATTTCCCTTTTAATTAATTATTTTTGTAAAACAAATTCAAAAAGGAATTTCTACCATTAGTTGTAAATTAAAAGAGGGTTATTTTAATTATTAAAACCATTAATTAGATATTTAAAATTAATTAAATATTCACAAATCAAAGTGATATCTAAGTCATTACATTCTTCCACTTTAAAAGAATTTCATCCTCGAAATTTCACCACATGAATACCCAATATTATTCATAAGTTCGCATGATATTCATAGATCATCCATATGAAAAATCTGATCCGATCTCCACTTGAATACATAACTTCACTTCTAAACTAGTATCACTCACACGATTTACTAATGCGGACTCCGATTAGGATTCTTGGCTAGAAACCTCCATTTTCCTTACATAACCATATACTTGATAGAGAAATTTGGTTCCCTAGCAAGAACCTGCACCAAGTGCTCGCCGTCAAAATCGAGTGATAAATCCTTATCCGAAATGGTGCAATACACCATAAGTCATGTACTCGAATCTTGGATCGAGAACTATATGAGAAAGGGAAATTGTAACAACCCGGGATTTGCATTACCAATTAATAAATAAAAGTTAGGATTTTTATTTATTTTAATGAAGCATAAAAGGATTTGGAATAACAAAATTTATTTGAAAAAGACTATTTTAATTAAATGGGAAATATGAGATTTTAAAATGAGGATAAAATGTTATTTTTGGAAAGTTAAATATTTTAGTAGAGATTTTAAAACGGGTTTGGATAAGAAAAATGAGTTTTATAAACATATATGAACACTTAGACTAATTGTTGGAAACATGTAAATAACTCTCTTCTTATTGGGTTACTAAACCTAGCCCAATAACCCACCCTAAACCTCCTCTATAAATTATCTCAAACTCTCCTAACCTCATTCATTCATCCCTAATCAAAACCCTAATCATTTCCTAAAGCTTTCATAACAAAAATGGCATCTATCTTCATCTCCTTCTAGTTTTAGCTTATGCAAGTCATTCTATGCAAAGGTAATGCAAATACACACCTCAAATCCATTTTTATATCTTTCTTATTTCTGAAATTGATTTGGTAACACATGTTTTATGTGTTTTTTGATCTTATAGCCTCCTAATCATCTTTTGCTAACTTGGGTTGATGCTATAATAGTCTTTGTTGCTTTCAAGAGAGGTATATTGCTAAAAACCTCTTCTAATATGTGTTTAATCATCTTTTGATTTTGGTAATCAGTTAGTAACACATGTTTTATTATGTAACATGTGAATCATAGCTCTTTGATCATCTTTGCTTTCATTTGGGGTGTGCACATAAGGTACTTGTAGTATATGCTAGCTGAAATTATAATTAGTTTATTGCTGTTAGTAAATTAGGCATATCTCATTCATCTTAAATCGGAATTAAGATTTTCTTGAAGTTCTGGAAAGCATATTCTGTATCCTATAATTTTATGTTTTAAGCTTTGCCTAATTTTGTGGTTTGAATGGTCGGAATTACGTTTGTTTGTCGCTGACCTGACAACAAACACAGGGTTGATAAAATAAAACCCTGAAATTCATTTGGCCATAAGTTACTCGTTTCTTATCCAAATCTAATAATTTTGGATGTTCTGGAAAGCTTAGATTTAGTGCTAAAACTTTCATGTTTTGAGTTTCATGAAATTTCGAAGTTAATTTGATCAAAACTGTGCATTCTTACAACTATCCCGAGAGCACAACGACAGTGATATAAAATTTAGATCCGAGAATTGTTTTAGTCATAGAATTTTCATGTCTGGTCGGAATTTGACGATCTTGGTCATTCCGGAAAGCTTAGAAACTAAGCTACAACTTTAATTTTATTCATTTTGCCAGAATTTGAAGTTTACTATGCAAAAATTGTGGTTTTTCATCTCTGGCCAGTTAGTGCATAGCTATAGGCCTTAATTTCTTTTCTCCCGTTGTTTTCAGCGTAGAACCCCGACTTTGCGACACCATCCCGAGCTCGTCCTTTGTCGGATTTCATCATTTTTGGTCTTGTTAAAAAGATGAGATCGAGATCTTTAACCATGCAAAGTTTGGTTTAGATCTGGGTGCATTAGATACTTCGTTTCTATTACCGAAGTAGCACCCAGAAACTGTTTTACTCGTCGGACCAACTTTGAAACATTGTCGTTTCTCCGTTTCAAGTCGAAACCAAACGATTCTTGTTGCATATCAAAGTAGGAGTACTTTACTACGCTCCTGCAAATTTTCATCAAGATCTGAGTTCATGTGACCCTTCGACCATGTCGTTGAAGTGGGACCTTTACACTGTTTTGACACAGTAAAGTTTTATGATTTTTGTCCGACTTTGAGACGACGTCGTTTCTTCGTTTCAAGTCGGAACTTCCCGATTATTTTTGCAGTTTGGAGAAGGGATGTTGGACTATATGATTACCAATTTTCATGCCATTCGGATTCAGTTTGCTAGTCCGAATAATTTTCCGAACTTGGGTTCGCGTCATTTTTGGACTATTTTCCAACACTTAGAATATTTTCAGTGATTTTCTGGTTTTATTGATTTCTTTGAGATTTGTCTCTAGATTTCGTACACGAGTTTTATGAATTATTTTCAAAGGATTTTTCACTCCTAAATGGCTTTCGAAATTATTATATAATATTATTTTTAATTATTAAATTAATTACTCCATAATAGGAGAGTTTTCAAAAGCCGTTTTAAAGTGATTTCAAAATAAATTATAAATCCGTTTCGCACCATTATTTTCTATAATAATAACCTCACACTCACTTTTTAGCACGTCGAGCGAAGTGGAAAGGTGCTTAAATGGTTAGGAAATCTCCGACCTATGGAACCGTGTGTATTTTCTTTCCGGTTAATCCCCGACCTATTCGATTAATCGTTTTGACCTTTGGGTCTAGTTTACCGATGATACGAGGTGGACTTTTTATTGTTTGGAGTGTGAGCTTGCTATTGGTTAGTAAACCATTTAGTGCGAACGTGGGGTATGGGATTCATTGTTAACACTTTACGGGTTCCTCTCCAAGAAGTTAGTGACACATTAGCCTCTGGGCGGCCAGTACTGGACCTCTGGGTCACCACGCCTCTGGGAAACCGTCTCTGGACACCTGCTCTATGGAGCAGTTTATTTTTCGTCATGCGCCTCTGGGCCTTTATCCTTCTGGGAAGGATCTTGCCGTCTCGCATCTGTGCGAGTGATCGATCACAACTCTACAGTACTTGGCAACAACGACTCTGGTCGGTGCACGTGCAATATTGGTATTATTTGATGATTTTTATATCCATTCGAGTACCGCCATTGGGTGTTAGTTCTATGGAACCATACGATGTAAGTGCGATTGCCTTGTGGATTCACAGTGTCTCTGGACACTGCTTTTCAGTGTTGGATTTCATTGACTTTTCAGTATATCCCCATTGCTCTTTGGAGCATCGATCTTTGCTTGGGCATTGATTACAGACTCTGGTCACTCTTGGGATTATTGCCTATGGGCATCTTTTTATAGCTTTGGCTACGCCGATGATATGAGGCGATTTTATTTATTCTACACTTTGGTGTTGATTTCTCTTTGGAGATTTTTATTGTTTATTGATGATTAGGGATCGTCATTATATTCATGTGGTTCATAATATACTTCTCTTTGGATAAGTACTGTTTTATTTATGTACCGCATTATTATATATCTCAGTTATTACTGATTGTTTAGCTAGCCTGACCCGAGTGTTTTCGCTCGGGTCAGACCGAGTTGTTTCAGGTTAGGTCTCTGGACTTAGCATCTGTGCTTCCGCTAGGACATTATCTGCTATGCTGATAGATAGCGCTTTTATTTGTCCACTATTATGCTACTCTGTTATTATTCAGACTTTGATATGTGCATATTTTTGACTCACATGTGTGAGCAGTGGCTTTGTACCCACTTATAGTATTTGGATCTGTATTGATGATGTATTGTTCTGGGATTTTATATCCGTTATGTGATTCTGTTCTGTGATGTTTTATCATTTATTATTATGCTTTGTCCTGATAGATCTTTAGCCATTTGTAATTTCGTTATAAGTATTTACCGAACATGTCGAACCACTTGAAAAAAATATATAGATACCATCCTTTCGACGTATTCAGTAGATAGTTATAGCTTGATTACAAATGGTCGCTTCCACTATACTCTATTCTCCGCTTTAACAGACAGTATTAATCCCGTAATACTCTTTGTTACAGTGGGTCTCAGAGTGGGGTGTTACAGCTTGGTATCATAGCCTAGTTTCAGGAATAAGCATAATAAACACAGAACATATACACTTGGTACAATACATTTTAAATTAGATCCAAATTAAATAAAATCCCTTCCTTATGTTTATTGATAGATAAGTTAGGAATATGTATAGGAGTCCGTTATATTCCGTAGTATTCCTTAATTAATTATCTATCATTGAATCATGTCTAACTCTAATTCCCGTTACGACATGTTTGACCAATTGAGTGGTGCGAAGGTCTTCTCTCAGCTTGACCTTGCCACCGGATTCCATCAGCTACGAGTCATGGAAGACAACATTCCTCTTACAGCATTTCGCACTCGTCATGGTTCTTTTGAGTGGTTGGTCATGCCGTTCGGCTTGATGAACGCTCCGGCTTTCTTCGTCGATCTTATGAATCGAGTATTCCGGGAATACATCGATAGATTCGTTCTGGTTTTCATCGACGATATTCTTATTTATTCTAGATCCGAGGAATAGCATGCTCATCATTTGCGGATCGTCTTGGATACTCTTCGTCAGCATCAGCTTAAGGCCAAGCTCTCCAAGTGCCATTTTTGGGAGAGCAAGGTCAAGTTCTTGGGCCATATTGTATCATCTGAGGGTATTTCTGTCGATCCTGCCAAGATCGAAGCTATTCAGAATTGGAGGCAGCCCGAGAACGTTCATGATATTCGCGGCTTCCTTGGGCTGGCGGGTTATTACCGTCGGTTTATCAAGGATTTCTCTCGAGTTGCACTTCCCCTCACGACTCTGACTCGTAAGGGGGTTCGTTTTATTTGGTCTGATAAGTGTGAAGCTTCCTTTCAGCGACTGAAGGAACTTCTCACTCATGCTCCTATCCTTGTAGTTCCTGAGAGTAACCAGGATCTTGTTGTTTACACCGACGCTTATGGTAGCGGCCTCGGTGCTGTGCTTATGCAGAAAGATCGGGTAGTTGTTTACGCTTCTAGGCAGCTACGTCTGAATGAGGTTCGCTATCCTACTCATGATCTTGAGTTAGCAGCTATCGTCTTTGCCTTGAAGACGTTTCGTCATTAACTATTGGGCGAACATTTCATTCTCTACACCGATCACAAGTCGCTGAAGTATTCATTCAGTCAGAAGGATCTCAATATGAGGCAGCAGCGATGGCTCGAGTTTCTCGCCTCATATGACTTAGATATTCAGTATACCCCTGGCAAGGGTAATCATGTGGCTGATGCACTCAGTCGCAAACACTCGACAATAGTTTCTATGATGATAGCCGAGTGGGATATTCTTGAGACTCTTTCTATGTGTGATATTTGAAATCGAGCTTCGTCTTCTGATCCTCAGATCTTGTTATTCAGCTTGGAAGCTCGACCTATTCTATTGGATCGCATTGCCCTTGCTCAGCGGCAGGATCCAGACTTGTTGCGATATATTCATCTCCTTGAGTCGGGATCCAGTGATGAGACATTGTCGGATTATTCTATTGATTCTCATCGGTGTCTTCGCAGGAAGAACCGTATTTTGGTACCATCTGATTTATCACTTAAGCGTTACATTCTAGACGAGTGTCATCGCACTAAGTACACTATACATCCCGGGTCGAGTAAGATGTATGCCGACATGTGTCGCCTATTTTATTGGGAGGGCATGAAATGTGATGTTGCAAGTTATGTAAGTCGTTGCATGACTTTTCAACAGACCAAAGCTGAGCAACAGCGTCCGTCTAGTCTTCTTCAGCCACTAGAGATTCCAGTGTGGAAATGGGATCAGATATCCATGGATTTTATTGACGGTCTGCCTCGATCGAGGTCAGGCCATACTTCTATTTGGGTCATAGTCGATCGCTTGACCAAATCAGCTCATTTCATTCCTATTAAGTCCACTCGGACTGCTCCTTAGCTTGCCAAGCTATATGTGAAGGAAGTCGTTCGACTTCATGGCATTCCTAGTTCTATCGTCTGTGATCGAGACACTATCTTTACTAGTCACTTCTGGAAGTGCCTACAGTCAGCTTTAGGCTCAAAGCTGAATTTCTCGACTGCTTATCATCCTCAGACTGACGGTCAGACGGAGAGGGTGAATCGTGTTTTAGAGAATCTTTTGCGCTGTTATATTCTGGATTTCGGAGGTAGTTGGGAGGATCACTTACCGCTTGTAGAGTTCTCCTACAACAACAGCTTTCAGTCTAGTATCGGCACGATACCTTTCAAGGCTCTTTACGGAAGGCCATGTCGCTCTCCTGCTTGTTGGTTAGAATCTGGTGAGAAGCACCTTCTTGGTCCAGATTCAGTTCGGGAATCTTCTGAGAAGATTATTCTTATTCGTCAGAGAATGAAAGAGGCGCAGAACCGTCAGAAATCCTACGCAGACAACCGTAGGAAGCCTCTTGAGTTCTCCATTGGTGATCATGTCTTTATTCGGATATCTCCTATGAAAGGGGTTGTGCGTTTCAGCTCTACAGGGAAGTTGGCTCCTTGCTATGTTGGACCATTTCCTATTACGGGGAACGCATCGGCCCCATTGCTTATCGTGTGGCTCTACCTGCTCACTTCTCATGTTTCCCAGCTTCGCATGTGTGTCCGCGATCCTGATTCTATCATCGAGCCTCATATCGTGCCCGATTTGGAGATCTCATCCGATCTATCTATAGAGCAGCAACCTCTTCGTGTGCTTGATTCGGAGATCAGACGTCTTCGAAACAAAGAGGTTCCACTTGTGAAGATTCAATGGTCGTCTAATCCTAAGGACTGCACTTGGGAGACCAGAGAATCTATCGAATGCTCTTATCCTGGCTTTCTCCCATCTTCTTCTGCAGGTGAGAATTCTCTATTTTATCCCTATCACTTCTTTTGTGGATTGGACGTTATAGACGACATCTATCTTAAGGAATTGCGAGGACACAATTTTCTTAAGTGGGGGAGTCTGTAACAACCCGGGATTTGCATTACCAATTAATAAATAAAAGTTAGGATTTTTATTTATTTTAATGAAGCATAAAAGGATTTGGAATAACAAAATTTATTTGAAAAAGGCCATTTTAATTAAATGGGAAATATGGGATTTTAAAATGAGGGTAAAATGTTATTTTTGGAAAGTTAAATATTTTAGTAGAGATTTTAAAACGGGTTTGGATAAGAAAAATGAGTTTTATAAACATATATGAACACTTAGACTAATTGTTGGAAACATGTAAATAACTCTCTTCTTATTGGGTTACTAAACCTAGCCCAATAACCCACCCTAAACCTCCTCTATAAATTATCTCAAACTCTCCTAACCTCATTCATTCATCCCTAATCAAAACCCTAATCATTTCCTAAAGCTTTCATAACAAAAATGGCATCTATCTTCATCTCCTTCTAGTTTTAGCTTATGCAAGTCATTCTATGCAAAGGTAATGCAAATACCCACCTCAAATCCATTTTTATATCTTTCTTATTTCTGAAATTGATTTGGTAACACATGTTTTATGTGTTTTTTGATCTTATAGCCTCCTAATCATCTTTTGCTAACTTGGGTTGATGCTATAATAGTCTTTGTTGCTTTCAAGAGAGGTATATTGCTAAAAAAACCTCTTCTAATATGTGTTTAATCATCTTTTGATTTTGGTAATCAGTTAGTAACACATGTTTTATTATGTAACATGTGAATCATAGCTCTTTGATCATCTTTGCTTTCATTTTGGGTGTGCACATAAGGTACTTGTAGTATATGCTAGCTGAAATTATAATTAGTTTATTGCTGTTAGTAAATTAGGCATATCTCATTCATCTTAAATCGAAATTAAGATTTTCTTGAAGTTCTGCAAAGCTTATTCTGTAGCCTATAACGTTTATGTTTTGAGATTTGCCTAATTTTGTGGTTTGAATGGTCGAAATCACGTTTGTTTGTCGCTGACCTGACAACAAACACAGGGTTGATAAAATAAAACCCTGAAATTGATTTGGCCATAAGTAACTCGTTTCTTATCCAAATCTAATAATTTTGGATGTTCTGGAAAGCTTAGATTTAGAGCAAAAGCTTTCATGTTTTGAGTTTCATGAAATTTCGAAGTTAATTTGATCAAAACTGTGCATTCTTACAACTGTCCCGAGAGCACAACGACAGTGATATAAAATTTAGATCCGAGAATTGTTTTAGTCATAGAATTTTCATGTCTGGTCGGAATTTGACGATCTTGGTCATTCTGAAAAGCTTTGAAACTAAGCTATAACTTTCATTTTATTCATTTTGCCAGAATTTGAAGTTTACCATGCCAAAATTGTGGTTTTTCATCTCTGGCCAGTTAGTGCATAGCTATAGGCCTTAATCTCTTTTCTCCCGTTGTTTTCAGCGTAGAACCCCGACTTTGCGACGCCATCCCGGGCTCGTCCTTTGTCGGATTTCATCGTTTTTGGTCTTGTTAAAAAGATGAGATCGAGATCTTTAACCATGCAAAGTTTGGTTTAGATCTGGGTGCATTAGATACTTCGTTTCTATTACCGAAGTAGCACCCAGAAACAGTTTTACAATAGTGATCATTTTCAGTTATCGTCGGACCAACTTTGAAACATTGTCGTTTTTTCGTTTCAACTCGAAACCAAACGATTCTTGTTGCATATCAAAGTAGGAGTACTTTACTACGCTTCTGCAAATTTTCATCAAGATCTGAGTTCATGTGACCCTTCGACTATGTCGTCGAAGTGGGACCTTTACACTGTTTTGACACAGTAAAGTTTTATGATTTTTGTCCGACTTTGAGACGACGCCGTTTCTTCGTTTCAAGTCGGAATTTCCTGATTCTTTTTGTAGTTTGGAGCAGGGATGTTGGACTATATGCTTACCAATTTTCATGCCATTCGGATTCAGTTTGCTGGTCTGAATAATTTTCCGAACTTGGGTTCGTGTCATTTTTGGACTATTTTCCAACACTTAGAATATTTTCAGTGATTTTCTGGTTTTATTGATTTCTTTGAGATTTGTCTCTAGATTTCGTACACGGGTTTTATGAATTATTTTCAAAGGATTTTTCACTCCTAAATGGCTTTCGAAATTATTATATAATATTATTTTTAATTATTAAATTAATTACTTCATAATAGGAGAGTTTTCAAAAGCCGTTTTAAAGTGATTTCAAAATAAATTATAAATCCGTTTCGCACCATTATTTTCTATAATAATAACCTCACACTCACTTTTTAGCACGTCGAGCGAAGTGGAAAGGTGCTTAAACGGTTAGGAAATCTCCGGCCTATGGAACCGTGTGTATTTTCTTTCCAGTTAATCCCCGACCTATTCGATTGATCGTTTTGATCTTTGGGTCTAGTTTACCGATGATACGAGGTGGACTTTTTATTGTTTGGAGTGTGAGCTTGCTATTGGTTAGTAAACCGTTTAGTGCGAACGTGGGGTATGGGACTCATTGTTAACACTTTACGGGTTCCTCTCCAAGAAGTTAGTGACACATTAGCCTCTGGGCGGCCAGTACTGGACCTCTGGGTCACCACGCCTCTGGGCAACCATCTCTGGACACCTGCTCTATGGAGCAGTTTATTTTTCGACATGCGCCTCTGGGCCTTTATCCTTCTGGGAAGGATCTTGCCGTCTCGCACGTTCTGCATCTGTGCGAGTGATCGATCACAACTCTACAGTACTTATCAACAACGACTCTGGTCGGTGCACGTGCAATATTGGTATTATTTGATGATTTTTATATCCATTCGAGTACCGCCATTTGGTGTTGGTTCTATGGAACCAGACGATGTAAGTGCGATTGCCTTGTGGATTCATAGTGTCTCTAGACACTGCTTTTCAGTGTTGGATTTCATTGACTTTTCAGTATATCCCCATTGCTCTTTGGAGCATCGATCTTTGCTTGGGCATTGATTACAAACTCTGGTCACTCTTGGGATTATTGCCTATGGGCATCTTTTTATAGCTTTGGCTACGCTGATGATATGAGGCGATTTTATTTATTCTACACTTTGGTGTTGATTTCTCTTTGGAGATTTTTATTGTTTATTGATGATTAGGGATCGTCATTATATTCATGTGGTTCATAATATACTTCTCTTTGGATAAGTACTGTTTTATTTATGTACCGCATTATTATATATCTCAGTTATTACTGATTGTTTAGCTAGCCTGACCCGAGTGTTTTCGCTCAGGTCAGACCGAGTTGTTTCAGGTTAGGTCTCTGGACTTAGCTTCTGTGCTTCCGCTAGGACATTATCTGCTATGCTGATAGATAGCGCTTTTATTTGTCCACTATTCCACTACTCTGTTATTATTCAGACTTTGATATGTACATATTTTTGACTCATATGTGTGAGCAGTGGCTTTGTACCCACTTATAGTATTTGGATCTGTATTGATGATGTATTGTTCTGGGATTTTATATCTATTATGTGATTCTGTTCTGTGATGTTTTATCATTTATTATTATGCTTTGTCCTGATAGATCTTTAGCCATTTGTAATTTCGTTATAAGTATTTACCGAACATGTCAAACCACTTGAAAAAAATATATAGATACCATCCTTTCGACGTATTCAGTAGATAGTTATAGCTTGATTACAAATGGTCGCTTCTACTATACTCTATTCTCCGCTTTAACAGACAGTATTAATCCCGTAATACTCTTTGTTAAAGTGGGTCTCAGAGTGGGGCGTTACAGAAATGATCTACGTACAACCTACCTACTCATCTAAAGGTTCTTATTTACCAATTTACCATTTTACCCTCTCACAAATTTTTAAGAAATAATTTCATAAAAATTCCAACTTAGGTTCAAACGTTATTAAACGACACTACTTATTTTTGAAACCTTCCATAAAATCATCTAAAATTATTAACTTGGATAATACCCTCCAGTATCTTAAGGGCATATATATATATAAAACATCTGATTTTTAATATTCACTTTTAACTATTCAGATGTAGATACAAAATAATTTTGGGCCTTTAAAACCGAGTTGACTAATTCAACCTCTTTACCCATTTGGTCTGGTAAGTAGCTAAGAAGAGTAGGATGCTGGTACCAATCTCAGTCCTAGAGTCTACTTTTTCTTGGACATCTCTAAACTAAAGGTGTTTATTAGCCGACCCAATAACATTAGAAAATATTTAACCTCCTAATGTTATCCAAAAGACACTGTTTAATAAAACAAGTTTATTAAACCTTCTTATTAAATAAATTCAATTTTATAACTTCATTTATTAACCATTTTAAATCAAGATACCTTTACATCCTGAAAACTTAGGAGCCAAATACTCAAATTTAATTTCAAACATCTTTTGAAGTGATATTATATATTTAATCCTTAGAAAATATACATATAGCCCGAGTAACTCCAAAATGATACTAAGGAACTAGGTACTACAAAATAGTATCATACATTCCGCTACCAAGAAGGGCAATACTCAAGAGAAGTGTTTACTATCCTAACACATCTCTTTCCCATTTAAATTATTTTTGGGCCACTCGAACTTAAAGATACGTCTTTTATTCCAAAACCCTCTTTTTGAAATAATACTTTACAAATTTTCAACAAAATATTTATTACCAACTTGCTTTTGGTTTGTTCGGATTTGAACTTGTTTCGATCGTACAATGATAAAGAGAGTAATTTGCTAAGTGCCCTACAACGTTCGCCTAGACAAACATTCGATCATCACCTAGAAGATTATTCAGATCGTCACAAAACAAATCGAAACTCGTTACCCGAACTAATCCAAAGAAAATACTTCTTATTTAAAAGCTTCCATATCCAAAACTTTCTCTTTGTTTAACAAAAGTACTCCCAAACAATACTATTGTTACTTTTCAAAATCTTGAAAACCATTTTTCAAAAGCACCGGGATTTAAGTACTTAAGTTTCCTACTTAAATCTTTTTATCCTAAAGACCCATTCTTATAAACCAATTTTATAAATTCAATTCCTTATATAAAATCATTTCTAAATATTCTAACTTTTAATAAACATCTTTATTAAACCAAATCATTAGCCCAACATTAACATCGAACACTTTATAATCAAATTGTGAAAATTAATTCACAAGGTGTTCATTTCAATGTTTCCCAATTTTCTATTTACCCAACCCATGTTTAAAAAAAGAAAGCTACCTATAACACTCAACAACAGTCAATGCTAAAACTGGATGAGCACAACTAAACCAAATCCTAAATGATAATAATAGAATATTATCATTTCCTATTAAACAAGCATCTCAAAATACTATACTATTTTTTTGAAAGCCACTTTTGTATTTATAAAATATATTCCTAGGTAAAATTATTTCATTTACCGATTTTAAAACAATACTGGTCGGTTGGTCTTGTTCAAGTGTTTAGGAATCCCTATTGATAACGTTGGTCAGACACATCGACCAGACTTCATAAGCCACATAGCGGATCAATTAACATAATATAAAACATTTTTATATCACTAACAAATACGCGCCCTTATATAATACACTCAAACTCATTCTAGGGTGTCACTTACCCTATCTTTAATAAGATTACCCCACCAAAGCAAAGGTTCTCGCTTGACCTTCAGCTTTGATACCAAATGTAACAACTCGCCTTTTCTATCTTCAGAAGTTGACACTAATACATCCATGGTATCCATTTGCCGAGCGTCCAAGTGCCGGTAAGATATATTATTAGGGGTGAAAGACAAGGAAAAACTAAAGAACATAAAATCTTACAACGCAAAGGAATAATATATAATAATCAATATAAATTTTAACATAATCATTTCTAAAATAATACATCAGAGTCATAATAGTACAACTTCCTACTTGGGACAGCTATAACTGTATGTCCGTACATAACTGATACAAATTTCATGCAACACAGTGGAAATAAAGAAATATACGAGAGATACATCTTGGACCACTGGCTCGTCTCCTGATCTCCAAAGCATCCAAAGCTAATCTAAAGGCATGCTCGGTCTAGCCCGAGCATTACAAAAAAACAACGCCTAAGTCAGTCTGATGAAACCAGCGTGAGAAACTCAAATCATAAGAAATTTTATCATAACCTATAAATTCATTTAAAATCGAAGGTATCTTGTAAGACCACGTCGCACATAAATACGGACGGGTTTTTACCTTACGATAACCAAAACATTTTTTATAGAAAGTTCAGTGATATTATAATAATGTCTAGGGTTAAAGTAAATGTTGAATCATAGTCGAAATGGTTACGTTAATTGAATTCCAGCATAATAGATATATAATCAAATCCGAAGGCTCTTATTGGAGAATGGAATCCAACTATGAAAGGGTAAGGGTCTACCCATTGAATCCATATACCTCAAGATAAAATATACAGGCGGCTGCCTTAATTTACACTTCTGCAACTCAGGACCGATTCTACCTCTCACTGGACACCGCTGAATGTGATCACCCCTAATCAATCAACAACCATAATGGTCCCGAAAGCATACATAGATATCGACTCTAGATAAGGGACGATCATACCCTAATGGGAGCGACCCGCATAACCCTACAACACATCCCTGCTTTATTCCTTTACCAACTGTGAGGCTTGAGGCTACGATTATCTTTTATATAGCAAACCATCTTGGAATGCTTACACTGCCCTCCAGGCAGAAAACCAATGCCTACATTCATCCATAAAAGTTCATTCTGGGTCTGAACAGAACCGAAGGCACTACCTCTATTACATCCATTTTGGAATCACCCTCAGGATTAGTAGCAAGTAGCCCTTGCATTTTAAAGAACTCCATCATCAATTATCTTCAAGATGTCTTCTATTCGAATGCTTATGTTAGTTCGAAGTGGTTTTCAAATAACATATCTGATCCCGGTATCTTCGAACCAACATTCGATAGTTTTCGGTAAACTTAACTCCAGTTCTTTTGTAAATAACCAGATAATACATAGGAATGGGGATCACCCCTAACCGTTTGAGTTAATGGATCTCCCAACCATTTGTCCTAGGAGAACAAAACAAGATTTATGCGCATAGTACAACATCACTGAAGATATGTCACGTACCGGAATTTTCGACTTTCGAAAATTCGACATCGATACCCACTTTATCGACTGCCGAGCAATCGAGTGCCGGAAACTCCAATAGTGAGGGTTTTAGAAAGAAGAAAACAGAAGAAAAGATAGAAGAAGAAGAAAGAAGGAACAGAAAGAAAAAGAACAACAGACCAACACGATCAGAAACAGAAGCAATATCAGAATCTCACATATCGCAGCGGAACAATATATAATAAATAATTACTAGCCTTTTTAAAACAAAGAATTATATCAGTTTTTATACATACATCAATCAGAGTCACTATACAATAATGGACAGTTATATAAACTTGTCCTCATACAGAATACACAGCGGAATAAATAAATAATTACGGATATACGTCTCGCCATCCAGCTTGCTTCCAAAGCTCCAGAATATCCTGATAACAAAACTCTAGACTGCCCGTGTGGAAATTTGTGGGCACCCAGAGTTTAGAAGGGAACAATAAACTCCGAGTCAGTCATGGTGACTGGTGTGAGATCGTAAAACAGTTATTTTTCATAAGGAAAATAAAACAAATTCGCAATGCTTTTGGAAAATGAAACTACCATAAGACCTCCCACCACACACACAATGCAAACGCAGAATTGGAGGAGATTTCTTCTTATGATAGTCAAAGATGCTTACTACGCAAAAATCAAATCATTTTTGATATTATTATTAGTGCATAGTGTAGAAAACATTTCGAAAGTATAATATTAATCTTAGCCAGCATAGGCATTCCGCACTTATGCCTACTATAGCTACTATGTTCAATAGCAGGTTACCGCCACATTCCATAGCAGGTAATACAACTAAAACCGTACACGTCACGTATTGTTTCTTTGGATTTCCAACAAATGGTAAGGCTAAGGAACTTCCTTTTCCACGATGGGTACGTCCCTGGAATAGACGACCCGAGAACCTAACCGGATCTCTGCCAACACAAGGCCGGGTTACCTCTGCAAAAATAGGTAACTACTGACACGCGTATGCCATCCCCCGATCGTCACCGATCTTCCCGAGGATCCCCGATTCGCAACAACCACAAAGAAATAAATTTTGCAGCAACCACAGAGGTTAAGTATCTGGGCTCCATACCATGATACCACCTTTATCCAGAAGGAATGACATACACTAAGGGGCGCTACTCCCTAGAACCTTGCCGCATCCTTCCTGTTTCGACCATTTCCGGGGTGTGAGGCTCGATGAAGTCTCGTCCACAAAGCTACGCTTTCTCAAAAAGCCCTGCTTCGGGTCAAACAAAAATGATCAACCTATGATCACAAAGATATAAGATCAAACAAATGATCATATCACAAATGATCAAACACTGATCATTTCACAGCAACACTCAGTATGCCACGTTACCAAATTGGGATATATCGCTGATAAATTTCAACTACATAACCTCTGAGCTCGTACGTCTCAGAGAAGGGTGTTAAGCTAAGAGAATAAATTCTCCGCCACCAACAGATATGTATTTGAAAGAAATCAGCTTTATATCTCAAATTGTAACGTCAGACACACAATCCATACAAGTCTGTTCCGGGATCGAACAGAACCGAAGGCACTTCTCACGAAGCCCTTGCATATCCGGATAAATTTCTAATCACGTCCGGACTTCCCGTCACTAAGGGTGATAAAACCTCTAAATCGAAGATCAGTCGATGTAGAGTAACTCGACGGTAATCCTTCCGTTTTCAAAAATATCCGGTCTTCAACACCGGTCTTCGAATGCAATTCATATCGACGTATCACATATTCGGAATGGGTTATACGACCCCATGGTCCTTTCCCGGCTAACCCGAATAGTGAGCGCTTATTCAAAAATAAGTGTGGCATTCAAATTCATCCAATTCACAACAAATACCTACTCAAGGTAATTATTGATAGTCGGTTATTTAACTATCAATAAAGATGCGCAACATCATCAGATTCCAAATAATTTCCAAATTATTTCATCTTCAAAAATATCTTTACTAGATATAAAATTTCCACACTTTAAAAATAAATCAACGTTTATTTTTAAAACAAATTCCCATTCCATTTATAAATTCCATAGTGAATTTATATCTTCAAAATATCTACTGATATACGATTCTCAAATCGATTTCAAATATTCAATTTCATTTTATCTTTAAGAAGATAAAATCTCAAAACGTTTCATTTCATTTTGGAAATGCATTTCCCTACTTATTTAATAAGTATTTCACAAATCATTTATTTTCAACACTTAGAAAATATTCGATATACTTAAATCAAATTAAGTATATATTTCATTCTTTAAGGAAATCTATTTTCTATAACAACATCAATTTGAGTCAAAACGAATGTTACGTAAAACATCGTTACGACGACTCAAAAATCACTAGTATAGGGATTCGAGATTAAAATAGATATGTAAATCCCAATACTAGATAAAAACATTTCCTTTCGGAAATCATTTACTATAACAACAGTGTTATAGTCCACCATTTCCTTATATTTCTCGAAAACGTCTATTTCAACAATAAATGTTGAAATCTATGATCTCGATAGTTCACACGTTTTAAAACATCTTTTAAAACAATTTACTTCTTTCAAATATCACTTTCCCAAAATCATATACTTTTTCTTAACAATATATTCACTGTCCAAAATCGTGAATATACTTCACTAACCACATTTACATCTTTTCTACACATTTATTTCAAGAATTATCCACTGTCCAAAATCGTGAATAAAATTCCCTTAATGATCTTCTATATTTAAAATCAATCAAATTTGATTTATTTTCGAATTTATAAAACAACGTTTATAAATTCTATTTTCTATTCTATAACAACTTTGATTTTTTATAATTTCCTTTAATGACCCATTCAATTTTATAACTCAACGTATACATCAAAAATCCATATTATAAGTTAAATACTTATAATTTATTTATTTTAAAAGAAATCGTTCTTTTAAACTTACAAACTGTAAATAAACCCATTTTAACATCATTTCCATTTTTAAATCCACATTCCCAAATATTCACTTTTAACCCCAAAATCAAATCCCAAATTGATTTCTAATTTTACTTCAATACCAAATCAATTTCAATATTCATTTCTAAATTAATTTCCCATCCCAAATCATTTTATATTGATTTTTCCAAACTTGTTTCAATTTGCCAATTAAATTTATAATTGGACTTCCAACTTATTTCCTTTTAAATAAATTCCCCTTAAAGAAAATAAATCTCTTTATCTTTTTCAAACTATTTAGAAATCCAAATTTTAATTAAATTCTTCAATTTAAAATCACTATCATACGAAATTCATTTACCTAACATTTTCACTTGATTCTGGAATTAATTCAATAAGATTTTAAAAATCAACCTTTATTCTTTTAAATTCTTTTCTTCAAATTTATTAAATTTCTAAATTTAATTCACTTAGAAATTTTCTACTTGAATTTCAAAAAATTCAATTTCGTTTATCTTTGGAATCCAATGATATCAAAACATCCATTCAGCTAAATTTTAGCTTTCAACAATTTCCAGGCATCAATATGATTAATAGCATCACTATAATCATTCACAGATTCATATCACAATAGAAATAAATTCAATCAATGTGAGGGGTCCAGTTGGATCCCTCCAACCTGTTTCCCAACATCCAAAGACGTTAGCACAATACCATTCCACTTCGAGGTGGAATATCGCGGTATATGGGTTTTTATAAATATCCGCTTACTAACGGCGCAATAGGGTCTCATCCGCTATACGAGGCGGGAAATCATCAATCCAATATATACATATGCCAATATGTATATATTGCTATATATATAGATATATCCTATCATATCTAATAGCACATTCAAACAAATCAATCAATAACTGCAATTCAATTATAAATCTGAGTGAGAAGATCTCACCTTAGCTTTAAATTTTGCCATCCATTTCCATTTTGATCATTTCTTCATTGTATTCGACCTTGTATAACAATTTTATACAATCGATTAATATTCGAATCAATCGAATAAATTAAATTTCATTTGATAAGTGTACATTTCCAAGTGGTTTTTATTTTGAACAAATTCTCCTTTTAATAAATTGATTCAACCAGAATTTAAATTCGAAACTATATTTTCTTTTATTCACCAGAGATTTTATTTTAAACCAAATTTCCTTTATAAATTAAATTCACTCACAAATTTCACTTAAAACCGACACTTTTAAAAATAATCTATAAAGATCAAATCTTTATATAAATCCCTATGGTTTCCAAAATCCTATATATATATATATATTTACTGTAAGTAATATAACAGTGAACCCCTAACTATAAACGTATACATATATACATCCCTTAAAGTGAAATATTAACTTGTTATATATCTTACTATATGTTTATGGTCTCACTGTATATAAAATTTCTTTTCTATCCATGTGTAGGTATGTATTAACCTAAATTTGAATAAAAATAATATCGTATACCTCACTGCTGAACTACTCGAACATCGCAGCACACTCGAGCCTATCCCGGAGCACAACAGCAGCTCGATCGACACTGCCATCCCAGAACACTTGACCATCTCGATTAAATCGCGCACCTTAGCCTGCTCTGCCAATCGAGAACCCCATACTCGAAACCATGCGACTCTCCATTGCCCACGATCTGATCGCGAGATCCACCAGATCGCCTACATTCGTCACCATTTCCCCTAAATTGATTCGACGAGCCAACATCGAGTTGTCGTGCCCTAGCTCGCCACGAGCGCGCGCGCCTGCACCGGCTTTCCCCTATACGCGAAGTTGGTCGCGATTTGAAATCGCAGCCATCAATGTCGCGAGCTCGATCGAACCCTACAACGTCGCGGCCATCCCTCTTTCCAAATCCGTGAGCCCCCATCGCCTCGCCTAGATGCCAGATATCCCCCGAAGTCGCGATCGACAATGGCCTCTCGAGTTGCTCCCAGTCACTAATCTCATCGCGATTTAAATTGCGAAGTCCCCCCCCTTTTGTTTAATTTTCACTGCCATCTCGTTTTGAAATAGAAAAGGATAGTGGAGGGAGACGCGATTTAGTGAATTGAACGAGAGTTGTTTGATTGACAGGGAGAACGAGATAAGGGAAAAAGATGTCGCCATTTAAATCTCTCTGTGAATCGAAGTGAGGGAGAGGAGTATTTGAAATCGAAGACGGCATGGTTTACACGATTTTGTTCCGTGATATTTGGCGTGAATGAAGGAGGTAACGTGCTGTGGTTGACAAATATAAAAAAAATTTAAATTTTAAATTGAATTCGACTTAAAATCCAACACGTTTACTCACCGTACGGTCACATATCAACTCCGAAAATTTCGAAATTTGAAATCCGGTAATAATACAATATTCCGGACCCAATGGAACTAGTTTCGTCGAATTCCGAGACTGCGCCTCGGACGGCTATTTTTAAATATCGGCTGAACGATATAAATTTCAAAACTGATCAAATCAATTCGAAATTGGATTCTGAAGCTTCTATTATCTCCAGTGTTATCATTACCAATTTTAAAAGCTTTTGAAATATTTGTCTTCAACTTAAAATTGAAGATTCAAAGTTTTATTCAACATTCAACCGATTAAATTTTATAATTTAATCGCAAATTTCAAATGATATCGGGGATTCAAATTAAATCATCGTTCAAATATTTAAAATTAATTAAATATTCTCAATTTAATTTGTTCAAAATTCAGGGTCGTTACAGACTTCCCCCCTTAAAAGAATTTCGTCCTCGAAATTACAAGTTAGGAAAAGTGGTCCTTAACTCGTCTACTATTTTTCTCAAATTCAATAGTTTTATCAAATTTTCAAAACAAATCTTTCTACTAAAGATTCGTTATTTATTCAACTAAATTTCTAACTTCAATTATAAGTTTTAAACAACATCGTTTTCATAACGATTCCAATTCAAATTCAAATTCAAATTTAAACTTTCAAATTTTCTCAAAAATTTTCTAACGCCCTAAATTTTCGAAAAATTTCGCCAGCGTCTCCTTTGCGCGGCTAATACGGCACGACTACAAAACGTCCCTATGGACTCTCAGATTTCAAAAAGAAAAAGAAAAAGCCAAGCGGCTAGACCAGAAATCAGCAAAAACTCATATTAAAATTCAAATACTTACCTTTTGTCGAGCAATTCGAATTTATCTTTGAAATCAAATCCAATTCCTTTAGACCTGTATATCTACTAGCCATGATATCTAGTTACATATATTCAAATCATTTTGCAAATTCTATCACAAAATTTTCAATTCATACTTCTTATATCATCTTTAAATCTACTATTGAAGTTACATATTCAATTTTTTACATTTCGAATTTCATTTGAATTCAATTCACAATCCCAATCTAATTTGGATTCGGTTCAACTCCTGAATATTGAATTTTATCAGCTTTCTTTAATTCACAACTGCACTATTTTAAATTAGTTCCAATTACTAATTCAAATTGATATCAATTCAATTTATTCAAATCTACTTACATTTAAACTGGATTTCCAATTCCCATACGAATTGTAATTCATCTTCCATTTATAATTATTCAATTTAATTCATTTGCTTACGAATTCGAAATGAATTTCAGCTTTCAATTTCATTTAATTGATTCACTTGTACTTACATTCATTTAACTTCATCCTTTAAGTTAAATTTATTCTATCAAAATTCAAATTGTACAAGTTATCAACTTACAATATTTCATAAATATTTTTATATAGCATTCCAGAGTCTTTTCAACATTTCAAAGCCATTTTGAAAACAATTCAAATTATCCTTTGAATTTCAAAAACAAAACCCAAATTTTTCAAACAACTTCCTTTTTAAAACAATTTGGCAGCAATTTCTCTTTTGGAAACCCGAAAATGAACACCGGTGATGTCGCGATCATCATCGGAATTATTTTCCAGCGACCGAAAAGAGTTTAGAGCTTTCATCTCTCTAAAATACTTTTCAAAAGCTTTGAAATCTATTTTCAAATCAAAAAGATTTAAACTTCCCAAATCTTCAAAAAAAATTTAATTCTTTTCAAAACATTTCCAAATACTTCTCTGGAATTCCGTTTTAAATTACAATTCACATTTATAATTTATATTCTTTAAATTCATTTGCATGTGAATTTATTTCTTAACTTTGGAGTTTCGATTTCAATTTCTCATTTAATTTCAATGATAATAGATTAATATTATCACTTCTAACAACCATGCAACCATATACTATAGTACTACATAGAAAAACATTTCTTTTCTATACAAAAATAGTTTTGGGCAAAATTATCTCATTTACCCCATTTAAAACAATACTGTGCCGAATTGTTCTATTCGAGTGTTTAGAGATCCCTATCGATAGAGTTGTACGGACAATACCGACCAGAATCCATATACCACTCAACAAACCAATCATCACAATATAAAACAATTTTATATTCACTAACAAATACACGCTCATATTTATTATTACACTCAACTCATTCTAGAGTACTACTGACTCTATCTCTAATGAGTAACACCCAACAGAGCAGGGTTGTCGCTTAACCATATGCTCTGATACCACGCTGTCACGTACCGGAATTTTCGACTTTCGAAAATTCGACATCGATACCCACTTTATCGACTGCCGAGCAATCGAGTGCCGGAAACTCCAATAGTGAGGGTTTTAGAAAGAAGAAAACAGAAGAAAAGATAGAAGAAGAAGAAAGAAGGAACAGAAAGAAAAAGAACAACAGACCAACACGATCAGAAACAGAAGCAATATCAGAATCTCACATATCGCAGCGGAACAATATATAATAAATAATTACTAGCCTTTTTAAAACAAAGAATTATATCAGTTTTTATACATACATCAATCAGAGTCACTATACAACAATGGACAGTTATATAAACTTGTCCTCATACAGAATACACAGCGGAATAAATAAATAATTACGGATATACGTCTCGCCATCCAGCTTGCTTCCAAAGCTCCAGAATATCCTGATAACAAAACTCTAGACTGCCCGTGTGGAAATTTGTGGGCACCCAGAGTTTAGAAGGGAACAATAAACTCCGAGTCAGTCATGGTGACTGGTGTGAGATCGTAAAACAGTTATTTTTCATAAGGAAAATAAAACAAATTCGCAATGCTTTTGGAAAATGAAACTACCATAAGACCTCCCACCACACACACAATGCAAACGCAGAATTGGAGGAGATTTCTTCTTATGATAGTCAAAGATGCTTACTACGCAAAAATCAAATCATTTTTGATATTATTATTAGTGCATAGTGTAGAAAACATTTCGAAAGTATAATATTAATCTTAGCCAGCATAGGCATTCCGCACTTATGCCTACTATAGCTACTATGTTCAATAGCAGGTTACCGCCACATTCCATAGCAGGTAATACAACTAAAACCGTACACGTCACGTATTGTTTCTTTGGATTTCCAACAAATGGTCAGGCTAAGGAACTTCCTTTTCCACGATGGGTACGTCCCTGGAATAGACGACCCGAGAACCTAACCGGATCTCTGCCAACACAAGGCCGGGTTACCTCTGCAAAAATAGGTAACTACTGACACGCGTATGCCATCCCCCGATCGTCACCGATCTTCCCGAGGATCCCTGATTCGCAACAACCACAAAGAAATAAATTTTGCAGCAACCACAGAGGTTAAGTATCTGGGCTCCATACCATGATACCACCTTTATCCAGAAGGAATGACATACACTAAGGGGCGCTACTCCCTAGAACCGTGCCGCATCCTTCCTGTTTCGACCATTTCCGAGGTGTGAGGCTCGATGAAGTCTCGTCCACAAAGCTACGCTTTCTCAAAAAGCCCTGCTTCGGGTCAAACAAAAATGATCAACCTATGATCACAAAGATATAAGATCAAACAAATGATCATATCACAAATGATCAAACACTGATCATTTCACAGCAACACTCAGTATGTCACGTTACCAAATTGGGATATATCGCTGATAAATTTCAACTACATAACCTCTGAGCTCGTACGTCTCAGAGAAGGGTGTTAAGCTAAGAGAATAAATTCTCCGCCACCAACAGATATGTATTTGAAAGAAATCAGCTTTATATCTCAAATTGTAACGTCAGACACACAATCCATACAAGTCTGTTCCGGGATCGAACAGAACCGAAGGCACTTCTCACGAAGCCCTTGCATATCCGGATAAATTTCTAATCACGTTCGGACTTCCCGTCACTAAGGGTGATAAAACCTCTAAATCGAAGATCAGTCGATGTAGAGTAACTCGACGGTAATCCTTCCGTTTTCAAAAATATCCGGTCTTCAACACCGGTCTTCGAATGCAATTCATATCGACGTATCACATATTCGGAATGGGTTATACGACCCCATGGTCCTTTCCCGGCTAACCCGAATAGTGAGCGCTTATTCAAAAATAAGTGTGGCATTCAAATTCATCCAATTCACAACAAATACCTACTCAAGGTAATTATTGATAGTCGGTTATTTAACTATCAATAAAGATGCGCAACATCATCAGATTCCAAATAATTTCCAAATTATTTCATCTTCAAAAATATCTTTACTAGATATAAAATTTCCACACTTTAAAAATAAATCAACGTTTATTTTTAAAACAAATTCCCATTCCATTTATAAATTCCATAGTGAATTTATATCTTCAAAATATCTACTGATATACGATTCTCAAATCGATTTCAAATATTCAATTTCATTTTATCTTTAAGAAGATAAAATCTCAAAACGTTTCATTTCATTTTGGAAATGCATTTCCCTACTTATTTAATAAGTATTTCACAAATCATTTATTTTCAACACTTAGAAAATATTCGATATACTTAAATCAAATTAAGTATATATTTCATTCTTTAAGGAAATCTATTTTCTATAACAACATCAATTTGAGTCAAAACGAATGTTACGTAAAACATCGTTACGACGACTCAAAAATCACTAGTATAGGGATTCGAGATTAAAATAGATATGTAAATCCCAATACTAGATAAAAACATTTCCTTTCGGAAATCATTTACTATAACAACAGTGTTATAGTCCACCATTTCCTTATATTTCTCGAAAACGTCTATTTCAACAATAAATGTTGAAATCTATGATCTCGATAGTTCACACGTTTTAAAACATCTTTTAAAACAATTTACTTCTTTCAAATATCACTTTCCCAAAATCATATACTTTTTCTTAACAATATATTCACTGTCCAAAATCGTGAATATACTTCACTAACCACATTTACATCTTTTCTACACATTTATTTCAAGAATTATCCACTGTCCAAAATCGTGAATAAAATTCCCTTAATGATCTTCTATATTTAAAATCAATCAAATTTGATTTATTTTCGAATTTATAAAACAACGTTTATAAATTCTATTTTCTATTCTATAACAACTTTGATTTTTTATAATTTCCTTTAATGACCCATTCAATTTTATAACTCAACGTATACATCAAAAATCCATATTATAAGTTAAATACTTATAATTTATTTATTTTAAAAGAAATCGTTCTTTTAAACTTTACAAACTGTAAATAAACCCATTTTAACATCATTTCCATTTTTAAATCCACATTCCCAAATATTCACTTTTAACCCCAAAATCAAATCCCAAATTGATTTCTAATTTTACTTCAATACCAAATCAATTTCAATATTCATTTCTAAATTAATTTCCCATCCCAAATCATTTTATATTGATTTTTCCAAACTTGTTTCAATTTGCCAATTAAATTTATAATTGGACTTCCAACTTATTTCCTTTTAAATAAATTCCCCTTAAAGAAAATAAATCTCTTTATCTTTTTCAAACTATTTAGAAATCCAAATTTTAATTAAATTCTTCAATTTAAAATCACTATCATACGAAATTCATTTACCTAACATTTTCACTTGATTCTGGAATTAATTCAATAAGATTTTAAAAATCAACCTTTATTCTTTTAAATTCTTTTCTTCAAATTTATTAAATTTCTAAATTTAATTCACTTAGAAATTTTCTACTTGAATTTCAAAAAATTCAATTTCGTTTATCTTTGGAATCCAATGATGTCAAAACATCCATTCAGCTAAATTTTAGCTTTCAACAATTTCCAGGCATCAATATGATTAATAGCATCACTATAATCATTCACAGATTCATATCACAATAGAAATAAATTCAATCAATGTGAGGGGTCCAGTTGGATCCCTCCAACCTGTTTCCCTGCATCCAAAGACGTTAGCACAATACCATTCCACTTCGAGGTGGAATATCGCGGTATATGGGTTTTTATAAATATCCGCTTACTAACGGCGCAATAGGGTCTCATCCGCTATACGAGGCGGGAAATCATCAATCCAATATATACATATGCCAATATGTATATATTGCTATATATATAGATATATCCTATCATATCTAATAGCACATTCAAACAAATCAATCAATAACTGCAATTCAATTATAAATCTGAGTGAGAAGATCTCACCTTAGCTTTAAATTTTGCCATCCATTTCCATTTTGATCATTTCTTCATTGTATTCGACCTTGTATAACAATTTTATACAATCGATTAATATTCGAATCAATCGAATAAATTAAATTTCATTTGATAAGTGTACATTTCCAAGTGGTTTTTATTTTGAACAAATTCTCCTTTTAATAAATTGATTCAACCAGAATTTAAATTCGAAACTATATTTTCTTTTATTCACCAGAGATTTTATTTTAAACCAAATTTCCTTTATAAATTAAATTCACTCACAAATTTCACTTAAAACCGACACTTTTAAAAATAATCTATAAAGATCAAATCTTTATATAAATCCCTATGGTTTCCAAAATCCTATATATATATATATATATTTACTGTAAGTAATATAACAGTGAACCCCTAACTATAAACGTATACATATATACATCCCTTAAAGTGAAATATTAACTTGTTATATATCTTACTATATGTTTATGGTCTCACTGTATATAAAATTTCTTTTCTATCCATGTGTAGGTATGTATTAACCTAAATTTGAATAAAAATAATATCGTATACCTCACTGCTGAACTACTCGAACATCGCAGCACACTCGAGCCTATCCCGGAGCACAACAGCAGCTCGATCGACACTGCCATCCCAGAACACTTGACCATCTCGATTAAATCGCGCACCTTAGCCTGCTCTGCCAATCGAGAACCCCATACTCGAAACCATGCGACTCTCCATTGCCCACGATCTGATCGCGAGATCCACCAGATTGCCTACATTCGTCACCATTTCCCCTAAATTGATTCGACGAGCCAACATCGAGTTGTCGTGCCCTAGCTCGCCACGAGCGCGCGCGCCTGCACCGGCTTTCCCCTATACGCGAAGTTGGTCGCGATTTGAAATCGCAGCCATCAATGTCGCGAGCTCGATCGAACCCTACAACGTCGCGGCCATCCCTCTTTCCAAATCCGAGAGCCCCCATCGCCTCGCCTAGATGCCAGATATCCCCCGAAGTCGCGATCGACAATGGCCTCTCGAGTTGCTCCCAGTCACTAATCTCATCGCGATTTAAATTGCGAAGTCCCCCCCCCTTTTGTTTAATTTTCACTGCCATCTCGTTTTGAAATAGAAAAGGATAGTGGAGGGAGACGCGATTTAGTGAATTGAACGAGAGTTGTTTGATTGACAGGGAGAACGAGATAAGGGAAAAAGATGTCGCCATTTAAATCTCTCTGTGAATCGAAGTGAGGGAGAGGAGTATTTGAAATCGAAGACGGCATGGTTTACACGATTTTGTTCCGTGATATTTGGCGTGAATGAAGGAGGTAACGTGCTGTGGTTGACAAATATAAAAAAAATTTAAATTTTAAATTGAATTCGACTTAAAATCCAACACGTTTACTCACCGTACGGTCACATATCAACTCCGAAAATTTCGAAATTTGAAATCCGGTAATAATACAATATTCCGGACCCAATGGAACTGGTTTCGTCGAATTCCGAGACTGCGCCTCGGACGGCTATTTTTAAATATCGGCTGAACGATATAAATTTCAAAACTGATCAAATCAATTCGAAATTGGATTCTGAAGCTTCTATTATCTCCAGTGTTATCATTACCAATTTTAAAAGCTTTTGAAATATTTGTCTTCAACTTAAAATTGAAGATTCAAAGTTTTATTCAACATTCAACCGATTAAATTTTATAATTTAATCGCAAATTTCAAATGATATCGGGGATTCAAATTAAATCATCGTTCAAATATTTAAAATTAATTAAATATTCTCAATTTAATTTGTTCAAAATTCAGGGTCGTTACAAGATAGCTGTGCCATATAACTCACGTGTATCTCCTAGATATTTTTGAAGTTATATTTTGGTCCAGATTTGATAGCCGGTTATTTAACTATCAAATAAATGACAATCAACAGTTCAAAGATTTAATTTCACACAGCAACCACTAAGCCTCAAAATAAGTTTCATTTATTTAAAACACTTTTCGGAATATTTATCAAAATATTCCTATACTTATCACAATGGAATAAGTATGCTCATAAAACAATGTGAAAGACTTCTCATTTCAAAATCATACCAAAATGACCAAATAAGTGTTATTTAAATTAGAGATAGGATAACCCCAAAAACTATTCCTTTGGTGCTAAGTATGGAACAAAAATTCCACACCACCATAATTAAGAAGGTCGGTAAAGGGGAATCCAAATCTCAAATTCTTTTTTTTACATAAATTTCTTTAATAAATCCTTTTACTAAGTTATTTACATTTATGGAATCTCCTTTTGCTTAAATTCTAAATCCATTTATAAAACTCTTTTGTAAATATCCAAAAATCATTTATAAAACTCTTTTATAATTCTTTGTTTATAATTCCCTGTTCTTAAAAGATCATTTACAAATATCATTTACAAATATCATTTGTGAATCTCCTTTAAATAAATCCTTTATAAAATATTATTTACAAAATATCATTTGCAAATACCTTTATCAGAATAATTGAAAAACTTACAAAGTCATTTAAAACACTTATCCTCAAATTGATATAGAATTAAAGTCAATTCAAAAATCATAATTCACAAATTTGAAAGGAGGTTTAGTGACCACAGCGGTGCTAAATCAAGTTACCATTTTAATTCAATTTGACCCATAAATCACATAACAGTTATTTATATAAACCAACATATATGTAAATACAATACCTAACCAAATCAAGAAATAACATGTCAATATAAACCAATTGACAAATACATATCCAAACAACATAATAACAGGATGTTGATTTCTCCCGCTAAATAGATTTCCACACAATCTACTAAGTTTAATACAGTAGAATGGGGATTTATTCTACTAAAAGATGTCTAATAATCTACTTAATTAAGGTGTAGCAGAGTGGGGATCTATTCTACTAACAAAGGTCAAAGTTTAGTATAGCCTATTCACATTTGTACGGATATTTAATGGTATTGACAATAGAATCCCTTATGTTCAAAGCTATTCTTTATGAAAGAAAGTTGCCTTTAAACAAATTGATCCTTGGAAAAAAGCAATTAAGAACTTAAACCTCTTTTTAAATAATTAATTACAAGTTAAATCCTTTTTAAAAACAAAATTAAATCTTAATTAAGTCTTAACTTGACTAATTATTAATTAAGAAACAATTAAATTATAATAAATAATTTATTTATAAATTAAAATCCTTAATAATTTATAATTAGGATAATTAAACACTTACTTAATGATTAATTAATAATTAACCTTATAATTGATTAATAATAAATTAAAAATAAATCATATACTTAACTCATAATTAATTAAAAATTAATCTTACTAATCAAAGATTAATTAAAATTAATATCTCTTTTAAAAATAATTAATTAGTATCGCAAAATTAATTAATTAATAATAAATTAATAAATCCTTAATTAAATCCTTATTTATTATTAATTAAGTTTTATAAAATATTTCCTGTAACGACCCAGAATTTTGAACAAATTAAATTGAGAATATTTAATTAATTTTAAATATTTGAACGATGATTTAATTTGAATTCCCGATATAATTTTGAAATCGGCGATTAAATTATAAAAATTAATCGATTGAAGTTGAATAAAAATTTGAATCTTCAATTTAAAGTTGAAGAAAAATATTTCAAACGCTTGTAAAATTTATATTGATAACACTGAAGATAACAGCAGCTTCAGAATTGAAATTTAAACTGTTTTGCTCAGTTTTGAATTTAATTGTTTGAACTGATATTTAAAAATAGTCATTTTTCAAACAATCTCGGAATTCGACGAAACCAGTCCCATTGGGTCCGTAATATTGAATTATTGTCGGATTTCAAATTTCGTATTTATCGGAGCTATTATGTGAGCACACGATAGTTAAACGCATTAAAATTTAGTTGTATTCAATTTAGATTTTTAAATTTTAAATCTTGCCGACATCAGGAAGTAAGGCAGCACGATACTCTCCCTTTAATCACGCCTAATATCGCGCCAAAGAACGTGAAAGCATGCTTCTTTCCATTTTTAAATACGTCCTCTCCCTCACTTTCTAAATCAATCTTCAGTTCAAAAATCAAACGAATCAATGGCCGAACAACATCTCATCTCGTTCTTTTCCTCTATTTCTTTCAATTCAAATTGAAACCGAACAAGGAAAGAAGGCCGAGCCTTCTTCGTAACATTTCAGAGATCGAGCCCCTCCTCTTTTAAGAATTGAAAATCAACTTCAGTCAATATATCGATCGAAGGAAGATCTGGGGGGGTTTGTCAATACGGCAAGGGGGAAATCGCGACTTCTCCTGTCGCGTACCAGGCGCGGCACCGCGTGGGATCGTTCGCGAGTGTCTAGGGCTATAAGGCAGGACGAGGCGCGCGCGTGGTTGAAGCCAGCGTGAAGGTGAAGCTCGAGGGGAACGTCGAGTTCAATACGAAGGCGCGAGGCACTCGAAATCAAGGCGCCTCAGTGGATCGACGTGGTTAGGCGAGTGGGTTCATCGTCAGCGCGAGCTGTTGGTGGTTTGGAGGGCTGCGATCGCTGGAGCTCGCGATTGGGGTTGGACGTCGACGACGTGTTCTTGATGGCATCAGCAAACGATGGTTGGAGGCTCGTTCTCGAGTGCGAGATTTTTTGGCTCGCGTGTTTGGGTAGCCTAGGTTGCCTTCGGCAGTAAGGTATTACGATTTATTTTATTCAATTAAAATTTGGAAATAAATTCAAATATTTATGTATGATAGTAAATCTACTATGGTCATCTTAAAATTTTTATAGAGATAGATATAAGTTTGTATATGCAGAAAATTACAGTAGATAAAAAGAAATAGAGATTTATCTGTTAAAGTAACATAGTTAGTTATTTTAGCTACTAGGAAATTATTATTGGAGAAATTAGTTAAGTTTAAATTTTTGGAATAGGAGATGTACTATTCGACTGTTTAAAATGTGAAATGAACTGTAAATGTTTATAAAGGAAATTAATTAATTAAATTAAATTATTAGTTGAATTGAAATTATAAAATGATAATTGAATTGTTCGATTTAATTCGAATATTGATGAATTTGTATAAATTATTTACACAAGGTCAAAACGAGAAATCAAAGTAGAAATGGAATGAGATGGCAAAATAAAAGCTAAGGTGAGATTTTTCTCACTCAAAATGAATTGCAGTTATTTATTGTTTGATGATTGCTATTGGATGTGATATTAGATATTTTAGGATATATCTATATATAGCAATATATACATATTGGCATATGTATATATTGGATTGATTGATTTTCCGCCTCGTATAGCGGATGAGACCCTATTGCGCCGTTAGTAAGCGGATGATTTTTATAAAACCCATATACCACGATATTCCACCTCGAAGTGGAATTGGTATTGTGCTAACGTCTGTGGATGCAGGGAAACAGGTTGGAGGGATCCAACTGGATTCCTCAACTGTATTTATTTATTTACAGATATTGATGTATATTCTGTTATCATATTGATATATGATGTTTGATGTTGTGATTGACTAATTGGTGCTGTTGCATCATCAGATTCAAGTTTTGAAGTTTAAAAATAACGACTTTTACTATAAAAGGATTTTTAAAGTGATTTTTGAAAATAGACGTTTTATTGAATTTTTGAATTGATTTATTTCAAATGAATAAACGTTTAAAATCTTAAAGTTATAAGAGTTAAGATTTTTGGTGAAATTTAACCAAAGTGTGATTTTTGAAATAAATAGTTGATTCATTTATAAAAAATGGTTTAAGTGGGATTTTTGAATAACTATAAATGATTTGTATAAAAAGGTTTATAAATTTGATAATTTATAAATCAAAATATTAGACTTATAAAACGAATTTTTTTTATAAGTGTTAAAAAGAAGTATAAGTGAATGAAATAAATAGATTTATAACGTGAAGTTATAAAGTGAATAGATACCGTAGAATAAAGGATTTATAAGAAATTTACTTATAAATTTGACTTTTACACTTAGATGAGATATGAATAGAAATTGCTAAATGAAATGATTTTATAAGTTGAAATTGTTATAAAGTATAAATGCGATTTATAAACGTTGTTTATAAATCCGAAATCACTTATTTTGATAAGTAAATTATAAAAGTAAATAAAAGAAAATTTATAAGTCGAAGTTGTTACTAAAATAGAAATAGAATTTATAAACGTGTTTATAAATTCAAAAATCAGTTGAATTTGAGAAATTAAATATAGAAGATTTTTAAAGAAGATATATTCACGATTTTGAATAGCGAATTTTTATTGAGATAAAAATGTGTAGAAATGATTGAAATTGGGTTAAGTGAATTATATTCACGATTTTGGACAGTGAATATATTAGTAAATAAAATGGATTTATTTTTGAAGAAGTGATATTAAAAATGAAGTTAAACATTTTAAAGATGTTTTAAAATGTATCATGAATCGAAAGCATAGATTTTCGCAGTTCTTGTTGAAATAGACGTTTTCGAGAAATAAGGAAATGGTAGACTATAACACTGTTGTTATAGTAAATGATTTCCGAAAGGAAATATTTTTATGTAGTATTGGGATTTATATATACCTATCTTAAAATTCGAATCTCTATACTAGTGATTTTGAGTCGTCGTAACGATGTTTTACGTAACATTCGTTTTGACTCAAATAGATGTTAAAATTAATGATTTCCTTAAAGAATGAAATGTATACTTAATATTGATTTAAGTATATTGAATATTTTCAAATGTTGAAAATAAATGATTTGTGAAATACTTATTTTTAAATAAGTATGGAAATGCTTTTCCAATATGAAATGAACTGTTTTGAGATTTTATCTTCAAAGATAAAATGAAATGTGGAAATTGATTTGAAATTGTTTTCAAATGGTTAAGTGTGGAAATTATATATCTAGTAAAGATATTTTGGAAGATGAAATAATTTGGAAAATTATTTGGAATCTGATGATGTTGCGCATCTTTATTGATAGTTAAATAACCGACTATCAATAATTACCTTGAATGGTATTTGTTGTGAATTGGATGACTTTGAATGCCACACTTATTTTTGAATAAGCGCTCACTATTCGGGTTAGCCGGGAAAGGACCATGGGGTCGTATAACCCATTCTGAATATGTGATACGTCGTTATGAATCGCATTTGAAGACCGGTGTTGAAGACCGGATATTTTTGAAAACGGAAGGATTACCGTCGAGTTACTCTACATCGGCTGATCTCCGATTTAGAGGTTTTATCACCCTTAGTGACGGGAAGTCCGGACGTGATTAGAAATTTATCCGGATGTGCAAGGGCTTCGTGAGAAGTGCCTTCGGTTCTGTTCGATCCCGGAACAGACTTGTATGGATTGTGTGTCTGACGTTACAATTTGAGATATAAAGCTGATTTCTTTCAAATACATTTCTGTTGGTGGCGGAGAATTTATTCTCTTAGCTTAACACCCTTCTCTGAGACGTACGAGCTCAGAGGTTATGTAGTTGACATTTATCAGCGATATATTCCCAATTTGGTAACGTGGCATACTGAGTGTTGCTGTGAAATGATCAGTGTTTGATCATTTGCGATATGATCATTTGTTTGATCTTATGTCTTTGTGATCATAGGTTGATCATTTGTTTGACCCGGAGCATGGCTTTGTAGAAAGCGTAGCTTTGTGGACGAGACTTCGTCGAGCCTCACACCCCGGAAATGGTCAAAACAGGAAGGATGCAGCAAGGTTCTAGGGAGTAGCGCCCCTTAGTGTATGTCATTCCTTCTGGATAGAGGTGGTATCATGGTATGGAGCCCAGATACTTAACCTATGTGGTTGCTGCATTATTATTTTGATGTGGTTTGTTGGAAATCGGGGATCCTCGGGAAGATCGGTTACGATCGGGGGATGGCATACGCGTGTCAGTAGTTACCTATTTTTGCAGAGGTAACCCGGCCTTGTGTTGGCAGAGATCCGGTTAGGTTCTCGGGTCGTCTATTCCAGGGACGTACCCATTGTGGAAAAGGAAGTTCCTTAGCCTGACCATTTGTTGGAAATCCAAAGAAACAATACGAGCCTTTACGATTTCAATTGTATAACCTGTCTCCTCAGGAGGCAGCTATAGCAGGCATAATATAATGGTACCGATGCTGGCTAAGATTTATATTCTACTTTCGAAATGTTTTCCACTATGCACTAATAATAATATCCAAAATGATGTAATTTTGCGTAGTAAGCATCTTTGACTAACATAAGAAGAAATCTCCTCCAAGTCTGCGTTTGCATTGTGTGTGTGGTGGGAGGTCTTATGGTAGTTTCATTTTCCAAAAGCATTGCGAATTTGTTTTATTTTCTTTGTGAAAAATAACTGTTTTACGATCTCACACCAGTCACCATGACTGACTCAGAGTTTATTGTTTCCCTTCTAAACTCTGGGTGCCCACCAATTTCCACACGGGCAGCCTAGAGTTATGTTATCAGGATATTCTGGAGCTTTGGAGATAAGCTGGATGACGAGACGTAGTATTTGTATCTGATAATATTTATTCCGCTGTGTATTCTGTATGAGGACAAGTTTACATAACTGTCCATTGTTGTATTGAGTTGTATATTGACTCTGATTGATGTATGTATAAACTGATATAGTTCTTTGTTTTAAAAGACTAGTAATTATCTATTGTATATTGTTCTGCTGCGATGTGTAAGATTCTGATATTGTTTTCTGTTTCTATTGTTGTTCTGTTGTTCTTCTCTTCTTCTTCTACTCTTTTCTTCTTCTTCTGCCTTTTTCTTCTTCTTAAAACCATAACTTTTCGGGTTTCCGTCATTCGATGGCTCAGCGGTCGATAAAGTGAGTATCAATGTCGAATTTTCGAAAGTCGAAAATTCTCGGGATGTTACATTTGGTATCAGAGCATATGGTTAAGCGACAACCCTGCTCTGTTGGGTGTTACTCATTAGAGATAGAGTCAGTAGTACTCTAGAATGAGTTGAGTGTAATAATAGATATGAGCGCGTATTTGTTATTGAATATAAAATTGTTTTATATTGTGATGATTGGTTTATTGAGTGGCATATGAACCTTCGTCGGCACAGTCTGCAAAACTGTATCGAAGGGGTTTCTAAACACTTGAATAGAACAATTCGGCACAATATTGTTTTAAATAGGGTGAATGAAATAATTTTGCCCAAAACTATTTTTGTATAGAAAAGAAATGTTTTTCTATGAAGTACTATAGTATATGGTTGCATGGTTGCTAGAAGTAATAATATTTAATTATTCTCATTGAAATTGAATAAGAAATTGAAATCATAACTCCAAAGTTAAGAAATAAATTCATATACAAATGAAATTTAAAGAATGTAAATTATAAATGTGAATTGTAATTTAAAACGGAATTCCAGAGAAGTTTTTGGAAAAGTTTTGAAAAGAATTTGAAAATTGTGGAGATTTGGAAAGTTAAATTTTTTTTTTGTAGTTGAAAATGAATTTCGAAGGTTTTGAAAAGTATTTTAGAAAGATGAAAAGCTCTAAACTCTTTTCGGTCGCTGGAAAATAATTCCGATGATGATCGCGACATCACCGGTGTTCATTTTCGGGTTTCCAAAAGAGGAATTGCTGCCAAATTGTTTCAAATGGAAGTTGGAAAAATTTGGGTTTTGTTTTGGAAATTCAAAGGATAATTTGAATTGATTTCAAAATGATTTTTGAAAAGGTTGAAAAGGACTCCGGAATGCTATATAAAGATAATTATGAAATATTATTAAGTTGATAACTTATGGAATTTGAATATTGATAGAATAAATTCAATTTAAAGGAATGGAATTAGTAATAATAATATATAAATGATTATATAAATCGAAATGGAAATAAGTTGATAACTTATAAAAGATTTGAAAATGAATAGAACTGGAATTGAATTTGATTTGTGAAATATTAAACTAAAATTTGTAAGTGAAGCTTATTAAATGAAGTGAATAAGATTAAAACTGAATGTTAAACTTCTTTTGAATTTGGTAGTAAATGAAGTTGAAACCGAATTTGAATAAATAAATTGGAGTAGTAACAAATGAATTGGAATGAGAGTTCAAATTGAATGAAATAGATATATAACTTCAACAGTGAAGTAAAAATGATATAAGAAGTATATATTGAAAATTTTGTAATAGAATTTGCAAAATAGTTGAATGTTGTAACTAGATATTATGGCTAGTAGATATACAGGTATAAAGGAATTGGAATTTGATTTTCAAAGATTAAATTGAATTGCTCGACAAAAGGTATGTATTTTAAATTTCAATGTGAGATTTACTGATTTCTTGTCTAGCCGCTTGGCTTTTTCTTTTTCTTTTTGAAATCTGAGAGTCCGTAGGGACGTTTTGTAGTCGTACCGTATTAGCCGCGCAAAGGAGACGCTGGCGAAATTTTTCGAAAATTTAGGGCGTTAGAAAATTTTTGAGAAAATTTTGAAAGTTTAAAATTTGAATTTAAATTCGAATTTGAATTGAGAAGTTAAACAATGTTGTTTGAAACTTAGAATTTAAGTTGGAAAGTTAGTTGAAATGATAACGAATCTTTAGTAGAAAGATTTGTTTTGAAAAATTAATGAAACTATTGGATGTTGAAAAATAGTAGACGAGTTAAGGACTTTTTCTTCCTGACTTGTAATTTCGGGACGAAATTCTTTTAAGGAGGGAAGTTTGTAACGACCCAGAATTTTGAACAAATTAAATTGAGAATATTTAATTAATTTTAAATATTTGAACGATGGTTTAATTTGAATTCTCGATATAAATTTGAAATCGGCGATTAAATTATAAAAATTAATCGATTGAAGTTGAATAAAAATTTGAATCTTCAATTTAAAGTTGAAGAAAAATATTTCAAACGCTTGTAAAATTTATATTGATAACACTGAAGATAACAGCAGCTTCAGAATTGAAATTTAAACTGTTTTGCTCAGTTTTGAATTTAATTGTTTGAACTGATATTTAAAAATAGTCATTTTTCGAACAGTCTCGGAATTCAACGAAACCAGTCCCATTGGGTCCGTAATATTGAATTATTGTCGGATTTCAAATTTCGTATTTATCGGAGCTATTATGTGAGCACACGATAGTTAAACGCATTAAAATTTAGTTGTATTCAATTTAGATTTTTAAATTTTAAATCTTGCCGACATCAGGAAGTAAGGCAGCACGATACTCTCCCTTTAATCACGCCTAATATCGCGCCAGAGAACGTGAAAGCATGCTTCTTTCCATTTTTAAATACGTCCTCTCCCTCACTTTCTAAATCAATCTTCAGTTCAAAAATCAAACGAATCAATGGCCGAACAACATCTCATCTCGTTCTTTTCCTCTATTTCTTTCAATTCAAATTGAAACCGAACAAGGAAAGAAGGCCGAGCCTTCTTCGTAACATTTCAGAGATCGAGCCCCTCCTCTTTTAAGAATTGAAAATCAACTTCAGTCAATATATCGATCGAAGGAAGATCTGGGGGGGTTTGTCAATACGGCAAGGGGGAAATCGCGACTTCTCCTGTCGCGTACCAGGCGCGGCACCGCGTGGGATCGTTCGCGAGTGTCTAGGGCTATAAGGCAGGACGAGGCGCGCGCATGGTTGAAGCCAGCGTGAAGGTGAAGCTCGAGGGGAACGTCGAGTTCAATACGAAGGCGCGAGGCACTCGAAATCAAGGCGCCTCAGTGGATCGACGTGGTCAGGCGAGTGGGTTCATCGTCAGCGCGAGCTGTTGGTGGTTTGGAGGGCTGCGATCGCTGGAGATCGCGATTGGGATTGGACGTCGACGACGTGTTCTTGATGGCATCAGCAAACGATGGTTGGAGGCTCGTTCTCGAGTGCGAGATTTTTTGGCTCGCGTGTTTGGGTAGCCTAGGTTGCCTTCGGCAGTAAGGTATTATGATTTATTTTATTCAATTAAAATTTGGAAATAAATTCGAATATTTATGTATGATAGTAAATCTACTATGGTCATCTTAAAATTTTTATAGAGATAGATATAAGTTTGTATATGCAGAAAATTACAGTAGATAAAAAGAAATAGAGATTTATCTGTTAAAGAAACATAGTTAGTTATTTTAGCTACTAGGAAATTATTATTGGAGAAATTAGTTAAGTTTAAATTTTTGGAATAGGAGATGTACTATTCGACTGTTTAAAATGTGAAATGAACTGTAAATGTTTATAAAGGAAATTAATTAATTAAATTAAATTATTAGTTGAATTGAAATTATAAAATGATAATTGAATTGTTCGATTTAATTCGAATATTGATGAATTTGTATAAATTATTTACACAAGGTCAAAACGAGAAATCAAAGCAGAAATGGAATGAGATGGCAAAATAAAAGCTAAGGTGAGATTTTTCTCACTCAAAATGAATTGCAGTTATTTATTGTTTGATGATTGCTATTGGATGTGATATTAGATATTTTAGGATATATCTATATATAGCAATATATACATATTGGCATATGTATATATTGGATTGATTGATTTCCCGCCTCGTATAGCGGATGATACCCTATTGCGCCGTTAGTAAGCGGATGATTTTTATAAAACCCATATACCGCGATTGTAACGACCCTGAATTTTGAACAAATTAAATTGAGAATATTTAATTATTTTTAAATATTTGAACGATGATTTAATTTGTATCCCGAATGTAACTTTGAAACTGACGATTAAATTATAAAATTTAATCGATTGGAAGTTGAATAACAATTTGAATCTTCAAATTTAGGCCGATTAAAAATATTTCGAAAGCTTTTAAAATTTTATTTTGATGATACTGAAGATAACGGAAGCTTCAGAATTTAAATTCAAACCGTTTTGTTCAGTTTTAAAATTCTATCGTTCGTATCGATATTTAAAATATAGCCGTCCGAGGCGAAGTCTCAGAATTCGACGAAACCAGTTCCATTGGGTCCGTAATATTGAATTATTACCGGATTTCAAATTTCGTATTTTTCGGAGTTGATACGTGAGCACACGATGTGCAAATGTGTTGAATTTTAAATCGAATTTAAATTTAAATTTAAATTGGAAATTTGTTAACCACAGCACGATTCTCTTCCTTCAAACGCGCCTAGATTTAGGCCTAGAATCACGAAATTCATCGTGCAAACCCATACCTCCTTCGATTTTAAAAGAACCCTCTCCCTCTTAACATTCAATTCACAGTTTCTTTCAAAAATAAATAATGGCCGAAGCCCTTTCACTCTTATTCGAACGAACGAGATTTCGTTCAAATTTATTAAATCGAAAAGCAGAACGAAATATAAAAATGGCCGGCGAGTTTATTCTTTTTCACCCTTCTTCAAAATCCGAGCTCCTCTTTCTATTTCGAAAAAAAAATCAAAATCATCTCGTTCGATTTCAGATCAAATCAAAGACGCGACCGCGAGTTCTGGGATTCGCGTTTAGAGCTAGGGTTTGGGAACTGCGGCAGTAGTCGCGTTCGAACATGATGATGGCGACGATGTCGCAGCGTGGGTTTCAAGTCGTTCGACAGTCACTGTCGACTCATGTAAGGTTTGCGACTAGGGCAAGCTCGATTGGGGACGGCAGCTTCGCGCCTCATCACGATCGAGGGTGAGGAACTCGAGCTGATTGCTCGCATCGAGCTCGGTTAGGGCTCGTTAGAGAGGATGTTGCGTGATGGAGGGCTTAACGGTGAGGGACGTGCGATCGAATGGGGCACGAGATGAGGAGGCGATTCAAATCGCGTGGCCATGGAATTCAAGCAGGCGAGTGGAAGCTAAGGTTGGAGGGATTCGATTTCGTGATGAACTGGAGCTTGTTTTGATCGAGTTCGAGCAGGCAGTGAAGGTATAACTTGCTCTGTTTGTTTAAGTGAAATTGTTATAAAAGGTAATTAGAATTTTTTTTTTTGAAATGAATTACTGATTTGATAATCACTCTAATTTAAATTACCGAATTTGGTTTTGTAAACTTCATCAAAGAAAAGATATATACAGTAAAATATAGATGTAGATTTATATATATATATATAAAGAAAATTTATTTATATTTGTGTAAAGTTGGAAAAACAATGATAATAATATAGGAATTTTTAAATGATAAAGGAAACCCTATATTGTTTATACAAAGGAATTTTAAAATATTAAAGAAATTTATATAAGCAAAATGTTTGAAAATATTTATGTAAATGAGATTTTGGCTTATAGTAAAAGGGAAGTTAGTTTGAAATTGAAAGGTTTAGTTAAATAAATTTATTAAAGGAAAATGGGTTTAAGGAATTTAAATTATCAATTTAAGATTAAATGAATCCATTTAATGGAAATTTATTCATTTTAGTTATTAAAGGATTTTTTTTAGAAAAGGAGAATTTATTTAAAGTTAAATCACTAGTTTAAAATTGAAGTAATAAAAATTTGTTATTCAATTTATTTCGAATATTAACGAATGGTATAATTATTTATACAAGGTCAAAATGGAGAAAACAAGCTGGAATTAAAATAGGTTGGGAATGGATGCTAATAAAGCAAAGGTGAGATTTTCTCACTCAAATTGAAAAGTGGAATTTTCAGTTATTGTTTGATTGTCTGTTTGGATTGTTGATATTAGATATAGTAGGATATATCTATTATATATATAGCAATATATACATATTGGCATATGTATATATTGGATTGATGATTTCCCGCCTCGTATAGCGGATGAGACCCTATTGCGCCGTTAGTAAGCGGATTTTTATAAAACCCATATACCGCGATAATTCCGTACTGGAGCGGAATTGGTATTGTGCTAACATCTTTGGATGCAGGGAAACAGGTTGGAGGGATCCAACTGGACCCCTCACATTGATTGAATTTATTTCTATTGTGATATGAATCTGTGAATGATTATAGTGATGCTATTAATCATATTGATATCTGGAAATTGTTTGAAAGCTAAAATTTAGCTGAATGGATGTTTTGACATCATTGGATTCCAAAGATAAACGAAATTGAATTTTTGAAATTCAAGTAGAAAATTTCTAAGTGAATCAATTTTTGAAATTGAAGAAATTTTGAAGAAAGGAATTTTTAAGGTATAAAAAGTAAATTTTTATAATCGTATTGAATAAATTCCAGAATAAAGTGAAACTGCTAAATAAATAGATTTCATAAAACAGTGATTATAAATTGAAGAATTTAATTTAAAATTTGGATTTTTAAAATAGATTGAAAGAAACGATTGAAATTTATTTCCTTAAAAAGGAATTTATTTAAAAGAAGATAAGTTGGAAATCCAATAGAAATTTAATTGGTAAATTGAAATAAGTGATGAAATCAATGTAAAATGATTTCAATTTGAAGAATCCATTTTAAAACCGAATATTGAATAATTTGAGAAAAATAAGGAATTCACTTAGTAGTGATAAATAAATTTGAAATCAATATTGAAATTGATTTGGTATTGAAGTTTTTATAAATAGAATAAAAAATTTATTTAAAAGTTGTTTATAAACCCAAAGTCACTTATTTTGATAAGTTAAATATAGAAGTTGATAAAAGAAGGTTTATAAGTCGAAGCTGTTATTAAAATGGAAATAGAATTTATAAACGTGTTTATAAATTCGAAATAGATTGAATTCGATAAATTAAATATAGAAGATTTGTAAAGAAGATATATTCGCGATTTTGGATAGCGAATTATCTTTGAAATAAATGTGTATAAAAATTGAAATTTGGTTAAGTGGAGTATATTCACGATTTTGGACAGTGAATATATTATTGAGTAAAATGGATTTATTTTTGAAGAAGTGATATAAAAAAAAATGAAGTTAAACATTTTAAAGATGTTTTAAAATGTATTATGAATTGAAAGCATAGATTTCAACAGTTCTTGTTGAAATAGACGTTTTCGAGAAATTTAAGGAAATGGTGGACTATAACACTGTTGTTATGGTAAATGGTTTCCGAAAGGAAATGTTTTATATAGTATTGGGATTTACCTATCTATCTAAATTTTTGAATCCCTATACTAGCGATTTTGGGTCGTCGTAACGATGTTTTACGTAACATTCGTTTTGACCCAAATAAATGTGTTAAAAGAATATTTTCCTTAAAGAATGAAATTATACTTAATATTGATTTAAGTATATTGAATATTTTCAAATGTTGAAAATAAATGATTTATGAATTACTTATTTTTAAATAAGTATGGAAATGCTTTCCAATATGAAATGAACTGTTTTGAGATTTTATCTTCAAAGATAAAATAAGATGTGGAAATTGATTTGAAATTGTTTTCAAATGGTTAAGTGTGGAAATTTTATATCTAGTAAAGATATTTTGGAAGATTAAATAATTTGGAAATTTTTTTGGAATCTGATGATGTTGCGCATCTTTATTGATAGTTAAATAACCGACTATCAATAATTACCTTTAGATAGGTATTTGTTGTGAATTGGATGAATTTGAATGCCACACTTATTTTTGAATAATCGCTCACTATTCGGGTTAGCCGGGAAAGGACCATGGGGTCGTATAACCCATTCTGAATATGTGATACGTCGTTATGAATTGCATTCGAAGACCGGCGTTGAAGACCGGATATTTTTGAAAACGGAAGGATTACCGTCGAGTTACTCTACATCGGCTGATCTCCGGTTTAGAGGTTTTATCACCCTTAGTGACGGGAAATCCGGACGTGATTAGAAATTTATCCGGAAATGCAAGGGCTTCGTGAGAAGTGCCTTCGGTTCTGTTCGATCCTGGAACAGACTTGTATGGATTGTGTGTCTGACGTTACAATTTGAGATATAAAGCTGATTTCTTTCAAATACATATCTGTTGGTGGCGGAGAATTCATTCTCTTAGCTTAACACCCTTCTCTGTGACGTACGAGCTCAGAGGTTATGTAGTTGAAATTTATCAGCGATATATCCCAATTTGGTAACGTGGCATACTGAGTGTTGCTGTGAAATGATCAGTGTTTGATCATTTGTGATATGATCATTTGTTTGATCTTATATCTTTGTGATCATAGGTTGATCATTTTTGTTTGACCCGAAGCAGGGCTTTTTGAGAAAGCGTAGCTTTGTGGACGAGACTTCATCGAGCCTCACACCCCGGAAATGGTCGAAACAGGAAGAATGCGGCAAGGTTCTAGGGAGTAGCGCCCCTTAGTGTATGTCATTCCTTCTGGATAAAGGTGGTATCATGGTATGGAGCCCAGATACTTAACCTCTGTGGTTACTGCATTATTATTATCTATGTGGTTTGTTGGAAATCGGGGATCCTCGGGAAGATCGGTGACGATCGGGGGACGGCATACGCGTGTCAGTAGTTACCTATTTTTGCAGAGGTAACCGAGCCTTGTGTTGGCTGAGATCCGGTTAGGTTCTCGGGTCGTCTATTCCAGGGACGTACCCATCGTGGATAGGAAGTTCCTTAGCCTGACCATTTGTTGGAAATCCAAAGAAACAATACGCGACTTGTACGGTTTTAGTTGTATTACCTGCTATGGAATGTGGCGGTAACCTGCTATTGAACATAGTAGCTATAGTAGGCATAAGTGCGGAATGCCTATGCTGGCTAAGATTAATATTATACTTTCGAAATGTTTTCTACACTATGCACTAATAATAATATCCAAAATGATTTGATTTTGCGTAGTAAGCATCTTTGACTATCATAAGAAGAAATCTCCTCCAATTCTGCGTTTGCATTGTGTGTGTGGTGGGAGGTCTTATGGTAGTTTCATTTTCCAAAAAGCATTGCGAATTGACCTTAAAAATTATTTTGTTGTTATAAAGAATAACTGTTTTACGATCTCACACCAGTCACCATGACTGACTCGGAGTTTATTGTTTCCCTTCTAAACTCTGGGTGCCCACCAATTTCCACACGGGCAGTCTAGAGTTAGATTATCAGGATATTCTGGATATTCTAGAGCTTGGAGATAAGCTGGATGACGAGACGTAGTATTTGTATCTGATATATTTATTCCGCTGTGTATTCTGTATGAGGACAAGTTATCTAACTGTCCATTGTTGTATATTGACTCTGATGATTGATGTATGTATAAACTGATATAGTTCTTTTGTTTTTAAATGATATTCATTTATCTATTGTATATTGTTCCGCTGCGATATGTGAGATTCTGATATTGTTCTGTTTTCTGTTCTGATGTTGTTCTGTGTTGTTCTTCTCTTCTTTTCTTTTATCTTCTTCTTCTTCTGCCTTTTTCTTTTTCTTAAAACCCTCACTATTGGAGTTTCCGGCACTCGATTTCTCGGCAGTCGATAAAGGGAGTATCGATGTCGAATTTTCGAAAGTCGAATAATCCGGTACGTGACAGCGTGGTATCAGAGCATATGGTTAAGCGACAACCCTGCTCTGTTGGGTGTTACTCATTAGAGATAGAGTCAGCAGTACTCTAGAATGAGTTGAGTGTAATAATAGATATGAGTGCGTATTTGTTAGTGAATATAAAATTGTTTTATATTGTGATGATTGGTTTGTTGAGTGGTATATGGATTCTGGTCGGTATTGTCCGTACAACTCTATCGATAGGGGTCTCTAAACACTTGTATAGAACAATTCGACACAATATTGTTTTAAATAGGGTAAATGAAATAATTTTACCCAAAACTATTTTTGTATAGAAAATAAATGTTTTTCTATGAATTATCATAGTATATGGATGCTTGTTTGTTAGGAAAGTGATAATATTGAAATGTTATCATTATTGTATGAAATGGAATAAAGAAATTCAAATCATAACTCCAAAGTTAAGAAATAAATCCATATACAAATGAAATTTGAGAATGTAAATTATAAATGTGATTTGTAATTTGAAACGGAGTTCCAGAGAGGTATTTGGAAATGTTTTGAAAAGAATTTGAAAATTTTGAGGATTGGAAAGTTTAAATCATTTTTGGTTTGAAAATGAATTTCAAAGGGTTTGAAAAGTATTTTGAAGAGATGAAAAGCTCTAAACTCTTTTAGGTCGCTGGAAAATAATCCTGATGATGGTGGCCACATCATTAGAATTCATTTTCGGGTTTCCAAAAGAGGAATTGCTGCCAAATTGTTTTAAATGAAAGTTGTTTGGAAAATTGAGTTTTGTTTTGAAAATTCAAAAGATAAATTTGAATTGTTTTCAAAATGGTTTTGAAAGGTTGAAAAGACTCTGGAATACTGTATAAGAATATTTATGGAATATGATTGAATTGATAACTTATACAAATAGAAATTGTTAATGTAAATTATGTAATTGTGATTGGAATTAAAGTTCATTAACAAATGAAATCTATAAATGTAAATAGAAAGTATAAGGAAATAAATTCATATATGTAAAAAAAAAAAAAATTTATGAATATGAATTGTAAATATGATTCATAAATGAAAATAGAATTCCAAAAAGATAATTGAAAATAAAATTCCTTAATGAAATGGAATTGTGAATGTGAATGTATAAATGATTGTATAAATCAAGATGTAGATAAGTTGATAAATTATAGAATATTTGAAATCTGATTGGAATGAAATTCAAAATTGAAGATAAATTGAACTCAAATAGAATTGAAATTGTGAATTAAATTCAAATGAAATTGAAATGTAAAGATTGAACAAAATTGAATAGGTGTAACTTCAATAGTGAAGTAATGATGATATAAGCAGTTATATTGAAAATTTTGTAACAGAATTTGCAAAATGATTTGAATGTGTAACTAGATATTATGGCTAGTAGGACATACAGGTGTTATAAAAGGAATTGGAAAATTTATTTCAAAGATGAATTTGAATTGCTCGAAAAAGGTATGTATTTAAATTTGAATATGAGATTTGATGACTTATTTCTCTAGCCGCTTGGCTTTTTCTTTTTCTTTTTGAAATCTGAGAGTCCGTAGGGACGTTTTGTAGTCATACCGTATTAGCCGCGCAAAGGAGACGCTGGCGAAATTTTTCGGAAATTTAGGGCGTTAGAAAATTTTTGAGAAATTTTGAAAGTTTAAATTTGAATTTAAACTCGAATTTGAATTGAAGTAAAGCAATGTTGTTTGAAACCTATAATTGAAGTTAGAAAGCTAGTTGGAATGATAACGAATCTTTAGTAGGAAGATTTGTTTCGATAATTTGATAAAACTATTAGATGTGAAAAATAGTAGACGAGTTAAGGACCACTTTTCCTAACTTGTAATTTCGGGACGAAATTCTTTTAAGAGGGGAAGTCTGTAACGACCCTGAATTTTGAACAAATTAAATTGAGAATATTTAATTAATTTTAAATATTTGAACGATGATTTAATTTGTATCCCGAATGTAACTTTGAAACTGACGATTAAATTATAAAATTTAATCGATTGGAAGTTGAATAACAATTTGAATCTTCAAATTTAGGCCGATTAAAAATATTTCGAAAGCTTTTAAAATTTTATTTTGATGATACTGAAGATAACGGAAGCTTCAGAATTTAAATTCAAACCGTTTTGTTCAGTTTTAAAATTCTATCGTTCGTATCGATATTTAAAATATAGCCGTCCGAGGCGCAGTCTCGGAATTCGACGAAACCAGTTCCATTGGGTCCGTAATATTGAATTATTACCGGATTTCAAATTTCGTATTTTTCGGAGTTGATACGTGAGCACACGATGTGCAAATGTGTTGAATTTTAAATCGAATTTAAATTTAAATTGGAAATTTGTTAACCACAGCACGATTCTCTTCCTTCAAACGCGCCTAGATTTAAGCCTAGAATCACGAAATTCATCGTGCAAACCCATACCTCCTTCGATTTTAAAAGAACCCTCTCCCTCTTAACATTCAATTCACAGTTTCTTTCAAAAATAAATAATGGCCGAAGCCCTTTCACTCTCATTCGAACGAACGAGATTTCGTTCAAATTTATTAAATCGAAAAGCAGAACGAAATATAAAAATGGCCGGCGAGTTTATTCTTTTTCACCCTTCTTCAAAATCCGAGCTCCTCTTTCTATTTCGAAAAAAAAAATCAAAATCATCTCGTTCGATTTCAGATCAAATCAAAGACGCGACCGCGAGTTCTGGGATTCGCGTTTAGAGCTAGGGTTTGGGAACTGCGGCAGTAGTCGCGTTCGAACATGATGATGGCGACGATGTCGCAGCGTGGGTTTCAAGTCGTTCGACAGTCACTGTCGACTCATGTAAGGTTCGCGACTAGGGCAAGCTCGATTGGGGACGGCAGCTTCGCGCCTCATCACGATCGAGGGTGAGGAACTCGAGCTGATTGCTCGCATCGAGCTCGGTTAGGGCTCGTTAGAGAGGATGTTGCGTGATGGAGGGCTTAACGGTGAGGGACGTGCGATCGAATGGGGCACGAGATGAGGAGGCGATTCAAATCGCGTGGCCATGGAATTCAAGCAGGCGAGTGGAAGCTAAGGTTGGAGGGATTCGATTTCGTGATGAACTGGAGCTTGTTTTGATCGAGTTCGAGCAGGCAGTGAAGGTATAACTTGCTCTGTTTGTTTAAGTGAAATTGTTATAAAAGGTAATTAGAATTTTTTTTATTGAAATGAATTACTGATTTGATAATCACTCTAATTTAAATTACCGAATTTGGTTTTGTAAACTTCATCAAAGAAAAGATATATACAGTAAAATATAGATGTAGATTTATATATATATATATATATAAAGAAAATTTATTTATATTTGTGTAAAGTTGGAAAAACAATGATAATAATATAGGAATTTTTAAATGATAAAGGAAACCCTATATTGTTTATACAAAGGAATTTTAAAATATTAAAGAAATTTATATAAGCAAAATGTTTGAAAATATTTATGTAAATGAGATTTTGGCTTAAAGTAAAAGGGAAGTTAGTTTGAAATTGAAAGGTTTAGTTAAATAAATTTATTAAAGGAAAATGGGTTTAAGGAATTTAAATTATCAATTTAAGATTAAATGAATCCATTTAATGGAAATTTATTCATTTTAGTTATTAAAGGATTTTTTTTAGAAAAGGAGAATTTATTTAAAGTTAAATCACTAGTTTAAAATTGAAGTAATAAAAATTTGTTATTCGATTTATTTCGAATATTAACGAATGGTATAATTATTTATACAAGGTTAAAATGGAGAAAACAAGCTGGAATTAAAATAGGTTGGGAATGGATGCTAATAAAGCAAAGGTGAGATTTTCTCACTCAAATTGAAAAGTGGAATTTTCAGTTATTGTTTGATTGTCTGTTTGGATTGTTGATATTAGATATAGTAGGATATATCTATTATATATATAGCAATATATAAATATTGGCATATGTATATATTGGATTGATGATTTCCCGCCTCGTATAGCGGATGAGACCCTATTGCGCCGTTAGTAAGCGGATTTTTATAAAACCCATATACCGCGATAATTCCGTACTGGAGCGGAATTGGTATTGTGCTAACATCTTTGGATGCAGGGAAACAGGTTGGAGGGATCCAACTGGACCCCTCACATTGATTGAATTTATTTCTATTGTGATATGAATCTGTGAATGATTATAGTGATGCTATTAATCATATTGATATCTGGAAATTGTTTGAAAGCTAAAATTTAGCTGAATGGATGTTTTGACATCATTGGATTCCAAAGATAAACGAAATTGAATTTTTGAAATTCAAGTAGAAAATTTCTAAGTGAATCAATTTTTGAAATTGAAGAAATTTTGAAGAAAGGAATTTTTAAGGTATAAAAAGTAAATTTTTATAATCGTATTGAATAAATTCCAGAATAAAGTGAAACTGCTAAATAAATAGATTTCATAAAACAGTGATTATAAATTGAAGAATTTAATTTAAAATTTGGATTTTTAAAATAGATTGAAAGAAACGATTGAAATTTATTTCCTTAAAAAGGAATTTATTTAAAAGAAGATAAGTTGGAAATCCAATAGAAATTTAATTGGTAAATTGAAATAAGTGATGAAATCAATGTAAAATGATTTCAATTTGAAGAATCCATTTTAAAACCGAATATTGAATAATTTGAGAAAAATAAGGAATTCACTTAGTAGTGATAAATAAATTTGAAATCAATATTGAAATTGATTTGGTATTGAAGTTTTTATAAATAGAATAAAAAATTTATTTAAAAGTTGTTTATAAACCCAAAGTCACTTATTTTGATAAGTTAAATATAGAAGTTGATAAAAGAAGGTTTATAAGTCGAAGCTGTTATTAAAATGGAAATAGAATTTATAAACGTGTTTATAAATTCGAAATAGATTGAATTCGATAAATTAAATATAGAAGATTTGTAAAGAAGATATATTCACGATTTTGGATAGCGAATTATCTTTGAAATAAATGTGTATAAAAATTGAAATTTGGTTAAGTGGAGTATATTCACGATTTTGGACAGTGAATATATTATTGAGTAAAATGGATTTATTTTTGAAGAAGTGATATAAAAAAAATGAAGTTAAACATTTTAAAGATGTTTTAAAATGTATTATGAATTGAAAGCATAGATTTCAACAGTTCTTGTTGAAATAGACGTTTTCGAGAAATTTAAGGAAATGGTGGACTATAACACTGTTGTTATGGTAAATGGTTTCCGAAAGGAAATGTTTTATATAGTATTGGGATTTACCTATCTATCTAAATTTTTGAATCCCTATACTAGCGATTTTGGGTCGTCGTAACGATGTTTTACGTAACATTCGTTTTGACCCAAATAAATGTGTTAAAAGAATATTTTCCTTAAAGAATGAAATTATACTTAATATTGATTTAAGTATATTGAATATTTTCAAATGTTGAAAATAAATGATTTGTGAATTACTTATTTTTAAATAAGTATGGAAATGCTTTCCAATATGAAATGAACTGTTTTGAGATTTTATCTTCAAAGATAAAATAAGATGTGGAAATTGATTTGAAATTGTTTTCAAATGGTTAAGTGTGGAAATTTTATATCTAGTAAAGATATTTTGGAAGATTAAATAATTTGGAAAATTTTTTGGAATCTGATGATGTTGCGCATCTTTATTGATAGTTAAATAACCGACTATCAATAATTACCTTTAGATAGGTATTTGTTGTGAATTGGATGAATTTGAATGCCACACTTATTTTTGAATAATCGCTCACTATTCGGGTTAGCCGGGAAAGGACCATGGGGTCGTATAACCCATTCCGAATATGTGATACGTCGTTATGAATTGCATTCGAAGACCGGTGTTGAAGACCGGATATTTTTGAAAACGGAAGGATTACCGTCGAGTTACTCTACATCGGCTGATCTCCGGTTTAGAGGTTTTATCACCCTTAGTGACGGGAAATCCGGACGTGATTAGAAATTTATCCGGAAATGCAAGGGCTTCGTGAGAAGTGCCTTCGGTTCTGTTCGATCCCGGAACAGACTTGTATGGATTGTGTGTCTGACGTTACAATTTGAGATATAAAGCTGATTTCTTTCAAATACATATCTGTTGGTGGCGGAGAATTCATTCTCTTAGCTTAACACCCTTCTCTGAGACGTACGAGCTCAGAGGTTATGTAGTTGAAATTTATCAGCGATATATCCCAATTTGGTAACGTGGCATACTGAGTGTTGCTGTGAAATGATCAGTGTTTGATCATTTGTGATATGATCATTTGTTTGATCTTATATCTTTGTGATCATAGGTTGATCATTTTTGTTTGACCCGAAGCAGGGCTTTTTGAGAAAGCGTAGCTTTGTGGACGAGACTTCATCGAGCCTCACACCCCGGAAATGGTCGAAACAGGAAGGATGCGGCAAGGTTCTAGGGAGTAGTGCCTTTTAGTGTATGTCATTCCTTCTGGATAAAGGTGGTATCATGGTATGGAGCCCAGATACTTAACCTCTGTGGTTACTGCATTATTATTATCTATGTGGTTTGTTGGAAATCGGGGATCCTCGGGAAGATCGGTGACGATCGGGGGATGGCATACGCGTGTCAGTAGTTACCTATTTTTGCAGAGGTAACCCGGCCTTGTGTTGGCAGAGATCCGGTTAGGTTCTCGGGTCGTCTATTCCAGGGACGTACCCATCGTGGATAGGAAGTTCCTTAGCCTGACCATTTGTTGGAAATCCAAAGAAACAATACGCGACTTGTACGGTTTTAGTTGTATTACCTGCTATGGAATGTGGCGGTAACCTGCTATTGAACATAGTAGCTATAGTAGGCATAAGTGCGGAATGCCTATGCTGGCTAAGATTAATATTATACTTTCGAAATGTTTTCTACACTATGCACTAATAATAATTTCCAAAATGATTTGATTTTGCGTAGTAAGCATCTTTGACTATCATAAGAAGAAATCTCCTCCAATTCTGCGTTTGCATTGTGTGTGTGGTGGGAGGTCTTATGGTAGTTTCATTTTCCAAAAAACATTGCGAATTGACCTTAAAAATTATTTTGTTGTTATAAAGAATAACTGTTTTACGATCTCACACCAGTCACCATGACTGACTCGGAGTTTATTGTTTCCCTTCTAAACTCTGGGTGCCCACCAATTTCCACACGGGCAGTCTAGAGTTAGATTATCAGGATATTCTGGATATTCTGGAGCTTGGAGATAAGCTGGATGACGAGACGTAGTATTTGTATCTGATATATTTATTCCGCTGTGTATTCTGTATGAGGACAAGTTATCTAACTGTCCATTGTTGTATATTGACTCTGATGATTGATGTATGTATAAACTGATATAGTTCTTTTGTTTTTAAATGATATTCATTTATCTATTGTATATTGTTCCGCTGCGATATGTGAGATTCTGATATTGTTCTGTTTTCTGTTCTGATGTTGTTCTGTGTTGTTCTTCTCTTCTTTTCTTCTATCTTCTTCTTCTTCTGCCTTTTTCTTTTTCTTAAAACCCTCACTATTGGAGTTTCCGGCACTCGATTTCTCGGCAGTCGATAAAGGGAGTATCGATGTCGAATTTTCGAAAGTCGAATAATCCGGTACGTGACAGCGATATTCCACCTCGAAGTGGAATTGGTATTATGCTAACGTCTGTGGATGCAGGGAAACAGGTTGGAGGGATCCAACTGGATTCCTCAACTGTATTTATTTATTTACAGATATTGATGTATATTCTGTTATCATATTGATATATGATGTTTGATGTTGTGATTGACTAATTGGTGCTGTTGCATCATCAGATTCAAGTTTTGAAGTTTAAAAATAACGACTTTTACTATAAAAGGATTTTTAAAGTGATTTTTGAAAATAGACGTTTTATTGAATTTTTGAATTGATTTATTTCAAATGAATAAACGTTTAAAATCTTAAAGTTATAAGAGTTAAGATTTTTGGTGAAATTTAACCAAAGTGTGATTTTTGAAATAAATAGTTGATTTATTTATAAAAAATGGTTTAAGTGGGATTTTTGAATAACTATAAATGATTTGTATAAAAATGTTTATAAATTTGATAATTTATAAATCAAAATATTGGACTTATAAAACGAATTTTTTTTTATAAGTGTTAAAAAGAAGTATAAGTGAATGAAATAAATAGATTTATAACGTGAAGTTATAAAGTGAATAGATACCGTAGAATAAAGGATTTATAAGAAATTTACTTATAAATTTGACTTTTACACTTAGATGAGATATGAATAGAAATTGCTAAATGAAATGATTTTATAAGTTGAAATTGTTATAAAGTATAAATGCGATTTATAAACGTTGTTTATAAATCCGAAATCACTTATTTTGATAAGTAAATTATAAAAGTAAATAAAAGAAAATTTATAAGTCGAAGTTGTTATTAAAATAGAAATAGAATTTATAAACGTGTTTATAAATTCAAAAATCAGTTGAATTTGAGAAATTAAATATAGAAGATTTTTAAAGAAGATATATTCACGATTTTGAATAGCGAATTTTTATTGAGATAAAAATGTGTAGAAATGATTGAAATTGGGTTAAGTGAATTATATTCACGATTTTGGACAGTGAATATATTATTAAATAAAATGGATTTATTTTTGAAGAAGTGATATTAAAAATGAAGTTAAACATTTTAAAGATGTTTTAAAATGTATCATGAATCGAAAGCATAGATTTCCGCAGTTCTTGTTGAAATAGACGTTTTCGAGAAATAAGGAAATGGTAGACTATAACACTGTTGTTATAGTAAATGATTTCCGAAAGGAAATATTTTTATGTAGTATTGGGATTTATATATACCTATCTTAAAATTCGAATCTCTATACTAGTGATTTTGAGTCGTCGTAACGATGTTTTACGTAACATTCGTTTTGACTCAAATAGATGTTAAAATTAATGATTTCCTTAAAGAATGAAATGTATACTTAATATTGATTTAAGTATATTGAATATTTTCAAATGTTGAAAATAAATGATTTGTGAAATACTTATTTTTAAATAAGTATGGAAATGCTTTTCCAATATGAAATGAACTGTTTTGAGATTTTATCTTCAAAGATAAAATGAAATGTGGAAATTGATTTGAAATTGTTTTCAAATGGTTAAGTGTGGAAATTATATATCTAGTAAAGATATTTTGGAAGATGAAATAATTTGGAAAATTATTTGGAATCTGATGATGTTGCGCATCTTTATTGATAGTTAAATAACCGACTATCAATAATTACCTTGAATGGTATTTGTTGTGAATTGGATGAATTTGAATGCCACACTTATTTTTGAATAAGCGCTCACTATTCGGGTTAGCCGGGAAAGGACCATGGGGTCGTATAACCCATTCCGAATATGTGATACGTCGTTATGAATCGCATTTGAAGACCGGTGTTGAAGACCGGATATTTTTGAAAACGGAAGGATTACCGTCGAGTTACTCTACATCGGCTGATCTCCGATTTAGAGGTTTTATCACCCTTAGTGACGGGAAGTCCGGACGTGATTAGAAATTTATCCGGATGTGCAAGGGCTTCGTGAGAAGTGCCTTCGGTTCTGTTCGATCCCGGAACAGACTTGTATGGATTGTGTGTCTGACGTTAAAATTTGAGATATAAAGCTGATTTCTTTCAAATACATTTCTGTTGGTGGCGGAGAATTTATTCTCTTAGCTTAACACCCTTCTCTGAGACGTACGAGCTCAGAGGTTATGTAGTTGAAATTTATCAGCGATATATTCCCAATTTGGTAACGTGGCATACTGAGTGTTGCTGTGAAATGATCAGTGTTTGATCATTTGTGATATGATCATTTGTTTGATCTTATGTCTTTGTGATCATAGGTTGATCATTTGTTTGACCCGGAGCATGGCTTTGTAGAAAGCGTAGCTTTGTGGACGAGACTTCGTCGAGCCTTACACCCCGGAAATGGTCAAAACAGGAAGGATGCAGCAAGGTTCTAGGGAGTTGCGCCCCTTAGTGTATGTCATTCCTTCTGGATAGAGGTGGTATCATGGTATGGAGCCCAGATACTTAACCTATGTGGTTGCTGCATTATTATTTTGATGTGGTTTGTTGGAAATCGGGGATCCTCGGGAAGATCGGTTACGATCGGGGGATGGCATACGCGTGTCAGTAGTTACCTATTTTTGCAGAGGTAACCTGTAACGACCAAGACTTTCTCTCCACAGAAAGTCGTATCGCTAATAAGAAAGAAAGGGATAGAAAAGAGAAAAGAAGAGAAAGAAAGAACTAAACAATATCAGAATTTCACAGCGGAACGAAACAAAATATAATATATCACATAACTATTACATAGTCTTTACATAATCAGAGTTACACAACTTATACAACAAAATAGACAGTTATAATTTCTGTCTATTATACAACTCAAGATACAATTCAAACAAAAGACTCAGATCAACCAACACAGCGGAATACTATCTATCTACGAATGCTGAAGCCTCCTGCTCCATATCTCCTCCGTAGATTCGTCAAAGCTAACCTGAATCCTTGGCTACTCGTAAAAATTGAGTACCCAAGAGTTTAATAAAACAGAAAATAAACACTTGGGTCAGACATGGGTCTGGTGTGAGTAAACGGGTTAAAATTGTTTGACTTCAAAACCTTTTGAAAACAAAGGTATCACGTAAGACTTCCCACACATAAACATGGAAAAGTTTTTACCTTACGCTAACCAAAACAGTTGATAGGAAATCCAGTTATATTATAATAGGGTCTAGGGTTTTCAAGTAAAATACAGAAATAGCTGAAATGCTTACATCTCACATTCCAACATAGTTGGGCACAACTAATACGTACGGCACTTATTGGAGTTTGGATTCCATACGATGGCAGGGCTACTGGGGTACCGCCCGTCACAGTACGTGGCCTAGATCACCGTACCGAGGAGTACGCCCGCTCCCCTGCAACACAAAGCCGGAACCATCCCTTACTGGATAATTCCGAACAAGATAATCCCGTAGTTGGCGCGACCAACCACACACTAAGCCGAATAAAAGAAAAGGGACCTCTAGACAGGGATCTATCTTGCTCTCAGTGGGTGCTACCCACGAAGCCTTGCTGCACCTCCCCTGTTTTAGCCATTCCCGGTTGATGAGGCTTGAGGTTACGATTACCTTTAATCAGAACATATCACTTAGAATGCTCATCGTCCGCCTGACGATGTGCTGAAAGCATTCAATCCATACAAGTTCGTTCCGGGTTCGAACGAAACCGAAGGCATTATCTCGTTACACTCGTTTTGGAATCACCCTCAGAGTTAACGACAATAACCCTTGCACTCTAAATCTTCATCTTCACTTGAGATTCACGACCTATCGTTAATTTGGATCGATGTGGTATTCGGGTCTCCAGACCTGGAATTCCGGTATACGGAAACCCGATCCCGGTCTCATCGAAATCCAAAACGTATCTTTTAAGGCCAAGTTGTTTAAAGGTTTAAACAATTTAACTTATCTATATTCATACAGATAGATAATTCATAATTCACAATTGATAATCACATTACCAATTAAACAGATGATTCATAACCAATATGTAATCCATATCAACATCACAATAGTTAATCTATAATACCATCATAATACAACCAAGCATTCATACCATACAACATTACTTATCTCATTTCTGAGATTACATCCATTCAGGACAATCAATGTCATCTATTCTTATATAAGCAATGATTTACTTAATCACAACATAATTAATTTAAAATGAATTAAATTAACTATCTCTATCTTTAATTAATTTAAAGTGAATTAAATTAATTACTTCATCCCTTAATTAATTTAAAGTAAATTAAATTAATTACTTCATTATAAATCTTACTTATATAATCATTAATTAATTACCAATAAATTAATTAATCTTTCTCTAATTATCCACTTTAATTAATCACCTTGATTAATTATACTTTAATTACCTTTAAGTAATTATCTTTAATTAATTTCACAAATTAATTATCCTTAATCAAATACAGTAATTAACCTTTAATTACTTCATTAATTAATTAATTAAAATCAATTACTTTAATCCTTAATTAATTACAATTAATTAGTTATCATTTGATTAATTAATCTTAATTAATCAACTCTTAATCACATCATTAATTATAAACTAATGATCCCTAATTATACCTTTAATTATTTATTAATTACATTAAATAATTAACCTTTAATTAAACCATAATTTATTAATCACCTTTGATTAAACTTAACCAGTAATTAACTCTAATTAATTACCTTCCTTAATTAATTACTTTTAATTAATTACCTTAACAAATAATTAATTACCTTATTAATTATCCTTAATCCTTTAATTAAATAAATTATTTAATTAATAATACTAGGTAATTAGCCTTAATCACTTCTTATTTAATTACTTTCATAAAATAATTATCCTCTAATTACTTTCATTAACTAAATATTCAATAATTATACTCAATCAATTTTCCCAAAATGGTTATCCTTAATTAAACCAAAGTAATTATCTTAGAATAATTAATTACCTATCTTCAATTTATTAAGTAATTATACTTTATTTACTTAATAGGACCTTAATTAATTTAGCTAAACCATTTACCTTAATTAAATACTCTAATTAAATATTCTTTAATCTTATCTCCTTTAAATATATTTTTAACACTTTGTTTAACCTTTATTTTTGAAACTTACTTAGAAACTTGTTTAAATTTCTTTTCTTAAAAACTTGATCTAGTACATTTATTTGAAAACACTTTTGAATTCAATTACAAAATAATTCTAGTTTATATTTTCTTTTAAAAAAAAACAAACACTTCTAAACATTTAAATTTTTGAAACATATTCAATTTTAAAAACATACTTTTAAACTAGTCTAATATCCTTCTTTTGGAAATTTAATAAATTCAAACTTGCTTTCTTTTTAAATTTGAACTTGATATCCCTTTTTAAAATTTTAAACCTGGAAATTAAAATTCACTTTACAATTTGAAACCAGGATTCTATGTTTACAGAATAACCGAGCAAACAAACCAAATTCTCGAGCCTACCCCGTGTCTCTCGCGATCACTCGCGTACTTCGAGAAAAACCCCTTCAACCCCGAGCCTGACCCGAGTATTCTTCTTCTTCCCCGAATACATCTCCTGTCACCAACACGTACACGATAACGTGCACGTTCACGTGCACAACCACCACGATCGCTGACGAACTCCCCTCCGGCCTTCGACGAATCGACCCTAACTTCGACAATACCACGCGATCACCTAGTAAACTCGATTCGTTCTAGGATCGAATTTGACCCAAAAATCCATACCACCTGAAACTATATCATCGGAAAACGACCATTGCCGTTGATCTCCACCACGAGTTTCCCTTCCGACATCATCAGACCTACATCTCGACTTCCCACTCCTAATCCCCACCTCGCGATTACCTCCGTTTCCCCATGGCCCTCGCGAAAGCTTCAAGAACGTCATCATTCCAAACTGTCTTTAGAACCCTAGTTCGCCGTCCCTCGACCACCACAGTCACCAGAAAATTATCCCACTATTTTTCCTATAACCGACCACACTTCGGCCACCTCCAACCCAAATCTCATCAGACGCTACCATGCCGATCGCCAGAAATCGGCGATAAACCCAATTCCAAACATCCCCTATTTCCTCCCGAATTACTATATTCAAAATTGTGATTTTAATACCCAAATTCATTATTTCACAATTCGATTTTGGTTACATAATCAAGAATATAAATTAGCTTGATCGATTTATAACTCACTTTTGATTTTCCTTTGTCATTTTCAAATTTTGATATCATTACTACATTTGAATTCTTGAAATTATTTTTAAAATTTATAATACCTTATTATAGTCATTTCCCATTTACTAGTCCTAGCCTAAAATCAACTGTATTAAGAGTAATGAATTTTTGTTTGGTGTGAACTTGAAACTGTGCATGTTACAGAACAGATTTTTATATATATACCTTCACAGGCATACAAACATTTCAAATATATATACATGCATCCATTCTATATACTAAGCAACACAATATACTAAAATCATTCATCACATGCATCCATAACAAAACATTTTAAAAACTGTTTTTAAGTTAAAATGTTTACTCACCAGATAATTGATGAACAGAGCTTAAATTTGAAAACTTCTTTTGAAAACTTTAAAACTGGAATACTTTAACCCCAAGAACCTTGCATGCTACTGAAGTTTGATTCCAGATTAAAGAATTTGCATTTGAACTTTAGATTTTGAATGCTGCTTCAAAACTCAGGTTGAAAGGAAATGACTCCAGGCAGGTTTTTGATTTCCAGGTTGAAGAAAACTTTGCAATCATGTTTGAAAATGAACTACTGGTTTTGCATTTGAGTTTGAGAAACGAATTTCAGGTTTAAATGACAGAATTGCTCCTTGCTCAGGTTGATCTTTGAAATAGTTGTTTGGTTTAGTTGCTTGGATTTCTCACAGCTTGTTTTTCAGTTTGGTTTTCAGTTTATATTTTAGTTTAGGAAGAAGAAAATGTTTTTGACAGAAAAAGATTTGTACAGAGAACTTTGAACGGGAAAGAAAATAGAAGCCAGGTTTCTCTAATTACTTATTTATAAAATTTAATTGACAAAGAAAAAAAGAATTGCCACTTGTTATTAGATTGATTATCAAGCTTACACTTGTTATTACCATGTGTTAAGATGTTAACACATGTCCTAAGTAATTAAATAAATTTTTATTTAATTTAAATGTTAATATAAAACTTTTCATACTTACTTTATTAATTAAAAACATTTATCTTAGTATATGTATATATAAACTATTTTTAGAGAAAATATTATAAAACCAATTACCCTTTGAAAAAGTATTTATATTTTTATTAATTATGTAATATGGATTTATATAAAGTCATGTTTTATTTATTTGTAAACTATTTTTAGTTCAAAAGATATTTAAAAAGAAAGCTTATTTTAAACCAATTTAGTTTAATTTTTTTTTTTTTTAAAAGAAAACAAATTAAAACCTTTATTAAATCTTGTCTTTTGAATTTACATTATAAATCCAATTTAAAGTCAATTTAAAACAACACATTCAAATTTGAAATAACAATCTTATTTAAAACCATATAATTATTTAAATTACAAACCCAAGCTTATCTATCTACAATATATACAATTATATATATATTATAAATAGAAATCATTTTATTAGTTTTTAAAAGATAAATTCACTCGGTAAATATTTATTCAATTAAATTATTAAACCAATTCAAATATTTATTATCAAAGATTACAAATCAATTTAATTATTTAAACAGATTATTAAATTGATATTGCCCCAAATTTCCGGGATATTACATAACCCGGCCTTGTGTTGGCAGAGATCCGGTTAGGTTCTCGGGTCGTCTATTCCAGGGACGTACCCATCGTGGAAAAGGAAGTTCCTTAGCCTGACCATTTGTTGGAAATCCAAAGAAACAATACGAGCCTTTACGATTTCAATTGTATAACCTGTCTCCTCAGGAGGCAGCTATAGCAGGCATAATATAATGGTACCTATGCTGGCTAAGATTTATATTCTACTTTCGAAATGTTTTCCACTATGCACTAATAATAATATCCAAAATGATTTGATTTTGCGTAGTAAGCATCTTTGACTAACATAAGAAGAAATCTCCTCCAAGTCTGCGTTTGCATTGTGTGTGTGGTGGGAGGTCTTATGGTAGTTTCATTTTCCAAAAGCATTGCGAATTTGTTTTATTTTCTTTGTGAAAAATAACTATTTTATGATCTCACACCAGTCACCATGACTGACTCGGAGTTTATTGTTTCCCTTCTAAACTCTGGGTGCCCACCAATTTCCACACGGGCAGCCTAGAGTTATGTTATCAGGATATTCTGGAGCTTTGGAGATAAGCTGGATGACGAGACGTAGTATTTGTATCTGATAATATTTATTCCGCTGTGTATTCTGTATGAGGACAAGTTTACATAACTGTCCATTGTTGTATTGAGTTGTATATTGACTCTGATTGATGTATGTATAAACTGATATAGTTCTTTGTTTTAAAAGACTAGTAATTATCTATTGTATATTGTTCTGCTGCGATGTGTAAGATTCTGATATTGTTTTCTGTTTCTATTGTTGTTCTGTTGTTCTTCTCTTCTTCTTCTACTCTTTTCTTCTTCTTCTGCCTTTTTCTTCTTCTTAAAACCATAACTTTTTGGGTTTCCGGCATTCGATGGCTCGGCGGTCGATAAAGTGAGTATCGATGTCGAATTTTCGAAAGTCGAAAATTCTCGGGATGTTACATTTCCCAAGTTTTTTACATATAAAAACTTAATTTGCAAAGAGTGTACTTTTTCATCGAAACTACATCCATAGCAACTATCGCTACGGATACCATAACTAGAAAAATTGTTTCTTAGCTTTCTTTGAAATCTCACCCTTTGGAAAACTTACTTACTTTTACATACATAAAGTAAATATTTTGAAAAAACTAAAACAAAGTTTGAACTTGAAAATGATTTTGATTTTAAAACAAATAATCCTAGTTTTTACACAAAGGATACCATGTCATTTAAACTAGTAAAGATGCTAACTTTCTTAGCATATCACCATACATTATGTCTATAACATACATAAACATATCACAATCACAAACATGACCAAAGATCTAAACTTTACAACATTCACATCACTTTTAGACGTCCTTTTCAAGTCTAACTTAATATCACATACAAGCATACATATATATATCCAAACCACATAAATAATTCATCAAATCAACCAATATTTCACACAATAATGTACACCAAAATAAATATTAATATTTTCCATAGTAGATGTGAGTTTTTACTCACCAAAAGTTATGAAAACAAACCCCTCTTCCACTAAAACTTGAAATGGCCTTTGACTTAGCTTTACATTGAAAAAGACTTGATTTTTGGAGGCTAAAAGGAAATAATGGGCTTTTCTATGGTGTATTGAGGAGGTTTTTGGACTTGTTTGAAGAAGAAGAAGTTGTAGAAAGGAAGAGAAAGGTGTTTTAACTAGTTTAAGAGTTTTTAAAGTGGAAAGAAATGATTTTTAAACTTTTCAAAGAAACATTGAAGCCATTAAAGAGATTTAAGAACTTAGAAAAAGAGATGGAGTTGAAAATAAGAATTGAAAATTTTAAAGTGAGAGAGAGAAAAATAAGGAAGTTTTGTAATATCCCGGAAATTTTGACAATATCAATTTAATAATCTGTTGAATAATTAAATTGATATGGATAATCTTTGATAATAAGATTTGAATTTAATTTAATAATCTGATTTAATTAGTATTAATGGATGATTTTATCTTTTAAAAGTTAATAAGATATTTCTATTTGAATATATATATTTATTTATTTATTTGTATATATTTTAAATAGAAGCTTTGGTAAATTGGAAATTTAGATTTAGTTTAATCTGGACTTTTCAAAGTTATTTAAATAAATAACATTTTAGTTTTAAATATACTTTAGATAAATCTTTTAATTGGTTTTATTTTCTTTAAAGAAATCTATATATATATATATAAATAAGTATTTGTCAATTTATAAATTAAGTAAAAAGCTTTTAATTTTATATAATTGGTTTTATTTACATTTTCTTTAAAGTAATTTATATACATATATACATTTAGGTAAGTATTTATAAATAGTAAACTAGTATAAAAGTTTTATTAACATTTAAAAATAAATAAAAATATGTAAAAATATGTATTAAATACTTAAAAGACAAATGTCACCATATTAAGGTTTAATAAAACATGTGTAATGTAAATAGTTAAGGTATATGACAAGTGTCACATTTAATTTAATTTTTCTTTTATTTTATTTATTTATTTCAGCCTTTATACATATATTATCTTACCTTCATTCTTTTTCCCATTTCCTCTTTTCAAAAACTTGAGAAAATTTTCAGCCTGTACAAACCTTAAATCAATACCTCCTCAAAAACAAAACATGAAATCAACATCCACCTCCAATTTGAAATGCAACTCAATAACCTGTAATCCACTTTCTAAATAAAGATCTAGAATCAAAGCCTGTAATCTCTTCATAATGCAATCTGAAGTAGTAATTAAAGCCAGCATGTATTCTTCAACCTGGAATCAAAGCAGATATCAAACTTCTCTGTTTTGAAATCAAGCCTGCATGTATTATTCAAAAACAGAAGCAAGCAAATCTGGAATTAAAAAGAAAATCAAAAGCATGCAGTTTTAAAAACCAAAGATTTATCAAAATCAAAAGCCTGTTGTCTCAGTTTCAAAAATCTGGAGGCTCTGCTTCTTTTAAAATCTGTGAGTAAACATTTAACTTAAAAACAGTTTTTTTAAAATCTGTTGTTATGTTGATGCATGTGATGGATGGTGAAGTAAATGATGTTTGCATAAGAATATATGTGGATGCATGAAATGGCTGGGTATCTGTATATATGTACATTCCTCTGTTCTCTGATCATTTATCAAGTGAATAAACTTTAAACTGTTAAGTTAAATTCGTCATTATTTACTTGTGCATGTGATAAATAACGGTAGTAATACGATTTGTATGGATGTATAGATGTATTTTGCTTGGAAATATAGTTGAATCACTGAGAGATCATCTGTATGCCTGTGTATATATATAGATACCTCTGTTCTTAGTTTACAGACCCAAAATTTAATAAAAAAAATCAATTCCTCTTCATATGAATCAATATAGATTAGGATGTTTATAGGAATTATGTTTGAATTAACTAAACCTTATTTATAAAAATAATTAAAAGTGAAATTAGTTAGTGTTCACTGGGAAATTTGGAAATTACAGTAAAAATGTATTATATCAAGAAAATCAACCATTTTTATTTCAAGTTTCAACTGTGAAATCTGATTTATTAGTAAGAGTTAGGATTTTTGAGATAAATATCATGATATTTAATGTGGTGGTTGTTGAGATCTTGCGAGTTGAACGGGAAACATGTTTTGGGTGATTTATGGCGATCGGAGGAAGGTTGTGAGTCGTGATCGAGGCGAGAGGTAGCTCGTGGGTCAGGGAGCATAGGAAAATTGGTCAGCGAATTTTTAGGCCACCGTGGTGGTAGGGCGATGATGAACTAGGGTTTATGGTTTGTTTTGGTCGGGGTAGTTGTCGAGGTAATCTCGACGTCGATAGTTCACCAGAGGTGATCGCGAGGGGTGGAATCTACGCTGGGGTTCGTGACGCAGCTATGGACGTGGCGGTAGAATTTCTGGTGGTCAGGATCGTCCTTGGCGAGGTGTTTTGATGAGGTGCTTGGGTTCCAGTGGGAAATCAAACTGCTCGGTTTCGATTTCCAGACGAGTCAACAAAGCTGGGTGGTCGTGCGAGTTAGCGAGGGTCGTTGGCAACCTGTAGGCGTCGGCGAAGATGATCGGAGGGGCGGCAAGCTTGCGTGCACGTGCACGTGTGCACGGTGATTATCTGCGTTCGTTCGTTAGTTGGGGAAGAAGGATTTCTCGAGTATTTCTCGAGTTTATAGCGTGAGCAACTCGAAGCATGAGGGTTTTATCTCGGGTAATTTTGAGATGGACTCGGGTAGGCTTTTGGTTTCAGTTTAAAAGCTGACAGGGTTTAAATTTTAAATGGTGAAGAAATATTAAGACAGGATTTGAAATCAAAGTTTTTAATATATGAATTCAAGTTTGGTTTTGAATTTTAGATTGGAAATAAATAAGTTTTATAAATTTAAATATGAATTTGTTTAGAACCCTTTTAAATTTCTTTATTGAATGAGTATTTCTTTAACTTGTAAAATAAAAGAGTTTTAGAAATGTTGTTTAAAAGTAGTTAAAGATTTGTGTTCATTAAATTAATTAGGAAATTTAATGGATAATTAATTTGTTTGATTAATTAATCATTTTGATTAATTAAATAAATAATTAAAGGTTTAAACTAATTTAGTTAGGATTAAGATAAATAAATTAGGGATGATTAATTTGTAGTTAAGGATTATAGATTAGAGTATTAATTAATGGTCAGGAATTAATTAATAAGTAATTAAATATTAATTAAGTTATGGTTAACACTTAATTAATTTAGTAATTAGAGATTAATAAATTGGTTATTAAGATTTATTAATTTAGAATTAATAATATTAATATAAGTTAATTACTTAAGGAAAGTAATTAAATAATAGTTAATGAGGTCATTAACTATGGGTTATTAAATAATGAATTAATAGAATTAATTTTGATAATTAATTAGTTAAATTAATTTAAGAATAATCATTTATGAATTTGTTTAAATGTAATTACTTATTGGAAGTAATTAAGAATTAATTACTTATTGTAATTAATTGAAGTTAATTTGATTTGTTAAGTTAATTAATTAAGTTTAATTAATTTAGAATAATCAAGAGTTGATTTGATAAATAATTACTTAATGTAATTATTAAGGTAAGATTATTTAGGGAAGTTAATAATAAATAATTACTTGAAGTAATTAAGTGAATAATGATTTTATTAATGGAAGTAATTTGAGTTTAATTACTTGTGAATTAATCAAGGGATTAATTAAGAAATTAATTAAGGAGTAATTAATTTAGTTAATGAAAGTAATTAAGGGTAATTAATTACTGATTGAAGATTAATCAAGGGTGATTAATAAATGTTGTTTGATTAAAGGTTAATTACTTAATGTAATTAATTTAATTAAGTAATTAATAATTAATGTATAATTAAGGATCATTAATTAATATAATTAATGATGTAATTAAGATTGATTAATTAAGTAATAATTAATAAATAAGTAATTAATCAATGTAATTAATTAAGGATTAATGTAATTAATTATAGTTGATTAATTTAATTAATTATAGTTAATTAATTAATGAAGTAATTAAAGGTTAATTACTATAAGTGGTTAAGGATAATTAATAAGTAATTAATTAAAGATAAATTACTTGAATGTAATCAAAAGATAATTAATCAAGATGATTAATTGAAATGAATTATTAGAGAATAATTAATTAATTAATGGTAATTAATTAATGGTTAAGTAAGAAGGATTTATAAAATGAAGTAATTAATTTAATTCACTTTAAATTAATTAGAGATGATATAAATCATTACTTATGAATGGGTGTTAGTATTGAATACTTGGCATTGATTGATATCTCTGATGAGATATATGCTGTGTGATATGGATGTTAGTTGAATTGTATGGATTATCTGATAATGTTAATTATCTGTTGTGAATTATCTTTCTTTGTGTATAAAGATAATGAATTGAATTTGTTTTAACCTTTAAAACAACTTGGCCTTAAAAGATACGCTTTGGATTTCGATGAGACCGGGATCGGGTTTCCGTATACCGGATTTCCAGGTCTGGAGACCCGAATACCACATCGATCCAAATTTACGATAGGTCGTGAATCTCAAGTGAAGATGAAGATTTAGAGTGCAAGGGTTATTGTCGTTAACTCTGAGGGTGATTCCAAAACGAGTGTAACGAGATAATGCCTTCGGTTTCGTTCGAACCCGGAACGAACTTGTATGGATTGAATGCTTTCAACACATCGTCAGGCGGACGATGAGCATTCTAAGTGATATGTTCTGATTCAAGGTAATCGTAACCTCAAGCCTCATCAACCGGGAATGGCTAAAACAGGGGAGGTGCAGCAAGGCTTCGTGGGTAGCACCCACTGAGAGCAAGATAGATCCCTGTCTAGAGGTCCCTTTTCTTTTATTCGGCTTAGTGTGTGGTTGGTCGCGCCAACTACGGGATTATCTTGTTCGGAATTATCCAGTAAGGGATGGTTCCGGCTTTGTGTTGCAGGGGAGCGGGCGTACTCCTCGGTACGGTGATCTAGGCCACGTACTGTGACGGGCGGTACCCCAGTAGCCCTGCCATTGTATGGAATCCAAACTCCAATAAGTGCCGTACGTATTAGTTGTGCCCAACTATGTTGGAATGTGAGATGTAAGCATTTCAGCTATTTCTGTATTTTACTTGAAAACCCTAGACCCTATTATAATATAACTGGATTTCCTATCAAATGTTTTGGTTAGCGTAAGGTAAAAACTTTTCCATGTTTATGTGTGGGAAGTCTTACGTGATACCTTTGTTTTCAAAAGGTTTTGAAGTTAAACAATTTTAACCCGTTTACTCACACCAGACCCATGTCTGACCCAAGTGTTTATTTTCTGTTTTATTAAACTCTTGGGTACTCAATTTTTACGAGTAGCCAAGGGATTCAGGTTAGCTTTGACGAATCTATGGAGGAGATATGGAGCAGGAGGCTTCAGCATTCGTAGATAGATAGTATTCCGCTGTGTTGGTTGATCTGAGTCTTTTGCTTGAATTGTATCTTGAGTTGTATAATAGACAGAAATTATAACTGTCTATTTTGTTGTATAAGTTGTGTAACTCTGATTATGTAAAGACTATGTAATAGTTATGTGATATATTATATTTTGTTTCGTTCCGCTGTGAGATTCTGATATTGTTTAGTTCTTTCTTTATCTTCTTTTCTCTTTTCTATCCCTTTCTTTCTTATTAGCGATACGACTTTCTGTGGAGAGAAAGTCGTGGTCGTTACAGTGGTATCAGAGCATAGGTTGAGCGAATGCCTAAGCTTTTGGTTAAGTGAATATCAGAACACTAGGTTGAGTGAATACCTAGGTTCGGAAGGATTGTTCATTAGAGATAGGATCTGTAGCAACCTGTTGAGTCTGAGTATATATATACGAGAGCGCGTATTTGTTAGTTATATAAAACGGTTTTATATTGTGTTAATTGATCGGTTGAGTGGTATATGGATTCTGGTCAATACGAGTAGCTAACGTTATTGATAGGGATCTCTAAACACTTGAACCAGGCCAACGGACACAATATTGTTTTAAAGAGGTAAATGAAATAATTTTACCCAGAAATAATTTCTATATAAAAAGTATCATTTTAAATATATATATATTCCTACCTATTTGTTGGGTTACTTGTTCGGGTTTTCCAATATAAATTATAAAGGTAGATAGGGTAGTGGTGTGTGTAACACGACTACAAATGGTTGGAATGTTTGAGGTTGGAAGTATATATCGAGACTGTAAACCCAATACCGTCTCGAGTAAGCTTTGCTGTGGTGAAGGATTTCATCGATCTCCGAAGGAAACTGTAATGGTTCGGAGTTTATCTTTGAAGTGTGGATGAGTAGAGTTGGATCTGTCGATGAGGCAGAAGTGAGTGATGGTACCTTGATACCTCAGGTAATAGTAGTTGTATGATGAGATGCAGTGACTATGGATGTTCCTGAAGATGTTTTCTTTGGAACAAAATTAAGGAAGTGTGTCTGCTTTGGTATTGTGGCTAAGTTCAGCATGGTGTTTCTGTTTGGTTTGGAGTTCGAGTTTCTCGAAGATCTTTGGAATAGGAAGTCCTTGGCATCAGTGTCAGCAGTGCAGCTCGGAGTATTCTGTGATGGCAGGAAGTTTTCTAGCTGAGCAGTTTTTCTGGAAATGAAGTTCAGAAGCAGCAGAGTGGATCCATTTCTTCGATAAATTGGATAAATAAGTGTAAGCTGTTCTGATTGGTAAAGAGGAACAGTTTTTCTTTGGAATTAGGTTGGGTTGATCGCAAAAGTGACTTGCGATTGTCTGAGTGTTCTCTTGGGTTGTCAGAATTTTTCTGGATGTCTTCAGAAAAGTCAGAAGTTTATCCGCATCTGAAGGTTGAGTTTTCGTATCGACTGGATTCCAAGAGTGATACCGGTGGTTCAGTCTAGTGGAAGGATGTTTCCTAGAGATGGAGTTGGTGAAGCAGCTCAAGTTTTGATGGAGTATCTGAGTTTTCTTTATGGATCAGTGAACCTTATTTCTGGAATAAGTTGTACAGTCTGTGCTTGTGTTCTACCTCAGATTAGAGTTGAGCAGCGAAAGCAGTTTAGAGTGTATCTCTGGATGGGAGAAGTAAGTTTGGAATCTACTGATGTTGTGAAGTAGAGTTATGTTTGGATCTCGTCTGTGTTCTGACCTGGATAAGTATTTGGTCTTCGGAATTGAATGGTCAGTTTGGATAACTGGAATTCATTGAGTTTTACGTATCTCTGAGGGAATACGTATTTGATCTATCTTTGGTTGTAGAATCAACAGTTCTGAAAGTTGGGTAGTTGAGTCAGACTCGTCTGTAGTCTGATATTCTGTTTAGTTCTGTAGATCTAGATGAGTAGGAGATCTATAGCTTAGTAGTATTGATAGTTTAAATTGTTTATAGAGCGAGTATCCCGGTATATATATATACTTGGGGAAACTCGAGGAATTTTATCTAGAATTTAGTCTAGATAAGTTAGAATTGTTTGATTGGATGCATTGGTTGCTATGGTTGCTAGCATATGGATGATAGTATATGCTTGTGTTTTAAATTAAAATCTTTAATAAGATTATTAAATTACCTTTGTTTAAATTTCGGGGACGAAATTATTTTAAGGGGGAAGGAATGTAATATCCCGGAAATTTTGACAATATCAATTTAATAATCTGTTGAATAATTAAATTGATATGGATAATCTTTGATAATAAGATTTGAATTTAATTTAATAATCTGATTTAATTAGTATTAATTGATGATTTTATCTTTTAAAAGTTAATAAGATATTTCTATTTGAATATATATATTTATTTATTTATTTGTATATATTTTAAATAGAAGCTTTGGTAAATTGGAAATTTAGATTTAGTTTAATCTGGACTTTTCAAAGTTATTTAAATAAATAACATTTTAGTTTTAAATATACTTTAGATAAATCTTTTAATTGGTTTTATTTTCTTTAAAGAAATCTATATATATATATAAATAAGTATTTGTCAATTTATAAATTAAGTAAAAAGCTTTTAATTTTATATAATTGGTTTTATTTACATTTTCTTTAAAGTAATTTATATACATATATACATTTAGTTAAGTATTTATAAATAGTAAACTAGTATAAAAGTTTTATTAACATTTAAAAATAAATAAAAATATGTAAAAATATGTATTAAATACTTAAAAGACAAATGTCACCATATTAAGGTTTAATAAAACATGTGTAATGTAAATAGTTAAGGTATATGACAAGTGTCACATTTAATTTAATTTTTCTTTTATTTTATTTATTTATTTCAGCCTTTATACATATATTATCTTACCTTCATTCTTTTTCCCATTTCCTCTTTTCAAAAACTTGAGAAAATTTTCAGCCTGTACAAACCTTAAATCAATACCTCCTCAAAAACAAAACATGAAATCAACATCCACCTCCAATTTGAAATGCAACTCAATAACCTGTAATCCACTTTCTAAATAAAGATCTAGAATCAAAGCCTGTAATCTCTTCATAATGCAATCTGAAGTAGTAATTAAAGCCAGCATGTATTCTTCAACCTGGAATCAAAGCAGAGATCGAACTTCTCTGTTTTGAAATCAAGCTTGCATGTATTATTCAAAAACAGAAGCAAGCAAATCTGGAATTAAAAAGAAAATCAAAAGCATGCAGTTTTAAAAACCAAAGATTTATCAAAATCAAAAGCCTGTTGTCTCAGTTTCAAAAATCTGGAGGCTCTGCTTCTTTTAAAATCTGTGAGTAAACATTTAACTTAAAAACAGTTTTTTTAAAATCTGTTGTTATGTTGATGCATGTGATGGATGGTGAAGTAAATGATGTTTGCATAAGAATATATGTGGATGCATGAAATGGCTGGGTATCTGTATATATGTACATTCCTCTGTTCTCTGATCATTTATCAAGTGAATAAACTTTAAACTGTTAAGTTAAATTCGTCATTATTTACTTGTGCATGTGATAAATAACGGTAGTAATACGATTTGTATGGATGTATAGATGTATTTTGCTTGGAAATATAGTTGAATCACTGAGAGATCATCTGTATGCCTGTGTATATATATAGATACCTCTGTTCTTAGTTTACAGACCCAAAATTTAATCAAAAAAATCAATTCCTCTTCATATGAATCAATATAGATTAGGATGTTTATAGGAATTATGTTTGAATTAACTAAACCTTATTTATAAAAATAATTAAAAGTGAAATTAGTTAGTGTTCACTGGGAAATTTGGAAATTACAGTAAAAATGTATTATATCAAGAAAATCAACCATTTTTATTTCAAGTTTCAACTGTGAAATCTGATTTATTAGTAAGAGTTAGGATTTTTGAGATAAATATCATGATATTTAATGTGGTGGTTGTTGAGATCTTGCGAGTTGAACGGGAAACATGTTTTGGGTGATTTATGGCGATCGGAGGAAGGTTGTGAGTCGTGATCGAGGCGAGAGGTAGCTCGTGGGTCAGGGAGCATAGGAAAATTGGTCAGCGAATTTTTAGGCCACCGTGGTGGTAGGGCGATGATGAACTAGGGTTTATGGTTTGTTTTGGTCGGGGTAGTTGTCGAGGTAATCTCGACGTCGATAGTTCACCAGAGGTGATCGCGAGGGGTGGAATCTACGCTGGGGTTCGTGACGCAGCTATGGACGTGGCGGTAGAATTTCTGGTGGTCAGGATCGTCCTTGGCGAGGTGTTTTGATGAGGTGCTTGGGTTCCAGTGGGAAATCAAACTGCTCGGTTTCGATTTCCAGACGAGTCAACAAAGCTGGGTGGTCGTGCGAGTTAGCGAGGGTCGTTGGCAACCTGTAGGCGTCGGCGAAGATGATCGGAGGGGCGGCAAGCTTGCGTGCACGTGCACGTGTGCACGGTGATTATCTGCGTTCGTTCGTTAGTTGGGGAAGAAGGATTTCTCGAGTATTTCTCGAGTTTATAGCGTGAGCAACTCGAAGCATGAGGGTTTTATCTCGGGTAAATTTGAGATGGACTCGGGTAGGCTTTTGGTTTCAGTTTAAAAGCTGACAGGGTTTAAATTTTAAATGGTGAAGAAATATTAAGACAGGATTTGAAATCAAAGTTTTTAATATATGAATTCAAGTTTGGTTTTGAATTTTAGATTGGAAATAAATAAGTTTTATAAATTTAAATATGAATTTGTTTAGAACCCTTTTAAATTTCTTTATTGAATGAGTATTTCTTTAACTTGTAAAATAAAAGAGTTTTAGAAATGTTGTTTAAAAGTAATTAAAGATTTGTGTTCATTAAATTAATTAGGAAATTTAATGGATAATTAATTTGTTTGATTAATTAATCATTTTGATTAATTAAATAAATAATTAAAGGTTTAAACTAATTTAGTTAGGATTAAGATAAATAAATTAGGGATGATTAATTTGTAGTTAGGGATTATAGATTAGAGTATTAATTAATGGTCAGGAATTAATTAATAAGTAATTAAATATTAATTAAGTTATGGTTAACACTTAATTAATTTAGTAATTAGAGATTAATAAATTGGTTATTAAGATTTATTAATTTAGAATTAATAATATTAATATAAGTTAATTACTTAAGGAAAGTAATTAAATAATAGTTAATGAGGTCATTAACTATGGGTTATTAAATAATGAATTAATAGAATTAATTTTGATAATTAATTAGTTAAATTAATTTAAGAATAATCATTTATGAATTTATTTAAATGTAATTACTTATTGGAAGTAATTAAGAATTAATTACTTATTGTAATTAATTGAAGTTAATTTGATTTGTTAAGTTAATTAATTAAGTTTAATTAATTTATAATAACCAAGAGTTGATTTGATAAATAATTACTTAATGTAATTATTAAGGTAAGATTATTTAGGGAAGTTAATAATAAATAATTACTTGAAGTAATTAAGTGAATAATGATTTTATTAATGGAAGTAATTTGAGTTTAATTACTTGTGAATTAATCAAGGGATTAATTAAGAAATTAATTAAGGAGTAATTAATTTAGTTAATGAAAGTAATTAAGGGTAATTAATTACTGATTGAAGATTAATCAAGGGTGATTAATAAATGTTGTTTAATTAAAGGTTAATTACTTAATGTAATTAATTTAATTAAGTAATTAATAATTAATGTATAATTAAGGATCATTAATTAATATAATTAATGATGTAATTAAGATTGATTAATTAAGTAATAATTAATAAATAAGTAATTAATCAATGTAATTAATTAAGGATTAATGTAATTAATTATAGTTGATTAATTTAATTAATTATAGTTAATTAATTGATGAAGTAATTAAAGGTTAATTACTATAAGTGGTTAAGGATAATTAATAAGTAATTAATTAAAGATAAATTACTTGAATGTAATCAAAAGATAATTAATCAAGATGATTAATTGAAATGAATTATTAGAGAATAATTAATTAATTAATGGTAATTAATTAATGGTTAAGTAAGAAGGATTTATAAAATGAAGTAATTAATTTAATTCACTTTAAATTAATTAGAGATGATATAAATCATTACTTATGAATGGGTGTTAGTATTGAATACTTGGCATTGATTGATATCTCTGATGAGATATATGCTGTGTGATATGGATGTTAGTTGAATTGTATGGATTATCTGATAATGTTAATTATCTGTTGTGAATTATCTTTCTTTGTGTATAAAGATAATGAATTGAATTTGTTTTAACCTTTAAAACAACTTGGCCTTAAAAGATACGCTTTGGATTTCGATGAGACCGGGATCGGGTTTCCGTATACCGGATTTCCAGGTCTGGAGACCCGAATACCACATCGATCCAAATTTACGATAGGTCGTGAATCTCAAGTGAAGATGAAGATTTAGAGTGCAAGGGTTATCGTCGTTAACTCTGAGGGTGATTCCAAAACGAGTGTAACGAGATAATGCCTTCGGTTTCGTTCGAACCCGGAACGAACTTGTATGGATTGAATGCTTTCAACACATCGTCAGGCGGACGATGAGCATTCTAAGTGATATGTTCTGATTCAAGGTAATCGTAACCTCAAGCCTCATCAACCGGGAATGGCTAAAACAGGGGAGGTGCAGCAAGGCTTCGTGGGTAGCACCCACTGAGAGCAAGATAGATCCCTGTCTAGAGGTCCCTTTTCTTTTATTCGGCTTAGTGTGTGGTTGGTCGCGCCAACTACGGGATTATCTTGTTCGGAATTATCCAGTAAGGGATGGTTCCGGCTTTGTGTTGCAGGGGAGCGGGCGTACTCCTCGGTACGGTGATCTAGGCCACGTACTGTGACGGGCGGTACCCCAGTAGCCCTGCCATTGTATGGAATCCAAACTCCAATAAGTGCCGTACGTATTAGTTGTGCCCAACTATGTTGGAATGTGAGATGTAAGCATTTCAGCTATTTCTGTATTTTACTTGAAAACCCTAGACCCTATTATAATATAACTGGATTTCCTATCAAATGTTTTGGTTAGCGTAAGGTAAAAACTTTTCCATGTTTATGTGTGGGAAGTCTTACGTGATACCTTTGTTTTCAAAAGGTTTTGAAGTTAAACAATTTTAACCCGTTTACTCACACCAGACCCATGTCTGACCCAAGTGTTTATTTTCTGTTTTATTAAACTCTTGGGTACTCAATTTTTACGAGTAGCCAAGGGATTCAGGTTAGCTTTGACGAATCTATGGAGGAGATATGGAGCAGGAGGCTTCAGCATTCGTAGATAGATAGTATTCCGCTGTGTTGGTTGATCTGAGTCTTTTGCTTGAATTGTATCTTGAGTTGTATAATAGACAGAAATTATAACTGTCTATTTTGTTGTATAAGTTGTGTAACTCTGATTATGTAAAGACTATGTAATAGTTATGTGATATATTATATTTTGTTTCGTTCCGCTGTGAGATTCTGATATTGTTTAGTTCTTTCTTTATCTTCTTTTCTCTTTTCTATCCCTTTCTTTCTTATTAGCGATACGACTTTCTGTGGAGAGAAAGTCGTGGTCGTTACAAGTTTTTAATATAAATTTGAATTAGCCAATTACAAAACTAACCTCCAATGCACTACCCTCCACTCCTTGCTTGCCACGTCATCACATTTCATCTCCATCCTCTCCTTACTATGTTGCATATGCCACCATGAAGACCTCCCCCTTTTACCCACTAGACAAAACACTTCCCCTTTTACTAAGATGTGAAATGATAATGACATCTCCTTATTCTTTTTATTTAATTTTTTTAAAATGAAAATTGTCACGTATTTTCTTACTTTAAGTAAACATATATTTTAACTTATTATATTACTAATCACACATTTTAAAACATATCGGATAATCGGATGATCTTGTACCATGATGTTATGTGTTGATTAGACATTACATAACTTATATATATATTTTTTAATTTTCAAACTTGAAAATTGTCACATCTTTTACTTACTTAAGTACATACATATATTTATACCTTTAGCACACTTAATTAAATACACATTAATTTATAAGTGTGTGTTTAAATATATTTGGGTGTTTTACAACCTTTTAAACAACTTTTAAATGATAAAAAATCAAGAATTTGAAAAAGCTTTCCGGTCACATTTTCTAATTTTCTTTTTAACTAATTATTTTTGTAAACCAAATTCAAAAAGGAATTTTCTACCATTAGTTATAAATTAAAAGAGGGCTATTTTAATTATTAAAACCATTAATTAAATATTTAAAATTAATTTAATATTCATAAATCAAAGCGTTAAAATTCCAAGTCATTACATTAACCTCCAAGCCGCACCCCACCAACCTTACGGAGAATCCGAGTATTTCATATCTTAGTGCCCAATAACCGAAACCAATCTAAAGTAGACGTGAAAATACCCTAATATGAGCAACCCCATATAGCTTGGCCCACACACGCTCTTTTGTTTTAGTCATTTCCGACAAAAGATATAAATGCTCCAATGAGCAATAAATCGTCTTAGATTGACGAAACACAAAAAAGATAGCAACATCGATAGTCAATAAATCAACTATCGAGAATAACAAATTGGTCATATATGAAAATGAAATCTCTAAAAACATTCAACTTAGTTGTGCTTAATCTTTACTTCACAAGTATTTGTAAAACACTTTAAAAACAACGCTCTTTAAAATATTCTTTTTAAAGAGAATATTATATTTTGAAGTTTATTAAAAAGAAGGGTAAAAAAACAAATATCATTAAAACATTGTTTACTATAAACCCAAAACAATTTACACCTAGCTTTATTTTTAAAACATTCCTTTTTAAAAGATTTTCATTTATAAATGTTGTTTATAACTTTAAAACAACATTTATTATCCTGGAAGAAAATAAATCAATTTAAAATACTTTTATAAATTGTAACGACCCAGAATTTTTGATAATTAAAATTCGAATATTTAATTAATTTTAAATACTGATAAGTAGAATTAAGAAGTCGAATAATTTATTATTCGAATATTGGATTTAATTTGGTCAATTAAATCGATAAATTAAATAGTGAAATTCCAGAGATAATTGAAAATCGAGATTAAAATGATTGAAATTGATTTGGAAAATTTTATTTAATCATACTGGAGTTATAGAAAGGTTATAGAACTTTCAGAAGCGAATTTGGAGTTAATATGTGAAAATTGAATATTTTAATATTTAATTATCGATTGTAAAAATAGCCAATTTTTGAACAGTCTCAGAATTGAACGAGACCAGTTCCATTGGATCCGTAATAGTTAGTTATTATCGGATTTCAATTTTCGTATCCATCGGAGTTGTCGTTTGACCGTGGCAGCTCGAAACGCATCGATATCGTTTTAATTTTAAATCGTCGAGTTAAAATAGTCATTTTTCAAACGGTCTCGGATTTCGACGAAACCTTTTTCATCGGATCCGTAATGTGATATTATTGTAAGATTTCAAATTTCGTAATTTTTGGATTTACCATTTGTCCGGTACAAATTAAAACGTCTCGAAATCGATTTAAATCGGTTTAATTTAAATTAAGCGTTTAAATTTATAACTCGCGCAGATGATCGAATTAGCTTCCGAAACCTGTTCCATTGTGTCCGAAATGCGGGGTAAACCCCAGAAACGCCAGTTTCGACGCGTAAAACGGAGTCCGGAAAACCGGAATGAATAGTGATTGAGAAATTCTCTATAAATAGTCCATTTTTCTCAAAATTTAAAAAGAAAAAAAAACCTAACCCTAGTTTATACGTTCAGCCGCCAGTAAAGTATCGATGGCCGAAAACATGTGGACCTTCCCCTTAACTTTTCTCCACATCCAAGCGATATCGAGCCTCGTCCTCAACATGGAACTTGGAGAACTCGAGAGGCTCGACCTTTTCAACGGCTGTGATCATCATCGGCGCGTTGATGGAGGCGCAGCTGGCCAAGGAAGTGCGCGCGTTCGTGAGGCAAATTCTCAGCCTAGGTGGGACCGAGCTCCATGTCATTTATGCCGAAGCTAGGCGTGGTGTTAGGCTTCAAAACCCCGTAGTTCGATCGTCTTCTAGGCGAGTAGGTTGGTCACGATAATTTCGTGATGGAGGCGGCTGATGGGTTCTTTGGTCGCGATGTTTACTGGAAGTAGCGAACAAAAGAAGGAGGGAAGGGGATGGATGCACGGTCACGATCTGGTAGTTTGAAATTCACGGCCCAGATCTGTTAGGTTGTAAATAATTAAAGAAATTTGTAACTTAATTTAATTTTAATTCGTGAATGTTTAACATATCATAATTTTTTCATACGTGATCAGAATTCGACGAAACCAGTTGCGTTGTCTTCGTTTCGTCGAGCACTTCGCTGTGCAACTGAATTGGAGCCAATTGGGGCTAGTGTAAATTTTGGATGAAATCAAACGTCTGTTTATTTTATTCGAAAATAAACGCTGGAATCAGAATTAAAATCACGGTGAGATCTTCTCACTCAATTGAATGTGGAATTATTTACAGTTATTGATTGATGATTGACTGTTTGGATGTGCTATTAGATATGATAGGATATATCTATATATATAGCAGTATATACATATTGGCATATGTATATATTGGATTGATGATTTCCCGCCTCGTATAGCGGATGAGACCCTATTGCGCCGTTAGTAAGCGGATTTATAAAAAACCTATATACCGCGATAATTCCGTACTGGAGCGGAATTGGTATTGTGCTAACATCTGTGGATGCAGGGAAACAGGTTGGAGGGATCCAACTGGATTCCTCACCAGTAGTTATTTATTTTCAGATATTGTGATATATTCTGTTATCATATGATGATATATGATATTTGACTGTTGTGATGGACTGATTGGTGTTGTGACATCATCGGATTCAGTTTTGAAGTTTAAAAATAACGACTTTTAATTTAAAAAAAAAAAAGATTTTAAAGTGATTCTTGAAAAGTAGACGTTTATCGAATTTTTGAATTGATTTATTTCAGAAAAATAAACGTCTAGAATTTTAAAGTTATAAGAGTTAAGATTTTTGGTGAAATATAACCAAAGTGTGATTTTTGAAAATGAAAGTTGATTTAATTGTAAAATGGGTTAAATTGAGATTTTTAAAGTATTATAAAAGATGTACAGAAAAATTGATGTATTTATCAATTAAAATTTTTGGAATTTTAAAACGAGTTTTTATAAGTGAAGATATGAATCTTATAGAATTTTAAAATTGTGAAGATATGAAATTTATAGATGTATAAATTGTGAAGTTAAAATGAATGAAATCGTAGAATAGAAGATTTATAAGGAATTAACTTATAAATTGGATTTTTGCCTACAAAAGAAATATTGATCGAATTTGTTAATAAAGGAGATGTACAAATCAAAGTTGTTATAAAATATAAAAGGTGAAATTTATAAACATTGTTTTATAAATCCAAAACCAATTGAAATTGATAGGTTAAACATAGAAGTTTAATAAAGGAGATATATCCGCGATTTTGGATAGTGGATAATTATTGAAATAAAAATGGGTAGAAAATATTGAAAGGAGGTTAGTGAAGTATATTCACGATTTTGGACAGTGAATATATTGTTAAGTAAAATGGATACTGTTTTGGGAAAGTGATATTGAAAAATGAAGTTAAACATTTTAAAGATGTTTTAAAATGTATTATAAATCGAAAGTAGAGATTTCCGCAGTTCTTGTTGAAATAGACGTTTTCGAGAAATTTAAGGAAATGGTGGACTATAACACTGTTGTTATAGTAAATGATTTCCGAAAGGAAATGTTTTGAAGTAGTATTGGGATTTATATATCTATCTAAATCCGAATCCCTATACTAGTGATTTCGAGTCGTCGTAACGATGTTTTACGCAACATTCGTTTTGACTCAAATAGAAGTTGAAATTTATGATTTCCTTAAAGAATGAATATATACTTAATTTGATTTAAGTATATCGAATATTTTCAAATGTTGAAAATAAATAGATTTGTGAAATACTTATTATTAAATAAGTATGGAAATGCTTTCCAAAATGAAATGAAACGTTTTGAGATTTTATCTTCTTAAAGATAAATTGAAATTGAATATTGGAAACAGTTTGAAAATCGTATATCAGTAGATATTTTGAAATATAAATTCACTATGGAATTTATAAAAGAAAGGGAAACTGTTTAGAAAAATAAACGTTGTTTTATTTTTGAAGTGTGGAAATTTTATATCTAGTAAAGATATTTTTGAAGATAAAATAATTTGGAAAATTATTTGGAATCTGATGACGTTGCGCATCTTTATTGATAGTTAAATAACCGACTATCAATAATTACCTTTAGATAGGTATTTGTTGTGAATTGGATGAATTTGAATGCCACACTTATTTTTGAAAAATCGCTCACTATTCGGGTTAGCCGGGAAAGGACCATGGGGTCGTATAACCCATTCCGAATATGTGATACGTCGTTATGAATCGCATTCGAAGACCGGTGTTGAAGACCGGATATTTTTGAAAACGGAAGGATTACCGTCGAGTTACTCTACATCGACTGATCTTCGATTTAGAGGTTTTATCACCCTTAGTGACGGGAAGTCCTGACGTGATTAGAAATTTATCCGGATATGCAAGGACTTCGTGAGAAGTGCCTTCGGTTCTGTTCGATCCCGGAACAGACTTGTATGGATTGTGTGTCTGACGTTACAATTTGAGATATAAAGCTGATTTCTTTCAAACACATATCTGTTGGTGGCGGAGAATTTATTCTCTTAGCTTAACACCCTTCTCTTAGACGTACGAGCTCAGAGGTTATGTAGTTGAAATTTATCAGCGATATATCCCAATTTGGTAACGTGGCATACTGAGTGTTGCTGTGAAATGATCAGTGTTTGATCATTTGTGATATGATCATTTGTTTGATCTTATATCTTTGTGATCATAGGTTGATCATTTTGTTTGACCCGAAGCAGGGCTTTTGTTGAGAAAGCGTAGCTTTGTGGACGAGACTTCGTCGAGCCTCACACCCCGGAAATGGTCGAAACAGGAAGGATGCGGCAAGGTTCTAGGGAGTAGCGCCCCTTAGTGTATGTCATTCCTTCTGGATAAAGGTGGTATCATGGTATGGAGTCCAGATACTTAACCTCTGTGGTTACTGCATTATTATTATCTATGTGGTTTGTTGGAAATCGGGGATCCTCGGGAAGATCGGTGACGATCGGGGGATGGCATACGCGTGTCAGTAGTTACCTATTTTTGCAGAGGTAACCCGGCCTTGTGTTGGCAGAGATCTAACCGTAATGTTAGGTTATTTCTCGGGTCGTCTATTCCAGGGACGTACCCATCGTGGAAAAGGAAGTTCCTTAGCCTGACCATTTGTTGGAAATCCAAACTCCAATACGTGATTTGTACGGTATTAGTTGTAGAACCTGCCATTTACGTACGGTGGTCACCACTGTTTAGATGGTAGCTATAGTAGGCATACGATACTGGTCGTATGTTGGCTAAGATTAATATTATACTTTCGAAATGTTTTCTACACTATGCACTAATAATAATATCAAAAAGAATTTGATTTTTGCGTAGTAAGCATCTTTGACTATCATAAGAAGAAATCTCCTCCAAGTCTGCGTTTGCATTGTGTGTGTGGTGGGAGGTCTTATGGTAGTTTCATTTTCCAAAAGCATTGCGAATTGACTTTAAAATTCTCTGCTATTTATTTTAAAGATAAATAACTGTTTTACGATCTCACACCAGTCACCATGACTGACTCGGAGTTTATTGTTCCCTTCTAAACTCTGGGTGCCCACAAATTTTTCCACACGGGCAGCCTAGAGTTTTGTTATCAGGATATTCTGGAGCTTTGGAAGCAAGCTGGATGACGAGACGTAGTATTTGTATCTGATAGTATTTATTCCGCTGTGTATTCTGTATGAGGACAAGTTATATAACTGTCCATTGATGTGATGTATTGTATTGAGTTGTATATTGACTCTGATTGATGTATGTATAAAATGATATAGTTCTTTGTTTAAAGATTATTCATTTATCTATTATATATTGTTCCGCTGCGATATGTGAGATTCTGATATTGTCTCTGTTTCTGATGTTGATGTTGTTGTTCTTCTTTCTTTTTCTTCTATCTTCTTCTTCTACCTTTTTCTTCTCTCTTAAAACCATAACTTTTCGGGTTTCCGGCATTCGATGGCTCCGCAGTCGATAAAGTGAGTATCGATGTTGAATTTTCGAAAGTCGAAAATTTTCGGGATGTTACATAAATTCAAAACTATGTTAATCATCCCGATAGATAATTAATATAACTCTTTTATAAACTTAAAACCACATTAATTATCCCGAAAGAAGATTAACCAATTTATATTCTTTTTATATATTTGTAACAACATTAATTATCCCAAAAGATAATTAATAAAATTTATAAATTCAAAACAATACTAATTACCCCGAAATATAATTTATTAAATTTATAATCATTTTATAAAATCTAAAACAACATTAATTATCCCGAACAAAAATAAATCAAATTTATAATCTTTTTATATATTTAAAACAATATTAATTATCCCGAAAGATAATTTACCAAATTTATAATCTTTTTATAATTTAAAACAATCATTGATTATCCTGAAAGAAAATTAATCAAATTTATAACTCCTTTTATACATTTTACACAACTTATCCTTTATTCCAAAATCATCAAAAATACTTGAAAATATGGTTTAAACAACTTTCAAAGTGCAAAACTCTATCAAACATTTATTTTGAAAAAATACGAGCACAAGTTCAACACACACAAAGGTCTAAGGAGATGATATTTTATAATTGACGGTATAGCGATAATTGCTATAACGACACTTGCATAAATCAAACAGTAGGTAATAATTACTTCAACTAAACATCAATATAAGCAACATAAGAATATAAGTAAGAAGCATACAACAGTAAATTAATAATGGCAAGAAACCCCTTAGGGTATCTCTACAAAAGTCCCTTGCAAAACAATGGTTATTTATGCAATCCATTTTTCAAGCGGGAATTCAAATCCAAACCAACAATCAAACAACAATAATAAATATATTATTATAAAAAATTAGCAATCAATAACTAACATTTCATTTAATAATTAATCCACATATTAATTAACTTAAAAAATAATCTTTTTATTTTACAAGCACAGAAGGTGATTTATTCTGCTCGATAGATGTCCAAAATATCTATTCAATTTAATTATAGCAGAACAAAATAGATATCACAAACGAAGTATAACTAATTTAACTGCGTTAAGCATAGTTAAATTAAATCACTATAATTTTATCATTAATTTGTACTTCATTAAAACTATCAACTATCATCCAAGCATTCAATAATAATCTATAACAACACAGATCTTATATAGTTTATTTAGAGGTTAGTAAATTCACCGAAATTCCAATTTGATGCTTTCGCATTCCGATTTGATCTAGCTTAAAATTCAACTAGCTCCAAATTTAGTGAAACCAATTCCAGTGCGTAGATAACATCCATACGAGTCCAACGCAAAAGACCACGTCGTAATCCAACCTCGTATGAGATAGTTATTCAAATTAGAAGAATCCAAAGTAATTAAATCAATTAATTTACATTTATTAACACTAATTGCCATCATTGGTTAAAACCCTTCTTCCCCAAATTATAAAACGTGCACAAGCACATATACACGCACCTAATGTCGACCACTGCTATCGTCAATTTCTCCATCACCTCTCGATGAATCAAAGAACCATTGACTCCATTGCAACACCCTTCGCAAGCTCATCACAACCAACATAACCACCGATGCTCTGACGCCCTCGGTCAAAACGTGACCTGGGTTTCTTCCACCTACCGTACACATGATGTGATTCACCTGGAGGAGCCACACTCCACCAAAATGTCTCCACTGACTCGCCTTCCCATGAAAAACACCAATCTACGCTCAGTCATGCCTAACTCTGCCTATAACTCACACAAATGAAAACCCTAGCTTCCCTACTACACATGGCCAAACTATCGAAATCTGCCAAACAACGTTGCACTCAACAAACAACACATGGATACGAAGCTTAACTTCATATGGGTACAACGGAACAAATGACATAATTTTTCGTTAATTTTGTTTTGATTTTATATGGAGGAGACCATGATTTGGTTTACGGGAAACATAGAATGAAAAAGAGAGAGGAAGAATGAAATGTGAATTTGTCTTTTATAAACAAAAAAAATCAATTTCTTACCTCAAATACAAGCCAAACTAAATTTTCAAGCAAACCTAAATTCTCAAGCCACCCATCATATCACCATAAAATTATTTATAAAATTTTGAATTTTGATTTGGTTTGAAAAGTTTTGAAAAGAAGGTTTTGCGGTATTCCGCTATACAATATTCCGTTTGCGCACGAACCTCGAATGACGAAAATAAAAATATGATCGTGCATCAAAATGTGATACGATCACAAATGTAACATCCCTAATTTTTGATAACATTATTCAGGAAATTTACTTAGATAAATTAAATAGAACAATGATGATAAGGGGATTAAGATTTGAATGAACCATATATATGACCGTGCTTAATAATTAAATAAATAGGTTTTAATTGGGTCATTAAACTAATTAAATTACATATGGGCATAATAGTAAAATAGCCATTTTATTTTACACGGCTATACAGTTCACATCCTTATCCATTTACGTTCATTTTTCTCAAAAAAATAAAAATAAATGCTAAAACCCTAAGAGTTGGCCATTAACAAGGAGGAAAAGAGGAAGCTTACAATCTTAAACCAGGGATCAAAGCTAGGGAGGATTAAGCAACAACAAATCACAAATTCCTTATCAAATCTAAGGTATAATAATTTTATATCATCTCTATTTTATTCTATAATTATGTGTTTTTGTATTTATGTTTAAATTCATTTTTATAATGATATGAATGATGATATGCTTGAATTATGTTATGATTGAGTTATTTTAATTCATATACATATGAATTTTCTCGGTTTTAAGGGAAAACCAAGGGTTTATGATTTTCGAATGCCATGGAAAAAATTTATGATAAATAATACATGATTTTGGAGATAGGTTTTGATTTTAGAATTTTCCGAGCTATAGAAAATTTATTATGAATTTCTAAAGGAAAATATGATATATTTGGGTTTAAAAATTTATTTCGAGTATTTCAGGAAGAAATTGGGTCCAAAATTTTGATATGTTGAATTACGATGAAAGAGATTTTCTGTGATTTTTGGGGATTTTTTCTAGATGATTTATGAAGGAAAGTAAATTATTTTAAAAGAGGGACTTTTCTGCAGATATAGGTTTTGTCATATGGAAGGGTTTAATGTTATATTGCTTTGATTTGGATCTAATTAATGCGGCAGTTTTTAATTGTAAAGTATCTGAAAAGTTTTAAAGTAGCCAATCAAGCAGTTACAACTGGCAGGTTAGTTATAAAGCAATTGCCAAGTTTAGCTATAAATCAACGTTTCAAAAAAAGGTGGTTCCGCCTATTTCGGACGCACCTTTCGACTCCTTTACCTCCGCACCATCTCGGTCGAAACCATCTCTATCGAAACCCACATAGTTGGAACCAAGGTGCATGGTATCAATTGAATTGGTACGAAGTGAATTGGTAAGTAGCGAAAGGTAGGGTGTCGAAAGCTATGATTTCGTCAGGGTTGAGACCAAGGTTCACTTTTAAAAAGATAAATGCCAGCCTAGTTTTTGAAGGACTTTTGACTGAGTCGATACCCTATAGAGTCAAAACCTTAGTTTGTTTTCTAAAGTTAAATTCCTACCTTGTTTTACTTTAAGCTTTCAACATAGTCGAAAGCCATGCTTTCAAAAGGGACTTTATAAATAGCTTTCGAAGGGGAACTTTTTCCTTAAATAAGAGCTTCCGAAAGGATTGGTTTCGACCAAGTCGAGACCATGCCGCTTATTTACCTTTCAACTGCATTGAAGCCATCTATGCTGTCGAAAGGTTATCACTGTTATAAACTTCCTAAACATTTTCGAAAGGGGTTAAGCGTTTCAAAGATAATGGTGTCGAAAAGGGCTTTCGACACTATCCTTCAATATTTTGATTTAAAAGGTTGTTGCTTTCGACTAGATGGTTCCGACACCATCAACTTTTTCCCAAAACAATTTTATAATTGGTTTCAAAAGAGATACTTTCGTATATAACCATTTTTGACCCAATTGATGTTTTAAAGAGTAATCCCAATACTTTCGAAAGGGGTACTTTCATTAGTTTCGAAGATTATTTTCCTAAATATTATTAAGCAAGGTTTTGATACATTTGAAAGGTATGATTTGGTTTTGAAAGGATTGATTTCTACATCTTCGAAAGGTATATACTTAGGGTTTTATGCTATCGAAGGAGGTCATCTAGTGGTTTCGAAAGTGATGTTTTAAGATTTCAAAAATAATGACCCATTCTCATTTTAAAAGGAAATACCATGGCATAAATAGAGATTCTGGAAATATTATTCACATTGTTATTAATCCATAAATGTATGTTGGGGAAGGGCAGAATAAACAGATAGGTTGACCCAGTAGTGAACGTAAATTAAGGAATGTTAAAACCTTAAAACTAAAGATATTGGCAGGGGCCAATAGGTTTATAGTAAGCCCATGAAAACTGTATATAACTAATGATATTGGCAGGGGCCAATAGGTTCATAGTTAGCCCATGAAAACTATGATTTGATACTGGGAGGGGCCAGTAAATTTGTAGTTTGCCCATGAAAACTATATTCGAATTAAGATATTGACAGTCAGTCAATAAGTTACTAGTTAGCCCATGAAAACTAGCATAAGAGATAAGCTATTGGAGCTATCAATAGGTTCTTAGTAATCCCATTAAAACTATGAAATTGGACAGGTAGTCCATAAACATTTAATAGGTTATTAGTAAGCCTATGAAAACTAATAGGTAAATAGTTACCTTAGAAACTATAATTGTGACAGATAGTCAGAATGAATGGGGATGGGTAATCCAGATTTAATATACTTGTTCGTATATCATCATATTATTTTGAATTGTTTTTAACCATTGAGGATGCAAGAGCACAACATATGGTTTTATAATGTTTTTAAGATACCAGGGAGGGGAAAACCCGTTCCGCTAAGCGGCGTGGTCTCACTTGATATCTAAATGGTTTGAGATGGTATATTATTATTCATACCAGGTTTTATATCTGACTCGAAGGTTTTATTTTCCCCTTAAATTCTCGGGTACTCAATTGATTTTGAGTAGGTTGAGAGTTAAGGTTTCCAGATGTTCTTTTAGACGAATAAAGCTTCCAAGACTTACAGGAGGCAAGCTTGTTATTAGAGTTCTTTTATTTCCGCCGTGTGTTTTGTTTGTAAAGGCAAATTGTTTTCTTGCCTATCTATATACTCTGATCTACCAAGGGGCATCTTCATATGTCGCTCTTGGCATGTTTTGTAATAATTATATATTATCTGAACATAGTTTGTGAACTGGGATTATGTAATCGATTTGGAATATTTTGAAATGGAATGTGGAATTTGTTTGCTGTTTAATTTTTTTTCATATTCTTGTGTTTCTGTGTATCAATGTATCTAATATCGCCGTATTTAGTTGCCGAGGATTAATAACTATGGATGACTACAGCATCCGTAGCCGTTAGTTTTGGGCCTCAAAGTAAGGGGATGTTACAACAAATCAATCACAAAATACATAGATTATTTTATTCTATGAGAGTTTAAAAAAATACCATCGTTTGCCCAAAAAATACGTCAAACGAAAATTTAAATAATTTCCAAACTAGAAATTATGGAAAAATCCTATAAATTCATTTAAAAATACATCATTAAAAATCAAGTCATTTTATTAACAATTGATTTCCTTATTATTTATTCGGATTATTTGTTAGTGAAAATAAATTCAAAAAATGAGTTCATCATTATTGTTTATTGATTAAAAGGAGTTAAACAAGGTTATTAAATCCATTTAATTAATATTTGATTCACAATCCAAATATTTAAATAATCCCCATATTTTGGATATAAGTTATTTAGCTTTCTAACTACCAATTATTTAAATATTTAAAATTAATTAAATATTCAAAATTAAAACAATAAAATTTCGGGATGTTACATGGTGGAAGAGGAGTTGAGTTCAACCTTTATTGTGTAGGAGTTTACAGATGTGTTTGAGGAGGTGTCCAGTTTACCACCTCATTGCAAGATTGAATTGTGTATTGATTTGGTTTGCGATGCTGAACCTATTGTGTTGCTTATTTGTAGGCTATCATCGAAGGGGAAGTTAGAGTTAGCTAACTAGGTCAAAAATTTGTTGCATAAAGTCTTGATCCGACCTAGTTATGGGGAGCACTCGTAATACTTTGTATGGATTACCATGAGTTCAATAAGTAGAATATTAGGAACAAGTATCCTTTGTCTAGGATAGATGACTTGTTCGATCAGCTTCAGGGAGCTCGGGTATTTTCTTGGCTAGATCTTGCCATAGAGTTTCATCAGTTGAGGGTTGCAGAGGAGAGTGTACCTTTGACAGCTTTTAGGACTAATAAGTTTTATGAGTGGTTAGTTATGCCATTCAGCCCAACTAATGTTCTATAATATTTTGTAGACTTGATGAATTGGGTTATCCGGGATGTGTTGAATAAGTATGTTATTATGTTTACTAATGATATTTTGGTCTACTCTAAGACCAAGGAGAAGCATACTTACCATCCGAGGATTGTACTTAAAACATTAAGAGAGCATGTGTTGAAAGCTAAGTTCTCAAAAGTCACTTTTGGCGCTCCGAACTTAGGTTCTTAGGACATGTTGTCTTAGCGGAAGGTATGCTATTTTGGATTGGAAGAGGTTGGAAAATGCAATCGAGATTAGGAGCTTCTTGGGGTTAGCAGGTCATTGTAAGAAGTTTATTCAGGATTTCTATAAGATTGTATCACGCTTGATGAATTTGACAAAGAAATATGTCAAATTTGTTTGGACTAATAAATGCGAGAAAGCATTCAAAGAGTTGAAGGCAAGCTTGATTGGCACTTCTATTCTGACTGTTCAGGATAGAGGTGAGGGTTTAACTGTTATCAGATGCTTGTGGGATAGGTTTAGGCGAAGTGTTGATGCAGTATAGAAGGGTTATTGCTTATGCCAGCTGACAACTGAAGCCGCATGATTCGAGGTATCCGACCCATGACTTGGAGTTGTTAGCATTGTTTTTGTGTTAAAGATGTCAAGGCATCACTTCCATAGTGAGAAGTTCGAGTTGTACATAAACCATAAATCCTTGAAGTATCTTTTCGCCCAGAACATGAGATAGCAATGTTGGTTAGAGTTTCTCAGAGCCTATGATCTTGATATTTTATATACGCCCAAGAAAGCGAATGTTGTAGCTCATGTGCTTAGTAGGAGGTATGCAGTTGTGGCGAATGTAAAAGTGCATCCAACCCTTATTAGTCTATTGAAGGCAGTCATTTAAGAAATCTCTGTATTGTAAGGATAGCTAAAGTGGTAAATATGAATGAGGCACCAAAGAGGTAGCAGATATTCGAGGTTCATAACCATTGTATAGTGAGGATAAACATGAGGTTATGCGTTTCAGATATTGATGGGATTAGGCAAGAGGAATTGATAGAGTGTCATCATTCGTGACTTTCGATACATCCTGGAGTTACAAAGATGTATCAAGATATGAAGCAAACTTTATGGTGATAAACTTTTAAGATGGATGTTTCCATATATGTGAGTAGATGTTCTAACTGCCAACAAGTCAAATGAAGCCATCAATAGACAATTGGACCGCTTCAGCAACCTGAGATTCCGAATTGGAAGAGGAAGTAGATATCTATGGACTTTACATACGAGATATCTAGGTCGAGGAAAGGAAATGGAGGCACTCGGGTTATAGTGGATCAACTAACCAAGAGAGCACAATTCTTACAGGTGAAGACTACGAGGATAGCTTCGAGTTTAGCTAAGTTGTATGTTAAGGAGATTGTCAAACTTCATGGAGTTCCTAGTGATATCATGAGCGATAGGGATCCAATATTCACAAGCCAAATCCAGAAAAGGTTGCATGATGCTATAGGGATGGAGTTGAGTTTGAGCACAACTTACCATCTTCAGACCCGTGTAGTTAAATCCCCACTAAAGCCCTCCAAATCCCCGTTATAGCGCATAGCGCTCTCCAACCACTACGGTATTTCAATTTAGCGCTATTAAACAGTAGATCCATCTTAAGCTCTGTTATTTTCCGCTATACCCAATAAATCAAGGTTTTAGCACTCACTTTAGCAACATTAATATACAAAGATCGATTGAGTGGTTTTCTTTTAAATTAAATCAACAAAGTTAGGTTAAAGACCTAATTTTAAGACTAAATGCTCAATATAAGTAGAAATATATTGTAGTCACCAAATCTAGTCTGCATAAATTATAATATTATTTAATTTTATTATATAAGATTAAAAATTATTTCTTTTTCCTACACAAGTGATGTGAGAATGATAATAAATTAACTTTAAATATTTTATTTTATATATAATGAAGCTTTTTGCCCCTCCGCTATTTTCCGCTATATCCCTGCTTTATCTCTGCTATAACTTTTTGCACCTTCACGGTAACATCCCCCACTTGGAGGCCTAAAACTAACGGCTATAGATGCTGCAGCCATCCATAGCTTTTAATCCTTGGCGACCAAATACGGTAATGTTAGATACATTGATATAACAGAAACACATGGATATGGAAAATTTTAAAATCAACAAACAACATTCTTATTCCATTTTAAAGAAATTTCAAATTCGTTACATAAATCCACAATCGTTAACCACGTTCAGAGAATGTATTTTATTACAACATACGCTAAGAGCGACATATGAAGATACTCCCTTTGATGATCATAGTATATAATAGGCAATTAATAATTTTTCCCTTTACAACAAAACACAGCGGAATCAAAATGGAAAAGAACACTAAATAGCAATCATGCCTCCTGCATGTCTTCGGAAGCTTATTCAAGAGGTACCCGAAAACCTCAACTCTCAGACCACTCAAAATCAGTTAAGGACCCGAGAGTTTAAGGGGAAAACATAAACTTTGAGTCAGACATAAAGCCTGGTATGAATAATAACCTACCATCTCAAACCATTTAGATATCTAGTGAGACCATGCCGCTTAGCGGAACGTGTTTTCTCTTCATTGATATCCTAAAACTTTATAAAACCATATACTGTGCACCTGCATCCACAATGGTTAACTTATAACATTTCAAAATAATATGATGATATGCATACAAGTAAATCAATTCTGGATTACCCATCCCCATTTATTCTGACCAGCTGTCTCTTTTTATAGTTTATAGGATCACTATTAACCTATTAGTTTTCATGGGCTGACTAATTAACTGTTTAATGTTTATGGACTCCCTGTCCAGTTTTATAGTTTTCATGGGATCACTAAGAACCTATTGGCCCCACCAATAACTTTACTGTTTCATGGGTTCTCCCTAAACCAATTGGTAACTCCAATAACTTCCCTCTTATCCTAGTTTTCATGGGTTGATTAGGTACCTATTGACATCTGTCAATAACTTAATCCAGATATAATTTTCGTGGGTTCACTACAAACCTATTGGCTCCTGCCAAAAACTCAATCTAATCATAGTTTTCATGGGTTTACTATGAACCTATTGGCACCTACCAATAACTTTTCCTAAACAAGTTTTCATGGGTTTACTATGAACCTGTCTATCCGACAACTTCACTATTTGGGCATCCCACATTTTGGTCAATCTGACCTCCTAGATGCAATTCTACTCATTCAGGAGTTAATTCAATTTATATTCACTATTAGGTCAACCTAGCTGGTTTTTCTACCCCTTTTCCCCTAAAGTACAGTTATGGGTCTCTTACAATGTGAATATATATATATGAAGAAGTAAACATAATAATACCAACACTTGTGGTTTAATATCCCTGAAATCATTTTATATAAAATTTGGTTAATCCCCTTAACCTACTAATCAAGGAAAACTTCTTTAAAAACTCCATACTTAAATCATTTCAAAACTCTTTTATTATGCCATGGTTTCCCTTTAAAAATTGAGATTTTGAAAACTAAGGCTTTCGACACCTTAAAACATTACTTTTGAAACCCTTGGATAACATCCTCCGAAATCATTGAAAGCTTCTTTTCAAAACACTAAACATATACCTTTTGAAGCTCTTTAAATTATTTCTTTCGAAACCAAAATGTACCTTTCGAAAGTGCCAAAGCTTTACTTAATAATCCTTAGAACATAGCTTCAAAACCAATGAAAGTAACTCTTTCGAAACCATTGGGTTTTTCTTTAAAAACAACTTTTGGGTCGAAATGAATATATATGTGTAACGACCCCGGATTATAATTACATTTAAATTGATAATTAAATGGATTTTTGAATTAAAACTGTGAAATGAATCGATTAAGGTGGTGCGAGTTTCCCCAGATAAATAAATTTTGGATAAATCATTTAAAATTCAAATATTGGACATATATGTATATATGTGATTTTAATCTAAATAACTCAATGCAATTATTTGTGAAATGGTTTGGTAATAATAATTTGGGTTTATAAAGATATATTTATGGAATTCAAAAATAAGTGTTGACGTTAAATAAATATTTCAAACAAATCTACAGTTATATAAAAAATATGAAATGAACACATAAACCTCTAGAGATAAATATTCAAGTAAAAATAGAAGTTTACTCATATTATAAAATAATGAGACAAGGCAAAATAAAATCTAGTAAACATTATAGAGCGAAATAAAATACAAACAGATTGTACTTACAAAGAAAACAACCTACATTCAAGTATGTAAAAAGAAGACAGTCAAATACAAAGGAAGATGTTAGTATATAGATAAGTATGCAAAGAAACAAATAAATAAGAAAAACAATATATAACCTTGTAAGCAAGCCAAAGCAAACAAAATCAAGTGTAGACAGTAAAATGAAAATAAAATACATGTATAACAAAGCTTATAAAAGAAGCAACAACTATCTTCATATTGTACAGCCGTATAAATATAAGTGTAAGTGGTACACTTGCTAAAGAAAAGAAAATATATGTATGTATGAGCTTGCAAAGGAATGACAACAATAATGTATACAAGTACCTTCAGCCGATATCTTGTTTAATAAACCAAAAGGAAAAAAATAATAATAACATAAGGTACAAATAGCATTTAATGAAGCCACCCAATATTTCTTCTCAGCCGAAATGCAAGGCAAGAAGGAAATGAAGATAATAATATAACCTATGTACTTAGGAAAAAAATTGGGATAAGTATGTAGGCATGGGGGGAACATGCATTTAATGGAATCAGTACTCTAGCACAAACCAAAGTCAATTCGCAATATACAAAGAAAAATATACCTGTATTGTTGTACAAACAAATGCAAATATCACCTGTACAGGTAACATCCTATTTGTACACATCTTCTCTATATCACTTGAACAAATACAATACCCTGTAAAGCCATTTCCTTTATCAAGCCTTCCTCATATCAGCTCGTTCAATTACAGCTGAGAAAATCTAAAGTAAATATCATTTTAAACAAAAACAAAAAAATTCAAATTGAAACAACAATCCAAATTTATGCAAACCAGAGAAGTCAAGAAACTCAAGCCTGTTCAACATAAATGCAAGCTCTGTTCAGCCTCAAGACAAGTGAGTAACTTTTCTTAAACCCATAACATGTTTTAAATATTTTGATGCCAGTGAGTAAACACAAGTTTTGAAAAATTAAGTATGACTGAATCTGTGATCATATGGTGCCTGCATATGTATTTTGTTTGGATAGCTCTGTGATTTTATATATGAGTGTTCTGAGACAAATGAATATACTGTTGTTTCCTGTTTGTAGTTACAGGGTTAAGTAGATAATCAAAATATAAAAACATCCTCTTTCAAATCATTTACAGGCTTATATTTTAAAACAAAGTAAGTTGCTTACTCATAATCAAGCTATAAAAATTTGTTTTAAGCATGTTGGTGAAGTATTACAGTCGTAAATTTAGTTTTACAGAGCCTATCTTAAATCTATGCCAATTTCAAATGTTTTAAATTTTAGATTCGATTATATAACTTGAATCCACTCTTCAAAATAGGATTTTTAAAACTAAATTGATGATTTTTAGTGATGGGTATAAGGAGTAGCTTTTAGTTGAACCAAAATTGGATTTTTGCCAATTTCCAGAAATCAAATAACTTTCGAATGCTGAAACTTTGCACGAAGTTAGTCTGGGTATCGATGGTTACAGGAAAATTGTCGAAGGATTTTTCTATTGTATGAATTGGCGAGTCGAGATTAAACTAGGGTTGTAGCCGAGATTGTTTGCGTGTCTGTAGACAAGGTGATTTCACCATCTAGGACCGATCGAGTTGCGTGGGATTTTGAGGGATGGTGGCCCAGAGGGAGACGCGTTCGTATCCGGTGTTGGAGCATTTCTGGTGGTCGAGGCGGTGCGAACAGCATGTTGTCAGGTCTCGAGGTGAGGTGCTTTCGAGTTTTCCAGGTTTCGAATTTTCATTCGAAATTCGATCTCAGCGACATGACGGAGTTTCGACGATCGGAGTTTGGTACAGGGATGGATTTCGACTTGCTCGATATAGCGATGACGACCGGAGGTGATGATTGACGATGTGCATGTGCACGGTGCACTATTTTCTGATGGGCTGTGCTGTTGGGTTTTGGGGAGGTTACAGGATTTTGGTTGCCTCGTATTGGCCTCGGGAAATCTAAGTTTCAACTCGAAGCAGAGCAGGATCTAACTCGAAGTCGTTGTGGGGTTTTTGAACTCGAGTTTTACTCGGGTAAAATTATGGTTTGCTCGAAGTTTTTGGGGTGAGACTCGATGCAGTTGGGGAGGCTCGAGTAGATGCTTTGTTGCATATTCCAGAACCTGTTCAATCTTCTGAAGCTTAACTTTAAATTATGACAAAGTTAAACTAGGTTAAATTAAAAGTTAAGTATAAATTCAAGTTTAAATTAAATAGCTGTTAAAAGTAATTTATTTCAAAACGGATGTTTAAATTTGATTTTGATAAAATTCTTTTAGTTAAAAGTTAAATGATTGTTTTAAAACTTGAAATTGCAAGTAAAAATGTAATGTGATTTAAAAGCTTAAAATTTTTTTTAAGTAATTGAGTTCAAAGGTTTTAAAATGAATTATATTAAAGTAATTAAGTTTAAAGTGGTTTAATATGTATAACCGTTATTTTAAATTAAACTTTGAACTTGATAAAGGTTGATTAATTAATTTATGTGATTAATTAATAAATGTGATTAGTAAATCTATGCGATTAATTAATTAAGGTAATTAATTTGAGAATAATTAATTAAAGATTAGTCAGTTAAGTAAAATAGTCAAAAGGATAATAATATTACTAGAATGCCGCAGATTCGACCGTTCAAATCCGATACGTTACATGTGGTATCAGAGCTAAGGTTGAACTTTAGCTCAGGAGTATAACACGTTATGTAGCTCATTAGAGATAGAGTGAAGTAAACTCTAGAATGAGTATTCCTCAGATATCCGTTCGAATGCCTTAGTAAATTCTCTTGCTATCCACTGATAGTGAGTATGAGTGTAAGAAGAGGATGAGATAGGGGACAGGGGAATACCACTATAAATGGTCAATACCCTAAAACAATGGAAGCAATCTTTTTGTTTATCAATTTCTTTTGTTCAACATCTTTTCTCAATTCTTTGATAATTTCTGGTAGATCCAGGAATAAATTCGATATATAAAAAATGGGACGTAAACTCTAGATAGGCCAAATTGTTTGTTTGGATGTATTGTTTGCTTTGATTGTTATGGTTGATAGGTATACCTTAGTTCTAAACTGAAAGTTATGAAATTGTATCCATATATCTATTAATTCTTTGGGTCTGGAAATATATTCTACGGATGGTTAGTTATCCTTTCGAACTAACCGATGCCCCTGCATATTTCGTAGATCTGGATAACCCGAGTATCTTCTGAAGTGTTAAAATAGATTCGTTCTTGTATCTGTTATTGATATTCTGATTTGGTAAGCCAAATGCAGAATAGCTGTTCAGTTTGATTTGATGAAACTTTCTTCATCTATCTTTGTGTCTCCTTGGCAATTTCGAGGACGAAATTCTTTTAAGGGGGGAAGTCTGTAACGACCCCGGATTATAATTACATTTAAATTGATAATTAAATGGATTTTTGAATTAAAACTGTGAAATGAATCGATTAAGGTGGTGCGAGTTTCCCCAGATAAATAAATTTTGGATAAATCATTTAAAATTCAAATATTGGACATATATGTATATATGTGATTTTAATCTAAATAACTCAATGCAATTATTTGTGAAATGGTTTGGTAATAATAATTTGGGTTTATAAAGATATATTTATGGAATTAAAAAATAAGTGTTGACGTTAAATAAATATTTCAAACAAATCTATAGTTATATAAAAAAATATGAAATGAACACATAAACCTCTAGAGATAAATATTCAAGTAAAAATAGAAGTTTACTCATATTATAAAATAATGAGACAAGGCAAAATAAAATCTAGTAAACATTATAGAGTGAAATAAAATACAAACAGATTGTACTTACAAAGAAAACAACCTACATTCAAGTATGTAAAAAGAAGACAGTCAAATACAAAGGAAGATGTTAGTATATAGATAAGTATGCAAAGAGACAAATAAATAAGAAAAACAATATATAACCTTGTAAGCAAGCCAAAGCAAACAAAATCAAGTGTAGACAGTAAAATGAAAATAAAATACATGTATAACAAAGCTTATAAAAGAAGCAACAACTATCTTCATATTGTACAGCCGTATAAATATAAGTGTAAGTGGTACACTTGCTAAAGAAAAGAAAATATATGTATGTATGAGCTTGCAAAGGAATGACAACAATAATGTATACAAGTACCTTCAGCCGATATCTTGTTTAATAAACCAAAAGGAAAAAAATAATAATAACATAAGGTACAAATAGCATTTAATGAAGCCACCCAATATTTCTTCTCTGCCGAAATGCAAGGCAAGAAGGAAATGAAGATAATAATATAACCTATGTACTTAGGAAAAAAATTGGGATAAGTATGTAGGCATGGGGGGAACATGCATTTAATGGAATCAGTACTCTAGCACAAACCAAAGTCAATTCGCAATATACAAAGAAAAATATACCTGTATTGTTGTACAAACAAATGCAAATATCACCTGTATAGGTAACATCCTATCTGTACACATCTTCTCTATATCACTTGAACAAATACAATACCCTGTAAAGCCATTTCCTTTATCAAGCCTTCCTCATATCAGCTTGTTCAATTACAGCTGAGAAAATCTAAAGTAAATATCATTTTAAATAAAAACAAAAAAAATCAAATTGAAACAACAATCCAAATTTATGCAAACCAGAGAAGTCAAGAAACTCAAGCCTGTTCAACATAAATGCAAGCTCTGTTCAGCCTCAAGACAAGTGAGTAACTTTTCTTAAACCCATAACATGTTTTAAATATTTTGATGCCAGTGAGTAAACACAAGTTTTGAAAAATTAAGTATGACTGAATCTGTGATCATATGGTGCCTGCATATGTATTTTGTTTGGATAGCTCTGTGATTTTATATATGAGTGTTCTGAGACAAATGAATATACTGTTGTTTCCTGTTTGTAGTTACAGGGTTAAGTAGATAATCAAAATATAAAAACATCCTCTTTCAAATCATTTACAGGCTTATATTTTAAAACAAAGTAAGTTGCTTACTCATAATCAAGCTATAAAAATTTGTTTTAAGCATGTTGGTGAAGTATTACAGTCGTAAATTTAGTTTTACAGAGCCTATCTTAAATCTATGCCAATTTCAAATGTTTTAAATTTTAGATTCGATTATATAACTTGAATCCACTCTTCAAAATAGGATTTTTAAAACTAAATTGATGATTTTTAGTGATGGGTATAAGGAGTAGCTTTTAGTTGAACCAAAATTGGATTTTTGCCAATTTCCAGAAATCAAATAACTTTCGAATGCTGAAACTTTGCACGAAGTTAGTCTGGGTATCGATGGTTACAGGAAAATTGTCGAAGGATTTTTCTATTGTATGAATTGGCGAGTCGAGCTTAAACTAGGGTTGTAGCCGAGATTGTTTGCGTGTCTGTAGACAAGGTGATTTCACCATCTAGGACCGATCGAGTTGCGTGGGATTTTGAGGGATGGTGGCCCAGAGGGAGACGCGTTCGTAGCCGGTGTTGGAGCATTTCTGGTGGTCGAGGCGGTGCGAACAGCATGTTGTCAGGTCTCGAGGTGAGGTGCTTTCGAGTTTTCCAGGTTTCGAATTTTCATTCGAAATTCGATCTCAGCGACATGACGGAGTTTCGACGATCGGAGTTTGGTACAGGGATGGATTTCGACTTGCTCGATATAGCGATGACGACCGGAGGTGATGATTGACGATGTGCATGTGCACGGTGCACTATTTTCTGATGGGCTGTGCTGTTGGGTTTTGGGGAGGTTACAGGATTTTGGTTGCCTCGTATTGGCCTCGGGAAATCTAAGTTTCAACTCAAAGCAGAGCAGGATCTAACTCGAAGTCGTTGTGGGGTTTTTGAACTCGAGTTTTACTCGGGTAAAATTATGGTTTGCTCGAAGTTTTTGGGGTGAGACTCGATGCAGCTGGGGAGGCTCGAGTAGATGCTTTGTTGCATATTCCAGAACCTGTTCAATCTTCTGAAGCTTGACTTTAAATTATGACAAAGTTAAACTAGGTTAAATTAAAAGTTAAGTATAAATTCAAGTTTAAATTAAATAGCTGTTAAAAGTAATTTATTTCAAAACGGATGTTTAAATTTGATTTTGATAAAATTCTTTTAGTTAAAAGTTAAATGATTGTTTTAAAACTTGAAATTGCAAGTAAAAATGTAATGTGATTTAAAAGCTTAAATTTTTTTTAAGTAATTGAGTTCAAAGGTTTTAAAATGAATTATATTAAAGTAATTAAGTTTAAAGTGGTTTAATATGTATAACCGTTATTTTAAAATAAACTTTGAACTTGATAAAGGTTGATTAATTAATTTATGTGATTAATTAATAAATGTGATTAGTAAATCTATGCGATTAATTAATTAAGGTAATTAATTTGAGAATAATTAATTAAAGATTAGTCAGTTAAGTAAAATAGTCAAAAGGATAATAATTGTACTAGAATGCCGCAGATTCGACCGTTCAAATCCGATACGTTACATGTGGTATCAGAGCTAAGGTTGAACTTTAGCTCAGGAGTATAACACGTTATGTAGCTCATTAGAGATAGAGTGAAGTAAACTCTAGAATGAGTATTCCTCAGATATCCGTTCGAATGCCTTAGTAAATTCTCTTGCTATCCACTGATAGTGAGTATGAGTGTAAGAAGAGGATGAGATAGGGGACAGGGGAATACCACTATAAATGGTCAATACCCTAAAACAATGGAAGCAATCTTTTTGTTTATCAATTTCTTTTGTTCAACATCTTTTCTCAATTCTTTGATAATTTCTGGTAGATCCAGGAATAAATTCGATATATAAAAAATGGGACGTAAACTCTAGATAGGCCAAATTGTTTGTTTGGATGTATTGTTTGCTTTGATTGTTATGGTTGATAGGTATACCTTAGTTCTAAACTGAAAGTTATGAAATTGTATCCATATATCTATTAATTCTTTGGGTCTGGAAATATATTCTACGGATGGTTAGTTATCCTTTTGAACTAACCGATGCCCCTGCATATTTCGTAGATCTGGATAACCCGAGTATCTTCTGAAGTGTTAAAATAGATTCGTTCTTGTATCTGTTATTGATATTCTGATTTGGTAAGCCAAATGCAGAATAGCTGTTCAGTTTGATTTGATGAAACTTTCTTCATCTATCTTTGTGTCTCCTTGGCAATTTCGAGGACGAAATTCTTTTAAGGGGGGAAGTCTGTAACGACCCCGGATTATAATTACATTTAAATTGATAATTAAATGGATTTTTGAATTAAAACTGTGAAATGAATCGATTAAGGTGGTGCGAGTTTCCCCAGATAAATAAATTTTTGATAAATCATTTAAAATTCAAATATTGGACATATATGTATATATGTGATTTTAATCTAAATAACTCAATGCAATTATTTGTGAAATGGTTTGGTAATAATAATTTGGGTTTATAAAGATATATTTATGGAATTCAAAAATAAGTGTTGACGTTAAATAAATATTTCAAACAAATCTATAGTTATATAAAAAATATGAAATGAACACATAAACCTCTAGAGATAAATATTCAAGTAAAAATAGAAGTTTACTCATATTATAAAATAATGAGACAAGGCAAAATAAAATCTAGTAAACATTATAGAGTGAAATAAAATACAAACAGATTGTACTTACAAAGAAAACAACCTACATTCAAGTATGTAAAAAGAAGACAGTCAAATACAAAGGAAGATGTTAGTATATAGATAAGTATGCAAAGAAACAAATAAATAAGAAAAACAATATATAACCTTGTAAGCAAGCCAAAGCAAACAAAATCAAGTGTAGACAGTAAAATGAAAATAAAATACATGTATAACAAAGCTTATAAAAGAAGCAACAACTATCTTCATATTGTACAGCCGTATAAATATAAGTGTAAGTGGTACACTTGCTAAAGAAAAGAAAATATATGTATGTATGAGCTTGCAAAGGAATGACAACAATAATGTATACAAGTACCTTCAGCCGATATCTTGTTTAATAAACCAAAAGGAAAAAAATAATAATAACATAAGGTACAAATAGCATTTAATGAAGCCACCCAATATTTCTTCTCAGCCGAAATGCAAGGCAAGAAGGAAATGAAGATAATAATATAACCTATGTACTTAGGAAAAAAATTGGGATAAGTATGTAGGCATGGGGGGAACATGCATTTAATGGAATCAGTACTCTAGCACAAACCAAAGTCAATTCGCAATATACAAAGAAAAATATACCTGTATTGTTGTACAAACAAATGCAAATATCACCTGTACAGGTAACATCCTATCTGTACACATCTTCTCTATATCACTTGAACAAATACAATACCCTGTAAAGCCATTTCCTTTATCAAGCCTTCCTCATATCAGCTCGTTCAATTACAGCTGAGAAAATCTAAAGTAAATATCATTTTAAACAAAAACAAAAAAATTCAAATTGAAACAACAATCCAAATTTATGCAAACCAGAGAAGTCAAGAAACTCAAGCCTGTTCAACATAAATGCAAGCTCTGTTCAGCCTCAAGACAAGTGAGTAACTTTTCTTAAACCCATAACATGTTTTAAATATTTTGATGCCAGTGAGTAAACACAAGTTTTGAAAAATTAAGTATGACTGAATCTGTGATCATATGGTGCCTGCATATGTATTTTGTTTGGATAGCTCTGTGATTTTATATATGAGTGTTCTGAGACAAATGAATATACTGTTGTTTCCTGTTTGTAGTTACAGGGTTAAGTAGATAATCAAAATATAAAAACATCCTCTTTCAAATCATTTACAGGCTTATATTTTAAAACAAAGTAAGTTGCTTACTCATAATCAAGCTATAAAAATTTGTTTTAAGCATGTTGGTGAAGTATTACAGTCGTAAATTTAGTTTTACAGAGCCTATCTTAAATCTATGCCAATTTCAAATGTTTTAAATTTTAGATTCGATTATATAACTTGAATCCACTCTTCAAAATAGGATTTTTAAAACTAAATTGATGATTTTTAGTGATGGGTATAAGGAGTAGCTTTTAGTTGAACCAAAATTGGATTTTTGCCAATTTCCAGAAATCAAATAACTTTCGAATGCTGAAACTTTGCACGAAGTTAGTCTGGGTATCGATGGTTACAGGAAAATTGTCGAAGGATTTTTCTATTGTATGAATTGGCGAGTCGAGCTTAAACTAGGGTTGTAGCCGAGATTGTTTGCGTGTCTGTAGACAAGGTGATTTCACCATCTAGGACCGATCGAGTTGCGTGGGATTTTGAGGGATGGTGGCCCAGAGGGAGACGCGTTCGTAGCCGGTGTTGGAGCATTTCTGGTGGTCGAGGCGGTGCGAACATCATGTTGTCAGGTCTCGAGGTGAGGTGCTTTCGAGTTTTCCAGGTTTCGAATTTTCATTCGAAATTCGATCTCAGCGACATGACGGAGTTTCGACGATCGGAGTTTGGTACAGGGATGGATTTCGACTTGCTCGATATAGCGATGACGACCGGAGGTGATGATTGACGATGTGCATGTGCACGGTGCACTATTTTCTAATGGGCTGTGCTGTTGGGTTTTGGGGAGGTTACAGGATTTTGGTTGCCTCGTATTGGCCTCGGGAAATCTAAGTTTCAACTCGAAGCAGAGCAGGATCTAACTCGAAGTCGTTGTGGGGTTTTTGAACTCGAGTTTTACTCGGGTAAAATTATGGTTTGCTCGAAGTTTTTGGGGTGAGACTCGATGCAGCTGGGGAGGCTCGAGTAGATGCTTTGTTGCATATTCCAGAACCTGTTCAATCTTCTGAAGCTTAACTTTAAATTATGACAAAGTTAAACTAGGTTAAATTAAAAGTTAAGTATAAATTCAAGTTTAAATTAAATAGCTGTTAAAAGTAATTTATTTCAAAACGGATGTTTAAATTTGATTTTGATAAAATTCTTTTAGTTAAAAGTTAAATGATTGTTTTAAAACTTGAAATTGCAAGTAAAAATGTAATGTGATTTAAAAGCTTAAAAAAAATTTAAGTAATTGAGTTCAAAGGGTTTAAAATGAATTATATTAAAGTAATTAAGTTTAAAGTGGTTTAATATGTATAACCGTTATTTTAAAATAAACTTTGAACTTGATAAAGGTTGATTAATTAATTTATGTGATTAATTAATAAATGTGATTAGTAAATCTATGCGATTAATTAATTAAGGTAATTAATTTGAGAATAATTAATTAAAGATTAGTCAGTTAAGTAAAATAGTCAAAAGGATAATTATTACATGAATTAATTAAGGACAGTTAATTAATTTAATTAACTAATGATTTTGATCGATTAACAACTGATTAGAGATTTATGAATATTAATTAAAAGTGATTAATGTTTAATTACTGTGAATGGTTAAGGATAATTAATATAAGTAATTAAAGGTAATTAATTACTCAAAGATAACTTCTTAACTAAAAGAAATTAAATAAATGATTAAATTGATTAAGTAAGTCGATTAATCAAATAATCAAAGGATTAAATAATGTAATTAATCAAGGACAATTAATAAAATGGTGAATTAAATAATTAAAGGTTAATTATTTAATAATTAAAGGTTGATGAATTTTAATTAAAGGTTAATTGATTTATTATTAATGGTTAATTAATAAATGATTAAAGAATAATTTATCAAGATGATTTGTAATTTATTAATGCTAATTAACCAGGATAAGTAATTCATAAGAAATTAATCTGATTCAAATTAATCAAACAATTTACTAACCTTACTTATGGATGCTTGGTTTATATTAGATGATTTGATTTGTTTGATATCCCTGATATATGATGCTTTGTGATATACCCTGATTTATGTTGTGATCTGTAATTTACTTATCTGTGATATATATCTGTGATCTGTGAATGAAAGATAAGCGTTATAGTTTATATCGCTTATCAACTATATCCTGTATTTTGATATGTGATGATTCATCTTGTTGCACTATTGTGTTAAACCCCTGGACTACACTTATACACACACAAATATGGATTTCACGTGGAAATCGGTTAAGTCATAGATAATGTAAATTTGATGTTTTTGAAATTGAAATTTTTAATTTCAATTGATTTTGAAATTGGAAATTTGGGTTTAAAGGTGAAAAGCTTTCGAAATAGAATTTCAAAGATAAAAGTTATTTTGAATAACTTAATCGAGTTTTGAAATTTAAATAATTTGATTTACATTTGAATTCAAGTTTGAAATTGAATCCTATGATTTGAAACTAGGGATTAAAAATGTTATAAATGTGTTTATATGAAGTTAAACCATTTTAAAAGTAAAATTTTGAGAATTTGGATTTAACCCAAGAACCTTAACTCGTATAAATGAATCAGATTTCCAAAATGAAACTGTTTGTTTTCAAATGATAAAAGCTTTCATATAAGAAATGGAATTCCAGTAATTAAAGGAATTTCAAGATTGAGTTGAAAAATGTTTTCTAAGTTATGAATGAATTCTTTTTGAAAGCTATGAATTAAATCTGTTCATTTTCAACAGATTTACAATGGCGATTTATGTAAACCATTCGAAATGAAATTGTTTTGAAAGTTATAAGTTAAATCTTTAATTTAAAGATTTAACGAGTTAAACTGAAATGGAAATTGGTTTTGGAAAATCTGTGAATGAATCTTTTGTTCAAAAGATTAAAGTGTGGAAATTGTTTAAACCATTTAAGGTTGTTAAAATGAATCTTTTTGTTTAAAGATTTGAAATGGTAATTTGTTAAACCATTTGAAAAGAAATTTTGGGTAATAAGTTGTGACTTAATTGAAATCCCAATATCCATATATTGTTAAATATTGCGCTCACTATTCGGTTTAGCCGGGAGAGGACCTTTGTGTCACATAACCCATTCCGAATAAGTGATTCGACGTTATGGATAGCATTTGAAGACCGGTGGTGAAGACCGGATATTTTTCGAAAATGAAAGGACAACCTGTCGAATGTCTCTGCACCGAGTTGCTCCGGTATAGAGATTTATATCACTCTTTTGTGATGGGAAGTCCGGACGTGATTGAAAATTATCCGGATTTGCAAGGGCTTCGTGAGAAGTGCCTTCGGTTCTGTTCGATCCCGGAACAGACTTGTATGGTTACATGTCTGACATTACACTTTGAGATGTAAAGCCGATTTCTTTCAAATACATTTCTGTTGGTGGCGGAGAATTTATTCTCTTAGCTTAACACCCTTCTCTGAGACGTACGAGCTCAGAGGTTATGTAGTTGAAATTTATCAGCGATATATCCCAATTTGGTAATGTGACATGCTGAGTGTTGTTGTGTGATGATCAGTGTTTGATCATTTGTGATATGATCATTTGTTTGATCATTTATCTTTGTGATCATAGGTTGATCATCTGTTGACCCAAAGCGTGGCTTTTTGAAAAAGCGTAGCTTTGTGGACGAGACTTCGTCAGAGCCTCACAACCCGGAAATGGTCGAAACAGGAATGTTGCGGCAAGGTTATGAGGGTCGCGCCCTTTAGGGTATGTCAATTCCTTCTGGAAAGGGGTGGTGTTATGGTATGGAGCCCTGATACTTACTCATGTGGATACACTTATTTATTATGTGTGATGTTGGTTACCGAGCGCTCGGATAAAGGTCCCAAAGGACCGGGGGATGACATATTCGTGAGTTACCTGTTACAGGGGTAACCCGGCCTTGTTTGGCAGAGAGCAGTTTGTTTCTCGGAGCGTCCCGCCAGAGGCGTTCCCTTCGTGGCATAGGAAGTTCCTTAGCCTGACCATTTGTTGGAAATCCATCTTCCAAATACGAACTTGTACGGTTTTAGTTGTAGAACCTGCCATTTACTTATGGTGGCGCCCCACTGTTTAGATGGTAGCTATAGTAGGCATAGTTCGAAATGTCTATGCTGGCTAAGATTAATATTATACTTTCGAAATGTTTTTCCACTATGCACTAATAATAATAATCCAATGATTTGCGTAGTAAGCATCTTTGACTATCATAAGGAGAAATCTCCTCCGATTCTGCGTTTGCATTGTGTGTGTGTGCGGGAGGCCTTATGGTAGTTTCATTTTCCAAAAGCATTGCGATTTTCAATGTTTAAAGTTCTGATTGTGTTTGTTTTAAAGATAAACTGTTTTTGTTGCTCACACCAGTCCCATGACTGATCCGGAGTTTATTGTTCCCTTCCTAAACTCTGGGTGCCCATCATTTTCCACACGGGCAGTCTAGAGTTGGGTTTTTCAGATATTCAGGTTTAGTAGATTATCTGGAGCTAGTTCATTCATCGGAGTTGCTTATCTTGGAGTTGTGGATTCATTCTTGTCTGAAGATCATTTTGGAGTTATCACTTCTATTGATATTGTTCCGCTGTTGTTGTTATCTTTTCTTTTCCGCTGATATTTCTCGTATCATATCTCTGATGTATATTGATATTCATTGTATCACTCTGTTGTATCAGATATTGTATATCAATGTATTATTCTTTTCTTCCGCTGTGTTATTTACTTAATTGTGTTATAGCTCCGGCGAATCGGATTTGAACGGTCGAATCTGCGGCATTCTAGTACAATGCGAAGTACGGATGTTGATTTTCGAACGGGCAAAACCCGATACGTTACAATATGAAAGTATCCCTTTCGAAACCTTTAATCTTCATGTAAAATTGTTTGGGGAAAGTTTGATGGCGTCGGCACCATCCTTTCGAAAGCTTCAAAACATTTAAGTAAAACATTGAAGGTTAGCATCGAAACCCTGCTTTTGAAACCATTGCCTTCGAAACCCTTGAACCCTTTTGAAAGCATTTAGGAAGTGGCTTAGTATAAGTTTAAAACAAAGGCTACCCTTCGAAAGCATTGATAACTTCAATACACTCGAAAGGAAAAAGAACGACTGTAGGGTTTCGACTAGGTCGGAACCATCATTTCCGAAAGCATTATTTTAAAAATAAAGGAACCCAATCGAAAGCCTCGACTTTTAAAACATAAGATGGCAACCCTCTTCGAAAGTGATTTAGAAAACTCCTCTTGAAAGCATACGTTTCGACTACATCAGAAGCTTTTAATAAAACAAAGCAGGCGCTTAACATTTGAAAACAAAGCAAAGGTTTCGAACCCATCGGAAGCATTGCTTTCGACACCATGCCTTTTCGCCTTTCTCCAATCCACTTCGTGCTAATCTCATTGATACCATGTGTATTGGTTTCAGCTTTAGTGGGTTTCAGATGATTTCGACTGAGTCGAAGCGGAAGAATTGGAGTCGATAGGCGCTTCTGAAGGAGGTGGAGCTAACTTTTCTGGGTAAGGCTGAATTAATGCTATCTCTAGTAATTACTTTATAACTAACCTGCCTATTTGTAATCCTTTGATTGGTTGCCTTAAAACTTTTCAAATCCTTACAAAGTAACTGCCGCTTATTTTTGTATCTAAATCAGTGAAGATTTAACAATTAAGCCCTTCCATTGAGCAAAATCGATAATGCAAATAAGTCCTTCCTTCTAAAACAATTTAATTTCCGAAGTAAATCAATTAGGAAAAATCCCAAAAAATTATAGAAATTCACTTTCAATATGTTATCTAACATACATAAATTTCAGACCCAAATTCCTCTTAAAATAATCGAATTCAAATTTTAAACCCAATTAAACATATTTTTCTTTGAAAATTCATATCAAATTTTCCCATAGCTTGGAAAATTACAAAAAACTAAAACCCATCTCCAAAATCATATTTTACAAACATATAATTTTTCCATGGCATTCAAAAATCATCTGCAATCGGTTTTAAACAATTTGATTTAAATCAAACATATTATAAATCTAAGCATATCATCATTCAAAACATCATAAAATGGATTTAATCTTAAACCCAAAAACATATGATTAAAAAATAAAGATGGTATAAATTATTATTCACCTTGATTATGATAAGAGCTTTGAGATTTGATTTGAGATTAATCCCCTTGCTTTAATTCCTTAGCTTGATTAAATTTTTGCTTTTTCTTCCTTGTAATGGCCGGCTTCCCTTAGGTTTCGTTTATAGAAATGAAAATTTACGTGAATGGGAAAAATAAAACTTGAATGGATGTATAGCCGTGGATATATAAGGGTTATGGTAATAAGTGTTAATACCCTAGGTATTCATTTTGATGACAACAACCACATGAATATTACTACTAACATATCTCCAAGTTATGCGGTTATATCATATATATTATGGAGACATTTACAGAGATAAACAAGAATACTGTGGAAGCAAATGAATTATAGAAGAAGGTTAATCATAGCAATTGAGGAACAAAACCCAATTAGAGAAGAATGCTGAAGGATAAAGGTGTTTGAAGTGATGATGAGTTGGTTGAACCTTAGAATATCTTGTTAAAGATCTCATCACTACAAGAAAAACCATTTATAGTAGCAAAAATTAGTAGCGTTTTAATTTAAATGCAACTGATAATATTTCACAAACAGTACAAAGGTGACAAAAAACAATTCACGTTCCCGCCTTTACCAAAAATAATTCCGCCTAACCAAACCAAACGCAACCCATAGTTTAATCTCCACCGCTCTATTCTCATACTAAGAAAAATTTTAAACCCTCGTTTTCACTTTTCCCCTTTTCGCTTTCTTCTTCCCCAAAAAATTCTCCTTTTTACTCATCCTCAGTTTTGATTCATCCATTTTCACCATCGACTTCATCATTGTACTCCACTCCACATCGTCGCAGCAGCCAGCAATGATTTCTCCCAGAGGTTCGCTAAATAGCTTCAAACCCTAAATCTGATTCACGATTCCAAAAACTATTTTCTCACCGTGGATTTTTTTTGAAAATTCAGCCGATTCTATATCATCTTGAATAAGATTATATCGATGCACAATCCATTCTTCTATTTCGAGAGTTCGTGAAGGAGATGAAGCTGAAATGAAACAAAAGTATGATTTTTTATTCGTAACTTTTTTGATTTAAATGCGTATTTCTTAGTCTAAAAGCTTTCATTTCCCCATCTTCTTCAATAATTGGACTGAAGAGTAGCACATAGGCAGATGCTGTGAAAGGCTTCAGGGCGTTTTGCAGAACAAGAAGAAGAGACTGATCTCCAGTTTTATTCTACATCAAATGATGAAGAAGGACCTACCGTTCATATGCCAGAGGCAGTTGTTCAAGAAAACGTGGGTAAGTGGATGAATACGTTGGTTATATGTCATGGGATGCAGACCGATGTGCGACTAATTCAAAAAATTTGTTGCGAAGGTGATGAATCCTATTTTTGAATTTGGTGTTTACTACAAATCAAACGATTTCATTTTATAAAGTTTCCATCGTCAGTCGATTTCATTTTATAAAGTTTCCATCGTCAGTCGATTTAATTTTTAATTGGCTAATATTAGGTTTCTATGTTTTCATTTTTCCATTATGTCAAAAGCTTATTTCTCTACTTATATTTCATAGTGGTAGTTAATTTAGCTGCAATACTATAGATTTATATAGTTATACATACTTTTTCCTATGTTCCTTTGGCGTTGTTGATGTTGTAGATATGCATTAGGTGATTTCCTACTAATCCTTCAACTAAACAAAGCAAGGTGGTATAAAAGCCTTGTTTAGATTTTTACTAAATCTAGTTTAGGTTTCAAATTAATATTTTTACATTGTTTAAGGATTATCTGAAACATTAGGAAAATACTGGTCTCTTCTCAATAGCACTTGAAGTCAAAATTTAATGTTGATATTGTTATCTGAAACATTAGGATTATCTAAAACATTAGGAAAATACTGGTCTCTTCCCCAAATTGCTATCTATTTATTAAAATGACCATCGGTCCTAGCCTTGTGTGAATACTTGATGTCACTTCTCTTTATGACTTTCAGTGCAAAATTGTCATAATCGGTCTGATCAGGGATATGCTATTATGTCAAGTACAGATTCACAATTTTGGTTAAGAGAAACATTAAGTTAACAGACTGTAGTTTATTAGTACTACAGTCTGTCAACACTCATTCTTGTTATAAGTTAATGTCGAGGAAAAAAAGGTGTTAAAGTAATTATTAAGTCTATCAATATCATAGTTTTTAAATAATCAGTTTAAGAAAAAAAACTATGATACTGCATCAGAACATGTTTTATTAGTTATGTGACTATACTGGGTTGAGACTGTAATGATGCATTAGAACATTTTTTATTAGTTATGTAACTATACTGGGTTGAGACTTGAGACATAGTCTTAGAGCATGTCTGTTAGTGATGCTTCTTTGGGAGTGCCTTCTATTATTTCATATTGGCAAGTCCATTACATACTTTGCTTCTACAGTATTCTGTTATTTTCATTTCCATAATATACAAATTACTTAATGTATTTAATTTTCGAAAGGTGCACTGCAAAATGATATATTAATAATCTCTCTACATAATGCTTCTACCTTTTTTAAACCTGATTCTTTAGTTTGATCTCTAATATTTATGCATCTTAACTGCTAAATATTAGTGTATCTCTTCTTTTCTAGGTAGGTTACACGGTTGTGGTTGCAGCAGCTCCATGGATATTTTTCCTTGTGCCAAAACTTATTTCAACCTTGCTTTGCAGCTGTAAAGTTAGTCTTTTATTTGTTACAGGTAAGGGACTTTTGTTTTTATGTAGTTTTTGTCTTTTTGATTTGCAAGTAATTAGCGCTTTCTTGCTTGCTTTCATTTTATTTATTTTCTAAAAGTCATCGTAGAACATTTTATGTTTCAATTAATCCTCGTGTAGTGATTTTGGTCATTACTTGTATTGCTACACAATTAATTCATAGGTTGCTTGTTTATATCATGATATCATATGCATTTGTGCAAAGATGATGCTAGAAATGTTGTTGCATATTTTAATTTTTTCCCTTACGGATTGATAATATAATCGTAAAATTTATATGAGTAGCTAATGGGAAAATAAAATAAAACTTAAAATTTCAGATTTAAGTAGCATATACGCATCATCGACGAAGTAATCTGTTTCAATTCTTTATTCCTATTTTACAGTCCGTGCATCTTTTCCATGCACCTTTCGTATGCGAAAAAAACATATTCTTCTTTCACGAACCATTCCCTTTTTCTTTTCTGTGTCCCTTTCATTTTAAAAAAAATGCACCTAAAAAAACAAAAAACCAAAGTTTTGGAGTGGCACTTTAAAGTGATGTATTGGAATTGGATTCCTCCTTTGTCATCTTACCTATTTCCTCCACATTGGTCCTCTATATAAAGGCAGGTGCTTGAACATAAACTACGTATCAACTAAAATTTATAAACTGTTATATAAACTGCAAAGGTTGTAATAAGGCATGGAAATGTACAAAAATGGGAAAGATAAATCATGGCTTCTAATTATAATATCACTGATAATCACCTTCTCAGCTATGCTAGTTGACAGTACTAATGTTGGTGATAGTGATGTAGGGCTGACGTGGAGCATTGCTATATTTATCTTAATAACAATTTTCCATAATAACAATTTTGATTTTGGATCTGAAACTTAAAAGTCTTTCATTTTCCATGGTTATGTTGTAAATTTATCTTGATATATTTTAACTTTTTTGGATTCTTAAATGTGTTAATTTAGAAAGAGATAGGTGTATCATATGAGATATGTGAATTGATTTATTAGTGATATGTGATAGATTCTTGAAGTTAACTAATGAGGTGAATCATGTAGATATTTAAGGCTGATTGAGGAACCATGTCGATCAACACATATAGCGGCGATGAAGATAGCCAAAGAAGCAGGCAACTTATTGTCATATGACCCAAATCTAAGGCTGCCTTTGTGGCCTTCTGCTAAAGCAGCCTGAGAAGAATCCAGTGCGAGTAAATGAAATAGTCATAAATGGAACAATCCAGTGCGAGTGCCATACTTGTTATACTGGTTCTGATTGCTCTGTGTATGTTCAACTTTCATCTTTCAACTTTACATAACACACACACTCTCTTCTGATATACAAACTTTATTTGAATTATATATATTTTGAATACAGTGGAGATATAATGTTTCTGGAAGACTACTGGGTGAAGCAGAAAGTGAGCAGTGCAATACTAATATCAGGATGGAGCAAAATGAGCTATTTTACTACTGGGCCGGACTATATCTCTATCGAGATTGAAAAGTATATTTATTAGTTAGCACTAGTTAGATATAACATTTCTTAGTACCCGATGTATAAATTTGTATACATATGGTTATTGTATGTGAGTTAGGTCATTTTGTCGAAAAACCATTGTATTGGAATGGTTATGGATATTTTATTTTATTATACGGTTAATGTGTTTTTTAACTTATTTGAATACGATGATTATGTGAGTGATTGTTGATTGATATAATAGAACCAAAATAGACCATTAACAGGAAATAATAGCATGAAAAAATGGTGTAAAATAATAAACAACTTTTAGTAGCGTTTCAAAAACGCTGCCGAAATATATATAGTGGCATTGAGTAAATGCAACTGTAAAACATGGGTAAAGTTGAAAATTCTATTAGTAGCGTCAAAAAACCTTTTGGTGGCATTTTTTAAACGCTACAAAAAGATTTATGGTGACGTTTGAAAAACACTGCCAAAAATGCATTTATAGTTGCGTTAAAATAAATGCAACAAAAAATCATGGATTTTTAGTCGTATGTTTTCTCGCGGCGTTTATCAAAACGCCACCAAAAGTTTTAGTAGCGTTTTCTGTGCGCCACCAAAAATAAAATTTCTTGTAGTGCATGGAAATTATACTTGAAGATCATCAACCATTGACCTCAACCGAATCACAAAAATCCACAAATATAAGGTAATTTGAAATGCTGAAAATTTGCAACACTCATTAGTGTTGCTGTTCAGTTTGCAACACACCCATGTCGACATGGGGGTACCTAGGATGTGGACATGCTACTCGTTTTTTAGAATTTCAAATTTTAAATGAAGAGACATTCCCCTCCACCCCTTCACCAAAAGACACGTCTCTTCAACCACTATATAAAGGCCTCTAAAAATGAATTTTAACATAAAAAATCTCATTTTCTCTTACTCCTTCTCCAAACAATTGCAAAAGAAATCCGTTGCATACTCTTCCAATATCCTTGCAAATTGATACTATTTCACTCCAATTCTTCACCGATTGGCAAACCACACAATATCAGAGAGTTGTATTTGAATTCACATCATTCTCTCTGATTTCATCCTATTCCTCAAAGAATTCAAAGATATATTGCCATTGGAGGTTTATAGGATCATTGTACCAAATCTACAAGAATCTGTATTGAAGATATGACTACTTGCCATAGTTTGTTGTTGGTGATAAGGAGAAGGTGTTCTTGTAGCCTGTAAAATCAAGAGGGTGTGTCTTGTAGCCCATGAAACCAAGATTGTAAAGGTGTTCTTTTCACCCGTGGAAAGCAAGTGATTATAGTGGAATTCTGCACAATAGAGTGCAGGACTGGATGTAGGATTGGTTAATCCGAACAGTATAAAAATTCGGCTGTTATTTACATTACTGCATTTTACTTTATTACTTACTTATTCTCTGATTACTTCTTTCTGTTTGTAATTTGAGCAAATACAGTTTTATATTCATAAGTAAGTAGTTAATACACATTTCACCACTTCTAGTGTCAAAGTAGCTTTAAGATCCAACATTGTGTTGTTGACACTCCAGTTTCCAACAATAAGATGCGGCTATTTCCCAATATGTCCTTGTGTAAATTAATTAGCCTATAAGCCATCCTTAAGCTCATTTAAATAATTAAGAACAACCCATAATTTTATTATCAAATCTCAATCCCCTTATCACTCTGATTATTTACATTATTCTATTTAATTTATCTAATTAAATCTCCTGAATAATGTTATTAAAAATAGGAGTGTTATATCCACCACTGTAGAACCGTTGAGCAGTTTAACAACACAACTTCAGACTAATGGGTAGATGGAGAGGGTTAACCGTGTTTTGAAGGACTTGCTTCGGGCTTGTATATTTGATTTTGGGGGTTTGTGGGAAGAGCATTTATCTCTTGTTGAGTTTTCATATAACAACAATTTCCCGGCGAGCATCGAAATGGCACCTTTTGAAGCATTATATGCAGGACTTTCAAATTTTCATCATGTTGGGTGGAACTTGGAGATCGTTTAGTACTTAGGCCGAATATGATTCGAGAGGCATCTGAAACAGAGATTCGAAAACATATAAAGGAAGCGTAGCATCAGCAGAAGAGTTATGCAGATCAGAGGCGTAGGGATTTGGAGTTTTCGGTTGGTGACTTGTGTTTATAAAGGTTTCTCCAATGAGATGTGCTGTTCGGTTTGGGGGGACGAGGAAGTTAGCTCCTCGTTATATAGGACCATTTCCGATTCTAGAGAGGACTAGTACACTTTCTTATAGGGTTGAGTTACTAATTAGACTATTGGGTGTGCATAATGTGTTTCATTATCGCATTTGCGTAAGTATGTGCACGATCCTTCTTTTATATTGGAAGAATCGCAGCAGAAGACTTGGAGGTTGAGCCTAATTTGACTATACTAAGGCAACTTGTTCGCATTGTTGATCGAGATACCAAGCAATTAAGGACTAAGGTTGTGAAGTTGATTAAGGTATAATGGAGCGAGGATGCTAGAGACTGTACTTGGAGATGGACGATAGTGTGAGGGAGTCTTATTCAGAGTTGCTTCTAGGTTAGTGGTTTCTTATCTTATTATAGCTTTTGTGTTGTACTCACCGCCTGAGGTAGAGCTACTTAGTATGCATTTTGGTTTGCGTTTGGTTTGTATATATTTTAGCAATACTTTATATATGCACTTGTTATTCTATTCTTTTTTATTGCTATTCTTGTTTGAATTTCGAGGACGAAATGTCTTAAATTAGGGAGAATGTAGCGAATCTTAATTTCAAACACTTCGTCTTTAAATATCTGAACTTTTGAAATATGGTTAAATGTTATAAATGTGATTTTATATCTTTTTTAAACTCCTTTTAATTAATAACTAATGACAAGAAACTTTTTTTGGAATTTGTTTACAAAAATAAATCTTTCGAAGAAATATCGATAATGTGATCGGAAATCATTTTATCGATAAACAACTTTATTCAAAATAAGTTGTCAAAACTTTTTGTACATGTCTAAATAACATAATAGGTCATTAATAGCTTATGAAAATATTTTGACTGATTATGGTTTACTAAACATGTTTTGGAAAGCTTCTAGATGGAATTAGATATTTGAGTGGTAGAAGATATTTAGTGGAGATATTATCTTTGGCTCATGAGGTGGAAAGGTGGTCGCATGGAGGGCAAGGTCTCTAGCCAGCTAGAGAAGGTGAGGGGCATGATGTACTTACCCTTGAATGGCTATATAAAGGACCTAAGGCTCTTGAAATCATTTTCAAAAATTTTAGCAACTTATAAACTAGCTCTTCATTCTCATTCTCTTCATAAATTCCAAAACACAAAGCAACCCAAATCAACTCAAATTCTCTCCAAACTCTTTCTATAAGCCTTAAACAACATAACAACAACTATTATCAAATTGGAGCTAGATGATTTGGAGCACATAAGCCCCTATAACCCTAGACCGTGAGCAATTTAAGGCAACTAGTGCCTTGGTCGTAAGCAAAAGGTTGAGGTAGGAAGGGTTCTGAGAGCTTGCAAGTTTGAAGTAGGAAGTGGAAGCTTGTGCTTGGCTGTTAACTTGTTAAAGGGTGAGCTAACTCACCATTTGAATGAGTATGAAGTGTATCTTTGCTTGTGATTAACTATAGTATTGTGCTTAACTCTATTTTGCTATATCTTGTTGTGATTCTTGATTTGGAAAGCAAATGGCACATGTAGATAATGTATTTGGACTTTTATGACTTTCTATGACTCGTTGCATAGGCTTGACATGAAGCACATAGGGTTTGGTTGAGCAATGATTGAATTGGACTTGGATTGGAAGTGGTTTTATAGCGACTAGTCGCTATAGAAGCACTTAGGAATTGCCTTGTGTTTGGTAATTTCTATATTATTTTGTAGAGAAATCTCTAGGGGTTTCTTGCCATGATTGCGATGGATATTCAGTACATTGATTGCTGCAAAAAGATTGGACTTTGAAAAGTTTATTAGTATATCGAAAAATGGCAAAAGTTTCAAGTATACAAAACTGCCCCAGGTAATGATCTGTTATAACCGTAGCACATTTTAAAGGCTGCAGTATCCCTAACCCATTTTTACTGCATTCTGTATATGCTGTAGTTTCTGTTTTGAACTTTAAATTGTTTAAAATGACTTTTAATTTAAGTATTTTTCTTTAATATTTTTATAAGTCTTTTCCAACTTATATTAGAATATTTTAAAAGTGGTTTGGAATTATAATATATTTTTAATAATTAATTATGAATTATTAAAGTAGAAGGTTTATTTTAAATTAAAAAAGTATACCTTTTGAAGTTTTTAAATAAACTATAAAATAGTTATTTTAAGTAATATTTTAAATAAAATTTTAAACCATAATTATAAGTATTTTAATGTATACTTTAAGTATATATAGTTCATAGAAAATTAGTTAATTATTTTATTAAAGTAGTATAAAGCTTTTGTGATATAATATCTTCTATATTTTTTTTATAATTTTATCAAAGATCTTAGCTTATAAATAAATTAGTATACGTGGACACACACACACACACATGCATATATATATATATATATATCATTTTCAAAATATTTTTAAATTTTAAACAAATGTTTTACGAAAGGCTTTAGGAGTTGCTTAAGTAGCTTAATCATGCTTTGTTTTGTTTACTTGTTTATGGAAATTAATCAATACTACACTTAGCTTAAAAAGCCAATGAAGTAGGCTTATCTATCTATGAGAGTTAAGAAGGATGTTCGAGTAGGGTTAGAAGCAATAGTGCTCTAACCAACCAACTTCACTATTAACCAAGGGATAGTAAGTTAACAAGATCAGAAATGTGTTAAGTATACGAAACTTGATTTCCATAAACAATTTTTTTAGAACTAGATAGTCAATTAGTTAACCAATCTAAATTGACTAATTTACTTGGGAAGTATATGAAAGTTTTGTTGGCTTTATACGGTTTGAGATCCCCCGAGGATGACTCATTGGTATGAAACGTCTCTAGCTTTAAGAATTGTACATATACGAGATCCCTTAAGGGAGACTTCTTTATATATAGTTTGCTTACTTCTAAAAGAACCAAAATTTAGTTAATTGAAAATGCATCGATTTAGTTTTGAAGCGTCTAGGATCGGATAAGTGTATTACTTACCGAATAGTGGTTCAATACTAGTATACGAGTCTATGTTTTGGGAGCGGTTGTAAAGTAGAATGTTATTGAGTTGAATTGTCTATCTTAAGGTTAAGTCGACGGGAAATATCAACGTTAACATTTCAGACTAATGTTGTAGAGTTGAACTGTCAATCCTAAAGTTAAGTCTAAGGGAGAGGTCAACGTTAGCATTCGTTAGTCATCATGTGTTGGAATCCTTGAAAGGATTCGTGATCTATTCGAATCATGAGAACCATGTGAGAGATGCCGAACATGACTTCACCGTCGTAAATGACAGAAAACAGAGTAGGAGCATAGCCAATGGGTTTAGCGAACCTGAAAGGGTATATCAACTCCATATTTAGATATGCTTATCGATGTTACTAGCGGGAGTTGATGATATTTGGTATCGTGTTAGGGCACAGACCAGCTATGTTTACCTTAATGGTATATTTTATATAGAGATATACGATGCACGAAAGGTAGATTCCGACCCTTATGCATGAGGCCAGCTTCATTTTACTGAAGGGAGCTCCAGGAAAATCCATATACGAACGTACCTTAGTGGTTTTAGATGTACTTCCAAATATTGTTGTGTTGTAAGATGCAAGCAACATATCTATTTTTTTAATTATATTCTACACCCTAGACATTATCTATTATATCCCTATATCTACTTGTCAGATGTTTGTTTCTTCAAGGGGAAAACTATTACGGTGATTCGTACAGTCTCATAATTTACTGTGATATGAATGCATGTATATTAAGTTTCTCATTCCAGATTTATGTTTGATACGTAGTTTTCTTATTTTCCCTAAATTACTCGTGTACTCTATCGAGTAGGCTGAGAAAAGCAAGTTTGACTTTGGATGCTTTAGAGCTTCAGGAGATGAGTAGGAGGCTTCTTTTTATTTATTTATTTCTATTTTCATGCACTATTATTATGTATGTATCAGCATTGTAAGGAAAGGCAGTTATAACTGTCTAGGCTGATAATAGTACTTAGGTTTATAACTCTGAGATTACTCTGTATTTTAGAGTAACCTTTTGTACTATCTTTTTGGATATTGTATTTTGTCGTTCCACTAATGAGACTCTGATATTGTGTTCTTTTTTTCTTACTCTATTTCATTTTCTTTTTTACTTTACCCTAACTATCTTTCATTCCAGCACTTGGATGCTCGACACATGAATACCGTAGATGTATTGGTATCGACATTCGAGAGTTGAAAAGTCGCGTCATTGCATCCACTATCCAAATAGGGAATTTTTTTAAATTCACCCAATTTACTAACTATAGAACGACTTGGATCCAATATTTTATACAATATGCCATCTAAGAGTGTGAAGTATGAAGCATGATAGTTGAACTTTCTAACTGCATTCTTATCTGTGGATAACATACCATCCAATAAGAATTAACTGATAGGGGTCATCCAAATTTGTACTGAACCTTGCCATGTTGGCAGTGTAGGTTGATTCCCTTGAGTTGAAGCATTTTCATTTCGACTTGTTGTAGTTTGAACTTTAGCATGTTGATCACGTATAAGAACTAGGACCTTCTTGTAACGACCCGTAATTTTACCACTTTGAAAATGGAACATTTAATTTATTTTAAATATTATGATATAGAATTTTCAAAATTAAATGATCATGTTTTATGTGATCAATAAAAATGATAAACTTATTTTTAGAATTTGATTACAATATCAAAAAGTTTGGACTTTCATCGAGAAATGTCAAAAGCTGGTTTTCAATAAATTTGATTTACAGTCAAGCTGTGCAGTTAATGCCCCACTATTACCCCGCTATAACCCTGCTATATCTCATAGCGGATTTCTACCGGTACTATTTTTCCATATAGCCCCAAATATAGCCTTTCCGCTTAAAGCCCCGCTATTTCCGCTATATTCCGTTATTCCCGCTATGTCCCGCTATTTCCGCTATATCTTCTTTAAAAGAAATGAATTAAAAAATGACATTATACATTATAAAAATTATGAAATTAATTTATTTAATTGAATTTTTAATATATTTTTAGAAATAAAAATACTCTAATTTTCTACTAAAGTCAATTATGTTACATAACAGTTTTATGTTTATTTTCAGTATATTCACTGTAACGACCGGGTATTTCAAGCCATTTGCATCCACACATGCCAGATTTGAATTGCTCAAAACATCAGATTATTAATTTATATTTGGCAAAACTCAGCATATACAGTAAATAAACAAATCATAGAATCACAGACACAGAGTAATATAACAATAAGCAACAGAAAAGAAAATAGTAGTTCATGAAGCTACTATTTAAACAACATAGTTTGAAATAAAATACAACATAATATCTCAAATACAATGTAGTCTCGAACACAACAAATGACAAGTCTGAACAAAACAACTGGAATAACTAAAACAAGTGAAAGCTGGATAGATAGATCTTCAAACAAAGCTCCAATCTCCAAAGGTGAGTCTCAAATGCTATGACACTCAGTCTGACTCGAGCGTAAAGCAAAACACAAACACTCGAGTCAGGATTAACATTCTTATATGTGACGACCCTGAATTTTTGACATTGGAAATCAAAATATTTAATTGATTTTAAATATCTGGAAGTTAGTTTGATTTGAAATTCAAATATCAGAATGAATTTGGCAATTTAATTATTGAATTTAATTTACTTAAGTTGAGTAAAAATTTAAATATTCAGTTTTAAGCTAATTAAAAATAATATGAAGTCTTGTAAAATCTATATTGATAATACTGAAGATAATAAAAGCTTCAGAATTGAATTTGAACCTGTTTTGTTCTGTTTTGAAATTTTATCGTTTAAATCGATATTTAAAATTAACTTTCCGAGGCACAGTCTCGGAATTCGATGAAACCAATTTCATTGGATCCGTAATATTGTACTATTATCGGATTTCAATTTTTGTAGTGTTTGGAGTTATAGTGTGATCATACGATAGATAAACGCACTGAAAAATATATCGAAATTTAATATAATAACTGGATCCAAAAAGCTATCTTCTCCATACGATCAAATTTGGACTCGAAACCTTTTCCATTATGTTCGAAATAGGGGTTTAACATTATAAACGCCTAGCGGCACGCCTCAATATGATGTTAAGATTTTAAGTTGCATTTATCGAGACAATTTGAATTTAAACTAATATATAAAAATATATTTGACCAGTCAAATCTCAGCTGACTAATTTCACATCAGCCTTTTTAATTTCATTTCTAGGCCACTGTAGCTAGACAATTCTTACACGCCAACATCAGATATTTTTTCCATATTCCCACCTTAAACACGCAACCTTATCCCTTTCCTCAATTCAACATTTCGAACGAAGAAATAAGGGGATTAAAACTGTCTTCGTTCAAGAAAAATAAAAATTAAATCAAAGGGGCCGAATAAAATCAAAATAAAACAATGGCAGCCCTCATTTTCAAATTAATTTCAGAATCGAAATAAACATCGTAAGGTCTAGGGCATCGCGATTTCGTGGAGTTTTGAGGGTTCGACAGCAAATCATCGAACGCACTCGAAGGATAAAGCATCGGTGAATCTCATCGCCGTCAGCAAGATCGTGACGTTTGTGCGCGACGTTGATTGTGGATCGCGATCGAGAGGAGCAGTTCATCGTGGTCATCGACTGTTCGTGGTTTAGGGCTTTGGGCTCGAGGTGGAGCTCGTCGAAGTCACGTGTTATATAGGGCTTCGGCGATGGTGTAGTTGCAGTGTCGCAAGCGCAACGGTGTGGGAGGCCGGTGTTCCTTGGTGGTCGCTCGCGTGGGAAGGTGCGAGTCAATCGGGGCTGCGATGGTCGATCGAAGTTCGAACGGTGAAGGTATAAGTTCTATTTTAATTTAAATATAATGGATATGTATATAAACAGAAAGAAAATAAATATAACAGTATTTGATTTTAGAATTAAGGTATATCTATAGTTTAATTTTAAAAAGAAAATTCTGTTTTTATTTATACATGTAGGTAAGTAAGATCTGAACAGAAAGTATATGTATAAGATTTTGAAATTAAATTTTGAATGTTGAGGAATTTATAAAAATAGATCTTTGAAAATCTATAATTTATTTTTATTAATGTATATGTAGTTTCAAAGGAAAATTTATAATTTAATTTAAATCATTAGTAAATTAAAATTTTTACTTGGAAAATTGATTAATTAAATTAATTCGAATATTAATAAATTGTTAATACAAGGTCAAGAATCGAGAAAACAAGCTGGATTGGTATGGATTGCAAGATATAAGCAAAGGTGAGATCTTCTCACTCAATTGAATTTTTCGATTAAATTTAAATAGTTGAATTTAAATTCTGGATGTGTTTGGATGAATTGGATAATTTATCTATTGATGATATTAGATATAGTAGGATATATATATATATATTGGTGATTGATTTCCCGCATTTTATAGCGGATGAGACCCTATGCGCCGCATAATAGCGGATGATATTTTATAAATCCTATATACCGCGATATTCCACCTCGAAGTGGAATGGGTATTTAATTGTTGTGCTAACATCTGTGGATGCGGGGAAACAGGTTGGAGGGATCCAACTGGATTCCTCAAATTGTATGAATTTGTTTCATATATTGTATGAATTCGTTTCATATGTTGTGTGATGACTTATTAATAACATGTGAATGATTATATTGATGATTGAATTTGTTGAAGGCTATAATTTAGCCGAATGTATTTTTTGTATCATTGGATACCAGAAATAAATAAAATTTGATTTTGGAAATTAAAATAGAAAAGCTTAGACCGTTACAATTTAAGTATTAAAGTTGATTTTTATAACCCGATCGAATTAATTCCAAAATATGGGAAACGATATTAATAAATGGGTTTTAAATAATATTATGTAAAAGTTGAAGAATTTATTGAAAATGGAATTTTGAATAATTTGGAAAGAATAAAGGGATTTATTTAAAAGGTGATAAATTTCTAGAAATCAATTTGATAATTGATTTGGTATTGGAAAATAAATCTTTGGGAAATCGATTTGTAAAATGATTTGGTATTTGGAAATAAATTCAGAAATAAATTTGCAAATGGTTTGTTATTTGGAAATAAAACTTAGAAATCAATTTGCAAATGTTCTGTTCTATTGAAAATAGACTTGGGAATCAATTTGTAAAATTGATTTGGTATTTGAAATAAATGGGAGAAATCAATTTGTAATTGATTTGGTGGTTAAAAAAAGAAATTAGAAATCAATTTGGAATTTGATTTGGTGTTGAAATGAAATTAAGAAATCAATGTTTAATTTATTTGGTGTTTGAAAGTGAATCTTTGGGAAATACATTTGAAAATCATATATCAGTGAAAATTTGGAAATTTGAATTCACAGTGGGAATAAATAATATCAGGAATTTTATTCCGTGAGTGAAAAGTGATTTGAAATTGGTTTTCAAAGTGATGAAGTGTGGAAAATATATATCTTACGAAGATATTTTGAAAATAAATAATTTGGGAAACTTATTTAAATCTGATGATTGTTGTGAATGTTGTTTGATAGTTAAATAACCGACTATCAATGTTGGCCTTTGAAATAGCACTTGAATTTGTTTTTAAAACAAGCGCTCATTATTCGGTTTAGCCGGGAGAGGACTTTGTGTCATATAACCCATTCTGAATAATGATACGATGTTGTGGATTGCAATTGAAAATCGGATTTGCAAGGGCTTCTTTGGAAATGCTTTCGGTTCTGTTCGAACCTGGAACAGACTTGTATGGATGTATGTCTGACGCTACACTTTGAAATATAAAGCAGATTTCTTTCAAATACATATCTGTTGGTGGCGGAGAATTTATTCTCTTAGCTTAACACCCTTCTCTGAAACGTACGAGCTCAGAGGTTATGTAGTTGAAGGTTGTCGGTGATATACTCCCAATTTGGTAGTGTGGCATGCTGAGTGCTGCTGTGTGTTGTTGATCATTTGTTAATCAAAGCATGGCTTTCGTGTAAAGCGTAGCTTTGTGGACGAGACCTCATCGGACCTCACACCTCGGAAATGGTCGAAACAGGAAAATGTGGCAAGGTTATGAGGGTCGCACCCTTTAGGGTATGTTATTTCCTTCTGGAAAAAGGTGGTATCATGGTATGGACCCCAGATATTTTACTTGTGTGGTTGCTCCAATCTCATTTACTGTGTGATTGTTGCTTTGTGATCGAGGGCCCTCAGATAAAGGTCGCAAACGACCGGGGGGGTGGCAAACTCGTGTAGTAGTTACCTAGTTACAGAGGTAACCCGGCCTTGTGTTGGCAGAGAGCTGGTTAAGTTCTCGGGACGTCCCTCCAGAGGCGTACCCATGTGGCATAGGAAGTTCCTTAGCTTGACCATTTGTTGGAAAATCCAAAGAAACAATACAAGCCCTTTACGATTGCAATTTGTATAACCTATCACCTCAGGTGGAAGCTATAGCAGGCATAATATAATGGTACCTATGCTGGCTAAGATTAATATTGTATTTTTGAAATGTGTTCCACACCAGGCACTAATGATAATAAAAAAAAAGATTTTGCGTATCAAGCATGTTTGACTATCATAAGGAGAAATCTCCTCCAATTCTGCGTTTGCATTGTGTGTGTGGCGGGAGGCCTTATGGTAGTTTCATTTTCCAAAAGCATTGCGAATTTCTTTTATTTTCTTTGTGAAAATAATTGTTTTTGAGATCTCACACCAGTTCCACGACTGACCTGGAGTTTATTGTTCCCTCTCTAAACTCTAAGTGCCCATAATTATCCACACGGGCATCCTAGAGTCAGGTTATCAAGTCATTCTGGAATTCAGAAGTTGCTGTGGAGATCTGGAGGTGAGCTGGATGACGAGACGTATCACTTATGCTAGTATTATTCCGCTGTGTATTATGTTATGTGGACAAGTTTATATAACTGTCCAGTGATGTGTGTTGTTGATGTAAACTCTGATGATGTATTGTATAAACTGATATAGTTCTTTGTTATAAAGATTATTCATTCATCTATTATATATTGTTCCGCTGCGTTTTTCCTTCTGTCTTCTTCTACCTCTTCTTTTCTAACCCTAATGATTCGGTTTTCCGACATTCGATTGTGCGACATTTGATACAGTGGACGTATTAATGTCGACTTTCGAGCATCGAAAGATCATATCGTTACATGTGGTATCAAAGCAATTGGTTAAGCGATAACCTTGGCTCTGTTGGGTGTTACTCATTAGAGATAGAGTCAGTAGTATTCTAGAATGAGTGTGAGTGTAATAATAGATATGAGCGCGTATTTGTTAGTGAATACAAAAAAATTTGTTTTATATTGTGTTGACTTATCGGTTAATTGTTTATGGATTCTGGTCAGTGCAGTTTGGCCAACTGTAATCGATATGGGTTTCTAAACTCTTAAACAAGATAAACCGACACAATATTATTTTAAAATAGGGTAAATGAAATAATTTTACCCAAAACTATTTTTGTATAGAAAAGAAATCATTTTTCGTGAATTATTATTATATATGGTTGCTTGGTTGTTAGAAAGTGATAATATTGAAATATTATCATTGTTATATGGAATTGAATAAGAAATAATGGTATAACCAAAGATTTGGAGATAAATTCATTTAACAAATGAACTTTATAAATATGAATTGAAAGGATAAGGAAATTAATTCATATACAAATGAGATTTGTAAATGTAAATTGTAAATGTGATTTATAATTTGAAATGGTTTCCAAAAGTCTGGAAAATATTTTGAAGGGACATAATTGATTTCAAAGTTAGTTTTGAAATGTGAGTAATTGTTAAAAAGACTCTGGAATTTCTTTAAAATGTTATGGAATGTAAATAAGTTTGATAACTTATAAAAATATTTGAAATTTGATTGGAATAAGGTTCAAATTTAAAAGGAATGAATTTGTGAATGAACAAATGAGGTTACATTTGTAAATAAATGAATTGGAATTGAAAAATGGATATTCTATTAAGTGAATATTGTTGAATTTGCATATAAATGGTTGTCGTTGACGCAAACGAGGTTATATAAAATTCTATGAGTTATTAAAAGAAAATAAAAAATTGATTTTTGAATCAATTGAAATGGATATGAACTCGTTTCACTTAAAAATGAATAGAATGTAAGAAAGTGAGTTGTAAATCACTTGAATTGAATAGAAATGGTATGTGAATTAGATAAAGCGATTAAATTTGTATTGAAACTTGATAAATTGCTAATGGAAAGAATTTTGAATGTTTTGCTTATGAAAACTATGTGTTTACTGTTGAGAATAAGTGAAATGTAAATGAATTTCCTATATATGTCACTTACATGTTTAAATTGAGTAAGTATAGGTTTTTGGAAGCCGTTTGGCTGGATTTGGTCATGCTAAAATGCTTAAAAATAACCCCTTTGCTTAAAATGCTAATAAAGGTACGCCTATGCAATAAAAATAGGAAATATGAACTGTTTTTATTTTTCCGACCGTGTGGGTCGATGTATATATATTTATATCTTTTGTCAAATTGCAAAAGTTCCTCCGTACCAAGGAGACTCCATCAAAAAATTTCAAAATTTTTTGGAGTTAGGAAATTTTTGGAATATTTGGAAATTTTCACTTAACAACAAATGATTTAAAAAAAATAGAATTGGAGATGAGGTGAATAAACTCAGTATTCAGAGTTAGAAGATGAATCGAATTCAAGTAAAATTTGAAATGAATTAGTAAATTGAAGTAAATTGATTTTATATGGAAGTGGAATTCAATTTGAATATAAACTTCAGTAGTGAAGTAGTAAAAATAAATATAAGAAATATTTATATTGGACTTAAGAAATGAAGGATGAAGTTCTTAAGCAATTTGGTATTGGAAGTATACTAAGTTAATAATTGGATGAAAATCAAATTGGAATGCTGTGATTGGATATTATTGCAAAATATTATACAGGTAATTTAAAAACAAGAGAAATTAGGATTTTGATTGCAGAAGATAAATAAAATTTCTCAACAAAAGGTATGTATTTAAAATTTCTGTATGAAATTTGATTGAGTTTTGATCTAGCCACTTGGCGTTTGTTTTCTTTTGAAATTTGGGAGTCCATAGGGACATTTTGTAGTTGTACCAAGCTAGCTGCGCAAAGGAGCCGCTGGCGAAATTTTTCGAAAATTTAGAGAGTTAGAAATTTTTTGAGAAATTTTGGATAATTTAAAATTTGAATTTAAATAAAGTTGCTTGAAACTATGAAAATGTTTGGAAAATTAATAAGGATAATAGTGTGGTTATGATAAGAAAATTGGTTTGAGAATTTGATAAAACTGTTTGGTTTTAGGAAAATGTTAAACGGGTTGAGGATCATTCTTCTTAACTTGTAATTTCGGGACGAAATTCTTTTAAGAGGGGAAGAATATGATGACCCTGAATTTTTGACATTGGAAATCAGAATATTTAATTGATTTTAAATATCTGGAAATTAGTTTGATTTGAAATTCAAATATTAGAATGAATTTGGCAATTTAATTATTGAATTTAATTTACTGAAGTTGGGTAAAATTTGAATCTTCAATTTTAAGCTGATTAAAAATAATATGAAGTCTTGTAAAATCTATATTGATAATACTGAAGATAATAAAAGCTTCGGAATTGAATTTGAAACTGTTTTGTTTAGTTTTGAAATTTTATCGTTTAAATCGATATTTAAAAATAGCTTTCCGAGGCACAGTCTCGGAATTCGACGAATCCAGTTTCATTGGATCCGTAATATTGTACTATTATCGGATTTCAATTTTCGTAGTGTTTGGAGTTATAGTGTGATCGTACGGTAGATAAACGCGCTGAAAAATATATCAAAATTTAATATAATAAGTGGATCCAAAAAGCTATCTTCTCCATACGATCAAATTTGGACTCGAAACCTTTTCCATTGTGTTCGAAATAGGGGTTTAACATTATAAACGCCTAGCGGCATGCCTTGATATGATGTCAAGATTTTAAGTTGCATTTATCGAGATAATTTGAATTTAAACTAATATATAAAAATATATTTTACCAGTCAAATCTTAGCTGACTAATTTCACATCAGCCTTTTTAATTTCATTTCTGGGCCACTGTAGCTAGACAATTCTTACACGCCAACATCAGATATTTTTTCCCTGTTCCCACCTTAAACACGCAACCTTATCCCTTTCCTCTATTCAATATTTCGAACGAAGAAATAAGGGGATTAAAACTGTCTTCGTTCAAGAAAAATCAAAATTAAATCAAAGGGGCCGAATAAAATCAAAATAAAACACTCGTTTTCGAATTAATTACAGAATCGAAATCAACATCGTAAGGTCTAAGGCATCGCGATTTCGTGGAGTTTTGAGGGTTCGACAGCAAATCATCGAACGCACTCGAAGGATAAAGCATCGGTGAATCTCATCGTCGTCAGCAAGATCGTGACGTTTGTGCGCGACGTTGATTGTGGATCGCGATCGAGAGGAGCAGTTCATCGTGGTAATCGACTGTTCGTGGTTTAGGGCTTTGGGCTCGAGGTGGAGCTCGTCGAAGTCACGTGTTATATAGGGCTTCGGCGATGGCGTAGTTGCAGTGTCGCAAGCGCAACGGTGTGGGAGGCCGGTGTTCCTTGGTAGTCGCTCGCGTGGGAAGATGCGAGTCAATCGGGGTTGCGATGGTCGATCGAAGTTCGAACGGTGAAGGTATAAGTTCTATTTTAATTTAAATATAATGGATATGTATATAAACAGAAAGAATATATATATAACAGTATTTGATTTTTGCATTAAGGTATATCTATAGTTTAATTTTAAAAAGAAAATTCTGTTTTTATTTATACATATAGGTAAGTAAGATCTGAATAGAAAGTATATGTACAAGATTTTGAAGTTAAATTTTGAATGTTGAGGAATTTATAAAAATAGATCTTTGAAAATCTATAATTTATTTTTATTAATGTATATGTAGTTTCAAAGGAAAATTTATAATTTAATTTAAATCATTAGTCAATTAAAATTTTTACTTGGATTAATTAAATTAATTCGAATATTAATAAATTGTATAAAATTGTTTATACAAGGTAAAGAATCGAGAAAACAAGCTGGAGTGGTATGGATTGCAAGATATAAGCAAAGGTGAGATCTTCTCACTCAATCGAATTTTTCGATTAAATTTAAATAGTTGAATTTAAATTCTGGATGTGTTTGGATGAATTGGATAATTTATCTATTGATGATATTAGATATAGTAGGATATATATATATATATATATATATATATATTGGTGATTGATTTCCCGCATTTTATAGCGGATGAGACCCTATGCGCCGCATAATAGCGGATGATATTTTATAAATCCTATATACAGCGATATTCCACCTCGAAGTGGAATGGGTATTTAATTGTTGTGCTAACATCTGTGGATGCGGGGAAACAGGTTGGAGGGACTGGATTCCTCAAATTGTATGAATTTGTTTCATATATTGTATGAATTCGTTTCATATGTTGTGTGATGATTTATTAATAACCTGTGAATGATTATATTAATGATTGAATTTGTTGAAGGCTATAATTTAGCCGAATGCATTTTTGGTATCATTGGATACCGGAAATAAATAAAATTTGATTTTGGAAATTAAAATAGAAAAGATTAGACCGTTACAATCTAAGTATTAAAGTTTATTTTTATAACCCGATCGAATTAATTCCAAAATATGGGAAAAGATATTAATAAATGGGTTTTAAATAATATTGTGTAAAAGTTGAAGAATTTATTAAAAATGGAATTTTGAATAATCTGGAAAGAATAAAGGGATTTATTTAAAAGGTGATAAATTTCTAGAAATCAATTTGATAATTAATTTGGTATTGGAAAATAAATCTTTGGGAAATCGATTTGTAAAATGATTTGGTATTTGGAAATAAATTCAGAAAAAAATTTGCAAATGGTTTTTAATTTGGAAAAAAAACTTAGAAATCAATTTGCAAATATTCTGTTCTATTGAAAATAGACTTGGGAATCAATTTGTAAAATTGATTTGGTATTTGAAATAAATGGGAGAAATCAATTTGTAATTGATTTGGTGCTTAAAATAAGAAATTAGAAATCAATTTGGAATTTGATTTGGTGTTGAAATGAAATTGAGAAATCAATTTTTAATTTGATTTGGTGTTTGAAAGTGAATCTTTGGGAAATCAATTTGAAAATCATATATCAGTGAAAATTTGGAAATTTGAATTCACAATGGGAATAAATAATATCGGGAATTTTATTCCGTGAGTGAAAAGTGATTTGAAATTGGTTTTCGAAGTGATGAAGTGTGGAAATATATATCTTGCGAAGATATTTTGAAAATAAATAATTTGGGAAAATTATTTAAATCTGATGGTTGTTCTGAATGTTGTTTGATAGTTAAATAACCGACTATCAATGTTGGCCTTTGAAATAGCACTTGAATTTGTTTTTAAAACAAGCGCTCATTATTCGGTTTAGCCGGGAGAGGACTTTGTGTCATATAACCCATTCCCAATAATGATACGACGTTGTGGATTGCAATTGAAAACCGGATTTGCAAGGGCTTCTTTGGAAATGCCTTCGGTTCTTATTGAACCCGGAACAGACTTGTATAGATGTATGTCTGACGCTACACTTTGAGATATAAAGCAGATTTCTTTCAAATACATATCTATTGGTGGCGGAGAATTTATTCTCTTAGCTTAACACCCTTCTCTGAGACGTACGAGCTCAGAGGTTATGTAGTTGAAGGTTGTCGGTGATATACTCCCAATTTGGTAGTGTGGCATGCTGAGTGCTGTTGTGTGTTGTTGATCATTTGTTGATCAAAGCATGGCGTTCGTGTAAAGCGTAGCTTTGTGGACGAGACCTCATCGGACCTCACACCCCGGAAATGGTCGAAACAGGAAAATGCGACAAGTTTATGAGGGTCGCACCCTTTAGGGTATGTCATTTCCTTCTGGAAAAAGGTGGTATCATGGTATGGAGCCCAGATATTTTACCTGTGTGGTTGCTCTAATCTCATTTACTGTGTGATTGTTGCTTTGTGATCGAGGGCCCTTAGATAAAGGTCGCAAACGACCGGGGGGTGGCATACTCGTGTAGTAGTTACCTAGTTACAGAGGTAACCCAGCCTTGTGTTGGCAGAGAGCTGGTTAAGTTCTCGGGACGTCCCTCCAGAGGCGTACCCATGTGGCATAGGAAGTTCCTTAGCCTGACCATTTGTTGGAAAATCCAAAGAAACAATACGAGCCTTTACGATTGCAATTTGTATAACCTGTCACCTCAGGTGGCAGCTATAGCAGGCGTAATATAATGGTACCTATGCTGGCTAAGATTAATATTGTATTTCGAAATGTTTTCCACACTAGGCACTAATGATAATAAAAAAAAGATTTTGCGTATCAAGCATGTTTGACTATCATAAGGAGAAATCTCCTCCAATTCTGCGTTTGCATTGTGTGTGTGGCGGGAGGCCTTATGGTAGTTTCATTTCTCAAAAGCATTGCGAATTTCTTTTATTTTCTTTGTGAAAATAACTGTTTTTAAGATCTCACACCAGTCCCACGACTGACCTGGAGTTTATTGTTCCCTCTTTAAACTCTGGGTGGCCATAATTTTCCACACCGGCAGCCTAGAGTCAGGTTATCAAGTCATTCTGGAATTCAGAAGTTGCTGTGGAGATCTGCAGGCGAGCTGGATGACGAGACGTATCACTTATACTAGTATTATTCCGCTGTGTATTATGTTATGTGGACAATTTTATATAACTGTCTAGTGATGTGTGTTGTTGATGTAAACTCTGATGATGTATTGTATAAACTGATATAGTTCTTTGTTATAAAGATTATTCATTCATCTATTATATATTGTTCCGCTGCGAATGTGAGATTCTGATATTGTTTCTGTTTCTTTTTCCTTCTGTCTTCTTCTACCTCTTCTTTTCTAACCCTAATGATTCGGTTTTCCGGCATTCGATTGTGCGGCATTTGATACAGTGGACGTATTAATGTCGACTTTCGAACGTCGAAAGATCGTATCGTTACATTATATTAATAAATTCAACTCAAGTGAAATGTCAACTGAAATACAGGTAACTTAAAAGATGTTTGGGATTTCCATCCTCTAAGGATCCGTGGAACTATCTAATATGTAGTAATATACGCTATTATAATATGTCTCTAGTAAAGTAAACTATTAAAATAGCGTTAAGGCGTTACCCATATCCCCTTTAACACATTTTTATAATGCCGTAGGCTATACAAATACTATAAACTCCACCCGCAGATGGGCTATCAGGGAGCACTCCATAGGTACGACACAAAACAAAATCGTGGAAGGCGCGATAGGGCATGTGACAAGGCACTCGAGGCAATGCCAGGGTAGATATTCCATTTGCACTCCCGGACTGGTGGCTACTATCGTCCACCCCATGACACACCCCCAAATCAAAGGGTGCACCCAATCAAATCACAAAAGCAATAGAATGGTATCGAAGAAATGTGTCTGATAGGAGGAATGACCTCACTTGGCCTGGTATAGCTCCTGTTTTAGCCACATCAAGCTGACTCACGGGAGTCAGGGCTACGTAAATACCATATAGAACCGTCTTCAAACCATCCTACTTCATTCTGGAATCTCCACCACGTACACAGTTGTTAAAGTGGTTTTCGATATTGGCAGAGAGTATGACAATATCCGATCCCGGTCTCTTTAACAACCAAACGCTTACTTCACACCGTAGTCATTTCATTTCAAATAGTTAATATTCATATCAAAATATCATATTCATTTCAAAACTATATCAACTTGATATTATTATTCACTTTAAATAATATTCATTTTCAGAATCGTAACATTTTCAAAATTTATAATGCTTTTGAAATCATAACACTTTGAAATCATAACACTTTGGAAACATAACACTTTGAAATCATAACACTTTGAAACCATAACACTTTGGAACCATAACACTTTGAAATCATAACATTTTCCACCTGAACAGTTTAGATGTTGAAAATAGTATATATATTAAAATACTTTATAATTAAAATAGTTTATATATAATAAAATACTTTATAATTGAAAATAGTTTATATATATATAATAAATTACTTTATATAATGAAATTAGTTTCCTCAAATTTCGCAAATCGATTTAAATCATCTTAAATTCCCAAAATTCAATTGAAATCAATTCCAGTTTAACCATTTCAATTTAAAGTTCAAAGATTCAAGTTTAAATATTCAAACATTTACAATATAAACTTCATTTATTTTCCAATATTAACTTTAAATTTATTCAAATTGGAAATTATTCCCTTAACCATTTTTAAAACCATTTATTTAAATCCCAATTCATATACCTAAATCAATATTAAACATTTAATCTCAATTTTATTAAAAATTGAGAATATTCATTTAATCACTTTTTATGAAATCAAGTTATAAACCATGTTATAATCATATCTTTTTCAAAATCTCAAAACCAATAAGTTTAAATCAATTCTTTCTTAAATTCAATTAGTAACCAATTTAAATTCCAAGTCAACATTAATTTATCTTTCCAACCTTTATTATTATAGTTATAAATCTATTTTAAAATATCAATATAAATTTTAAATAAATATTTCTAAAACATGTCATATGCTAATTAAATTAAATTTTATTAAATTAAATCTTATTATATATATTTTTAAGAAAATAAAATGATAAGAAAAATCTTAAAACTTCTAATTTCGAAACTAACTTATAAATTTTAAAATTCCCAAAACATATAATTTAAAATCTCAAATTTATACATATTGTAACAACTCTGTATTTTACAATTATTTTTTTAAATTGATTTTTCCTGATTTAAAAGCTTTATTTATGAAAAGAATAAATTTTGTTATTGTAAATATAAAAACTTTGATTTTGTATGTGGATTTGAATCCCAAATATGACTAAATTTAATATTTCCAGAAAATGTGAATTTTGGTCAAATAGTCAAACTTCGACTTTTAACTTAAAAATTTCAAAGTTTGAAATTTATGAATTTTATCTTTTATTATAAAAATAGATTTAATAACTTGAATACTTCTTTTCATTTCGTTGAAAACGGATTTAAACTGAAAAAGTTATACTGTTTTCAATATTGTGTGTATATTGGGTTATTCAGCAATATTCTTTATTTTAAAATTATATAAATGACATCTTTATTTGATATATTTTATTCTAATTTGTATATTTATGTTAGATAATATATATTTTGGCTTTTAAATATTTTTAAAGTAAGGTAGGAATTTTTCCAGAGTTAGTAGTATTTTTCTTGCAAATTTCCATGCCCTGTTTGTAAATTTTAAACATTTTCTTTAATCCTTTTTCTATTTTCTCCAATTTAATTATCTATTTTATTTTGAAAATGATAAATAAATTATTTTAATTCAAATTTTCACTTCATAATATTTTTATAATGAAGTGTATAGTTTTTCAAGACTGACAGTGATTTATTTATAATTTTTGAACACTATACGGTATTTTTAAGTAATTTTCTTCATTCTTTTTATATTTTTCCAAAATTTATTATTTGTTTTATCATATTTATAATTGATTTCGGTTTGTAAAGTATTTTTCTGAATATTTTTGTTTATATAAAGATTAAAAAGAAAGGAAATATGAAAGGTTGTAAAACACTTTGAAACTTAAGCCCTTTTTTTGTCCAAACCCTTCATTTTCTTTAACTCCTCAAATTTTGCCCTAGCCATCTAAAACCCTAGTGTAGCCGCCACTTTTTTCTCATCTTTTCACGTGAATTATACCTCATTCCATCTCATTTTTTCAGCAAGAAGATTGGGTAATGGCCTCTCCTTATTTTTCTTCTTTTTCTCTTCTTTTTCCATTGTTTTCCTATGGTTTTGCCTTGATTCTCTAGCTTGTTTGCTCGACCACCACTTGCTTGCCATGGCCACCACCTCCACTACCTCCTCCTTGTCACCATCACCCACCTACCCCTCTGATTTGACCTGGCCACACCACTCCATGATGAACAACTCTACAAAAAACTATGCAACATGCCTTGAAAACCCTTAACTATGCAAGCCATCACCTTATCACCTCCTCCCCTTCATTATACACCACGGCCACCACCTCTAGCCACCACCACCACCTTGCTACCACCACTATACATCATCTTAGCCTCTGTCCAGATCTGAAATTGACATGGCCGAACCCAAGGACCCATGACCGAACCATTTTGGTGAACCAAAACCATGCTATGTTGCATAAGCCCCTTCACCTTCATGCTTTGCAACTTCTTCTCCATGCTTCACCACTTTGGCCATGCATTCTTATGCCCATACCTAAGCCATTCCCTATTCAAACCAGAGCCAAAACCCACCCTTGACCATGCCAAAAAAATAGAGGAAGCAAGGCAAAAGATTTGACATTCAAATCTCTTTTCATTTAAAAGTTATTCCATTTCAAGTGCGTTGAAATTGTGTTTGTTTTGATGTATGTTTTGGGTTGTAATACAAGAGTTGTAGCTTTGGATCTGGCTCTCCACTCAAGTCCGTAGTCTTGTCATTGTGATTTTGTTTCCATTGTGTCATTGGTTTTGATATCTCCAGCACAAACAGGTGAGTTATTCTCACCAGACAATATGTACCTATATAACTAGTAAATTGACACCCTGCGAATCTGTAGAAATATATTATCATGTTATACTTGACTATGTTATGATCATATGATGTTTATACACCTGTTATATCATATGTTACTGTTATTTAATGTTATTTTGTTATTTATATCAGTTATCACCATTGCAAGTTCCCTGCAGACTAGAATCACTATGGGTTGAAATGATACATACCCGAACGGACTTTAGAATAGGGAAAAATCGTTATGGGCTGAAATGATAGGCCTGAACGATTTTTATTTAATTTATTTTAACTTGGAATTGCGGGTTTGAAATGATAGAACCCGGATTTTTCTTTTTTTAACTGCGGATTGAAATGATACATATCTGTATCACTTGACCTAGGTTAGAAAATTATATACAGGCCCGTGGTTATTTTATAAAGTGTTTTGGATATTTTTAAGTATTTTAAAAATGATAAATTTATGAAATTTGATTTAAATAGATTTTGAAATGTTTTAAAATAAAGAAATTATGATTTTTCTATGTGTTAAAAATGTAATTAATGAATGGTTTAACTGGATTTTTGAAATATAACTTAAGTTGGAAATTTGGAATTTTGGTTAAAAATGATATTTAAGTTATATAAATAAAATGGATATTAAATTTTATTTGGAAATGATAAATATGATAATTTGATTAAATTTGAATTTAAGTGATTTATTAAAGTATTATTGATTTTCTATGAATTTAAGTGGTTAAATAAATGGATGTTTAAAAGTGATCTTTTAAAATATAACTTGACTAGGAAATGTGAAATTTGGTTTTAATTAAAGGTTAAGTTAATTAAATAAAATTGGAAATTTAGTTAAATTGTGAAATGGTAATTTAAATTTGAAGTGTTAAGTTTATTTGTTGAAATGTGAAGAATTGGACACTTTTACACTAAAATTTATTAAGTAAATTGTTGAAAATTGGATTTGATTATAAGAAATTTATTGTGAAAAGATATATGTTAAATGATATGTAAATGAACGTTTTAAACGTTAAAATATGATTTTTAAAATGTTTACGTGTTTTAAATTAAAGTTATTTAATTGCTGGAAATACACTAACATTTGAAATTAACTTTTAATAGCATTCAGAAATGCTATAGATTCTGTTTTGAACTAAAATTGTGTAAAAAGGAGCTATTACAGCATTTCTGGAATGCTGTAGTTGCTGTAGTGGAACTTATAGGCTAATATTGAACTCAGGCCTATTATAGCATTCTCTGGAAATGCTATAATGGTCTGCAGTCTTTGCTGAAATCAAATCTAACCTTTGTTTTGAAATCTGAACTACCGCAGCACTTCTGAAATACTATCTTTTCTGTTTTTGAACTATAATTCAACTAAAACTGAGTTTTAAGTGCTGTCTTTGCTGAATTAAAAATGTTTTCAAATATAACTTATAGCAGTTGTTTTTAAATGCTGTGAAATGCTGAAATTTTAATAATTAGGGTTTTTGACTTAGTAAATGAACTCAGAATGGTTTGAAACTTTGGAAATTGAATACTTGATTTGAAAATATAATAATTACACTTTTAAAAGGTTTAAATGAATTATTTTGATTGGAATATAAACTATTTAAAGGTGATTTGAAATGATAGTAAATGAACGATATCTTTGAATTTAAAAGGTATTTAAAGTTGAATATTTGGATTTGAACTGATAGGATATTTTATTTTATTAAAATGATTGGAAATGAAGTTTTGTAAGGATATGATATTTTATTATATTAAAATGATTTGAAATGAAGTTTTGAAATGATATGAAAATTTAAATATATGGAAATGGTTTGGAATTGATTTAATCTTTATTTTGATAAAGATATGGTTGGAAATGATATTTTATTTTGAAGTAAAGTATTGTTTTTAAAAGTTATAACCACGAGTTATAATAATGATTGGTTGGCAAAGAGACCGGGATCGGATATGGACATACTCTCTGTCGATACCGAAAACCACTTTGACAACCGTGTACGCGGTGGAGATTCCAGAATGAAGTAGGATGGTGGCGACGTTCTTAAGGTATGTTATGTGGACCCAACTCCCATGAGTTGGCATAAGGTGGCTAAAACAGGAGCGATCTCGGACCAGTGAGGTAGCACCTCTTCTCGTACACATTTCTTCAATATTATACTCTTACTTGTGATTGATTAGATGGCCATCCTCCGATTTGGGAGTGTTGTTCGAGGTGGACGATAGTGGCTGCTATGCGCTCTATCAGTCCGTGTGCGTAATTGGTATATCTACCCTGGCATTGCCTAGTTGTGCCGTGTCACCTACCATATCGAGCTTTACTACGATTTGTGATTTCTCCCGTAGCCTGTGGAGTATCGAGGGTAGCCCCCATTTTGGGAGTATGCTAATACTGGATAGACTACTAGGACTATTACGTGTTAAGGTGGAAAATGTAAAGCCTTAATGCTATTTAAAAGTATGTTTATTTTATATTAGACATTATTATAATATCGAATATTACTACATAGTAGATAGTTTAACGGATCCTTAGAGGATGGGCGGTCCCAAGCATCTTCTAAATTACTTGTACCCTTATTACAGTTCGCTTGAGTTGGTTTACATTATATAAGTATATATTGTCCTGACTCGAGTGTTTTGTATTTTGCTTTACGCTCGGGTCAGCCTGAGTTATTCACAGATTTGGATTTCCACTCTCTTGGAGATTTGAATCGCTGGAGATTATCTGCTTGTCATGTCCTATCTATTTCAATTCCGTTGTTCTACTCAGCTTGTACTTGGTTATTATATTGAGACTTTTGTTGTATTCTATTTCTTCTGTTATATCTTATGTAACTCTGATATATTTATGTAGTAGCTTCATGAACTACTATTTCTTTTACTTCCGCTGCATTATTTTACTCTGTGTCTGTGATCTGTGGTTATATTTATTTACTGTATATTCTGAGATTTGCAAAATTTTAATTACAACGCGGTATTTTGAGCAATTCAACTCCGGCACGAGTGTCTACCTATACATTTATAATGGATGCGAATGGTTGAAAATATCGGGTCATTACACATATTATATTTTAAAATCAATATTTAATAAAACCCATATATTTCCTTTCAAAACCTTGGAAATCATTTTCCAAAATATAGACCAACAGTGTCCGTATATAATTCTCTTAATCCCAACTTCAAAGTCAATGAAAATTGCTTGGGTTTATCATTTCAACCCATAACGATTTTCTCTTAATCTATAATGTCGTTCGGGTATGTATCAGAATTCTAAACTAACGGGGAACTTGCAGAGTGAGAACAGTTATGATAATAATATAACATGTCAATAACAGGCATATATCATCAGTAACAATTTTAATTATAATATAAATAACAGATGATGGTGTCAGATGTCACAGGTGAATAATTGCAGATAATGGCATATTACATATAACAATTAAATAATTCATAGTTCAAATTAGCAACATATTTCAATTGTCGTTTCAAATGAAATCAAATTTAATAAATATAAGAATGTTAATCGTGAGTGATTGCTCACCTTCCGAGGCTAGAGAGGATAGACAATGAGATGAGTTACAAATCCAAGCATGAATTTCGAAGCAAAGCAAGATTGAACGCGAATTTGACGAGCAAAGCAGATAGTTTGAAATCGACGAAATCAAATCAAACTGGATTGATGAAGATCAACGATATAAGTGAACTTATATATAACTATATATATAACTATTATATAAATTCATATTCTAAATTTCAAACACATATTAAATTAAATATATAATGTATGTTCATTTGAAGTACCTATATATATATATATATATAAATCAATTTAAACATGTATCTCAAATTAATATTTAATTCGAACACATAAAACAAAGTCTCCATATATACATATAAATTTGAAAACCAACCAATGCATACTCATTTATATAAATTAATATGTAAACATATACAACTTATTATATTATTATTTTTAACATAGAACAACATGATAAAGCTTGCAGCTATGCACATATACTTAAAACATATAAAATACAGATTCGTTTAACTATAAATATATATATATATATATATACAGCAGTTCAAATATATCATTACTAATAGGTCATAACATAAAATATAAACATTTAGAACCTACTAACCGTATAAATTTATATAAACTAACATACCATACCTATACAAACATATATCAAAACATACATATATATATATATAGTCAATTATATAATTAATATATTGTAAACTAACAGTTAATATATACATCATATATAACCAACTGTATATATAAATAGTACGGCTGAAGTAATATATATATACTGATAGATTATAAACTTATATAAACTAATATATATAACTTATTATATATATTGAAGCTAGTACTCAAAATCTATTTAATAGATCTCAACATACATAAAAATATATATATATATATATATCTTTAAACAATACATATATATTCCTTTTAAAATATTATGAAATATTCACACTGCTGGTAATAAGCACCGTAAACCATAGATTATATATATATATACACAATTCAAAATTTTCAATATTTAACATAAACATATATATGTAAAATAGGGCATTCACCATGCCAAATGCCTCACTATAGCTGCAAGCAAAGCTGCCTGGACAAAGCACGACTTTGGGTTCGGTTTTTGGCCAAGTGGTGGCTCAAGCCAATCAGAAGAAGAGGTACGGTCTGGGTGGTGGCGGCCGAGGTTGGGGTGGCACTACCGGTGAGGGTGGAGAGGCCGATGCAGTAGCATGGGGTTAGCCGAAGGTTTGGGCAAGTATGGGATCGGCTAGTGAGAGGGGGAAGGAGAGCAAAGTGCGCGAGATGTAGGCTATTGTGGAAAGTCTCGGCCTAGGCTGAGAAGTTGCATGCGGGTGGTAGATCGGGTTGCGTGAAATGGATCGGTTGAGGGGGAGGTGATCGGCCAGGGATGTATGGCCATGGAGAGAGGGGAGGAGGCACGTGGTGGCTCTTCGTGCAGCAGTAATGAAAACAAGTAAATGATGTTCATGAATGAAATATATATGTATACCATTTAAATATTTATATTTTTCAATGGAACCAGAAGGAAGAGCAAAGAACATGAGAAAGTAGAAGAAAATGAAAATTAACCAGTAGATATTGAATGTAATGGAAAAACCAAAGGTCAGGAGTTTCCTTTCTGGAATTAATAAAAGCAGATGGCTATTGAAATGACACGGTGGATAAATGAACTGACAAAGGAATTAAGAAAGTTTGAAATGGTACCGATACGGGTGACCATTTCGTAGTTTCCTCAACGTATCGAACTCCGAAATATACAAATGAGTATACTGCAAAGATCAGCATGACAAGATGATCAAAATGGTACACGGATATTAGTGGTACGACTATCCTATCAAAAGTCGGTAATCGGTACCGAAAATTCTGCTAAAACACCGAAAATAAGATGAATGGAGCAATAGCAATCCAAATTTGGAGAAACGAAATATGATGTCTCACTTAGAAGATGATTTACAAATTTATTATATAAAAATATTCAGGTTTGGAAAATATTTTATTATCATCGAATATTAACTGATTTAAATTTAAATAAAATTACACAGCAGAATTAACTTCCATATTATCTAATGAAAATTTACCATTTTCTATGTTTAAATAGACGTATTTCAAATATCAAATTTTTATTTCCAAATTTTATTATTTAAAATTTCACAAAATTTCAGTTAATTACGTGATTAAAACCTTTAAAATTTTACGGGTCGTTACACTCGCACATGTTTTTATTTTAAATTATTTATGTATTAATTATAATTCAATTGAATGTTAATTTTTCATTTAATTACCATTTACATATTTATAAAACCATTAAGTACGAGTTTTATATGTTATTTTAGAGTCATCCGCTATATCCCGCTATATCCTTGCTGTATCCCCGCTATGACTTTTTGCACATCCGCCGCATTGAATCTGCCGAGCGCTTTAACTGCACAGTAGTCAAGTAATTGTTTTAAAAGATAAATAAACCTTTTTAAAATGATTACATAATGAAAATAATTGGTTGATAAAAGTTTTATAACTATATATATATATATTAATGATTGACAAATTTCATCGTACATGACAAATCAATGTTGTATTTTTTTGAATGGATTTTGATATTGTTTTATATTGTTTTATAAATTAAAATATAATTGTTTTAATTAATTAAAGATAATGAGAAAATTATTTGCAAGTTTTGTTTACATAAATAAATAGTTTAACAAAAACGTCAAAATGTGATCGTAAAACATTTTATCGAAAGTCAACGTTTTGTTCAATATAAGTTGTCGCAACGTTGTTACACCTTTGTTAACATGTTATAACACATACATATATATATATATTTTACAAATAATTAAGTTTACTTTTACTAAGTATCATTAGAAAATTCTAAAATGTCATTAGTAAAAGTAAGTAAGGTAATTAAAAAAGTCAAAAAGCAAACATCAAATCAAATCTCACCAAAACCAAGGCAAATCTTCACTTTAATTCACTTTTCCATCCAAATACATTCCTTAAGTATTAAGTGAATATGACATAAAGTAATGAAGTGATGGATGATGGCAAGTGTTGAAAAAAGTAAGTTTACTTTAAAGTTAAGGAAGGGTATTTTGGTAATTTGGTAACTTACCACTTCTTTCGTTTCCTATAAATACGCAAGCTTTCCTCTCATTTTATCACACATTCTCTTCCTCTTCTTCTTTCTCCTTTAACTTATTTCCATGGCTTCTATGGCTTTTTTCCTTCTCTCCTTACTAACTTTTTCAAAACAATATCAAACGAAGTCAAAATACCTTCAAACTTTGCCAAAGTCATTAGTTAATCATTAAAAGGTTGTATGCTAAGTTTAGAGTCAATGCAAGAAAGTTAGGGGGCCCAGCCACCCATGGCCATGAGTTATGAGGAGAGGAAGGAGGAATTTGAGCTTATTTTGGTTTGGTTTCGATGCATGGTAGGAACTATGGTTTAGATCTTGAGTTCCTTGCCTTAAAGTTGGACGGAGTGGAATCCAAAGTGAGTTATTTCTTCATTTAAGTTCATTAAAACCATTGCTAAGCTGAAGGAACTTTAAGTGTTAAGTATTGTTTGAAAACCCTTGTTGAATGCTTATTTACTTTGTTTGTTAAAACAATGGTTTGGTTTCCTCATTTGACTATGTTTGGATGGTTAATTAAGTATTTTAAATTTAGAAGTTAAATGCTTAATGGGGTATGCAGAAATGACTAGTACATGTGTTTCGTCTATGAGATCCAAGGAGATGTGGGCGAGGGACGGAACATGTCGAAGGGGAAGCCCGGATGCTCCAAAATAAATATCAAACCATTTTAACCCAGGATAAAATAAAAAGTGTTATAAATATTTGATAGACTAAAATGTTGATTATCATTTCTTATTGTGTTTATTTTATTGATTGATTGTTTGACTTAGGCTCGACCAGTTTATGAGAAGTTTACCTTTTTATATGCATGGGCTGAGTAAATAATAAATTGAGAATGATTAAATACAAACACCTTGTGATTAGAATTTCACAGTTTGACTATAAGGTGTTTGATAAAAATATTGGTTAAGCATGAATTATAATAAAAGATGTTTATTATGAGTTTGAAAATAAAAGATATTTTATCTTTTGAATTGAAACGATTTCTTTTGGAAAGTAATAGAAATATTTTAAGAGTAAATATTTTTGAAAGGGTTATAAAATGGTTTATAAAAGTGTTTTATAAACGAAGAGAATTTCAAGGACTAAAAACCCAATGTTTGAAAATGATTTCAAAAGGTTTTGGGAAATGAAAATACTAAGATTGAAAGTATTTGTGAATATTAGTGAAAGAAATTTATCGCTACGGCATATAAAATGATTAGTTATGTTACCAATGATTCGAGTATCCCGTAACTAAAAAGTGGGCATACGTTTTTGGTATAGTCCGCCCTTGGAATAGATAGATGTACTTATTTATCAATTGTATGAAGGCTGGGACCTAGTTGCCATGTTATTGGGAGAAACCTCCCGATCTAGTTGCATATGTTTTGATATGCTTTTGTTATAGTATTTGGGATTTCCAAATAAACTTTTCAGAAGTGATTTGTTTTAAAATCCCGAAGTAAAGTATAATTTGATACAAAAGATGTATATATATTATTTCAAAGGTTTTGAAATAAAAATTGGGAGTTTGATCCAAAGCGATTATTTTCAAAAAGGATTATATCTTGAAAACAATAAAGTTAATTAGATTTTGAAAATCTAAATTTGAAGATTAAGCCTAAGTGGGTAGTTTTGGGAACTGCATATTGTTTGTTGCATCATAGGCTCCATGAATCCTATTTGTGGTAGGAGAACTACATTGGTTTGATCCTGTAACTATTGGGTACCCAATTAGATAGGGGTACGCAGGCAGTCACCAGTGGCAGTGATGCAGCCCCAAAAGTAACATAACATTTTTCTGTTTATTGTTTGTTATATATCGTGTATTGATGTATTTTTATTGCTTACTATTTTATTCTGCATTTGACATTTTTATTGAGTTTGCAGGAATGGCTATTGTTGTCTGTCTGATCGGAGTTGTACTGCGGTAGATTTATTTGTATTTGTACTTGGTATTTATCAGCACACCTAGTAGATTAAATTGATTACTCCGATAACTTGTACAATTGAAATTGTATCATATACATTTAATAGTGTTGAATATTTATCAAATATTGTGTATTAAGTTGGTAGTTGTCATTCGTAGGTTTAGAACATACAGATTTTTCAGCGATTTTGACTGGTTCGAAAACCCAGGTCGCTACACTTCTTGTCTTGTGAGATGCTAGGTTCAGCCAAATGTCCTATTGGATTTGCTTTTATACCGAACTGCTGAAACTAATGCAATAATTATTTCAATAACTCAACATATTTGGTGAGGGTCGGTTCATTTGTTTAGTTTCTCTACACTTGATTTACAACCATTTAGGAATTACCATGAATTTTTGTATGTATTACCTTTATTTCCTACACCATTTTAATCCCATAATGAGAGATTCATATTCTACTACATTGTTGGTTTCTTTGAATCCAAGATGGACTGCGCCATATAGCTTTTGTTTATCTAGCATGATAATGGTAGCCCTCTACTCATATTGGCCGTCCACATACAATTTCCAATGTTCCAAATTTGAGGTTTCTCTTTGACTTCTTCAATCCGTTATTCAGTTGACTGCGTACATTCAACGATGAAGTCGGCTAAGGCATGTCCTTTGATAGCATTTCTTTGGTGGTATAAGTTGTTATATAGGCTTAGTTCAATTGCCCACTACAACAGATAGCCTGATGTTTCCTGTTTGTGAAATATCTGCTTTAGTGGATTGTTTATTAACATTTTTATGGTATGCACCTGAAAGTAGGGGCATAGTTTCCTAGTTACAAGAAGGAGATTATATGCTAGCTTATCTATCAAGGTGTAGTTTAGCTCTACGTCAAACAAACGTTTGCTGGTGAATTACACTGGCCAATGCACATCTCCACCTTCCCTTACTATAGCCGTGCTAATTGCTTTATCAGCTACAATACCATACAAATAAATCCTCACCTAGGATTGGCTTTTGAGAGGACAAGGATGTTGGGATTGTATCAGTTAAAATCAGGTTGAATGTGTGAATTTCAAAAAACTAATCCAATTCTGACCTTAGTTAAGTCTATGAAGCCTAAATGAATTTTAGATCCAATCTAAATGTTTTAGATAAAATCATCAATTTTATTCAATTATTTTTAAAAGGATTTTTTATATTTTAGTTCAAAATTATATCAAATATACTTGTTTGTGCGAAGTGCACGTGCTACAAATAAGAAGTGTACATAGTTAATAGGAACGTATGTAGTTGCTGGAATTTACACTACAATGGACTTATTTCCCCTTTACATATGTCTTTGTTATCCATAATATTTATTTAAATACACACACACATATATATTTATGTATGTACGTATGTATGTATCAATGTCACATTAGATCATTTTATGTGAGTCATAATCCAAAATTTACATCAACGAATTTTATTTCAATTAAAGAAAGGTTCGACGTTCTACGTTTCACAAGATCTATTCTATAATTTTGCATTTAAACAACACATATAGATTTCCATGTACATAAAATTACAACTTACCATTTCAGATTTAGAACAACATATATATATATGGACATTGTAATTTAGGAAACATACATACATACATGTGTGTGTGTAAATAAGTTGGATTTAAAAATTAACAATTTGGATTAAACTTATAGTTTAGAAATGAAACTATAGTCTACGATATCTTAATAAAACAATAAACTTAGAAAAGAAGACAAATGATTTAAATATATACAAAAGTCCATTCTTATAGTTTAGACCAATAAAAAACTTTCCTTCTTACATGAATAATATTTAGAATGTTTATAACTAAAATTAGCCATATAAATGTAGAAATCAATTTTCAAGGAATAATAAATAATTGACATATACAATTGTGTATGTAAATTTTATAAAAGTATAAAATAGATCTAAATCAAAATTAGCTTATAACCTTTTTTATGAAATTATCAAAAGAAAAGAAAAGAAATTGGACAAGTTTGGCATATGTAAATTCGTTATAAGTACAAATAGATCTAGACCATACATAGAATAACAACAAATTAACAAAGTTGAAAAAGAATATAGACATATCCATTTGAGGTGAAAATGTATTATGAATGGATGAAAAACATATGTGGATCTGAATTAAAACAATACAATAGTCAAATATTCAATTGAGACGGAAGAGGGTTTTGATTTACATATACAAAATGATCAATTAAACTATTGATGGTTCTTACAAAATCCAAGCATATGGATGATACAACATATAAATAAATTAATTTGAGAATTACCTTAGATGTTACCTATACATCACAACTAGAAACAATAAATCAAAAGCTTCTAGACTCAATAGAATCGATCTCCGAAATTTGCAAGAATCAAGAGTTGAGAACCACCTTTTGTGTTTTATTTTATTGTGATTTTGAAATTTTTTAGGCTTTGGAATCCATTATTTTTGGCCAGGATGGAAAATGAGAGGGGAATTGTTTGAAGAGTGTTTTATGAAATGAATGAGAGAGAATATGTTTGAAGGAAACATTGAAACCTTTCAATTTCCTCCTTTAAAACTTTCTTTATTTGATTCCCAATTAAATCTCATCAAATCCTTTCCCTTTCTTTACTGTTTATGATTGGCCATAATATGTGCCACAAATCACTAAATTTTTTCCAAAATCACTTTATATATAATCCATTTAAATCCAATTTAAATATTCTATCCGTATCGTATATCGATACGCGTGTTGATAACTTTTATATAAGCACTTTATTAAGTATTAATATACTCAATCAAATTAAAATAAAACTTTAATAACTAATATTTCAAAAATATTAATTAATCAAATTTATTTAAAAACCACTTGGTATTTATTCTACTTAAAACCAATGTAAATATTCTATTGACATCGTATATCGATACGCGCATTTATAACTTATTTATACACAATTTATTAAATACTAATTATATCCAAAAAAATCCAATAAAATTTAATAATTAATATTTCATAAATATTAATTAATTTAATTAATATGCAATAAATCACTTGGTTCATTAAGAGTATTCATCATTTCGGTTGTGTGACTCAAAGGTGTAAATTCAGTCGGTGATTAATATCGAACAATTAAAATATTAATGTTCACATGTCACCTTAACTAGTGGTGTGATATTTTGGCTAAATTTATCATTTACACATTTTCTGTTAAAATCCAATTTTACTTATTATAAGTGATACTCGGTAGTAGTGATTAATTACACCCATTCTCTTCGTCGAAACTATATCAAGTTAGGACATATGGAAATTGGTTTTTTTAAAATTCCAACATCATCCATATTCAACTTTGTAAGTCCAAACACAAATTCTTGATTCGACAATAACAATCTTTATTAATCATATTGCTATGGTCAAAGACTTTGACTTTGATTTGTGTAACAACCCGGGATTTGCATTACCAATTAATAAATAAAAGTTAGGATTTTTATTTATTTTAATGAAGCATAAAAGGATTTGGAATAACAAAAATTTATTTGAAAAAGGCTATTTTAATTAAATGGGAAATATGGGATTTAAAATGAGGATAAAATGTTATTTTTGGAAAGTTAAATATTTTAGGAGAGATTTTAAAACGGGTTTGGATAAGAAAAATGAGTTTTATAAACATATATGGACACTTAGACTAATTGTTGGAAACATGTAAATAACTCTCTTCTTATTTGGTTACTAAACCTAGCCCAATAACCCACCCTAAACCTCCTCTATAAATTATCTCAAACTCTCCTAACCTCATTCATTCATCTCTAATCAAAACCCTAATCATTTCCTAAAGCTTTCATAACAAAAATGGCCTCTATCTTCATCTCCTTTTAGTTTTAGCTTATGCAAGTCATTCTATGCAAAGGTAATGCAAATACCCACCTCAAATCCATTTTTATATCTTTCTTATTTCTGAAATTGATTTGGTAACACATGTTTTATGTGTTTTTTTGATCTTATAGCCTCCTAATCATCTTTTGCTAACTTGGGTTGATGCTATAATAGTCTTTGTTGCTTTCAAGAGAGGTATATTGCTAAAAACCTCTTCTAATATGTGTTTAATCATCTTTTGATTTTGGTAATCAGTTAGTAACACATGTTTTATTATGTAACATGTGAATCATAGCTCTTTGATCATCTTTGCTTTCATTTTGGGGTGTGCACATAAGGTACTTGTAGTATATGCTAGCTAAAATTATAATTAGTTTATTGCTGTTAGTAAATTAGGCATATCTCATTCATCTTAAATCAGAATTAAGATTTTCTTGAAGTTCTGGAAAGAATATTCTGTACCCTATAACTTTTATGTTTTGTGCTTTGCCAACTTTTGAGGTTTGAATGGTCGAAATCATGCTTGTTTGTCGCTGACCTGACAACAAACTACAGGGTTGATAAAATAAAAACCTGAAATTGATTTGGCCATAAGTTACTCGTTTCTTATCCAAATCTAATAATTTTGGATGTTCTGGAAAGCATAGATTTAGTGCTAAAACTTTCATGTTTTGAGTTTCATGAAATTTCGAAGTTAATTTGGTCAAAACTGTGCATTCTTACCACTGTCCCGAGAGCACAACGACAGTGATATAAAATTTAGATCTGAGAATTGTTTTAGTCATAGAATTTTCATCTCTGGTCGGAATTTGACGATCTTGGTCATTCCGGAAAGCTTAGAAACTAAGCTAAAACTTTCATTTTATTAATTTTGCCAGAATTTGAAGTTTACTATGCCAAAATTGTGGTTTTTCTTCTCTGGCCAGTTAGTGCATAGCTATAGGCCTTAGTCTCTTTTCTCCCGTTGTTTTCAGCGTAGAACCCCGACTTTGCGACACCATCCCGGGCTCGTCCTTTGTCGGATTTCATCGTTTTTGGTCTCGTTAAAAATATGAGATCAAGATCTTTAACCATGCAAAGTTTGGTTTAGATCTGCGACGATTAGATACTTCGTTTCTATTACCGAAGTAGCACCCAGAAACTGTTTTACAATAGTGATCATTTTCAGTTATCGTCGGACCAACTTTGAAACATTGTCGTTTCTTCGTTTCAAGTCAAAACCAAACGATTCTTGTTGCATATAAAAGTAGGAGTACTTTACTACGCTCCTGCAAATTTTCATCAAGATCTGAGTTCATGTAACCCTTCGACCATGTCGTCGAAGTGGGACCTTTACACTGTTTTGAAACAGTAAAGTTTTATGATTTTTGTCCGACTTTGAGACCACGCCGTTTCTTCGTTTCAAGTTGGAATTTCCAGATTTTTTTTGCAGTTTGGAGCAGGGATGTTGGACTATATGTCTACCAATTTTCATGCCATTCGGATTCAGTTTGCTAGTCCGAATAATTTTCCGAACATGGGTTCGCATCATTTTTGGACTATTTTCCAACACTTAGAATATTTTCAGTGATTTTCTGGTTTTATTGATTTCTTTGAGATTTGTCTCTAGATTTCGTACACGGGTTTTATGAATTATTTTCAAAGGATTTTTCACTCCTAGATGGCTTTAGAATTTATTATATAATATTATTTTTAATTATTAAATTAATTACTCCATAATAGGAGAGTTTTCAAAAGCCGTTTTAAAGTGATTTCAAAATCAATTATAAATCCGTTTCGCACCATTATTTTCTATAATAAAAATCTCACACTCACTTTTTAGCACGTCGAGCGAAGTGGAAAGGTGCTTAAACGGTTAGGAAATCTCCGGCCTATGGAACCGTGTGTATTTCCTTTCCGGTTAATCCCCGACCTATTCGATTGATCGTTTTGACCTTTGGGTCTAGTTTACCGATGATACGAGGTGGAATTTTTATTGTTTGGAGTGTGAGCTTGCTATTGGTTAGTAAACCGTTTAGTGCGAACGTGGGGTATGGGACTCATTGTTAACACTTTACGGGTTCCTCTCCAAGAAGTTGGTGACACATTAGCCTTTGGGCGGCCAGTACTGGACCTCTGGGTCACCACGCCTCTGGGCAACCATCTCTGGACACCTGCTCTATGGAGCAGTTTATTTTTCGACATGTGCCTCTGGGCCTTTATCCTTCTGGGAAGGATCTTGCCGTCTCGCGCGTTCCGCATCTGTGCGAGTGATCGATCACAACTCTACAGTACTTGGCAACAACGACTCTGGTCGGTGCACGTGCAATATTGGTATTATTTGATGATTTTTATATCCATTCGAGTACCGCCATTCAGTGTTGGTTCTATGGAACCATACGATGTAAGTGCGATTGCCTTGTGGATTCACAGTGTCTCTGGACACTGCTTTTCAGTGTTGGATTTCATTGACTTTTTATTATATCCCCATTGCTCTTTGGAGCATAGATCTTTGCTTGGGCATTGATTACAGACTGTGGTCACTCTTGGGATTATTGCCTATGGGCATCTTTTTATAGCTTTGGCTACGCCGATGATATGAGGCGATTTTATTTATTCTACACTTTGGTGTTGATTCCTCTTTGGAGATTTTTATTGTTTATTGATGATTAGGGATCGTCATTATATTCATGTGGTTCATAATATACTTCTCTTTGGATAAGTACTGTTTTATTTATGTACCGCATTACTATATATCTCAGTTATTACTGATTGTTTAGCTAGCCTGACCCGAGTGTTTTCGCTCGGGTAAGACCGAGTTGTTTCAGTTTAGGTCTATGGACTTAGCTTCTGTGCTTCCGCTTGGACATTATCTGCTATGCTGATAGATAGCGCTTTTATTTGTCCACTATTCCGCTACTCTGTTATTATTCAGACTTTGATATGTACATATTTTTAACCCACATGTGTGGGTAGTGGCTTTGTACCCACTTATTGTATTTGGATCTGTATTGACGATGTATTGTTCTGGGATTTTATATCTGTTATGTGATTCTGTTCTGTGATGTTTTATCATTTAATATTATGCTTTGTCCTGATAGATCTTTAGCCATTTGTAATTTCGTTATAAGTATTTACCGAATATGTCGAACCACTTGAAAAAAAAATATAGATACCATCCTTTCGACGTATTCAGTAGATAGTTATAGCTTGATTACAAATGGTCGCTTCCACTATACTCTATTCTCCGCTTTAACAGACAGTATTACTCCCATAATACTCTTTGTTACAGTGGGTCTTAGAGTGGGGCGTTACAACTTGGTATCAGAGCCTGGTTTCAGGAATAAGCATAATAAACACAGAACAGATACACTTAGTACAATACATTTTAAATTAGATCCGAATTAAATCAAATCCCTTCCTTATGTTTATTGATAGATAAGTTAGGAATATGTATAGGAATCCGTTATATTCCGTAGTATTCCTTAATTAATTATCTACCATTGAATCATGTCTAACTCTAATTCCCGTTACGACATGTTGAGCGGTGCGAAGGTCTTCTCTCAGCTTGACCTTGCCACCGGATTCCATCAGCTACGAGTCGTGGAAGACATCATTCCTCTTACACCATTTCGCACTCGTTATGGTTCTTTTGAGTGGTTGGTCATGCCGTTCGGCTTGACGAACGCTCCGGCTTTCTTCGTCGATCTTATGAATCGAGTATTCCGGGAATACATCGATAGATTCGTTCTGGTTTTCATCGACGATATTCTTGTTTATTCTAGATCCGAGGCAGAGCATGCTCATCATTTGTGGATCATCTTGGATACTCTTCGTCAGCATCAGCTTAAGGCCAAGCTCTCCAAGTGCCATTTTTGGGAGAGCAAGGTCAATTTCTTGGGCCATATTGTTTCATCTGAGGGTATTTCTGTCGATCCTGCCAAGATCGAAGCTATTCAGAATTGGAATCAGCCCGAGAACGTTCATGATATTCGCAGCTTCCTTGGGCTGGCGGGTTATTACCGTCGGTTTATCAAGGATTTCTCTCGAGTTGCGCTTCCCCTCACGACTCTGACTCGTAAGGGGGTTCGCTTTATTTGGTCTGATAAGTGTGAAGCTTCCTTTCAGCGACTGAAGGAACTTCTCACTCATGCTCCTATCCTTGTAGTTCCTGAGAGTAACCAGGATCTTGTTGTTTACACCGACACTTGTGGTAGCGGCCTCGGTGCTATGCTTATGCAGAAAGATCGGGTAGTTGCTTACGCTTCTAGGCAGCTACGTCTGAATGAGGTTCGCTATCCTACTCATGATCTTGAGTTAGCACCTATCATCTTTGCCTTGAAGACGTGGCGTCATTAACTATTGGGCGAACGTTTAATTCTCTACACCGATCACAAGTCGCTGAAGTATTCATTCAGTCAGAAGGATCTCAATATAAGGCAGCAGCGATGGCTTGAGTTTCTCGCCTCATATGACTTAGATTTTCAGTATACCCCTGGCAAGGGGAATCGTGTTGTAGATGCGCTCAGTCGCAAACACTCGGCAGTTGTTTCTATGATGATTACCGAGTGGGTTATTCTTGAGACTCTTTCTATGTGTGATATTCGTAATCGAGCTCCGTCTTCTGATTCTCAGATCTTGTTATTCAGCTTAGAAGCTCGACCTATTCTATTGGATTGCATTGCCCATGCTCAGCGGCAGGATCCAGACTTGTTGCGATACATTCATCTCCTTGAGTCGGGATCCAGTGATGAGACATTGTTGGATTATTCTATTGATTCTCATCGGTGTCTTCGCAGGAAGAACCTTATTTTGGTACCATTTGATTTATCACTTAGGCATGACATTCTGGACGAGTGTCATCGCACTAAGTACACCATCCATCCCGGGTCGAGTAAGATGTATGCCGATATGTGTCGCCTATTATATTGGGAGGGCATGAAGAGTGATGTGGCAAGTTATGTAAGCCGTTGCATGACTTGTCAACAGATCAAAGCTGAGCACCAGCGTCCATCCGGTCTTCTTCAGCCGCTAGAGATTCCATTGTGGAAATGAGATCAGATATCCATGGATTTTATTGACGGTCTGCCTCGATCGAGGTCAGGCCATACTTCTATTTGGGTCATCGTCGATCGCTTGACCAAATCAGCTCATTTCATTCCTATTAAGTCCACTCGGACTGCTCCTCAGCTTGCCAAGCTATATGTGAAGGAAGTCGTTCGACTTCATGGTATTCCTAGCTCTATCGTCTGTGATCGAGACACTATCTTTACTAGTCACTTCTGGAAGTGCCTACAGTCAGCTTTGGGCTCAAAGCTGAATCTCTCGACTGCTTATCATCCTCAGACCGACGGTCAGACAGAGAGGGTGAATCGTGTTTTGGAGGATCTTTTGCGCTGTTGTATTCTGGATTTCGGAGGTAGTTGGGAGGATCACTTACCGCTTGTAGAGTTCTCCTACAACAACAGCTTTCAGTCTAGTATCGGCATGGCACCTTTCGAGGCTCTCTACGGAAGGCCATGTCGCTCTCTTGCTTGTTGGCTAGAATCTGGCGAGAAGCTCCTTCTTGGTCCAGATTCAGTTCGGGAATCTTCGGAGAAGATTATTCTTATTCGTCAGAGAATGAAAGAGGTGCAGAACCGCCAGAAATCCTACGCGGACAACCATAGGAAGCCTCTTGAGTTCTCCATTGGTGATCATGTCTTTATTCGGATATCTCCCATGAACGGGGTTATGCGTTTCAGCTCTACAGGGAAGTTGGCTCCTCGCTATGACGGACCATTTCCTATTACGGAACGCATCGGCCCCGTTGCTTATCGTGTGGCTCTACCTGCTCACTTCTCTGGAATACACGACGTGTTCCCTGTTTCCCAGCTTCGCATGTGTGTCCGCGATCCTGATTCTATCATTGAGCCACATGCTGTGCCCGATTTAGAGATCTTACCTGATTTATCTTTGGAGCGGCAACCTTTTCGTGTGCTTGATTCGGAGGTTAGACGCCTTCGCAACAAAGAGGTTCCACTCGTGAAGATTCAATGGTCACCGAATCCTAAGGACTGCACTTGGGAGACCAGAGAATCTATCGAACGCTCTTATCCTGGCTTTCTCCCATCTTCTTCTGCGGGTGATAATTCTCTATTTTATCTCTATCACTTCTTTTGGGGATGTGACGTTATAAACGACATCTATCTTAAGGAATTGCGGGGACGCAATTTTCTTAAGGGGGAGTCTGTAACAACCCGGGATTTGCATTACCAATTAATAAATAAAAGTTAGGATTTTTATTTATTTTAATGAAGCATAAAAGGATTTGGAATAACAAAAATTTATTTGAAAAAGGCTATTTTAATTAAATGGGAAATATGGGATTTAAAATGAGGATAAAATGTTATTTTTGGAAAGTTAAATATTTTAGGAGAGATTTTAAAACGGGTTTGGATAAGAAAAATGAGTTTTATAAACATATATGGACACTTAGACTAATTGTTGGAAACATGTAAATAACTCTCTTCTTATTTGGTTACTAAACCTAGCCCAATAACCCACCCTAAACCTCCTCTATAAATTATCTCAAACTCTCCTAACCTCATTCATTCATCTCTAATCAAAACCCTAATCATTTCCTAAAGCTTTCATAACAAAAATGGCCTCTATCTTCATCTCCTTCTAGTTTTAGCTTATGCAAGTCATTCTATGCAAAGGTAATGCAAATACCCACCTCAAATCCATTTTTATATCTTTCTTATTTCTGAAATTGATTTGGTAACACATGTTTTATGTGTTTTTTTTGATCTTATAGCCTCCTAATCATCTTTTGCTAACTTGGGTTGATGCTATAATAGTCTTTGTTGCTTTCAAGAGAGGTATATTGCTAAAAACCTCTTCTAATATGTGTTTAATCATCTTTTGATTTTGGTAATCAGTTAGTAACACATGTTTTATTATGTAACATGTGAATCATAGCTCTTTGATCATCTTTGCTTTCATTTTGGGGTGTGCACATAAGGTACTTGTAGTATATGCTAGCTAAAATTATAATTAGTTTATTGCTGTTAGTAAATTAGGCATATCTCATTCATCTTAAATCAGAATTAAGATTTTCTTGAAGTTCTGGAAAGAATATTCTGTACCCTATAACTTTTATGTTTTGTGCTTTGCCAACTTTTGAGGTTTGAATGGTCGAAATCATGCTTGTTTGTCGCTGACCTGACAACAAACTACAGGGTTGATAAAATAAAAACCTGAAATTGATTTGGCCATAAGTTACTCGTTTCTTATCCAAATCTAATAATTTTGGATGTTCTGGAAAGCATAGATTTAGTGCTAAAACATTCATGTTTTGAGTTTCATGAAATTTCGAAGTTAATTTGGTCAAAACTGTGCATTCTTACCACTGTCCCGAGAGCACAACGACAGTGATATAAAAATTAGATCTGAGAATTGTTTTAGTCATAGAATTTTCATCTCTGGTCGGAATTTGACGATCTTGGTCATTCCGGAAAGCTTAGAAACTAAGCTAAAACTTTCATTTTATTAATTTTGCCAGAATTTGAAGTTTACTATGCCAAAATTGTGGTTTTTCTTCTCTGGCCAGTTAGTGCATAGCTATAGGCCTTAGTCTCTTTTCTCCCGTTGTTTTCAGCGTAGAACCCCGACTTTGCGACACCATCCCGGGCTCGTCCTTTGTCGGATTTCATCGTGTTTGGTCTCGTTAAAAATATGAGATCGAGATCTTTAACCATGCAAAGTTTGGTTTAGATCTGCGTGCATTAGATACTTCGTTTCTATTACCGAAGTAGCACCCAGAAACTGTTTTACAATAGTGATCATTTTCAGTTATCGTCGGACCAACTTTGAAACATTTTCGTTTCTTCGTTTCAAGTCAAAACCAAACGATTCTTGTTGCATATCAAAGTAGGAGTACTTTACTACGCTCCTGCAAATTTTCATCAAGATCTGAGTTCATGTAACCCTTCGACCATGTCGTCGAAGTGGGACCTTTACACTGTTTCGACACAGTAAAGTTTTATGATTTTTGTCCGACTTTGAGACCACGTCGTTTCTTCGTTTCCAGTTGGAATTTCCCGATTTTTTTTGCAGTTTGGAGCAGGGATGTTGGACTATATGTCTACCAATTTTATTGCCATTCGGATTCAGTTTGCTAGTCCGAATAATTTTCCGAACTTGGGTTCGCGTCATTTTTGGACTATTTTCCAACACTTAGAATATTTTCACTGATTTTCTGGTTTTATTGATTTCTTTGAGATTTGTCTCTAGATTTCGTACACGGGTTTTATGAATTATTTTCAAAGGATTTTTCACTCCTAAATGGCTTTAGAATTTATTATATAATATTATTTTTAATTATTAAATTAATTACTCCATAATAGGAGAGTTTTCAAAAGCCGTTTTAAAGTGATTTCAAAATCAATTATAAATCCGTTTCGCACCATTATTTTCTATAATAAAAATCTCACACTCACTTTTTAGCACGTCGAGCGAAGTGGAAAGGTGCTTAAACGGTTAGGAAATCTCTGGCCTATGGAACCGTGTGTATTTCCTTTCCGGTTAATCCCCGACCTATTCGATTGATCGTTTTGACCTTTGGGTCTAGTTTACCGATGATACGAGGTGGACTTTTTATTGTTTGGAGTGTGAGCTTGCTATTGGTTAGTAAACCGTTTAGTGCGAATGTGGGGTATGGGACTCATTGTTAACACTTTACGGGTTCCTCTCCAAGAAGTTGGTGACACATTAGCCTTTGGGCGGCAAGTACTGGACCTCTAGGTCACCACGCCTCTGGGCAACCGTCTCTGGACACCTGCTCTATGGAGCAGTTTATTTTTCGGCATGTGCCTCTGGGCCTTTATCCTTCTGGGAAGGATCTTGCCGTCTCGCGCGTTCCGCATCTGTGCGAGTGATCGATCACAACTCTACAGTACTTGGCAACAACGACTCTGGTCGGTGCACTTGCAATATTGGTATTATTTGATGATTTTTATATCCATTCGAGTACCGCCATTCAGTGTTGGTTCTATGGAACCATACGATGTAAGTGCAATTGCCTTGTGGATTCACAGTGTCTCTGGACACTACTTTTCAGTGTTGGATTTCATTGACTTTTTATTATATCCCCATTGCTCTTTGGAGCATAGATCTTTGCTTGGGCATTGATTACAGACTCTGGTCACTCTTGGGATTATTGCCTATGGGCATCTTTTTATAGCTTTGGCTATGCCGATGATATGAGGCGATTTTATTTATTCTACACTTTGGTGTTGATTTCTCTTTGGAGATTTTTATTGTTTATTGATGATTAGGGATCGTCATTATATTCATGTGGTTCATAATATACTTCTCTTTGGATAAGTACTGTTTTATTTATGTACCGCATTACTATATATCTCAGTTATTACTGATTGTTTAGCTAGCCTGACCCGAGTGTTTTCGCTCGGGTCAGACCGAGTTGTTTCAGTTTAGGTCTCTGGACTTAGCTTCTGTGCTTCCGCTTGGACATTATCTGCTATGCTGATAGATAGCGCTTTTATTTGTCCACTATTCCGCTACTCTGTTATTATTCAGACTTTGATATGTACATATTTTTAACCCACATGTGTGGGCAGTGGCTTTGTACCCACTTATTGTATTTGGATCTGTATTGACGATGTATTGTTCTAGGATTTTATATCTGTTATGTGATTCTGTTCTGTGATGTTTTATCATTTAATATTATGCTTTGTCCTGATAGATCTTTAGCCATTTGTAATTTCGTTATAAGTATTTACCGAATATGTCGAACCACTTGAAAAAAAATATATAGATACCATCCTTTCGACGTATTTAGTAGATAGCTTGATTACAAATGGTCGCTTCCACTATACTCTATTCTCCGATTTAACGGACAGTATTACTCCCGTAATACTCTTTGTTACACTGGGTCTCAGAGTGGGGCGTTACAATTTGCCTATAGTTGACTATAATACTAACCTCATATAATTGAGGAGATGAATTCTCTATTGAATAGGGTTTCACATACAATGCTTCAACTTAGAACCAACTATAGTTGTTAAATGGATGCCATGCCACTATGAGGTTTCCTTACTTTAAATTTTCGTTAAATTTTCGGGTGTTACATATATGGATATTATTATTTGATTTCACTGTGAGGTTTCCTCTTTCTGTTCATAGCTTTAGATTTTAACCATATAAACAACGACCCACTGTTTTTGGTACTAAAGGTTAGTATGCAAGTGTATTTTGATGAATTTGTCGCTAATATTAAGTGTTAAGAATGGTGGGGTGTCACACTTAGTATCAAAGCTTAGGTTTAGCGATTTCCTAAACTTTGGGTGGGTTTGAACCATTTAGAGTAGGTTTATTTATACCTTAGACTGGGTTAAATAAAGAATGATAAAGCATTCTTATTGATGGTTTAATGCTTTATGTGTACATGGGATATAATGTAATCACCAATACCTCATCCTAAGATGATGTTTATTTATGATGACCTTTATGTTGGGAATAAATATAGTAGGAGTGAGGTAGGATGAACACTTATATGAGGGACTAAGTGTTGGTTATGACCCAAGAAACACACACATGATGATAAAATTTTGTGGTTTAAACTTAACCTTAATAAATATGCGTATTTTTTATTTTATGGAGTTTTAACTAATTTTTTTTCGAAGAGTTATATTAAAATTTACAATTTTGATTTTAAATATATTTAGTTAAACGGGGAAAATGTTTGTTTATGCATTAAAGTGATTTGTTGAAAACTTTTCATGTGTAAAAATAAAGCATTTAGTTTGAGAAATAATATATATTTTTATGGAGATATTTCCATAAGATGGGAGATTAGTGTAAAAATATTTTACTTAAAATCATTTTAAAAGGATTTAGTTTGAAGTCTTTGGAGAAATATTTTTGTAGAAAACAAGTTGATTAAAAATTATTTTATTTGAAAACATCCTTTGAAAAGCATATTGTGAAGGGTATTTTTATAAAAGTATTCTGATTTTATTGTTTTGTTAAATGTATTTTGTTGAGGATTATTTAACGGGGACTCTTATTTGTAAAGAGAAAAAAGTTTTATTGAAAAGTACTTTATAATAAATACAATACGATTTGAGGAGCATTTATTTCAAAGTTGTTTTACAGAAAAATTATTTTTATAGAAATAAATTTGATTTTGGAAGAATATTTTAAGAAATTATTCCATGGAAGAAAATATTTTATTGGGAAACATTTTAATTTGGTAAATAGTATTTTAGGTAAAGCATGCATGGAACATTTTTTTAATTTATTTATGAATAATAATTCATTTAAGGAATATTTTTTAGTTTGAAAACCTTTTGTTAGGAAATTTATTTTAGGTGTAAGTATTTTTACGTAAATGGCATTGTTGATGAACAGTGTTTTGGAAGGAAAACAATGTTGGGTAAAACACTTTGGTTAGAAAACATTTTGAAAGGAAAATGTTTTATTGGGAATATATTGGAAAAATAGCTCATTGTGAAATGATGAGTTATAAAATATCTAGTTTGATAATATTTTGGAAAATATATTTTACTTAAATGAGAAGTGATGTCTAAGTAGACAGTTAGGAAAGTAAAATATTTGAATTGAGAGATAAACCTTAGTTGTGTTTGTTAAAAAGTATTTTATTGAAAAGATATCTTATTTCTGGATAACGTTTGGAGAAATATGAGAATAGACTAAGTGGCATGAGGGATGGGATGACTAGATGATATGAGTTTTGGATTTTCCCAACATCCACTACGGTTATGTAACCTTTATGCCTGTTATGTGACTTTCTCTAATGAGTTATAAGGATGTTTATTTATTTCTTCTTGAGAGAATTGGGTTATGATGTTGTGGTTGCCCATTTCGACATACGGGATAAAGCCATTTTATTCTTGTTGTATTTGCTTTGGCTGAATTGATTGCATTGCTCTTATGCTTGTTAAGTGATTAGTTTTGTTAGCAAAATTGTACTTTTTTGACTTTGTTCGTTTATGTTCTATGACATATTTACTGAATCAATTTCTTCTATTTGCAGTGTATTATTGTTGTTTGCTTATTTAGCTAAGATCTTGTTTTGTTTGTATGTTTGTTTTCTTTGCCTTGTTATGATTGTTTCTCTTGTATGCTAGGTTATATTTCTTATTTTATATGATATAATTGTATGATGGAGTAGTTAACCAATGTTGAATTTTAATGGGGTGTACATTAGGGAAACTATTGAGGCATTAAGGAACATATTTGATTTAGTCATAGTGGGATAACATAGTTTCCTACGTTGATGAGGACTAGGTATTCAGAATGACTAAGAGATTTGATGATGTTCCTTGAGGATAAATTATATTGAATTAAGAGTTTATGGAGACTTAAGACTTGATGGGTACCATTAAGGAATAAAACTAATGGGTAAGAGGTTCATTTCATCTTTAGTAAAATATGAGTTCTAACATATCAATAAAAATGAATTCATAAACTACAAAAGATCGAAGAGTGCTTACTTGAATTCTTTATCATTCTATCTCTGATTACATCCTATTCCCTAAAGATTTTAATTACAAACTACAACATGAGGTCTATAGGATCATTATACTGAATACAACGAGATTTTATGTTCAAAAAATATGGTTCTTTGTATATTATTCTATAGTACTTGAATTATAAAGGTGTATCCTGCCACAAGTGGAAATTCAAGATTGTATAGGTGTTCTTGACCATCCGTGAAAAGTTAAGAGGCTAGGTGTGTCCTACCACCCGTGAAAAGTCAGGATAGGTGTGCTTTTCCCCTGACTCAAAGCAAAGTTGTATATTTGTAATTGTCACCCGCAAAATTACATAGTTTTGTTAAAGTGGAAATTATGCACATGATACTAAACTGGATGGAGGATTAGGAACTCGAACCATTATAAAGATTCCTGGTGTCACTCATTTTACCGTACTGCTTTTTTGCATTTATATCATTGTCTGCCAGTAATTGTGGTTCTAAATTGATAGGTTTTAAAAATACAATTTAAAGTATTAACAAGTTTAAATACACTATTCACCCCCATATTATAATAGTCTTAAGATCCATTTTGCATAAGTATTAGGGTATCTCACATAAACCATTTAGTATCAGAGCATTAGGTTTTCAAACCTCATTATCTTATTTTTGAAAACTTGGAATGGCTAATAACACTAATAACAACCCCTTTAACACATTTGTAGAAGGTCAATCCATAGCTGGACCACCAATATTTAATGGTAGTAATTATGCTTATTGATCATGTAGAATGAAAATTTATTTACAATCGAATATTTAGATATACCGAATATCACACAAACTGAGTACACTAAGCCCTTGACTAATTATGCATAATAGACTAATGAGCAAAAGACACATATACTCATGAATTCAAAGGCTATGAATATTTTATTCTCCGCTCTAGATAAGAATGAGTTCAATAGAGTGTTTGTTTGCAAAAGTACTTATGGAATTTGGAGAACATTGCAAGTCACAATGAAGGCAGTAGAGTAAAACAAATCATAATTTCTATGTTAATTAATCAGATCCAACTTTTCAAGATGAAAGAAAATGAATCTATTTTTGATATGTGTTCTAATTTTCAAGAACACTAATATCATCAGGAAAGCATTTCACTAAAGAGGACCAAGTCCGTAAGATCTTATACTCACTTTCTACTGAATGGGATTAGGAGACTTTAGCGATCGAAGAAGCAAATGATATTAGTATATTGAAAGTAGAAGAGTTAATCGATAATTTAAGTCATATGAAACACATTTGTAGGAAAGGAAAGAATGAGAACAACTAAAATGAAATCTCTAGCATTTAATGCTACAACATAGAATCAAGTACCAAATGAAGATGATAATGAATTCATGGAAAGAATTTTAGAAAATTCTTAAAATACAGAAAAAGGAATTAACAAATCCTAGAGGATGGACAATAATTCATATAACTTAGGAAATGAAGCGCTATCAAGTTTTTTGAATCTGACAGATTTGGACATCTAAAGTGAGACTGCCCAAATCTGAAGAAATCGAAGAAATCACTTAGCACTGATTCAATCAAGAAAAGGAAGCGAGCATTTACACCAATATGGGACGATTCCAACACTATATCAAGCAACACCGATCAAATAATGAAAATGCTGATTTGTGTTTCATGGCAAAAAAGGAACAAAACACCTGTGAAATCAGTAGCACCGAAACTTACTCTATTTTTTAATATATTTATCGATGTGTAGGTAATTAAAAACGCATATATGAGTAAACATACATTTATAAAGTTTATGACAATATATATATATATATTAAGTATATATACAAAATATTTAGATTTTAATTTCCACATGTTACATAATATATTTTAAGTTTACATAAAATCAAAATATATATATATATATAAATTAAAAGATTAAAATTATATTATATTAAAAAATTACTTACAAAAGAAAATATACCTAATTTATAAATAAATAAAATTAAAATATATTTCAATATAAAAGTACTTAAATCGTTTACGGTATATTAAGAAATAAAATATAACATAAATAATATTTTAATATAATAAAAACAACATTTAAGGAGTTAAAAGTTCCATATTTTGGCAAGTGTGTCGACATACACCCAAAAGATATATCGACATATCCTGATCAGAAATGGTAATTCATTCAAAATTCAAAATTTTGAAATTTCCTCTCTTCTTCACCAAATTCAAATTTCAAAATATCACTTTATTGACACACTTGCCTATTCATTGCCTATTTAATCTTCTTATCTCACTCATTCATTCTTTATCTTTATCATCCTTCTAGATTTATTTTGCTCCTTCTTTTTATGTATGTGTTTTCTTTTTTATGTTCATGTATAAAAAATTTATCATTAATGAATTTTCCATCTTTAATGAAATTTATTTGATATTTTAACTTGTGTTATATATATTAATACTCTTTGAAAATTTAAGAAAAGGTAAGAAAAATATATAAAATTAATTTTAATATTTATATAAATAACCATAAATTAAATAAAAAAGGATCAGAAAATACATAAGTGCATCGACATACATTGAAAACATATGTTGACTTATCAACAAAAGATTGTATGTTGCCATACTTTGAAACTATATGTTAACAAGTATAATGGTAACTTTAGATTTAAATTTAAAATATAAGTCAGTTAATTTATTTTGTAGGAATAGTTTTTATATCGGGTTTAATTCTATAAATATACTATTTTGGACTAGAAAACTTAATCATTCTTCTCTCTAGTTATTCTCCCTTTTCCTAAAAGAACTCCTCAAAAAACATGAAAAAGGCATTTTTATAGAAAATTTAAGAGAAAATCTTAAATAAACTCTCCAAACTTCAAGAGTGCACTTCATTCCATTCTGAGAAATCAAAAGCATTTTCGAAATGACTCAAAGGCAAATGGACTATGAACAAGAAAGATAATTTGCCTCTCTTCGTTGTTTCATTGATTATGTTATTAAGAAAAGGAATGAGAATCTTCCTCAAGATTGGGATGTAGCCTCAATCGATAACATTTTCGATCCCAATGATGTATATAGGTTTCATCTTCAAAATCGTGAAGACTATTCAAATCTATATATTGTTTGTCAATGAAAATATATAATTTTCGTATATGTTAGTCTATCATGACATATGTACGATTGTTTCTATGTGTTGTATATTTTTTTTAGGGTATTATTACTGACACTCCACTTTTGGTTAAGAGAGAATAATTTTTTAAAAAAGTTTTTTTACTATAAAGGGTACTAACAAGAAAATAGCCCCCTCATATAATTATATTATAAATTGACCAATTTATCCATTTATTTTTTTACCTTAATTTCCTTTAATCTTCTTTATTCTTCTTATTTAGTCTGTAATCCAAATCAACAATCAATGGAGAAATTAAATGTAGTGACCCGTAGTTCCGTACCCCTTGAGTTGATAATAATTCTTCCTCGTTCAACCCAAAGTGTACGAAAGAGCGAATAACTAGGGTAAAAGAAGAAGAAAGAGGTAGAAGAAGAAAGTAAAACAACATCAGAATCTCACAATCGCAGCGGAACAATATATAATAGATAACAATTGATTTTAATACAAAAAGAAACTATACTATTTTATACATCTCATCATCAGAGTACAACACAATCAATAACACACAACTGGACAATTATTGAAATGACCCTCCCATTTCCACCCTAATTTCATAAGGATTTTTTTTTTTTGCTAAGAGATGATATATAGATATATCATTCATTACAAATATATTTTCCAAGGTCATTTTCTTTTTCCAATAAACAAAATATATCCAGGATCAAAATAACTTACCAATATAAATATATCAGTGTATATCTAATAACATACACATACATATGAAGATGTATGTGTTCTTCTTGTTTAAATTCAGAGTATATACTTTATTTTTTTTTGTACAAGAACATTCTGTTTGATTTAGATTTTTAACAATTCAGATTAATTATAGTATCCTGATTTTTGGCCATAAAATCCACTGGAAACATGTATTATAGTCTGTCATTATAATTAGGTAATGATCCAGTAGTAATCAGTGGTAAACAAGCTTTAATATAGATGATTATGTTAAAGTCTGGATAGTATCAAATTCAGTATAAAAGAAAGTGGATCCTAAGTGAACACAAGCAACATCTAGGCGTAATTGAAACGCGCCTAACTTATACACAAGAGGTCACTGGTTCGAGTACTATGCAGGTCGGTTCAAACACAAATTTTGTTTTTCTTCTCTTTTTTTTTTCTGTATGGTTTGAAATCTGATATCTACCTATCTCTGTACATATATCTTTAATGTTTGCCTATAACCTAACATACAAAACAATTCTTCTTACTTTACTATTTTTGAATCCCATTCCTATAGCTGTTCTAGGAATTATAATTATATTTTTGCTCAAATATCAACATGTACACAGATATACATGTACATGTCAATATCTCTGCTTATTTTCCAGAAAACTGGGTGAAACAATTGCTAAAGGTACTAAGCTTTGAAATGCACTTTTGTTTTCAGAATACAATCTATCATGATCAACCTATACTTCATTCATTTGGAGCTGGTTAACTCATGAATCCTGTATCTACCACACTAGTTCAAAGCAATGGAGACACCTTTCATTACATTCTGTCTGAAGCTTTTAGAAAAACATTTTACTTTTCTCAATACAATTCAGAAATGAATTCAAACTTATTTACAAAGCATTTCAGTAAAAAGGAAATAAAATCCTCTAAGTTTACTTCTTTCTAAATCCAGATTTTGTTCTAAAACTCAGTGCTCTGCTATATCTCAAGATTAGCTAATACATATATATAAATTATGCTATCACATAATTGTTTATTTCTTCCAGATTTTTATTTATATGAACATACTTGAGCATATTTTTCTTGTTTATATTTCAGACACCACCTCAAAAACAAATCAAACCTTAACACACAACCATTTCAACAGAACAACAAATTTTAATCTGACTCTTTACAGATCATAAGGGCAACTTGATCACTAACCATAAAATATTCAATACATAACTGGAAATCTTAGAAACATAATATTTTTCCTGAATACATGCATATATAATCAATTTAAGCTCTTATTGAAACTAGCTAGCATGTTCATTCACTCCTCCATAACAGCCATAACTTCATTTTTACTTAGTGCCTGGGTTACCTGAAAGAGCATAAGTGGCTGCCTCATTTTATAAATGAGACACCCCAGATGCCATGAGCAAACAAGGGTCAGATCTATGATCTGGTATGAGTAACATCAATTCATTCATGATATTAAGCAATAGAGAATATAAGGGTACTAACTTGTTATTTAAGCAAATTTCTGCAATCAATTACTTTAACATAGTATAATTAAGTTGATTCAGGTATGATATATTCATTTATCATTCTTTCACTTGCATACCTAATCATGCAAACAAAATTATCTATTTGCAACAATTGCATTCACTGGAACCATTTTGGTTCCATACCATTCAACCTAAGAAATATCCATATTCCTATTTCTTCATATACAGGTTGTATTATTCAATTTAAATCCCTGCCTCATCTGCTATTAAGGAATCACTGGGACACATTGCAATGAACTAATTCACATCATTGCACAAAGATCTCAGGGCTTAAACAAACCATGTGCCAACTTGCATACTTCAAATATGACAAGCATTCCAGCAGTCTTCTTGGCCTTCCCTTCCCTAGTTTATTTACTAGTGTATTGTCTTAAATCCTAACATCAAATATGCTAAGTGAACATGTCACTGCAAACATGGAAACATCCATAATCTTTCCTAGCATAATTCTCTTCAGAAATAAGCAGATAGTTATCTCCTGAATGGGGTCAATATGTCTTGATCTTAGTAAATATAAGAACATTTTCAACTGTAAAAGAGGCATGGCATGTTATATTGATCTGCAAGCCTTTATGATTGATTCAGATTCAAGATCTGGTTCAATCATAATTTTAGCTTGTGGGTTTCTTTTTTTTTTTGATTTGATTAAGGGCTCAGCACTTAGAAAATTTCTATTGCACCCTTAACATTTTTCTTTTCAAGCCTCAGCACTTATACCAAGTATAATGCAGCTCCAATCATTTTCATAAAGTTTCCATGCCATAGATCTATAACAGCTGAGAGTATTCTCTATATAATTTTTAAGATCCTAAACTTTAACATTTGTGAGTATAAATAAATCAGTATGATACTCATCCAAAGACAAATGTCTCAATCAATCAAAGATCATCCAAAATCATCCATATTAAATCATATCAGATTTAAAATAAATAATCCAAAAAGCATTGATGAAATCATATACATCAAAACCAGAAATACATAAATGGCAATATAACAGGTGGCTGCCTCAACTCAGGTCTTAATGCCATGAACTCAGTGAGATTACTCACCTAAATGTTTAATCCAGAAAACTCTTGTTTGAGTGTTCTCTCCTTCCTTCCAATATTTTCTTCTTTTCTTATTTTTTTTTTGTGCAGCCCGGGGTAAAGACAATTCTACTACCTATTTATATGCATTTTTCCTCTAGGGTTTTGTTGAAACAGAATTCCATTTCTGTCCTGGCTAGCATCATGTATTTTTCATTCATAATACCCCGGCCATATTAACCAAAATAAAGGCTGCATTTTCTTTCTTTTACTTTTCAGAGAATGGCCACTCACCTAGTCATGTTAAAAGTGTGACTATTTTATTTTATTTTTCAATTATCCCTGAGAATTCTCCTTTGCTATTTTTGCCTATACAAGCTTATTAACTTGTATCACATTTCATGTCATTTTAATGTTATAGTTTTACCTGCTTATATATATATATATACTTTTTAGTACTTAAAAATATATATACATATGTACACATGTCTTATCTAAGCTTATTTAATTTCTCTTTAATTTCAGAAGCATATGCACCTACATGTATACAGATTTACAAATATACATAATTTTCTTTTCTGGGTTTTAAATAAATTTGTTTACTGATCTAAAGTAAAAACTTATTTTTCTTATTTTCTAAGATGATTCATATAATTTCAGAAATCAAATAACCATGTTGCAAAATCATGTTTGTATTGCTCTTTAATTCTTGTTTTAAATCCAAGAAATCTGGAGTTCTTCCTTGTGCCATTTCAGTGTGCACGTGCACACATATACTTGCACACTATTTATTCCAGAGACTTCACCATATTTAAATCTAAATATTTCAAAAATTAAATCATTTTTGAAAAATGATTTTTCACAAAATTTTGGGGTATTACATTCACCCCTCCTTTTAGGAATTGTGTCCTCACAATTTGTCTAACATTTATAGTGAGCATCTTTTTTTTTTTTTCTTTTCTGAAAACTTATCAAATATATGCATAAGCAAACAAATTCAACCATATCAACCATGCATAACAAATAATTTTTCCAGAAAAAAAAAATTACCTTTTAATTTGCAAAAAGCTTAGGATAATCCATTCTAATTTTATCCTCTAACTCCCATGTGCAGTCATTAGGATCACTACTCCACTGGATCTTAACTAGTTTCAAGGTTTTGCTCCTTAATTTCTTTTCTTCCTTGGCTACAATCCCCACTGGTTCTTTTTCATAAACCAAGTCAGGGTTTATTTGAATTTTGGTAGGCTCTTCCAAAATGTCTTCTTTATCATCTACCCATCTTCTAAGTTGGGACACATGAAAAACATTATGCATTGCTTTCATTTCCTCTGGTAGTTCTAATTTGTAAGCCAATGAACCAATTCTTTCCAGAATTTTATAGGGTCCAACATACCTTGGTGTAAGCTTACCTTGCTTGCCAAATCTCATGACTTTCTTCATAGGTGAAATCTTGATGAAAACAAAGTCTCCCACTGCATATTCCACTTGCTTTCTCTTCCTATCTGCAAATTTCTTTTGCCTATCTTGAGCTGCTGCTATTCTTTTTCTTATTAACCCAATTTTCTCTGTAGTTTCTTTAACATATTCAGGTCCAAGAATAGCCCTTTCTCCAGCCTCTACCCAGCATATAGGTGATAAACATGGCTTGCCATATAAGGCTTCAAATGGTGCCATCCCTATGGTGCTTTGGTAACTGTTATTGTATGTGAATTCAGCTAGATGGAGGTGGTCTTCCCAGTTGCCTCCAAAGTCCAGTGTACATGCTCTCAACAAATCCTCTAAGACTTTGTTCACCACCTCAGTTTGACCATCTGATTGTGGATGGTAGGCAGTTCTTAAGCACAATTCACTCCCCATAGCCTCTTGAAAACTTTTCCAAAACCTTGAGGTGAAGATGGTATCTCTATCACTCACAATGGTTTTGGGTATGCCATGCAACCTTACTACCTCTTTCATGAATATTTGAGCCAATTTTGGAGCATTTCTTTCTGTTTTAACTGGGATAAAATGTGCTACCTTAGTTAGCCTATCCACTATTACCCATATACTTGTGTTTCCCTTCTTAGATCTAGGCAGACCATCTATGAAATCCATAGATATATCCTCCCACTTCCACTGTGGTATGCTAAGGGGTTGCAATAGTCCTGATGGCCTTTGTGTCTCTGCCTTGACTTGTTGGCAAGTCATGCACCTTGCAACATATCTGGCCACATCTGACTTCATCCCCTTCCACCAAAGATTTCTTTTCAAATTTTGATACATCTTGGTGCTACCTGGGTGTATGGAGTATTTACTCCTATGGTACTCATTTAATATTTCCTCTTTCAATTCCATATTTTCTGGAACACATATCCTATTTTTATTCCTTAAATAACCATTTTTATCAATTTGATAATTTATTACTTCCTCCCCTTTTGATATGAGCATTTTCTTTTCCACCATGTTTAGGTCTTGTTCCTGCATTTTCCCAATCTTAAGAAGTAAATCTGATTGCAGAGATATCATACTTAATTTTCCTTTACCTTCACCTTCTTCAATGGGCATCATTTGTTCCTCACTGTTTTCCTCAACTTCCAAATCAGTAAGTATAGACAAATCCTTAAACTCTTCCATCATCAACATGGCTACCTTGGCATGTTGTCTACTCAAGGCATCTGCAACTTTATTTGCCTTGCCTGGTGTATACAGTATATCTAGGTCATAGGCAGCTAGGAACTCTACCCATCTATGTTGCCTCATGTTCAAATCTTTTTGTGAGAATAAATATTTCAGTGCCTTATGATCAGTGTACAAAGTAAATTTGGCACCTAACAAATAATGTCTCCAAAGTTTCAAAGCATACACAACTGCTGCTAGTTCAAGATCATGGGTTGCATACCTGGTTTCATGTGGCTTTAATTGCCTAGATGCATAGGCTACCACCTGGTCTTGCTGCATCAACACAGCCCCTAACCCAGAGCCACTTGCATCAGTGTACACAACCAAATTTTCATTTCCTTCTGGCACTCTCAATACTGGTGCATTAATCAGAGCTTCCTTTATTTTGATAAAAGCTTGCTCACATTTTTCTGTCCATACAAAGGCTTGGTTCTTTCTAGTTAAATTGGTAAGTGGTGATGATATTTTTGAGAAATCTTTTATGAATCTCCTATAATATCCTGCCATCCCCATAAATGATCTAATCTCACTGATGGTGCTAGGCCTTTTCCATGCTTGGATTGCCACTACCTTGTTAGGGTTTACTGATATTCCTTTGGCAGAGATAACATGCCCAAGGAAATGCACTTCTTCTTTCCAAAATGCACATTTTGAAAATTTTGCCTTTAAATCATTTTCCCTTAGCCTTGACAAAACTAAATGCAAATGATTTTTATGCTCTTCCACTGTCTTGGAATAAATCAAAATGTCATCAATAAAAATCAGTACAAACTTGTCTAAATAATCTCTAAATATTCTATTCATCAAATCAACAAAATATGAAGGAGCATTTGTCAAACCAAATGGCATAACCAAAAATTCATATAAGCCATATCTTGTGTTAAATGCAGTATACTTAACACTTGAGTCTTCAACCTTCATTTGATGGAATCCTGATGCTAAGTCTAGCCTAGAAAATATTTTAGCTTCACTGAGTTGGTCAAAGAGATCATCTATTCTAGGCAATGGGTATTTATTCTTGATGGTTACTTTATTTAGTTCTCTGTAATCTATGCACATTCTCAAGCTACCATCATGCTTTCTTACAAACACTACTGGAGAACCCCAGCAGGAATTGCTTGGCCTTATAAATCCCTTGCCTTCTAATTCTTCCAACTGATTTTTCAATTCTTTCAGTTCACTTGGCCCCATTCTATAAGGTTTCTTGATTATTGGACTTGCTCCTGGAATGAGATTAATTTGGAACTCAACTGGTCTGTGGTGTGGAACACCCTTAACTTCCCCAAACACATCCAAGTATTCATTAACTAAGGGAATTTCTTCAATTGTTAGTTCACTCAGATCTTTTTCTAAGTCAACTAAATGGTACAATTTTCCTTCCTTAGCTACTTCACATAGTACTGTGATTCTCTGGCCTCTAGAATTTTGCAATGATATGGTGGATGAGTCTAAATTAATTATGGCTTTAAATTGCCTTAACCAATCTACCCCCAATATAACTCCTATATTTGGGTAATTTAAAACATATAAATTGGAAATAAAAATATTTCCTCCTATGTTTAACTCCACATCCACACAATTCATGTTCAAAACACTAGAACTCCCTAGGGGACTTTGTACAAGCAATGGGGTTTCAACCAATATGCAATTTAATTTTAACACTTTAACTAATTCATAGGAAATCAAGGAGTGTGTTGCTCCAGTATCATATACTACTGGTATGGGTATGGCACAAATGAGTAATGTACCTTCCACTTGGCCATGATTTTCAGCATCAATTTTCACTGCAGATTTGCCTTTTCCTTCCAAAGTTGCCAATTTCCCTTGCTGTTTATTCTCAGGACAGTTCCTCTTCATATGCCCCTCTTTCCCACATAGGTAGCATTTGAAGGCTCCTCCTTTTAACTCTGGGCACCTTGGTTTGATGTGTCCTTCTTTTCCACAATGATGGCAAACCAATTTCTTCTTAGTATCATTGGCTTTTGTATCTTTACTCTTCCTGTTGTCTGCCTCCTCCTTCTTTTTATCATAAGGGTGATATCTTCCCTTATCCTTCTTGTTGTTGCTCTTAAAATTCCTATATTTCTCTCTTTCTTTGTCATGTTGTTCCAGTTTCAAGGCCAGATCAATTACTTGATCAAATGTTCTATCTGCATATGGTAGCATAGCTCTGCTAAGTCCTGGGTTCAGTCCTTTTATATACCTATCATTCTTGGATGCTTCATCTGCCACTAGCATTGCTCCATAGTTGGATAGCCCCTCAAACTTTTGAGTGTATTCAGTGACATTCAAAGTTCCCTGCCTAAGTTTGATAAATTCTTCAAGCAAAGTGGTCTTGGCTGATGCTGGTACAAATCTTGCCTCCAACATCTCCTTGAACTGATTCCAAGTGATTTCATTTTCATTTCTTCCAGCTATGATCACCTCCCACCAACTTAAAGCTACCCCTTTCAGTTGTCTAGAAGCTACTTGCCTCTTCCTTTGGTCATCCAACTGCATGTCATTGAAAATCCTATCAAGTGTTCTCAACCATGCTTGAATTTCCATCACACTCTCAGTTCCTTCAAAACTCTTGCCTCCCAAATTGGAATAAGTCTTCAGTAGTTTTGAAAGCTCTTCATGTGGGTTCTCAGGCCTATGCCCAATTCCATCTCTTAAAACCCTCACAAATTCTTGCATATCAAGCATTTGAGGTGCACTGGGTCCTGCATTGTGATGAGATCCTCTTCCTACCATGGTCTGCTAACTAAATTCTGGGTAAATGGTATTAGTATATTATGAGTACTTCTATAATTTCTAATTTCTTATCTAAATTATTTCATCCAAAACAAACAGACATTATACATTTCTATAATACTTAACAATCAATGCAACCAAGTGCTCTGATACCAACTTAAATGACCCTCCCATTTCCACCCTAATTTCATAAGGATTTTTTTTTTGCTAAGAGATGATATATAGATATATCATTCATTACAAATATATTTTCCAAGGTCATTTTCTTTTTCCAATAAACAAAATATATCCAGGATCAAAATAACTTACCAATATAAATATATCAGTGTATATCTAATAACATACACATACATATGAAGATGTATGTGTTCTTCTTGTTTAAATTCAGAGTATATACTTTATTTTTTTTGTACAAGAACATTCTGTTTGATTTAGATTTTTAACAATTCAGATTAATTATAGTATCCTGATTTTTGGCCATAAAATCCACTGGAAACATGTATTATAGTCTGTCATTATAATTAGGTAATGATCCAGTAGTAATCAGTGGTAAACAAGCTTTAATATAGATGATTATGTTAAAGTCTGGATAGTATCAAATTCAGTATAAAAGAAAGTGGATCCTAAGTGAACACAAGCAACATCTAGGCGTAATGGAAACGCGCCTAACTTATACACAAGAGGTCACTGGTTCGAGTACTATGCAGGTCGGTTCAAACACAAATTTTGTTTTTCTTCTCTTTTTTTTTTCTGTATGGTTTGAAATCTGATATCTACCTATCTCTGTACATATATCTTTAATGTTTGCCTATAACCTAACATACAAAACAATTCTTCTTACTTTACTATTTTTGAATCCCATTCCTATAGCTATTCTAGGAATTATAATTATATTTTTGCTCAAATATCAACATGTACACAGATATACATGTACATGTCAATATCTCTGCTTATTTTCCAGAAAACTGGGTGAAACAATTGCTAAAGGTACTAAGCTTTGAAATGCACTTTTGTTTTCAGAATACAATCTATCATGATCAACCTATACTTCATTCATTTGGAGCTGGTTAACTCATGAATCCTGTATCTACCACACTAGTTCAAAGCAATGGAGACACCTTTCATTACATTCTATCTGAAGCTTTTAGAAAAACATTTTACTTTTCTCAATACAATTCAGAAATGAATTCAAACTTATTTACAAAGCATTTCAGTAAAAAGGAAATAAAATCCTCTAAGTTTACTTCTTTCTAAATCCAGATTTTGTTCTAAAACTCAGTGCTCTACTATATCTCAAGATTAGCTAATACATATATATAAATTATGCTATCACATAATTGTTTATTTCTTCCAGATTTTTATTTATATGAACATACTTGAGCATATTTTTCTTGTTTATATTTCAGACACCACCTCAAAAACAAATCAAACCTTAACACACAACCATTTCAACAGAACAACAAATTTTAATCTGACTCTTTACAGATCATAAGGGCAACTTGATCACTAACCATAAAATATTCAATACATAACTGGAAATCTTAGAAACATAATATTTTTCCTGAATACATGCATATATAATCAATTTAAGCTCTTATTGAAACTAGCTAGCATGTTCATTCACTCCTCCATAACAGCCATAACTTCATTTTTACTTAGTGCCTGGGTTACCTGAAAGAGCATAAGTGGCTGCCTCATTTTATAAATGAGACACCCCAGATGCCATGAGCAAACAAGGGTCAGATCTATGATCTTGTATGAGTAACATCAATTCATTCATGATATTAAGCAATAGAGAATATAAGGGTACTAACTTGTTATTTAAGCAAATTTCTGCAATCAATTACTTTAACATAGTATAATTAAGTTGATTCAGGTATGATATATTCATTTATCATTCTTTCACTTGCATACCTAATCATGCAAACAAAATTATCTATTTGCAACAATTGCATTCACTGGAACCATTTTGGTTCCATACCATTCAACCTAAGAAATATCCATATTCCTATTTCTTCATATACAGGTTGTATTATTCAATTTAAATCCCTGCCTCATCTGCTATTAAGGAATCACTGGGACACATTGCAATGAACTAATTCACATCATTGCACAAAGATCTCAGGGCTTAAACAAACCATGTGCCAACTTGCATACTTCAAATATGACAAGCATTCCAGCAGTCTTCTTGGCCTTCCCTTCCCTAGTTTATTTACTAGTGTATTGTCTTAAATCCTAACATCAAATATGCTAAGTGAACATGTCACTGCAAACATGGAAACATCCATAATCTTTCCTAGCATAATTCTCTTCAGAAATAAGCAGATAGTTATCTCCTGAATGGGGTCAATATGTCTTGATCTTAGTAAATATAAGAACATTTTCAACTGTAAAAGAGGCATGGCATGTTATATTGATCTGCAAGCCTTTATGATTGATTCAGATTCAAGATCTGGTTCAATCATAATTTTAGCTTGTGGGTTTCTTTTTTTTTTGATTTGATTAAGGGCTCAGCACTTAGAAAATTTCTATTGCACCCTTAACATTTTTCTTTTCAAGCCTCAGCACTTATACCAAGTATAATGCAGCTCCAATCATTTTCATAAAGTTTCCATGCCATAGATCTATAACAGCTGAGAGTATTCTCTATATAATTTTTAAGATCCTAAACTTTAACATTTGTGAGTATAAATAAATCAGTATGATACTCATCCAAAGACAAATGTCTCAATCAATCAAAGATCATCCAAAATCATCCATATTAAATCATATCAGATTTAAAATAAATAATCCAAAAAGCATTGATGAAATCATATACATCAAAACCAGAAATACATAAATGGCAATATAACAGGTGGCTGCCTCAACTCAGGTCTTAATGCCATGAACTCAGTGAGATTACTCACCTAAATGTTTAATCCAGAAAACTCTTGTTTGAGTGTTCTCTCCTTCCTTCCAATATTTTCTTCTTTTCTTATTTTTTTTTTGTGCAGCCCGGGGTAAAGACAATTCTACTACCTATTTATATGCATTTTTCCTCTAGGGTTTTGTTGAAACAGAATTCCATTTCTGTCCTGGCTAGCATCATGTATTTTTCATTCATAATACCCCGGCCATATTAACCAAAATAAAGGCTGCATTTTCTTTCTTTTACTTTTCAGAGAATGGCCACTCACCTAGTCATGTTAAAAGTGTGACTATTTTATTTTATTTTTCAATTATCCCTGAGAATTCTCCTTTGCTATTTTTGCCTATACAAGCTTATTAACTTGTATCACATTTCATGTCATTTTAATGTTATAGTTTTACCTGCTTATATATATATATATATATATATACTTTTTAGTACTTAAAAATATATATACATATGTACACATGTCTTATCTAGGCTTATTTAATTTCTCTTTAATTTCAGAAGCATATGCACCTACATGTATACAGGTTTACAAATATACATAATTTTCTTTTCTGGGTTTTAAATAAATTTGTTTACTGATCTAAAGTAAAAACTTATTTTTCTTATTTTCTAAGATGATTCATATAATTTCAGAAATCAAATAACCATGTTGCAAAATCATGTTTGTATTGCTCTTTAATTCTTGTTTTAAATCCAAGAAATCTGGAGTTCTTCCTTGTGCCATTTCAGTGTGCACGTGCACACATATACTTGCACACTATTTATTCCAGAGACTTCACCATATTTAAATCTAAATATTTCAAAAATTAAATCATTTTTGAAAAATGATTTTTCACAAAATTTTGGGGTATTACAATTATCATAACTTGTCCTCACAAAACTGAATACACAGCGGAATAATAATCAAGTACAGAAACACTTCTCGCCATCCAGCTCGTCTCCTGAGCTCCACGGCATCCTATTCTGTATCTGTAATACTCGGTCTGACCTGAGCATTATAATAAAATAACACCCGAGTCAGTCTGGAAAACCAGCGTGAGAAAACACACTCAATTGGATTATTAAAGTTTTCCAAACCCTTTGAAATCAAAAGCATCTCGTAAGACCACGCCACAAATAAACATGTCGGGTTTTTACCTTAGGATAGCCAAAACACTTTTTATCAAATCCGTATGATATTATAATAGTGTCTATATACAAATACTTATTCAAATAGCCGAAATTGTTACATCTATTAAATTCCAGCTAATAGGTATACAAACAAAACCGTAAAGGCACGTAGGGAGAATGGATTTCCAACTAATGACTAGGCACTGGGGTACCACCTGACACAGTACCTGGTCTAGATCAGCGTACCGTGGACCACGCCCGATCCCCTGCAACACAAGACCGAAACTACCCCTTACTGGATAATTCCGAGTAAGATCACCCCCACGGTTGGGATCAGCAACCGCACCACTAAGCCGAATAAAAAGGGACATCTAGACAGGGATGAACTCACCCTAATGGGTGCTACCCACATAGCCTTGCTACATAACCCTGGTTTTAAGTCATTCCCGGTTGATGAGGCTCGAGGCTAAGCGTTACCTTTTTAGAACATATCCCTTGGAATGCTCATCATCCACCTGACGATGTTCCGAAAGCATTCATCCATACAAGTCCGTCCTGGGTTCGAACGAAACCGAAGGCACTACTCCTACTACATCCATTTTGGAATCATCCTCAGGATTAGTAGCGACTAGCCCTTGCAGTTCACTGCTCCATCTTCGATTCCAAACTCGTTTTCCCCATGAAAACGTACAAACCGGATCGAAGTGGTTTTCGAGGAATTAATCCCGGTCCCGGTCTCTTCGAAACGATCAGCGCATTGGCCAATATTGATAGTCGGTTGTTTAATTATCAAATAACATTCACAACAACCATCAAACACATAAATAATTTTCCAAATTATTTATTTATCTCAAAATATCTTCGCAAGCTATATTTCCACTTTCAACTCTTTGAAAACAGTTTCAACCCGTCCTTCTCTCATGAAATAATTTTCCCAAATATTTCTATTTCCATTGAAATCACCAAGTACAAACACTTAAGATTTTAAAAAAATAATTTAGAAACACTTTATTATAAATATACTTTAAATTAAAAACTACTTTAATATTTTATTCAAAAATTTATACTTTAAAAATATTTAAATAAAGCTACTTTATAAAACTAAATTTTCATCTTTTCAAACATAATACCAAGTCACCTTTAAATAATTACTACTAAAATAAATTTGAAATATACTTACTTTAACATTTAAACATTTAAAAACAATAGATTTTCCAAAACATACTTTTAAAACAACTTTGAAACTTAACTTATACTTAAGAATTTACTTTGGAAACATACTCGGCTACCCAAGGAAATACACTTCTCTTTCACATCTTAAAAATAAATCACTATTTATTTTTAACCAAATTTATCCATTCCTTTAATAAATTCCCACCCTGAATTTATACTTCCAAATATCCACTGATATATTACTTTACTTTATAAACCCCGTTTATAAATTTCATAGTCTCAACTTCCTTTTAAAATCCTAGTTTGAAGTACTTAATCAATTCTCAAATTGATTTCCAAAATTTACTCCATTTAAAAATAAATTCTTTACTTATCCAATTTTATTTCAAAACTTATGAATTTCAGGTTTAACTTCCTTGTGATGATTTAAAATCTTACTTTAACTGATGATACAAATTTCCACATTTATTCCAAGATTTTCTTTTATTTCTTTCTAAACCATTTTAACTCTGAATTCAAAAAAAAACCTTTCATTCCTTTAAATAATATCACTTAAGTTTAAAATTCATTATTTCCGTTTTATTCAAAATCCCCTTTCCATACTCGGAATTTATTTACTAGAATTTAAAAAAAATTACTTTATCCTTCCCCAATTCATTCTTTAATTTATTTAATTTTTCTTCAATTACTTTACTTAAACAATCTCTCTTATATTTTCTTTTTCAAAAATCCAATTTTTATATATTTTGATAACTCAGCATACCGAAAGGTATATTCAATCAAACCATAGCATCCAATATTCCAATTATCAATATAATTCATCACAGAATATCAAAAATCATAACACAGAATTATTAGAACAATCTAAATAATTTTGAGGAATCTAGTTGGATCCCTCCAACCTGTTTCAAAAATCCAATTTTCATATATTTTGATAACTCAGCATACCGAAAGGTATATTCAATCAAACCATAGCATCCAATATTCCAATTATCAATATAATTCATCACAGAATATCAAAAATCATAACACAGAATTAATAGAACAATCTAAATAATTTTGAGGAATCCAGTTGGATCCCTCCAACCTGTTTCCCTGCATCCATAGATGTTAGCACAATACCAATTCCACTTCGAGGTGGAATATCGCGGTATATGGGTTTATAAAATATCATCCGCTATTATGCGGCGCATAGAGTCTCATCCGCTATATAATGCGGAAAATCAATCACTCCAATATATACCATATACTACTATATAATATACCACATCCAATCAATTCAATCATTCAACCAAATATTTAAATTTAAATAATAATCCGGATGAGTGAGATTAACTCACCTTTATTTGTTTGCAACCCATTTCCATCTCGACTTGTTTCCTTCACAATTTTGATCCTTGTATAAACATTATGTAATTTTATTAACACTTGGAAAAATTGAATGATTAATTATTTTTTTTATATATAAAAACTCCTCAAACATTTAAAAATTTCCATTTTTAAAATCTTATCTATATATATATTTACTGTTTAAATTAAAATATGTATGTGAATATATCTATATATATATGTGTGTGTGTGTGTGTGTGTGTGTTTACTAAATCAAAACAAAATTATTTCATACCTTACTGTAATTATTATTTCTGCTTTCTTTATGTATATATATATATACAAACTGGAAATAATCTACATATATATAAATCAAATTAAAGGAAATATCTCGCTTGTTTTGATTGATTCGAGCACTCACGATCCCTCACTACAAATTGACAAACCCAGCTCCACCCATGAAGCTCCTACCATCGAACTTGATTGAACTCTGCATCTCCCACCTGGCACGACCACATCACCATGAACTCGTATTTGAAATCGAGTTCAAACCCTAGCTTCGAACTGCAATTGAACCAGGCCGCCACTGTCGCGATGCCGATCTAAAAAAACTCGCCAAACCCTATCTTCGATTAATACCTCATTTGATTGCCTTCCCCCTTGCGTTCGTGGCCGCCCCAAAAATCGACGATGACATGTTGTTGCTTGCACCCTCACACGCGCGAGCTCACCCGCCACTGACCTAAAACCATGCGCCCCACCATCGGCGAACTTCCAGGTTGCCTCGATATGATTTTGAACGTCGAGGGTTCTGCCCTTTTCTTTTGAATTCTCCCTTATTTTTTTCCGGTGATTCCTCGTATTAAACTGAAGAAGGCAGAGGGAGGGGAGGCTCGAGATTTATAACGAAAGCATCGCATTTGATTTTAGAACGAGGTCTGCCATTATTTTCTTTTGAACGAAACCCTTCTTTTTTATTTAGATTTTTAGCTTGCTTCAGAAGGATAGAACGACGTGATTTGAACTTGAGGTGAAAGATTGCGTGAGGAAGATGTCTTGCTACAGTAACACGAAGTGAATAGAAATACAACTGATGTGAAGGAATTTCAACTGATGTTTGACCAGGATATAAATATATATATTAATTCAAATTCAAATCCAAATTGACTTGATAACCGTAACTCAAAATCTTGACCTCCTATCGAGGCGTGATGCTAGGCATTCATAATGTTATACCCCTATTCCGAACGCAATGGATAAGGTTTCGAGTCCTAATTCGATCGTATGAAGAAGATAGCTTTTTGGACCTAGTTATTATATTGAATTTTCGATATAGATTTCAGCGCGTTTACCTATCGTACGATCACACGATAACTCCGAATGCTACGAAATTTGAAATCCGGTAATAATACACTATTACGGATCCAATGGAATTAGTTTCGTCGAATTCCGAGACTGTGCCACGGAAGTCTATTTTTAAATATCTTTAAACGATAAAATTTCAAAACTTAACATAACACTTCAAAATTCAATTTTAGCACTTTTACTATCTTCAGTATTATCAATATAGATTTTACAAGCCTTCGAATTATTTTTAACAAGCTTAAAACTCTAGATTCGACATTTTTCCCAACTTCAAATTATTTAATTTAATAATTAAATTACTCAATAAATAGTGATATTTGAAATTCGAGTTAAAAGTTAACTTTTAAATATTTGAAATCAATTAAATATTCCAATTTCAAATATCCAAAATTTCGGGTCGTCACATTAAACCTATTTGCAGATGAAATTCCAAAATAGAAAGAAGCAAGATTAATTGTTACCCAAGAAAGCATCCATAACGTAGATTTTTTTCAACAAAACAAACAGGTAAAATTTTTAATTTTTTTTACTGTTTTACATGTTAATTTGGTTGTCGGCAATTCTAAATCGAATTAACTGATGGGTAAAATAGAAAGATTTTTTTGTAACGACCCACATTTTCGAATCTCAAAAGTCAACACTAATATATCCACGGTATTCACATGCCAAGCATCCAAGTGCCAGAAGGACAAATTGTTGGAGTGAAAGAAATAGACAGGACGAAATCTCACATCGTAATGAGCAATCTATAACATATACAACGATCTTTGCAAAAGAAAACTGTAATATACAAACATCAGCAAAAGTACTAATCAGTAATCAGCCTAGAAAGTTATAACAGTCCGTCCTTACAATTGCTGATAAAGACCAACAAGAAAATGCAGTGGAAATAAAATACATGAACACGTCTTGGAGTCATCCAGTTCGTCTCCTGAAGCTCCAAAGCATCCATAACTAAATCTGAAACATACTCAGGATGATCCGACATTATAAGAAAATAACGCCCGGATCAGTTTGGTAAACCAGACTAAGAAAACTCAATCAAATCATATTAATTTCTATATTTATAAATCCTTTTCAAAATAAAAGTATCCCATATGACCATGCGCACATAAACACGGACTGGATTTTACCTTACGGTAACCAAAAAATTTCTATAGAAAATCTTGTGGTATTATAATAATGTCTAGGGTTTCAAAATAAATATTGAATAATAGCCGAAATTGTTATATTAATTAAATTTCAGCATATTAGGTACACAATCAAGTTCAAAAGCTCGTATTAGAGAATGGATTCCAACAATGACGAGGTAATGGACTACCTTCCGAACGGTACATCTCTAGATAAAATGTACCATGAGGGCTACATTCACAATTGCCCCTCTTTCAACACAAGAACTGCCCACCCCTTACTAGAGAGCATCGAATACGATCACCCCTAGGTTCTGATCAACAACCAAAATAGGCCTCAAGCATGCATAAGAGATAATATCGACTCTAGATAAGGGATGATCATACCCTAATGGGCGTTATCCACATAACCCTGCCACATCTACCCATTTTTAGCCATTACTGGGGTGTGAGGCTTGAGGAAACTATTTACCGTCATTTAGCACTTCCCTCTTAGAATGTTAACATTGCCCTTCAGATAGAAATGTAATGCCAGCATTCATCCACACAAATTTGTTCTGGGTCTGAACGAAACCGAAGGCACTACCTCTACTATATCCATTTTGAAATCACCCTTAGGATTAGTAGCAAGCAGACCGTGCACTTCAAAGAGCTCCATCTTCAATCATCATCATGATGTCTTCCATTCGAACGCTTATGTTGGTCCGAAGTGGTTTTCGGATAATATATTTGATCCCAGTCTCTCCGAACGAACAACCGATAATTTTCGGTTGACTCATTCCTGTTTCTTTGAGAAATAAGCAGACTACATCAGAGTCCCGAAGGGATCTCTACTATATCCTTTAGAGCTAGAGACGTTTCATTAGAATGAGTTATCCCGATGGATCTCAAACTATATGAATTCGTGAAGCCCATATTTACTTCCTAAGTCAAAACTAGCAAAGATTTGTAAGCTCATTATTTAACTTTCAAATAACAACAATCCAATCAGAGGTTTATTTTCAAAGGGAAATCAACATAGTTAAGCGCATAAGCAACTGTTAATCCCCTTTAAATAAAGCCCGTTTATTTAACCTCTTCATATATACTTGATTTAAATATCTTTATAAAAAGATATATTCACAAAACACTGTGAAAGATTTCCTATTTTGTGTTAAGTTTGGGAAGATGTTCCACATCACCATAATTAGTAAAAGATCATTTATGGGAGTCAAATCTCATCTACTTTGATAAATTCCCTTTTATACAGCTCCAAAAATCATTTATAAATTTCTTTTATAAATCTCTAAAACCATTTATAAATTTCTTTTACAAATTTCTAAAAACATTTATAATGCTCTTTTATAAATTTATAAAACCCTTTATAAAACTACTTTTATAAATCTCCAAAATAATTTATAAAACGCTTTTATAAATCTATTAAACCCTTTGTAAAACCCTTTTAAAATCTCTTTATAAATATCCTTTATAAAAATCGTTAATAAATCTAAACTCCATTTTTATTTATAAACTCTTTTACCTTGAAAATATCTTATTTCTATGTCTCCATACCCTTTTATAAAACTTCTTTTAAAAAACCCAAGTCTATTTATAAAACTCTATTCATAAATCTCGAAAAAATTTATAAATAAATAATAATCATTTACTTTAAAACATTATTATATAATATTAATTATTAACAATAAACATTATTAATAAATAATAATTATTAACTTTAAAACATTTAAATATAATACTTAATAATTTTAAACATTATTAATAAAAAACAATAATTAATCTTCAAACATTATTAAAATACATAATAATTAACTTCCAAACATTATTAGTAAATGATATTTATTAATTCCAAAATATTATTATTAAATAATAATAACTACATCCCAAAATATTATTAATAAATTATAATAATTATTGACCACAAAACATTTTATTAATAAATAATAATTACTATTTCAAACAATATTGATTTATTTAAATAAATAACTTTTCATAATAATAAAATATTGGTAAGTAACTTTAAACCATATTAAATATAAATAAATAACTTTTAAAACATTTCTAAACAATAGTTAAACAACTTTAAATTATTATTAAATAATATATAAACAACTTTACAACATTTCTAAGTGATTTAGAGAAGACAATTTAAAAGGTTGGTGGAATACAGAGGAGTTTAGAATCCATTTAAATAAAATATTCCAGAAGAACCCAAAGGTTGGATTTGAAATCATTCTCCAAATCAAAAACCAATTTCAAGCCAAAACAACAATTAATAGTATTTTTCAAATACTAAACTGAGGCCAAAAGCTACCAAGCATTTAATCAATGTTATTGATTTTTATCACTATAAGGGTTAAGTTGGAACATATAATAATGTCATATCAAATAGAGCTAAACAATCAAGACTTAGCAATTAATAGTTTATATAACAGGGATATAACTAAAATAGAATCAACTGGTGTGGAAATTAAATCACTACGGTGAGAAATCCGGATTTCTCTTTAATTTTCCCTATATTTTCAATTCAAATTCCGATTGCTTTTCAAAAGCGAATATTTAATCAAACCAAGCAATTAAATTATTTCAATCATAATAATAATTTTTATCTACTCTATATCATTATATTAATCATTTAAAGCCGAGTTAACTCACCGAAATTCCAGTTATCGCCGAAGCTTTCTGGTTTTGTCTAAAATCAAATAGCATTCGATCTTAGCTTGAAATTCTACAAGCTCCAATTCCCATGAATCCAATTCCTAAGCGAAGATATTTTTCCTACGATTGGAATGCGACTGACCGCGTTTGATTTAGACCTTGTATGAAATAAATTTGATTTTACAAGATTTCGATTTGATTAAATTAATAAATCAACTAATTACAAATTAATTAACCTTAATCCCTTTTCTAATTATGGTCACTAATCCGCTTCATCCAACCGTAACCCGCATCTCGTTTTAACCCAACACCCTCCACCTTTTAGCCAGCTATCGCTGCCTAAGATGGCAATCTACTACTACAGCTCCATTGGAGGTAGCCCAGCCTCCCTCGCATCTAATGACGTCACCCTTGCCTCACTACGACGACCACTGCCCGAGATCGAACTCAAAATACACAGCTCTATCGAACTAAAATTCTGGCTGACTCTGTTTGGACTAAGGCGATCCAATCAACCATCTTGCTCCCCTCCTCCCCACGACCAACATTCATGTTGGGACCCAAGCCCGTAACGGCCTTCGATGATCATGATTAACTGCAGTCGTTGGATGACGAAGAATAGAAATGGCGGCTAGGTTTTGGTTTAGGGTTTGAGCAAAATGAATAGGTTTAGGGTCCTTGTATAGAGACTCAAACCCGACACTATTCACGCCCCAAAATACATAAACTCTAATCGAGGCATGCTCACCGACATTCCTAGCTAAATACCCCTGTTCCGAACTCAATAAACTAGTTTCGGGACCTAATTCGATTATATACAAAAGTTAACTTTTTGGTCATTATAATATTTTAATTCACTTAATTTTCGTTACTTATTTCGAGCTCGCACGACCATATGGTGCACCTGATCGTCATGAAACTCGTCAGTGCACCTTACATTATTATTTTGGATCCAATGATAGTGGTTTCGTCAAAATCCAAGATAGTGTCCTAGGATGATAATTTCACACATTAATTAAAAGGAACTATTATTAAAACCAGTTTACCCGCTTTTAATTATAAATTAAAAGTTTAGTATTATCATTATTATTTAACAAGAGTTTTAAATAAGCTTTCGAAATCATTTTATTTTCAAGATTCCATTATTTAAATAAATCTGATATATAAATATAAAACGTTCGAAAATCCGGGTAGTTATATTAAAAATTAAAATTTCTTATTATTTATTCAAACCATATATTATTGAAAATAAATTTATAAAATAAATTCACCAGTATTATTTATTAATTTAAAAAGGTTAATACGACCATTAAATCCATTAAATAAATATTCAGTTCAAAATCTCGATATTTGAATCACTATTCCAATATTAAACCCACAATTTCAAATATATAAATAATCCCTATACTTGAATTTAATTTTTTAAACCTTAAATACCACTACCTAATATTTAAAATTAATTAAATAACCAAAAATCAAATGATAAAATTCCTGGTTGTTACATTTTTATTTTGGAAGTAGCAGATTGGTTCTCACCATTACTGAAAGCCAAATTGAACTTAGTGAAAAATGTAAGTGAAGAAGAAGAAGATTGGTTAAAAATAAATGATGGGTAAAATAGGAAAAGATATATATTATTTGTACAACATGAGTACCCTTTATAACAATTTTAAATTTAGTGGAGTGCAAATAAAAAGTAGCCCCATCTTAATCCAAAGCGAAGTGTCGGTAACAATACCCTATTTTTAAAAGTTGTACTATAAAACAATGTGTACATTTAATTTAAATGGTTATGAAAAGATATTCTTAGTGTGTTTATTAGTTATCATTGATTTTGATTACTCGCATATATATCATCACCTTATACTCCTTAATTAGAAAATTTTCTACATATCTCTTTAGTAAATATATTCTTTTTTTTTATGATAAAAGGGGAGATATATATTAGTCAAAAACATAGAGGGAGTAATAGACGCATCAACAGAGCGGGAGATAATAAATTTATAGGGAGTTAAAACAAAGTTAAGATAAAATTGTTATATCTTATATCAAGAATATTTAGATGGTTGTCATCACCAAAAAGCGGGAGATTGTTAGATCCATTGGTAATGAATTTAATGACAACAACCATATATATATTATTACTAATGAATTTTCAAGTTGTGTAGATTATAGTAGAGGAAATACAGGTATACTTCTCATAAATATTGCAGGGATATAGATGAATCAAGGAGATTATTTGGAATCAAGAAGATCAAGCATATCAAGAGGAATCAAGTAGATCAAGAAGAATAAAGCAGATCAAAGAGATAAAGAATCAAGTAAAATGCTAGGAGGATACAAGAGATTCAAGAAACAAAGACTAAAAGAGCACAAGACATTCAATTAGTCAAAACTACCTGTAAATAGTCTTAGAAATATTTGTTAAAGACCCTGTTAGTATATCTTTGAAATCTTCCTTTAAAAGATCTTTATTTAATTCTCTAGAACCTTTTTATAGAAGTAAAATGTTGATTTTAAATATTTTAAAGTTTAAAACAATTTTTAGAAGGTGTCTTTTAAAATCAACTGGCGTCTGTCGATATACCATGAAAATATATATTGACGTAATAGTCACTTACAAGTTTTCAAAAATCAATAGATATAAGTTGATATACTTTATAATTATATGTTGACACACTAGCTGTTGTTGCAACCTTTGAATTTAAATGAAAAGAAACATCCTTTCGCCAAAAGACGCTTCTCTTCATTTTCTATACAAAGCCAACGAAAATGAATTTTTTAATTAGTTCTCATTTTCTCTCTCACTGTTTCTTCTCTACTACTTTGCAAACAAATTCTCTTACTACTTTATGCATATAGTTTGTGAATTCATTTTCTTTCTCTCTCATTCTTCGTGAATTCACAAACTACAAAAGATCATAGAGTTCTTGCTTGGATTCTCTATCATTCTATCTCTAATTGCATCCTATTTGTGACATCGCCTACTTTGAGTCCCGAAGCTAAGCACTACAGATGCTGCAGTCATCTATAGTATTAACTTATAATGACAAAATATGGTAATGTTAATGGTATCCATAATATCAAAAGCACGTGAATATGAAATCAAATCAACATGGATTTCAAAACAGCTTTTCTGATTACATCTCAAATCAATATTTCATATTCAATTACATAATCGCAAAACGATTCCTAGGTTTTGATCAAATAAAATTATTACAAATTACGCCAAGAGAGACATATGAAGATGCCCCCATGGATGACCGGACGGTCTGTCCTTAACTTACTTTTCCTAGGGTCAACTAATCCTAATGGTTTTGAAGGATCACCAATAACCTATCTCCACTCTGTGAATTCCTTTCTGTGTGTAACATGATTTTAGGCTTACCTGTGACAAAACCCTACACACTTGAATATTGGACTTATATTAGCTAGGGGCTACTAGCTAAAGTATAGGGCACGACCCCATAATAGTCCCATCTAGTATTCTAATATCTGAGTCATTCTTTTAGCAAATATCTGGGCTGACCACCCTATTCAAATTTCATTTCCTTGAAAATAATCTTTACAAATGATTTACCCTTGAAATCATATCTTTTTAAAACAAGGAAATTATACTCTTTTCTTACTCAAAATACTTATGCCATGATATATGCTTTACACAAAACAATGTTGATGAAAACCTAATCTATAAGGTTGTTTATCCCTTTAAAATAAGTTGAATCCCATTTTAACATTGAAAACATTAGGCTATAAAGCCATAACCTTCCTTTCGAATCCATTTCTTAAAACCTCAAACGATCTCTTTCGAACTCACTAAAAACATCCCTTTCGAAACCACTACTTAAAATCTTAGACATCCACTTTTGAAAACATTAAAAACACACCTTTCGAAAACACTGGAAACATTCGTTTCGAAACACTTAAAAACGTACCTTTTGAAGGATTGGTTTTAAGTAAGGATTTGTGGAAATATTGCTTCAAAACCCATTAACATTATCCTTACTGAAACCATTAGGTTTAACATTTAGTATAATTATAGGGTCAAAGAGAACGGAAGCGAAAGCTTTACTTTTGAAAGCATTAATCTTAAGAAAGAATTGGAGAAGAGGATAGCTTCGAAACCATCCTTTCAAAACCATTGCCTCCAAAACCATTGATAAATGCGGCTAAAAGGACTCTTTCAAAAGCATTGGGAAGGCGGCTTCAAAAATTAAAAAGGCGAAAGCTCCCCTTTCGAATACATTATTTGAAGGTTATAAGAGAAGTGGCCCTTAACTAATTCAAAAGGTATGAATGAGGAAGCTAGGGTGTCGATAGATTCAAAAGCGGCAACTCCTTCGAAAGCTTCTTTTTTAATAAAAAAACCAAGGCAAGTTGATTGATTCGAAAGCTAATAAAATTGGCTTCAACCCCTTCGAAAGAATGCCTTCGACACAGTCCTCTCTGCCTTTATCCAATACACTACGTGCAAATTACTTGATACCATGTGCATTGGTTTTGAATAGGTGCGAAAGGCCTTTTGGGCTTGGTGACGAAAGCAAGCAATGGAAGTGGTAAAGTTGTAATTCGAAAACAAAACCGAATTTTTTGCCTTCCAAAGTAATTCCTTTTTACCTAACTTGCCTAATTTGTCAATATATGATTGGTTACCGATTCTTTGTTAAAATTCTTTTCTAAAAAGGCTGCTAAGTTCAATAACTAATAATTGAAATTATTTTAATAAAGAAGCCCTTTCTCTTAACAAAACATTTAAAACATTATAGTCCTCTAACTTAAATAATTTATTAATCATAGTAAAATACTTAGGAAAAATCCCCAAAAATCACAATAATTCACTTTGAATATGTTTTATAACATATATAAATTTCCAACCCAAAAACATTATTTAATTGCCTTGAATAATTTAAAACCGAAATATTCTATTTTCTTTCTTAAGAATTCCATAATAATCCCATAATTACTTAGAAAATTATGAAATTTGAAATCCACTTCTAAAATAATGTATTTGACCATATATCAAAAACGCAAATTATTTGGATGTCATTTAATAGGTTTTCTAATCTGAACCTATCATAAAATCTATATGAAACCATATAAGTCATCGACAAGCATATATATGTATATATATATCCATTTAAACAAACACAACATGGCATATAACTTGCAAAAATAATTCGGATCTGACTTGAAACTGAAATCAATATCAAAAGTGAGATGTAAGTTAATTATTCAGCTTAGCTTTGTGTTAAGGTTGAGATTTGCCCTTAGACTGATTTGCTTAAGCTTTCTATTTGAATCCTAGCTTTTCTTCTCCTTGAATCCTTAATGGTGGCCAGTCGAGTTCCTTTAGGATTTTAATTTTGTTTGTGAAAGTTAAAATGAGTAAGGAATGGAGAATGGAAGGGTTTAGGGTATTGGAATAAAGGTATTCCCATTTTACCCTTACCATATTCCTCCTTCTTACTTATTTTTAATTCTCTTTTGCTAATACATTCATTAAGGCACGACCCCTTCTTAATTAACAAATCTCAATCTCGTAACTATCTACATTATTTTATTTTATTTGTCCGATTAAATATTCTAAATGATGTTAGTCAAAATTAGTGTCATTACAGACTCCCCTCCTTAAAGAATTTCGTCCTCGAAATTATGATAAGGTACTCACAACAATCAAACAAGTCAGGATAAGTATCTCTAATCCTACTCTCGGTTTCCCAAGTATAGTCTCTCTCATTGTCACTCCACTAGATTTTGACTAATCTGACTATCTTGTTCCTTAGTCTCTTCTCATCTCTTGCAACTATACAAACTGGTTTTATAACTATAGTCATATCCGGTTCCACTATCAGATCATCTAACACAGTCGTGGTAATAGTAGTCTCTGGATATCGAATACACTTCTTCGATGAGAAATACGAAAAACATTCTGGACTTCTGCCAAACTATTAGGTAACTCTACCCTATACGCGAGTTTACCGATCCTTTCTATAATTGGAAATGGTCCAACGAATCTTGATGCCAATTTTCCAAATCTGCTCACTCCTTTCATCGGTGATACTTTGACGAAAACCTGATCTCTAGCTGATAACTCTAAGTCTTTCCATCTTTTTTCAGCATAACTTTCTGCCTAGACCGAGCTTCCTTCATCCTAGCTTGAATTAACTAAATCTTTTCTGCAGTTTCTTTAACCAAATCCGGTCTAAGAATTATTCTATCCTTGGTCTCTAACCAACAAACATGAGATTTGCATGGCCTTCCATACAAAGCTTCAAATGGTGCCATCCCTATACTAGTCTGATAACTGTTGTTATACGAAAACTCGACTAAGTGTAGATGGTCTTCCCATGATCCTCCGAAATCTAGCACACAAGCTTTTAACAAATCCTCTAAGACTTTGTTAACTTTCTCCATTTGCACATCTGTCTACGGAAGGTAAGCAGTGCTCATCTTGAGCTTGGTACCTAAAGCCTCCTGTAGACTCTTCCAGAACTCACTAGTGAATAAGGAATCTCTATCACTCACTATAGTACTAGGAATTCCATGCAGTCTAAATATATTGCTCATGAATAACTTAGCTAAATCTGCACTGTCCCGATCGACTTAACGGCTATAAAGGTGTGCACTGTTAGTCAATCTATCCACTATAACCCATATACTCTCATTTCCTCTATTCAACCTTGGCAACTCATCTATGAAATCCATTGTGATAGAGTCCCATTTCCAGACTGGAACATCTAAAGGCTGAAGTAACCCATTCGGTTTCTGATGTTCGGCTTTTACCTATTGACAGTTTAAACACTGCCTAACCCATAGGCCTATGTCTCTCTTCATACCTTCCTAGAAGAAACTCCTTTTCATATCCTGATACATCTTAATTCCTCCTAGATGAATAGTGAACTTCGAACAGTGGCATTCCTTATGAACTTCCTTCCTAATGTTTCCCACACTTGGAACACATAGTCGTCCTTTTTTCCTCAACCATCCATTTTGGTCAAGACTAAAATCTTTCAAGTCATCGCTCTCTATTCCATTCCTTAACTTTCTGATCGGTTCAGCTAATAATGGATCCTTTCCTTGTTTAGAAGCAATCCTTTCGATCATCCTCGGTCGAACTTCTAAACATGACAACATAGCAATTTCTTGATTAGAACTACTCTTAGATCTCCATCGTACTCCACATGCAGTCAATGCTTCTAAAATTTTCCACTCAGCTATAATTGCCAGTATTGCATTCTGTTATATTCTACTAAGTACATGTGCAACATTATTTCCTTTTCCTGGTGCGTATTGAATACCAAATTCATAAGCGGCTAAAAACTCTAACCACCTCTTCTGTCTCATATTCAGCTCCTTCTAAGAGAATAAATATCTCAATGGCTTATGATCCATAAAAAACTCGAATCTCTACCCCAATTAGTAATGTCTCCACACTTTGGAGGCAAAAGTCACCGCGGCTAGTTCCAAATCATGAGTCGGATATCTGACTTCATGCGGTCTGAGCTATCGAGAAGCATAGGCAATCATTTTACCTCTCTGCATTAACATAGCTCCTAATCCTGTTCCACATGCATCCGTGTACACCACTAAGTCTTGATTCCCCACTAGAACGACTAACATAGGTGCATTCGTCAATAAATGTTTCAGTTTCTGGGATGCCTCCTCAAACTTATCAGTCCAAACAAACTTCATATCTTTTCGAGTTAACTTAGTCATCGGTAATGGTATTTATGAGAAATCCTTAATGAATCTTCGATTATAACCAGCTGATCCAAGAAAACTCTTTATCTCAGTCACCGTCTTGGCTCTCTTCCAACTATTCACTACTTCGATCTTAGCCAGATCTACTGACAACCCTTTCTTTGGGACTACATTACCAAGAAACTTTACTTCCTTCTTCCAGAAATGACACTTTAAAAATTTCGCTTTCATTTGATGTTGCATCAGCGTCTCAAGCACCACTCTAAGATGAACTTCATGCTCTCTTTCTTCCTTGGAGTATATCAAAATGTCTTCTATGAATACTAACACGAATCTGTCCAGATGTTCTCGGAAGATTATGTTCATCAAGTTCACGAATAATGTTGGTGCATTAGTTAGTCCGAACGACATCGCTAACCATTCGTACGATCCGTATATGGTCCTAAATGCCATCAGAGGAATACTATACTCTGCTACTCTAAGCTGATGGAACCTTGTTGCCAAATCCAACTGGAAAAATACTTTGGCTCCACTTAATTGGTCGAACAAATTGTCAATTCTAGGTGACAGATATTAGTTCTTTATTGTCTTCTCATTCAGCTTACGATAATTGATACACAACTTTAACGATCAGTCCGGTTTCTTAACAAATACCGTGGCTGCTCCCTTAGGCGAACTACTTGGTCTGATAAAATTCTTTCCTTCTAAATCCACCAATTGCATCTTTAACTCCTTTATCTCGGTTGGTGTCATTCTACTTGGCAGTCTACTCACAGGTTTTGCTCCTAATACTAAATCTATCTAAATATTAATGGCACTTTTCGACGGAAGTCCTATCACAAGCTCAAAGACATCTACGAATTCTCTAACAAAAAAACTTGATTTAACTCGTCTTCTGCCTCAGTAACACCCAACAAAGCATTAACCTCAAACCTAGGGTTTTCTATGGAGTATATAATCTGATCACTACAAATAGGGTGTCTAAGTGTTATTTTCCTATCATGGCAAAATATCCTAGCATCGTACTTGCTTAACCAATCCATACCCAAAATAATTCTGAAACCTATGAAATCAAACACATGCCAACTGCAAGAAAATATATGACCTAACAACTCAAACTTTAAGCGGTCACATCTCATCCCAAGAGTCGCATACCCTCCTATTGGATTAACAACTCTTAAGGAAGTAATTTGGTTTGAGGGTTCTAGCTTAAGCTTATCTACCAAACAATGAGATATAAAAGAATGCGACACACCAGTATTAAATAGAACTCCAACTGACATACCATAAATCAAAAGCGTACCTCCCGACACAACTTTTCGTTTCTCCTCAACTGTTGGTCTCGAGGTAGCTGGTTCTAGTGCAAACACTTTGCCCTTTCCATCCTTGGCTGGTTCCTTACATGGGTTCTCATAATGTCCAATCTGACTACAATTGAAGCATTTGATATTCTTCTTCCCAACCACCTTCTTTCCATCTCCTGAGCGACATTCATTAGCGAAATGCCCTTTCTTATCACGCTTGCAGCACATAACTTCTGTCTTTCCATTCTTGGCAGCTCCACTCTTTTGGGTTCCTTTCTTATGGAAAACATTTCTCTTTTGGTACTGCCCATCTTGAGTTTCCACTACTTTGTTACCATTAAAGAAAGTGAGCATCTCCTCATTCCTCAAAGCCATCTCAACAACTACATCACAAGGATCCCTAATATGTGGTAAAGTTGCTTTAGCAAGCTCGGTCTTAATCCGCGGATGAACTTCTCATTCCTTCTGATAACCGTATCAACCGTAGCATATCCGTATCTCGATAGCTCCTCAAATCTGGTAGCATAGTCCAATACCGTCATGTCTCCCTACACCAACTCGGCAAACTTCTTAAGTAGAGTTAACTTGCCGATTTCTGACATGAATCTTTCCTCAAACCTCCTTTTTGAATTCTACCCAAGTCATAGCCTCTTTAGCTACTCCTACAGTAACGCTGTTCCACCAGTACAGTGCTTCTCCTTGTAACTGTTTGGATCCCAATCTCCTTTTCTTCTCATCGTTGAGTCCCAAATTATCATAAATCCTCTCGTAATGAAGTAACCAATTCTCTACTTCAATTGTGTCCTCAATGTCAATAAACAGCTTTCCTCCAGGCCTAGCATAGTCCGTGCTTAGTACTGCACAGTTATTGACCACCGGAGCCGTGACGCCCCACTTCTATACCCACGCTAGCCAAGAACACTACAGAGTAATGCTGTCAACTAGCACGGAGAATAAGGCTGTTGAGGAGCGACCATCCATGTAATTTCTTTGTGCGAGCGCTGATATGTCAGATAGTATAGCATGCATTTCATTTAAGGAGAAAATCCGACATACCGATACAAACTCAAAGCTATCACACAATGGCTATATATAATCTTTGGAAACAAACATAGAAATAAACGTAACACAAATCAGTCACAGACATCCATATCACAAAGGTGGAAAAAGATATGAATATATAACACTTGAAAGTGTACATCAGAGTAGTGGTCTGAAAGATCCACGATAATACAAAAGAATAGCTACAAGCTACACAAAAGCATAAGTATACATCACGGAGTCTATAACTCAAATGTATACAACAAAAACTACTAATCTAAGTATTTAGCCAAAAGACTGAGTAATCCCAGAAGAGAAGTCAAGCAGAAGCACCTGTAACATCTCGGTCTGACCCGAGTATTATTTATAAGAAAATAATAAACGGATCAGTCTAGCTATAAATATCAGATGATATGGTATAGAATAAAAGACATGGCATGAGCACATAACAACCATAATGGCATACTTCTATAAGTATGTAATTGAAAATCAACAAGAGATTAATCAATATCACAAGAATCTTCTCATAGACAAAATGGGGTATCATACCCTAAACTTGTATTCATAACAAGTCAATGACACACAAATTCGCCAATGCACAAAAATTGATAAAACTTATCAATGGAAATCACGAAAATTGGTAAAGCACAAAATTCCAGAAATCATCACAAGAAATCCAGAAATCACAAGAAGGGGGAGGCCTATCACAAAACGGGAGTATGAAAACTCACCAACACGTGTATCACAAAACGAGACGCTATCTCATGGTAGCTAACCATTAGTTTTGAGCCGAAGCTCCACAAGAGTGGCCCGAAGACAGTGGGACGCTATCCCACATATGTGATGTAGAAACATCACACAAACGGGGTTTAGTCTCCCTCGTAGACAAAGAGACATCGCACAATTGCTAGTCTAAATCACAAAAATGATCATCATGATCATCAAGAAGTGTCAATCACACCAAGCTAGTAAATATATGAGTTTAGCTTCATGTCCCATAACCACTTGCTTAACTCAAATATTTACGAACAAACTGTAGATCTTCACTAGAAAATTGTCACAAGAGGTTCAATCGAACAAATCCAAGAATTAACCGACGAAGTGAACGCAAGCATTTCATACCACCTGTTTTACTAAGCCGTTTAATTAGATTTCTCATCCGAGTGAAGTAAAGGTTTGTATATACTAATAGATTGGAAAACGGCTGAGTAAAAAGAGCTTTGTAGTAAAATAATGTTGAAATCGCTTTGATGAAAGAGTTTTGATATTTACTACTAGTATTGAAACCTTCATATTTGTAAAGTGACGAATCACAAAACGATTGCAGAAACAATCAGTCACAAAACTTCACATACGAAGACGTGAATGAAATCCAAGGAAATCAGCTCAAAATGCATCAAAGTGTAAGTTCCCCTGCGACATAACCAAAATTTGACACAAGAAGAAGGTGCGACCTAAGATGGCACGACCTAACACGGTGCCACGAGCTAAAGGGGGTGAACAACCTAACTTGGTTGAGCTAAGCAACAGGGGAATGCGTCCCAATAAGGTCAAGCTAAGGAAAGGGTCGAGCGACCTAGTGGAATCGAGGTCATGCGACCTAATTGAATTAAGGTCATGCGACCTAACAGAGAGCATGGTGCAACAACTTAAGGAAAAGAGTTGAGCAACCTAAAGAGAAGACAGGTCGAGCGACCTAGGGGAGTGGGCATGAGGCCTAGGTGGTGCGACCCAAGGGGTACGCGACCTAAGGAGGAAAACAGGTCGACGACCTAGTAGGTTGCTACTTAGACGGTGAGTGACCTAGGGGACGCGACCTAACTAGGTGACATAACCGAGTGACCTAACCATTGGAGTACGAACGACCTAGTTACTCGCGACCTAACAAACGGCATAGGCCGAACGACCTAACAGCTCGAGTAAGGCCGAGGGACCTAGTAGAAATGGGGTCAAGCGACCTAAATGGACGAACGACCTATGTGTTGAATTGAGCAGCGCCGTGCGACCTAGGGGGAAACGACCTATATCCAGCGTGACTCTTCCATGCCATATGACCTAACGAGGCAGAACGAGCTAACTGCAGTATTTTGCCAGAAACACTAAAAATTGGGGTTTTTCACCAATCCAATCCAATCCAAACCAAATGAAAATGTACATGCTAAAGTGATAGGAATTCATTCCCAACAATCCAATATAGTTATAAACAAGAATGTGAGATAAAAAACCTCACCTTTTCACGAAATTGATGATGGAGAAGCTTAAAAGCAATGGAAGAAGCTTGAATCCAATGTGTTCACTTTGAATTTGGAGTTGAATGATGGATTAGCAAGAGAACTTGAGCTTGGAGTTTTAATTTCCCATTCCCTCCTCCATTTTTGATGAAGCTTGAATGTTTAAGTGATTAGAAATGGAGTTATGAAGAGAAGGGGTTGGACTGAGCTTGTTAACGTTAAAATATGAACGATAACACCTGGTGTGCGTAATAAGATCGTGAAAGCACCACCCGTGTGACGGGAACAGAGATCAAGCAGGAAAATAGCAAAAATGCAGTAAATGAACAACAGATTTATAGTGGTTCGGCCCGTAATTGAGCCTACGTCCACTTTATAGTTTCTTATTGCTGATTCGGTTACAATTTGATACAAATCTCTTCAGGAAACAGTACAATTCGATCACAAGAAACAATCTTGACTACTAGCTCAATCTTCGATGGTGAAACTCGATGAATCCATGTCGGATATAAGGAATTTCTCTCGAAGCTTGTTGTAGTGTCGCGAATGCTTGAAGGATCCTTGATTGCTGAATGAAGGAAGAGTTCGACGGAGTAACAGCGCTGTAGAAATGATTTGCCAAAAGTCCTCTTCATGTTGGAAGTGGGGGCCTATTTATAGGAGCAGATTTCTGGGCAGGAATTTTGCCTAAGTCTTAGGTCGCGTACGACCTTAGTTAAGTCGTAGGTCGCGAGCGACCTAAGCTAGGTCGATGTCCCTTTGCGGCTTCAGAAGTTAGCTGGTAAAGCTGTGCTTAGCTTCATTTGATCAAGTAGTAGGTTGTAAGCGAGTTAAAGAATAGCTGTCTAAGCTTTAGGTCGTAGGGTGCTGAACATGCTTTAACAGTTAGGTCGCTAGCCTCTTTAGGTCGTCAAGTCCCTTAGGTTGTTAAGTCCTTTAGGTCGCTAGCTACCTTAGGTCGTTGAGTTCCATAGGTCGCAATCCTTTCTGTTGCTAGGTCGCGAGCTTCCTATGCTGTTAGGTCGCAAGGCCTCCTGGATCTTAGGTCGCAAGGCCTTTCCATTCTTAGGTCGCGAACTTCTTATGCTGTTAGGTCGCAAGGCCCTCCTGGATCTTAGGTCGCAAGGCCCTTCCATTCTTAGGTCGCGAACTTCTTATGCTGTTAGGTCGCAAGGCCTCCTGGATCTTAGGTCGCAAGGCCTTTCCATTCTTAGGTCGCGAACTTCTTATGCTGTTAGGTCGCGAGGCCCTCCTGGATCTTAGGTCGCAAGGCCCTTCCATTCTTAGGTCGCGAACTTCTTATGCTGTTAGGTCGCGAGGTCCTCCTGGATCTTAGGTCGCAAGGATCTCTTAAGTTCTTAGGTCGCGAAGATCTCTTAAGTCCTTAGGTCGCAATGCTTCCTTTCAATTAGGTCGCAAGCCTTTCCTTAAGTCGCTGAATTCTCTAGGTCGCAACCTTCTCTTAGGTCGTTACGTTCTAGGTCGCTGAGATAAAAGGATTAACATTTGCCCCTCGAAGCATATGACTATGCCATAGGTCGTATGCTTCGATTTACCCTCGCTAAGTCGCAAACGACCTAGAGCTTTTACGCGCCTGTTCGCCTCCCACTCTTAGCTTCATATAAATTGGTTAGGTCGCACCTTCTCCCCTACCCTACTGTTTTGAACCTCCATCGCCATTAGCAGTTTTTCAAGCTTCCAGAGACAAATTGGACCCAATCAGCCAACGATTCTTCCTCACCAATCATAATTCGTAAGTGAACCGGCTTTTATTCATCCATAATCATCACTCGATCACGAATCGCTGTTACCTGTCCCAAGCTTAATTTTGTGCATTGTGCTTTCTGAACGGTTGTTTCCAATAACTTTTGCCTGTCAATTGACGTGCCGTGGCGATTCATGATCGTATGAAAGCTTTTTACTACGAATCTATAGGGTTTGCAATTGATTTGCTGGTTAATTGGTGGTGTGTTGAGGTAGAACGAAGGGGAAGATCAATTCTTCTGGTTTGGCGGTATTGGTTTATCAGATTCAATGTGACATTGCTTGGAGAGGAAGTCACCAGCCTACCAGATTTGAACGACCTAGGAGTTAGGTCGCGTGGGGAAGCTTAGCGACTTAAGCTTTTTGCGATCTGACAACATTTGCGACCTAGAGAGTTCTCAACCTTAAACAATTGTGCACGACCTAGGACTTAGAGAAAATTGCCCCACCTTAATCCATTCAGTTGCAACGTGCGACCTTCAGAAATCCTGACTCATGATAGGTCGCTGAACGACCTAATACTTAGACAATTTTTCACAGTCTTGAACTTTCAACCTGAACAACATAGCATAAGAACACTGCAACCTGTGTTAGGTCGTAAGCGACCTAACACTTAGAACTTTGAACAACTTTTGACTGATTTTTTGAACTTGGATTATTTTGGGCTTTGCACTTCTTCTCGGATTGTCTCAACTTTAATGCTAATAACCTGTTTAGAAGCAACACTCACAGAAAAATGGGACGAATATACTGCTATTGATTGCCCACATCAAACAACAGATTAGTTGACAAAGAATATCAAACTTAAATGAACTTTGTGAATGAAATGTTGTGAACTAACAAATCTAAGTGAAGTATTAAAGCAAAACTGAAGTGATCAACTAAAGCTGATTTATTTGCATCAACACAACACTATTCTTGGACTTAGGATATTAAGCCCTGAAACTTTATAATTGACAAGTATCAATTAGTTTAGTTTCATTTACATTTGCTCGTTATTGTATTAGTTTTGCACAACACTTCACTCTTTTTAGGAAACGTGCACCTTAATATTTGATCGTCCAGTTCCTTGTGTAGAATGGAATCTCAACGGGAAGACTTGGAAATAGCCGGAGAAGCTTTTCCAATTTCTACTCCACTAAACGATCCTCCGGAAAGGACTCCTACTACTCTAAGTCATAAAGTCTTCCGACAACTGTGCATCCAATTTGGCATTGCCGAAGCAGATGCTTTACTTCCTGGGTCAAGCGACACTACTGACAGGCCGCCTCTTGGCTTTGTTGCTGTGAACCGGCAGATGTGTTCAAGTGGAGCCATTCCTCCATTTAACGACTGTCTTCGGGAACTCCTCCTTCGGCTAACTATTTCTCCCTTTCAATTACACCCTAACGGATATTCCATCCTGCTGGGATTGTGCGTGCTTTTCAGGAGAACGTTGAACCGTTTTCCCTCTTTTCATGAAATTCGCTTCTTGTGCACATTTGCAAAGAACAAAGACCATCCTTCTATCATACTTGTGAGGAGTGCCAGGAATCGCAAACTAATTCTGGACTTGCCTGAAGTGCCCATGGATTCTTGACTCAATTCTTTTATGTTCGCTGTCCTCCGGGATTTTATGCTATTTGGAGAGTCGGAAGTAAGATTACTTTTTACCGATTCATTTTTTAGATTTTTCATAATTCGAACCATCAAATGCTTAATTCCATTCTTTCTTCGTGCAGCACTTCCTTCTCTTCTTCGAGATACCAGCCGTAAGTCGATTTTAGATACTTTGAGTGCTGTTGACGTTGAAGAGAGGAGCGCCAAATTCTTGCTGAAAGATGAATTTCTGCACCAGTTTGGCCTTTTACATCCTTCTAGATCGACTCAGATTCATGAAATTTCTAGTTCTGATGCGGAAACGTTAGTTGCTTTAGATTCCCAAGCAGAGGCCTCGAATGCCCCATCTTTTGTAGAAGAAACTGCATCAGAAGCTCCCGTCGTGGAGGCTGCTTTGATAAAATGTTCCGCATCTACCGATGTTGTAGGGTCAATTAACAAACCGGCACTTGCCCCAATTATTGAGGAGGAAGAAAATCCTCGAATTTCTGAAAAATCAATTGATACAGAGGTTGAAAAAGAGAAGTCTGCTGAACACCTGGGTGATGACACCTTTGATGGCTTGAGCGATATCATGATAACTTCTCAAGAGCTTTTTGGGGATAACAATCCAAAAGCAACTTCTCCCGTTGTCGAGGCGACTTCCACCTTTAAACAAACCCCGACGCCTACTACGCCAGTCGTCTCTGTTTCCACACTAAAGCGTGGTCTGTAGTTTGACGCATGTAGCTTGCACGCCACACACACTTAGGATTTTTCAGCACTTATAAACATTTATCCTCTTTCTCCTGGAAATTTCTAAACTTTACTCCTTTTTTGCTTTCAGGTTCTCCAATGGGACGTACAGGTTCATATTATGACTCATTCAAGTACCGTGGAGGACGCGGCTCCTATGACTTTAGGAAGTACCTTGATACCCCAAAAGAAACAGATGAAGAGAGGGCTCGAAGGAAAGCCCAGGAGAAGCGGGATTACGATCAGCGGCAAAGAAGGAAAGATGCCGAGCGATATGACTCTTCGCATAGAAGTGACTACTCTCATAAGCGGAAGTCTTACGATGATAAGGGAAAAACTCAAATTGCCGACGAACCGAGCAAACGATCTAAACCGATTGACGCGTCTGAAATTTCTGAAAAGACTGACGCTCCCATTCCTTCCGATATTCTGGCCAGCTCTCCTCCTCTGAAGAAATCTGACATTCAGACTATCATTAACAGACCGCAATATCAAGTCAAGGACGGCCCCCCAACACTTCAGAGCCGTTTTCCAAATTGGTGCCTAAAAGGGGTGCGCTTTGACATGGACCTAGTTCCGATTGATAAGCCAGACATGCTTAGCAGTCTTGACGTAGTCAGGCTTAATATCGAGAGGATGTCGCAGTGGCAGAAGCTTGTCTATGAACTCCAAAGGGTTAATCGTGCAAACCTTGAGGCGATGCTGACTATGGAAAACGACAAGGCGGAGTGGGACAAAATTTGCAAACAGCATAATCTCGAGATGACAAATATTGCTGATGGTTATGCAAAACTTGAGTCCGAGGTTAAAAAACTTAAGGAAGATCTTGCCTCTTCTTCTGCATCTCATACTCAAAAAGAAGAAGTCTTTCAAAAACAAGTGCGGGATGTACATGCTGCACAGAGAGATGTTGAAATGAAGCTTGCCGCTGAACAGCATATTACTGAGAAATACCGCACAGAAAACACCGATTTGCGGGAAAAGGTCACCTCCCAGAACGTAGAGATTGAGTTACTAAAGTCTCGACTTGCTAAAGCTGAGGCAGAGCGTGATGAGGCTACCGCTGGCCGGGTTGCTGCCGTTGCCGAAAAGGAAGCGGCTGAGCAATCACATCAGGCGACGAAAGCAGACATCAGCTCTACCTTATTCGACTTTTATTTACACAGCGTTCTGGGTCGTGGGAGCCTCTCTTTTCTTGGTCCCGATTATGAAATTACATTGGCTGAAGTGTGGGAAGTCGCAATGGATATGCTTGGCGGGGACGGCTATAATGAGTTGGAACTTGAGGAGCGCTATCTCGATGATGAGGCTCGTGCCGCTCTTGTTAAGGGGAAGGAGCAACTTGCCAAAGTACGAGCTGAAACAACGGGAGAAGAGCCTCCAAAAGAAGAAGCTCCTTTAACTGCCCCCGTTCATACTTCCACTTCAGCCGACGTTAATATTATGGATTCCAGCTCTCATTCTTTACATCTAGCTAAAGTTGCCCAAGAAACTGCAACTACTCCTACTGAAGATGAGGCACTGGATGATATTGAAGCCGAGAAGTTTGAGGTGGATCTTGCAAAGCCAACTCCTCCAGGTACTTTTGGCGTCGTCTCGGGTCTAATGAACCAGTCATTTGACTTAGCCGAATTCGATGACCTTCTTACTTGTTACTTAAAATTTGGTGAACCGATGCCTTCTTTATTTTCGGGGGATGTTGATTTTAACTTCTTTTCTTCTACAGCGGAGGCACCAAGCACTACACAAGCTTTCACTCCTTCGGTTGTCGTTCCTCCATCTTCCCAAATTACTCCTCCTTATGCTTCCCAACCGGGATCACAGGCAGAGAAAATCGAAGCTCTTCAAGGCTTGGATGATCCGGCTGCTTCTCAGGAACAGAAGGCGGAGGATTTTGAAGACATTGAGAATATCCCGGAGCGGTCTCTTGATGACGACACGAAGCTTTCAACATTGCTTGCTACTCCGGGGAGCGAGTCTTCTTCAAAGAGGAAGGGGAAGCGTGCTGTAAGGAAGAAGAAGAAGACTTCCACTAAAGAGGAAGCAGTAGTTGATCTGGCCGTACCGCTTTCTCCTTCTGCCCCTACCCGTTCACAACGACTTCAAAAGCTAATCATTAGGCCGGGAAAGGGCTCCAAAGGTGGTGAGAAGAAGGAATAATCAAGCTGGATTTTCTACTCATTATTTTTGCTCTTTGCATGTATTGACCGGGGATTGTGCGGGTACCGATCCCCGCTTTTGCTTGTTCGAGATATCTGCACATGTAAAGAATTTTCATAGTACTAAATAAAACAATTATTTTACTTGTACAAACTCTTGTGTATGTGAGAATGCATTTGTTTTTTATTTTTAGTATAGAACAAACGATTCTTTTCACTTGTACAAACTTTTTGTTTGTGTTTAAGAATGCATTTATCCCACAGCTTTTTCGCGTGATATTGCTATGTGCTTGTGGTATGTTGCTTGAATACTACTTTTTATTGTTGTAGCCGTATCATATGATATTGCCCCTATACCACAAGTGCATTACAATATCTTTTGATTTTAGTGAGAACTGTACTCTTATTTTTCATAGAATAACTATTCCGTCTTTGAGGGAATGATTATTCTACTTAAACGGAGCGTGTCTCCTACGCGGTGAAGCGAATCTCAGAAGAAGATATTACTTAGCACTTCGATTTCTGGGGAAGAGTTTTTTTTTTTTAAATGAACAAGTAGGTCTTCCTTAAGAACCGAAGTGTGCCTCTAAGGAGGGCTTTATTTTGGTATTTTTGAGGAGTAGCATGTGGACTCCGAAGAGTAGCATTATGCTTTGTGGAGTATTGTTGTGCCCCCGGAGAGGTCTTGTGCTTCCAAAGAAATCTTGATTTTGGTCTCCGAAGAAAAGCAATGTTGGTCTCCGAAGAGAAGCAATTTTTGTATTTCTACTCGGGTGAAGTGGGTCTCCGAAGAGAAGCATTTTGCACTTTTACCCTGGTGAAATGTGCCTCCGAAAAGGGCTTTTACCTCCGAAGATGGCTTGTGCCTCCGAAGAGGGCTTGTGCCTCCGAAGAGGGCTTGTGCCTCCGAAGAGGGCTTGTGCCTCCGAAAAGGGCTTTTACCTCCGAAGATGGCTTGTGCCTCCGAAGAGGGCTTGTGCCTCCGTAGAGGGCTTGTGATTGCCTGGAAGTTACTTTCTCATGGTCATAGGTCTACGGGGCGAACACAAGTTGCTTGATTGGATGTTTGCTTGTACAAACGATCGCAATTAGCTAACAAGGTGCCCCTTTGGTAGTCCCACCGATCTTTTTGATTGAGTAAAGCACTCCCATTTATTGGCGTGCCTCGTTAGAGGGCTTTGGTTGGTTGGTGTGCCAGGTAGGTTGCGTCTCAGGGGCGAGTGGATCCACGGGACGGACATACGCTATCTGGTCGGATGCATCACGATCAGTTAGCGAGGGTCTTGTTCCTTCCGGTTGGGAAAGCGTCCCTTTAGTGGATCTCCCGGCCTTCCTGTTGAGAGGCATACCTCCCTTTGTCTGCTTCTTTGTTTGCTTAGCAATTTTCTCTCATCATCTGCCCATTAGCGATCTCTTATCATCATTTCCAAGCACATTTTTTTTCTTTCCTTTTGCGAGTAAATTGCTTCATCCGAAGGAGTGTACTTCACTGTTGAATGACTTCACGAGACAAACGCGAGTTATCTAGTTGGATGTCCGTTCATAACGACAATCTCAACTAGTGAACAAAGATTTGTCCCAGTGAAGTCGCCAACTTTTTATGTGAAGTTTTCCTTGCGTAGGATTTGATTTTGGAATTTTTGCTGTTTGGTTTTTGTGCAATAGCTGATTTATAGAGGTCGCTTAGCTTTGTGATGAGCAAGCCTTGTTATAATGTCCTGCAATTTTGAATCGATATTTTAGCGATACATTTAAAGTATTTACATATCGAAATAAAACAGGCATTATGAAATAGTAAAGAACACAAGATTTATAGTGGTTCGGCCAAGAATCGGGCCTACGTCCACTTTATAGCTTTCATTCATTTACACTGATTTACAATATTTCACAATACAACTGATACATTCATCATCATTTTACAATTTTGAGCAGAGCTCTTTTCAAGTAAAATAAGGGCGCAAATGGTTGATGTTCCAGGCCCTTGGAATTGGATCTCCTTCAACAGTTATGAGTTTGAAAGTGCCATCAAGAAGTTTAGTGCCTATGACATATGGCCCTTCCCAGTTTGGCCCAAACACACCAGTTGCTGTCATGATCCTTTTCAAAACCAAGTCTCCGATTTCAAAGCTGCGTTGGCGAACTTTGGAGTTGAAATGCCTGGCTATTCTCTGCTGATGAGCTGAAACTCTGAGCCTAGCTTCCTCTCTTTTCTCATCAAGAAAATCAAGCGCTTCAAGTTGCAGTTTTTCATTTTCGGTTTCATTGAAATGAACTCTTCTATGTGAAGGAACCTCTACTTCTACTGGAATCATTGCCTCAGATCCGTATGCCAGTGAAAATGGAGTGTGCCCAGTCGCAGTTTTGTGAGTAGTTCTGTACGCCCATAGTGCTAATGGAAGCTTATCAACCCAACCACCTTTTGCTTTTTCAAGTTGCTTTTTGATAGTTGACTTGATAATCTTGTTAACTGCTTCCACTTGCCCATTTGCCTGTGGATGAGCCACTGCTGAGAAGCTTTTTCGAATTCTGAATCGTTTGCAAAAATCCTGGAATTCTTCACTTTCAAATTGAGTGCAATTGTCGGTGATTATCTTCTGTGGCACACCATATGTGCAAATGATATTCTTCGTTACAAAATTTATCATCTTTTTAGAAGTGATGGTGGCCAAAGGTTCAGCTTCGGCCCATTTGGTGAAATAGTCAACGGCGACAATAGCATATTTAATTCCTGATTTAGCGATCGGTAATGGTCCAATTAGGTCTATTCCCCAAATGGCAAATGGCCATGGGCTGACCATTTGTGTGAGTTCGGTGGAAGGTGCTCTTGGGATTTTTGCAAATCTTTGGCATTTGTCACACTTCCTGGAGTAAGCTGCAGCATCTCGATTAATATCCGGCCAGAAATACCCATATCGGAGAATTTTCTTTGCAAGTGTTTGACCACCTGAATGGTCTCCACATTCTCCTCCGTGCACCTCTGCTAAGATTGTCTTGGCTTCTTCTTTAGTTACACATCGGAGTAGTGGGATTGAAAATCCCCGCCTGTATAATCGGCCATCTTGAATTATATACCTTGACGCTTTTCTCAATAATTTTCGACGTTCCTTAGAACCTTCTGGCAGGGAACCACTGAGTAAGTATTCTTTGATTGGAGTCATCCATGATTCATGCTCTTGAGACGTAGTCATAATCCAATCAACATCCATTTCATCAATGCTTGGAGCTGACAGAACTTCTACAGGAACTAATCCCAGCAATTGAGCTTCTCCGAAACTTGAGTACTTTGCTAAAGAATCCGCCTTCATATTTTCCTCTCGGGGTATGTGGCTTATTGAGTAGTGATCTAAATCATTGAGGAGTTCGGAAGTTTTTGTCAAATATGCAGGCAAATTCCCTCCTTTGGCTTGAAATTCCTTCTTCACCTGGCAGACAATAAGCTGAGAATCACTGAAAATCTGTATCACTTAGATATTTAATTCCTTGGCGATTTTCAATCCGGCAATAAGGGCTTCATATTCTGCTTCATTGTTCGTCGAAGGAAATTCCAGTCTCAATGCATAACATAGTGATCGTCCTTCGGGAGTTTCGAGCACAACTCCTGCCCCAGAACAATAATCATTTCTCGAGCCATCAACATACAACTTCCACTGTATCGGAATGCAGTCAGTGGTTTCTTCCTTACTGTCACCTTTGTCAGTGGATTCTGCAATGAAATCTGCTAAAGCTTGTCCGTTAATTGCTCTTCGGGGATGGTAAGTGATGTCATATTGGCTGAGTTCTATGTTCCACTTCAAGAGACGACCCGAAGTTTCAGGACGATACAGGACTTGCTTCAAAGGCTGATCAGTCAGGACCTTGATAGGATGAGATTGAAAATAGGGCCTCAACTTTCTGGAAGCGATTAGCAGACAATAAGCAAGTTTTTCTATCTTTGAATAATTCATCTCAGCCCCAGCGAACCGTTTGCTGATGTAGTAAACCGGACGTTGTATTTTCATATCTTCTCGTACGAGTGCTGCACTTAAAGCATGGGATGAAATTGCCAAATAGATGAAGAGGTCTTCACCATCACTAGGCTTGGAGAGGACCGGAGGAGTTCTCATATGATGAATCAGTTGATCGAAAGCATTCTGATATTCAGGAGTCCATTCGAAATTTTTCTTTCCTTTCTTTAGAGCATCAAAGAAGGGAATGCATTTGTCTGTGGCCTTGGAAATGAAGCGACTAAGAGCGGCAACCTTTCCATTGAGACTTTGCAGTTCTTTCTTTGTTCTAGGGGCTTTAACTTCTCTTAGAGCTGTGATTTGAGCAGGATTGGCCTCGATGCCCCTAGCGCTTACGATGAAACCCAGGAATTTCCCAGACTCTACTCCGAATGAACATTTCAATGGATTGAGCTTCATTCCGTACTTCCGAAGAATTGAGAACATTTCTGCCAGGTGATCCATGTGGTCTACTGCTTTCTTTGACTTTACTAACATATCATCAACATAGACTTCCATCGTTTTGCCAATCTGAGGCTTGAACATAGCGTTGACAAGTCTTTGGTATGTTGCCCCAGCATTCTTTAACCCGAATGGCATGACTTTGTAACAGTAGAGTCCCACATCAGTAATAAAGCTTGTGTCCTCCTGATCTGGTTCATTCATCATAATCTGGTTGTATCCGGAATAGGCATCCATAAAAGATAACAACTCATGTCCAGCCGTCTCATCTACTAGTTGATCGATTCTAGGCAACGGGAAGCAGTCTTTGGGGCAAGCTTTGTTCAGATCTGAGAAATCAATGCATACTCTCCACTTTCCATTTGCCTTCTTAACCAGTACTGGATTTGAAACCCAATTTGGATAAGTGGATTCTTTGATGAAATTATTCTCTAAGAGGCGATCTACCTCTTCCTTTAAAGCTGCTGACCTTTCTGGACCTTGAGTTCTTCTTTTCTGTTTTACTGGTGTAAATTTCGGATCGACATTCAGAGTGTGAACAGCAATTGTTGGAGAGATTCCGCACATATCAGCATGACACCAAGCGAACACGTCCAGATTTGCTTTTAGAAATGATATCAGTGTATTTTGAACAGTTGTACTTAGTTGCGAACCCACATTAAGTACTTTATTTGGGTCTTTTGAGTCGACAGGTATTGGTACCGTAACTTCTGCGGGCACCACTCTATTCTCCTCTGCACTGGATTTTCTGGGGTCCATTTCTCGCCTTGCACCACTATGCTCACCAGTGCAGGGGCCACCCTGTACTTGCTATAAGGTTGGGTTTTTGATGCGGAGGGGAGCTGCCGCATCTTTACCCATTTCTCTCTTTCTGGCTTCTCGAAGCTCTATGAGATAACATTCGCGTCCAGCATTTTGATCTCCCTTGATGACACCAACACCATTTTCTGTAGGAAACTTCATAGTTAGGCACCACGAGGCCAAAATAGCTTTGAATGCAGCTAGAGTCGGCCTGCCTAGGAAAGCATTGTAGGCAGAAAATCCATCAACAATCACAAAGGTTTGTTTTTGAGCTACCCTTTTCTGCCCTTCACCAAGTTCCACGAACAAATCGACAGTTCCGATTGGTTGCTGTGGTTCCCCAGTGAAACCAACGATCTTTTGTGATGAAGCCTGAACGTTGGTCATTGGGATCTTCATCTGGTCAAATGTTTTCTTGAAGAGTATATTGCAGGAAGCACCGCAATCAATGAGTACTCGTCTTACTATTGCTGGCCCGATTCCTGCAGAGATAACTAAGGGATCTATGGTGGGAGCTTCAATACCAATAGAATCCCTAGCCTTGAACAAAATATCATTATCTGAAATCTTTTGCTGTTTCAGGGGTGCAGCATTTTCTACAGCAAAAACATCTTCCTCTGCCGGGATATACTTTAAAGCATGAGCATATCGTTCCATCTCACCCCAGCTTCTGCCTGCTGGGTGTGGGCCCCCTGAAATGACGTTGATAACGGACCTCTCAGATTCTTGTGCCGCTGCACCTTTACTTGAGCCTAATGGCTGATTAGAGGGTTGTTGCCTCTGAGTAGATGAAGATGGATCACTTCTGTTTTTCTTGACATATTGTTGCAGCTTGTTTTCTCTCAATAATTCTTCAATTAAGCTCTTTAAGTGACGACAGTCATTGGTATCATGACCGGGTTGGTTGTGAAAACGGCAGAACTTTCCATTTCTCATAGCGCCGTTTCCCGGTTTTATCTCAGCCGGTTTGGGATAATCCACAACATCTTTGGTGGCGAAGAAGATATTCTCCAGAGTGTCGGTCAATGGAGTGAAATCTGAGGGTTTGAAGAAGCGAGGTTTCTTTGTATCCTTTTGTTTCTTCCCCTCGTGATTTTCCCTTTTCTGACCTCTGGAATCTTTCTTTTCCGAAGCGGCAGTATTATTTTCCACCTTTGCTGCCACCACCTTCATTGATGCTGGAAGATTTTCCAAGCGTATGAATTCATCAGCTTTCTTGTAGAATTTCTCGAGAGAATTTGGCTCTTTCATCTTCAGCCATTTTCCAAATTCGCTCGATTTGTCGATAGCACGCATCAAATAGGTCAAGATCATCCGTGGCTCTGCGTTATCAACTTCTGCCAGAGCTATATTGAAACGGTTCAGGAATGATTTAATAGGTTCTCCCGGATTCTGTTCAAGACTGGATAATGACATTATGTCCTTTGCCTTTGAAGCGTATAGCCTGAATTGCTCTTTGAACTTTCTAGTCAGATCGGAAAACTGATCTACTGATCGGACATGAAGTTTGGTGAACCAGAGAAGTGCCACTCCTTCCAAATATACTGGGAAATACCGGCACTTGATTTCATCAGTTGCTCTCGCACCGGTCATGTGCCAGTCATACTTATACAAGAATTGGTTTGGATCACTTGTTCCCCGATAAGCAGGAATGGTGGGGGGAACAAATTTTCTAGGAAATTCAGCCTTTAGAATCTTCTCGGTAAACGGAGTCTTGCTTGGCGCGAACCCCCATTCACTCTCATCTTCACCTCTCTGCATGCTCTCTTTCATTATTTACTTGATCATGCCAGAAAGATATTCCTCATTGTTCAAAGATTTTGCGGAGTAGACTTCTGCCATTTTCTCAGATGTTTGCCCGGGCAGATTTTCGTGGAAAATTGGCGATGGTCTAGATCCTTCAGCTCGGAGGGGTGCCCCTTCAGCAGCACCTGATCCCCCCTGAGGAATATTCCTTCCTTCGGAGTTGCGAAGAGCATCAGCGGTGTTTTCTTCATTACCCACTGGTCTTTGGTTGGCACCAAGCATAGCATTCAGTTTTTCCATCATCAGATTGTTTTGAGTCTCAATCTGTTGATATAGTCCGGATACAGCAGCGTCTAGCTCCTCTCGCGTCACCCCGACGCTTGGAGCTGCTTGACTTGGTGAAGCAGAGGTGGCGGTATCATCATGAACATTTTCAGATCTGACAACCTTTCGTTTCCTTCCAGGAGCCATTATATCTGATAGACTTCTGGTTTTGTAGGAAATCTTTTCAACAAACTAGTGTGAAGCAATGATGGATGGTAGCCTGAGTTGGATTCTCAGTGAAAGCACCAAAATGTTAACGTTAAAATATGAACGATAACACCTGGTGTGCGTAATAAGATCGTGAAAGCACCACCCGTGTGACGGGAACAGAGATCAAGCAGGAAAATAGCAAAAATGCAGTAAATGAACAACAGATTTATAGTGGTTCGGCCCGTAATTGAGCCTACGTCCACTTTATAGTTTCTTATTGCTGATTCGGTTACAATTTGATACAAATCTCTTCAGGAAACAGTACAATTCGATCACAAGAAACAATCTTGACTACTAGCTCAATCTTCGATGGTGAAACTCGATGAATCCATGTCGGATATAAGGAATTTCTCTCGAAGCTTGTTGTAGTGTCGTGAATGCTTGAAGGATCCTTGATTGCTGAATGAAGGAAGAGTTCGACGGAGTAACAGCGCTGTAGAAATGATTTGCCAAAAGTCCTCTTCATGTTGGAAGTGGGGGCCTATTTATAGGAGCAGATTTCTGGGCAGGAATTTTGCCTAAGTCTTAGGTCGCGTACGACCTTAGTTAAGTCGTAGGTCGCGAGCGACCTAAGCTAGGTCGCTGTCCCTTTGCGGCTTCAGAAGTTAGCTGGTAAAGCTGTGCTTAGCTTCATTTGATCAAGTAGTAGGTCGTAAGCGAGTTAAAGAATAGCTGTCTAAGCTTTAGGTCGTAGGGTGCTGAACATGCTTTAACAGTTAGGTCGCTAGCCTCTTTAGGTCGTCAAGTCCCTTAGGTCGCTAACTACCTTAGGTTGTTAAGTCCTTTAGGTCGCTAGCTACCTTAGGTCGTTGAGTTCCATAGGTCGCAATCCTTTCTGTTGCTAGGTCGCGAGCTTCCTATGCTGTTAGGTCGCAAGGCCTCCTGGATCTTAGGTCGCAAGGCCTTTCCATTCTTAGGTCGCGAACTTCTTATGCTGTTAGGTCGCGAGGCCCTCCTGGATCTTAGGTCGCAAGGCCCTTCCATTCTTAGGTCGCGAACTTCTTATGCTGTTAGGTCGCAAGGCCTCCTGGATCTTAGGTCGCAAGGCCTTTCCATTCTTAGGTCGCGAACTTCTTATGCTGTTAGGTCGCGAGGCCCTCCTGGATCTTAGGTCGCAAGGCCCTTCCATTCTTAGGTCGCGAACTTCTTATGCTGTTAGGTCGCGAGGTCCTCCTGGATCTTAGGTCGCAAGGATCTCTTAAGTTCTTAGGTCGCGAAGATCTCTTAAGTCCTTAGGTCGCAATGCTTCCTTTCAATTAGGTCACAAGCCTTTCCTTAAGTCGCTGAATTCTCTAGGTCGCAACCTTCTCTTAGGTCGTTACGTTCTAGGTCGCTGAGATAAAAGGATTAACAGAGCTAGTAAGTGGTTCAGCCCAAACCAAAGCCATAAGCGAAAAAGTGGCGAAAATTCCACTATCTCCAAACATGTCAAAGTTTATACTTAAAAAGATCGGAAACGTCATTTTGAACTCAATCGGGGTGGTCTCGAGTCCTAATTTGACCGTATGCAAAAAGTAGCTTTTCGGACTAAGATCCGATTAACTATTAAATATTTAAATAAGATATTCAAATACATAATCGTCAAATATGCAGGTTGTTACAGACTCCCCTCCTTAAAGAAATTGCGTCCTTGTAGTATATATATGAGATGGAAATAAAAAGTAACAACCATAAAAACATATTAACACAAAAGAAATTTGAAATAAGAAGTTCACCTCAAAGAGCATGAGAAAGTAAGTCCGGATGTGTACGCTCGATGAATTCTCTAGATTCCCAAGAGCAATCCTTAGGATTTGAGGACCATTGAACTTTAACAAGCGGAACTTCTTTATTTCGAAGTCGTTTGACCTCCGAAGCAATAATTCGAATAGGATGCTGCTCATAAGTTAAATTAGGCGAAACTTCAATCTCTTCCACAACACCGGGCTCAAGAATAGATTCGGAATCCCGAAGACATTTCCGTAATTGAGAAATGTGAAACACGTCATGCATGGCAGAAAACTGAGCCGGTAATGAAAGGCGATAAGCCATGGAACCAATACGTTCGGTGATAGGAAATGGCCCAATATATCAAGGCGCTAACTTTCTCGATCGACTGAAACGTACAACACCCTTCATAGGGGAAACACGAATAAATACAAGATCTCCAACAGAAAATTCTAATTTCCTTCTTCGATTATCGGCATAGGATTTTTGTCTACTCTGGGCTTCTTTCATCCTATGACGAATAAGATCAATCTTTTCTGTGGAATCTCGAATAAAATCTGGACCTAAGACCAGCTTCTCACCGGCCTCAAGCCAACAAGAAGGGGATCGGCATGGCCTTCCATAGAGTGCCTCGAAAGGTGCCATACCAATACTAGCTTGGAAGCTGTTATTATAGGAAAATTCAACAAGTGAAATATGATCTTCCCAACTTCCACCGAAATCAAGCACACAAGAACGAAGAAGATCTTCAAGAGTTTGATTCACACGCTCAGTTTGTCCATCGGACTGGGGGTGATAAGCGGTGCTAAAATTAAGCTTCATTCCCAAAGCTTTTTGAAGACTCTTCCAGAATCCACTAGTAAACAATGGATCACGATCACGAACAATAGAAGTAGGAACTCCATGTAATTTAACAATTTCTTTGATAAAGAGTTTGGCCAGAAGAGGAACGGTTCGGTTCGACCGAACGGGAATAAAATGGGCTGATTTAGTAAGTCTATCAACGATCACCCATAAGCTATCATGACCCGAACGAGAACGGGGAAGGCCATCTATAAAATCCATGGAAATTTGATCCCACTTCCAAATTGGAATTTCCAATGGTTGCAATAACCCACCGGGCCTTTGATGTTCGGCCTTGACAAGTTGGCAAGTCATGCAACACTTAACAAAATTAGCAATATCAGATTTCATTCCCTCCCAATAATAAAGTCGCTTCATATCTGCGTACATTTTACTACTACCGGGATGAATGGAATACTTGGAACGATGAGAATCTTCTAGAATTTCTTTATGAAGATCACTAATATTTGGTACGATAATTCTACCAAATGTTCGAATGCCACCACGAGAATCAATATCAAAGTCTTTCAAATCTTCAATATCAACTTTATCCTTAATATTTTGGCCAAGAAGAGCCAATTCGGGATCTAGCCTTTGAGCTTCAAGAATGCGGTCTAAAAGAGAAGGACGAGCCTCAAGGCTACATAAAACCAGAGATGAACATAAATCGGAAACACAATCTCGAATTTCACAAGTGGACAAAACCTCGAGATTTTTCCATTCGGATATCATCATAGAAACAACCGCTTGTTGCTTACGACTAAGAGCATCAGCAACTCGATTTCCCTTTCCGGGAGTATAAAGAATATCAAGATCATAAGAGGCAAGGAATTCGAGCCAACGCTGTTGACGCAAATTAAGTTCCTTTTGAGAAAATAAATATTTCAAAGACTTATGATCAGTATAAAGTATAAATTTCTCTCCCAAAAGATAATGTCGCCAAATTCGAAGGGCGAAAACGATAGCCGCGAGTTCTAAATCATGTGTGGCATATCTAGTCTCAGCCGGCTTCAATTGCCTAGAAGCATAAGCAATAACATGTTCTTTTTGCATAAGAACGGCACCCAAACCATCGCGACTAGCATCAGTATAAACAACAAAATCTTGATTCCCTTCAGGAATAACAAGAATAGGAGCATCAGAAAGGAGTTCTTTCAATTTCTGAAAAGAAGTTTCACATTTGTCCGACCAAATGTATTTAACACCTTTCTTTGTTAAGCCAGTAAGAGGCACGACAATTTTAGAAAAGTCTTTTATGAAACGGCGGTAATAACCTGCCAATCCGAGAAATCTACGGATTTCAGTCACGCTCTCCGGTCTCTTCCAATTTTGGATCGCTTCAATCTTTGAAGGATCCACAGATATTCCGGATTCAGAAATAATATGACCGAGAAACTTCACACTAGATTGCCAAAAGTGGCATTTAGACAATTTTGCTTTTAATTGATTGCTCCTAAGAGTTTCTAATACAATCTGAAGATGCTTTTCATGTTCCTTCTCGGTTTTAGAATACACAAGAATATCATCAATAAAGATGAGAACAAACCGATCGAGGAAATCTTTGAAAACTCGATTCATAAGGTCAACGAAATAAGCCGGAGCATTCGTTAAACCAAATGGCATAACCAGCCATTCATAAGATCCATATCGAGTACGGAACAAAGTCAAAGGAATACTATCCTCTGCAATATGAAGCTGATGAAAACCGGTAGCCAAGTCCAATTGTGAAAAGACTCTAGCACCACTAAGTTGATCAAATAGATCATCAATCCGAGGTAAAGGATATTTATTCTTAATAGTAAGATCATTAAGCTTGCGGTAATCGACGCAAAGCCTAAGTGTACCATCGGATTTCTTCATGAAAATTGCTGAAGCTCTCCAAGGCGAGGAACTAGAGCGAATAAATTGCTTCGTCTCTAATTCAAATAATAGTTTGTGCATCTCTTCATTCTCCTTATTGGACATGCGATAAGGAGGACGAGTAATAGGTTGAGCTCCAGGTATAAGATTAATTCTGAACTTAATTGCTCGCTTAGGTGGTAATCCTAAAACGGGCTCAAATATGTCGGAATATTCAGGAACGACATGAATACGAGAAATGACATCTTCCTCATCATCATTATCATCATCACGAGGATTTAAAGAATATAAAGATGCAGCCAAAGTGGAATCCGAATCTTTAAGAATAATAGAAATCTGGTTTACAGATTGCGGATGTCAGAGATAAATAGTCCGCTCAGGACATAGGATATGAGCTTCATAACGGTTAAGCCAATCCATACCCAAAATCATTCCAAAGCCTAAATAACGCATGACATGCAAATCGGCTAGGAAAGGAAAATCACACAAAATAATCTCCACATCTTTACAGAGCAAACTAAGAGTTGCGGATCCACCAACCGGATTCGCAATTCTTAAAGAAGTCATTAAAGCAACAACATTTAAGGAAAAAGTATCGACAAGTTCCTTTGATATAAAAGAATGTGATGCACCCGTATCAAAGAGAACTCTAATAGGTTGATCATGAAATATAATAATGCCATCAAGGACGGAATGAGACATACCTTGACCGCGAGATGTGTTGCCAGGGGCTTGAGCCACATTAAGCTTTCCTTCCTTGCCTTGAAGTCTGGGGCATAAATGTATATAATGATCTGGGCTCTTACAATAGCGACAAGAACGCGGCTTCGAACACTTGTTCGCAAAATGGTCCTTAGAACCACAGTTATAGCATTGCCCGCTACTTGGGGTAGAAGTCTTTGCTGCCGGAGGTGCAGGTTTCTCCTTTTTGATGGGATAAGGACCTTTGAATTTGTTTGGCCTCTTCTTGTTGTTGAAGTTTGGTTTGGCACCCACCACTTCAACATCACTTTCCCTATCCGCCTCTTCAAGACGAAGAGCGATATCAATGAGTTGATCGAAAGGAACTTCCAATTTTAGAAGTAATGGCTTCTTGAGATTCTTGTTTAAGCCATAGATGAATCTTTGGTTCTTTTTCAATGGGGTGTTGATGTATTCAACCCCATATTTAGACAGTGACTCGAAGGATGCGACATAATCTGTCACAGAGGATTCACCTTGAACAAGGTCTATGAAACGTCGAGCCAGTGTCACTTTCTCTGCTTCTGGTACGAATTTTAATTCAAAGCGTTCCCGGAATTGCTCCCAGGTGAGATCCGCTTCATTAATTTCAGAAATAAGAAGTTCGTACCAATCCAATGCTCTTTCTTGGAGCATACTGGAGGCCACCTGAACACGGTGAAGATCGATAAGATTCATGCGAGAAAAGATTCGATCGCATGTTCTTAACCAAGCCTGGACCTCAATAATAGTTTCGGAACCTTTAAATGGTTTCCCACCCAAGTTGGTATAATCATTGCATAAGCGTGCAAATCCAGACTTAGGATGAGTAGGTTCCTGATTAGGACCAGCTGCTTGAGCTCTTTACTAAATCAAGTAGCTGTTGAGCGGTCATAAAAACTCCATCCTGGGGAGTAACAGTAGATGGTCCAGCTCTGGAACGGCCTGGTCTAGACATTCTCTTCTTCAAGGAAGAGAAAAGAAGAAAAGTTATTCTCCAAATAAATATCAAGGAAATCTTGATAGATAAAACAAGGATACATAAAAGGAAATAGGATGAATCGGTACGAAGACTCGAATTGAATCCTAAGGCATGACTCGTAAGTTGGACTTAGGACGATGATCCTTGTTAAGTTATTCTACATTGTTCCAAAGTTTGGCTCTAATACCAAGCTGTGACGCCCCACCTCTATACCCACGCTAGCCAAGAACACTACAGAGTAATGCTGTCAACTAGCACGGAGAATAAGGCTGTTGAGGAGCGACCATCCATGTAATTTCTTTGTGCGAGCGCCGATATGTCAGATAGTATAGCATGCATTTCATTTAAGGAGGAAATCTGACATACCGATACAAACTCAAAGCTATCAAACGGTGGCTATATATAATCTTCGGAAACAAACATAGAAATAAACGTAACACAAATCAGTCACAGACATCCATATCACAAAGGCGGAAAAAGATATGAATATATAACACATGAAAGTGTACATCGGAGTAGTGGTCTGAAAGATCCACGATAATACAAAAGAATAGCTACAAGCTACACAAAAGCATAAGTATACATCACGGAGTCTATAACTCAAATGTATACAACAAAAACTACTAATCTAAGTAGTTAGCCAAAAGATAGAGTAATCCTAGAAGAGAAGTTAAGCAGAAGCACCTGTAACATCTCGGTCTGACCCGAGTATTATTTATAAGAAAATAATAAACAGATCAGTCTAGCTATAAATATCAGATGATATGGTATAGAATAAAAGACATGGCATGAGCACATAACAACCATAATGGCATACTTCTATAAGTATGTAATTGAAAATCAACAAGAGATTAATCAATATCACAAGAATCTTCTCATAGACAAAATGGGGTATCATACCCTAAACTTGTATTCATAACAAGTCAAAGACACACAAATTCACCAATGCACAAAAATTGATAAAACTTATCAATGGAAATAATGAAAATTGGTGAAGCACAAAATTCCAGAAATCATCACAAGAAATCCAGAAATCACAAGAAGAGGGAGGCCTATGACAAAACGGGAGTATGAAAACTCACCAACACGTGTATCACAAAACGAGACACTATCTCATGGTAGCTAACCATTAGTTTTGAGCCGAAGCTCCACAAGAATGGCCCGAAGACCGTGGGGCGCTACCCCACATATGTGATGTAGAAACATCACACAAACGGGGTTTAGTCTCCCTCGTAGACAAAGAGACATCGCACAATTGCTAGTCTAAATCACAAAAATTATCATCATGATCATCAAGAAGTGTCAATCACACCAAGCTAGTAAATATATGAGTTTAGCTTCATGTCCCATAACCACTTGCTTAACTCAAATATTTACGAACAAACTGTAGATCTTCACTAGAAAATTGTCACAAGAGGTTCAATCGAACAAGTCCAAGAATTAACCGACAAAGTGAACGCAAGCGTTTCATACCACCTGTTTTACTAAGCCGTTTAATTAGATTTCTCATCCGAGTGAAGTAAAGGTTTGTATATACTAATAGATTGGAAAACGGTTGAGTAAAAAGAGCTTTGTAGTAAAATAATGTTGAAATCGCTTTGATGAAAGAGTTTTGATATTTACTACTAGTATTGAAACCTTCATATTTGTAAAGTGACGAATCACAAAACGATTGCAGAAACAATCAGTCACAAAACTTCACACACGAAGACGTGAATGAAATCCAAGGAAATCAGCTCAAAATGCATCAAAGTGTAAGTTCCCCTGCGACATAACCAAAATTTGACACAAGAAGAAGGCGCGACCTAAGATGGCACGACCTAACACGGTGCCACGAGCTAAAGGGGGTGAACAACCTAACTTGGTCGAGCTAAGCAACAGGGGAATGCGACCCAATAAGGTCGAGCTAAGGAAAGGGTCGAGCAACCTAGTGGAATCGAGGTCATGCGACCTAATTGAATTAAGGTCATGCGACCTAACAGAGAGCATGGTGCAACAACTTTAGGAAAAGAGCTGAGCGACCTAAAGAGAAGACAGGTCGAGCGACCCAGGAGAGTGGGCATGAGGCCTAGGTGGTGCGACCCAAGGGGTACGCGACCTAAGGAGGAAAATAGGTCGACGACCTAGTAGGTTGCGACTTAGAGGGTGAGCGACCTAGGGGACGCGACCTAACTAGGTGACATAACCGAGCGACCTAACCATTGGAGGACGAACGACCTAGTTACTCGCGACCTAACAAACGGCATAGGCCGAACGACCTAACAGCTCGAGTAAGGCCGAGCGACCTAGTAGGAATGGGGTCAAGCGACCTAAATGGACGAACGACCTATGTGTTGAATTGAGCAGCGCCGTGCGACCAAGGGAAACAACCTATAGCCAGCGTGACTCTTCCATGCTATGCGACCTAACGAGGCAGAACGAGCTAACTGCAGTATTTTGCCAGAAACACTAAAAATTGGGGTTTTTTACTAATCCAAACCAAATGCAAATGTACATGCTAAAGTGATAGGAATTCATTCCCAACAATCCAATATAGTTATAGACAAGAATATGAGATAAAAAATCTCACCTTTCACGAAATTGATGATGGAGAAGCTTAAAAGCAATGGAAGAAGCTTGAATCCAATGTGTTCATTTTGAATTTGGAGTTGAATGATGGATTAGCTAGAGAACTTGAGCTTGGAGTTTTAATTTCCTATTCCCTCCTCCATTTTTGATGAAGCTTGAATGTTTAAGCAATTAGAAATGGAGTTATGAAGAGAAGGGGTTGGACTGAGCTAGTAAGTGGTTCAGTCCAAACCAAAGCCATAAGCGAAAAAGTGCCGAAAATTCCACTATCTCCAAACATGTCAAAGTTTATACTTAAAAAGATCGCAAACGTCATTTTGAACTCAATAGGGGTGGTCTCGAGTCCTAATTTGACCGTATGCAAAAAGTAGCTTTTCGGACTAAGATCCGATTAACGATTAAATATTTAAATAAGATATTCAAATACATAATCGTCAAATATGCGGGTTGTTACAGGAGCTTCCTGATTTCCTCTAACTAATCTTGTAGCAGCTCCAGCTTGCATCATGTTGATGAAGAACTGACACATAGCTCCTATATCAACTTGTGGTGCTCCAACGCCCACATTAGCAGCTTGTGTCCGACCCGGATTCCTTCTAGTGTTTGGTCAGGCATTTCCTTTGGTTGTGGTGCTTCCTATACTAAGGTTAACTCTTCCATTCCTAGCATCCATATCTTGTTTCCTTAAAATTTACATTCGAGTCTTTGTAAGATACATAAGAATAGCCTAAGAGAGATGGGAGAATAGAGATAAAGCATATACTTATATATAGCAAATACAAGTACGTTACTATAGCATTATCCCAAACCTCAATCTTTCCTCAAGTTCCTTAGGATTATGTATTCAAAAATCATTTTAAGTTTACAATTTCTTTTAAGCTTTCATAAACCTGTGCTCTAATACCAAGTTATGACATCCGCTGCATTAAGGCCCGAATCTATGCGCTATAGATGCTGCAGTCATCTATAGTATTAACTTCCGGTGACAAAATATGGTAATGTTAATGGTGTCCATAATATCAAAAGCATATGAATATGAAATAAAATCAACATAGATTTTAGAACAGCTTTTTTGATCACATTTCAAATCAATATTTCATATTTAATTACATAATCCTAAAATGATTCCCAGGTTTTGATGAAATAAAATTATTACAAATTATGCTAAGAGTGACTATGAAGATGCCCCCTTGGATGACCAGAGTACTAGATAGATAGACATATCCGTCATAAATACATCACAGCAGAAATAATACTAAATAGCTCCTATATAGCTAGCTTTGCCTCCTGCACGTCTTCGGAAGCTTATTCATCCAACCAACTAAACCTGAAAAGCCCTTAACTCTCAATCTACTCAAATCAAATTTTGAGTACCCAAGAGTTTAAGGGGAAACATAAACTTCGAGTCATATATAAAGCTTGGTGCGAATAATTCTATTACATCTCGATTTACTGATATTATGTGAGACTACGCCGCTTAGCAGAATGGGTTTTCCCTCACTAATATCCTTTTAAAATCATATCTTTTACGTATCAAAATCCTACAATTAAACTGATTATAACAACAACAGGAATAACATATATGCATAAAAATAAGGTAATCAATGGACTATTTGTCCAAACATTATAGTTTTACCTGGTTGACTATTAACCACTGGATGACTTGGGCCTACTAGACATAATAAATATTCTAACTTCTGTTAAATACAATATCGGACGGTCTGTCCTTAACTTACTTTTCCTAGGGTCAACTAATCCTAATGGTTTTGTAGGATCACCAATAACCTATCTCCACTCTGTGAATTCCTTTCTGTGTGTAACATGATTTTAGGCTTACCTTTGACAAAGCCCTACACACTTGAATATTGGACTTATATTAGCTAGGGGCTACTAGCTAAAGTATAGGGCGCGACCCCATAATAGTCCCATCTAGTATTCTAATATATGAGTCATTCTTTTAGCAAATTTTTGAGCTGACCACTGTATTTAAATTTCATTTCCTTGAAAACAATCTTTTCAAATGATTTACTCTTGAAATCATATCTTCTTAAAACAAGGAAATTATACCCTTTGCTTACTCAAATACTTATTCTAATATATGCTTTACACAAAACATTGTTGATGAAAATCAAAATCCATAGGGTTATCTATCCCTTTAAAATAAGTTAAAGCCCGTTTTAACTTTGAAACATTAGACTATAGAGCCACAACCTTCCTTTCGAATCCATTGCTTAAGACCTCAAACAATCTCTTTTGAAATCACTGAAAACATTCCTTTCGAAACCACTACTTAAAATCTTAGACATCCTCTTTTGAAAACATTAAAAACACACCTTTCGAATATATTGGAAACGTTCCTTTCAAAACACTTAAAAACGTACCTTTCGAAGGCATTGGGTTCAAGTAAGGATTTCTAGAAACATAGCTTCGAAACTCATTAAAAGTATCCCTTTCGAAACCATTGGGTTTAACATTTAGTATACTTATAAGGTCAAAGAGAATAGAAGCAAAAGCTTTACTTTCGAAAGCATTGATATTAAGAAAATAATTGGAGAAGCGGATAGCTTCGAAACCATCCTTTCGAAACCATTGCCTCTGAAACCATTGATAAAAGCAGGTAGAAGGACTCTTTCGAAAGCATTGGGAAGGCGGCTTCAATAAGTAAAAAGGCAAAAGCTCCCCTTTCAAATATATTAATTGAAGGTTATAAGAAAAGTAGCCTTTAACTAATTCAAAAGGTATGAATGCGGCAACTAGGGTGTTGAATAGGTTCAAAAGCGGCAACTCCTTCAAAAGCTTCTTTACAAAAAAAACAAAGGCAAGTTGATTGATTCGAAAGCTAATAAAATTGGCTTCAACCCCTTCGAAAGCATGCCTTCAACACAGCCCCCTCCACCTTTCTCCAATACACTACGTGCCAATTACTTGATACCATGTGCATTGGTTTCGAATAGGTGCGAAAGGCTTTCTGGGCTTAGTGACGAAAGCAAGCAATGGAAGTGGCAAAGTTGTAATTTGACACAAAACTGAATTTTTTGCCTTCCAAAGTAATTCCTTTTTACCTAACTTGCCTAATTTGTTAAAATATGATTGGTTGCCAATTCTTCATCAAAATTATTTCCTAAATAGGCTGTCGAATTCAATAATTAATAATTGAAATTATTTTAACAAATAAGCCCATCCCCTTAATAAAACATTTAAAACTTTATAGTCCTCTAACTTAAGTAATTTATTAACCATAGTAAAATACTTAGGAAAAATTCCCAAAAATCACAATAATTCACTTTGAATATATTTTCTAATATATATAAATTTCCAACCCAAATACATTATTTAATTGCCTTAAATAACTTAAATCCGAAATACTCTATTTTCTCTCTTAGAAAATACATAATAATCGTATAATTACTTGGAAAATTATGAAACTTGAGACCCACTTCAATAATGTTTTTGACCATATATCGAAAACGCAAATTATTTGGATGTCATTTAATAGGTTTTCTAATCTAAACCTATCATAAAATCTATATGAAACCATATAGTCATCAACAAGCATATATATCCATTTAAACAAACACAACATGGCATATAACTTGCAAAAATAATTTGGATCTGACTTGAAACAGAGATCAATATCAAAAGTGGGATGTAAGTTAATTATTCACCTTAGCTTTGTGTTAAGAAGGTTGGGATTTACCCTTAGATTGATTTGCTTAAGCTTTCTACGAATCCTAGCTTTTCTTCTCCTTGTATCCCCTTAATAGTGGCCGACCGAGTTCCTTTAGGATTTTAATTTTGTTTGTGAAAGTTAAAATGAGTTAGGAATGGAGAATGGAAGGGTTTAGGGTATTGGAATAAAGGCTATTCCCATTTTACCCTTACCATATTCCTCCTTCTTACTATATTTTAATTCTCTTTTGCTAATACATTTATTAAGGTACTACTCTTTCTTAATTTACAAATCTCAATCTCTTAACGATCTATATTATTTTATTTTATTTGTCCAATTAAATATTCTGAATGATGTTAGTCAAAATTAGGGTCATTACACCATTCCTCAAAGATTTCAATTACAAAACTGCTATAGGAGTTCCATTAGATTATTGTACTGAACACTATGAGATTTTGTGTTCAAAAGGTATGATTTCTTAATGAACTACTTACTATTACTTGAAAGTCAGGATTGCATAGGTGTTTTTGACTACCTATGGAAAGTCAAATGGCTAAGTATATTCTATCACCTATAGAAATTCAGGATAGATGTGCTTGTCACCCGATTCAAAGCCAAGTAGTATAGGTGTATTATCCACCTATGGAATTGTAAGGTTCTGTTATAGTGGAAATTCTGTAAGGGGTCTAGAACTGGATGTAGAATTGGGAATCCAAACCGATATAAAATTTCTAGTGTCACACTTATTACTTTATCGCCTTTTTATTCTGCATTTATATTATTATCTGCCTATGATTGTGGTTCAAAATTAATAAGTTTGAAAAATACAATTTACAGTATTTACAAGTTAATTAATTGATGTAATTATAGTTTATTAATTATTTTATTAATGATGTTTTAAAGTTAATTAATTATTTATTTATGATGTCTAAAGGTAATTAATTAATTTAATAAAGGTGTTTATAAATAATAAATTGTTTTATAAAAAAAATTATACTTAACAAAAAGGATTTATTAAGGAGTTCATAAATTTGAAAGGAGATCTTGGAAATTTTAACGGAACATTTGAAGGATTTTTAAAGTGAACTTTAAAAGAGACTATAATACTCCAATTATAGTAAAAGGATTTTTGAAAAGCGGCAGATGAAGTTTGGTATATAACGCTTTGTTTTTAAATGAATAGTGTATGGAAATTTAGTAGTCCAATACTTGGTACGAAAAGCCGATGAGTAGACTGATCCTCTATCTGTGAGATATAGAACAAGAATTTCTAGGTGAGGGATAGGCTAAGTTGAAATATCGAAAACGTGTCAAGTAAAGGAGTTTTATAAATTGATTTTTAGAGGAGATTTATAAAAGGAGCTTTATAAATAATTTTAGAGGAGATTATAAAAGAAGTTTATAAATAAAATTGGAGATTTATAAAAGGATTTGTAAATATGGAATGGGTTTATAAAAACGAAATTTTAGAAAAGGTAGGAGATTCGATTTTTATAAACGATCCTTCTCAATTATGATGGTATAGAAGCATTCTTTTCATACTTAGCACCAAATGAAAAGTGGTTTGGGTTTAGAGTAAGTAATGTTTAAAATGATATTTGTTTTTGGCCTATTTAAATATGAATTTGGACAAGAGAAAATCTTCCTTTAGTTTTGTTAATATACTTATACCATTGTGATAAGTATATGGGTATATACTTATACCGGTGAGATAAGTATATGAATGTTTTCCAAGTATTGAAAGGAGTATAACGGTTTTGTGAATATATCTTTTGTGAAGGTATTTTGAATCAAATAATTGAAAAGTTATTTAATTACTGAAAGATTAATTAATGAGGGCTTAGTGATTTAGTATATGTTTGATTGTTTTTTTATTTGATAGTTAAATAACCGACTATCAAATCTTAGCCAAAATATAACTCTGGAAATATCTAGGAGAAACCGAGGGTTATATGGCATAGTTATCTTTGATGATGTTGTACTATGTGTATAAATCTCATTCTATTCTCCTAGAACAAATGGTAAGGAAACCTGTCCGCTTAAACGGTTAGGAAGTGAACTTCGCTCTTATGTATTTTCCGATTATATCCAAAAGAACCGGGATTGAGTTTATCGAAATCTATCGAATGGTTTTGGAGTGATCGGTAAGCAGGAGAGTGTACTTATACGAGAGGACTCAAAACCGTAACCACTCCAAAACCATATGCGCGTTATATGCTTTGGAAGTGGTTCGAGACTAGTTAGAGATATTGAAATTGGAGACGGAGTTCTTTGAAGTGCAAGGGTTACCTACTACTAATCTTAAGGGTGATTCCAAAATGGATGTCATAGAAGTACTATCTTCGGTTTGTTCATACCCTGAACAACTTGTATGAATGCTAGCATTGCACTGTTGCCTGGATGGTAGTGTTAGCATTCCAAGTGGGAATAGTAGGAGGAAAAGGTAAAAGCATAACCTCACAAGCCTCATAACACGGTAATGGCTAAAATAGGGGATGCCCGTAGAGCAATGTGGTGAGCTAACATTAGGAGCATTATTCCTCGATCTAGATTCAGTTTTATGGATTTTGGTGCATGCATGAGGCGACCGTGGGGAAATGTTTGCAGCCTCGGTGCCTGAGGGGTGATGTAATCTGGTATGTCATGTTAAAGGGGTAGCTGGCTCTGCCTTGACAAAGGGTCTATGTGTGGCCCTTGGGTAAATTTGGTCTAAAGGTGTACTGTATGGAAGGTGGTCCTTTACCTTGCCGTGTTAGAATTCATTCTCCAACATGTGCCCTTACAGATTTAGTTGTATACCTATTATGCTAGATGTAATTAATGTAACCATTTCAACTATGATCAATATTTCTTTTAAACCCTAGACATTATTATAATATCACAAGGTTTTCTATAAAATGGTTTGGTTATCGTAGGGTAAAAACCCATTTGTGTTTATGTGCGGCATGGTCTTATGAGATACCTTTATTTTGAAATATTTTATAATATTAAAAATCCATTTTATTGTGTTTCTCACCCTGGTTTACCAGACTGATCCGGGTGTTATTTTCTTATAATGCTCGGGTCAACCCGAGAATATTTTCTAGATTTAGCTGGACACTTCAGAGCTTCAAGAGACGAGCTAGATCCTCCAAGATGTTTTTCGTATTTTTATCTTCTATTGTTTGTTCTTATATGTATTCATTGAAAATTGTAAAGATAGGTTGTTATAACTGTCCAAGCTGATGATATGTTAGTTTTGCTATGATGATAGTATGTATATTAAACTTCTTTTCTCTTTATAAAAGCCTATGTATATTTTATATTACTCGTAATTGGGAGATTCTGTTTTGTCTTTTCTTTCTTTCACCCAAACGGTCTGTCTTTTCGGCACTTGTATATTCGGCATGTGAATATCGTGGATGTATTAGTATCGACTTCCAAGGATCGAAAAGGCGGGTTGTTATAGTCCAATACCCATCAAATATATATATCAAATCAATTGTCTTGACAAGTCAAATCAATGATAAGTGGTTGTTTGTCATAAAAATGCTTAGAACAATGGAAAGTCACGACCAAAGCTTCCAATCATAGAATGGAGGTTCAAAATTTGGGTTTTTGATTGGTGACGAATTTGGGGATGGCATTGACACAGATCGAAATCTCTCGTCGATATGAGTTCAATGGTGGGTTGAATTGCATGAAATGATATTAGAGGGGATCAAAAATCACAATTAAAGATGATGGAGACTTCGCTTTTGAAGGCCGATTAGCAGCAAATAGTGGAGTTAGGCAGCTGTGAACGATAGAGGTGGAGGAGAGCTTCATATTGGTGGTGGTCACACAACTTATTATTGTCAAAGTTGGATGAATTTGAATGGTCAAAGACGAAGGTGGGAAGCGGCTGGAATTGAGAAAGATGGTAACTTTTGAATTTAGCCTATGTACTTTACATAATTATAAATTAAACCCTATATCTTTTATTCGCAGTAACTTTTGCATACAATATCTGTTTCATATGCTGTTTGTTTCTTTCGATTCAAGATGAAATTCTAAAAAATTTGCCTTGTGGTTTTTGGCTTTTGGAGCTGTTTGTAAAGCACATCAGTAAGATTAAACCATCATAATTATTTATATTTTAAAAATATTAAATAAGTATCTATTAATGAAAATATAGATTTATTAACATATACCATGATCTTTTAGTGGTTGTTGTTTATTGCAGTGTTATGATGTTTGTGCATTATGATTTGATTGTTCACTGTTAATAATTTTATTATGAAGTGATTGACATTTTATTTTAATTAGTTACTGATTTAAAATGAAAATATATAATTAATAGAAAACTGGTAAAATTGTGTAATTTTAGAAGAAAAGATTATTTTCAAATTTTTAGTGATATTTGTAAATAATAGTGATTTAACAATTTATTATTATTTATAAACTAAGGTGGGATTCAATAAATAATAATGTGATTTTTGTGAAGACTATATTGTTTTAAGCAAATAACAATATAATTACTTTCATGAAGTTTATCGAAAAATATTATTAATAGAATTTGAGTAATAACAATAAGAGAATTATAGGAATAGTAATAGTAATAATAAGACTCGTTTTTAAAGTATTTTAGATTAAGTTATTACTATTTTTAGGTAAATAACAACAAAAAGGAGTTTTGGGATCTGTAACGACCCGTATTTTTAATTATTTTAAATTATTAAATTTTATATGATTATTGAATAAAAATGGTTAGAAATTTAATGATTTATTAATGTAGTTTATCTAATATGAACTTGAATAAAATTTGAAATAACCAATTTCGAAGATTTAGACTATTACTAGTATTAAAAAATGAAATTATATACATTTAAGGTGTTTATAATCAATAGCTGGAATTGAATAATAAATGTTGAATTATTTAGATGAAAATAAAATAATTGTTGATAACTAAAATCCATTTGAAATTAATGATTTATTAATATCGATTTATTGGATAATTAAATTGTTTAAATTTAATATTGGAATTATTTAAATAATTGAATTTTGAATTTAATACGAATGAAATGATATCGAAAGTTGATACAAATTTTATTTAAACAAGAATGAAGACCGTTTACTTTTAAAATTTAATTTAAAAGTGAATAAATAGAAATTGAAAATTTTATATTTTAATTAACGTGGAAAAATAGCCATTTTGGCTAATGTCTCGGTTTTCGACGAAACTAGTTTCATCGGATCTATAATAGTGGCCTATTGTAGGATTTCAAGTTTCATAGCGATCAGACTTATCATTTGGTCGTGCGAGCTTGAAATGCGTAGAAATTAATATAAGGAATTCGATTAAAATTATTCGATTTTGAAAATCTATCTTCTGCATACGATCGAATTAGGCCACGAGGCTAGATCCATTGTGTTCGAAATAAGGGTTAACATATAGAACGCCAGGCGGCACGTTTCGTTTGGAGTTCGGAATTTCGCGGGTTGATCGGGCAAGATATTTTCTAATTAAATTATATATTTTCTTCCCTCATCCAACATTTTGTACGAGGCCGCCCACAAGTTTGTCTACCCCGTACTTCATTTTTCCCCTCTTCTCTCGTATCAGCAGATCGGTAAAAAATAAAGAAGAAGAAAAAAAACAAAACAACGCGATCAAATCGCGTTCGACTGGGATGGCAGCGGTGCCTGGGCGCATGCACGAGAGGCCGCTCGAGGCGATGGCGGGCTAGGGAGGAGCAAGCTGATTTTGCGTTCGTGTTGGGCTTTAGGGTTTTTGTCGCGCATTATTTCGCACGCGTGCATCGCTCGGACGAGCTAGGCTGCAGGCGTTCGTCGATCGCCTAAATAAAATGATATCGCGACTAGAAGAAGAGGGAAGGCGAAACTGTGTTTGCGAGAGAGGGAGGGACACACGTGAACTCGAGCAGATAGGAAGAAGGGCTGTAAGGTTTTTTTAGTTAATTATTTTCGTTAATTAAAATTTAATTTTTCCAAATGTTTTAAATTGCATATATTTTTCGTACGAGGTCCGTTTTGGACGAAACGAATGGCGTTGGAATAGTATCGACATCGTCTACAACATGGAGTGGAAGTGGAATTTATTTGAAGCTGAAATATTTTCAGTTTCAAATAAAAGGTGAGTATTTTATAACGGTCACAACGTACTACAGCAATTTTTATGTTAGTTAAATTGAAATCTTGAAGTGATTTAAATTTATTGACTTTTGTTTGGTAATTTTTAATGACCCGGAATTTTTGTCGTCTTAAGTTTTGAGTATTAATTTTTAATATTCAATAACACGATCTTTTAATCAAAATAACAATCCCCGTTAAATAACAGATGTCAATAGTAATATAGTTTTAAACCAAGATAATAATGTGAATTTTTCCATATTTTATTTATAAAATAGAAAATTGATTAAAATGGAATTTCTTATATATATTATAACAATAGAATTTATATATAACAACAATAGAATTCATATATAAAAAAGCAAACAAATTCAAGTTAATATAAAAATGAATTGAAATAAATCCACGAAAAAAAGAAATGAATATGGCATATGAAAATATATTGTTGTATAAATAGAAAGAGTTTTAAAATTTGGGATTTTCTTATATATATACATATAAGTTTAAGAAAGAAGAATGAATATATATAAGTTCAAAAAGGAAAATATAGCACTTATAAACAAATAAATATAGTATATTAAAACAATATATATATATTTATAAGGTAAGTGTAAAAGAAGAAATATATATGATAATATTATATTGTAGAAGTGAGAAGATTTAACAAAGTTATTTTTAATATGAATTTTTTTAGAAGTGTTAATAAAATATGTTATCTTATTAAAAATGAAATAGCAAAATTTTTAGTGCCTTGAGTTATATATTTTAAATAAGAATAATATAAATATGAAGACTTAAATTGTTTATTTCGAAATCACTTTGCAAATTGTTTTCAAAATATATAATGGAAGCATGTTTAAATCAAAAGAAAGTTTAACTAAGTAAATAGAAGAGAAAATGACCAAAAGTAAATCAAGTAAAAGTAAAACAAAATATTACAAGTAAAAATGGAAATATATATATATATATATATATATATATATATATACATATGCTTTGCCTGGTCAAAAAGAGAAAGGGAAAAAACATTCATCTTAATTTCATTACAACCTCAAACCAAAATATCAACTTAAGTCACCAAAATTCATGTCAATCCATCACAAAACATTGTACAGGTCTGAAAATATTTTGAGCCCAAAATCTGGTATGTATTCATCATTTCTTTTATATGAACATGTATACATATAGGCTTGTGTGTGTAGCTTCAGTTTTGTAAAAACTGTAAAGTAAAAAGACTCTGTAAACAAAAAAGAAAAAAAGAGAGAAGCACACCGTTCTTTCAAAATTCAAAGGCAAGGCAACATTTTCAAGTTTTCAGATCATTAACTAAGATGCAACCAGAAGGCTTCAAAAGATTTCAACCATGTTTAAGGTGAGAGTTTTAAATAGAAAATGCCTGGAAGTGTTTAAAATATTACTCTGTTATATTTAAATGTGGGGAAGAAATACATACCTGCCCGATCTTTCAAAATCCTAGTCTCCAAATCTAGTTCGAATTGGCTAATGATGTAAACTAGTTAATTGTATGTTTTTGAGTCAAGATTACACTAAAAATTGTTTGAAGCTCCATCATGTTATATGTTGATAGAAGTTTTGAATTTACATTAAGCAAACATGGTTTTGGCAAATTTCAACATTCTTAAATCATTGATTCATGTATGTAATCATGATTGTCTGGTGAAAATTGCTTGGTTTGCTTGGTTTAGTGAAGATTTCATGATTTTAATAGCTTGGTTTAAGACAAATCGAGAAATGATCAAAATTTGGTTAAAAATTAATTTCCGGCAATCTAGGCGACGAGGGGTGGTGCGGTTGGTTCGAGGAGGAGCGTTGTGGCGAGGCCGAGGGGTTCACTGTAACGATTGAGATCTTTCGACGCTCGAAAGTCGACATTAATACGTCCACTGTATCAAATGTCGCACAATCGAATGCCGGAAAACCGAACCATTAGGGTTAAAAAGAAGAGGTAGAAGAGGACAGAAGAAAAGAAAGAACAGAAAAACAAAAATAGAAACAATAACAGAATCTCACATTCGAAGCGGAACAATATATAGTAGATGAATGAATAATCTTTAAAACAAAAGACTATATCAGTTTATACATTACATCATATCATCAGAGTTTACAACAATACACATCACCGGACAGTTATGTAAACTTGTCCACATACATAATACACAGCAGAATAAATAAATAAGTACGAGTGTACGTCTCGCCATCCTGCTTATCTCCAAAGCTCCAGAATATCCAGAATATCCTGATAACATAACTCTAGGCTGCCCGTATGGAAAATTATGGGCACCCAGAGTTTAGAAAGGGAACAATAAACTCCGAGTCAGTCATGGTGACTGGTGTGAGATCATAAAACAGTTATTTTCACAAAGAAAATAAAATTAATTCGCAATGCTTTTGGAAAATGAAACTACCATAAGGCCTCCCGCCACACACACAATGCAAATGCAGAATTGGAGGAGATTTCTCCTTATGATAGTCAAAGATGCTTACTACGAAAGATCAGTTGATATTATTATTAATGTCTAGTGTGGAAAACATTTGGAAAGTATAATATAAATCTTAGCCAGCATACAACCATTATTGTATGCCTACTATAGCTACCATCTAAACAGTGGTGACTACCATAAGTAAATGGAAGGTTCTACAACTAAAACCGTACCGGGTTCGTATTAGGAATTGGATTTCCAACAAATGGTCAGGGTCAGGAACTTCCTACTGCCACATGGGTACGCCTCTGGATGGACGTCCCAAGAACTAACTAGCTCTCTGCCAACACAAGGCCGGGTTACCCCTTACACTAGGTAACTACTACACGAATATGCCACCCCCGGTCCTTTGGGACCTTTATCCAAGGGCCCTCGATCACAAAGAAACAATCACACAATAAATGAGATTGGAGCAACCACACAGGTAAATATCTGGGCTCTATACCATAATATCACCTTTTTCCAAAAGGAAATGACATACCCTGTAACGACCCGTATTTTTACAGATCGAAACATCGTAAAAATAGTTGTTATTAGACTGTTGGTATTGTTGAGTCATCCAGAGTTTAGGTCGACTAGAGATTAAGTCGTTTGGAAGTTAGGTCGTATGGTAGCTTAGGTCGTGGGGTAGGTTAGGTCGAGTGAACGACCTAAGGGATTGGAGCAACCTACAGAATTTGACGACTTAAGGGGAGTTGGCGACCTAAGGAGTTTGGCCGTATTGGGATTTAGGTCGTGAAGAAGGATAGGTCGTGGACGACCTAAGAAATAGGCGACTTAAGGAAGAATGGCGACTTAAGAGTTAGCGGCATAGGAAACTGGGTGAGTTAGCGACTTAAGAAATGGACGACCTAAGGAGTTGGCGACTTAAGGGATAGGTCGGTTGAGCGAATTAAGGAGTTGTTGTAGTTAGGTCGTGAGCGACCTAAGTGGTGCTGTGTTTAGTTAGGTCGTGAGCGACCTAAGTTTAGCAGTTACGAGTAGTTAGGTCGTTTGGTGTTAAGTCGCATATGTGTTAAGTCGTTGAGTCGCTATAGTATGATTAGTTAGGTCGTAGACGACCTATGATAGTACTGGGTATAGTTAGGTCGTGAGGTGTTAAGTTGTAACTCAGCTAAGTCGCGAAGATCGTTAGGTCGTATTCCAGTTAGGTCGCGACTTATGTTAGGTCGCGTGGATGCTTAAGTGGTTAGGTCATGTAGCGTTAAGTCGCTAGGTCGTGCGCATGTGTGTGTGGTTAAGTCGCGTGAAGGCTTAAGGGGTTAGGTCGCTGAGTGTTAGGTCGTGAGCGACCTAGGAGCGAGCTAAAGTTAGGTCGTGACTTGTCACTAAGTCGCGCCTAAATGTTAGATCGCGTGTGTGTGTGTGTTAGGTCGCGACCCTTGTTAGGTCGCTAAGCCGCATTTGTGTGTTAGGTCGTTGGGTCTGTAGGTCGCACAGAGCTGTTAGGTCGTTAGGTGTTAGGTCGGAGGATTTGTTAGGTCATGGACGACCTAAGGGGGCGGACGACCTAAGGGAATTTCTGCCTATAAATACACGGGTTCTACTTCATTTTTGGGATCCGGATTTTGAAGCGACGAAGTGCTGCTATTTTGAGAGCTCGAGTTCTACACTTCTTCACTTCTTTTCTCCACTCTAATCTTGTGATTCCTTCCATCCAAATCGAAGATCAAATCGAAGATCCAAGAGCTTAGATTGAAGATCTTCATCCATCGAAGAGAGATTTCATCGTTTGAAGTGGAGTTTTGATAGATCGAGTTAGATTCTTCGCTGTCCAGATCTGAAGTGTGTTGCTTTTGAGGTTTTTAGGTGATTTGGTGAGTGGTGGTTATCTCTCACACGGATCCAAAGGAGTAAATCGGATTGATGGCTTGATTTGGTGTTAAAATAGTGATTTCCATGCATTTTCATAAACTTAAGTATAGATCTATTGTTCATGATGATTTGGCATTCATTTTACTACATGTTAACCTATGCAAGTTCATTCATCAAGTTGTAGAGATATTTGCTCATAATTCATGCTTGTTAGATTTGGACTCTTTATTTACAGAATTGCCATTATTGTTATAATTGTTAATTAGATCATATTTGAATGCTTGATTACTTGGATTAATGATTGACTTGATTGATTGTTATGTATTAGTTGATTGATGATTTGATTTAGACAAGATGGTCGAAGATGATTCAAAAGCTAAGGGAAAGGCTCTTGAATTGGAAAAGCTGCTCGTGGCATATGTAGCGGATGATGAAGCTCATATGGATAGATTTGATGATGATGATGTTGAGATGAGGCTTTGCTATGATGAGATAAAGCAAGGCATGATATGAGATAGCCTTGGTTTAATCCAGACGGGATCACTCCAAGCATGTTGATGACTCGGTGAAATGGTTCGAGTTAGAGGATAATGGTTTGCTCGAGAGGCGCTTGAGCTAGTATGGAAATAGTCGTCGAGGAGGATGACTAGAAGGCTGAGATTTCATCGTTGTTGAAGGTTCTAGCAGGCTCAAAGCAAGAGTACGTTGGGCAGATTCGATAGTCCCTAAAGACTATGATTGTAGTCGAGTACTCTGGGCAGATTTGATAGTCCTAGGCACGGGCTGCGACGACGTGCGGAGTTATGTCTAGAATCGGGGTTACCATTAACCCTTGACGGACGGTTGAAAGAATGTGCCGGTCATTCAATTAACGGTGGTATCGAAGCAATGATAACAGTGATAGCCAGAGTCATGGATGTTTGGTTGTATCGTCATTCGGTCTCAAGAGCGGTATTTTCTGGGTGCTTATCTGATCTTGGTTTAGGCCTTGGGGGTTTGTACTTGGAAAACACCGACCTTGACTCGAGTGATAATTGCTTTACTTTAAATGTCTGCTTTGCTATGTTTGCTTCTGCTTAGTGTGTGTCTGAGGGCTATCACTGTAGTAAGAGGTGGAGTGGGAGGGTTGGATTCCTATTCCTTTTTCCTTTATGCTCTTTTGGTATGTTGTTAGTTAATTTACCGCTCACTAAGACTGTTGTCTGACTCAAGGCTTTATGTTTAACTCTTATTGCCTTGGGCTGTTCATCCGCTTTGGGATGGGCAGATAGGTAGCAGGTGACAGGTGATGTTCTTAGTTTCCGACGATGCTGATGACGAAGACGAGCTGGAGGCTTGCATATTATTTTCTTACTATATGTACTGGATGTTCCGCTGCTTGTATATTCTTTGAGTGATATGTAGTGAGGCTTGATGTATTGACTATTCAGATGTTGTACCAAACTATTATGAAGTTTAATAGAGATTCTGTTCTGTAAAGCTTCACTATATATACTTTCTATTGTATTTTATCCATCCGCTGTGAGTTATACGATAGATTCTGCTGTTTTAACTTAAACTTGGCAATCGTTTATGGCTGCCTGGCACACTTTACAGCGCACTATTTCTATGTTCAGTGCAGGGGTCATGGGCGGTCGTCACATACCCTAAAGGGCGCGACCCTCATAACCTTGCCGCATCTTTCCTGTTTCGACCATTTCCGAGTTGTGAGGTCCGATGAGGTCTCGTCCACAAAGCTACGCTTTTTCACAAAGCCATGCTTTGATCAACAAATGATCAACGAATGATCATCAACACATAGCAACACTTAGGATGTCGCACTACCAAATTGGGAGTATATCACTGATAACCTTCAACTACATAACCTCTGAGCTCGTACGTCTCAGAGAAGGGTGTTAAGCTAAGTGAATAAATTCTCCACCACCAACAGAAATGTATTTGAAAGAAATCAGCTTTATATCTCAAAGTGTAATGTCAGACAAACAACCATACAAGTCTGTTCCGGGTTCGAACAGAACCGAAGGCACATCCAAAGAAGCCCTTGCAAATCCGGGAATTCACTAATCACGTCCGGACTTCCCATCATAAGAAGAGTGATATAAATCTCTATACCAGAGCAACTCGATGCAGAGACATTCGATAGGTTGTCCTTTCATTTTAGAAAATACCCGGTCTTCACACCGGTCTTCAATTACAATTCATAACGTCGTATCATTATTTGGAATGGATTATATGACACAATATCCTCTCCCGGCTTAACCGAATAATGAGCGCTTGTTTTAAAATAAATTCAAGTGCCATTTCAAAGGCAAACATTGATAGTCAGTGATTTAACTATCAACAACATTCACAACAATCAACCAATTTAAATAATTTTCCCAAATTATTAAATTTCAAATATCTTCGCAAGATATATATTTTCCACACTTCATCACTTTTAAAACAAATTTCAAATCACATTTCACCTTTCAACTTTTGAAAACAAATTTCAAATCACATTTCACCTTTCAACTTTTGAAAACAAATTTCAAATCAATTTCCTTACGCGGAATATATTTCCAAATATTTATTCATTCCCACTAGAAATCTGCCGAGTTCAAATACTTTATCTCCAAAATATTCCTTAAAATCCAATTTTAGAATTTCTTCATTTAAAGTTTAATACTACTTTGGACATATACTCGGCTTTTCAAGGAAAATACACTTCTATTTCAAAATGGTTCATTTAAACCAATTAAATAATCCTTATCGATTCATTTTAAATTTACGTTCCAAATCCGTAAATTTATTTCCACACTTTAAAAATAAATCAGTGTTTATTTTTAAACAAATTTCCCTTTCCTTTATAATTTCCCTTTTTGAATTCACATTCCCAAATATTCACTTTCAAACACCAAATCAATTTCAAATTGATTCTACCATTTATTTCAAATACCAAATCATTTTACAAATCGATTTCCAAATTTCTTTCAACACAAAATCCATTTTCATTCAAAACACCAATCAATTTTCATATTTATTTTTTAAATTATTTTTCAAATACCAAGCCAATTATCAAATTGATTTCTAGAAATTTATCACCTTTTTAAATAAACCCCTTTATTCTTTCCAATTTATTTAAAATTCCATTTTCAAGAAATTCTTCAACTTTTAAACAATATTATTCAAAACTCATTTATTAATATCCTTTCCCATATTTTGGAATTAATTCGATAAGATTTCAAAAATCAACTTTATGCTTTTAAATTCTTTCTTTTAAAATTCACCCAATTCTTTCAAAAGGAATTTACTTAAAATTTCCAACTTTAATTTCAAAAATCCAATTTATGTATTTCTGGTATCCAACGATACCAAAAATACATTCGGCTAAATTTTAGCCTTCACAAATTCAATCACAAATATAATCATTCACAGATTATAAATAACTTATCACACATCATATGAAACAAATTCATACAATATATATGAAACAAATTCATACAATTTGAGGAATCCAGTTGGATCCCTCCAACCTGTTTCCCTGCATCCACAGATGTTAGCACAATACCAATTCCACTTCGAGGTGGAATATCGCGGTATATGGGATTTATAAAATATCATCCGCTATTATGCGGCACATAGGGTCTCATCCGCTATATAATGCGGGAAATCAACAACTCCAAATATATATATATATATATATATATCCTACTATATCTAATATCACATCCAAACAGTCCATCAATAACTGAAAAACCAAATTTTCATTTGAGTGAGAAGATCTCACCTTTGCTTTTTATTTTGCAATCCATTTCCATTCCAGTTTCTTTTCTTTGCAATTTTGACCTTGTATAAACAATTTTACACAGTTGATTAATATTCGAAATGATTGAACAATTAATCTTCCATTTACTAAATTAAATTATTAATGATTCAATTTAACTTAATGATGAAATTTTAGCTAATATATTTTCTTCCTTTTGAAACTACATATACACTTATAGAATAGATTATAGATTTCAAAAATCTAACTTTTATAAATTTTCCAAACACTTCAAAAATTCCTATATACCTTCCAAAGTCTTTTCTAAATATAGTTTTCCTGTTTTATCTATACACATTTATTTAAAAGAACAGAATTAATTTATACCTTACAGTAGCAACTACTGTTATATTAATTAACTACTAAACATGATAATCAACAAAGAACGAAATACCTCACTCAGACTTCGCCGAGACCGCTCCTCCCTCATACAATAGCCGAGCTTATCACCATCTTGTCAACGTCGCTCCTCTATAGCCACGCGATCTGCAGCGTCAAGCATGAGAAAATGCTCGCCTTGCCAATCGCGATCGACCATCAAGGTCGCGACTTTTCCCCAAATCGAGCGTGTTCAAGATTCGACTGAATGAAGACTCGCGGCTTCCCTTCGAATGATCGCCGCAATTATTTAATAATGATTTAAGATTAATTATTTTGTGATTCCTAAAAGTTATTTAAAAGAATTTAATTATTGTTTTTCAAAGTTATTTAATTATTTAAAATCTTTAAGTTATATTTTAATTATTTATTTAAGATTATTTTGTAGTAATTGGATTTAAAAGTTAATTTTTATTTAAGAGTTAATTGAATTTAAGATTATTTAAGATTATACAGAAGGGTGGATTGTTATGGGGTAAATAAGTAAAAGTGGAGAAATAAAAGAACAAAATAGAATCTTGCAGCGGAACGATGGAATATAAAAATCAAATAACAGTTCATGAAGCTGTTTTACAAAACATTTGATTATACTTATACAATACATATCAGAGTTACACATACCAGAGAATGATAATAAATGCAGCGGAATACAATGGTGTAGTGTAATATAATAAATAGTAGTAATAAAATCTTCGTCTTCGTCCTCCAGAAATAGGCCCTTCAAATCCTGAAATGCTCAAGCTGACCCGAGCGAATTGAAAAGACAAAACACTCGAGTCAGAACTAAAAGATCTTATGTAAGTTAAATTAATGAAATAAATATGAGTGTAAACGGCGTCAGAGATGTTTACGGGGTTTGACATCTCCTATCCAGTGTCTAACGTGAGTGCAGTAACTTAAGAAATGTTCGGGATTCACACCTCTTAAGGATCCGTTAAACTATCTACTATGAAGTAATATTCGCTATTATAATAATGTCTAATCAATATAGTATAATCATATAGAAAATAGCGTTAAGGGGATGGAGAACCTTAACGCGGTCGGATCTTAAAATCATAATCGTAGTAAAGCTCGATATGGTAGGTGACACGGCACAACTAGGCAATGCCAGGGTAGATATACCAATTACGCACACGGACTGATGGATACGCATAGCAGCCACTACCGTTCCACCTCGAACAACACTCCCAAATCAAGGGTGGCCACCAAAAATCACAAAGTAATAGAATGGTATCGAAGAAGTGTGTCCGATACGAGGTGCTACCTCACTGGTCCGAGATCGCTCCTGTTTTAGCCACCTTATGCCAACTCACGGGAGTTGGGTCCACGCATATACCTTAGGATCGTCGCCACCATCCTACTTCATTCTGGAACTCCACCGCGTACACAGTTGTCAAAGTGGTTTTTGGTATCGACAGAGAGTATGTCCATATCCGATCCTGGTCTCTTTAACAACCAATCGTTATTATAACACCGTGGTCATTTTAAAAAATATATATACTTTTAAAAACACAATCATTGCCCTTTTCAAAACATATTCTTTATTTCGAAATAGTATATACATCAAAAACCAAAATATTATTGCCATTTCAAACCATATCCTTTACTTCAAAATAGTATATACTTTAAAACCAAATTATTATTGCTATTTCAAAACATATCATTTACTTCAAAATAGTATATACTTAAAAACCAAATTCAATAATATATCATTTAAATAAAATCCAAATTTTCAATCACTATTCTTACTTTTAATTATAAAACTTGAAATATTCTTTAAAACCATCTTAAACCCAAATCACATAATGTAGTCATATTCTTAATCTCAAAATTTCAATCGGTTTCAAATCAATATATTTAAAGATAATTCTTAAATAAATTCTATTTCAAATAAATTCATTTTCAAACCATATTACTTTCAAAGTTATAACAATTTCGAAAACAAATACTTTGAAAAACAATAATACCTTAATTTAAATAAAACATTTCAATTTTGATATATTTTAAATCTTTAAATATTCCAAAATTCCCAACCAAATATGATAATCTTATATATACCTTAATTCAATTTACTATTATTTAGTTTAGAAATATTTATTTAATAAATTCAATATCACTTAAATAAAGCTCAAACTTGAAATATTCGTAAATCAAACTTAAAACATCATCAAGTCATACATAGCTTAAATTTTAGAATTTAACCATATATAAAATAATATTTATATAATATCAAAATTTAATATTTATTAAACCGTATATTTCTTTCCAAACCATAGAAAATCCCTTAAAATATTTTATATATAGACCACGGTGCCTGTATATAATTTTCTATCCTATGGTCAAGTGATACGGATATTTATCATTTCAATCCGCAATTTAAAATAAAATTACGGTTATATATCATTTCAAACCGCAATCTCGAATAAAATAAAAATGCATAATAACTTGCAGTTTATACAATATAAAATATAGCATCCATTCATCCAAATATCAATAAACAACCATTTATTACAATCATCATCCAATTTAAACAAAACATCAATATAAAGCATATAAAATATAACAGGCATCAACGAATAGTTTATATTCAATAAAAATTAATAACTATTCAACTGACAGTTTATATGCAATAATAAATAAATTCAACTGGCAAATTATATGCAATAATAAAATTAAATAACAATTTAATTTAACTAAATGCTATCTAACTGAGATGATGATTAAATATATGCCCAAACAATCATAGATAAATTTTAAATCACATCAAAATTTAATTTAACAAAAATAAGAAATCTTAGAAGTTGTGAGTGGGTTAAAACAATCACCTTTAAGATTTAAATCGAATTTAGATCCGATTTAAACCCAAAAATTTGACCGTCTCAGAATTCGTCCAAACCAGCGTCATCAAGTCCGAAATTTTAATACGATCCTAACAAAAGAAACCGCGCGTGAAACGGAGTTCGTATGTGAAAGATATAGCGATTATTGTGGTTGAATTTTAATTTTAAAATAAAATAAAAGAGAACACATTACCTCCTCCCCTTTGCCACGTCAGCAACAACAAGTCTCCCTCCAGATCCACGCAATGAACCTTACGCGCGTTCGAACCCAAGCTCCGCTCCCTTTGACCATCAAATTCGAAACCCAAATCACGATTTGCCGCCAATCCGACCGTCAATTCGCCTCCAAACTTCGCCGATGAACAACGTGCTAGCCCCTCTACAAAACCCAGAAAGGAATTTCCGATCAGACGCACCAGTCAAAAACGCCCAATTCAATTTTGACCGCGATTTCTGGTCAAACGATGCGTCGAATTGAAAAACGAATTACACCATTGAATTACGTTCGTCGAGAGCTTCAACATATATAAATTTGAGATTTTTCTGAGAACTTTGAATTTTTGACTTTGATTTTTGAAATGGATCTGGATCTGAAATTTTGTCTGCCATTGAGGAGGAGAAGGAGCTGAAGAAATTTTACGCGCAAACAAATGAGAATAGGCAAAGGCTTGGGTTTAGCGGGGATATTTATAGAGAAGGTTGAAAATAGAATAGATGGATAAAACAGGTGTACGCGCTAACGCCAACGTGGTCCAAAAAGCCCGTCCTGACCCCGGAACGAAATTGGGTCAACCCATATATCAAAATAGATGTTTTAAAATATTTTAAACAAAATGAAAAAAATTTCAAGTCCAAATTCCATCATATGAAGAAGTTATGCTAAAAACAATATTTTCCAAATTGATTTCAATTGCAATTATTTCAAGGCGTTTCGAGTCCGTACGATCAAACGACAAGTCCGATCGCTACGAAACTTGAAGTCCTACAATAAATCACCATTACGGATCCGATGAAACTAGTTTCGTCGAAATCCGAGTCAGTGGCCAAAATGGCTATTTTTCCATTAATTAAATAAATTAATAATTAATTAATTAAATCAAATTTCAATCTCAATTCTATAATTGAAATTTTTTATTACTTTTATAATTCTTAATCATCTACAAAATTTTTAACAAGTTTAGATATAAATTTAAAGTTGATTAATCTATCAATTGCAGGGTCAAATCTTCAATTTCATTATTTTCAAAATTATAAATAATTTCCAACAATTCTATCAAATTAAATAAATCAATGATTATTCCATTCATAAATTTCAAATATAAAATTGGATTCAAAAATCTATTTGAAATCCTTACATTCCTTCTTAATTAGCATAATACTTATATTTTTAAATTTCATAAATTTACAATTACTTCACTTATTATGGTTAAAACCCAAATAAATTGATAAAGCTTTATTTCCAATCCTTAAAACTCAATAAATTGTCCAATATGAATTACCTTAACATTACTTAAAATATTATCTTATTTAACATTACTTACAATTATTACTTTCATTTATATTAACAAAATGTTAAATTTAGATTTAATTACAATTTATTTCCAAAGTTTATTTAACACCTTACATAAACAAACCACCTATATTAATTGCATTTATAAGTTCATCACTTATCAAACCAGATTTATAATTCCATATTCAACGCTAACTTTATTTCATTTCATTAATATACGTCTATTTACATTTTAATTTGAATGAATATTACGTTTTTAAATGTGCACTTCTATCCATTGAACACATTAATTGAGGTTTTTAAATACTTTACATTCTATAAAATTCACAACATTAAATTTACATTCTATAAATTTCTTTACATACTTTACCTATTAATTTCTCAATTAACATAATTTGAACTTATTTCCCAATCCACCAATTACTACTAAAAAGAAATATACGCTACTATTAATTTACCTACACACTTCCGTTACTATATTAATAATCACTAAAGTAACGTTTATCATCCAAAACAGCATTATAATTACTTATCATTTAAATGAACTTTATTTCCAATCAATTCATTGACCAATTAATTAATTAACTTATAATAATTGTTATCATACCCTTAAAATTTACACTTAAGTTTATGTTATAATCAATTTATTTTATTTTTAATTCAAATTTTACGCTCGTTTTCTTCCATTTGATTTATAACTTAATATAGTACTTACATTAACCCATTTCATTCAACTTATACAAATCTAGCTTTGACTAACTTTATTGCCTAAGTTAAATAAATAAATTATTGCATTGGATAATTAAATGCTTATCTTTATAAGTTTTCATTCTCAAACAATATTTCCATTCTTATCTAAATTCCATTACACTATAGTATCAAATTTCAATTTCTTACAATAAACCCAATTATTAAAAATTTGCATACCAATTTATTGGTTTCAAATAAATAGATTGATTCAATTCAACTCTTTCATTAAGTCTATAATAATCAACAAAATATTTCATAGGTTCATTCTTAACATTCTTCATTAAAAATTATAAGGATTTTATTTCTTTTTAAATTTAATTACAAAATCTTATAAATTAACAAATTTAATTGTCAAAATTTACGGGTCGTTACAATTTGTTCAAATATTAATAATGTTTTAAGAATAATATATTATATAGTAAACTTTTATAAAAGAGTATTTTCCTAAATTAAATTTGGAAAATTTATATAGAAACCTTATAAGTATTATTTTGAGATAATTATTAAATAAAGTTTTCGGAAAGTAATGGTATACTTTTATGGCGGAAATCAGGAGGTAGAGATTGCTTGCAGTTAATTTTGGATTTCTTTGGGATAGAGACGTAATCATTGAGCTGCGGATCCATGGTTGATACCGCATGGTGCTTTCCATGTTTATTTTAAAAAGTTTTCAAGTATTTTGAAAGGAATGATTTGTGAATATACTTATTCCGGTGAGATAAGCATATACCTTTTGATAAAGAGATTAAATTTATTTAAATTTAAATTAAATAAGGCTTAGTGATTTCAGTGGGAAATGAAATCTTTGGTTGAATGATTGTTGGTTTGATAGTTAAATAACCTACTATCAAATCTGGACCAAAAACATAACTTTGGAAATATCTAGGAGAAACACGAGGATTATATGGTACAGTTACCATCGAAGGTGCTATACTGTACGTATAAAATCATTTTGTTCTTCTAGGACGATGATAAGGAAATCTGTCCACTAATGGTTAGGAGGTGATCTCCGATATTATTTTCGTCTGTTTATTCCTAAAGAACCAGGGTTGAGTTTACCGAAAATATCGAACGTTGTTTCGAAGAGATCGGGATTGCATAAGTTATCCGAAAACCACTTCGATCCAAAGAATACATTTCCGAAGTGAAGACAAGAGCATGGAATCGAAGATGGAGCACTGAAGTGCAAGGGCTAATCGCTACTAATCCTGAGGATGATTCTAAAATGGATGTAGTAGGAGTAGTGCCTTCTGTTTCGTTCAGACCCAGAACAGACTTGTATAGATGAATGCTTTCAGCACATTGTCATTGGAGGACAATGAGCATTCTAAGTGAAAATTCCTTAAAAAGATAATCGTAGCCTTAAGCCTCATCAACAGGAAGGACTGAAAATCAAGGGAGTTGCAGCAAGGATAAGTGGGTCGCACCCAATTACGGTATGTTATCACCTTTCTAGATACCCTCTGATATATTATAAATTATGGATATGGTGCATGGAAAAAGATTTCTCGATAAGGGTGGGAACACCTGGGGTGGTAGCATATTCGGTACTATTCAGGTTAAGGGTAGTGTGACATCCCGGAATTTTCGAGCAATATCAATTTAATAATCTGTATTAAATATTAAATTGATTTGCTGAAGCTTTGTAAATAAAATCTGGATTTATACTTTGTTTTAATAAATATTTAATTGGTAAATTTTATCTGTAAAATAAATTGGTTATTTTCTATTTATTAATGTATATATATTCGTATACATTGTAAATAGTTGAGTTCGTTTTACTGAATTAATAAATTATATTTTCGAAGTTATAATATATATATTTAAATAAATTGGAAATTTTGTTTTATTTAATATTAAACCTTGCAAGCTATTTATTTAATAAAAATATGGTTTTAATACATAAGATAAATGTTAAAAATAGTTTTAAAAACTTGTTTTTAGCTTAAGTTAGATTTAAAATTCATTATAAAAAGATTTATTTTGTTTTCTTTTAATATAGCAGATATAAAATATGGTTTGATATATGTATGTAAGTTTTATACCCTTTTGTCAAACGATAACTTTATATCTTTATAAAATCAGTAGTATATTATAAAAGACAGTTTCTTTTATTTAAATTTAATAAATGTATTATATTTAAAGTAATATTAATAAAATAAATATATATATGGAAATATAGGATTCTAGAGATAAGTCAAACATAGAAATAAAACAAAGTATACTAAAGACAACTTTTAATTGTTTTGTAAAATAGGAAGTAAGTAGTTTATAATAGGAAGATAATTTCTTTTGTAATTTATTTTAATTGATAAATTGTGTTACTTTTAAATGATATTAATAAATACACTATAAATATTTCAAATGACCTGTTAAAAATATCATTGCTTTACAATTTAAAAATATATTGAAATAAAAGAAATAACATTCTTTTACATTGATAAAATATTATATAAAATAAGTAATACTCATAAACATATATATAGGTAAGTAGAACAACTACAATAATTAGACAACAAATAAACTAAAAATAAATAACCTGTAAGCTTGTAAACTAGTAAGTGAAACAGTAGCATATACTTAAGATTTAAAGCAAACAAATTACAACATACATTCAGGTATGTACAAATTAGAACGTAGGCTTGTAAAAGAAGACAACTGAAATAAATGCCGTATCTATAGCACACCCTGATATATCTATCAGCCACTAGAACAAAAATAAGTATATATGTAAGCTCGAATAAGAAAGTGAATAACCAGGGAAGCTTGCATGAAAAGCTAGGAGTATAAGTGAACAAGAAAGAAATAAAATTATAAACAATATAGTATTGTACAACAACATTTAATGCCAGCCACCATAATCTCATATCAGCCTCCATTAACAAAAGAAAATCTACACTGCCGAATTTAGGCAAGAAATATCACTGCAAATTGTACAAATGTTGATATCATGTCTTCTTCCTTTTCCATATATCCCTGTCTGTTTTCTTCATATATCATCTTTCCATGCCAGTTCGAATTAAGCAAAAATGAAATGAAGCTTTCATTTTAAACCTGAAACAAGATTCAACAAACAACAACATGTCAATATTGAGAAGCAAAGAAAAGGATTTTAGCTTGTACTCAAGCCTGTTCAAATGATCAGAGCTCTGCTCTTATTAAAATGGTGAGTAACAATTTACTTTAAAAATTTAAAAATGTTTAAATCCTTGCAAGCTCATTAAGATATGTGTGTGGATGTGCATATATAGTTATCTATATATATATGGAAGCTGGGACATGTTATTTATGCTGTTTGTTTAAAATCTTCTCTGTTCTTAGTTCAAAACTCAGGCCTGTTGGTTTCAAAAATCATTCACTCTTTCCCTAGTTGATAATTTAACCTCAAATTCAAACGAAAGATGTTCGTATCATCATAAACTAAGTTTATAAATTTAGTTAAGATTAAACTACTTAGAAATTATCACTGGAACCCAAATTGCTGAACAAACTAAATTTTTGTCAAATTTCGAACCTTACGAAATGGTGATTCATAAGTATAACTGGAATGCGTAACTAAAATGATGATTTTTGAGATAGGTAGCGTGATTTTTAGCGGGATGGTTTGGTAGCAGTTCGAGGTCGAACGGAGACGGTATTTTTACCCATTTCCGGCGATGTGATGGTTTATGGAGGTCGAGTTGCCTCGTGGTGACAGAGGGGCCTAGGGTGGTCACTGGAAAAATGCCGTGAGGGTCGACCGATGGCCATGGTGGTGGCAGAAGGCAAACGAAGGCTGGTGACCTAAATCTTTGATGGCCGGAGTTTTCGTTTCGCGCATCGTCAGCAGTGGATCGAGCGCCACGTGGGTTTGAGAGAAGGAAGAGGAAGGGTGGACGAGTTGATGGCCGGAGTTGGGTAGCCGCTGGTGATCGGAGCGTTGAACACTGGGTGATGACAGGTTTTGGGTGATGTGTCTTCGAATGTTTCCAGGTTCGAAGGTATTGCTCGAATTCGATTTCGAGGGGATGGAGAGTTGTCGAGGGTCGTGGGCTGATCGGAGGACGATCGTCGACTTGGGTGGCGGAGCCGCGTTGACCGGAGGTGGTCAGAGGCTATGTGCACGTGCACAGTGATTCGTTTCTGGTGAGGCTGTGTTTTGGAGGGGTGAATATGCTCGGAATTCACTCGAGTATTTCTAGTTTTTACTCGAAGATGGGAGATGGAAGACTCGAAGAATTTAAATACTGGCTCGAGTAAGTAGTTTTCTGGTTTGTTTAAACCTGACAGTTTCCTGTTTTAAATTTAAACAAATTCTTATTTCTTTTAAGAAAACAAGGCAAGATTTAAACTAAGGTTGAAGCAAATTTAAAATATGAATCCCAAACAAATCTGAATTCTAGTTTCACATTATATCAAAGTAAATGTTTTAAACAACTTAAGGTTTGTACAGTATTTTATAAAGTGATTGGAAATTTGGGAAAGAGATTTAAAAACAAGATTTTTAATGTTAGTTTAAATTTTAAATTGTAAACCTGAATTCCAATTTGAATTGAAATCTTAGGATTTTGAAAGGAAATAAGTTAAATTTAAATTGTTTTAAATTATTTTAAAAATAATTAAATGATTTGGATTTAAGTGAAGCTAAAATGTAAGTAAGCTTTAGAGTTTTGAGTTTAAATCTAAAATAACATATTCAAGGTATATTACAGATCTTAAATTTAATGAATGTAAGTGAAATATGAAGATGAAATATAGGTGAAATTTTAAGTAGTTTTGAAACAGAGTATTTTAAAATACTCTAAATAAGTAAGAAATATTTTCTTAAAATTAAGTTAGAAACTAAGAATTTGGATTCATTTGAAATATTAAGTTAATGTAAATGGGTAGTTCATTAATTAATTAATTAATGATATGAATGATTAATTTGTAATCAATGGCTATAATTGAATGTAATAAGGAAATAGTTATTGATTATGGAAATAATTAGCAATAATTACATATTGAGAATAATTAGGGAAAAGTGATTTAATAATCACTTAAGGTATAAATTGAAATTGATTTATTTGATTGTTTTAAATTTCGAGAAATTAATTAATTAAAGAAATTAAAGATTTATTAATAATGGAATTAATTATTGATTAAGTAATTAATTAAAAGAGAAATCAAGATTTAATTAATGATCGAATGATAAATCACTTATTAAATAAATGGAGCAGATTGATTTAATTTGAGTTAAATCATTGGATTAATCACTCGATGATTGATGTAAAATTATTTGGAGAAGTAATTGATGAGAAATTACTGAAGGTAATCAATTGGATGAAGTTGTTGATAAAAGTAATTGCAGTATAATTACTTGAAGTTAATCGAGGGATTTATCGAGTATTGTTGAAGAGTAATTAATTCAGGGAAGTTGATTACTGTATGAATTAAATCAGAAATGATTAATATTATGTGATTTGAAGATTAAGTTTTTTTTAAATAATTAATTAATAAAATAATTAATTAAAGATCATTAATTATTATAATTAATGGTATAATTAGAATTGATTTATTTTGGCTAATAAATCAATAAGGTAATTGAATATAATAAAATCAATATAAATATAATTTATTTAGGGATTTACTCAAAAGATTTTTCTCTGTAAATAAATTAAAAGAAATTACTGGAATATAAGTAAAGTTAAATTAATCAAAGATGATTGATTTGGGATATTAAGTAACTGATGATTGATAAATTGATTAATGGATAAGTAGGCAAGATTTGATGAAGTAATTAATTTAATTTACTTTAAATTAATTAAAGAGGTAATAATTAATTTAATTCATTTTAAATTAATTATTGTATGATGATTTAATCCTTGCTTATATATGGATGATATTTACTTTTGAATGGTTTAATATCCCTGATATGAGATAATTGATGTTATATGATTAATGTTTGGTTGAAGTAAGATAATTATCTATTACGATGATAATATGAATTATCTATTGCGATGATCTTGTTGATTATCTATTGTGATGTTGTGAATTATCTATCTGTGTTGATATAGATAATGTATTGAAATTGTTTTAAACCTTTAAAACAACTTGGCCTTAAAAGACACGGTTTGGATTTCGATGAGACCGGGATCGGGTTTCCTTATACCGGGATTCCAGGTCTGGAGACCCAAATACCACATCGATCCAAATAACGTTAGGTCGTGAAATTCAAATGGAGCAAGTGAAGACTCGAGGTATAAGAACTATATGTCAGTATAACTCTGTGGGTGATTCCGTAATGAGTTTGACGGTGATAGTACTTATAGATTCGAGATGGTGATTCAGAATGCAAGGGTTATTGTCGTTAACTCTGAGGGTGATTCCAAAACGAGTGTAACGAGATAATGCCTTCGGTTTCGTTCGAACCCGGAACGAACTTGTATGGATTGGATGCTTTCAAAACATCGCCAGGTGGACGATGAGCATTCTAAGTGATGAATTCTATAAAGGTAATCGTGACCTCAAGCCTCATCAACCGGGAATGGCTAAAACAGGGGAGGTGCAGCAAAGCTTCGTGGATAGCTCCCACTTGAGAGTAGGATATACCCCTGTCTAGAGGTTCCTTTTTATTTCGGTAGTGGCAGTTGGTCTGTAGCCATCTGCGGGGTTATTCTATTTGGAACTGTTCAGTAAGGAACGGGTCCGGCTTTGTGTTGCAGGGGAGCGGGCGTACTCCTCGGTACGGTGATCTAGGCCACGTACTGTGACGGGCGGTACCCCAGTAGCCCAGCCATTGATGGAAATCCAATTTCCCTACGTGACTCTACGGTTTTGATTGTATTACCCACGTTGTGGCTAGTATGCTGGAATTTAATAGATGTAACAATTTCAGCTATTTTCTATTTACTTGAAAACCCTAGACACTATTATAATATCACTGGATTTCCTATCAAATGTTTTGGTTAGCATAAGGTAAAAACTTTTCCATGTTTATGTGTGGGAAGTCTTACGTGATACCTTTGTTTCAAATGATTTTCAAAAGTTAAGCAACTTTAACCTGTTACTCATACCAGACCCATGTCTGACCCGAAGTTTATTTCTGTTTTTCATAAACTCTCGGGTACCCAAATTTTTACGGGTAGTCAAGGGATTCAGGTTAGCTTTGACGAGTTCTGGAGGAGCAATGGAGCAGGAGGCTTCAGCGTATAGATATATATATTGGTTCCGCTGTGTTAGAGTTTATTCTGTATTTCCGCTGTGTTGTATTTCTGTGATGTGTGAGTTGTATTAACTAGACAGGTGTTTATAACTGTCTAGTATGTGTTGTATTATCTGTGTAACTCTGATGTATATGATATTATGTATTATATTATGTGATATATTATATTTTATTCATTCCGCTGTTGAGATTCTGTTGTTGTTTCTTCTTCTTTTCTTTCTTTTCTACTTTCTCACCTCTTTCTTTTCTTCAAAACGATACGTCTTCCTGGGCGTAAGGAAGTCGGGTCGTCACAGTTGGTATCAGAGCATTAGGTTGAGCGAGTACCTAGGCTCTGGAGTGGTGTCTATCCGGAGAGAGCGTATTTGTAATTTTTATCTATATGTATATATATTTATCTATTTCTACCTGTCGGTTGGGTTACCTGTTCGGGTTTTCCAATCAGTTATAAAGGTAGATAGGATAGTGGTGTGTGTAACACAACTACCAATGGTTGAATTTGTTGAGATTGGAAGTGTATCTATCGAGACGGTATTGGGTCTGCTGTCCTTCTCAAGTGAGCTTTGTTATGGTGTAAGGATTTCACCGAGTCTCTGAAGGCAATCTGTTTAGATTCGGAGATCATCTTGAGATGTATAGTTGGATGAGTAGATTTTGGATTCTATCAGTTGAGCAGAAACTAGAAAGGTTATCTTGGTAGCTCAGGAAGGAGTAGTTGTATGTGGAGATGCAGTAACTATGTCTTGTTTTCGAGGATGTTTCTCAAAAAGCTTTGGATATGGAACTGTAACTGCATCAGTGCTGAGGCTGAGTGCAGCTGGGGTTGGTGTTTGGCTTTGAGGCCGAGTTTCTCGAGGAATTTTGGGTTAGGATATCTTGGACATCTGTGATAGCATGCAGCTCAGACTGTTCTGTGGACTAGCGAGGAGGTCTTCTGTCAGTAGTTTCTAATGATGAAGTTCAGGGGCAGCTTGGTGGATCCATTTTCTTCAATGGATTGATTTCATAAGTTTAAGCTGTTCTGATTTGTAAAGAAGAGACAGTTTTCTTTGGATATTAGACTGGGTTGATCGCAAAGGTGATTTGCGATAGTTGAGTGTTCTCTGGGGTTGTCAGAGATCTTTCCGGATGTCTTTTTGAAGGGACAGAGGTTTGCCTTAGCATCTGGAGCTGAGTATTCTCTTGTGTTTTCGAAGAATTTTGTCAACATTGGGAGATTGAGTGGTATCGACTGGATTCCAGGAGAGGTACCGAGGGTCCAGCTAGTTGAGGATGATTTCTAGGGAGAGTTTTGGTAAAGCAGATCAAGCTACCGTGGAATTTCTGAGTTTCTCTTTTTGGATCAGTTGAACCATATTCCCAGGATGGTTGGAAAGACCAGTTGTGATCGCTGGCCGAAGGTTGCAAAGCCTAGGTCCGTCACATTTGGTATCAGTGGAAGTTGTGCTTATGTGCGTCATCGGCATTTTCATCTACCCATATCAGAGTTGTGCAGCGGAAGCAGTTGGAAGTGCATCTGCTGATCTTTTGAAAGGAGAAGTTGTTTTCTACTGATGATAGTAGTGAGGTGTTCATGATTTTGGGTTGATCATTCTACTGGATTGTTTTGGATTCAGATTGTTCTGAGAGGCATCAGGGGAGATTGAGCTGATCAATAGGGATGTAGGCAGCTCTGGACCGTCTGAAGAGTTTGGTGGATAAGAGACGGGAGAATTTGGATTTAAAAGTCGGAGATTTGATTTTGATAAATTTTCTCTAATTCAAAGGAGCTCTATAATTGGGTAAGTCTGGGAAACTAGCTCCGAGATGTTCTGTATCTTCTCTATGTTCAGGAAAGGTTAAGTGTTGATCTTCTGGAGTGAATTGCCAGTTTGGATATCTGGGATTCGATGTGTTTCACGTATATCTGAGGGAGTACGTGTATAATCTATCTCTGGGTATAGAACCAGCAGTTCAGAGAGTTTTGATGACTGAGTCAGACGTGTCTGTAGTCTAATATCTGTCTAGTTTTGCTGATCTAGATGAGTGGTAGCTCTATAGCTTAGTAGTATGAACTGTTTGGATTCTGTAGGGCGAGTAACCCGGTATTTATACTCGAGGAAACTCGAGAGAGTTCTATCCAGAATTTTATCTGGCTAGTTAAATTTTTTTGATTGGTTGCTATGATTGCTTGCATATGATTGATATAAACTTGTGTTTTAAAACTAAATCTTCAATTAGATTATTAAATTACCTTTGCTTTAAATTTCGGGGACGAAATTATTTTAAGGGGGGAGGAATGTGACATCCCGGAATTTTCGAGCAATATCAATTTAATAATCTGTATTAAATATTAAATTGATTTGCTGAAGCGTTGTAAATAAAATCTGGATTTATACTTTGTTTTAATAAATATTTAATTGGTAAATTTTATCTGTAAAATAAATTGGTTATTTTCTATTTATTAATGTATATATATTCGTATACATTGTAAATAGTTGAGTTCGTTTTACTGAATTAATAAATTATATTTTCGAAGTTATAATATATATATTTAAATAAATTGGAAATTTTGTTTTATTTAATATTAAACCTTGCAAGCTATTTATTTAATAAAAATATGGTTTTAATACATAAGATAAATGTTAAAAATAGTTTTAAAAACTTGTTTTTAGCTTAAGTTAGATTTAAAATTCATTATAAAAAGATTTATTTTGTTTTCTTTTAATATAGCAGATATAAAAGTATGGTTTGATATATGTATGTAAGTTTTATACCCTTTTGTCAAACGATAACTTTATATCTTTATAAAATCAGTAGTATATTATAAAAGACAGTTTCTTTTATTTAAATTTAATAAATGTATTATATTTAAAGTAATATTAATAAAATAAATATATATATGGAAATATAGGATTCTAGAGATGTCAAACATAGAAATAAAACAAAGTATACTAAAGACAACTTTTAATTGTTTTGTAAAATAGGAAGTAAGTAGTTTATAATAGGAAGATAATTTCTTTTGTAATTTATTTTAATTGATAAATTGTGTTACTTTTAAATGATATTAATAAATACACTATAAATATTTCAAATGACCTGTTAAAAATATCATTGCTTTACAATTTAAAAATATATTGAAATAAAAGAAATAACATTCTTTTACATTGATAAAATATTATATAAAATAAGTAATACTCATAAACATATATATAGGTAAGTAGAACAACTACAATAATTAGACAACAAATAAACTAAAAATAAATAACCTGTAAGCTTGTAAACTAGTAAGTGAAACAGTAGCATATACTTAAGATTTAAAGCAAACAAATTACAACATACATTCAGGTATGTACAAATTAGAACGTAGGCTTGTAAAAGAAGACAACTGAAATAAATGCCGTATCTATAGCACACCCTGATATATCTATCAGCCACTAGAACAAAAATAAGTATATATGTAAGCTCGAATAAGAAAGTGAATAACCAGGGAAGCTTGCATGAAAAGCTAGGAGTATAAGTGAACAAGAAAGAAATAAAATTATAAACAATATAGTATTGTACAACAACATTTAATGCCAGCCACCATAATCTCATATCAGCCTCCATTAACAAAAGAAAATCTACACTGCCGAATTTAGGCAAGAAATATCACTGCAAATTGTACAAATGTTGATATCATGTCTTCTTCCTTTTCCATATATCCCTGTCTGTTTTCTTCATATATCATCTTTCCATGCCAGTTCGAATTAAGCAAAAATGAAATGAAGCTTTCATTTTAAACCTGAAACAAGATTCAACAAACAACAACATGTCAATATTGAGAAGCAAAGAAAAGGATTTTAGCTTGTACTCAAGCCTGTTCAAATGATCAGAGCTCTGCTCTTATTAAAATGGTGAGTAACAATTTACTTTAAAAATTTAAAAATGTTTAAATCCTTGCAAGCTCATTAAGATATGTGTGTGGATGTGCATATATAGTTATCTATATATATATGGAAGCTGGGACATGTTATTTATGCTGTTTGTTTAAAATCTTCTCTGTTCTTAGTTCAAAACTCAGGCCTGTTGGTTTCAAAAATCATTCACTCTTTCCCTAGTTGATAATTTAACCTCAAATTCAAACGAAAGATGTTCGTATCATCATAAACTAAGTTTATAAATTTAGTTAAGATTAAACTACTTAGAAATTATCACTGGAACCCAAATTGCTGAACAAACTAAATTTTTGTCAAATTTCGAACCTTACGAAATGGTGATTCATAAGTATAACTGGAATGCGTAACTAAAATGATGATTTTTGAGATAGGTAGCGTGATTTTTAGCGGGATGGTTTGGTAGCAGTTCGAGGTCGAACGGAGACGGTATTTTTACCCATTTCCGGCGATGTGATGGTTTATGGAGGTCGAGTTGCCTCGTGGTGACAGAGGGGCCTAGGGTGGTCACTGGAAAAATGCCGTGAGGGTCGACCGATGGCCATGGTGGTGGCAGAAGGCAAACGAAGGCTGGTGACCTAAATCTTTGATGGCCGGAGTTTTCGTTTCGCGCATCGTCAGCAGTGGATCGAGCGCCACGTGGGTTTGAGAGAAGGAAGAGGAAGGGTGGACGAGTTGATGGCCGGAGTTGGGTAGCCGCTGGTGATCGGAGCGTTGAACACTGGGTGATGACAGGTTTTGGGTGATGTGTCTTCGAATGTTTCCAGGTTCGAAGGTATTGCTCGAATTCGATTTCGAGGGGATGGAGAGTTGTCGAGGGTCGTGGGCTGATCGGAGGACGATCGTCGACTTGGGTGGCGGAGCCGCGTTGACCGGAGGTGGTCAGAGGCTATGTGCACGTGCACAGTGATTCGTTTCTGGTGAGGCTGTGTTTTGGAGGGGTGAATATGCTCGGAATTCACTCGAGTATTTCTAGTTTTTACTCGAAGATGGGAGATGGAAGACTCGAAGAATTTAAATACTGGCTCGAGTAAGTAGTTTTCTGGTTTGTTTAAACCTGACAGTTTCCTGTTTTAAATTTAAACAAATTCTTATTTCTTTTAAGAAAACAAGGCAAGATTTAAACTAAGGTTGAAGCAAATTTAAAATATGAATCCCAAACAAATCTGAATTCTAGTTTCACATTATATCAAAGTAAATGTTTTAAACAACTTAAGGTTTGTACAGTATTTTATAAAGTGATTGGAAATTTGGGAAAGAGATTTAAAAACAAGATTTTTAATGTTAGTTTAAATTTTAAATTGTAAACCTGAATTCCAATTTGAATTGAAATCTTAGGATTTTGAAAGGAAATAAGTTAAATTTAAATTGTTTTAAATTATTTTAAAAATAATTAAATGATTTGGATTTAAGTGAAGCTAAAATGTAAGTAAGCTTTAGAGTTTTGAGTTTAAATCTAAAATAACATATTCAAGGTATATTACAGATCTTAAATTTAATGAATGTAAGTGAAATATGAAGATGAAATATAGGTGAAATTTTAAGTAGTTTTGAAACAGCGTATTTTAAAATACTCTAAATAAGTAAGAAATATTTTCTTAAAATTAAGTTAGAAACTAAGAATTTGGATTCATTTGAAATATTAAGTTAATGTAAATGGGTAGTTCATTAATTAATTAATTAATGATATGAATGATTAATTTGTAATCAATGGCTATAATTGAATGTAATAAGGAAATAGTAATTGATTATGGAAATAATTAGCAATAATTACATATTGAGAATAATTAGGGAAAAGTGATTTAATAATCACTTAAGGTATAAATTGAAATTGATTTATTTGATTGTTTTAAATTTTGAGAAATTAATTAATTAAAGAAATTAAAGATTTATTAATAATGGAATTAATTATTGATTAAGTAATTAATTAAAAGAGAAATCAAGATTTAATTAATGATCGAATGATAAATCACTTATTAAATAAATGGAGCAGATTGATTTAATTTGAGTTAAATCATTGGATTAATCACTCGATGATTGATGTAAAATTATTTGGAGAAGTAATTGATGAGAAATTACTGAAGGTAATCAATTGGATGAAGTTGTTGATAAAAGTAATTGCAGTATAATTACTTGAAGTTAATCGAGGGATTTATCGAGTATTGTTGAAGAGTAATTAATTCAGGGAAGTTGATTACTGTATGAATTAAATCAGAAATGATTAATATTATGTGATTTGAAGATTAAGTTTTTTTTTTAAATAATTAATTAATAAAATAATTAATTAAAGATCATTAATTATTATAATTAATGGTATAATTAGAATTGATTTATTTTGGCTAATAAATCAATAAGGTAATTGAATATAATAAAATCAATATAAATATAATTTATTTAGGGATTTACTCAAAAGATTTTTCTCTGTAAATAAATTAAAAGAAATTACTGGAATATAAGTAAAGTTAAATTAATCAAAGATGATTGATTTGGGATATTAAGTAACTGATGATTGATAAATTGATTAATGGATAAGTAGGCAAGATTTGATGAAGTAATTAATTTAATTTACTTTAAATTAATTAAAGAGGTAATAATTAATTTAATTCATTTTAAATTAATTATTGTATGATGATTTAATCCTTGCTTATATATGGATGATATTTACTTTTGAATGGTTTAATATCCCTGATATGAGATAATTGATGTTATATGATTAATGTTTGGTTGAAGTATGATAATTATCTATTACGATGATAATATGAATTATCTATTGCGATGATCTTGTTGATTATCTATTGTGATGTTGTGAATTATCTATCTGTGTTGATATAGATAATGTATTGAAATTGTTTTAAACCTTTAAAACAACTTGGCCTTAAAAGACACGGTTTGGATTTCGATGAGACCGGGATCGGGTTTCCGTATACCGGGATTCCAGGTCTGGAGACCCGAATACCACATCGATCCAAATAACGTTAGGTCGTGAAATTCAAATGGAGCAAGTGAAGACTCGAGGTATAAGAACTATATGTCAGTATAACTCTGTGGGTGATTCCGTAATGAGTTTGACGGTGATAGTACTTATAGATTCGAGATGGTGATTCAGAATGCAAGGGTTATTGTCGTTAACTCTGAGGGTGATTCCAAAACGAGTGTAACGAGATAATGCCTTCGGTTTCGTTCGAACCCGGAACGAACTTGTATGGATTGGATGCTTTCAAAACATCGTCAGGTGGACGATGAGCATTCTAAGTGATGAATTCTATAAAGGTAATCGTGACCTCAAGCCTCATCAACCGGGAATGGCTAAAACAGGGGAGGTGCAGCAAAGCTTCGTGGATAGCTCCCACTTGAGAGTAGGATATACCCCTGTCTAGAGGTTCCTTTTTATTTCGGTAGTGGCAGTTGGTCTGCAGCCATCTGCGGGGTTATTCTATTTGGAACTGTTAAGTAAGGAACGGGTCCGGCTTTGTGTTGCAGGGGAGCGGGCGTACTCCTCGGTACGGTGATCTAGGCCACGTACTGTGACGGGCGGTACCCCAGTAGCCCAGCCATTGATGGAAATCCAATTTCCCTACGTGACTCTACGGTTTTGATTGTATTACCCACGTTGTGGCTAGTATGCTGGAATTTAATAGATGTAACAATTTCAGCTATTTTCTATTTACTTGAAAACCCTAGACACTAATATAATATCACTGGATTTCCTATCAAATGTTTTGGTTAGCGTAAGGTAAAAACTTTTCCATGTTTATGTGTGGGAAGTCTTACGTGATACCTTTGTTTCAAATGATTTTCAAAAGTTAAGCAACTTTAACCTGTTACTCATACCAGACCCATGTTTGACCCGAAGTTTATTTCTGTTTTTCATAAACTCTCGGGTACCCAAATTTTTACGGGTAGTCAAGGGATTCAGGTTAGCTTTGACGAGTTCTGGAGGAGCAATGGAGCAGAAGGCTTCAGCATATAGATATATATATTGGTTCCGCTGTGTTAGAGTTTATTCTGTATTTCCGATGTGTTGTATTTCTGTGATGTGTGAGTTGTATTAACTAGACAGGTGTTTATAACTGTCTAGTATGTGTTGTATTATCTGTGTAACTCTGATGTATATGATACTATGTATTATATTATGTGATATATTATATTTTATTCATTCCGCTGTTGAGATTCTGTTGTTGTTTCTTCTTCTTTTCTTTCTTTTCTACTCTCTCACCTCTTTCTTTTCTTCAAAACGATACGTCTTCCTGGGCGTAAGGAAGTCGGGTCGTCACAGGTAGGCCGGTCTTGTGTTGTAGAGGATCCCGATAAGGTCCTTGGTGCATTTTTCTAGACATGTACTATGATAGGTGGTACCCCAGTGCCTAGTCATTGTATGGAAATTCGTGCATTTTTCTAGACATGCACTGTGATAGGTGGTACCCCAGTGCCTATTCATTGTATGGAAATCCATTCTCTAATACGTGCCTTTATGGTTTTGGTTGTAAAGTTTAGTATGCTGGAATTTAATTAATTTAACAATTTCGGCTATTTGAATAAGTATTTGTACTTAGACACTATTATAATATCACTGGATTTTCTATAAAAGGGTTTTGGTTACCATAAGGGAAAAACCCGTCGTGTTTATTTGTGGCGTGGTCTTACGGGATACCTTTGATTTTAAAAGGATCTTGAAAGTAAAATGAATAAAATACCTTGTGATTTAAATTCTCACGCTGGTTTTACCAGACTGACCCAGGTGTGGTTTTTCCTAATTGCTCGGATCAGACCGAGCATATTTCCAGGTTTAGATGGATAACTGGAGCTTCAAGAGAGGAGCTGGAGGCCCAAAGACGTATTCACGTAGATGATTATATTTTCCATTGCATTTTAGTTGTGTTTATCAGTAGTTGTGAGGACAGATTGTTATAATTGTCCGTGCTGAATAGGTTGGTATACTTTGATTGATATCTGTACTATAAACATTACAGTTTTGTTTTATGTAAAGATTTGTTCTATATTATAGATTATTCATTTCCACTGTGAGAATCTGTGTTGTTTGGTTTTCTTTCTATCTTCTTTCTACTGTTTTTCTACTTTCTTTCTTAACTATCCACCTTTCCGTGCAATTTGGGCTGGACAAGTGTGGCAAATTGTCGGTTTGAACTGTACGGAAAAGTGGGTCATAACATAAATTAATTGACATGGAAATCGACATAGAAATTTATATGTTGGAAATTTGAATTAACAGTTAAACTGAATTGAAATTGGAATTAAACTGCTAGTAAAATTCTCAATTATTGATAACTAGTAAATTGTTATGATATTCTGACTGAATTGGATGTTGACTATGATGGATGCTATTGGTTGATATTTGGATGATTTGGATGTTTATTTATTTTATATATTCCTATTATCACCCTGTAAATTATTTGACAGTATATATAAAACTATTATTTGAAATATTTTGAATAAATTAAAAAATAGATTGAAATGATATATACCTATGACACTTTGATTTGGATTGAAATGATATATCCATCCCTGAAATTAAAATTGAAATAACTATTCACTTGGCTATAGGATAGAAAATTATATACGGACACCGGGTTGGTTAAATTAAATAGTTTTAAATTATTGAATTTGAATCTATTTAAATGGTTTAGATTTTAAAAGATAAAAATCAAATTTCTATGAATTGGATTATTTCTAATCCGAGCTTTAAAATGTTGGAATCAGACTTTGTAAAAATGAATTAGTTAAAGAATCTAATTTGGAATCTTGAAGTTATAATCGTTATATGGTTTGAGTCATGAAATTTGAACTGTTTTAAAGTTTGAACCTTTTATTCGAACTTTGAAATCTACTATAGTGAAGGAAAATTCTGATATTTCAAATTTGAGCTTGGAATTATTTTTGGAAATTGAATCTAAAATCGAACATTGAAATTTAATTCAACTTAAGTGATTTAAATCGATATTCTGAAATTGAACTCGGAGTTGATATAAATTGAAATGGTTTGAAATTAGAATTGTATTGAAATTTAAACCATTGAATCGAATTGTTGAATTGAAAATGAATTTAAAAATGAAAATTAGTATTGATTTGAATTTGAATTGGAATTGGAATCGAGTTAATTCAAATTGAAATTGAAATTGAATTGAAATCGAAATTGAATCGATTCGAATTGAATTGAGATCGAAGTAATTTGAATTGGAAGATTTGGAATTGAATTAGTTTGACTTTGAAATTATTTTCAAATAGATTATTTTAATATAAACTATTTAAAATCTATTTTTTTAAATATTCAAATTATTTTGGTTTTCCAAACTATTTTACTATATAAACCATTTCAATACTCAAATTATGTTATATTAAACTATTTAAACTATTTTAAAACTATTCAAACTATTTTTTTAAAATTCAAACTGGTCAGAGTGGGAATTGTTTATATTTAAATCATGGATTTAAATACGAATTGGGTTAAATTGAAGTTGTAACCTAAATTGTAATTCGAATTGAATTTTGAAGTAAATATGATATTTTGAAGTAAATATGATGATTTCGAAATGAAATTTATTTTGAAGCGAATATGATATTTTGATATCTAATATGATGATTTCAAAATGAAATTTATTTTGAAGTGAATATGATATTTTGATATCTAATATGAATCATTTTCGAAATGTAAAAGTACCAACCGGTGTGTAAAATGATGTTTGGTTGTTAAAGAGACCGGGGCCTCTTATTGGCATACTCTGTTAATATTGGAACCACTTTAACAACTGTGTACGCGGAGGAGACTCCAAAATGAAGTAATTGGATTTGGCATCGTTTGCTAGATTTGAAGAAAGAGAATGATGATGGATAGACCCCGGCACTTGTGCCAATTTGAAATGACTAAAACAGGATGGGTTGACAGGGCCAAGCGGGCTAACTACCCCTAGCGGACATCCGTTCTTCGATTTTCTTTGGACTCGGTCCATATTATTACTCTTGTTGTTGGTTTCGATTGGTGCACCTTGATTTTGGGATAACCTCCCTTTTACTCGATATGGGATGGATGGACGCAGTGGGCGATCGTGGCTACGATGCGTTACCACAAGCCCTACGACCCGAACTGGTAGTATCCTACCTTGGGCATTGCCTCACGTGCCTTGTCATACTGTTATCCCTATACGAGACCCTACGATTTTGGCTTAGTGTTGTCATATCATGGTGCATCCCTATTCCCCGACATGCTACTGGGGCGTTATACGAAAACTATACGACAATGCTTAAAAACGCGTTAAGGAGGATCAATGTAAAGCCTTAACGCTAAGAAAAATATTTATTTTATTGATTAGACATTAGATATATAGCGTATTCTACTATATATATATAATATTTTGATGGATCCTTAGGAGATGGAAAATCTCGTAACATCCCTTTAGTTATTGCACGCACATTATACACTGGATTGGAGATGTGAAACCCCATAAACATCTCTGACGCCACTACAATCATGTTATATGTGATATCGATTTGACTCACATAAGGATATTTAGTCCTAACTCGAGTGTTGTCTTTTCATTATGCTCGGGTCAGCCCTGAGTTTTCAGCGCATTGAAGATCATTTCTGGAGGACAAAGACGAAGATTTGGTATATTATTATTACTAGGATTATTCCCTGCATAATGTTGTTCTGCTGCATTATTTTATTTGTCCCTGTTGTATATATAACTTTGATAAATGTTGTATAAATTATAATCAAATGTATATTAAACATCTTCATGACTTGTTTATTTGATTATTATATCTTGTCATTCCACTGTGAGATTATGTGTTTGTTCTCTTTTTTTTTCTTAATTAACCTCATTGATTATCTATGTTCCGGATTGTTTAAGTTGGACATGTGTGGATTATTGTCGATTTAAACCTTCCGAAATGTGGGTTGTCACAGTTGGTATCAGAGCTTTGGTTTAGCGATAACCTTAGTTTTGTGGGGTTTTACTGATTAGAGATAGGGTAGCAATACCCCAGAATGAGTTGTTTGAGCGTATATATATGAGAGCGCGTACTTTTTAGTGTTATAAAATGTTTTATATTGTGTTTACTTATCCGTTGAGTTGTTTATGAATTCTGGTCGGTGCGTGGGACACCATGTTATCGATAGGGGTTTCTAGATAGTTAAACAAGGCAAGTCGACATAATATTATTTTAAAATCAGGTAAATGAAATTATTTTACCTAAATTATATATTATACATAAAAGAGATTGAATGAGAATAAATGAGTAAGTGAAATTAATGTGAGTAATTGAATTTGATTTAAATTGGATATAAATAAATTGAATGCAAATGAAATAAGTGAATGTTAAATAAAGAAAAGTTGATACACTTAAGTATAAGAGTCAAGAAATATAAGTTTAAACTATGAAATGAATAGATTTATAAAATAAATTTAATATGAAGTGAATAGGTTGTAAAACAAAGTTTGGAAAGACTAACTTAACTAATTTGAGTTATGAATGTTTATAAACTTAAGTAATGTGTTATGAAATAAAAATCTAATCTTAATTTAAGTTAGAATAATGAATTTAAACTGAGAATTTGAGAATTTAAATTCCAGTGCTTTTGAAATTGTTTTTAAGTTTTTGAAAAATAAAATTGGTATTATTTAAAAATATTTACGAATAGAAATTGTTTAAAAAGGAATTAAAAGGAAATAAATCCCGTACTCCTCTCTTTTGTCACTGGAAAATAATTTTGGTGATGACGACCACATCATCGACATTCATCTTCGAGTCTCAAAGTAGGGGAGGCTACTTAGTATCTTTGCTACACTTTTGATTCAACAAACAGATTTTGATTTAAAATTTCTTGATATGATTTGACATATATAAAAGATACGAGTATATATATTATTTCAAAATGATTTGAAATGAATCCAGTATTTGAAATTCTTAAGTTGTTGTTAATTAATGATTTCCAGTTGTAGAAATAAAGTGAATTATTTTGAATTATTGGAAACTTCTAAAATGGGAGAAAATAAATTGAAGCTAAGTGTTTAAATAAAATACGAGAAGTTAAATTATAACTCTAAAATTTCAAGACAATGGAAATTTAAACTTGGGAAAATTATTGAACATTTTTGTTAACTAAAATGAATAAGATAAATTTGTATAACATTCAATTAAATTCTAAAAACATATATAAAACTTACCAGAAATGTTTAAAAAGGTTGAAATGTTAAATATGAATGGTAATAGAATACTATACAAGTTTGAACTTGAGTAATATGAAATGTTTAAGGAAATATTCCAAATTGAAATTGTGTTTAAACACTACGCCACAGATGGCCTATTGCAACGAAATTACAAGGTGTTGCTAGCTACAATGTAACGATAGCTATGCTGATTTTTGTCTATTGCAACATTCACTTCAATGTGTTAGCATTGATATCAACAAAATGTTGCAGTAGCTATAAATATATTCAAATTAAAAAATTAACAAAATTTTACACCTCAGCAATCCACACCATCATTTAAAACAAAATCTCGACCATCAATCCACACCATCAATCCACACCTTAACAATTTCCATTTCCCGCTTTACTTTTCTTTCTCGTTCCTCTCTGTGTGAAAATTAGGGCATGCGATTTTTCTTTCTCGTTCCTCTTTGTGAAAATTAGGGCACGCGAAAATTAGGGCCTACTGGCTTGACGTCTTCGTTTAGTTTGGAATTGAAGCTACGGCTTCTTCTTTTCGTTGCTTATGAAATTAGGTCTTCGACCTTGCTTTTGCTTCTGTGAGAAATTGCTTGCGATCTCGACAGTTGCGTTCGGTATGTATTTCTCTGTTGTTCTCTCGATTTGAACTTGAATACTTTTGCTTTATTGTTGTCGGTGATGATTGGGTTTTCTCTGATTTTCACCACACCTCGTCAATGATGATTTTGGATCCTTTATATAAGCGTCTGATTTGATTTACGTGTTCGTCACGTTGTTGAAACTTTCCTGTTTTAATCTTTGATATTTTTGGAAATTCTTTATGCACACGGCTTCAATTTTGAACGTGCGTTCCTCTGTTTGAAAAGTCGAATCTTTCCTAATTTTTAAATCTGACATTTTCAAAAAAACATACGGCTTTGATATTTTTCTTCTCATTGACTTCACTGTGACTTCTCTGATCACCTGACTTCTGACTACTCTGCATACTTGTTTTGTGACATCCTGGCCGCGTCTTGATCACTGTTAATCTAAGTATTTCCAACTTGAATTTTGATATTGCTACATTATCACTTCACTGTTGTGCTTCACTTTAGCATGTGTATCTGATCATTGCATTTGTTATCTTTTCACTATGACCTTGTTTGGTTGATTTACCTGTTGTGATAATGTTTGTATTGTTGTTTTGAGTTCAGTCTTGTAGTTGTTGTACTTCATTGTTGTTGTGTTGGCGTAACTGTATGTAGATGTATGCTCTGACCATTTTCACTGACCTGTACTACATTGTTTTATCACATTCCATTCAGTTGTACTGTGAAGCAGTTTGTTGATATTGTTGCACTGCTGTGTTCATGTGTTCACTTGTAGTCTGTGATATTTGTTGAGTCTTCACTATCATATCTTGTAGCCTTGCTTCCATATAGATGATGACACTGGTTATTTCCAAAATGCTTGTTGCCACTGCATGATGTAGTTATTCATATCCCAGTTAGCTTGCATCTACTTGTAGTTCTGTATATTGTAGCTTGATCATTTTTCTTTTGTCTACTGCCTTGATCATTGGTTCTTGTAGTCACCTGGTTCTTGTATCACTTTGTCACTGCATTCATGCTTTGTGGTTGTTTCTGTATTTTTGCCTTCCATACTGTTGTGACCTGGTCTGGTGGCATCATGTATATTCTGTGGTCATTTAGCATTGTGAACTGCCTGCTTGATTTCCTTGTTGTTCATTTGGTATTCTGATCCATGCTTGCTTACTTGGTGGCTTTTGTTGCAGTTACACTTTGAATTTTGATCGATTCTATTGGCACTTGTGTTGAATCTAATTTTGATTTGACCTTGTGCACTCGAGTTGGCGAGGCAGTGCACACGTGCATACATGTGTACTGCAGCCACTCGTAATTCCCTGTCCCTGATATGAATACTGATATGCACAGATACTACACAATCAAAGATGATGACGTTTAACCCATATATCTGAGACAGCTTTAAAAACAAATTTTATATTTTTGCAAATTAAATTTGTTTATGTTCAGATTACTGCTGTAGATTGTCAATTATACAGGTACACAAGAGACAAGATGAACACTGAAGCTGGACAATGCAGATGAGTGATTGAGTGATGTAGTGAGGTTGTTACTGTAAAATCGAATTGTGATGTATTCAGAAATTGTACAGTTATAGTGAGAGTCAGAATTTGTACCATTCAAAATTTGTAATAAAAGATGTAGTGAGGAATATCTGTATATTTGAATATCAGTGTTATTTATCATTGAATTGTAAAATAGTGGAGTCAGGAATTTGTACTATTTTAAATGTTGAAATAAAATATTTATTTAAATAAATTACTGTTTGAATATCAAATTCTGTGCAATAGCATTTTATTAAATAAATATTTATTTCTATTAAAAAATCAAATATGCTCTACATTGTGGGGCCCACAAATTCAGAAAGTTAATATCTATAGCAACATTTTGGAATGTTGGTACAGACCCCTATGGATGTTGCTATAGACCCAAATAGGGTTCTATTGCAACAATATTTCTTATGTTGCCTTAGATAGTCAAAATGTTACCTTTGAGGTCTGCGGCAACGCGGCAAAATGCATCACCGAGAAAGTGTTGCCTTTGCCCTTTTTTAGCCTAGAGCAACATTTTTTGGCACTTACTGCATCACTTCTTGGGTGTTGTAGTATGCAATCTATGGCGTAGTGAAAGAAATTTAATGAAATTAGATTAAGTTGTTATAAAAAAATGTTATAAATTAGTTAATGTTCTCTAAAATGTTAAATGAATAATTTGAGTAATAAAAAGAAATACTATTAGATATGAACTTAAAAGAAGGTAAACAAATAATAAATTAAATCACATCTTTGTAAATTGTTTTAATAATAATAATAAAATAATAATTTGCAAAGGATGTTTTAAGATTTAATTATAGCTTTTTGAGATAATTATAATTTAATAATACTCTGTAAAAGAAGACACATCTATATAAAATAATTATAAACTTAAGAAATGATTAATGGAATAAGAAGTTGAAATTTGAATTATGAAATGAAATTTTAATTAAGTTAAGTTGAATAAAATGAATTAATGAAATAAGTTAATGAAATAAATTATAAAATGGAAGTTAACTTAAGAAAAGTTGAATAAAATTGATTGTGATAAAAAGAAAAATTTATTTATATGAATTTGAGTAATAAAATAAAATTTACTTAAGTAAAATTATTAATATGAATTTGAATAAATGAAATGAACAAACGAAGTGAATCAATAAATTAATATGAACTTAAGATATGAAGTAATAATAATAAGCATGAGTTGTGTTATATAAAATTCCATAATAAACTTAAATGGTTTATAAATGATATTAGTATCAAAGAGAATATACTAAGTGGTAATAAAATCAAATTTAACTTAAACAAGGTTAAACGGAATGATTTTATAAAATGGTTCATAAATGAGTTTATATGAAATATGTTAAGCAAAAAGTGAAACAATGGAAATTTAACAAATTAAATTAAATAAATTGAATGTAAATGAAATAGATTTGAATAAATTGGAAGTAAACCAATTAAATGTTAATAAAAATTGAATGTTAATAAAACTAAAGTGCATAAATTAGCTATGGACATTGGAAGATGTAAATTAACATAGTTATGAGTTAATTGGATTAATTGAATGGTTTCTTTTGTTGTAAATCGTCGTTGTAACTGTTTTGATTGCGTATGATTGTAGTATATTGTGTATTTGTGCTTGTGCTTATGATTTGGATTCAAAATTAATGCTATGTGGTTTTATTTAACTCATACATGTTTTATATCTTTATAAGTGACTAATATTACAAATCTGAGTTGAGATAGGTACATACGAAGGCCGTTCGGACGTATACGTGGATTTTATTTGCTTTGTTTGCAAAATATGAGCAAACTCGCTCGTATTAATAATAATAAGGTACGTACCTCAGATTATATACCGCACTTTTATATTTTCCCTTCGGGATGCCTCATCATTGAGATGAGATGTATATTTAATATATATTGGATATATTTGGTATATATATTGTATTGTAAAAAAAATTCGATCGAGCCACGCAATAAGATTTTAAAGTTTTATAAGTTGATTATTTTAAAGGCATAGCAAGAGCGTAGTAAAGGCCTTGTAAATAAGATTTTAAAGTTTTATAAGTTGATTTTTTTGAGAAAATATATCAAATGTTAGATTCCTTACTTAACCCCTTTTCGAGGACGAAAAGTTTTGACTGGGAGAGAGTGTAACGGCTCGTATTTTTAACTATTTAAAATTATTAAATTTAATACGATTATTGAATAAAAATGGTTAGAAATAAAAATTTAATTATTTATTAATGTAGTTTATTTAATATGATCTTGAATAAAATTTGAAATAACCAATATCGAAGTAGACTATAACTAGTATTAAAAAATGAAATTTTATATATTTAAGGTGTTTATAATCAATAACTGGGATTGAATAATAAATGTTGAATTATTTAGATGAAAATAAAATAATTATTGATAATTAAAATTCATTTGAAATTTAATGATTTATTAATATCGATTTATTGGATAATTAAATTGTTTAAATTTAATATTGGAATTATTTAAATAATTGAATTCTGAATTTAATATGAATGAAATGATATCAAAAGTTGATTTAAATTTTATTTAAACAAGAATGAAGATCGTTTACTTTTAAAATTGAATTTAAAAGTGAACAAATAGAAATTGAAAATTTTATATTTTAATTAACGTGGGAAAATAGCCATTTTGGCCACTGTCTCGGATTTCGATGAAACCCGTTTCATTAGATGCCTTATAGAGACCTATTGTAGGATTCAAGTTTCATATCGATCAGACTTATCGTTTGACCGTGCGAGCTTGAGACGCGTAAAAATTTGTTTAAGGAATTCGATTAAAATTATTTGATTTTGAAAAGCTACCTTCTACATACGATCGAATTAGGCCTTGACGCTAGTTCCATTGCATTTGAAATAAGGGTATAACATGTAGAACGCCAGGCGGAACGCTTTGTTTGGAGTTTCGTGGGTCGATCAGGCGAGATATTTTTTAATTAAATTATATATTTTCTTCCCTCATCCAAGGTTTCGTACGAGGCCGCCCACATATTTGTCTACCCCGTACTTCATTTTTCACCTCTTCTCTCGTATCAGCAGATCGATAAAAAAAGGAAAAAAACAAAACAACGTGATCGAATCACATTCGACTGGGATTGCAGCGGCGGTTGGGCGCGCACGCGCGAGGCCACTGGAGGCGATGGCGGGCCAGGGCGGAGCAAGGTAATTTTGTGTTTGTGTTGGGTTTTAGGTTTTTTGGCCGTGCATCATTTCGCGCGCGTGCATCGATCGGAGGAGCTAGGCTGGAGGCGTTCGTCGATCGCCTAGAAAAAATGATATCGTGACTGGAAGAAGAGGGAAGGCGGAACTGTGTATGCGAGAGGGTGAGGCATGCGCGTGAACTCAAGCAGATAGGAAGAAGGGCTGTAAGTTTTTTTTTGTTAATTATTTCGTTAATTAAAATTTAATTTTTTTGAATGTTTTAAATTGCATATCTTATTCGTACAAGGTCCACTTTGGACGAAACGAGTGGCATTGGAATCGTATCGACGTCGTCTACAACATGGAGTGGAAGTGTAATTTATTTGAAGCTGAAATATTTTCAGTTTCAAATAAAAGGTGAGTGTTGTATAACGCTCACGATGTACTAAAATAATTTTTATCTTAGTTAAATTGAAATGCTGAAGTGATTTAAATTTATTGATTGTTGTTTGGTAAATTAACTGACATGGAAATCGACATAGAAATTTATATGTTAGAAATTTGAATTAACAACTAAATTGGAATTAAACTGCTAGTAAAATTCCCGATTATTGATAACTAGTAAGTTGTTATTATATTCTGACTGAATCGGATTTTGACTGTGATGGATGCTATTGGTTGATATTTGGATGATTTGGATGTTTATTTATTTTATATATTCCTGTTATCACCCTGTAAATTATTTGACAGTATATAAAACTATTATTTGAATTATTTTGAATAAATTAAGAAATAGGTTGAAATGATATATACCTATGACACTATGATTTGGATTGAAATGATATATATCCATCCCTTAAATTAAAATTGAAATAACTATTCACTTGGCCATAGGATAGAAAATTATATACGGACACTAGGTTGGTTAAATTAAATAGTTTTAAATTATTGAATTTGAATCTATTTAAATGATTTTGATTGTAAAAGATAAAAATAGAATTTATATGAATTGGATTATTTCTAATCCGAGCTTTAAAATGTTGGAATCTGAATTTGTATAAATGAATTGATTAAAGAATCTAATTTGGAATCTTGAAGTTATAATCGTTGTATGATTTGAATAACAGAATTTGAACTGTTTTAAAGTTTAAACCTTATATTCGAACTTTGAAATCTACTTAGTGAAAGAAAAAATTGATATTTCAAATCTGATCTAGGAATTGAATTGTTTTTAGAAATTGAATCTAAATTCGAACATTGAAATTTAATTTAAATTAAGTGATTTAAATCGATATTCTAAAATCGAACTTAGAATTGATATAAATTGAAATGGTTTAAAATTAGAATTGAATTGAAATTTAAACCATCGAATCGAATTGTTGGATCGAAATTGAAGTTAAAAATGAAAGTTGGTATTGATTTGAATTGGAATTGGAATCGAGTTAATTGAAATTGAAATTGAAATTGATATGAATTGAAATCGAAATTAAATCGATTCAAATTGAATCGAGATCAAAGTAAATTGAATTGGAAGATTTGGAATTGAATCAGTTTGACTTTGAAACTATTTTCCAATAAATTATTTTTATATAAACTGTTTAAAATCTATTTTTTTAAATATTCGAATTATTTTGATTTTCCAAACTATTTTACTATAAAAACCATTTCAATACTCAAATTATTTTATATTAAACTATTTTGAATTTATAACCTAAATTGTAATTCGAATTGAATTTTGAAGTAAATATAATATTTTGAAGTAAATATGATGATTTCGAAATGAAATTTATTTTGAAGCGAACATGATATTGATTTCTAATATGAATCATTTTCGAAATGTAAAAGTACCAACCAGTGTGTAAAACGATGTTTGGTTGTTACAGAGACCGGGGCCTCTTATTGGCATACTCTATCAATATTGGAACCACTTTAACAACTGTGTACACGGAGGAGACTCCAGAACGAAGTGGTTCGATTTGGCGTTGTTTGCTGGATTTATAGAAAGAGAACGATGATGGATAGACCATGACACTTGTGCCAATTTGAAATGACTAAAACATGATGGCTTGATAGGGCCAAGCGGGCTAGCTACCCCTAGCGGACATCCGTTCTTCGATTTTCTTTGGACTTGGTCCATATTATTACTCTTGTTGTTGGTTTCGATTGGTGCACCTTGATTTTGGGATAACCTCCCTTTTACTCGATATGGGATGGATGGAAGCATTGGGCGATTGTGGCTACGATGCATTACCACCAGCCCTGTGATCTGAACCGGTTGTATCCTACCTTGGACATTGCCTCACGTGCGATGTCATACTTTTATCCATATACAAGACCCTACGATTTTAGTTTAGTGTTGTCGTATCATGGCGCATCCCTCTTCCCCGATGTACTACTGGGGCGTTATATGCAAACCGTACGACAATGCTTAAAAACGCGTTAAGGGGGATCGATGTAAAACCTTAACGCTAAGAAAAATATTTAATTACACTGATTGGACATTATATATATAGCGTATTCTACTATACATAATATTTTAACGGATCTTTAGAAGAGGGAAAATCCTGTAACATCTCTTGAGTTATTTCACAGACGTTATACACTGGATAGGAGATGTGAAACCCCGTAAACATCTCTAACGCCATGTAACAATACAAAATTTTAGGTTATTTGAAATTGTTTATTTAATTGATTTTAAATATTGTAAAGTAAAATTTTATCGATTTAATAGGTTGAATTTCAAATATAATGATTTATTGATAATTTAATTGTTGAATTAAATAATTGAAATCGTGAAAATAATTTAAATCTTGGATTTTTATTTGGAAAAAAATAGTTTAAAGGCTTATTAAATTTATATCCATAAGAATGAAGGTAATAAAACTTTTAAATTGAATTTAAAAGTGATTTGCTCGATTTTAAAAATAACTCATTTAAATTAGCATATAAAAAATAGCTTTTCGAGGCACAATCTCGGAATTCGACGAAACCAGTTCCGTTGGATCCATAATAGTGTATTATTATTATTATCAGATTTCAAATTTCGTAGCGTTTGGAGTTATCGTTTGGTCGTACGGGATAAAAACGCATTGAATTTAATATCGAAAATTCAATATAATAATTGGGTCCAAAAAACTATCTTCTCCATACAATCGAATTGGGACTCGGAACTTGTTCCATTGCGTTCGGAATAGGGATATTACATTCTGAACACCAGGCGATACACCTCGATCGAGATCCGGAAATTTTAGCCGAATATTTTTCGAATTTAAATTTTTTTATATATATATATATGTTGATTGGTCCACCGGCCCACATTCTTTCACTTCAGCCCATATTCTTTCTTTTCAGCCACCCTAGTGCCTGTCTACTCTTCAAAAAGGCCCCTCTTATCCCGTTTAAATAATACAACACACAATAATAAAAGAAAAAATAAAAAAACAAAGGAAAACAAGCTTCAAAACTTTAAAAATCTAATACTCTTGAAATACAAATCGGGAAATCATGAAACGAGTTTGAAAATTCTCATTTCGCTTGGAACTTCGAGCTGAGGCATTATTTGTGGGTTGCAGCGGCCTCTGGCCATGCCCGTTCATGTCATGGCCGAACTAGGGTTGGCTTTTATGGTGGCTGTGGGCATCGTTTGGTTGAACGGAGTGTAGATTTTGGTTTCTCACGTGAAATAGCCGCTCTGTGCCAAGTTTTGAGTCATGTGATGCTATGGTGTGTGGTGCGACGTTGCTACAGTGCCAATCGAGCACCGTCAGATTGCGATTTGCATGGCGAAAGCGGGGTTGGTGTGGTGATGAGGAAATGGTCAAGTTGGAGGAGTGCGGGGCGTAGGTGAGCTCGGTTGCGGCGTTGATGAACTGGAGGGGACATGCACGAGCACGTCTCGCGTGTAGGAAACTTTACTGGAGCATGAAAAAAAAGGAAAAGGGGGAAGAAGAAAGGAAAGAGGGTTTGGGCTAGGTCTGGAAGCTTTGAGGGCAATGGGCTTTTATATAAAAATATAAGGAAATAATTAGTGTTTAAATTTAATTATATTTAATCGATACGAGGTCTAAATTGGACGAAACAAGCAGAAATGGAATCGTCGCGACAAGCACTACATTCTAGAACTAATTTGGAGACGATTGGAGCTAACTAAAATTTTAGGTTAAATCGAACGTCGTTTGATTTGATTTAAAATTGAAATCTCAAGGTGAGTGTTTTATAATGCTCACAATGTATTAGAATATTTTGATGCTAGTTAAATTCAAAATTATGAAGTGATATAAATTTATTGATCGTTGTTTGATAAATTTAATTGTCATTCGAATTAATTGTTAAAAATTAAAATTGACAGTTAAATTTGAAATTTGAATTTAACTACCAGTAAAATACCTGATACTGATAACTATGGAAGTGTTGTGAATTATTGACTGATTTGGATGTTGATTGTGATGGATGCCATTGATTGATAATTTGGATGATTTGGATGTTTATTTATTTCGATATATCCTGTTATCATCCTGTATATTATTTATAGTATATAAAACTGTAAATGGAATTATTTCGAATAAATTAAGAAATAGGTTGAAATTATATATACCTATGACACCATGATTTGGATTGAAATGATATATATCCATCCCTGCAATTAAATTGAAATAACCGATCACTTGGCCATAGGATAGAAAATTATATACAAACACCGGATTGGTTAAATTAAATGATTTTAGAAATTTTGGTTTGAAAATATTTAAATGATTTGATTTTGAGGAATAATAATTGAATTTATGGAAATCGAACTATTTCGAAATTGAGCTCGGAATTGAATTATATTTGAAGATTTGGATTTAAAATTGGGTATTAAAGGCAAATTTGATTTAAGTGTTTTTGGATCAATGTTTTGAAAATCGAACTCGGAATTGATATAATCAAAATGGTTTTAATTTGGATCTGGAATGGTTTTAATTTGAAATTGAAATTGAAGTCGATTGGAAAATGAAATTGAATAAGTTTGAAATCGAAGTTGAAATTGATTAGAATTGAATTTGGAATCGAAGTTAATTCGAATCGAAATCGGAATTGAATCAATTTAAATGGTTTAAATATGAGATTGAAATTAATTTGAATTGAGTAGATTTAGAAAGTGAATTAGTTTGACTTTGAAACTATTTTCAAATAAATTATTTTAATATAAAACTATTTAAAGTTGACTTTTTACATATTCAATTTATTTTGATTTTCCAAACTATTTTACCTTATAAAACATTTTAAAAAAACTTAAATCATTTTATATCAAACTATTTTAATTATTTAAAACTATTTTTAAACAATTTAAAATTTTAAACTATTTTTCTAAAATTCAAACTGGTCAAAGGCTGGAAGCTTTATTTTTAAATCTGGGATCTAATTGTGAATTGGGTTAAAATGAAGTTATAACCTAAATTGAAATTTCGAAACGATTTTGGAAGAGAAATCGTGATATTAAGGCGAAAATGGTTTTGAATTGAAATGGTATATTTTTAGTAGATATGATGATTTTGAAATGGATTTAAATTTTGAAGCAAATATGATATTTGATATCAAGTATGAACTACTTTCGAAATGTAAAAGTACCAACCGGTGTGTAAAACGATGTTTGGTTGTTAAAGAGACCGGGGCCAGATATGGGCATACTCTCTGTAGATACCGAAACCACTTTAACAACTGTGTACGTGGAGTGATGACCCAGAACGAAGTTGTTAGTTTTGGCATACGTTTGCTGGATTTGAAGAAAGTGAACGATGATGGATTAGCCTGCCAATTGTGCCAATTTGAAATGACTAAAACAGGAGCCGTACCGGTCAAGTGGGTTAGCTACCTCGAGCGGACACACTTCTTCGTATTACCATCATTTACATTGTGATTGATTGGTGCGCACCTTCAGATTTTAGGAGTGTTGGACGCGGTGGACGATCGTGACTATGATGCATTACCACTAGCCGAGAAGGGTAAACTGGTAGTATCCTACCTTGGGCATTGCCTCACGTGCCTTGTCATACTTTTATCCCTATATGAGACCCATATGATTTTGGTTTAGTTTTGTCATATCACGGCGCATCCCTGACTACCAATGTGCTACTGGTGGTGTCAAATGCAAACTGTACGCTAAGGCTTAAAAACGCATTAAGGGGGATTAATGTAAATCCTTAAGGCTAAGAAAAATATTTATTTTATTGATTAGAAATTACATATATAGCGTTTCTACTACATATAAATATTTTGACGGATCCTTAAGAGATGGAAAATCCCATAACATCTCTTGAGTTATTGCATGCACGTTATACACTGGATAGGAGATGTGAAATCCCGTAAACAACTCTGACGCTATTACACTCATGTTATATGCGATATTGATTTGACTTATATAAGGATATTTTAGTCCTGACTCGAGTGTTTTGTCTTTCCATTATGCTCGGGTCAGCCCTGAGTTTTTAGCTTATCGAAGTTTTTCTCTAAAGGACGAAGACCAAGATTTGGTATATTATTATTACTAATATTATTCCCAGCATCATGTTGTTCTGCTGCATTATATTTTGTTTCTGTTGTATATATATAACTTTGATAAATGTTGTATGAATTATAATCAAAAGTATAGTAAATAGCTTCATGAACTGTTTATTTGATTATTATATTTTATCGTTCCGCTACAAGATTCTGTGTTTGTTTTCTTCTTCTTTTCTTATTTTTCTTAATTAACCCCAATGATTATCTATGTTCCGGATTGTTTAAGTTGGACATGTGTGGATTATTGTAGATTTAAACCTTCCGAAATGTGGGCCGTTACAACTGGTATCAGAGCTTTGGTTTAGCGATAACCTTGGCTTTGATGGGGTAACTCATTAGAGATAGGGTCAGTAGTACCCTAGAATGAGTTTGAGTGTATTGATATATATGAGCGCGTATTTGTTAGTGAATATAAAATGTTTTATATTGTGTTGGTTGATTTGTTGAGTGGCTTATGGATTTTGGTCAATATGAGTAATTAACGTTATTGGTAGGGATCTCTAAACACTTGAACAGAACAATTCGATATAGTATTGTTTTGAAATTGGGTAAATGAAATAATTTTACCCTGATTATATTTTATATATAAAGGAATAATTTTCATAAATTATTATGGTATCTATAGTGTGTTTGCGGGTTAGGAATGATAATATTGATTATTATCATTAATTGGTTGTTGTGCCTTAATAAAAGCTGTTTATTATAAAATAAACAATGATAAAACATTTGTGAAATGTTTTAAGGAAGTGAAATTTTGTAAATATAATTTATAAATGTGACTTATAAATTAAAGTGGACTTAAATTGAGAAGTTTTAAATATAAGTCCCGAAAATTTTGAAATATGTTTCACAGTGTTTTGGGAATAATAATGATAGTATTATTTTAGAAGTGTTTTTTTGAATAAAAATGGTTTTTTAAAAAGAAATAAAAGCATTGAACTCACTTCGGTCGTTGGAAAATAATTCCGATGATGATCGCGACATCATCGGTGTTCATTTTCGAGTTTCTAAGTGATGGGTTGCTACCGTAATAATTTGCTAGTGGAGTCTTGTTTTGATAAACAAGTTTTCGATTTTAAGAAATTTAAAATTTTGATTTGATATAAAAGTGAGATATATATATATATATATATATGATTTCAATTTGATTTTAAATTAAACCGGGTGTTTGTATTCTGAAATTTGCTATCTAAGTGTTGTGAAATAACTAAAGATAAGTTTCGAACTTATAAATTTGAGAAATGATATAGATAAGAAAAGGAATTGTGAAATTGAGATAAGAGATTAAATTTAACGTAAGAAAAGTTAAGTGAAGTGATTGTGGTAGTAGAATAAATTAGTGAAGTGAACAAATTAAGTGAATTGAATTGAACTAATAAAGTGGAATTTGGAAATTTATCCTAAGTGGGGCTAAATAAAATAAAACTTTGGAAATGGAATTTATTGAGATTTGAAATAATTAATGAATTGGGCTAAGTGAACTAACTAATTTAATTAGTGAGTAAATATGGTTTGGGATATGGTTGATAAAATTCAATAATTAAAATTGGGAGATAAATTGAGCAAAATGGAATTGAATTGGAATTTGAATAGAAGTGGATATAAATTTAAGTGGTGAAGCGGTAATAAACATAAGAACTTTTGTATAAAAATGTTTATAATTGACTTAAGAATATTTGATGAGAAAATTCTTAAGAGATAATTGGTATTGAAAAATTCTAAGAAATTAAGCAATGTGAATAGTGCAATGTGGATGATAATTGTGAATAATTGAATGGAAATGAAGTAAATGTAAACAAAGGAATTTGGTATAGCTAAGAATCAATAGAAATAAATGCGTAAGTTGCACGTATATTATTTTATTCGCATAACGATCTGATCCAGATTCGAGCACAGAATTTCGAGATAATTTATATCGATCTGAGTTAGGATTTTTCACTCGATTCTTGATGGCGAACCCTGGATATGGATTTTCGATTTGATTCTAGAATTCTCTGTCATGGTATATGGCTATGCAAGGAAAATAACGATTTCTGATCAAGGAACCAAATCTGAGTCCGCAATAGAGAGTCGTGTGAACGATACTAGTTCGGATGTGAAATTGTGTGATCGAGTGAGCGATCAGAATTGATATTGCGTACGGATGATATATGTACATCGTACGGGCTTAACTAAAGCAAATATTGAAAATTGAAAATTCAAAATATAAAATGATTTTATATTATATGTTTGGATATCATTGGTAAATAAGATGCAGGTATTTAAAATCAAGAAAAATTTGGATTGCCCGACAATCCGATACATGTCTATTTTATGGTTTTGTGATTGAGCCACTTGGCTTTTGTTTTCTTTTGTTGGTTTGGGGCCCGTAGTGGCTTTTTGTAGTTGTTCCGATCTAGCCATGCAAAGGAGACGCAGGCGAAATTTTTCGAAAATTTAAGGAGTTAGAAAATTTTGATATTTTTTTAATAACGGAAATTTGTTTTTGGATTATAACTTGAAATGATTGGGTAAATAATATTATTTGGAATCTATGGATGAATTTGGGAATTAGTAAAAATGACAATGCGGTTTCAACAAATTTATTTTGGGAAGTTGTTTCAACTAATTTGTTTTGGGAAAGTTAATGGGTTTTAGGCCATTCTTCTTACCTTGGCAATTTCGGGGAAGAAATTCTTTTAAGGGGGGAGGAATGTAACGACCCAGAATTTTGGGTTATTTGAAATTGTTTATTTTACTGATTTTAAATATTGTAAAGTAAAATTTTACCGATTTAATAGGTTGAAATTCAAATATAATGTTTATTTGTAATTTAATTGTTGAATTAAATAATTGAAATCGTGAAAATAATTTAAATCTTGGATTTTTATTTGGAAAAATTACTTTAAAGGCTTATTAAATTTATATTCATAAGAATGAAGGTAATAGAACTTTTAAATTGAATTTAAAAGTGATTTACTCGATTTTAAAAATAACTCATTTAAATTAGCATATAAAAAATAGTCTTCCGGGGCACAGTCTCGGAATTCAACGAAATCTGTTCCATTAGATCATAATAGTGTATTATTATCGGATTTCAAATTTCGTAGTGTTTGGAGTTATCGTTTGGTCGTACGGGATAAAAACGCGTTGAATTTAATATTTAAAATTCAATATAATAATTGGTCCAAAAAGCTATCTTCTCCATACGATCGAATCGAGACTCGAAACTTGTTCCATTGCGTTCTGAATAGGGATATAACATTATGAATGCCAGGTGGCACACCTAGATCAGGATCCGGAAATTTTAGCTGAATATTTTTCGAATTTAAATTAATATATATATGTTGATTGGACCACCATCCCACATTCTTTCACTTCAGCCCATATCCTTTCTTTTCAGCCACCCTAGTGCCTGTCTACTCTTAAAAAAGCTCCCTCTCCTCATTTAAATAATACAACATGCAACAATAAAAGAAAAAAATACAAAGGAAAGCAAGCTTCAAAACTTTAAAAATCTAATACTCTTGAAATACAAATCGGGAAATCATGAAACAAGTTTGAAAATTCTCATTTTGTCTGGAACTTCGATCTGAGGCATTGTTTGTGGGTTGTAGCGGCCTCTGGCCATGCCTGTTCATGTCATGGCCGAACTAGGGTTGGCTTTTATGGTGGCTGTGGGCATCATTTGGTCAAACGGAGTGTAGATTTGGGTTTTTCGTGTGAAATAGCCTATCCGTGCCAAGTTTTGAGTCATGCAATGCTACGGGGTGTGGTGCAACATTTCTACAGTGCCGATCGAGCACTGTCAGATCACGATTTGCATGGCGAAGGCCGGGTTGGTGAGGAAATGGTCGAGTTGGAGGAGAGCGGCGCATAGGTGAGCGTGGTTGCGGCGCTGAAGAACTGGAGGGGACGTGCATTTGCACATCTCGCGTGAAGGAAACTTTACTAGAGCATGAAGAAAAAGGAAAAGGGGGAAGAAGAAAGGGAAGTGCTTTTGGGCTGGGTCTGGAAGCTTTGAGGGTAATTGGCTTTTATATAAAAATATAAGGAAATAATTAGTGTTTAAATTTAATTATATTTAATCGATGACCTTAAAAATTAAATAACTCTCTCTTACGAGGTCGAAATTGTACGAAACAAGCGGAAATGGAATCGTGGCGACAAGCACTATATTCTAGAACTGATTTGGAGACGATTGGAGCTAACTAAAATTTTAGGTTAAATTGAACGTTGTGACGACCCTACTTTCTATCACCAGAAAGTCGTATCATCTTGAAGAAAGAAAGGGATAGAAAAGAGAAAAGATAGAGAAGAAAGAAGAAACAACATCAGAATCTCAACAGCGGAATGAATAAATTATATTAATCACATAAATATTGCATAGTATACAACATCAATCAGAGTTACACAGATAATACATCACATACTAGACAGTTATAAACACTTGTCTAGTTAATACAACTCAATACAACTCAAATACAACACAGAGATACCAACACAGCAGAACACTATATATATATCTACAACGCTGAAGCCTCCTGCTCCATTGCTCCTCCATAATTCGTCAAAGCTAACCTGAATCCCTTGGCTACTCATAAAAATTTGAGTACCCAAGATTTTAGGAAAAACATAATAAACTCCGGGTCAGACATGGGTCTGGTGTGAGTAACAGGTTAAAGTTGCTTAACTTTGAAAATCATTTGAAAACAAAGGTATCACGTAAGACTTCACACACATAAACACGGGTAAGTTTTTACCTTACGCTAACCAAACATTGGATAGGAAATTCAGTGATATTATAATAGGTCTAGGGTTTTCAAGTAAATAAGAAATAGCTTAAATTGTTACATGATTAAATTCCAGCATACTAGCCAACAAGTGGGTAATACAATCAAATCCGTTGGTGCTTATTGGAGATTGGATTCCATACAATGGCAGGGCTACTGGGGTACCGCCTGTCACAGTACGTGGCCTAGATCACCGTACCGAGGATCACTCCCAACCCCCTACAACACAAAGCCGGAACCATCCCTTACTGGACAATCCCGAACAAGACAACCCCAGCAGCTGGAGCTCACAACTGCCCACACAGCCGAAATAAAAAGGGACATCTAGACAGGGGTATATCTTGCTCTCAAGTGGGTGCTACCCACGAAGCCTTGCTGCACCTCCCCTGTTTTAGCCATTCTCGGTTGATGAGGCTTGAGGCTACGATTTACCTTTATAGAACACATCTATCTTAGAATGCTCATCGTCCACCTGACGATGTTCTGAAAGCATTCAATCCCTACAAGTTCGTTCCAGGTTCGAACGAAACCGAAGGCATTATCTCGTTACACTCATTTTGGAAACACCCTCAGAGTTAATGACAATAACCCTTGCACTCTGAATCTTCATCTTCACTTGAGATTCACGACCTATCGTTAATTTAGATCGATGTGGTTTTCGGATATCCAATTCTGGAAACCCGATCCCGGTCTCATCGAAATCCAAAACGTATCTTTTACGGCCAAGTTGTTTTAAAGTTATAACAATTCATTTTATTATCCATATACACACAAATAGATAATTCACAATATCACAGATAGATAATTCACTTATCATCATAAAAAGATAATCCATATTATCATCACACTTTAACCAAAACATCCATATCACATAGCATTACTTATCTCATATCTGAGATTTCAAATCATTCAAGGAAATCAATATCATCCATTATATATAAACAAGGATTAATAATCACACCATTAATAATTAATTTAAAATGAATTAAATTAATTATCCTATCTCTAATTAATTTAAAGTAAATTAAATTAATTACTTCATCATAATAAATCTTGCTTACATAACCATTAATTAATTACAAATCAATTAATTAATCATTCACTAATTCCCATCTTAATTAATCACCCTTGATTAATTACCCTTTTATTACATTCAAGTAATTATCTTTTAATTAATCTCACAAATTAATTATCCTTAACCAAGTACAATAATTAACCTTTAATTTCTCTATTTATTAATTAACTATAATTAATTACATTAATCCTTAATTAATTACATTTATTAATTACTCAAAATCACTTATTATTGATTAATAAATCTTAATTAATCAACCTTTAATTTCATCATTAATTATATTAATTAATGATCCCTAATTACATTTTAATTAATTATTCTATTTAAATTAATTACATTAAGAAATTAATCTTTACTTAAACCATAATTATTAATCACTCTTGATAAATCCCATTCAGTAATTAACTACCCTTAATTACTTCATTAAATAAATTAATTACTCCTTAATTAATTATCTAAATTAATCCCTTGATTAATTACACCAAGTAATTTAATCCAAATAACTTCCATTAGTTAATTATACTTATTCCATTTCATAAATGATTATCCTTAATTAATTAATCTAATTAATTATTAAAATTAATCACATTAATTAATTGTTAAATAATCTCAAGTTAATGACCTTCATTAACTATTAACAATCCTTTAATTGATATAAAAAACATTGCTCCCATACCATGGTGCCATCTTCTCCCGTCCCTTCTTCTCCCGTATCGTCCTCTCCATTACCTCCCTCTCCTGTTCCTCCTTCAACCGTACATCCCACTCCTGTCCCTCCTACCCATACCCTGCCACATTACCATCCTCTTCCACCTCCAACCCATACCCTGTCCAACTCCCATCCAGTCAACGTCAACCAAGTCAACGAACTTCCGGATGCTAGGTCCAAACCTCCACCTTACCCGCCTGACCCTCCTCAGTCATTGTTGGGTCGACCACCGCAGCTTCCCACAGCCAACTCCTCCGCCGCCACTCCAGTTATTCAGTCTCAGTCTCAATCCAATCCTGGCCACTGTCAACAAGCTTGGACTTCTTTATTCAAGCGCAAACCTCTTAATGCGGGGAAGTACAAGCCTGTTGACTTCGAACCTTCTTACTCTGGTGACGTTCTTAATTTGGTCGACGAAGTTGTTCAGGCCGGGTCTTCGGTATGGAAGGAATACTTAGTGGGTTTTTTCCTTGATAAACCATTGTCCTACTCTACAGTTGTTGCCAAACTGAAAAACATATGGAATCTGAAAGGATCAGTGCAGGTAAAATCAGATGGAGTAATTTTCCTTTTTCTGTTATCGTCTGAAGAAGATAAATTCAGAATCTTACATGGAGACCCTATTATTATGAACAACAAAGTGTTTATCATTAAGTCTTACGATGCGTCTGTCAGCAACGTTTGTGGATCAGTTCCTTCGGTGCCAGTCTGGGTTCATCTTCGCAACATCCCCCTTTTTGCTTGGACTCATCTGGGTATTAACTGGATTAGTAGTCGAATAGGAAAATTGCTTTGTATGGACGAAAGGACTGAGAGGCTGGAGAGGTTGGAATTTGCGAAATGTATGATTGAAGTCAAACCGAATAGGGAACTACCCAATGATTTCCTAATTAGTCTGGCTGATGGTGGAGTTCAACGCATTTATGTTGAGTATTTATGGCAGCCTCACATCTGTATTACTTGCAATTCCTTTGGTCACTTAAAAGAGACATGTGATAAGAAGGTTGAACCAACTACTGCTTTGAGTGGCAAGCCATCAGGTAATAATTTAAATGATAAGCCTTCGAAAAACAAAGAAAAGGTAAACAAACAAGTCCAAATATGGCAAAAAGTGGGGAGAAACAAAAACAAGATGGCATTGAACAGGAGATTTGGAGGGGTTATTGGCAAGGAAAGTAGACAGGAAAGTGAAAAAGAAACTGACGGACCAAGTGGAAAAGAAAAGTTAAGATTAAAGAAAACTTAGATCAAAGTAAAGAGTGTGATAATGTAGGAACACTGCAGAATTTAACTGATAATGAGGAAATGGAAATTGTCCCGGCGAACATGGTCCAGTTTCCTTCAGCATCAAATTCAGGTTTCAACACAACTGACAGTAATAGGTTTGGCATTTTACAAATCTTGGAAGATGATACTGAAAATGATAAGCTGCAAGATCAGGAAATTGATAAAATAGAAAAGAAGCAATCTCAAATGGGCAATGGTTTGAAGGAAGGTGGAAAACATGCTGTGGATAACTGTGCTATCACAATGACAAACCGAAATGAATCAATGCAAGTTAAAAATAGTGGAAAGGAAGCAACTGTTCCAGAAAAAGCATCAGATCTATTTAATACTACACTGGAAAAAAGGATGAGCAGTGACAACATTAAAGATGTCTTCAAAGCATCGAATCAAGTGCAGTCAAATGGGGAAGGGCACCTTTTGTCCTCCAAATCGTCAATCACAAATGCATCTGAAGTTCCATCATTAATTCTCGAAGAAAACTCATCTAAAATACCATTACCCAGTAAAGATCCGGAGGTGCACTGTGTGCACAGTGTGCATGTGCACGATAGAAACTTGCATTCCCAACCGACTGTTAACTCTCTCTCCGCCTCCCTTCCTATCTCCTCCTCTCCAGCGTTAAACAGTTCTCAGAACATCTCCGACCATTCTACATCTAACACTTCCCCGAAAAACAAAATGATAGAATTGGACTTTCCCCCTTTGTCTCCTAATTCTCCCACTCCTCTTCAAAAATCCAGATTATCCAAAAATCTTACTGGATCACCAAATCTCACTCATGCTTCGATGATGGTCCTTCGAAGCAAGAAATCTTTTACTCAAACTGATAATTCGTGTTCCCAATGATGCAAACCATTGGAGCATGGAATGTAAGAGGGGCACACCATGAAACAAAACTTTCAGAATGCAAAAATTTGATAGCTCAGCACAAACTCTGTATGTTAGCTATTCTTGAAACTAAGTTAAATATTGACCTCTCGTACAAAGCAGCTAAATATATAAACCCGGGGTGGGCAGTCATTCACAACCTCGAAGAAGACCCTTATGGCAGAATCCTCATAGTTTATGACCCCAAAGTGATCCTCCTCTCCAAAGTCCACTCTACTTCTCAAATCATTCACTGTCATGCTAAAGGTATAAGCAACCTGTGCTCCTTTTATATAACGCTGGTATACGCGGCTAATAACAAAGCTGCTAGAACTTCATTTCTCTACGACCTTCCAATGCTGAGGCAAGATTCTCACCCATGGATCATCTTTGGGGATTTCAATTGCTGTAATAAACTTGATGATAGTCTTGGCGGCAATCTTCTCTCGCTCAACGAAATTGAACCGCTGCGTTCTGCAGTTGTTGATTCGAATCTGGTAGAAATAAAGTGTACTGGAATGAAATTCTCATGGAACAACAAAAGTAGACATGGAAGTAGGACCTACTCTAAAATTGACCATGCCTTCGGAAACCTCCTTGCCCTCTCCAAGTGGCCTACCATTTATGACCACCTTCCTCCCCCTCTACTATCAGACCACTCTCCTCAGCTAATCCACCTTAGAGAAGATGGCATTAAGGTCAAATCAAGTTTCAAATTTTTTAATAATTGGGTTAATGAACATGAGTTCTTTGACATTGTTAAAGAAGTTTGGGCGAAACCAATCTACGGTAATCCTATGTTTATTTTGAAGGTCAAACTAAAAAACACTAAAATGGCTCTCAGGCAATGGTCAAAGAACAAATTTGGAAATGGAAGTAAACATAGTTCGTACTGGAAGAGTAAACTGGAAGAGATCCAAATGAACATGCAGGATGATCCTCTCAACACTACTATAAGTGCAATGGAGTCGTACATATCGAGACAATTTGCTGAAGCTCTTAAGAGTGAGATTTCAATGATAAACCAAAAAGCGAGGTTACGGTGGAAAGCTGAAGGTGATAGAAACAGTGCCTTCTTTCATGCTAACTTAAAGGCGAAACAATCCAGAGAAAATATCATTTCCATCCTTGACGATGAGGGTTATGAGCATACATCTTCTAACGGTGTGAACGAGGCTTTCATTTCTTATTTCTCAAATCTCTTCAGTAACTCGTCTAACTTTGAGCCTGAACTCAACCTCATCGACCATCTTAACCTTCCGGCTCTGTCTACCGAAGACCATTCTGCTTTGAGTTCAGATGTCACGGATGATGAGATCAAGTCGGCTATGTTTTCCATTGATAGGAATTCGGCTAGTGGACCGGATGGTTTTAATGCACAATTCTACTTTGTTTGTTGGGACATTATCAAATTGGAAGTGCTAAGAGCTATTAAGAATTTTTTCAAAAACTCCAAACTGATTCCTTCTTTCAACAACACTAACATAGCTTTGATTCCTAAAGTCAGCAACCCCAACAAGGTGACCTCGTTTAGGCCTATATCGTGTTGTAATACAATCTACAAATGTATCTCCAAAATCATAGCGTCCAGAATGAAAAATGTCTTGCCCAATATTATCTCTTCGAACCAAGCGGCATTTTTACCTGGAAGAAATATCTTAGACAATGTTTTACTTGCTCATGAACTGCTAAATGGTTACAATAAAAAGAATTCTTCTCCTAAAGTAATGCTAAAATTGGATATCATGAAGGCTTTTGACATGGTCCAGTGGAAAACAATTGTTAAAGTACTGCAGTGCTTGAACTTTCCTATTCTTTTCATTGCTTGGATTGTGGAGTGTATCTCTATGGCTAGGTTCTCTGTCAATGTTAATGGCAACAGTGTGGGGTTCTTCGGTAGTAAGCAAGGCATACGTCAAGGCGGTCCAATATCGCCGTATATTTTCATCCTCATCATGGAACTTCTCACGCAACTCTTTAAAAAAAATAAGGATGCTGGGTATATCAAGCTCCATCCCAAATGCTCTAACCCTGAGGTTATTACTCTGATGTTCGCAGATGACCTGGTCATTTTCTGCTCCCCTGACAATACTACGATGCGTCTGGTCATGGAAACTGTGCAAACATTTCATGCAATCACTGGATTATCCATCAATCTGGAGAAATCAGAAATGAAAACCTCTGGTCTCAGTCCTACTCAAAACAATGTTATTAAGGCCATTACTGGTCTATCTATCACTGATACCTCCATCTCTTATCTTGGTCTCCCGCTGGCCTTCTCAAGAATAACTGTAAACCAATGCCTTCCTTTGTACGATAAGATCACCACTAGACTAGAATGTTGGACGAGTAAAATGTTGAGCCAAGCGGGAAGAGTCACTTTATGTAAGGCGGTGATCTTCTCCATTCAGGTTTATTGGGCTAGAACCTACATCTTGCCTCAAAAGCTCATTAACATGATACGCTCTGCTATAATGAGATTTATATGGACAGGCAAAACAATGGGTCGATACCTTGCCCCTATTAGCTTCAACAGATTAGAAAAGCCTATAGCAAATGGTGGGCTGGGAATCATTAACATGTACCACTGGAATCGGTCAGCTATGGCTAGGCTTTTATACGACTGTATTAATGCCAAGAACAGCACGTGGGTTAGATGGTCCAACAATCATGTGCTTCGTGGTTGCAACTTCTGGAAAATGTCAACTCCGAACAAGGTCAGTTGGACGTGGCGAGCCATTTTCAAACTTAAGGAAGTCTTACTTCCCCTAGTTCGTTACCCAGTGGGCCAAAATAATGTGGTTAGTTTTTGGGATGATCCCTGGATTGAAAGAGGTTTGATCTTGAGGCGGGTGCTCTCTTATGCTGATCTAGTGCAATCGGGAGTGCGACAGGATGCAGTTGTTCAGAGTTTCATCCGCGAATCTACTTTAAGGTTACCGAGGACATCTAACACGCGAATTCAGCAACTTTGGACCAAAGCGGGGGAGTGCATTATTCAAACTGTGGGACCTAGCGAGGTTCAGTGGGGAAGCAAAAATGAGAGTTTCAGCATAAAAGGCACTTATTCCTTCCTGGCTGGTGATGATGGCGTGAAATGTAGGTGGTGGAGAAGAATATGGTGTAAGGATAACTCTCAAAAGGATAATCTCTTCCTCTGGAAAGTTAGGAATAGGGCTCTGAATACCAAAATGAAATTGTTTACCAGAGGGGTTCCTGTTACTGTTAGTTGCGTCTTCTGCAATCAAAGTCCTGATATGGTTGAACACTTGTTTTTTGAATGTACATTTCTGAATGCATTATGGAAGAAGTGGATTAGGATAATCGGCAGACGATGGAAAGGATCAAACAACGTGGTCCAGTGGAAGTACATCTACGACAACACAGGTGGAAAGTCGGGTGCGAACAGACTGTTCTTATTTATCACCAAGAGATTCTTAGCAGTGGTTTGGAATGAAAGGAATAGGCGAATATTTCAGCCTGATAAAGGGAAGACTGATGATCAATTCGAGAAGCATATGAAGCAGGAAATTAAACGTGACTTGAGTCTGGTTTCATTTACGTTTGACCCTGGCATCCTCAGTTAACTTGGTTCTTCTTTTTAAATTTTGTTGTTTTTGTGTTTTCTCTATTTCCCGCATTGTTGCACTATGTTTCTATGTAATTCTTGCAAGCTGAAGGCTTGTTTCTCCTCCCCCCTCTGGGTGCAACAATAAAATGGTAGGGGTCCATTTAACCCCGTCGGCTTTGCCAAAAAAAACAATCGTTTAATTACTTTTCTTAAGTAATTAAACTTAGATTAAGTAATATTAATTACAAATTTATTTATCCTTAATAACCAATTAATTAACCTCTAATTATTTAATTAATTTAAGTTTTAACTGTAAATTAATTAATCTTTAATTACTTGATTAATTAATATTTAATCATTAATTTAAAATCAAATCTTAACAAATTAATGATCCTTAACTCCAAATTAATTATTCCTTAAATAATTAATCTTAAACCTTAATTAATTAATTTAAAACTCTTAATTACTTAATTAATCATCCATATCATTAATTAAATAAATAAATTAATTATCCATTTTTGATTATCTTAATAATTTAATGAATCCAAATCATTAAATTCTAATTATCTTTAAGATAAACATTATTCTTATTAATGATTTAATTATCATTAACAAAAGCATTTTAAAAACAATTTACTTTTAAACTTACTTCAAATTTCATTTTAAATTTAAGATTTAAAATGAATACAAATTTAACTTAACAAAGTTTAAAACACAATTTAAAACCTTTAAAATCTTATGTTAAAGAATACTTATATCATATAAAAGAAATGTTAAAAGTGTTTAAACCAAATTCATTTAAATTCAAATCATTAAAATATACTTTAACATTTAAAGTTGTTAAAACATTTAAATCTTATAAAACTTTATTTATTTTAAAACTGAGATTTAAACTAACTTAAATCCAGATTTAAACTTTGATTTACACTTAGCTTAAACTCTGCTTTATATTTAAAAATCATTTTCAAGATTTAAAAATAGAACATGTTTGAAAGTTGAAACCTGTTACAAAACATTTACCCAAGCCAACCAAAACTGCTCCGAGTAAAACCTTACCCTACTTCGAGCCAAAACTCGAATTACTCAAGAGTTATTCGAGTTCAAACCCTGCAACGCCAAACTTCATCTTCACTAGAACAACAGTGCATCGTGCACATGCACGGTGCCGTTGATCATCTCAGATCATCAATGATGATCTTCCCACACCAATCATCGTCCAAACACCCTAATACGATCATCAGATCGTACCTCAAATCTCGAAGTGGAATTCGAGAGTTCAGTCCAGACCTGGAACTTCAACAGAACCCACCACCACAACCTGGAAACCACCTCGACCACGAAGCTCCGACCACCAGAAGATCTGCTACTACGACCACACCATCGCCTAGCTCTAAGCTTCCATCCCCTCGAGTTTGGTTGAACTCGATCAACCAGAGCAGACGTGCAAATCGAAACACCTAACCTAGTTAAAACTAGGGTTACAAACTTCCTCGGCCAGCCACCGTCGCCACAAAGCTCTGATCAACTTCCTGGCAATTTTCCCCCAAACTTCGATCATCCCTCCATCATCACGGGAGATCCCTGACCTCCAGACCATCAACATCACCAGAAATCATCAAATTACCATATTCTGTTCAAACTAGAACTGCACTCAAATCCTATTACTAAAAATTGTGATTTTAGTTTTAAAAATCAAGTTTTTATATAAGGTTTCATATCACAAGCCTGAAACTATAATTTTGTATGTTTGAAATTTTGACAAAGCTTAAGCATTTCTGTTCTTATGGTTTCCAGAGAAAATCTAAGTCTATTTTAACTTGCATACAATTTTAAGTCCTACTTTATAATCAAACAAACAAGTTTTGTTTGTAACTTAAATCATATCAATGACTAGATCAAGGGATAGAGGATTTAGATTAAAAACTGAGCTTAAAACATAGACAGAGATGTTCCAGACATTAGCAGACATGCACACATCAATATATTCATATATATATATATATATATATGTACACAGATATTCATTTATAAATATGCAAACATACTTATTCACAGATATATAAGCAACAGGTTATACCTTTAAATTGGTTAAGTGATGTTACTCACCAGAAAGAAGATGAAGAACAGAGCATTTAATTTTGAAACAGCTGAAGATTGCTTCTTTGTTTTGAACTGCAGTTGCATGTTATTGAAACCTTTTTATTTTGATCTTCAGGTATGTGTTGAGTTGAATTGTTATAAAGCTTCAGTTGTAATGTATTTAATTTTCTGGAATGCTAAGTATTTGGTAAACTAGATTGATAAATAGATCAAAGTCTACAGGTGATATTATTTTACTGGTACAAGCTTTTATTAATTTGGTCAGAGATTTTTCTCTTCTCTTTGGTGGCTGATATGATCTTACTTGTACTAGAGATAATAGAAATAAATGAAGTTGTCCTCCATGTCTACATATACTTATCTTTTATCTTATTTCGTATGTACTAATATAAGATTGTATATATATATTTTTTCCTTTCCTTTCAAGTGTACATACTCATCCTATACAAATCTCTATGTTCATAAATATTTATATCTGTACAAACATGAAGATATTTTTCCTTCTCCTTTTTGCCTTGCAGCCTTATATCTACATGATTTTCTTGCCTGCAACATGAATTTCTAAAGACCATATATCTCTAGAATTTACTTAAGTGTTCACTTAAGTGCTTACATAAACATATATTTTCCCTTTCATATTTATTTCTATACTTATTTTTATTTCTTTTTAAAGCTTATACAAATATCTTTAATATCCAACTTTAACATCAAGTTATATATATACATATATAACAACATATTTAATTTGAAAATAACACCTCTATTTTAAAATATATTTATATTTATATATAAACCATACATTAATAATGTTATTTGAAAATAATAATTTGTCAAATTTAAATAATTTATAACAGAGATTATAAATTCCTATTATCATTAAATGAATTAATATATCATATTTATTAAACAATATTTTAAAACCAACCTTTTAATTAATCTTAAACTTAAGCTAAGATATCATTTAATCAATTAAACAATTATCTTAAATATTTTAAAACTATATATTTTAAAATAAATCATAATTTCCCAATTACCAAAATATATTAGAATTTGAAAACAAGTTTTATTTATTTATTAAATTCAAACCAAAGATTTCTATTTACAATATATACAAATATATACACATTATAATTAGAAAACAAATTATTAGCCTTTAAAAAGATAAAATCACCAATTAAATATTTATTAAAAGAAGATTATTAAATCAATTTAATTTTTCAATACAGATTATTAAATTGATATTGCCAAAAATCCAGGATGTCACAAACGTCGTTCGATTTGATTTAAAATTGAAATCTCAAAGTGAGTATTTTATAACGCTCACAACGTATTATAATATTTTTATGCTAGTTAAATTTGAAATTATGAAGTGATATAAATTTATTGATCGTTGTTTGATAAATTTAATTGTCATTCGAATTAACTGTTAAAAATTAAAATTGACGGTTAAATTTGAAATTTAAATTTAATTGCCAGTAAAATACCTAATATTGATAACTATGGAATTGTTGTGAATTATTGACTGATTTGGATGTGTGATGGATGCTATTGATTGATAATTTGGATGATTTGGATGTTTATTTATTTTGATATATCCCGTTAATTACCATCCTGTATATTATTTACGGTATATGAAACTGTAAATTGAATTATTTCAAATAAATTTAGAAATAGGTTTAAACGATATATACTTATGACACTGTGATTTGGATTGCAATGATATATATATCCATCATTGCAATTAAATTGAAATAATAGATCACTTGGCCATAGAATATAAAATTATTTACGGACACCGGATTGGTTAAATTAAAGATTTCAGAAATTTTGGTTTGAAATTATTTAAATGATTTGATTTTAAGGAATAAAAATCGAATTTATGGAAATCAAACTATTTTGAAATTGAGCTCGGAATTGAATCATATTTGAGGATTTTGATTTCAAATTGGGTATTGAAGTTAAATTTGATTTAAGTGTTTTCGGATCGATGTTTTGAAAATCGAACTCAGAATTGATATAAATCGACATGGTTTTAATTTGGATCTGGAATGGTTTTAATTTGAAATTGAAACTAAAGTCGATTGGAATAGAAAGTGAAATTGAATTAATTTGAAATCGAAGTTGAACTTGATTAGAATTGAATTTAGAATCAAAGTTAATTCGAATTGAAATCGGAATTGAATCGATTTAAATGGTTTAAATATGGAATTGAAATTAATTTGAATTGAGAAGATTTGGAAAGTGAATCAGTTTTACTTTGAAACTATTTTCAACTAAATTATTTTAATATAAAACTATTTAAAATCTACTTTTTACATATTCAATTTATTTTGATTTTCCAAACTATTTTACATTATAAAACATTTAAAAAAAATTAAATCATTTTATATCAAACTATTTTAATTATTTAAAACTATTTTTAATCAATTTAAATTTTCAAACTATTTTTAAAAAATTCAAACTGGTCAAAGGCTGGAAGCTTTATTTTTAAATTTGGGATCTAAGTGCGAATTGGGTTAAAATGAAGTTATAACCTAAATTGAAATTTCGAAACGATTTTGGAAGCGAAATCGTGATATTAAGGAGAAAATGAATTTGAATTGAAATAGTATATTTTGAGTAAATATGATGATTTTGAAATGAATTTGATTTTGAAGCGAATATGATATTTTGATATCAAGTAAGAACTGTTTTCGAAATGTAAAAGTACCAACCGGTGTGTATAACGACGTTTGGTTGTTAAAGAGACCGGGGCCGGATATGGGTATACTCTCTGTCGATCCCGGAACCACTTTAACAACTGTGTACATGGAGTTATTACCCAGAATGAAGTGGTTGGATTTGGCGTACGTTTGCTAGATTTGAAGAAAGAGAACGATGATGGATTAGCCTGGCACTTGTGCCAATTTGAAATGTCTAAAACAGGAGCCGTACCGGTCAAGTGGGTTAGCTACCCCAAGCAGACACACTTCTTCGTATTACCATCATTTACATTGTGATTGATTGGTGCGCCCTCAGATTTTGGGAGAAATGGACGCGGTGGGCGATCATGGCTATGATGTGTTACCACCAACCGGGAAGGGTAAACTTGTAGTATCCTACCTTGGGCATTGCCTCACGTGCCTTATCATACTTTTATCCCTATACAAGACCCATACGATTTTGGTTTAGTGTTGTCGTATCACGACGCATCCCTGACTACCAACGTGCTACTGGTGGTGTCAAATGCAAACTGTACGCCAAGGCTTAAAAACTCGTTAAGGGGGATTAATGTAAAGCCTTAACGCTAAGAAAAATATTTATTTTATTGGTTAGACATTACATATATAGCATATTCTACTACATATAAATATTTTGACGGATCCTTAAGAGATAGAAAATCCTGTAACATCACTTGAGTTAATGCATGCACGTTATACACTGGATAGGAGATGTGAAATCCCGTAGACAACTCTGACGCTATTACACTCATGTTTTATGCGATATTGATTTGACTTACATAAGGATATTTTAGTCCTGACTCGAGTGTTTTGTCTTTCCATTACACTCGGGTCAGCCCTGAGTTTTCAGCTTATCGAAGATTTTCTCTGGAGGACGAAGATGGAGATTTGGTATATTATTATTACTAATATTATTCCCAGCGTCATGTTTTTCTGCTGCATTATATTTTGTTTCTGTTGTATATATATAACTCTGATAAATGTTGTATGAATTATAATCAAAAATGTAGTAAACGGCTTCATGAACTGTTTATTTGATTATTATATTTTATCGTTCTGCTGCAAGATTCTGTGTTTGTTTTCTTATTATTTTCTTATTTTTCTTAATTAACCCCAATGATTGTCTATGTTCCGGATTGTTTAAGTTGGACATATGTGGATTATTGTCGATATAAACCTTCCAAAATGTGGGCCGTTACACGCCACTACACTCATGTTATATGTGATATCGATTTGACTCACATAAGGATAGTTTAGTCCTGACTCGAGTGTTTTGTCTTTTCATTACGCTCGAGTCAACCCTAAGATTTCAGCGCATTGATGATCATTTCTGGAGGACGAAGACGAAGATTTGGTATATTATTATTACAAGGATTATTCCCTGCATAATGTTGCTCTACTGCATTATTTTATTTGTCCCTGTTGTATATATATATATCACTGTGATAAATGTTGTATAAATTATAACCAAATGTATAGTAAACAGCTTCATGAACTGTTTATTTGATTATTATATTTTGTCATTCCGCTGCGAGATTCTGTGTTTGTTTTCTTCTTCTTTTCTTATTTTTCTTAATTAATCCCATTGATTATTTATGTTCCGGATTGTTTAAGTTGGACGTGTGTGGATTATTGTCAATTTAAACTTTCCGAAATGTGGTTACTGACAAGATCTAAAGTGGAATATTATTATTTTCATGTTAAATAGTAATAAATTGGATGTGAAATAAAAATAAAGGGATTTGAGTATATATATTATTATTTTAAAGTAAAGTAATAATATTATTCTTTCCGAAAGTAATTTAACATAAATTATTACTTTTGATTAAACAATGATGTTTGAGATATTCAAAGTAATATTTGGAAAATATAGGATTTTAAATACATTACTATTTTGAGAAAATATTTTAGTTTATGACATAATGGAGGTAAACATATTTTATACTAACAATAATAAAATGATTTTATACTTAAGAAGAAGTAATGGGTATAGTAATATTATTTTGGATTGCTGTAACATATGTAATTAATATTGGTTGAAATTATCATGTATGTTTGTTGTATAGAAATGGAATCGCGTTAAAACTAGTTATGCGATATCATACCATTATTACTACATGAGAGTTCTGTAGTAATTTTGGTTTTCTGTGTTGATGATATTAATGTTGTGATGCTAATATATATAGTAGTTAGCGCACACTTGATAAGATTGATGTTGTGTTACTAATATATAGTGGTTAGTACACATTTGGTGACTTGAATTTGTGCTATTGTTATTGCGTTACCAGTAATGGGTGATTAGTACATGTTTGATTCATTTGATGTTTGGGGTTGAGATTGTAACGATTAGCTATTTCGAACCATTCGCATCCACACATTTCGTACTTGAATTGCTCAAAATATCAGATTGTTAATTTATATTTGGCAAAGCTTAGCATATATAGTAAATAAATCAATTCACAAAATCACAGAGACAGAGTAATATAATAATAAGTAGCGGAATAGATAAATAGTAGTTCATGAAGCTACTATATAAACATCAGGAGTTTAAAACAAAATACAACAGATATCCAATACATAGAAGTGTCAATACAAAAGAAAATGACAAGTCTTCACAAAACAACAGGAAACAACTGAGAAGCTGAATAGATAGAGATGGATCTCCAAGCAAATCTCCAAGCTCCAAAGGTGGTTCACAAATGCTGTGACACTCGGTCTGACCCGAGCATAAAGAAAAACACAAAACACTCGATTCACGATTAACATTCTTATATCAGTAAATTCAACTCAAGTGAAATGTCAACTGAAATACAAATAACTTAAAGGATATTTGGGATGTCCAACCTTTAAGGATCCGTGGAACTATCTACTATGTAGTAATATACGCTATTATAATATGTCTATTAGTAAAGTAAAGTATTAAAATAGCATTAAGGTGTTACCCATATCTCCCTTAACACATTTTATATAATGCAATAGTCTATACAGATATTGTAAACTCCACCCACATGTGGGCTATCAGGGAGCACTCCATAGGTACGCCAGAAACCAAACTAGTAAAAGGCGCAATAGGGCATGTGAACACGACACACGAGGCAATGCCAGGGTAGATATACCGTTTGCGGATCCGGACTGGTGGTAACGCATAGCAGCTACTACCGCCCACCTCGAGACACACTCCCAAATAAAGGTGCACCCAATCAAATCACAAAGTAATAGAATGGTATCGAAGAAATGTGTCCGATCGGAGGAATGACCTCACTTAGCCCGGCATGGCTCTTGTTTTAGTCACATCTAAGCTGACTCACGGGAGTCAGGGGTACGTAAATACCTCATACAAAATCGTACACCAAACCATCCTACTTCGTTCTGGAATCTCCACCACGTACACAGTTGTTAAAGTGGTTTTCGGTATTGGCAGAGAATATGACAATATCTGATCCCTGTCTCTTTAACAACCAAACACTTATTTCACACCGTGGTCATTTTATAAAATCGCTTTTATATTCATTTTAAACAATTCATACTTCATATCAAAATATCATATCCATTCCAAAATCATGTCTCTTTCGAAATCATGTTCACTTTTGAAATCATATCTGTAACGACCCAGAATTTTGAACGAATTAAATTGAGGATATTTAATTAATTTTAAATATTTGAACGATAATTTAATTTGAATCCCGAATGTAATCTTGAATTTGGCGATTAAATTTTATAATTTAATCTATTGAAGTTGAATAAAAATTTGAATCTTTGATTTTAAGCCGAAGAAAAATATTTCAAAAGCTTTTAAAATTCATATTTATATTACTGAAGATAACTGTCACATCCCGGAGTTTTCGACTTTCGAAAATTCAACATCGATACTCACTTTATCTACTGCCGAGCTTTCGAGTGCCGGAAACTCCAATAGTGAGGGTTTTAAGAAAAAGAAAAAGTAGAAGAAGAAGAGAAGAAGAAAAAGAAAGAAGAACACATCAGAACAACATCAGAAACAGAAAACCATATTCAGAATCTTACACATCGCAGCGGAATAATATACAATAGATAATTACTAGTCTTTTAAAACAAAGAACTATATCAGTTTATATATACATCAATCATCAGAGTCAATATACAACAATGGACAGTTATATAAACTTGTCCTCATACAGAATACACAGCGGAATAAATACATCAGATACAAATACTACGTCTCGCCATCCAGCTTGCTTCCAAAGCTCCAGAATATCCTGATAATCTAACTCTAGACTGCCCGTGTGGAAATTGGTGGGCACCCAGAGTTTAGAAGGGAACAATAAACTCCGAGTCAGTCATGGTGACTGGTGTGAGATCGTAAAACAGTTATTTTATCTTTAAAATAAACAACAGGATAACTTTAAAGTCAATTCGAAATGCTTTTGGAAAATGAAACTACCATAAGACCTCCCACCACACACACAATGCAAACGCAGAATTGGAGGAGATTTCTTCTTATGATAGTCAAAGATGCTTACTACGCAAAATCAAATCATTTTGATATTATTATTAGTGCATAGTGTAGAAAACAGTTCGAAAGTATAATATTAATCTTAGCCAACATACGACCAGTATCGTATGCCTACTATAGCTACTATGTTCAATAGCAGGTTACCGCCACATTCCATAGCAGGTAATACAACTAAATCCGTACACGTCGCGTATTGTTTCTTTGGATTTCCAACAAATGGTCAGGCTAAGGAACTTCCTATCCACGATGGGTACGTCCCTGGAATAGACGACCCGAGAACCTAACCGGATCTCTGCCAACACAAGGCCGGGTTACCTCTGCAAAAATAGGTAACTACTGACACGCGTATGCCATCCCCCGATCGTCACCGATCTTCCCGAGGATCCCCGATTCGCAACAACCACAAAGAAATAAATTTTGCAGCAACCACAGAGGTTAAGTATCTGGGCTCCATACCATGATACCACCTTTATCCAGAAGGAATGACATACACTAAGCAGCGCTACTCCCTAGAACCTTGCCGCATTCGTCCTGTTTCGACCATTTCCGGGGTGTGAGGCTCGATGAAGTCTCGTCCACAAAGCTACGCTTTCTACAAAAAGCCCTGCTTCGGGTCAAACAAAAATGATCAACCTATGATCACAAAGATATAAGATCAAACAAATGATCATATCACAAATGATCAAACACTGATCATTTCACAGCAACACTCAGTATGCCACGTTACCAAATTGGGATATATCGCTGATAAATTTCAACTACATAACCTCTGAGCTCGTACGTCTCAGAGAAGGGTGTTAAGCTAAGAGAATAAATTCTCCGCCACCAACAGATATGTATTTGAAAGAAATCAGCTTTATATCTCAAATTGTAACGTCAGACACACAATCCATACAAGTCTGTTCCGGGATCGAACAGAACCGAAGGCACTTCTCACGAAGCCCTTGCATTTCCGGATAATTTTCTAATCACTTCAGGACTTCCCGTCACTAAGGGTGATAAAACCTCTAAACCGAAGATCAGTCGGTGTAGAGTAACTCGACGGTAATCCTTCCGTTTTCAAAAATATCCGGTCTTCAACACCGGTCTTCAAATGCGATTCATAACGACGTATCACATATTCGGAATGGGTTATACGACCCCATGGTCCTTTCCCGGCTAACCCGAATAGTGAGCGATTTTTCAAAAATAAGTGTGGCATTCAAATTCATCCAATTCACAACAAATACCTACTCAAGGTAATTATTGATAGTCGGTTATTTAACTATCAATAAAGATGCGCAACATCATCAGATTCCAAATAATTTTCCAAATTATCTCATCTTCAAAAATATCTTACTAGATATAAAATTTCCACACTTTAAAAATAAATCAATATTTATTTTTAAAACGAATTCCCATTTCTTTTTATAAATTCCATAGTGAATTTATACTTATCGAATATCTACTGATATTCGATTTTTCAAATCGATTTCAATATTCAATTTTGATTTATCTTTAAGAAGATAAATTCTCAAAAACGTTTCATTTCGTTTTGGAAAACATTCCCATACTTATTTAAAAATAAGTCAGTAATTCACAAATCCATTCATTTTCAACATTTGAAAATATTCAATATACTTAAAATCAAATTAAGTATATATTTATTCTTTAAGGAAATCTATTTTCTATAACAACATCAATTTGAGTCAAAAACGAATGTTACGTAAAACATCGTTACGACGACTCAAAAATCACTAGTATAGGGATTCGAAATTAAGATAGATATGAAAAACCCAATACTAGATAAAAACATTTCCTTTCGGAAATCATTTACTATAACAACAGTGTTATAGTCCACCATTTCCTTATTTCTCGAAAACGCCTATTTCAACAAGAACTGTTGAAATCTATGCTTTCGATTCACAATACATTTTAAAACATCTTTAAAATGTTTAACTTCATTTTTTTTTATATCACTTCTTCAAAAATGAATCCATTTTACTTAACAATATATTCACTGTCCAAAATCGTGAATATAATTCACTTAACTAAATTTCAGCCATCTATACACGTTTTATTTCAATAAAGATTCGCTATTCAAAATCGCGAATATATCTTCTTTAAAAATCTTCTATATTTAATTTATCAAACTCCATCGATTTTGAATTTATAAAACAACGTTTATAAATCCTATTTCTATATTTTTTTAACAACTTTGATTTATAAATCTTCTTTATTAACGATCCGATCAATATTCCATTTAAAAGCAGAAATCCAATTTATAAGTAAATTTTCTTATAATCATTCATTCTACAACTTCATTCTTTATAAATCTAAAAATTTCATATCTTTACAATTTATAATTCTATACATTTCATATCTTCACATTTTATAATTATAAATTTCATATCTTCACATTTTATAATTATAAATTTCATATCTCTTATAAAACTTATTTTAAAATTCCAATAACTTTAATTGATAAATATCAATTTGATACATCTTTTTATATACATTGGTTTAAGAATTCAAAAATCTCAACTTAAACCATTTCATAAATTTCTTAACTCTTTATTTCAAAAGAAATTACTTCTTTGTTAAAATTCACAAAATCTCAACTTTTATAACTTAAAAGTTTTAACGTTTATCTTTTTAAAGTAAATCAATTCAACAATTTAAATAAACGTATATTTTCAAAGATCACTTTTAAATTTCACTTTTAAAATCAACATCGTTATTTTTAAATTTCAAAATTTGAATCCGATGATGCAACGCATCAATTAGTCAATCACAACAGTCAATATCATATCTCAACATATGACAACAGAATATATATCATCTGTAAATAAATAAATACAGTTGAGGAATCCAGTTGGATCCCTCCAACCTGTTTCCCTGCATCCAAAGATGTTAGCACAATACCAATTCCGCTCCAGTACGGAATTATCGCGGTATATAGGTTTTTATAAATCCGCTTACTAACGGCGCAATAGGGTCTCATCCGCTATACGAGGCGGGAAATCATCAATCCAATATATACATATGCCAATATGTATATATTGCTATATATATAGATATATCCTAAAATATCTAATATCACAATCAACATAGCAATCATATCAAACAATCAATAACTGCAAATTAAATTTCCTTTCGAGTGAGAAAAATCTCACCTTAGCATTTTATTTTTGCAATCCATTTTCCATCCAGTTGTTTTCTTCGCGGTTTTAAACCTTGTATAAACAATTTTATAGAATCGATTAATATTCGAAATAAATCGAACAATTCAATTTTTCGTTTTGATCGTTTAATTGTCGAATGATTTTATTTTATCGAATGATTGACTTTTAACACATACTTAAATTTTTAAATCAACTCTTTCAAAAATGAGAGCATGCATATAAAATCAACTATTATTTTAATCGTTGGTACATTTCTTCCAAAGTTTTATATGTATATATATAAAATTTCTGTTTACATATAAATTTTACTTCTGCATTTAAAATCAAACCGATCTGTATATATATATATATATTTTTCCTTTAATTTATACTTTACTGTAAAAATTCAGGTATATAACAACATTATTTTTTTCCTACTGTTAAAATTTTTAAACCACTGTTAAAATCAGTATATATATATTTCTTTCTTTAGATACATACTTATTTTTTTTGAGGTAAAAATAAAAATTATACCTTACTCTCGAAATTGAACGTTGCAGTCGAAACCATCGCCTTCTCGAGCCTCGCAAAACCCTGCCTACTCACGCTACTCCATCTGAGTGTCATCTGCCATAACCGCCTTCACTGTTTGCCATCGCGATTTCGAGTTGCCACAAACGCGCCTCCATCCACGCGCGCTCAGGCAAGTCGTGCCCACGATTCCAGTCTCCACAAACAACTCACACGCGAGCCCTAATCGAACTGCCTTGATTCGAGCTCCAAGTGAGCCATCACGCCGTCACATGGTCACCGAGACCAGTCGCCTATCTCCTCGCGTACGCCATCGCAGCTCGCCATCGTCTGCCTTGCAATGCTTCCAGTCGCGATGATTGCTGCCCCCAAATTTGTCGACCCCCCAAATTGCCTCGACGAACTGCCTAGTCGAACTCGAGACGAGCGGCACTGTCGCGCCCTCCACTGCCTCGCTCAATCATCATATCGCGATTGGTTTAACAGAGAGGAGGAAAGATTTTAAATTTATAAAGGAGGCTCGTGACTTTTTATTTTTACTGAGGAACGAATCATTCCAGATTCGAAATGTTTAAGGGGGAGGGCTTTGATTTCGATCTGTTAGCGGCCATTATTCTTAAACTTCGAACGAGATTTTTTTTCGTGTAGATTCAAACTGAGGAGAAGGGTTCGGCAATTATTTTAAAACGAGAAGAGTATTTTAAAATTTGAAGGGGATGGGTTGCACGACTTCGTGAATCTCGGCGTTTTCAAAGGCGTGTTTACAGGGGAAAAGTAGCTGATGTGTTGACAAATTTTAAATATTAAAATGAATTTGAATTTGATTTTATTTCGACGCGTTTGCATATCGTACGGTCACACGACAACTCCGTTCAATACGAAATTTGAAATCCAGTAATAACCAACTATTACGGACCCAATGGAACTGGTTTCGTCAAATTCCGAGACTGTTTGAAAATTGACTATTTTTAAATATCGATTCGAACAAATAAATTTCAAAACCGAACAAAACAGTTTAAATTTAAATTCTGAAGCTTTTATTATCTTCAGTGTTGTCAATACGAATTTTAAAACCTTTCGAAATATTTTTCTTTAGCTTTAAATTGAATATTCAAATTTATTCAACTTCAATCGATTAAATTTATATAATTTAATCGTCAAATTCAAAGTTATCTTCGGGATTCAAATTAAATCGTCGTTCAAATATTTAAAATTAATTAAATATTCTCAATTTAATTTGTTCAAAATTCTGGGTCGTTACAGACTTCCCTCCTTAAAAGAATTTCGTCCTCGAAATTTCAAGTTAGTGAAAAAGGTCCTTAACTCGTCTACTATTTTTCCAACATCTAGTAGTTTTATCAAATTTTCAAAACAAATCTCTCTACTAAAGATTCGTTATCATTCCAACTATATTTTCAACTTCAATTACAGATTTCAAACAACATTGTTTTCTTAACAATTCAAATTTAAGTTTAAATTCAAATTTAAACTTCCAATTTTTCTCAAAAATTTTCTAACACTCGAAATTTTCGAAAAATTTCGCCAGCGTCTCCTTTGCGCGGCTAATACGGTACGACTACAAAACGTCCCTACGGACTCTCAGATTTCAAAAAGAAAAAGAAAAAGCCAAACGGCTAGACAAGAAATCATCGAAAACTCATATTATAATTCAAATACGTACCTTTTGTCGAGCAATTCAAATTCTCTTCAAAATTAAAATCCCAATTTTCTTTTTAACACCTGTATATCCTACTAGCCATAATATCTAGTTACATATCCAAACTATTTTGCAAATTCGCTTACAAAATTTTCAGTATATGCTTATATATTTACGGTTGAAGTTACATTCGTTTTTAAACAAAATGAATTCATATCCATTCTAGTTTATACCCAATTCAAATTGATACAAATTCAATTTATTTTAATTCTACTTCATTTGCAATTGATTCCATTCCATTTAATTTGCATTTCATATTTTCATTCGGTTTATTCTATTAACCAAACAACTTTCATTCATAATTGCTCTTTTAGCTTAGTTTCAATTACTAACTCATTACAAATTCCAATTCACTTACAATTTCAAATTTGTCTTCAATTTCATTTACAATTGCAAATTATCCATTCATCCACTAATTCATTCATTTTCAATTTGAATCTCATTTCTATCAAATTACCAAATATTCTATAAGTTATTAACTTATTTACATTCCATTATGAATTTTATCTTTTATTCATCTTTCATTTATAATTATTCAATTCAATTCATTTCTTACAAATTTGAAACGAATTTCAATTTTCAATCTCATTTTATTTAATTGATTCACTTGCAAATTTATTCGTTCATTCACAATTTTCATTTATTTTCATAATTCAGTACTCAATTCCAGAGTCTTTTCAACCTTTTCAAAACCATTTTGAAAACAATTCCAATTATCCTTTGAATTTCCAAAACAAAACCCAAATTTTTCAAACAACTTCTATTTAAAACAATTTGGCAGCAATTCCTCTTCCAGAAACCCGAAAATGAACACCAATGATGCCGCGGTCATCATCGAAGTTATTTTCCAGCGACCGAAAAGAGTTTAGAGCTTTTCATCTCTCTAAAATACTTTTCAAAACCTTTGAAATACATTTCCAACTCAAAAAAAAGATTTTAAACTTTTCGAATCTCCAAAATTTACAAATTCCTTTCAAAACATTTCCAAAAACTTCTCTGGAATCTCATTTTAAATTACAAATTACATTTATAATTTACATTCTCAAATTTCATTTGCATGTGAATTTATTTCTTTAACTTTGGAGTTACGATTTCAATTTCTTATTCGATTTCATATAAAAATGATAACTTTCAATATTATCACTTTCCTAACATCCATGCAACCATATACTGTAATAATTTACAGAAAATCAATTCTTTTATATACAAAAATAGTTTTGGGTAAAATTATCTCATTCACCCTATTTAAAGTCAATACTGTGTCAGTTTATCTTGTTTAAGAGTTTAGGAACCCCTATCGATTACAGTTAGCTAGACTGCACCGACCAGAATCCATAAACAACCAACCGATAAGTCAACACAATACAAAACAATTTTATATTCAAATAACAAATACGCGCTCATATCTATTATTACACTCAACTCATTCTAGAGTACTGCTGACTCTATCTCTAATGAGTAACACCCAACAGAGCAGGGTTGTCGCTTAACCATATGCTCTGATACCACTTTGTCACATCCCGGAGTTTTCGACTTTCGAAAATTCAACATCGATACTCACTTTATCTACTGCCGAGCTTTCGAGTGCCGGAAACTCCAATAGTGAGGGTTTTAAGAAAAAGAAAAAGTAGAAGAAGAAGAGAAGAAGAAAAAGAAAGAAGAACACATAGAACAACATCAGAAACAGAAAACCATATTCAGAATCTTACACATCGCAGCGGAATAATATACAATAGATAATTACTAGTCTTTTAAAACAAAGAACTATATCAGTTTATATATACATCAATCATCAGAGTCAATATACAACAATGGACAGTTATATAAACTTGTCCTCATACAGAATACACAGCGGAATAAATACATCAGATACAAATACTACGTCTCGCCATCCAGCTTGCTTCCAAAGCTCCAGAATATCCTGATAATCTAACTCTAGACTGCCCGTGTGGAAATTGGTGGGCACCCAGAGTTTAGAAGGGAACAATAAACTCCGAGTCAGTCATGGTGACTGGTGTGAGATCGTAAAACAGTTATTTTATCTTTAAAATAAACAACAGGATAACTTTAAAGTCAATTCGAAATGCTTTTGGAAAATGAAACTACCATAAGACCTCCCACCACACACACAATGCAAACGCAGAATTGGAGGAGATTTCTTCTTATGATAGTCAAAGATGCTTACTACGCAAAATCAAATCATTTTGATACTATTATTAGTGCATAGTGTAGAAAACAGTTCGAAAGTATAATATTAATCTTAGCCAACATACGACCAGTATCGTATGCCTACTATAGCTACTATGTTCAATAGCAGGTTACCGCCACATTCCATAGCAGGTAATACAACTAAATCCGTACACGTCGCGTATTGTTTCTTTGGATTTCCAACAAATGGTCAGGCTAAGGAACTTCCTATCCACGATGGGTACGTCCCTGGAATAGACGACCCGAGAACCTAACCGGATCTCTGCCAACACAAGGCCGGGTTACCTCTGCAAAAATAGGTAACTACTGACACGCGTATGCCATCCCCCGATCGTCACCGATCTTCCCGAGGATCCCCGATTCGCAACAACCACAAAGAAATAAATTTTGCAGCAACCACAGAGGTTAAGTATCTGGGCTCCATACCATGATACCACCTTTATCCAGAAGGAATGACATACACTAAGGGGCGCTACTCCCTAGAACCTTGCCGCATTCGTCCTGTTTCGACCATTTCCGGGGTGTGAGGCTCGATGAAGTCTCGTCCACAAAGCTACGCTTTCTACAAAAAGCCCTGCTTCGGGTCAAACAAAAATGATCAACCTATGATCACAAAGATATAAGATCAAACAAATGATCATATCACAAATGATCAAACACTGATCATTTCACAGCAACACTCAGTATGCCACGTTACCAAATTGGGATATATCGCTGATAAATTTCAACTACATAACCTCTGAGCTCGTACGTCTCAGAGAAGGGTGTTAAGCTAAGAGAATAAATTCTCCGCCACCAACAGATATGTATTTGAAAGAAATCAGCTTTATATCTCAAATTGTAACGTCAGACACACAATCCATACAAGTCTGTTCCGGGATCGAACAGAACCGAAGGCACTTCTCACGAAGCCCTTGCATTTCCGGATAATTTTCTAATCACTTCAGGACTTCCCGTCACTAAGGGTGATAAAACCTCTAAACCGAAGATCAGTCGGTGTAGAGTAACTCGACGGTAATCCTTCCGTTTTCAAAAATATCCGGTCTTCAACACCGGTCTTCAAATGCGATTCATAACGACGTATCACATATTCGAAATGGGTTATACGACCCCATGGTCCTTTCCCGGCTAACCCGAATAGTGAGCGATTTTTCAAAAATAAGTGTGGCATTCAAATTCATCCAATTCACAACAAATACCTACTCAAGGTAATTATTGATAGTCGGTTATTTAACTATCAATAAAGATGCGCAACATCATCAGATTCCAAATAATTTTCCAAATTATCTCATCTTCAAAAATATCTTACTAGATATAAAATTTCCACACTTTAAAAATAAATCAATATTTATTTTTAAAACGAATTCCTATTTCTTTTTATAAATTCCATAGTGAATTTATACTTATCGAATATCTACTGATATTCGATTTTTCAAATCGATTTCAATATTCAATTTTGATTTATCTTTAAGAAGATAAATTCTCAAAAACGTTTCATTTCGTTTTGGAAAACATTCCCATACTTATTTAAAAATAAGTCAGTAATTCACAAATCCATTCATTTTCAACATTTGAAAATATTCAATATACTTAAAATCAAATTAAGTATATATTTATTCTTTAAGGAAATCTATTTTCTATAACAACATCAATTTGAGTCAAAAACGAATGTTACGTAAAACATCGTTACGACGACTCAAAAATCACTAGTATAGGGATTCGAAATTAAGATAGATATGAAAAACCCAATACTAGATAAAAACATTTCCTTTCGGAAATCATTTACTATAACAACAGTGTTATAGTCCACCATTTCCTTATTTCTCGAAAACGCCTATTTCAACAAGAACTGTTGAAATCTATGCTTTCGATTCACAATACATTTTAAAACATCTTTAAAATGTTTAACTTCATTTTTTTTTATATCACTTCTTCAAAAATGAATCCATTTTACTTAACAATATATTCACTGTCCAAAATCGTGAATATAATTCACTTAACTAAATTTCAGCCATCTCTACACGTTTTATTTCAATAAAGATTCGCTATTCAAAATCGCGAATATATCTTCTTTAAAAATCTTCTATATTTAATTTATCAAACTCCATCGATTTTGAATTTATAAAACAACGTTTATAAATCCTATTTCTATATTTTTTTAACAACTTTGATTTATAAATCTTCTTTATTAACGATCCGATCAATATTCCATTTAAAAGCAGAAATCCAATTTATAAGTAAATTTTCTTATAATCATTCATTCTACAACTTCATTCTTTATAAATCTAAAAATTTCATATCTTTACAATTTATAATTCTATACATTTCATATCTTCACATTTTATAATTATAAATTTCATATCTTCACATTTTATAATTATAAATTTCATATCTCTTATAAAACTTATTTTAAAATTCCAATAACTTTAATTGATAAATATCAATTTGATACATCTTTTTATATACATTGGTTTAAGAATTCAAAAAACTCAACTTAAACCATTTCATAAATTTCTTAACTCTTTATTTCAAAAGAAATTACTTCTTTGTTAAAATTCACAAAATCTCAACTTTTATAACTTAAAAGTTTTAACGTTTATCTTTTTAAAGTAAATCAATTCAACAATTTAAATAAACGTATATTTTCAAAGATCACTTTTAAATTTCACTTTTAAAATCAACATCGTTATTTTTAAATTTCAAAATTTGAATCCGATGATGCAACGCATCAATTAGTCAATCACAACAGTCAATATCATATCTCAACATATGACAACAGAATATATATCATCTGTAAATAAATAAATACAGTTGAGGAATCCAGTTGGATCCCTCCAACCTGTTTCCCTGCATCCAAAGATGTTAGCACAATACCAATTCCGCTCCAGTACGGAATTATCGCGGTATATAGGTTTTTATAAATCCGCTTACTAACGGCGCAATAGGGTCTCATCCGCTATACGAGGCGGGAAATCATCAATCCAATATATACATATGCCAATATGTATATATTGCTATATATATAGATATATCCTAAAATATCTAATATCACAATCAACATAGCAATCATATCAAACAATCAATAACTGCAAATTAAATTTCCTTTCGAGTGAGAAAAATCTCACCTTAGCATTTTATTTTTGCAATCCATTTTCCATCCAGTTGTTTTCTTCGCGGTTTTAAACCTTGTATAAACAATTTTATAGAATCGATTAATATTCGAAATAAATCGAACAATTCAATTTTTCGTTTTGATCGTTTAATTGTCGAATGATTTTATTTTATCGAATGATTGACTTTTAACACATACTTAAATTTTTAAATCAACTCTTTCAAAAATGAGAGCATGCATATAAAATCAACTATTATTTTAATCGTTGGTACATTTCTTCCAAAGTTTTATATGTATATATATAAAATTTCTGTTTACATATAAATTTTACTTCTGCATTTAAAATCAAACCGATCTGTATATATATATATATATATTTCCTTTAATTTATACTTTACTGTAAAAATTCAGGTATATAACAACATTATTTTTTTCCTACTGTTAAAATTTTTAAACCACTGTTAAAATCAGTATATATATATTTCTTTCTTTAGATACATACTTATTTTTTTTGAGGTAAAAATAAAAATTATACCTTACTCTCGAAATTGAACGTTGCAGTCGAAACCATCGCCTTCTCGAGCCTCGCAAAACCCTGCCTACTCACGCTACTCCATCTGAGTGTCATCTGCCATAACCGCCTTCACTGTTTGCCATCGCGATTTCGAGTTGCCACAAACGCGCCTCCATCCACGCGCGCTCAGGCAAGTCGTGCCCACGATTCCAGTCTCCACAAACAACTCACACGCGAGCCCTAATCGAACTGCCTTGATTCGAGCTCCAAGTGAGCCATCACGCCGTCACATGGTCACCGAGACCAGTCGCCTATCTCCTCGCGTACGCCATCGCGGCTCGCCATCGTCTGCCTTGCAATGCTTCCAGTCGCGATGATTGCTGCCCCCAAATTTATCGACCCCCCAAATTGCCTCGACGAACTGCCTAGTCGAACTCGAGACGAGCGGCACTGTCGCGCCCTCCACTGCCTCGCTCAATCATCATATCGCGATTGGTTTAACATAGAGGAGGAAAGATTTTAAATTTATAAAGGAGGCTCATGACTTTTTATTTTTACTGAGGAACGAATCATTCCAGATTCGAAATGTTTAAGGGGGAGGGCTTTGATTTCGATCTGTTAGCGGCCATTATTATTAAACTTCGAACGAGATTTTTTTTCGTGTAGATTCAAACTGAGGAGAAGGGTTCGGCAATTATTTTAAAACGAGAAGAGTATTTTAAAATTTGAAGGAGATGGGTTGCACGACTTCGTGAATCTCGGCGTTTTCAAAGGCGTGTTTACAGGGGAAAAGTAGCTGATGTGTTGACAAATTTTAAATATTAAAATGAATTTGAATTTGATTTTATTTCGACGCGTTTGCATATCGTACGGTCACACGACAACTCCGTTCAATACGAAATTTGAAATCCAGTAATAACCAACTATTACGGACCCAATGGAACTGGTTTCGTCAAATTCCGAGACTGTTTGAAAATTGACTATTTTTAAATATCGATTCGAACAAATAAATTTCAAAACCGAACAAAACAGTTTAAATTTAAATTCTGAAGCTTTTATTATCTTCAGTGTTGTCAATACGAATTTTAAAACCTTTCGAAATATTTTTCTTTAGCTTTAAATTGAATATTCAAATTTATTCAACTTCAATCGATTAAATTTATATAATTTAATCGTCAAATTCAAAGTTATCTTCGGGATTCAAATTAAATCGTCGTTCAAATATTTAAAATTAATTAAATATTCTCAATTTAATTTGTTCAAAATTCTGGGTCGTTACAATAACAGAAGCTTCAGAATCGAATTTGGGAGTGAATTGTTTAGTTTGAAATTTTATAGTTCGAATCGATATTTAAAAGTAGTCATTTTTCGAACAGTCTCGGAATTCGACGAAACCAGTTCCATTTGGTCCGTAATATTGAATTATTGTAGGATTTCAAATTTCGTAATATTTGGAATTGTCGTGTGATCGTACGACAAGCAAACGTACTGAGATTTAAATTGAAAATTTGTTTGATTTAAAATGCTATTTTCTCCATATGATCAAAATTTGAACTTGAAACTTTTTCCAACGCGTTCGGAATAGGGGATAAACATTAGGGACGCCTGGCGGCACGCTGAAATCGAGATTCGAGATTTCAAGTTACACAATACGAGACATTTTGAAGAAAAATTTATAAATAAATAAGAAGAAAATAATAAAATATAAAGTCAGACCTTACCTCCCCCTATACCTTCGTACCCCTCTCCCTCTCTATTCTCTTCCATTCAAATTCACCGATCCCCTTCCTCTCTCCGTACTCCAGTTTTAAATTTAAAAGAAGAAAACAAAATAAAACCAAACCGATTCATTTCAAAATCAAAATGAGCTCTCGTTCACAAATCAACCTAATTTCCAAATCGAGCATAGCGTTTAAGGCTCGAGGAATCTGAGCAGGCGGGGGCATAGGGCTCGAAGTCGAGCCAGGAGGCGGTGTCGCAACCTCTGGTTCGAGCATGGCGAGTCGATGGCAAGCAAGGCAGCAGGCGGCAATGTCACGATTGGAAGACTGGGCGTGCGCACGTGGGCCTGGGCGGCGAGTGGCGATGGGTATCGCGATACAGGATGGCACGCGATTGGGGTTAAACAGTCGATGACTTCGACTTGGCTGAAGGGGAGAATGCATCTCGTATTCGCAGTGGAGGGAGCGGCGGCAGTTCGACGAGGCAACTCGAGGCAGCGGCGAGCAGTTTCGCGAGAGGAGACGCGACTGGAATCGCGATGGGCGAGTTCGACTGGCGTGGTCGATAGGCAAACGGTGGCGTTGAGACAAGGGCAGCCGGAATCGTGATGGCGATGACGTGATTACTGGTGAGGCGAAGGGGATATTCGGGTTGGGATTTGTCGAGTCGAATTTGGGATCGACGAAATCGAATTCACAATGGGGTGATGAATTTTTCTTTGTTTATTAAGTTCGTATGTAAATATTTATATACATGCTGAGAAAAATATTCATATACCCAGTAAAAATATATATATTACAGTAAAGTCATGTTTTATTATACAAATATATATATTGGGAAAACTAATTTAAACAGTAAAGCGAAAGGTTTATACAGATAAGAATTTGAAAGAGTAAAGTAGAAATTTTAAAATGTTTAAAGTTCATGAAAATAATAGATTATTTTATAAGCAATTTCAGTATGAAGAAAAATTATTCAGATACACATTTTTAAACTTGCTGGCTGAATTTTAAGATAATGTATTGCTGGAAATTTATTTATTTTTGTTACTAAAATACCTTTTCTAAAAGGAAAATTTTTAGTTTAAATAAATTACTGGTTAATTAAATAGATTAGTCAGGAGAAATTTGTTAATCTGAAACAATTGAAACGAAAATAAATTGTTCAGTCTTTTGAATATTGATAGATTGAATAAAATTGTTTATACCAGGTTAAAATCGAGAAAACAAAACTGAAATGGAAAATGGATGGCAAATTAAAAAGCTAAGGTGAGATTTTTTTTTTCTCACTCAAATAAATTTTGTATGACAGTTATTTATTGACTGATTGTTGCTATTGATTGTGATATTAGATATAGTAGGATATATCTATATATATATAGCAATATATACATATTGGCATATGTATATATTGGATTGATGATTTCCCGCCTCGTATAGCGGATGAGACCCTATTGCGCCGTTAGTAAGCGGATTTTTATAAAAACCCATATACCGCGATATTCCACCTCGAAGTGGAATGGTATTGTGCTAACGTCTTTGGATGCAGGGAAATAGGTTGGAGGGATCCAACTGGATTCCTCACCAGTAATTATTTATTTATAGGATTGATGTATATTCTGTTATCATATGTTGATATATGATGTTGATGTTGTGATTGACTAATTGATGCGTTGCATCATTGGATTCAATTTTTGAAGTTTTAAAATAACGATTTTAACTTTAAAAGAGATTTTTTAAAGTGATTATTTGTAAATATACGTTATTAAATTTTTGAATTAATTTACAAACGTTAAAATTATTAAAGTTATGAAGGTTAAGATTTTGGTGAAATATAACCGAGAGGTGATTTTTGAAATAAACAGTTAAGTAATTTATAAAATAGTTTAAAATTTGAATTTTTGAATTATTAAAAACGAGGTATATAAAAGATGTATAAAATTGATATTTATCAATTAAAATTATTGGAATTTTAAAACGAGTTTTCTTTATAAGTGTTAAATTGTAAAGATATGAAACTTATAGAATTATAACTTGGGAAGATAGAAAATTTATAGGATTATAAATTGTGAAGTTTGAAGTTTATAGAATTGTGAAGTTTGAAGTTTATAGATTTATAAAGTATGAAGTTATAAAAAATGAATGAAATTGTAGAATAAAGGCTGATAAGAAATTTACTTGTAAATTGGATTTTTGCCTTTAAGTGGGATATTTATCGAAATTGTTAATAAAGAAGATTTATAAACCGAAGTTGTTATAAAACAGAAATGGAATTTATAAGCGTTGTTTTATAAATTCAAAATCAATTGAAATTGATGAATTAAATACTGAAATGTGATAAGTGAAGTATATTCACGATTTTGGACAGTGAATATATTATTGAATAAAATGGATTCATTTTTGAAGAAGTGACATTGAAAATGAAGTTATACATTTAAAAGATGTTTTAAAATATATTGACTATCGAAATCATAGATTTCAACATTTATTGTTGAAATAGACGTTTCGAAAAATAAGGAAATGGTGGACTATAACACTGTTGTTATAGTAAATGATTTCCGAAAGGAAATGTTTTTATATAGTATTGGGATTTACATATCTATCTTAATTTCGAATCCCTATACTAGTGATTTTGAGTCGTCGTAACAATGTTTTACGTAACATTCGTTTTGACTCAAATAAATGTGGTTATAGTAAATGATTTCCTTAAAAGAATGAAATATATACTTAATTTTGATTTAAGTATATCGAATATTTTCAAATGTTGAAAATAAATAGATTTGTGAATTACTTATTTTAAATAAGTATGGAATTGCTTTTCCAAAAATGAAATGAAATGTTTTTTTTTGAGAAATTATCTTTGAAAAGATAAATTGAAATTGAATATTGAAAACGATTTGAAAATCGTATATCAGTAGATATTTTGAAATATAAATTCAATATGGAATTTATAAAAGAAAGCGAAGTTGTTTAAAAATAAATATTGATTTATTTTTGAAATGTGGAAATTGATTTGAAATTGTTTTCAAACGGTTAAGTGTGGAAATTCTATATCTAGTAAAGATATTTTTTTGAAAATAAATAATTTGGAAAATTATTTGGAATCTGATGATGTTGCGCATCTTTATTGATAGTTAAATAACCGACTATCAATAATTACCTTTAGATAGGTATTTGTTGTGAATTGGATGAACTTGAATGCCACACTTATTTTTGAATAAACGCTCACTATTCGGGTTAACCGGGAAAGGACCATGGGGTCGTATAACCCATTCCGAATATGTGATACGTCGTTATGAATTGCATTTGAAGACCGGTGTTGAAGACCGGATATTTTTGAAAACGGAAGGATTACCGTCGAGTTACTCTACATCGGCTGATCTCCGATTTAGAGGTTTTTATCACCCTTAGTGACGGGAAGTCCTGACGTGATTGAAAATTATCCGGATGTGCAAGGGCTTCGTGAGAAGTGCCTTCGGTTCTGTTCCATCCCGGAACAGACTTGTATGGATTGTGTGTCTGACGTTACAATTTGAGATATAAAGCTGATTTCTTTCAAATACATTTCTGTTGGTGGCGGAGAATTTATTCTCTTAGCTTAACACCCTTCTCTGAGACGTACGAGCTCAGAGGTTATGTAGTTGAAATTTATCAGCGATATATCCCAATTTGGTAACGTGGCATACTGAGTGTTGCTGTGAAATGATCAGTGTTTGATCATTTGCGATATGATCATTTGTTTGATCTTATATCTTTGTGATCATAGGTTGATCATTTTGTTTGACCCGAAGCAGGGCTTTGTAGAAAGCGTAGCTTTGTGGACGAGACTTCGTCGAGCCTCACACCCCGGAAATGGTCAAAACAGGAAGGATGCGGCAAGGTTCTAGGGAGTAGTGCCCCTTAGTGTATGTCATTCCTTCTGGATAAAGGTGGTATCATGGTATGGAGCCCAGATACTTAACCTCTGTGGTTGCTGCAAAATTTATTTCTTTGTGGTTGTTGCGAATCGGGGATCCTCGGGAAGATCGGTGACGATCGGGGGATGGCATACGCGTGTCAGTAGTTACCTATTTTTGCAGAGGTAACCCGGCCTTGTGTTGGCAGAGATCCGGTTAGGTTCTCGGGTCGTCTATTCCAAGGACGTACCCATCGTGGATAGGAAGTTCCTTAGCCTGACCATTTGTTGGAAATCCAAAGAAACAATACGAGCCTTTACGATTTCAATTGTATAACCTGTCTCCTCAGGAGGCAGCTATAGCAGGCATAATATAATGGTACCTATGCTGGCTAAGATTTATATTATACTTTCGAAATGTTTTCCACTATGCACTAATAATAATATCAAAAAGAATTTGATTTTGCGTAGTAAGCATCTTTGACTATCATAAGAAGAAATCTCCTCCAAGTCTGCGTTTGCATTGTGTGTGTGGTGGGAGGTCTTATGGTAGTTTCATTTTCCAAAAGCATTGCGAATTGACATTAAAGTTTTTCTGTTGTTTATTTTAAAGATAAATAACTGTTTTACGATCTCACACCAGTCACCATGACTGACTCGGAGTTTATTGTTTCCCTTCTAAACTCTGGGTGCCCACCAATTTCCACACGGGCAGTCTAGAGTTAGATTATCAGGATACTCTGGATATTCTGGAGCTTTGGAGATGAGCTGGATGACGAGACGTAGTATTTGTATCTGATAGTATTTATTCCGTTGTGTATTCTGTATGAGGACAAGTTTATATAACTGTCCATTGTTGTATATTGACTCTGATTGATGTATGTATAAACTGATATAGTTCTTTGTTTTAAAAGACTATTGATTATCTATTATATGTTATTCCGCTGCGATATGTGAGATTCTGATATTGTTTCTGTATCTGTGTTGTTCTCCTCTATTTTCTCTTTTTCTTCTATCTTCTTCTTCTTCTACTTTTTCTTTTTCTTAAAATCCCTCACTATTGGAGTTTCCGGCACTCGATTGCTCGGCAGTCGATAAAGTGAGTATCGATGTCGAATTTTCGAAAGTCGAAAATTTCGGTATGTGACAAAGTGGTATCAGAGCATATGGTTAAGCGACAACCCTGCTCTGTTGGGTGTTACTCATTAGAGATAGAGTCAGTAGTACTCTAGAATGAGTTGAGTGTAATAATAGATACGAGCGCGTATTTGTTAGTTAATATAAAAATTGTTTTATATTGTGATGATTGATTTATTGAGTGGTATATGGATTCTGGTCAATACGAGTAATTAACGATCATTGATAGGGATCTCTAAACACTCGAATAGAACAATTCGGCACAGTATTGTTTTAAATAGGGTAAATGAAATAATTTTACCCAAAGCTATTTTTGTATAGAAAAGAAACGATTTTCTATGAATTACTATAGTATATGGTTGCATGGTTGCTAGAAATGATAACATTAAACTATTATCATTGAAATTAAATGAGAAATTGGAATTATAACTCCAAAGTTAAAATAAATTCACATACTAATGAAATTTAAGAATGTAAATTATAAATGTGAATTGTAAATTGAAACGGAATTCCAGAGAAGTATTTGGAAATGTTTTGAAAAGAATCTGAAAATTTTGGAGATTTGAAAAGTTTAAAATGAATTCCAAAGGTTTTGAAAAGTATTTTGGAGAGATGAAAGCTCTAAACTCTTTTCGGTCGCTGGAAAATAACTTCGGTAATGACTGCAGCATCACTGATGTTCATTTTCGGGTTTCAAAAGAGGAATTGCTACTAAATTGTTTTAAATAGAAGTTGTTTGGAAAATTTGGATTTTGTTTTGGAAATTCAAAGGATAGTTTGAAAGGTTTAAAAGACTCTGGAATGCTATATTAAAATATTTACGAAATATTATGAAGTTGATAACTTATACGGTTGAATTTTGGTAGAATAAATTTAACTTAAAGAATGGAGTTAAATTAAAGTAAGTATAAGTGAACAAATTTGAATGAAGTGAAATTGAAAGTTGAAATTCATTTCGAATGTGTAAGCATTGAATTGGATTGAATAACTACAAATGAAAGATGAATTAAAATTCATATGGAATTTGAAATCCAGTCTAATATAAGTGGTTATAAACCAAAATAGTAAATTGTAATAAATTTTGGGAATGAACAAAAGAATAAAACTGGAATTAGAACTGAATGTTGAAAACAAACGTGAATAAATGAATTAGAATTGTAATGAATTAGTAATTGGAACTAATTTAAAATAGAGCAGTTGTGAATTAAAGAAAGCTGATAAAATTCAATATTCAGAAGTTGAACCGAATCCAAATTAGATTGGGATTGTGAATTGAATTCAAATGAAATTCGAAATGTAAAAATTGAATATATAACTTCAGTAATGAACTTAAAGATGATATAAGCAGTTATATTAAAATTTTTGTAATGGAATTTGCAAAACGATTTGAATATGTAACTAGATATTATGGCTAGTAGGATATACAGGTATAAAGGAATTGGAATTTTGATTTCGAAGATAATTTGAATTGCTCGACAAAAGGTAAGTATTTGAATTATAATATGAGTTTTTGATGATTTCTTGTCTAGCCGCTTGGCTTTTTCTCTTTCTTTTTGAAATCCGAGAGTCCGTAGGGACGTTTTGTAGTCGTGCCGTATTAGCCGCGCAAAGGAGACGCTGGCGAAATTTTTCGAAAATTTAGAGTGTTAGAAAATTTTTTAAAAAATTTTGAAAATTTAAAATTCGAATTTGAATTTGAATTTGAATTTTGAAGTAAACAATGTTGTTTGAAGATTATGAAAATGTTTAGAAAGTTAGTTGAAATGATAACGAATCTTTAGTAGAAAGATTTGTTTTGAAATTTGATAAAATTGATAAAATTATGGGATATTAAAAATAGTAGATGAGTTAAGGACTTTTTCTTCCTGACTTGTAATTTCGGGACGAAATTCTTTTAAGGAGGGAAGTTTGTAACGACCCAGAATTTTGAACGAATTAAATTGAGGATATTTAATTAATTTTAAATATTTGAACGATAATTTAATTTGAATCCCGAATGTAATCTTGAATTTGGCGATTAAATTTTATAATTTAATTTATTGAAGTTGAATAAAAATTTGAATCTTTGATTTTAAGCCGAAGAAAAATATTTCAAAAGCTTTTAAAATTCGTATTTATATTACTGAAGATAACAGAAGCTTTAGAATCGAATTTGGGAGTGAATTGTTTAGTTTGAAATTTTATAGTTCGAATCGATATTTAAAAGTAGTCATTTTTCGAACAGTCTCGGAATTCGACGAAACCAGTTCCATTTGGTCCGTAATATTGAATTATTGTAGGATTTCAAATTTCGTAATATTTGGAATTGTCGTGTGATCATACGACAAGCAAACGTACTGAGATTTAAATTGAAAATTTGTTTGATTTAAAATGCTATTTTCTCCATATGATCAAAATTTGAACTTGAAACTTTTTCCAACGCGTTCGGAATAGGGGATAAACATTAGGTGTCACGAACGGAATTTTCGACTTTCGAAAATTCGACATCGATACTCACTTTGTCGACTGCCGAGCAATCGAGTGCCGGAAACTCCAATAGTGAGGGGTTTTAAGAAAAAGAAATAGAAGAAAAAGAGAAGAAGAAGAGGAAGAAGGACAACTGAACAACATCAGAAACAGAAAACAATACCAGAATCTCACATATCGCAGCGGAACAATATATAATAGATAAATGAATAATCTTTAAAACAAAGAACTATATCATTTTATACATACATCAATCATCAGAGTCAATATACAACTCAATACAACAATGGACAGTTATATAACTTGTCCTCATACAGAATACACAACGGAATAAATATTATTAGATACAAATACTACGTCTCGTCATCCAGCTTATCTCCAAGCTCCAAAATATCCAGAATATCCTGATAATCTAACTCTAGACTGCCCGTGTGGAAATTGGTGGGCACCCAGAGTTTAGAAGGGAAACAATAAACTCCGAGTCAGTCATGGTGACTGGTGTGAGATCGTAAAACAGTTATTCTTTAACAAAGAAAATAAAACAAATTCGCAATGCTTTTGGAAAATGAAACTACCATAAGACCTCCCACCACACACACAATGCAAACGCAGACTTGGAGGAGATTTCTTCTTATGTTAGTCAAAGATGCTTACTACGCAAAAATCAAATTCTTTTTGATATTATTATTAGTGCTTAGTGGAAAACATTTCGAAAGTAGAATATAAATCTTAGCCAGCATAGGTACCATTATATTATGCCTGCTATAGCTGCCTCCTGAGGAGACAGGTTATACAATTGAAATCGTAAAGGCTCGTATTGTTTCTTTGGATTTCCAACAAATGGTCAGGCTAAGGAACTTCCTATCCACGATGGGTACGTCCCTGGAATAGACGACCCGAGAACCTAACCGGATCTCTGCCAACACAAGGCCGGGTTACCTCTGCAAAAATAGGTAACTACTGACACGCGTATGCCATCCCCCAATCGTCACCGATCTTCCCGAGGATCCCCGATTCGCAACAAACCACATAGTAATAATAATGCAGTAACCACAGAGGTTAAGTATCTGGGCTCCATACCATGATACCACCTTTATCCAGAAGGAATGACATACACTAAGGGGCGCTACTCCCTAGAACCTTGCCGCATTCTTCCTGTTTCGACCATTTCCGGGGTGTGAGGCTCGACGAAGTCTCGTCCACAAAGCTACGCTTTCTCAAAAAGCCCTGCTTCGGGTCAAACAAAATGATCAACCTATGATCACAAAGATATAAGATCAAATAAATGATCATATCGCAAATGATCAAACACTGATCATTTCACAGCAACACTCAGTATACCACGTTACCAAATTGGGATATATCGCTGATAAATTTCAACTACATAACCTCTGAGCTCGTACGTCTCAGAGAAGGTTGTTAAGCTAAGAGAATAAATTCTCCGCCACCAACAGAAATGTATTTGAAAGAAATCAGCTTTATATCTCAAATTGTAACGTCAGACACACAATCCATATAAGTCTGTTCCGGGATCGAACAGAACCGAAGGCACTTCTCACGAAGCCCTTGCATTTCCGGATAATTTCCTAATCACGTCCGGACTTCCCGTCACTAAGGGTGATAAAACCTCTAAACCGGAGATCAGCCGATGTAGAGTAACTCGACGGTAATCCTTCCGTTTTCAAAAATATCCGGTCTTCAACACCGGTCTTCGAATGCAATTCATAACGACGTATCACATATTCGGAATGGGTTATACGACCCCATGGTCCTTTCCCGGCTAACCCGAATAGTGAGCGATTATTCAAAAACAAGTGTGGCATTCACATTCATCCAATTCACAACAAATACCTACTCAAGGTAATTATTGATAGTCGGTTATTTAACTATCAATAAAGATGCGCAACATCATCAGATTCCAAATAATTTTCCAAATTATTTCATCTTCCAAAATATCTTTTACTAGATATAAAATTTCCACACTTAACCATTTGAAAACAAATTTCAAATATTCACTTTTCAAATTATCTTTAAAAGATAAAGTTTCAAACCCTTCGTTTCATATTGGAAAAGCAATTCCATACTTATTTAAAATAAGTAGTTCACAAATCATTTATTTTCAACATTTGAAAATATTCAATATACTTAAATCAAATTTTAAGTATAAATTCATTCTTTCAGGAAATCATTAATTTTAACATCTATTTGAGTCAAAACGAATGTTGCGTAAAACATCGTTACGACGACTCGAAATCACTAGTATAGGGATTCGAAATTTAGATAGATATATAAATCCCAATACTACATAAAAACATTTCCTTTCGGAAATCATTTACTATAACAACAGTGTTATAGTCCATCATTTCCTTATTTTCTCGAAACGTCTATTTCAACAATAAATGTTGAAATCTATGATTTCGATAATTCACACGTTTTAAAACATCTTTTAAAACAATTACTTCATTTTATAATATCGCTTTCCCAAAACATATCCATTTTATTTAATAATATATTCACTGTCCAAAATTGTGAATATACTTCGCTAACCACATTTTCAATAATCTCTACACATTTTATTTCAATAAAAATTCGCTATCCAAAACGCGAATATAACTTCTTTGATAATCTTCTATATTTAATTTATCAAATTCAATTGATTTTGAATTTATAAAACAACGTTTATAAATTCTATTTCTATTTATAAAAACTTCAATTTATAAATCTTCTTAATTTACCAATTCAATTCACAATTCAAATATTTTTTTTTATACCACAATCCATATTATAAGTCAAATACTTATAATTCATTTATTTTCAAAAATCGTTCTTTTAAAACTTTACAACTGTAAAGTTTATCCCTTTATAAATCATTTTAACATCATTTCCATTTTAAATTCACATTCCCTTATTTCAATTGGATTCATTTTCCAAATATTCACTTTTAAATCTAAAATCGGATTTCAAATCTATTTCTAATTCTACTTCAATTCCAAATCAGTTACAAATTGATTTCTAAATTTATTTTCACTACTAAAATAAATTCCTCATTCTTTTCAAATTTTTCAATATCCTGTTTTTAAATGGATTCTTCAAATTGAAATCATTTTACATTGATTTCCCAAATTATTTCAATTTACCAAATTAAATCTCTAATTGGATTTCCAACTTATCTTCTTTTAAATAAATTCCTTTTTTTTTAGGAAATAAATTTCAATTGTTTCTTTCAATCTATTTAAAAATCCAAATTTTAAATTAAATTCTTCAATTTATAATCGCTATTTTACGAAATCCATTTTTTTAACATATTCACTTTATTCTGGAATTTATTCAATACGATTATAAAAATTTACTTTTTATACTTTAAAAATTCCTTTCTTCAAAATTTCTTCAATTTCAAAAATTGATTCACTTAGAAATTTTCTACTTGAATTTCAAAAATTCAATTTCGTTTATCTTTGGAATCCAATGATGTCAAAACATCCATTCAGCTAAATTTTAGCTTTCAAACAATTTCCAAATATCAATATGATTAATAGCATCACTATAATCATTCACAGATTCATATCACAATAGAAATAAATTCAATCAATGTGAGGGGTCCAGTTGGATCCCTCCAACCTGTTTCCCTGCATCCAAAGATGTTAGCACAATACCAATTCCGCTCCAGTACGGAATTATCGCGGTATATGGGTTTTATAAAAATCCGCTTACTAACGGCGCAATAGGGTCTCATCCGCTATACGAGGCGGGAAATCATCAATCCAATATATACATATGCCAATATGTATATACTGCTATATATATAGATATATCCTATCATATCTAATAGCACATTCAAACAAATAAATCAATAACTGCAATTCAATCAAATCAATAACTGCAAAAATTCCACATTCAATTCTTGAGTGAGAAAATCTCACCTTAGCTTTTTAATTTTGCCATCCATTTCCCTTTTGACTCGATTTCTTCACGATTTAAGACCTTGTATAAATAATTTATACAATCTATCAATATTCGAACAATTTTAAAAAATTACTTTCCAATTGATAAATTTATCACCTAAATTCATTTCGCTTATTTTGTTGTTTTCTAATCTTATTCCCATGTATATATATATATATATATATTAACAGTTTTTGATAAAAATATGAGTTTGTATACTTTACTGTATAAGTAATATACTCCAATCTTAAGATAATTAAACGGATTAAGTTTAAACCGATACTTTTAAATTTCTAAAGAAATCTCTTTTAACAAATTTACTTAACTGAATTATCTTCAAAATAAACCCGCAATTTATTTTACTTTTGTGTTCGGAAATTTTAATTATCCAATGACTTTATTTTAACCCGATTTCTTCTAATAAATTCATTTAACAAAAATTAAATTTAAAACTAAATTTCCTTTAATAATTCTTTAACATTTAGTTGGAAAAATTAAAATAAAATAAAACTAGAAATATACCTCACTGTAATGATTCGAACCTTACGCCCAAATCTCATGCTCGCGATTCATCCAGGCTACATCAACTTCGGCCTTGACAACTTGCTCGAGAACGAGCTCTTCCTATCATGCTTTTCCCCAAGTACGTGCGACCGAAGCCCAGAACACTGCTCGCGTATCTCCAATGTCGTCGCCCCTCTTCGATTCGAACGCCCCAACTACGACGACCCAGCCTCCACGCGAGCAACTCGAACGCCCCCATCGCGACCTAAGCCATGTCGATCACTAAGCAGTTCTCACGCGCCTCCTCCCTCACGTTTTCCGGTTGGCCGCGCAACCCAGTCGCTGCCATCGTCGCTATCGCGAGTCGACGAACTCGTCGCTGCGCCTCGCCTTGAAGTCGCCTCCGCGAAGCCCCAACCACCCTCGATCCACGATTTCCCCTCCCTCGCTTGCCGATGCGACATCGCAGACGCACGGCATCGCCTGAAGCTTGCGAGCGCCGCCCTATGTCGTAGTCGCAACTATGGATTGAATTTTTTTTTTTTTAAAGTGTCTCGGCTGTTCGAATTTGAAAGAGGGGAGGAGAGGCTTTGTGAATTTGAATTGGAACTGAGGGATGGTAATGAAGTACGGGGGTATGGGAATAGGTATGGGAGAACGTGGGTTTGAACGTGCCTTTTTCTTTTCTTTTCCTTTTCAAAATATCTCGTACCGCGTAACTTGAAATCTCGAATCTCGATTTTAGCGTGCCGCCAGGCGTCCCTAATGTTTATCTCCTATTCCAAACACGTTGGAAAAAGTTTCGAGTCCAAATTCGATCGTATGGAGAAGATAGCATTTTAAATCAAACAAATTTCAATTTAAATTTTTGTGCGTTTGCTTGTCGTACGATCACACGACAATTCCAAATATTACGAAATTTGAAATCCGACAATAATTCAATATTCCGGACCCAATGAAACTGGTTTCGTCGAATTCCGAGACTGTTTGAAAAATGACTATTTTTAAATATCGATTCGAACGATATAATTTCAAAACTGAACAGATTGTTTCCAAATTAATTTCTGAAGCTTCTATTATCTTCAGTATTATCACTACGAATTTTAAAAGCCTTCGAAATAATTTTCTTCAACTTTAAATTGAAGATTTAAGTTTTATTCAGCATTCAATAGATTAAATTTTATAATTTAATCGTCAAATTCAAAGTTATATTCGGGATTCAAATTAAATCATCGTTCAAATATTTAAAATAAATTAAATATTCTCAATTTAATTCGTTCAAAATTCCGGGTCGTTACAGACTTCCCCCCTTAAAAGAATTTCGTCCTCGAAATTACAAGTCAGGAAGAAAAGGTTCTTAACTCGTCTATTATTTTCCACAATCCAATAGTTTTATCAAATTGTCAAAACAAATCTTTCTACTAAAGATTCGTTATTTATTTAACTAAATTTCTAACTTCAATTAATACATTCAAACAACATTGTTTACTTCAAAATTCAAATTTAAATTTAAACTTTCAAAATTTTCTCAAAAATTTTCTAACACTCGAAATTTTCGAAAAATTTCGCCAGCGTCTCCTTTGCGCGGCTAATACAGCACGGCTACAAAACATCCCTACGGACTCTTAGATTTCAAAAAGAAAAAGAAAAAGCCAAGCGGCTAGAGAAATAAGTCATCAAATCTCATATTCAAATTTAAATACATACCTTTTTCGAGCAATTCAAACTTATCTTTGAAATTAAATCCAATTCCTTTATAAACCTGTATGTCCTACTAGCCATAATATCTAGTTACATATCCAAACCATTTTGCAAATTCTATTACAAAATTTTCAATATAAACTACTTATATCATTTTTACTTCACTGTTGAAGTTACATATTCATTATCATTCAATTTTCACATTTCAATTTCTCACTTGAATTCAATTTACCATTTCAATTCAATTTAACTTCTGAATATTGAATTTATCAATTATCTTTAGTTCAGAACTACACTATTTTAAATTAGTTTCATTTACTAATTCATCACAGATTCCAATTCATTTTATTCAAATTTGTTTTCAACATTCAGTTTCAATTTTATTCACTTACAATTGTAAATTCCATTCATTTGAAATTTATTTATACTTACTTGAATTTATCTTCAATTTCGAACCACTCTTTTATTTAGTTCACAATTCAAGTTTAAATTTAACTAATTCAATTTCCATTTCATGAATCAATTAATTATCAAAGTAGTTTATTCGGATTCAATCCTTATTCATTTTTTAATTTTATTGATTCACTTATACTTACTTTAATCCAACTTAAAATTCCTTAAGTTAAATTTATTCAATCTAAATTCACAACAACTTTGTATAAGTTATCAACTCATTTATTATTCTCATAAATACTTTTATATAGCATTCCAGAGTCTTAATAACATTTTCAAAGCCATTTTGAAAACAATCCAATTTATCCCTTTTGAATTTCCAAACAAAACCCAATTTTCCAAACAACTTTCATTTAAACCAATTTGGCAGCAATTCCTCTTTTGGAAACCCGAAAATGAATTCTAATGATGTGGCCATCATCATCAGGATTATTTTCCAGCGACCTAAAAGAGTTTAGAGCTTTCAACTCTCCAAAATACTTTTCAAACCCTTTGAAATTCATTTTTTAAATCAAAAAGGAATTTAAACTTTCCAAATCTCCAAAATTTTCAAATTCTTTTTAAAGCATTTCCAAAAACTTCTCTGGAATTCCGTTTTAAATTACAATTCACATTTATAATTTATATTCTTTAATTTCATTTGTATATGAATTTATTTCTTAACTTTGGAGTTACGATTTCAATTTCTTACTTAATTCCAATGGGAATAATTTAATATTATTACTTCTAGCAACCATGCAACCATATACTGTAATAATTTACAGAAAATCATTTCTTTTCTATACAAAAATAGATTTGGGTAAAATTATTTCATTTACCCTGTTCAAAACAATACTGTGCCGAATTGTTCTAGTCAAGTGTTTAGAAACCCCTTCGATACAGTTTTGCAAGACTGTGCCGACGAAGGTTCATATACCACTCAATAAACCAATCATCACAATACAAAACAATTTTATATTAACTAACAAATACGCGCTCGTATCTATTATTACACTCAACTCATTCTAGAGTACTACTGACTCTATCTCTAATGAGTAACACCCAACAGAGCAGGGTTGTCGCTTAACCATATGCTCTGATACCACGCTGTCACGAACGGAATTTTCGACTTTCGAAAATTCGACATCGATACTCACTTTATCGACTGCCGAGCAATCGAGTGCCGGAAACTCCAATAGTGAGGGGTTTTAAGAAAAAGAAATAGAAGAAAAAGAGAAGAAGAAGAGGAAGAAGGACAACTGAACAACATCAGAAACAGAAAACAATACCAGAATCTCACATATCGCAGCGGAACAATATATAATAGATAAATGAATAATCTTTAAAACAAAGAACTATATCATTTTATACATACATCAATCATCAGAGTCAATATACAACTCAATACAACAATGGACAGTTATATAACTTGTCCTCATACAGAATACATAGCGGAATAAATATTATTAGATACAAATACTACGTCTCGTCATCCAGCTTATCTCCAAGCTCCAGAATATCCAGAATATCCTGATAATCTAACTCTAGACTGCCCGTGTGGAAATTGGTGGGCACCCAGAGTTTAGAAGGGAAACAATAAACTCCGAGTCAGTCATGGTGACTGGTGTGAGATCGTAAAACAGTTATTCTTTAACAAAGAAAATAAAACAAATTCGCAATGCTTTTGGAAAATGAAACTACCATAAGACCTCCCACCACACACACAATGCAAACGCAGACTTGGAGGAGATTTCTTCTTATGTTAGTCAAAGATGCTTACTACGCAAAAATCAAATTCTTTTTGATATTATTATTAGTGCTTAGTGGAAAACATTTCGAAAGTAGAATATAAATCTTAGCCAGCATAGGTACCATTATATTATGCCTGCTATAGCTGCCTCCTGAGGAGACAGGTTATACAATTGAAATCGTAAAGGCTCGTATTGTTTCTTTGGATTTCCAACAAATGGTCAGGCTAAGGAACTTCCTATCCACGATGGGTACGTCCCTGGAATAGACGACCCGAGAACCTAACCGGATCTCTGCCAACACAAGGCCGGGTTACCTCTGCAAAAATAGGTAACTACTGACACGCGTATGCCATCCCCCGATCGTCACCGATCTTCCCGAGGATCCCCGATTCGCAACAAACACATAGTAATAATAATGCAGTAACCACAGAGGTTAAGTATCTGGGCTCCATACCATGATACCACCTTTATCCAGAAGGAATGACATACACTAAGGGGCGCTACTCCCTAGAACCTTGCCGCATTCTTCCTGTTTCGACCATTTCCGGGGTGTGAGGCTCGACGAAGTCTCGTCCACAAAGCTACGCTTTCTCAAAAAGCTTGCTTCGGGTCAAACAAAATGATCAACCTATGATCACAAAGATATAAGATCAAATAAATGATCATATCGCAAATGATCAAACACTGATCATTTCACAGCAACACTCAGTATGCCACGTTACCAAATTGGGATATATCGCTGATAAATTTCAACTACATAACCTCTGAGCTCATACGTCTCAGAGAAGGGTGTTAAGCTAAGAGAATAAATTCTCCGCCACCAACAGAAATGTATTTGAAAGAAATCTGCTTTATATCTCAAATTGTAACGTCAGACACACAATCCATATAAGTCTGTTTCGGGATCGAACAGAACCGAAGGCACTTCTCACGAAGCCCTTGCATTTCCGGATAATTTCCTAATCACGTCCGGACTTCCCGTCACTAAGGGTGATAAAACCTCTAAACCGGAGATCAGCCGATGTAGAGTAACTCGACGGTAATCCTTCCGTTTTCAAAAATATCCGGTCTTCAACACCGGTCTTCGAATGCAATTCATAACGACGTATCACATATTCGGAATGGGTTATACGACCCCATGGTCCTTTCCCGGCTAACCCGAATAGTGAGCGATTATTCAAAAACAAGTGTGGCATTCACATTCATCCAATTCACAACAAATACCTACTCAAGGTAATTATTGATAGTCGGTTATTTAACTATCAATAAAGATGCGCAACATCATCAGATTCCAAATAATTTTCCAAATTATTTCATCTTCCAAAATATCTTTTACTAGATATAAAATTTCCACACTTAACCATTTGAAAACAAATTTCAAATATTCACTTTTCAAATTATCTTTAAAAGATAAAGTTTCAAACCCTTCGTTTCATATTGGAAAAGCAATTCCATACTTATTTAAAATAAGTAGTTCACAAATCATTTATTTTCAACATTTGAAAATATTCAATATACTTAAATCAAATTTTAAGTATAAATTCATTCTTTCAGGAAATCATTAATTTTAACATCTATTTGAGTCAAAACGAATGTTGCGTAAAACATCGTTACGACGACTCGAAATCACTAGTATAGGGATTCGAAATTTAGATAGATATATAAATCCCAATACTACATAAAAACATTTCCTTTCGGAAATCATTTACTATAACAACAGTGTTATAGTCCATCATTTCCTTATTTTCTCGAAACGTCTATTTCAACAATAAATGTTGAAATCTATGATTTCGATAATTCACACGTTTTAAAACATCTTTTAAAACAATTACTTCATTTTATAATATCGCTTTCCCAAAACATATCCATTTTATTTAATAATATATTCACTGTCCAAAATTGTGAATATACTTCGCTAACCACATTTTCAATAATCTCTACACATTTTATTTCAATAAAAATTCGCTATCCAAAACGCGAATATAACTTCTTTGATAATCTTCTATATTTAATTTATCAAATTCAATTGATTTTGAATTTATAAAACAACGTTTATAAATTCTATTTCTATTTATAAAAACTTCAATTTATAAATCTTCTTAATTTACCAATTCAATTCACAATTCAAATATTTTTTTTTTATACCACAATCCATATTATAAGTCAAATACTTATAATTCATTTATTTTCAAAAATCGTTCTTTTAAAACTTTACAACTGTAAAGTTTATCCCTTTATAAATCATTTTAACATCATTTCCATTTTAAATTCACATTCCCTTATTTCAATTGGATTCATTTTCCAAATATTCACTTTTAAATCTAAAATCGGATTTCAAATCTATTTCTAATTCTACTTCAATTCCAAATCAGTTACAAATTGATTTCTAAATTTATTTTCACTACTAAAATAAATTCCTCATTCTTTTCAAATTTTTCAATATCCTGTTTTTAAATGGATTCTTCAAATTGAAATCATTTTACATTGATTTCCCAAATTATTTCAATTTACCAAATTAAATCTCTAATTGGATTTCCAACTTATCTTCTTTTAAATAAATTCCTTTTTTTTAGGAAATAAATTTCAATTGTTTCTTTCACTCTATTTAAAAATCCAAATTTTAAATTAAATTCTTCAATTTATAATCGCTATTTTACGAAATCCATTTATTTAACATATTCACTTTATTCTGGAATTTATTCAATACGATTATAAAAATTTACTTTTTATACTTTAAAAATTCCTTTCTTCAAAATTTCTTCAATTTCAAAAATTGATTCACTTAGAAATTTTCTACTTGAATTTCAAAAATTCAATTTCGTTTATCTTTGGAATCCAATGATGTCAAAACATCCATTCAGCTAAATTTTAGCTTTCAAACAATTTCCAAATATCAATATGATTAATAGCATCACTATAATCATTCACAGATTAATATCACAATAGAAATAAATTCAATCAATGTGAGGGGTCCAGTTGGATCCCTCCAACCTGTTTCCCTGCATCCAAAGATGTTAGCACAATACCAATTCCGCTCCAGTACGGAATTATCGCGGTATATGGGTTTTATAAAAATCCGCTTACTAACGGCGCAATAGGGTCTCATCCGCTATACGAGGCGGGAAATCATCAATCCAATATATACATATGCCAATATGTATATACTGCTATATATATAGATATATCCTATCATATCTAATAGCACATTCAAACAAATAAATCAATAACTGCAATTCAATCAAATCAATAACTGCAAAAATTCCACATTCAATTCTTGAGTGAGAAAATCTCACCTTAGCTTTTTAATTTTGCCATCCATTTCCCTTTTGACTCGATTTCTTCACGATTTAAGACCTTGTATAAATAATTTATACAATCTATCAATATTCGAACAATTTTAAAAAATTACTTTCCAATTGATAAATTTATCACCTAAATTCATTTCGCTTATTTTGTTGTTTTCTAATCTTATTCCCATGTATATATATATATATATTAATAGTTTTTGATAAAAATATGAGTTTGTATACTTTACTGTATAAGTAATATACTCCAATCTTAAGATAATTAAACGGATTAAGTTTAAACCGATACTTTTAAATTTCTAAAGAAATCTCTTTTAACAAATTTACTTAACTGAATTATCTTCAAAATAAACCCGCAATTTATTTTACTTTTGTGTTCGGAAATTTTAATTATCCAATGACTTTATTTTAACCCGATTTCTTCTAATAAATTCATTTAACAAAAATTAAATTTAAAACTAAATTTCCTTTAATAATTCTTTAACATTTAGTTGGAAAAATTAAAATAAAATAAAACTAGAAATATACCTCACTGTAATGATTCGAACCTTACGCCCAAATCTCATGCTCGCGATTCATCCAGGCTACATCAACTTCGGCCTTGACAACTTGCTCGCGAACGAGCTCTTCCCATCATGCTTTTCCCCAAGTACGTGCGACCGAAGCCCAGAACACTGCTCGCGTATCTCCAATGTCGTCGCCTCTCTTCGATTCGAACGCCCCAACTACGACGACCCAGCCTCCCCGCGAGCAACTCGAACGCCCCCATCGCGACCTAAGCCAAGTCGATCACCAAGCAGTTCTCACGCGCCTCCTCCCTCACGTTTTCCGGTTGGCCGCGCAACCCAGTCGCTGCCATCGTCGCTATCGCGAGTCGACGAACTCGTCGCTGCGCCTCGCCTTGAAGTCGCCTCCGCGAAGCCCCAACCACCCTCGATCCACGATTTCCCCTCCCTCGCTTGCCGATGCGACATCGCAGACGCGCGGCATCGCCTGAAGCTTGCGAGCGCCGCCCTATGTCGTAGTCGCAACTATGGATTGAATATTTTTTTTTTTAAAGTGTCTCGGCTGTTCGAATTTGAAAGAGGGGAGGAGAGGCTTTGTGAATTTGAATTGGAACTGAGGGATGGTAATGAAGTACGGGGGTATGGGAATAGGTATGGGAGAACGTGGGTTTGAACGTGCCTTTTTCTTTTCTTTTCTTTTTCAAAATATCTCGTACCGCGTAACTTGAAATCTCGAATCTCGATTTTAGCGTGCCGCCAGGCGTCCCTAATGTTTATCTCCTATTCCAAACACGTTGGAAAAAGTTTCGAGTCCAAATTCGATCGTATGGAGAAGATAGCATTTTAAATCAAACAAATTTCAATTTAAATTTTTGTGCGTTTGCTTGTCGTACGATCACACGATAATTCCAAATATTACGAAATTTGAAATCCGATAATAATTCAATATTCCGGACCCAATGAAACTGGTTTCGTCGAATTCCGAGACTGTTTGAAAAATGACTATTTTTAAATATCGATTCGAACGATATAATTTCAAAACTGAACAGATTGTTTCCAAATTAATTTCTGAAGCTTCTATTATTTTCAGTATTATCACTACGAATTTTAAAAGCCTTCGAAATAATTTTCTTCAACTTTAAATTGAAGATTTAAGTTTTATTCAGCATTCAATAGATTAAATTTTATAATTTAATCGTCAAATTCAAAGTTATATTCGGGATTCAAATTAAATCATCATTCAAATATTTAAAATAAATTAAATATTCTCAATTTAATTCGTTCAAAATTCCGGGTCGTTACAGACTTCCCCCCTTAAAAGAATTTCGTCCTCGAAATTACAAGTCAGGAAGAAAAGGTTCTTAACTCGTCTATTATTTTCCACAATCCAATAGTTTTATCAAATTGTCAAAACAAATCTTTCTACTAAAGATTCGTTATTTATTTAACTAAATTTCTAACTTCAATTAATACATTCAAACAACATTGTTTACTTCAAAATTCAAATTTAAATTCAAATTTAAATTTAAACTTTCAAAATTTTCTCAAAAATTTTCTAACACTCGAAATTTTCGAAAAATTTCGCCAGCGTCTCCTTTGCACGGCTAATACAGCACGGCTACAAAACATCCCTACGGACTCTCAGATTTCAAAAAGAAAAAGAAAAAGCCAAGCGGCTAGAGAAATAAGTCATCAAATCTCATATTCAAATTTAAATACATACCTTTTTCGAGCAATTCAAACTTATCTTTGAAATCAAATCCAATTCCTTTATAAACCTGTATGTCCTACTAGCCATAATATCTAGTTACATATCCAAACCATTTTGCAAATTCTATTACAAAATTTTCAATATAAACTACTTATATCATTTTTACTTCACTGTTGAAGTTACATATTCATTATCATTCAATTTTCACATTTCAATTTCTCACTTGAATTCAATTTACCATTTCAATTCAATTTAACTTCTGAATATTGAATTTATCAATTATCTTTAGTTCAAAACTACACTATTTTAAATTAGTTTCATTTAATAATTCATCACAGAATCCAATTCATTTTATTCAAATTTGTTTTCAACATTCAGTTTCAATTTTATTCACTTACAATTGTAAATTCCATTCATTTGAAATTTATTTATACTTACTTGAATTTATCTTCAATTTCGAACCACTCTTTTATTTAGTTCACAATTCAAGTTTAAATTTAACTAATTCAATTTCCATTTCATGAATCAATTAATTATCAAAGTAGTTTATTCGGATTCAATCCTTATTCATTTTTTAATTTTATTGATTCACTTATACTTACTTTAATCCAACTTAAAATTCCTTAAGTTAAATTTATTCAATCTAAATTCACAACAACTTTGTATAAGTTATCAACTCATTTATTATTCTCATAAATACTTTTATATAGCATTCCAGAGTCTTAATAACATTTTCAAAGCCATTTTGAAAACAATCCAATTTATCCCTTTTGAATTTCCAAACAAAACCCAGTTTTCCAAACAACTTTCATTTAAACCAATTTGGCAGCAATTCCTCTTTTGGAAACCCGAAAATGAATTCTAATGATGTGGCCATCATCATCAGGATTATTTTCCAGCGACCTAAAAGAGTTTAGAGCTTTCAACTCTCCAAAATACTTTTCAAACCCTTTGAAATTCATTTTTTAAATCAAAAAGGAATTTAAACTTTCCAAATCTCCAAAATTTTCAAATTCTTTTTAAAGCATTTCCAAAAACTTCTCTGGAATTCCGTTTTAAATTACAATTCACATTTATAATTTATATTCTTTAATTTCATTTGTATATGAATTTATTTCTTAACTTTGGAGTTACGATTTCAATTTCTTACTTAATTCCAATGGGAATAATTTAATATTATTACTTCTAGCAACCATGCAACCATATACTGTAATAATTTACAGAAAATCATTTCTTTTCTATACAAAAATAGATTTGGGTAAAATTATTTCATTTACCCTGTTCAAAACAATACTGTGCCGAATTGTTCTAGTCAAGTGTTTAGAAACCCCTTCGATACAGTTTTGCAAGACTGTGCCGACGAAGGTTCATATACCACTCAATAAACCAATCATCACAATACAAAACAATTTTATATTAACTAACAAATACGCGCTCGTATCTATTATTACACTCAACTCATTCTAGAGTACTACTGACTCTATCTCTAATGAGTAACACCCAACAGAGCAGGGTTGTCGCTTAACCATATGCTCTGATACCACGCTGTCACGAACGGAATTTTCGACTTTCGAAAATTCGACATCGATACTCACTTTATCGACTGCCGAGCAATCGAGTGCCGGAAACTCCAATAGTGCGGGGTTTTAAGAAAAAGAAATAGAAGAAAAAGAGAAGAAGAAGAGGAAGAAGGACAACTGAACAACATCAGAAACAGAAAACAATACCAGAATCTCACATATCGCAGCGGAACAATATATAATAGATAAATGAATAATCTTTAAAACAAAGAACTATATCATTTTATACATACATCAATCATCAGAGTCAATATACAACTCAATACAACAATGGACAGTTATATAACTTGTCCTCATACAGAATACATAGCGGAATAAATATTATTAGATACAAATACTACGTCTCGTCATCCAGCTTATCTCCAAGCTCCAGAATATCCAGAATATCCTGATAATCTAACTCTAGACTGCCCGTGTGGAAATTGGTGGGCACCCAGAGTTTAGAAGGGAAACAATAAACTCCGAGTCAGTCATGGTGACTGGTGTGAGATCGTAAAACAGTTATTCTTTAACAAAGAAAATAAAACAAATTCGCAATGCTTTTGGAAAATGAAACTACCATAAGACCTCCCACCACACACACAATGCAAACGCAGACTTGGAGGAGATTTCTTCTTATGTTAGTCAAAGATGCTTACTACGCAAAAATCAAATTCTTTTTGATATTATTATTAGTGCTTAGTGGAAAACATTTCGAAAGTAGAATATAAATCTTAGCCAGCATAGGTACCATTATATTATGCCTGCTATAGCTGCCTCCTGAGGAGACAGGTTATACAATTGAAATCGTAAAGGCTCGTATTGTTTCTTTGGATTTCCAACAAATGGTCAGGCTAAGGAACTTCCTATCCACGATGGGTACGTCCCTGGAATAGACGACCCGAGAACCTAACCGGATCTCTGCCAACACAAGGCCGGGTTACCTCTGCAAAAATAGGTAACTACTGACACGCGTATGCCATCCCCCGATCGTCACCGATCTTCCCGAGGATCCCCGATTCGCAACAAACACATAGTAATAATAATGCAGTAACCACAGAGGTTAAGTATCTGGGCTCCATACCATGATACCACCTTTATCCAGAAGGAATGACATACACTAAGGGGCGCTACTCCCTAGAACCTTGCCGCATTCTTCCTGTTTCGACCATTTCCGGGGTGTGAGGCTCGACGAAGTCTCGTCCACAAAGCTACGCTTTCTCAAAAAGCCCTGCTTCGGGTCAAACAAAATGATCAACCTATGATCACAAAGATATAAGATCAAATAAATGATCATATCGCAAATGATCAAACACTGATCATTTCACAGCAACACTCAGTATGCCACGTTACCAAATTGGGATATATCGCTGATAAATTTCAACTACATAACCTCTGAGCTCGTACGTCTCAGAGAAGGGTGTTAAGCTAAGAGAATAAATTCTCCGCCACCAACAGAAATGTATTTGAAAGAAATCAGCTTTATATCTCAAATTGTAACGTCAGACACACAATCCATATAAGTCTGTTCCGGGATCGAACAGAACCGAAGGCACTTCTCACGAAGCCCTTGCATTTCCGGATAATTTCCTAATCACGTCCGGACTTCCCGTCACTAAGGGTGATAAAACCTCTAAACCGGAGATCAGCCGATGTAGAGTAACTCGACGGTAATCCTTCCGTTTTCAAAAATATCCGGTCTTCAACACCGGTCTTCGAATGCAATTCATAACGACGTATCACATATTCGGAATGGGTTATACGACCCCATGGTCCTTTCCCGGCTAACCCGAATAGTGAGCGATTATTCAAAAACAAGTGTGGCATTCACATTCATCCAATTCACAACAAATACCTACTCAAGGTAATTATTGATAGTCGGTTATTTAACTATCAATAAAGATGCGCAACATCATCAGATTCCAAATAATTTTCCAAATTATTTCATCTTCCAAAATATCTTTTACTAGATATAAAATTTCCACACTTAACCATTTGAAAACAAATTTCAAATATTCACTTTTCAAATTATCTTTAAAAGATAAAGTTTCAAACCCTTCGTTTCATATTGGAAAAGCAATTCCATACTTATTTAAAATAAGTAGTTCACAAATCATTTATTTTCAACATTTGAAAATATTCAATATACTTAAATCAAATTTTAAGTATAAATTCATTCTTTCAGGAAATCATTAATTTTAACATCTATTTGAGTCAAAACGAATGTTGCGTAAAACATCGTTACGACGACTCGAAATCACTAGTATAGGGATTCGAAATTTAGATAGATATATAAATCCCAATACTACATAAAAACATTTCCTTTCGGAAATCATTTACTATAACAACAGTGTTATAGTCCATCATTTCCTTATTTTCTCGAAACGTCTATTTCAACAATAAATGTTGAAATCTATGATTTCGATAATTCACACGTTTTAAAACATCTTTTAAAACAATTACTTCATTTTATAATATCGCTTTCCCAAAACATATCCATTTTATTTAATAATATATTCACTGTCCAAAATTGTGAATATACTTCGCTAACCACATTTTCAATAATCTCTACACATTTTATTTCAATAAAAATTCGCTATCCAAAACGCGAATATAACTTCTTTGATAATCTTCTATATTTAATTTATCAAATTCAATTGATTTTGAATTTATAAAACAACGTTTATAAATTCTATTTCTATTTATAAAAACTTCAATTTATAAATCTTCTTAATTTACCAATTCAATTCACAATTCAAATATTTTTTTTTATACCACAATCCATATTATAAGTCAAATACTTATAATTCATTTATTTTCAAAAATCGTTCTTTTAAAACTTTACAACTGTAAAGTTTATCCCTTTATAAATCATTTTAACATCATTTCCATTTTAAATTCACATTCCCTTATTTCAATTGGATTCATTTTCCAAATATTCACTTTTAAATCTAAAATCGGATTTCAAATCTATTTCTAATTCTACTTCAATTCCAAATCAGTTACAAATTGATTTCTAAATTTATTTTCACTACTAAAATAAATTCCTCATTCTTTTCAAATTTTTCAATATCCTGTTTTTAAATGGATTCTTCAAATTGAAATCATTTTACATTGATTTCCCAAATTATTTCAATTTACCAAATTAAATCTCTAATTGGATTTCCAACTTATCTTCTTTTAAATAAATTCCTTTTTTTTTAGGAAATAAATTTCAATTGTTTCTTTCAATCTATTTAAAAATCCAAATTTTAAATTAAATTCTTCAATTTATAATCGCTATTTTACGAAATCCATTTATTTAACATATTCACTTTATTCTGGAATTTATTCAATACAATTATAAAAATTTACTTTTTATACTTTAAAAATTCCTTTCTTCAAAATTTCTTCAATTTCAAAAATTGATTCACTTAGAAATTTTCTACTTGAATTTCAAAAATTCAATTTCGTTTATCTTTGGAATCCAATGATGTCAAAACATCCATTCAGCTAAATTTTAGCTTTCAAACAATTTCCAAATATCAATATGATTAATAGCATCACTATAATCATTCACAGATTCATATCACAATAGAAATAAATTCAATCAATGTGAGGGGTCCAGTTGGATCCCTCCAACCTGTTTCCCTGCATCCAAAGATGTTAGCACAATACCAATTCCGCTCCAGTATGGAATTATCGCGGTATATGGGTTTTATAAAAATCCGCTTACTAACGGCGCAATAGGGTCTCATCCGCTATACGAGGCGGGAAATCATCAATCCAATATATACATATGCCAATATGTATATACTGCTATATATATAGATATATCCTATCATATCTAATAGCACATTCAAACAAATAAATCAATAACTGCAATTCAATCAAATCAATAACTGCAAAAATTCCACATTCAATTCTTGAGTGAGAAAATCTCACCTTAGCTTTTTAATTTTGCCATCCATTTCCCTTTTGACTCGATTTCTTCACGATTTAAGACCTTGTATAAATAATTTATACAATCTATCAATATTCGAACAATTTTAAAAAATTACTTTCCAATTGATAAATTTATCACCTAAATTCATTTCGCTTATTTTGTTGTTTTCTAATCTTATTCCCATGTATATATATATATATATTAACAGTTTTTGATAAAAATATGAGTTTGTATACTTTACTGTATAAGTAATATACTCCAATCTTAAGATAATTAAACGGATTAAGTTTAAACCGATACTTTTAAATTTCTAAAGAAATCTCTTTTAACAAATTTACTTAACTGAATTATCTTCAAAATAAACCCGCAATTTATTTTACTTTTGTGTTCGGAAATTTTAATTATCCAATGACTTTATTTTAACCCGATTTCTTCTAATAAATTCATTTAACAAAAATTAAATTTAAAACTAAATTTCCTTTAATAATTCTTTAACATTTAGTTGGAAAAATTAAAATAAAATAAAACTAGAAATATACCTCACTGTAATGATTCGAACCTTACGCCCAAATCTCATGCTCGCGATTCATCCAGGCTACATCAACTTCGGCCTTGACAACTTGCTCGCGAACGAGCTCTTCCTATCATGCTTTTCCCCAAGTACGTGCGACCGAAGCCCAGAACACTGCTCGCGTATCTCCAATGTCGTCGCCCCTCTTCGATTCGAACGCCCCAACTACGACGACCCAGCCTCCACGCGAGCAACTCGAACGCCCCCATCGCGACCTAAGCCAAGTCGATCACTAAGCAGTTCTCACGCGCCTCCTCCCTCACGTTTTCCGGTTGGCCGCGCAACCCAGTCGCTGCCATCGTCGCTATCGCGAGTCGACGAACTCGTCGCTGCGCCTCGCCTTGAAGTCGCCTCCGCGAAGCCCCAACCACCCTCGATCCACGATTTCCCCTCCCTCGCTTGCCGATGCGACATCGCAGACGCGCGGCATCGCCTGAAGCTTGCGAGCGCCGCCCTATGTCGTAGTCGCAACTATGGATTGAATATATTTTTTTAAAAGTGTCTCGGCTGTTCGAATTTGAAAGAGGGGAGGAGAGGCTTTGTGAATTTGAATTGGAACTGAGGGATGGTAATGAAGTACGGGGGTATGGGAATAGGTATGGGAGAACGTGGGTTTGAACGTGCCTTTTTCTTTTCTTTTTTTTTTCAAAATATCTCGTACCTCGTAACTTGAAATCTCGAATCTCGATTTTAGCGTGCCGCCAGGCGTCCCTAATGTTTATCTCCTATTCCAAACACGTTGGAAAAAGTTTCGAGTCCAAATTCGATCGTATGGAGAAGATAGCATTTTAAATCAAACAAATTTCAATTTAAATTTTTGTGCGTTTGCTTGTCGTACGATCACACGACAATTCCAAATATTACGAAATTTGAAATCCGACAATAATTCAATATTCTGGATCCAATGAAACTGGTTTCGTCGAATTCCGAGACTGTTTGAAAAATGACTATTTTTAAATATCGATTCGAACGATATAATTTCAAAACTGAACAGATTGTTTCCAAATTAATTTCTGAAGCTTCTATTATCTTCAGTATTATCACTACGAATTTTAAAAGCCTTCGAAATAATTTTCTTCAACTTTAAATTGAAGATTTAAGTTTTATTCAGCATTCAATAGATTAAATTTTATAATTTAATCGTCAAATTCAAAGTTATATTCGGGATTCAAATTAAATCATCGTTCAAATATTTAAAATAAATTAAATATTCTCAATTTAATTCGTTCAAAATTCTGGGTCGTTACAGACTTCCCCCCTTAAAAGAATTTCGTCCTCGAAATTACAAGTCAGGAAGAAAAGGTTCTTAACTCGTCTATTATTTTCCACAATCCAATAGTTTTATCAAATTGTCAAAACAAATCTTTCTACTAAAGATTCGTTATTTATTTAACTAAATTTCTAACTTCAATTAATACATTCAAACAACATTGTTTACTTCAAAATTCAAATTTAAATTCAAATTTAAATTTAAACTTTCAAAATTTTCTCAAAAATTTTCTAACACTCGAAATTTTCGAAAAATTTCGCCAGCGTCTCCTTTGCGCGGCTAATACGGCACGGCTACAAAACATCCCTACGGACTCTCAAATTTCAAAAAGAAAAAGAAAAAGCCAAGCGGCTAGAGAAATAAGTCATCAAATCTCATATTCAAATTTAAATACATACCTTTTTCGAGCAATTCAAACTTATCTTTGAAATCAAATCCAATTCCTTTATAAACCTGTATGTCCTACTAGCCATAATATCTAGTTACATATCCAAACCATTTTGCAAATTCTATTACAAAATTTTCAATATAAACTACTTATATCATTTTTACTTCACTGTTGAAGTTACATATTCATTATCATTCAATTTTCACATTTCAATTTCTCACTTGAATTCAATTTACCATTTCAATTCAATTTAACTTCTGAATATTGAATTTATCAATTATCTTTAGTTCAGAACTACACTATTTTAAATTAGTTTCATTTACTAATTCATCACAGATTCCAATTCATTTTATTCAAATTTGTTTTCAACATTCAGTTTCAATTTTATTCACTTACAATTGTAAATTCCATTCATTTGAAATTTATTTATACTTACTTGAATTTATCTTCAATTTCGAACCACTCTTTTATTTAGTTCACAATTCAAGTTTAAATTTAACTAATTCAATTTCCATTTCATGAATCAATTAATTATCAAAGTAGTTTATTCGGATTCAATCCTTATTCATTTTTTAATTTTATTGATTCACTTATACTTACTTTAATCCAACTTAAAATTCCTTAAGTTAAATTTATTCAATCTAAATTCACAACAACTTTGTATAAGTTATCAACTCGTTTATTATTCTCATAAATACTTTTATATAGCATTCCAGAGTCTTAATAACATTTTCAAAGCCATTTTGAAAACAATCCAATTTATCCCTTTTGAATTTCCAAACAAAACCCAATTTTCCAAACAACTTTCATTTAAACCAATTTGGCAGCAATTCCTCTTTTGGAAACCCGAAAATGAATTCTAATGATGTGGCCATCATCATCAGGATTATTTTCCAGCGACCTAAAAGAGTTTAGAGCTTTCAACTCTCCAAAATACTTTTCAAACCCTTTGAAATTCATTTTTTAAATCAAAAAGGAATTTAAACTTTCCAAATCTCCAAAATTTTCAAATTCTTTTTAAAACATTTCCAAAAACTTCTCTGGAATTCCGTTTTAAATTACAATTCACATTTATAATTTATATTCTTTAATTTCATTTGTATATGAATTTATTTCTTAACTTTGGAGTTACGATTTCAATTTCTTACTTAATTCCAATGGGAATAATTTAATATTATTACTTCTAGCAACCATGCAACCATATACTGTAATAATTTACAGAAAATCATTTCTTTTCTATACAAAAATAGATTTGGGTAAAATTATTTCATTTACCCTATTCAAAACAATACTGTGCCGAATTGTTCTAGTCAAGTGTTTAGAAACCCCTTCAATACAGTTTTGCAAGGAGTGCCGACGAAGGTTCATATACCACTCAATAAACCAATCATCACAATACAAAACAATTTTATATTAACTAACAAATACGCGCTCGTATCTATTATTACACTCAACTCATTCTAGAGTACTACTGACTCTATCTCTAATGAGTAACACCCAACAGAGCAGGGTTGTCGCTTAACCATATGCTCTGATACCACGCTGTCACGAACGGAATTTTCGACTTTCGAAAATTCGACATCGATACTCACTTTATCGACTGCCGAGCAATCGAGTGCCGGAAACTCCAATAGTGAGGGGTTTTAAGAAAAAGAAATAGAAGAAAAAGAGAAGAAGAAGAGGAAGAAGGACAACTGAACAACATCAGAAACAGAAAACAATACCAGAATCTCACATATCGCAGCGGAACAATATATAATAGATAAATGAATAATCTTTAAAACAAAGAACTATATCATTTTATACATACATCAATCATCAGAGTCAATATACAACTCAATACAACAATGGACAGTTATATAACTTGTCCTCATACAGAATACACAGCGGAATAAATATTATTAGATACAAATACTATGTCTCGTCATCCAGCTTATCTCCAAGCTCCAGAATATCCAGAATATCCTGATAATCTAACTCTAGACTGCCCGTGTGGAAATTGGTGGGCACCCAGAGTTTAGAAGGGAAACAATAAACTCCGAGTCAGTCATGGTGACTGGTGTGAGATCGTAAAACAGTTATTCTTTAACAAAGAAAATAAAACAAATTCGCAATGCTTTTGGAAAATGAAACTACCATAAGACCTCCCACCACACACACAATGCAAACGCAGACTTGGAGGAGATTTCTTCTTATGTTAGTCAAAGATGCTTACTACGCAAAAATCAAATTCTTTTTGATATTATTATTAGTGCTTAGTGGAAAACATTTCGAAAGTAGAATATAAATCTTAGCCAGCATAGGTACCATTATATTATGCCTGCTATAGCTGCCTCCTGAGGAGACAGGTTATACAATTGAAATCGTAAAGGCTCGTATTGTTTCTTTGGATTTCCAACAAATGGTCAGGCTAAGGAACTTCCTATCCACGATGGGTACGTCCCTGGAATAGACGACCCGAGAACCTAACCGGATCTCTGCCAACACAAGGCCGGGTTACCTCTGCAAAATTAGGTAACTACTGACACGCGTATGCCATCCCCCGATCGTCACCGATCTTCCCGAGGATCCCCGATTCGCAACAAACCACATAGTAATAATAATGCAGTAACCACAGAGGTTAAGTATCTGGGCTCCATACCATGATACCACCTTTATCCAGAAGGAATGACATACACTAAGGGGCGCTACTCCCTAGAACCTTGCCGCATTCTTCCTGTTTCGACCATTTCCGGGGTGTGAGGCTCGACGAAGTCTCGTCCACAAAGCTACGCTTTCTCAAAAAGCCCTGCTTCGGGTCAAACAAAATGATCAACCTATGATCACAAAGATATAAGATCAAATATGTAACGACCCTGAATTTTGAACAATTTAATTTGAGAATATTTAATTAATTTTAAATATTTGAACGATGATGTAACGACCCAAAATTTTGAGTGATTTTATTTATTTAATTAGTTGAAATTTTGTGAAATTTTAAACAATAAAAATTTGAAATTTAAAATTTATTATTTGGAATACGTCTATTTTAATATAGCAACTGGTAAATTTTCATCTGATAATATTGAAGTTTATTTTCCTGTGAAATTTTATTTCAATTTAAATCGGTTAATAACAGTGAATTTAAAAGTTTTCCGAAACCAAAATATGTCAACAGGAGAAAATTTATTCAGAGCATTCTGAATCAGACTGCGAAATTCGTTTCGTGGAATTTGGACTTCTATTGCTCCATTTATCTTAATTCTGGCCAAATAGCAGCATTTTCTGGTACCAAATATCGACTTTTGATCGGATGATCGTACCACTGATATTTGTGTACCGTTTTGATCGTCCCGTCATGCTGAACACCATAATATATTCATATGTTTGTTTCGATGTCCGATACGTGGCGAAACCACGAAACGGCAAATCATATCGGTACCGTATTTTGTGTCTTTGGATTTCTCATGTCTCTTCGATTGCCCAGCCGTTTAGCCTATTGCTTTATTAAATTTGAAACTGCTTTTGACCTTTCACATTGCAAATATTTTGTATCTATATTCGTGTGAGTTACATTGCCTTTTCACTTCTTATCTGACATTTTGCTTTTCAAATTTTATTACAATGTACATATAGTATATATGGTAGCCGGTCCCACTCCACTACCTTTCCATATTACCTGCCGTAAATTCATGCTTGCCCATCTTCATTCTACCTCACCTCAAAAGGCAAACATCTTTCCACTTCCCAGCTCTTCATCCCTCCACCCACGGCCATGGCAATTGATCATCTCCTCGTCAACCCATCGCCGCCTAACCTGGCGCCATTGCTAGCCTACCAAACTCCTTCCTCTGTCCCCTCCAGGTTCGGTTTCCATGTGTTTGATTTTGAGTTATTTACAAATATGTTTCTTTTGTTTATTTATGTTAATCTTTCGATCCTTATATATACACGTTTCCCTTTTTATATATAGATATTGTTTTGTTCTGCGTATGTGTGTCTTATTTAGGTAGATATATATAAATATTTGTATTTTATTTGTTCATATTATATATATATAATGTACGTCTGTAGCTTTATAACATAATATGATGTTTATATGAATTTTATGTTGGATTTTATAGACTTTTATACATATTAAATATATACGTTTTAACATAAATTTTATATAGGTTCTTGTATAACTTGGTTGCTGTTTTGATGGGGTCTATGTGATTATAATACTCAGTTGTAAGTTAGTCTATATATATAAGTTATAGTAATTCATATTTTGTTTACTGTATAAATACAAATGCATATTTTATGTTAGGAATATATATGAGTTTTATATGATGTTGTTACAGTAAGTTTAATACAATGTTATGTTCTACTTTGGTCAGTATATATATAAAGTTTTATATGTATTCGACATTGTCAGGGGTATATGTTTGGGTTGCAGTGGTTTATCTCATACAAATATATACACATTTTTAATAGTTATATGAGTTGAGAAAAAAAAACTTTCTTTACCGTTACTGCCTATAGAATACAGGTCTATACAAAGCAAGAAAGGTTGTATCTTCCTATAACCCTTGTTTTTCCTAAGCTTGCAGGTTCACAGTATAATAATTAAATCTTGGTATGTGCTTAAATTAAAAGTTGGTTTTAATATAATAATAGGAATATTTTACTTAATACGTGCTTTAAAATGTTGATTTTAATAAAAGTTAATACCTTTCGAGTACGGGTTTAAAAGTTAATACCTATGTTTATGCATTAATTTATATTCATAAGCATATATAGTTGATGGGGTATATAGATGTATATGCTTTGTTATATAAAAAGTTATATAACCTGTTCGTTTTGTGCTGTACGTAATAGGCTATACTTTATTAGTTGTTGTATATTACGTTATAAGTTACTGTATACAAGTCTATATATTAAGGTGTATTATCAGTGTTATATAACAATTTTTTTTTAGTACAGTATAATTATGGTTGTTCGGTTGGTAGGTTCTTTATATGTATATATAGTGTAATAAATTAACTTTTATATGATGTATCGTTTAAAATTATAACATGTGCGTCAGTTTATATTAGCATTTATATATTAGTGTATATGGGTATACTTTGGTCCGTGGTTTTAAAAATGTATAAGTATATATATATATATATTTTTGTTTAGATTTAGTATCTATTTGAAAGTACATATGTATATTTTATTTTAAATATGAGTTCCAAATTTAATATTGGTTTAAGAAATTAATATAATGAATAATATATATTTTATTTCAGTCTGTATCAAGCAAAATCTGATTTGATTTCATCTATTCCTGTTTATCAGCCTTGTCCACCGAATTCGCGTTCAATCTTGCTTTTCTTTGGAATTCGTGCCTGGATTCGTAACTCATCTCATTCTCCTTCGTCTCTAACCTCGGAAGGTGAGCAATCACTCACGATTAACATTCTTGTATTTATTAAATTTGATTTCAATTGAAACGACAATTGAAATATGATGCTGTAGTTATTTTAATTGTTATATATGCTATTATCTGTATATGTTCACCTGTGACATCTGACACCAGTATCTAGTATTTATATGCCTGTTATTACTATTATCTGTATATGTTCACCTGTGACATCTGACATCAGTATCTAGTATTTATATGCCTGTTGTTATATTTTATATTATCTGTTATCACTCTGCAAGTTCCCTGTTAGTATAGAATTCACTATGGGTTGAAATGATACATACCCGAACGGACTTTAGAATAGGAGAAAATCGTTATGGGTTGAAATGATAAACCCAAGCGATTTTCATTTGAATTGAAATTGGGATTACGGGTCGAAATGATATCTACCCGTATATATTTAATTTCGGATTGAAATGATAAATATCCGTATCACTTAACCATATGATAAATATATATACAAACACCGTTGGTCCATATATATAAATATTTTGAAAAATGAATTCTATGGTTTTGGAAAGAAATATATGGTTTTAATAAATATTGAGCCTTAAATTATTATATATATAAATGGGAATGATTGATTTAAATACATATAATATGATGAGTAGCTAAAATATTTTTTTCAAAATAGATTTTGGTAATAATTTGAATAAGTTAAGGTTGGGAAGATAGTTTGAATTTAGTAAAGAATTTTATTTAATTAAACCAATTTAAAGCTTATTAAAATTGGGATTTAAGATATGATTTATAACTTGAGTTTGATTTAAATAATTTAATGAATAATTCTTGTTTAAATAAAGTTTAAGGAAATATTTAGTAAAATGTGATTTAAGGCTAGTAAATGATATTGAATCTATTAAGTGAATATTTCCTGATTAAATAATAATGGAGTTAAATCAAGAGCTATATGAAACTGTTAAATCTAACTTTGGAAATGTTGAATATTAAAACTTTGAAATATATTGAAAATAAATGGTATATTTAGAACTGAATTAAATTGATAAATTGAGCTTTGAATAAATTTGAATTTAGAAATTGAAGTTGATTTGAATCGATTTGCGAGACTTGAGGAAATTATAAATACTTCACTTTTAAATCATTTAATATATATATATATACTATTTTGGAAAATAGATATATTTGAAATGAAATGATATTTGGGTTTTGAAGTATAAATTTAATTGAAATGACCACGGTGTTATAATGTATATTTCCATCTTGCAGATAGTTCTGAAGATCCTTAGAGGATGGTTATCCCAAACATCCTTTAAGTTACTTGTATTTCAGTTGATATTTCACTTGAGTTGGATTTATTTATATAAGAATGTTAATCCTGACTCGAGTGTTTTGTGTTTTACTTTACGCTCGGGTCAGACCGAGTGATACAGTATCTGAGACTCACCATTGGAGTTTGGAGCTTCCTTTGGAGATCCAACTATCGCCTTAGCTTTCAGCTCTTCTAGTTGATTCGTTCAGAGAAGTCATCTGTTGTACTGGAGACTTCATTACATTTGAGATATCCTGTTGTATTTTATTTAACTCTAATGTTTATATAGTAGCTTCATGAACTACTATTTTATCTATTCCGCTGCGTATTATTGTATTACTCTGTGTCTGTGATTCTGTGATTGATTTATTTACTGCATATGCTGAGTTTTGCCAAATTTAAATTAACAATCTGATATTTTGAATTATTCAAGTCAGACATGTGTGGATTTATTGTCGATTTGAATGGTCCAAAATAGTGGGTCGTTACAGTTGGTATCAGAGCTTTGGCTCTAGGCAAAACTTAGCATATATTGTAAATTTATTTACAGAATCACTTTCGTTTGAGTTTAATCTCTTCCTTTTGACTCGATTTCCTTTGAACCTTGGAACGTTCCCTACGGTTCCAAAATTCATTCTTGTCTCTTTATTGGTATTCTTTTGATTCTGGAGTATCCCATAACTCCACTTCGAACGATCTCTATAAGAATAGGCGATCCCGCCGATCTTTGAATGTTTTGTAAAGGGGTGAAACTCCTTTACAATTGGCATTGATTCACCGGAGATTTATATATCCCTCGGTTTAGATGCCGATATCTCTTGCGATCGAATGTTGATTTTTCTTGGAATTCTGCATCGATCTTGTTCCTGAAGTCATGGTTGACCCCAGGGTCATCCGCGATTTATATAAGTATATTCATCTTCTATTTTGAAATTTAATTATCTGATCTTCATTCGAGCTTATCTTCGAATCATAATTCTATTTGATTAAGAGTTCCTCTAATTTGAATCTCTATCGTTGTTTGAAATCCACTCTTAAATCATCCTTTGAAAATCGGGTTTGTTTGTATTCTAGAAATTGTTTTCTAAACCGAAATTATTATTTTGATAAGTATGATTATATTCTATATATAAAAGTGAAGATGTTTTCGATAAGGACTATATATACCTTTTAAAAATAAGAATTTGAATTTTTGAAAGGATTTGAAAATTTTGAAGTTATATAAGAAATTGATTTATATAAAAACGATTTATAACTAAAGGATTTTAAATTTGAAATTCGAGAATTGAACTTCGGTATTTTGAAATTGATTTTAAGATTTTGAATTATATAATAATAGTATGATTTAAAAGTATTTTCCGAATAAGAAATGTTTCCAATGATTTTCATGAGTTTCGAATGATTTCGAAGAAATTCCAAAAGAAGTTTGAGAAAATAGAAGTCCAGAACTCACTTATGTCGCTGGAAAATAATTTCGGTGATGAGTGCACGCATCATCGACATTGATTTTCGAGTTTCATAGTGGGGGAGAGGCCACTTTAGTAGCATTGCTACGCGAGTGATTTGATATTCGAAAGATATATCTATATATATGTATGTATATTTGAAATGATTTGAAGTAAGCCGGTGTTCAGTCCTTGAGTTTCGGATTTGATATAACCCTATCTATTAAAATTGACTTACTGATTTGTTGTTGATTTCCAACTCCTGAATTTGAAAATGATTTCTTCGACTATTTTGAAGTTCGAGTACTTCCAAATCAAGGTTAACATTTCAAAGCTAAGAAATTTTGAAAAGTATTTTGATAAAGTATATAAGTTTGTTTTGAATGTTTAAGTATGAAGTAATATGATTTAATAAGTTAAAACTGTTTTGTTAAGTAAATGAATAAGGCTATTTTGAATTTTTCTAATATGAAATTTAGATTCGAAATGCTTTGAAAAGAATTTGGTCTTCAAAATATTTTGAATAAAATTTAGTTTAAATGTTTTAATTTAGTAACATCTTTATGAAACTATATATTTAACAAGTCAGAATAAATATATAAGTTGTACGTATGCTGTTTTATTCGCATAATTAATTTGATCCAAGTTTGAGTACACAAGTTCGAGGTGGATTACACCATTTCGTGTTAGGATTTTTCATTCGATTCTTGATGGCGAATATTTGATATGGATTTTGGGCTTGATTCTAGAATTCTCTATCGTAGTATATGGCTATGCAAGGAGACTGATGGCTTCTAGTCGAGAAACCATATCGAAGTCCGCATTGGGGAAGTCGAATGGACAATACTAGTTCGAAAGTGAACTTGTGTGATCGAGCGAGCGAATCAAATGTAATTTTGCGAAATGATGACGTATGTACATCTTATATCCTAATATCATTGATATATTTTGACGCTGAAATTGAAAGCTGTCGAGTTAGAATATCTTTGCTTACTAAAAGAAAATTTCCAATTTAAATTACAAAGATATATAACCCATAAAAGCAAAGATATTCAATCCCATATGGCTCTTCATACAGCGAAATTTATTTTGAAGAATTTGAACCTTATATAAGATGGACCTTACGAAGTATAAGATGATTTTGAAAACATTTGATTTTGGAAATGAATTGGTTGACTTAAATTATTGATTTGGAAATTTGGATTTATTTCCTAAATTTATTATTTTGGAAACTTTGGAACTAAAGATATTTAATTTGAAAAGAAATAATTTGGTGAAATTGTATATGATTTTGAAATTGAACTGATATTGAAACAAATTGAAATTTGAGAACCTTATGTTACTAAAAACTTGATTTGGGAGTTGTCGAACTTATATGAAATTGATTTGTATGAGTATAAAATTGATTCGAAAACTATAGATTTGAAAAGGTACTCAATTTGAAAGTAAAATCTTATATAATTGAAGTCTATATAAATATGATTTGATATACTTTTGATTTTGGAAAAGTATTTGATTTGAAAATTAAATCTTATATATAATGGATTTTATATAAGTACGATATTTGAAAGTGATTTGTAAAGGTACTATATGATACATATTTTCGAAGTAAAGATATGGAAAGTGCCTTCTGCTTGATATCCGATTTGTGGCCACATCTTGGATTCATTCTATCGATATTATTCTCTCTGATTTTTGGTTTTCCGGATATGATACTCGAGTGTCCTTCGAATTCCATGGCGTTACCCATGGTCTTACGAACTCGACTGCATAGCGTAATTCGTAAGGCAGTGATTGCTTAAAAGGTACGGATGTTTCCTGGGGGATCCAGGCGTAACCATTGTGTATCTGCGATCCATGATTTGTTCGTTTTTGTTTGGATTGTACTTTCCATATCTGTTTTTAAAAGTTTTTCGAGTATTTTCACTGGGTGTTGAAACAGGTCTACTAAGTACCTGGAGAATTCTAGTTTTGCGCCTGATCAACGCACTACCAGAGTCTACAGGAACGAGGATAAACTTGTTGAAACATCGAGTTATAAAAGTATTTTCGAAGGGAAATTTGTTTCAACTATAAAGGTATTTTATTATTAAAGTATTTACAACAAAGAAATTTTGTATTCGAATTGAAATTCTAATGGTCTGAATTTATTATTCGTGCCCGATACTATTCTTTTGAATCTACCTTATCTGCTCAGCTTTATTTATTCACCCATCATCTGTTTTTCCGAATCTCCTTCTTTTCCTTGTTGACTATATCCTTTTTAAATATTGTTTATTTATATACTACATGGTTTAATAGAACATTTTAGTGTTATAAATATTTTAGAAGTTATTAATTAGATAAAGCATATTTAAAGTAAATGATTATTGATTTATTAATAATATTTGAAAGGTATCTTGAGTTAAAAATTAATAAATTTATGAATTATGGATTTAATGTTTTCAAATAGCTTCTTTGTAAATATAAGTAATAATGTAAATAATTGTTTCAAATAGTTTTCATATATTTATAAGGGTGTTATTTAAACATAAATGGTATTTATAAGGGAAGCAAGAAACTTTACAAATGAGTTTTGAAAGGTATTAAAGTATTAAAGATAATTGAATTGTAAATGAAGTTTTCAAATGAATATTTCGAGTAAAATTTATATATAGTTTCAAATTAATTGTCTAATCTTGTCTTTTAACCTACTTTTTTTTTTGCATGGTTGTTCTATTCTCCTACCTCCTTTCTTTTCGGGGACGAAAAGTTTTGAGTGGGGGAGAGTGTAACGACCCAAAATTTTGAGTGATTTTATTTATTTAATTAGTTGAAATTTTGTGAAATTTTAAACAATAAAAATTTGAAATTTAAAATTTATTATTTGGAATACGTCTATTTTAATATAGCAACTGGTAAATTTTCATCTGATAATATTGAAGTTTATTTTCCTGTGAAATTTTATTTCAATTTAAATCGGTTAATAACAGTGAATTTAAAAGTTTTCCGAAACCAAAATATGTCAACAGGAGAAAATTTATTCAGAGCATTCTGAATCAGACTGCGAAATTCGTTTCGTGGAATTTGGACTTCTATTGCTCCATTTATCTTAATTCTGGCCAAATAGCAGCATTTTCTGGTACCAAATATCGACTTTTGATCGGATGATCGTACCACTGATATTTGTGTACCGTTTTGATCGTCCCGTCATGCTGAACACCATAATATATTCATATGTTTGTTTCGATGTCCGATACGTGGCGAAACCACGAAACGGCAAATCATATCGGTACCGTATTTTGTGTCTTTGGATTTCTCATGTCTCTTCGATTGCCCAGCCGTTTAGCCTATTGCTTTATTAAATTTGAAACTGCTTTTGACCTTTCACATTGCAAATATTTTGTATCTATATTCGTGTGAGTTACATTGCCTTTTCACTTCTTATCTGACATTTTGCTTTTCAAATTTTATTACAATGTACATATAGTATATATGGTAGCCGGTCCCACTCCACTACCTTTCCATATTACCTGCCGTAAATTCATGCTTGCCCATCTTCATTCTACCTCACCTCAAAAGGCAAACATCTTTCCACTTCCCAGCTCTTCATCCCTCCACCCACGGCCATGGCAATTGATCATCTCCTCGTCAACCCATCGCCGCCTAACCTGGCGCCATTGCTAGCCTACCAAACTCCTTCCTCTGTCCCCTCCAGGTTCGGTTTCCATGTGTTTGATTTTGAGTTATTTACAAATATGTTTCTTTTGTTTATTTATGTTAATCTTTCGATCCTTATATATACACGTTTCCCTTTTTATATATAGATATTGTTTTGTTCTGCGTATGTGTGTCTTATTTAGGTAGATATATATAAATATTTGTATTTTATTTGTTCATATTATATATATATAATGTACGTCTGTAGCTTTATAACATAATATGATGTTTATATGAATTTTATGTTGGATTTTATAGACTTTTATACATATTAAATATATACGTTTTAACATAAATTTTATATAGGTTCTTGTATAACTTGGTTGCTGTTTTGATGGGGTCTATGTGATTATAATACTCAGTTGTAAGTTAGTCTATATATATAAGTTATAGTAATTCATATTTTGTTTACTGTATAAATACAAATGCATATTTTATGTTAGGAATATATATGAGTTTTATATGATGTTGTTACAGTAAGTTTAATACAATGTTATGTTCTACTTTGGTCAGTATATATATAAAGTTTTATATGTATTCGACATTGTCAGGGGTATATGTTTGGGTTGCAGTGGTTTATCTCATACAAATATATACACATTTTTAATAGTTATATGAGTTGAGAAAAAAAAACTTTCTTTACCGTTACTGCCTATAGAATACAGGTCTATACAAAGCAAGAAAGGTTGTATCTTCCTATAACCCTTGTTTTTCCTAAGCTTGCAGGTTCACAGTATAATAATTAAATCTTGGTATGTGCTTAAATTAAAAGTTGGTTTTAATATAATAATAGGAATATTTTACTTAATACGTGCTTTAAAATGTTGATTTTAATAAAAGTTAATACCTTTCGAGTACGGGTTTAAAAGTTAATACCTATGTTTATGCATTAATTTATATTCATAAGCATATATAGTTGATGGGGTATATAGATGTATATGCTTTGTTATATAAAAAGTTATATAACCTGTTCGTTTTGTGCTGTACGTAATAGGCTATACTTTATTAGTTGTTGTATATTACGTTATAAGTTACTGTATACAAGTCTATATATTAAGGTGTATTATCAGTGTTATATAACAATTTTTTTTTAGTACAGTATAATTATGGTTGTTCGGTTGGTAGGTTCTTTATATGTATATATAGTGTAATAAATTAACTTTTATATGATGTATCGTTTAAAATTATAACATGTGCGTCAGTTTATATTAGCATTTATATATTAGTGTATATGGGTATACTTTGGTCCGTGGTTTTAAAAATGTATAAGTATATATATATATATTTTTGTTTAGATTTAGTATCTATTTGAAAGTACATATGTATATTTTATTTTAAATATGAGTTCCAAATTTAATATTGGTTTAAGAAATTAATATAATGAATAATATATATTTTATTTCAGTCTGTATCAAGCAAAATCTGATTTGATTTCATCTATTCCTGTTTATCAGCCTTGTCCACCGAATTCGCGTTCAATCTTGCTTTTCTTTGGAATTCGTGCCTGGATTCGTAACTCATCTCATTCTCCTTCGTCTCTAACCTCGGAAGGTGAGCAATCACTCACGATTAACATTCTTGTATTTATTAAATTTGATTTCAATTGAAACGACAATTGAAATATGATGCTGTAGTTATTTTAATTGTTATATATGCTATTATCTGTATATGTTCACCTGTGACATCTGACACCAGTATCTAGTATTTATATGCCTGTTATTACTATTATCTGTATATGTTCACCTGTGACATCTGACATCAGTATCTAGTATTTATATGCCTGTTGTTATATTTTATATTATCTGTTATCACTCTGCAAGTTCCCTGTTAGTATAGAATTCACTATGGGTTGAAATGATACATACCCGAACGGACTTTAGAATAGGAGAAAATCGTTATGGGTTGAAATGATAAACCCAAGCGATTTTCATTTGAATTGAAATTGGGATTACGGGTCGAAATGATATCTACCCGTATATATTTAATTTCGGATTGAAATGATAAATATCCGTATCACTTAACCATATGATAAATATATATACAAACACCGTTGGTCCATATATATAAATATTTTGAAAAATGAATTCTATGGTTTTGGAAAGAAATATATGGTTTTAATAAATATTGAGCCTTAAATTATTATATATATAAATGGGAATGATTGATTTAAATACATATAATATGATGAGTAGCTAAAATATTTTTTTCAAAATAGATTTTGGTAATAATTTGAATAAGTTAAGGTTGGGAAGATAGTTTGAATTTAGTAAAGAATTTTATTTAATTAAACCAATTTAAAGCTTATTAAAATTGGGATTTAAGATATGATTTATAACTTGAGTTTGATTTAAATAATTTAATGAATAATTCTTGTTTAAATAAAGTTTAAGGAAATATTTAGTAAAATGTGATTTAAGGCTAGTAAATGATATTGAATCTATTAAGTGAATATTTCCTGATTAAATAATAATGGAGTTAAATCAAGAGCTATATGAAACTGTTAAATCTAACTTTGGAAATGTTGAATATTAAAACTTTGAAATATATTGAAAATAAATGGTATATTTAGAACTGAATTAAATTGATAAATTGAGCTTTGAATAAATTTGAATTTAGAAATTGAAGTTGATTTGAATCGATTTGCGAGACTTGAGGAAATTATAAATACTTCACTTTTAAATCATTTAATATATATATATATATACTATTTTGGAAAATAGATATATTTGAAATGAAATGATATTTGGGTTTTGAAGTATAAATTTAATTGAAATGACCACGGTGTTATAATGTATATTTCCATCTTGCAGATAGTTCTGAAGATCCTTAGAGGATGGTTATCCCAAACATCCTTTAAGTTACTTGTATTTCAGTTGATATTTCACTTGAGTTGGATTTATTTATATAAGAATGTTAATCCTGACTCGAGTGTTTTGTGTTTTACTTTACGCTCGGGTCAGACCGAGTGATACAGTATCTGAGACTCACCATTGGAGTTTGGAGCTTCCTTTGGAGATCCAACTATCGCCTTAGCTTTCAGCTCTTCTAGTTGATTCGTTCAGAGAAGTCATCTGTTGTACTGGAGACTTCATTACATTTGAGATATCCTGTTGTATTTTATTTAACTCTAATGTTTATATAGTAGCTTCATGAACTACTATTTTATCTATTCCGCTGCGTATTATTGTATTACTCTGTGTCTGTGATTCTGTGATTGATTTATTTACTGCATATGCTGAGTTTTGCCAAATTTAAATTAACAATCTGATATTTTGAATTATTCAAGTCAGACATGTGTGGATTTATTGTCGATTTGAATGGTCCAAAATAGTGGGTCGTTACAGATGATTTGACTTGAATTTCAAATTATCAGAATGAATTGGCGATTAAATTTTTGAATTTAATCTATTGGAAATTTAATAAAATTTGAATCTTCAATATTAAGCCGGTCAAAAATAATTTAAAGGCTTAGAAAATTCATATTGATAATACTGAAGATAATAGAAGCTTCAGAATTGAATTTGAAAGCGATTTGTTCAATTTTGAAATTGTATCGTTTGAAATCGAATTTAAAAATAGTCTTCCGAGGCACAGTCTCGGAATTTAACGAAACCAGTTTCATTGGGTCCGTAATATTGAATTATTACTGGATTTCAATTTTCGTATTTATCAGAATTGTTTTGTGAATATATGGCGGGTAAACGTGTAGAGAATTTAATCGAATTCAAATTGAATTTCTGTAACAACCTGGATTTTCACCCGAATTATAATCATCGATGAACGATTAAAGTTGACAGATAATTTGTTGTTTATTGTTGAAATTTTTATAACAATAAAATCTTCGTAAATTAACGATTTAATATCGATCGTTAATTTCTGTTTGAATTTGGGAATTGTAATCGATTGAAATTCTTTTATTTAAATTTTTTTCGTACGAATGAATATATATACATAGTTTAAAATTTTAACAACAAAATTAAATAAAAACAAAACAAAATGGAGAAAAGAAAAAAAATACCATGCTTTATACCATACCTCTAGTACTCCAGGCCCTACTTCGGCCCATGCCCAAAGACACGATGTTACTTCTGCAAAACCACGAACCCTCCCCTCATTTTTCTCATTCGAAAAAAAAAACCCTAATTAAAAGCAATCGAAGAAAATAAATGGCGACGTTCAAAATTTAGGGCTTCGACGATCTCGATTTCTGGCGAATTGAAGACTTCGTCGTTCGCTTCGTCTTCCTCTTCGCTCACGACAGCTTCGATCAAAGGTGAGTAATTTCTATTACTCACATCTAATTCAAGAACTTATATCTGCGATTTGTGATTTCCACTGCTTTGGATTCTTGGGTTTTCGTTTGTATGCGAACGTTTGAGTTCGTTTTGATTTTCGTGGCCATTCTATTTTGTTTGAATACTTAGATGGTTTCTCTGACTCTAGCAGTTGTACAAACTTATGCCTGATTCTCACCGAGTTGATTCATGTATGAATTTCTGGCTTTAAATGACTTTTGATTTGAGTTTGACGATGTTGTTTCTGTTCGCCCTTGAATATCTCGCGACCACCACGGCTTAGAATGTTTGTGGGTATTTTGGGAGTGGCATCGCCTCGATTTGAAACCGCAGTCCCATGATTTTCGAACTCATTTCGACGGAGATTTTGTATTGCTTTGAACCGTGGTTTGAAATTGCCTCTGTTTAGATTTTGCAATTCACTGTTTATTTATGTGGAGAGACTTCATATGTGTTCATACATACAGTTATATGTGTGTATACATGTAAAGTCTAATTTGCACTACAATTATCCTTGTTTAGATTGGGATTTTGTTGTCTGATTAATTAATACTCTCGTCCTTGGATCTGCTGATTTAGTATTGACTTCAGTTACCTGGTTTTGTTGACTTTTGCTTGGGGACAATACTATGATCGGCCAGTTGATCGTCGTATGGGTGCTCGAGATAATTACTGATTTGTTAAATCCTTACTTGACTTAGTTGCTAACTTGAATTTGTTCAGAACTGCTGTTATAAAGTTATACTTTGGCCATTTTGTGTACCTACCTGAATGCATTTGGTTCTTGTGCGGGTGCTTTTAGTTGTTCAGTCCGTTAGCTTAGGCCTGTCCCAAATGCTCATAGCAATACCATTACATATATGTTATCGCACTGTGTCTCTATGTACCATTGCCTATGAGATCTTCTAATCAACTAGACCTATTTGTGTTTCTTTGAGTTGATACTTTTGTAAAAACAGTCTTTGTTTTAAAACTGTTACGTGAAAATGTTCATTTTGAACTGTTTGCCTATGAGCCCAGGTTTCATATTCATGTGCAGTTTAGTTTGATGCTTTGTTCGAAAAATGATTTTGTACCTCCTGTGAGAAGACAACGAATTTGACTTTACATCTTACCTTGTGTATTGTCACTGCATACCTGTATATCCTATAGTTCACTGTATCATATTTGAGGTAGCTGTATTTCAATGTGTCTGCTGTCTTCAGGTAGCATGCATTGCTCATATTATTCCTAGGTTGTAGTTTGGGTTGCATCACCAGTTGGGTATTTGAGTATGTGTCATTTGATTTATTGGGTGTTCAGTTCCACTTAGTGTTCTTGTTTCACCCGAGCTTTGTTCAAGATCTTCAGTGCATTATGCACTGTTTGATTGGGTCTGGTTCCTTTGTTTGTTGATTTGTTTCACTTGCATCTGCTCATCCCTGTTGTACTTGTTGCCATGGTGGTTGCATCTGTTTGTATGTGCAGTCCTACCCTTGATTCCTTGTGGTGACTTTATATTCGGTGTTGGCGAGGCAGTGCACGCGTACGTGTGCACCGCAGCCACCCAACTCGACAGTTTCGAATTGATATTGCTTTGCGTCGTGATGCATTGATCCTTTTTGCTGTATTGGCGAGGCCGTACACGCGTGCGTGTACGGCAGCCAATCAAATCTTCGATGATCTAAAAGTGACAATTTTAATTGTTTTAAATTGATTTAGTCGATTGATAAATGGTTTATCTATCTCTGTTGATGATTTAAATCTGTTAACCTATTGTTTAACACTGTTTAGTGTTAAAATTTTCGTTATCCGATTTCTTTGTTAAAAGAGTCGGATAAACGGGAATTATTGTGACTGTCGTCTATTTAAATTTTACTGCCTCTATGCACTAATAAACTGGTTTGAATTAGACTGACCTGTGTATTATTTTCTTTTGAATATAATACTCGGGTCAGACCGAGTATTTTACAGCTTGAAGATTTTCGAGCAGCGAAGTTAGAGAGAGAGTAAAGAATTACTTTTGTTTTCAGAAGAAAATTGTATTTTAAGATATTCCGCTGTATCAGTATAAAAAAATGTATAAACTCTGATGTATTCTAAAAGATTTATAGTAATGAAATAAATTCTCATTTGTTTTAATTGATTGTTATTATCTGTGTTTCTGTGGCTGATTCTGTTTAAACCTTATAAACTAAATAACAATTCGTCTTTTTGAACGTTTCGAGTTGGTTTAATTACCGACTGGAGATGGTCAAAAGGGGGAATGTTACAGAGTGGTATCAGAGCTTTGGTTTACACAAAGCTTAGTTTATGATGTTTAATATGAATAGTTACTAGAAACACTTTAAAAGAGAATGATTTTCAAATCCAAAGAAGTATAAAATTGTTTTTGAAAATAAAAATTTTTAACTTAAGGAAAGTTAAATAAATCGTACTTGATTTGATAAATTATTGAGATGAAAAATTAAACTTGAAAGAGAAGTGATTATATGATGTGAATCGGAAAGTTTAAATTAATAAGTTGTTTAACTTATAAAATGAGAAATTTAAATAAAACCAGTTGTTAAATGGTTAAACAGTTTTGTTAAGTAAAACAAAATCTGAATTCTGAGATGTGATATGAATTTGACTTTAGCAAAAGTTAAATAAAATGATTTTTGAAATGAAATCTAAGTTAAGTTAAATAAAATAGAATTTCAAATAAATTTGAGGCGAACTTAAGTTTTGTGGTGAAAATAAATGCAAGTGAAGATAAATGAAACATGGCTTAAGTAATAGTGAATCAAATTTAATTTGATATAAAAATGAATGGATAAAGTGATGTAATGAATATGAATTTGAGTATATAAAGGAAAATTCAACTTTAACTGTAAAAGTGAATTTGTGAATATGGTGAGTATAAGAATTCAATCTGAATTAGAATATAAACCAATTGAAATTAAGTGTGTTGAACCAAATTGAATGTAAGCAAAGTAAATAAAATTGGTTAAGTTGAATGTGCATTGGTTGTTAGTTGATTGTTTAGGGAATTCATTAAGTGTTAATGAAATTGTATTAATGGAATTTGAAAGCTATGTAAATTGAATTCAAAATGAAAGATAAGTAAATTTAAAGAGAATCAAATTTGATTTGAATTGAAAGCAAACTGACTTGAATATGGATTAGTGAATGTGAACTAATTGAATATGAATGAATGTTAGTAAAATCCAATGTGAATGAATCAAATGCGGTTAGATTGAAAATCAAGTCGATGAATGATTTACTAAAGAACTAGTTGATTATCTTGGAAATGGAAAACTGATAAATTTATATAATAGTTTAAAGTGGAAATTTTGAATTATTATAAACGGCTTAAATTGAAGATTTGAAAGTGTTGATAAAATATTGGGATTGTATAAGTGTTAAAAGTGAAATATTTAATGGATTTCATAAGTGAATGGAAGTTACAGAATTAAAAGTTTTATAATGAGAAGTTATAAAATGAATCGAAGTTGTGAAATAAAAGAATTTATAAGTAATTCACTTATAGATTAAATTCTGATATAAAATTGAGTTATAAAGGAATGGTTAATAAAGTGATTTGTTATAAATTGAAGTTTTTATAAATAGGAATAGAATTTATAAACATTGTTTATAAATCCGAAAATGACTTATTTTGATAAGTAAATCTTTATAGCTTGTTAAAAGATGTATATTCACAATTTTGGACAGTGAATATATTATTGAATAAAATGGACATGTTTAGAAAAGTAATATTTTAAAACGAAGTTAATTGTTTTAAAAAGATATTTTCAAAAGCATTGAATATCGAAACCATAGATTTCAACAGTCATTGTTGAAATAGACGTTTTCGAATATAAGGAAATGGTGGACTATAACACTGTTGTTATAGTAAATGATTTCCGAAAGGAAATGTTTTGTATAGTATTGGGATTTATACATCTATCTAAATTTCGAATCCCTATACTAGTGATTTTGAGTTGTCGTAACGATGTTTTACGTAACATTCGTTTTAACTCAAATAAATATGTGAAAGAGAATGATTTCCTTAAAGATGAAATATATACTTAATTTTGATTTAAGTATATCGAATATTTTCAAATGTTGAAAATAAAAATGGATTTGTGAATTACTTATTTTTAAATAAGTATGGAAATGTTTTTCCAAATATGAAATGTTGTGAATATATTCCGTAAGGAATAAATGATTTGAAATTCATTTTTGAAGTCGAAGTTGAAAAGTTAAATGAGGATTTGAACAATTTGTTCAATTTGAAAATTTTCAAAATGATTGAATCGTTAAGTTAAAATTGAGTTTAACTTCGACATCAAAGACAATATAAGTTGAGCTTTGAATTTCAGATGATGATTTGGATTGCATGTCTAACATTGTGAATTGATGACATAGCAATTGATCTCTATTAAATATATATATCTGTTGGTGGCGGAGAATTTATTCTCTTAGCTTAACACCCTTCTCTGAGACGTACGAGCTCAGAGGTTATATATCGATAGACATCAATTCTGTGTTGAGAATTGACGATGTAAGCGTGAAATCCAAATCGAATGTGAAAGTCGATAATGAAATGGAATTATGAATATGAATTAGGTTTGAGATAACCTTAAATTTCCAAATCGACTTAGAGGAAAATTTTGAAATCCTCCATTTTGTTATGAATATGAGATATGTAAGTTCTTAGAACTTATATATATGAATGCGGTAAATTTGAAACCGTTAGTTTGGAAACACATTGTTATGGAAATCTTATGTAAGCTTACATGGATATGATATGTACGAAATGTGAAATGTAGTACTACATATATATGATATTATGTTTTCCAAACTGAGGATGTGGAAAAGTACCTTCCATTTATTATTAAAGAAGGTATTGGAACTCTCGATGAGTGTCCATTTGAAATTCGTAGCTACGTAGAATTTTAGTCAGAGTGACTATTTGAATCGGAAATCCTTCGCGATAGTTCATCGCGATGAGATTAGATTTGATTGATGATTAGCGTAATTTGAGGGGCGAGATGCCCACAGTTACAAGCGATTCCACTGGGATAGTGGCGTAACCGCCGAGTAAACTGCAATCTAATGCCAGGCGAAATTTGAGGGGCGTGATGCCTACAGACACGAGCGACTCTACTGGGATAGTAGCGTAACCGCCGTGTGTACTGCAATCTATGGCGACAACCATGGCGAAATTTAAGAGATGTGAAATCTACAGCCACAAGCGACTCTACTGGGATAGTAGCGTAACCGCCGGGTGGAACTGTAATCCATGGGGGAACGTGCTTTCCATATCCATTTTTAAAAGAATTTTTAAAAGTATTTTCACTGGGAATTGAAGCAAGTATATTTAGTACTTGGAGATTTTTAGACCTGCGCCTGGCCAGCGTATGTCTAATGTCTGTGAGAACGAAGATGGACTTGTTAAATTTCGAGTTAGCAAGTATTTTCAAACAGTAAATAGTGAATCAATGAACTGAAGTAGAATTACAAAAATTCCAACTTAATGAACTAAGGAAGAGGATCTTTGTAATGTTTTGAAAGTCCACAGCTTTGGAAGATATATATTGTATAAATCTCTAATGTGAAGAATTTTAAGTTTGAATCTGAGTTTGTAAATCAAGAAATTAGTAAAAGACTTCTGCGTTTTGATTTTTGAAAATCTATGAACAAAAGAGAAAATAAACAAAACTAATGAGATTAAACAAATGGAATGAATCCTATCTTCATTTATTTGTAATAAGTTTTAAGCTTAGTAAAAAATTGACTAGAGTATAAATATTAATGAAATTTTAACAACCTTTCCTTTTCGTGGACGAAAAGTTTTTAAGGAGGGGAGTTTGTAACGACCCTGAATTTTGAACAATTTAATTTGAGAATATTTAATTAATTTTAAATATTTGAACGATGATTTGACTTGAATTTCAAATTATCAGAATGAATTGGCGATTAAATTTTTGAATTTAATCTATTGGAAATTTAATAAAATTTGAATCTTCAATATTAAGCCGGTCAAAAATAATTTAAAGGCTTAGAAAATTCATATTGATAATACTGAAGATAATAGAAGCTTCAGAATTGAATTTGAAAGCGATTTGTTCAATTTTGAAATTGTATCGTTTGAAATCGAATTTAAAAATAGTCTTCTGAGGCACAGTCTCGGAATTTAACGAAACCAGTTTCATTGGGTCCGTAATATTGAGTTATTACTGGATTTCAATTTTCGTATTTATCAGAATTGTTTTGTGAATATATGGCGGGTAAACGTGTAGAGAATTTAATCGAATTCAAATTGAATTTCTGTAACAACCTGGATTTTCACCCGAATTATAATCATCGATGAACGATTAAAGTTGACAGATAATTTGTTGTTTATTGTTGAAATTTTTATAACAATAAAATCTTCGTAAATTAACGATTTAATATCGATCGTTAATTTCTGTTTGAATTTGGGAATTGTAATCGATTGAAATTCTTTTATTTAAATTTTTTTCGTACGAATGAATATATATACATAGTTTAAAATTTTAACAACAAAATTAAATAAAAACAAAACAAAATGGAGAAAAGAAAAAAATACCATGCTTTATACCATACCTCTAGTACTCCAGGCCCTACTTCGGCCCATGCCCAAAGACACGATGTTACTTCTGCAAAACCACGAACCCTCCCCTCATTTTTCTCATTCGAAAAAAAAAACCCTAATTAAAAGCAATCGAAGAAAATAAATGGCGACGTTCAAAATTTAGGGCTTCGACGATCTCGATTTCTGGCGAATTGAAGACTTCGTCGTTCGCTTCGTCTTCCTCTTCGCTCACGACAGCTTCGATCAAAGGTGAGTAATTTCTATTACTCACATCTAATTCAAGAACTTATATCTGCGATTTGTGATTTCCACTGCTTTGGATTCTTGGGTTTTCGTTTGTATGCGAACGTTTGAGTTCGTTTTGATTTTCGTGGCCATTCTATTTTGTTTGAATACTTAGATTGTAACGACCCGCCTTTTTGACCGTTCAAGTCGACAATAATCCACACATGTCCAACTCAAACCGTCTAAAAGGAAGATGGTTATTGGGGTTAAATAAGAAAAGAAAAGAAAGAACAGAAACAAACTCAGAATCTCGCAGCGTAAGGAACAAGATATAATAATAAAATAACAGTTCATGAAGCTGTTAAATAAATAAATTTGATTATTATTATACATCATAAATCAGAGTTACATACATATCAGAGATAATACAATAATGCAGCGGAAAAATAATATGGTAGTAGAATACAAATGATGTAATACCAAACTCCGTCTTCGTCCTCCAAAATAGATCTTCAACCTTATCTGAAATGCTCAGGCTGACCCGAGCGTAATGAAAAGACAAAACACTCGAGTCAGGACTAAAATATCTCATGTAAGTCAAATCGAATAAGAAAATATGAGTGTGACGGCGTCAGAGATGTTTACGGGGTTTGACATCTCCTGTCCAGTGTCAACGTGAGTGCAATAACTTAAGAGATGTTACGGGATTTTCCATCTCTCAAGGATCCGTTAAACTATCTACTATGTAGTACAATACGCTATTATAATATGTCTACATTAAAGTAAAAGTATTAAAATAGCGTTAAGCCATGGCCCATTCCACCCTTAACACAGTTTATATTCCCAAGAGCATATACAAGACCGTAGTTTCCCCAAAACCGGAAGTCACTAGAGGGCAATCCATATACTCAAGGTACAAACCAAAACGTAGTGGTCGCGAATAGGATAATCAGTATGACAAGGTACATGAGGCAATACCAACTAGGATACTAGTAGTTGCGTGATCCGGACTGATGTTGGGCATAGCAGCTACTACCCCAACACCGCGAAACAACACTCCCAAATCGCGGGGTGCACCCAAATCGAATCACAAAAGTAATAGACATGGTATCGAAGGAGTGTGTCCGCTAGAGATGGCGATCCTCAATGGCCCGGCGCGGCTCCTGTTTTAGTCATGTCAGGGGTCATCCAAAATCGTTCTCTTTCTTCAAATCAACACGTTCACCAAAACCATCCACTTCGTTCTGGATCAACACTCCACGAATATAGTTATTAAAGTGGTTTTCGGTATCGACAGAGAGTATGTCCATATCCGATCCCGGTCTCTTTAATAACTACGTTATATTTTTCACACCGGTTGGATCTTTTACATTTCAAATCGATTCATAATTGATATCAAAATATCATATTCGCTTCAAAATCAAATCCATTTCAAAATCATCATATCTACTCAAATATGCGATTTCATTTCAAAATCATTTTTCGCCTCAATATCTCATTTCGATTTCAAAATCATTTTTCGCCTCAATATCTCATTTCGATTTCAAAATCATTTTTCGCCTCAAAATCTCACGAAACGATTCACATAAACTCGAATTCCAAAATTTAAAATTTAATCAAATTTCAAATCATCAATTTCAACTCGATTCAGCTTCTCAATAAACCATTTCAAATTATCAATTTCAAATACATATTTGAACCACAAAATAAGCCATTTCAGTTTCAATATATTTCGAAACTTTAAATACTTCACATTTCAAAACAGCTCATATATTTATATAAGAATATACGATTCGCTTTAAAACCATTTCGTATTCAAATTAGAATATACTTCAAATTAAACATCCGTATTAAGTAGTTTACTTAATTTCTGTAGCAATTCCAATTCAATAAACTTAGATTCACATTCGGATTTCAAGAATTCATTTAAGTATTACATTCCAAATCAATTTCAGTTCAAATCACATTCAAATCAATTTTATCTTCAAATTTAATTCAATAGTTTCAATTTAGTCCAATTCACAAATTTCTTTGAATTTCAATTAAATTCCAAATTAATTAAATCTCAATTTCAAATCAATTTTCAATTCCAAACTCAACTTGAAATATCATTTCATATAAATTTTCTTAGAAATATTCAGAGTTCGATAAAAAGTCCAATCTTTTACAACAAATCAACTTTCGAAAATTTACGCCGTATTTCGATTTTTTCTTAAAATCTAAACTTCGAATAATTAAACAATTTCATTTACCAAGTTTAAATTCCAACATTTCGAGCTTCAATTCAAAATAATTCAATTTCCATAAATTGGATTTTTATTCTTAAAATCAATTCATTTAAATAATTTCAAAACAACTTTTAAAATCAATTAATTTAGCCAATCTGGTGTCCGTATATAATTTTCTATCCTATGGCCAAGTGATTATTTATTTCAGTTAAATGTCAGAGATGAATATATATCACTTAAACCGATCACAATGTCATATGTATCACAGGATATATATAAGCAAATAAACATCCAAACAATTAAATATCAACCAATAGCATCCATCGAATAAATCATCCAATAGACAATACAATTCACAGCAATTTCATAGTTATCAATATCAGGTAATTTAATCGCAATCAAATTCCTATTTAATTTAACTGTCAATTTTAATTTCTAACATTAAATTCAACGACGATCTAGATGACAATTAATTTTTTATCAACAACGACTAATAAAATAATATCACTTCACAATATCAAATTTAACTAGCATCAGAATATTCTAGTACGTTGTGAGCGTTATAAAACACTCACCTTGATTTTTACGATTTTAAATCAAATCGAACGACGTTCGATTTAACTCAAAATTCTCTCTAGCTCCAAATGATTCCAATCCAGCTCCATTGTGTAGTGCTCGTCCATACGATTCCAACGCACTTCGTTTCGTCCAAAAAGGACCTCGTATGAAAAAGATACGAATTTTTGAAGTTACACGAATTTAATATAATTCAATTTTACAATTTTTCATTGTTTTAACCTCCAACACATCAGAGCCCTTCATCCTTTCAGCACTAGATCTGGGCCGTGCTTGCATGCTTCTCCTCCATCACGCATGCTCCAGGCCATTTACGTTGAAACCAAACCCAACATCATCATCTAGGGTTAAAATTTACAGTCACCACGAAGCACGAAAACTCGATCAAGGACCGCCGTTGCGTGCGCCCATCTCCCCCACACCCACGGCTGCGATTTGGTTGAACTCGGCTGCTCCTGGGCCTAGAAATGCGTGCATGACCTGGTGACGAACGGGGCCCACTTGCCGTTGATCCATGCAACGAAACTCGATCATCTCCGTATGGATTTGTAGCTCTCATCGAGCTCTAGAAGTTTGTTGTTGAAGACTTTTGCTAATTCTTTACGGATTGAGAGAGATTAAGAGGAGAAGGTTCGAAATTTTCTGGCCATTGAAAAATTAGGGCCGGCTGGAGAAGAAGGAGGGTTGGTTTGCAAATGAAGAGTAAAGTCCTTTTATAGAAAATCTACCGAAAATCACTATTCACTCGATTTTCCGAACTCCGATTTACGCGCGGTGACCGGCGTTTCTAGGGTTTATTCCACGTTCCGGACACAATGGAATAGGTTTCGGAACCTAATTCGACCGTATGTGCGAGTTATGGCAATAAACGATCGGTTTAAATTAAACCGATTTAAACCGATTTCGATGCGTTTTAATTCGTACCGGACAAACGGTAAATCCAAAAATTACGAAATTTGAAACCATACAATAATATCACAATATGGATCCGATGAAACTGGTTTCGTCGAAATCCGAGACCTTTTTGAAAAATGACTATTTTTAACTCGCCGAATTAAAATTAAAAACAATACGATGCGTTTCGAGCTGCCACAGTCAAACGGTAACCCCGATTGCTACAAAATTTGAAATCTAAATAACAAACTATTACGGATCCAATGGAACTAGTTTCGTTCAATTCTGAGACTGTTTGAAAATTGGCTATTTTACAGTCGATAATTAAATATTAAAATATTCAATTTTCACAGTTCAACTTAAAATTCAATTTTAAAAGTTCTATAACATTTCTATAACTCCAATAGGATAAGATAAAATTTTACAAATCATTTTCAATCATATTCAACTCGATTTTCAATTATTTCTGAAATTTAACTTATTAAATTATTGATTTAATTACCTAATTAAATCCAATATTCGAAAATAAATTATTTGACTGTTTAATTTCAATATAAAATTACAAATTTTAAATTATTAACCTTTTAAATCAAATTTCAATTGTTCACAAATCCCATTTTTAATTTCACAATAATTAACAATCTTTTACAATTTAGTTTTCCATTATAAATCCAATATAAAAGATTATATTAGATTCAGCGTTCAATTATATTATAATTCAAATTCAAGTTATTTAATTTCAAATGAATTCTTTTATTTCGATTTACACTTTCATTATTGAATCAACCATTTACTTATACATTATTATCAATAGTTTATAATTCATTTACTTTCATTTTCTTCGGCTATCATCTTATTTAAATTCACAGTAATATTAAATTACATTCATTTACGTTGATTTCCATATTATAACTTCAATATTAAATCTACCATTTTATTTATTTCATTGTTTACAATCAAATTCAATTCAATTTAATTACTTGTTACATTCAAATTTAAATCCTTACTTACGTTCAATTACAAGTTAACATCCGTATTTAATTTACAAATAAGATATTTCAGAATTCAGTTTTGTATTTTAACTTGTAATTTACATTTAACAACACAAAATTTTATTTCCTTCGGATTTTTATCCAAAATTTTCTTTTTAATTCGTATTTTTAAAGTGTTAAAAATACGGGTCGTTACATTCTCCCCCACTTAAAACTTTTCGTCCTCGAAAAGGAACGGAGAAGGGGAAACTATCATTTAGATATAATTCATTCAAAATATTCGACTTATTTGCAAAATTTAGTTATAGGATTTTTAAAATCTCAAAATTTTCTAACTCCCGGATTTTTGATAAATTTCGGCAGCACCTCCTTTGCGCGGCTAGGACCGAAAAATTTCACAGTATTAATAATTGCATGATATACATCTTATTACAAGAATGAGGCATCCCAAAACATGGGGAACACAATAATATATCACAACATAAACCGTAATCCGAGAACGTACCTTTTGTTAAGCGTTTATTAGCATTTTAACTTACATTTTGCATTTAGCGTAGAAGCGAGCTTCACAAGCGAAGCGCAACCCCTTTGCTACCTACTAAAATGCTCAATAACCAAGTTAGAACCATGCATATAAAGACAGATCGATATACTTAGCATAAACAACATACGTATAACATGTTTAGCTTCAAAACCGAGATTCTAAATTCAGGACAGCAAACAAATACAAGTTTTTAGTCACATAAACGTTGAAATCTTGTAAGGAAATCTAAATAAAAGTTATTGCATTTGTTTCAGGCTTTCCGGAATATCCAAAATCATCGAATTCGGACCATCCGTTCAAAAGTTACGGCCGTTTTACTTAGAGGATACGCCTCAGCCTGGGCAATGAATTGCGCAGGTCAGCGACGTTCACCCACGTTTTCGATCTTCTAAACGACATCAAAACACAAAAAACTTAAAACAAAAGTTTTAGCTTAAGTTCTTAGCTTTCCAGAAAGTGCAAGATCATAAAATTCCGATGAACCAGAAAAAAGTTATGGCGAAAATACTAAGGGTATATGCTACTGATTTTACTTATTTTTACACAGGACAGCGAGTAACATTCAAGTTTTTAACCTAGTAGATGAAGGAATTTCTCAAGACACTCTAAACAAAAGTCGTGCTACAGTTTCTAAGCTTTCCGAGAAGTCTAAGATCGTCGAATTCCGTCTGGCCATTTAAAAGTTATGGTTGTTTTCGTTTCAGCATATATTGGACAATTTTGGATTTTTCCAAAATTTGCTTTTATTTCTTTCAAAGTACAAACCATCAATCTTCAAATCTTCTAAAGAAACAATCATAAACACAAAGTCGTTTATTTTCTTATTTATCAATGAAATAAGTTTACATTCGATTTTTTTTTCGATTTATTCAAGTTTGTTTCATTCATAATTTAAATTCAAGTCAATTTGCTTCAATTTAATTTGAATTCAATTATATTTACTTTCACTTTGCTTCAAATTTGAATTTAATTATTTGAAATTTTTATTTCGTTTATTCAATTCCATTTACACTACTGAATTCTATTTAATCAATTATCATCCAACTAACAACCAATGCATATCAACATTAACATTCATCCAAAATCTACGCTAAATCAATTATACATTTCCAAGTCAAAATTTTAATTTCATGCACTTCCAAGTTTATTGACATTTAGTTTTATTCAAATTTAATTAGTTTCCATTTACTAATTTTATATTTAATTAATTTTAAATTTAATTCATTTTACAACTTAAATTTCCTTTATATTTACAACTATCAATAGATCTTCATATTTTTATTATTTGCAATCACACTTGTATATTATTCATTTACTTATCCTTATTAGCATTTTAAACTTTTTAAGTATTTGGTAAGTTATAGCTATGCAAATAGAATGTAGTTAAACAATATACAACTTCTTTTCGTTCAATTTGAGTGTTATTCCTATTAAATAAATTTCCAATTTATTATTTTCCAAATTAAGGGTTACTACTACAATTTTAAATTAATTTTTTTTTTTTTAACACTTAAATTCAATTTCACCCTTTTCAATTCATAAGTTTCTAACAATTCAAGATTTACTTTAGTTTAATAATTAAAATCATTCCTTATTAGAGAACTTAAGAATTTCAACACCGGATTCGATTAAACCCCTTTTTTTTTTAAATAAATATATATATATATATACTAATATCTTTATATCTCAAATCATACTTTTAGAAAAAATTTAATCAGCATTGAAATATATATATATATATACTTATTTTCATTACATACTTTAGAAAATCTCAATTCAAGTTCTATTTAATCCAAAAGAGTACAGTTTCTAGTTTATTTCAATAGTTTAAAGTCATTAAATATTAAAGAACTTAAGAATTTCAACTCCGGTTTTATTTCAAATCAAGTTTGAAATAATATATACTTATATTAATATATATCAAGTCATACTATAGAGAATACAAAATAAAATTCAATTTTAATCAAAACAGGGTTTAGAAAAACTATTAAGTGATCTCCCCCACTTAGACTCTCGAAAATAAAGTCGATGATGCGTGCACTCATCACCGGAATCATTTTCTAGTGTCAAGAGGGGAGTATAACACTTACTTCATTTGAAAATCCTTTGAAAACAATTTCTAATCGAATATACTATCATATAATACTTATATTATACATTTCAAATTTTTGATAATAAATTTTCAAAACACCGGAATTTAAATTCTCCATCTTAATTTAAATTCATTTTTATTTTATTTTATTTACCATTTATATTCATTGTCAGTCATATTTACAAGTTTCATTCCTTAAAATCGTCTAATAGTCAATAGTTAGAAATATTGACTAATCAACAATAAACGATGATAATCTAATATTATCATCTCCTAACAACCAATACAATCAACATTTATAAATTTTCAAGATAAGTCTTTTATATATAGAATATAATCCAAAACAATATTATGTCAATCTGTCCTATTCGAGTGTTTAGAAATTCCTATCGATGCCTTGGCGTCCCAAGTACCAACCAGAATTCATAAATACTCAACGGAACAAATTAACACAATATAAAATCATTTTTATATCAAAATTACAAATACGCTCTCTCATATACACTCAACTCATTCATATAGTTTACCTCTATTTCAATGAGTTATTCCCCACAAGAGCCAAGGTTTATCGCTAAACCAAAGCTCTGATACCAAGTGTAACGACCCGCCTTTTTGACCGTTCAAGTCGACAATAATCCACACATGTCCAACTCAAACCGTCTAAAAGGAAGATGGTTATTGGGGTTAAATAAGAAAAGAAAGAACAGAAACAAACTCAGAATCTCGCAGCGGAAGGAACAAGATATAATAATAAAATAACAGTTCATGAAGCTGTTAAATAAATAAATTTGATTATTATTATACATCATAAATCAGAGTTACATACATATCAGAGATAATACAATAATGCAGCGGAAAAATAATATGGTAGTAGAATACAAATGATGTAATACCAAACTCCGTCTTCGTCCTCCAAAATAGATCTTCAACCTTATCTGAAATGCTCAGGCTGACCCGAGCGTAATGAAAAGACAAAACACTCGAGTCAGGACTAAAATATCTCACGTAAGTCAAATCGAATAAGAAAATATGAGTGTGACGGCGTCAGAGATGTTTACGGGGTTTGACATCTCCTGTCCAGTGTCAACGTGAGTGCAATAACTTAAGAGATGTTACGGGATTTTCCATCTCTCAAGGATCCGTTAAACTATCTACTATGTAGTACAATACGCTATTATAATATGTCTACATTAAAGTAAAAGTATTAAAATAGCGTTAAGCCATGGCCCATTCCACCCTTAACACAGTTTATATTCCCAAGAGCATATACAAGACCGTAGTTTCCCCAAAACCGGAAGTCACCAGAGGGCAATCCATATACTCAAGGTACAAACCAAAACGTAGTGGTCGCGAATAGGATAATCAGTATGACAAGGTACATGAGGCAATACCAACTAGGATACTAGTAGTTGCGTGATCCGGACTGATGTTGGGCATAGCAGCTACTACCCCAACACCGCGAAACAACACTCCCAAATCGCGGGGTGCACCCAAATCGAATCACAAAAGTAATAAACATGGTATCGAAGGAGTGTGTCCGCTAGAGATGGCGATCCTCAATGGCCCGGCGCGGCTCCTGTTTTAGTCATGTCAGGGGTCATCCAAAATCGTTCTCTTTCTTCAAATCAACACGTTCACCAAAACCATCCACTTCGTTCTGGATCAACACTCCACGAATATAGTTATTAAAGTGGTTTTCGGTATCGACAGAGAGTATGTCCATATCCGATCCCGGTCTCTTTAATAACTACGTTATATTTTTCACACCGGTTGGATCTTTTACATTTCAAATCGATTCATAATTGATATCAAAATATCATATTCGCTTCAAAATCAAATCCATTTCAAAATCATCATATCTACTCAAATATGCGATTTCATTTCAAAATCATTTTTCGCCTCAATATCTCATTTCGATTTCAAAATCATTTTTCGCCTCAATATCTCATTTCGATTTCAAAATCATTTTTCGCCTCAAAATCTCACGAAACGATTCACATAAACTCGAATTCCAAAATTTAAAATTTAATCAAATTTCAAATCATCAATTTCAACTCGATTCAGCTTCTCAATAAACCATTTCAAATTATCAATTTCAAATACATATTTGAACCACAAAATAAGCCATTTCAGTTTCAATATATTTCGAAACTTTAAATACTTCACATTTCAAAACAGCTCATATATTTATATAAGAATATACGATTCGCTTTAAAACCATTTCGTATTCAAATTAGAATATACTTCAAATTAAACATCCGTATTAAGTAGTTTACTTAATTTCTGTAGCAATTCCAATTCAATAAACTTAGATTCACATTCGGATTTCAAGAATTCATTTAAGTATTACATTCCAAATCAATTTCAGTTCAAATCACATTCAAATCAATTTTATCTTCAAATTTAATTCAATAGTTTCAATTTAGTCCAATTCACAAATTTCTTTGAATTTCAATTAAATTCCAAATTAATTAAATCTCAATTTCAAATCAATTTTCAATTCCAAACTCAACTTGAAATATCATTTCATATAAATTTTCTTAGAAATATTCAGAGTTCGATAAAAAGTCCAATCTTTTACAACAAATCAACTTTCGAAAATTTACGCCGTATTTCGATTTTTTCTTAAAATCTAAACTTCGAATAATTAAACAATTTCATTTACCAAGTTTAAATTCCAACATTTCGAGCTTCAATTCAAAATAATTCAATTTCCATAAATTGGATTTTTATTCTTAAAATCAATTCATTTAAATAATTTCAAAACAACTTTTAAAATCAATTAATTTAGCCAATCTGGTGTCCGTATATAATTTTCTATCCTATGGCCAAGTGATTATTTATTTCAGTTAAATGTCAGAGATGAATATATATCACTTAAACCGATCACAATGTCATATGTATCACAGGATATATATAAGCAAATAAACATCCAAACAATTAAATATCAACCAATAGCATCCATCGAATAAATCATCCAATAGACAATACAATTCACAGCAATTTCATAGTTATCAATATCAGGTAATTTAATCGCAATCAAATTCCTATTTAATTTAACTGTCAATTTTAATTTCTAACATTAAATTCAACGACGATCTAGATGACAATTAATTTTTTATCAACAACGACTAATAAAATAATATCACTTCACAATATCAAATTTAACTAGCATCAGAATATTCTAGTACGTTGTGAGCGTTATAAAACACTCACCTTGATTTTTACGATTTTAAATCAAATCGAACGACGTTCGATTTAACTCAAAATTCTCTCTAGCTCCAAATGATTCCAATCCAGCTCCATTGTGTAGTGCTCGTCCATACGATTCCAACGCACTTTGTTTCGTCCAAAAAGGACCTCGTATGAAAAAGATACGAATTTTTGAAGTTACACGAATTTAATATAATTCAATTTTACAATTTTTCATTGTTTTAACCTCCAACACATCAGAGCCCTTCATCCTTTCAGCACTAGATCTGGGCCGTGCTTGCATGCTTCTCCTCCATCACGCATGCTCCAGGCCATTTACGTTGAAACCAAACCCAACATCATCATCTAGGGTTAAAATTTACAGTCACCACGAAGCACGAAAACTCGATCAAGGACCGCCGTTGCGTGCGCCCATCTCCCCCACACCCACGGCTGCGATTTGGTTGAACTCGGCTGCTCCTGGGCCTAGAAATGCGTGCGTGACCTGGTGACGAACGGGGCCCACTTGCCGTTGATCCATGCAACGAAACTCGATCATCTCCGTATGGATTTGTAGCTCTCATCGAGCTCTAGAAGTTTGTTGTTGAAGACTTTTGCTAATTCTTTACGGATTGAGAGAGATTAAGAGGAGAAGGTTCGAAATTTTCTGGCCATTGAAAAATTAGGGCCGGCTGGAGAAGAAGGAGGGTTGGTTTGCAAATGAAGAGTAAAGTCCTTTTATAGAAAATCTACCGAAAATCACTATTCACTCGATTTTCCGAACTCCGATTTACGCGCGGTGACCGGCGTTTCTAGGGTTTATTCCACGTTCCGGACACAATGGAATAGGTTTCGGAACCTAATTCGACCGTATGTGCGAGTTATGGCAATAAACGATCGGTTTAAATTAAACCGATTTAAACCGATTTCGATGCGTTTTAATTCGTACCGGACAAACGGTAAATCCAAAAATTACGAAATTTGAAACCATACAATAATATCACAATATGGATCCGATGAAACTGGTTTCGTCGAAATCCGAGACCTTTTTGAAAAATGACTATTTTTAACTCGCCGAATTAAAATTAAAAACAATACGATGCGTTTCGAGCTGCCACAGTCAAACGGTAACCCCGATTGCTACAAAATTTGAAATCTAACAATAACAAACTATTACGGATCCAATGGAACTAGTTTCGTTCAATTCTGAGACTGTTTGAAAATTGGCTATTTTACAGTCGATAATTAAATATTAAAATATTCAATTTTCACAGTTCAACTTAAAATTCAATTTTAAAAGTTCTATAACATTTCTATAACTCCAATAGGATAAGATAAAATTTTACAAATCATTTTCAATCATATTCAACTCGATTTTCAATTATTTCTAAAATTTAACTTATTAAATTATTGATTTAATTACCTAATTAAATCCAATATTCGAAAATAAATTATTTGACTGTTTAATTTCAATATAAAATTACAAATTTTAAATTATTAACCTTTTAAATCAAATTTCAATTGTTCACAAATCCCATTTTTAATTTCACAATAATTAACAATCTTTTACAATTTAGTTTTCCATTATAAATCCAATATAAAAGATTATATTAGATTCAGCGTTCAATTATATTATAATTCAAATTCAAGTTATTTAATTTCAAATGAATTCTTTTATTTCGATTTACACTTTCATTATTGAATCAACCATTTACTTATACATTATTATCAATAGTTTATAATTCATTTACTTTCATTTTCTTCGGCTATCATCTTATTTAAATTCACAGTAATATTAAATTACATTCATTTACGTTGATTTCCATATTATAACTTCAATATTAAATCTACCATTTTATTTATTTCATTGTTTACAATCAAATTCAATTCAATTTAATTACTTGTTACATTCAAATTTAAATCCTTACTTACGTTCAATTACAAGTTAACATCCGTATTTAATTTACAAATAAGTTATTTCAGAATTCAGTTTTGTATTTTAACTTGTAATTTACATTTAACAACACAAAATTTTATTTCCTTCGGATTTTTATCCAAAATTTTCTTTTTAATTCGTATTTTTAAAGTGTTAAAAATACGGGTCGTTACATAGATGGTTTCTCTGACTCTAGCAGTTGTACAAACTTATGCCTGATTCTCACCGAGTTGATTCTTGTATGAATTTCTGGCTTTAAATGACTTTTGATTTGAGTTTGACGATGTTGTTTCTGTTCGCCCTTGAATATCTCGCGACCACCACGGCTTAGAATGTTTGTGGGTATTTTGGGAGTGGCATCGCCTCGATTTGAAACCGCAGTCCCATGATTTTCGAACTCATTTCGACGGAGATTTTGTATTGCTTTGAACCGTGGTTTGAAATTGCCTCTGTTTAGATTTTGCAATTCACTGTTTATTTATGTGGAGAGACTTCATATGTGTTCATACATACAGTTATATGTGTGTATACATGTAAAGTCTAATTTGCACTACAATTATCCTTGTTTAGATTGGGATTTTGTTGTCTGATTAATTGATACTCTCGTCCTTGGATCTGCTGATTTAGTATTGACTTCAGTTACCTGGTTTTGTTGACTTTTGCTTGGGGACAATACTATGATCGGCCAGTTGATCGTCGTATGGGTGCTCGAGATAATTACTGATTTGTTAAATCCTTACTTGACTTAGTTGCTAACTTGAATTTGTTCAGAACTGCTGTTATAAAGTTATACTTTGGCCATTTTGTGTACCTACCTGAATGCATTTGGTTCTTGTGCGGGTGCTTTTAGTTGTTCAGTCCGTTAGCTTAGGCCTGTCCCAAATGCTCATAGCAATACCATTACATATATGTTATCGCACTGTGTCTCTATGTACCATTGCCTATGAGATCTTCTAATCAACTAGACCTATTTGTGTTTCTTTGAGTTGATACTTTTGTAAAAACAGTCTTTGTTTTAAAACTGTTACGTGAAAATGTTCATTTTGAACTGTTTGCCTATGAGCCCAGGTTTCATATTCATGTGCAGTTTAGTTTGATGCTTTGTTCGAAAAATGATTTTGTACCTCCTGTGAGAAGACAACGAATTTGACTTTACATCTTACCTTGTGTATTGTCACTGCATACCTGTATATCCTATAGTTCACTGTATCATATTTGAGGTAGCTGTATTTCAATGTGTCTGCTGTCTTCAGGTAGCATGCATTGCTCATATTATTCCTAGGTTGTAGTTTGGGTTGCATCACCAGTTGGGTATTTGAGTATGTGTCATTTGATTTATTGGGTGTTCAGTTCCACTTAGTGTTCTTGTTTCACCCGAGTTTTGTTCAAGATCTTCAGTGCATTATGCACTGTTTGATTGGGTCTGGTTCCTTTGTTTGTTGATTTGTTTCACTTGCATCTGCTCATCCCTGTTGTACTTGTTGCCATGGTGGTTGCATCTGTTTGTATGTGCAGTCCTACCCTTGATTCCTTGTGGTGACTTTATATTCGGTGTTGGCGAGGCAGTGCACGCGTACGTGTGCACCGCAGCCACCCAACTCGACAGTTTCGAATTGATATTGCTTTGCGTCGTGATGCATTGATCTTTTATGCTGTATTGGCGAGGCCGTACACGCGTGCGTGTACGGCAGCCAATCAAATCTTCGATGATCTAAAAGTGACAATTTTAATTGTTTTAAATTGATTTAGTCGATTGATAAATGGTTTATCTATCTCTGTTGATGATTTAAATCTGTTAACCTATTGTTTAACACTGTTTAGTGTTAAAATTTTCGTTATCCGATTTCTTTGTTAAAAGAGTCGGATAAACGGGAATTATTGTGACTGTCGTCTATTTAAATTATTACTGCCTCTATGCACTAATAAACTGGTTTGAATTAGACTGATCTGTGTATTATTTTCTTTTGAATATAATACTCGGGTCAGACCGAGTATTTTACAGCTTGAAGATTTTCGAGCAGCGAAGTTAGAGAGAGAGTAAAGAATTACTTTTGTTTTCAGAAGAAAATTGTATTTTAAGATATTCCGCTGTATCAGTATAAAAAAATGTATAAACTCTGATGTATTCTAAAAGATTTATAGTAATGAAATAAATTCTCATTTGTTTTAATTGATTGTTATTATCTGTGTTTCTGTGGCTGATTCTGTTTAAACCTTATAAACTAAATAACAATTCGTCTTTTTGAACGTTTCGAGTTGGTTTAATTACCGACTGGAGATGGTCAAAAGGGGGAATGTTACAAAATAAATGATCATATCGCAAATGATCAAACACTGATCATTTCACAGCAACACTCAGTATGCCACATTACCAAATTGGGATATATCGCTGATAAATTTCAACTACATAACCTCTGAGCTCGTACGTCTCAGAGAAGGGTGTTAAGCTAAGAGAATAAATTCTCCGCCACCAACAGAAATGTATTTGAAAGAAATCAGCTTTATATCTCAAATTGTAACGTCAGACACACAATCCATATAAGTCTGTTCCGGGATCGAACAGAACCAAAGGCACTTCTCACGAAGCCCTTGCATTTCCGGATAATTTCCTAATCACGTCCGGACTTCCCGTCACTAAGGGTGATAAAACCTCTAAACCGGAGATCAGCCGATGTAGAGTAACTCGACGGTAATCCTTCCGTTTTCAAAAATATCCGGTCTTCAACACCGGTCTTCGAATGCAATTCATAACGACGTATCACATATTCGGAATGGGTTATACGACCCCATGGTCCTTTCCCGGCTAACCCGAATAGTGAGCGATTATTCAAAAACAAGTGTGGCATTCACATTCATCCAATTCACAACAAATACCTACTCAAGGTAATTATTGATAGTCGGTTATTTAACTATCAATAAAGATGCGCAACATCATCAGATTCCAAATTATTTTCCAAATTATTTCATCTTCCAAAATATCTTTTACTAGATATAAAATTTCCACACTTAACCATTTGAAAACAAATTTCAAATATTCACTTTTCAAATTATCTTTAAAAGATAAAGTTTCAAACCCTTCGTTTCATATTGGAAAAGCAATTCCATACTTATTTAAAATAAGTAGTTCACAAATCATTTATTTTCAACATTTGAAAATATTCAATATACTTAAATCAAATTTTAAGTATAAATTCATTCTTTCAGGAAATCATTAATTTTAACATCTATTTGAGTCAAAACGAATGTTGCGTAAAACATCGTTACGACGACTCGAAATCACTAGTATAGGGATTCGAAATTTAGATAGATATATAAATCCCAATACTACATAAAAACATTTCCTTTCGGAAATCATTTACTATAACAACAGTGTTATAGTCCATCATTTCCTTATTTTCTCGAAACGTCTATTTCAACAATAAATGTTGAAATCTATGATTTCGATAATTCACACGTTTTAAAACATCTTTTAAAACAATTACTTCATTTTATAATATCGCTTTCCCAAAACATATCCATTTTATTTAATAATATATTCACTGTCCAAAATTGTGAATATACTTCGCTAACCACATTTTCAATAATCTCTACACATTTTATTTCAATAAAAATTCGCTATCCAAAACGCGAATATAACTTCTTTGATAATCTTCTATATTTAATTTATCAAATTCAATTGATTTTGAATTTATAAAACAACGTTTATAAATTCTATTTCTATTTATAAAAACTTCAATTTATAAATCTTCTTAATTTACCAATTCAATTCACAATTCAAATATTTTTTTTTATACCACAATCCATATTATAAGTCAAATACTTATAATTCATTTATTTTCAAAAATCGTTCTTTTAAAACTTTACAACTGTAAAGTTTATCCCTTTATAAATCATTTTAACATCATTTCCATTTTAAATTCACATTCCCTTATTTCAATTGGATTCATTTTCCAAATATTCACTTTTAAATCTAAAATCGGATTTCAAATCTATTTCTAATTCTACTTCAATTCCAAATCAGTTACAAATTGATTTCTAAATTTATTTTCACTACTAAAATAAATTCCTCATTCTTTTCAAATTTTTCAATATCCTGTTTTTAAATGGATTCTTCAAATTGAAATCATTTTACATTGATTTCCCAAATTATTTCAATTTACCAAATTAAATCTCTAATTGGATTTCCAACTTATCTTCTTTTAAATAAATTCCTTTTTTTTTAGGAAATAAATTTCAATTGTTTCTTTCAATCTATTTAAAAATCCAAATTTTAAATTATATTCTTCAATTTATAATCGCTATTTTACGAAATCCATTTATTTAACATATTCACTTTATTCTGGAATTTATTCAATACGATTATAAAAATTTACTTTTTATACTTTAAAAATTCCTTTCTTCAAAATTTCTTCAATTTCAAAAATTGATTCACTTAGAAATTTTCTACTTGAATTTCAAAAATTCAATTTCGTTTATCTTTGGAATCCAATGATGTCAAAACATCCATTCAGCTAAATTTTAGCTTTCAAACAATTTCCAAATATCAATATGATTAATAGCATCACTATAATCATTCACAGATTCATATCACAATAGAAATAAATTCAATCAATATGAGGGGTCCAGTTGGATCCCTCCAACCTGTTTCCCTGCATCCAAAGATGTTAGCACAATACCAATTCCGCTCCAGTACGGAATTATCGCGGTATATGGGTTTTATAAAAATCCGCTTACTAACGGCGCAATAGGGTCTCATCCGCTATACGAGGCGGGAAATCATCAATCCAATATATACATATGCCAATATGTATATACTGCTATATATATAGATATATCCTATCATATCTAATAGCACATTCAAACAAATAAATCAATAACTGCAATTCAATCAAATCAATAACTGCAAAAATTCCACATTCAATTCTTGAGTGAGAAAATCTCACCTTAGCTTTTTAATTTTGCCATCCATTTCCCTTTTGACTCGATTTCTTCACGATTTAAGACCTTGTATAAATAATTTATACAATCTATCAATATTCAAACAATTTTAAAAAATTACTTTCCAATTGATAAATTTATCACCTAAATTCATTTCGCTTATTTTGTTGTTTTCTAATCTTATTCCCATGTATATATATATATATATATTAACAGTTTTTGATAAAAATATGAGTTTGTATACTTTACTGTATAAGTAATATACTCCAATCTTAAGATAATTAAACGGATTAAGTTTAAACCGATACTTTTAAATTTCTAAAGAAATCTCTTTTAACAAATTTACTTAACTGAATTATCTTCAAAATAAACCCGCAATTTATTTTACTTTTGTGTTCGGAAATTTTAATTATCCAATGACTTTATTTTAACCCGATTTCTTCTAATAAATTCATTTAACAAAAATTAAATTTAAAACCAAATTTCCTTTAATAATTCTTTAACATTTAGTTGGAAAAATTAAAATAAAATAAAACTAGAAATATACCTCACTGTAATGATTCGAACCTTACGCCCAAATCTCATGCTCGCGATTCATCCAGGCTACATCAACTTCGGCCTTGACAACTTGCTCGCGAACGAGCTCTTCCTATCATGCTTTTCCCCAAGTACGTGCGACCGAAGCCCAGAACACTGCTCGCGTATCTCCAATGTCGTCGCCCCTCTTCGATTCGAACGCCCCAACTACGACGACCCAGCCTCCACGCGATCAACTCGAACGCCCCCATCGCGACCTAAGCCAAGTCGATCACCAAGCAGTTCTCACGCGCCTCCTTCCTCACGTTTTCCGGTTGGCCGCGCAACCCAGTCGCTGCCATCGTCGCTATCGCGAGTCGACGAACTCGTCGCTGCGCCTCGCCTTGAAGTCGCCTCCGCGAAGCCCCAACCACCCTCGATCCACGATTTCCCCTCCCTCGCTTGCCGATGCGACATCGCAGACGCGCGGCATCGCCTGAAGCTTGCGAGCGCCGCCCTATGTCGTAGTCGCAACTATGGATTGAATATTTTTTTTTAAAGTGTCTCGGCTGTTCGAATTTGAAAGAGGGGAGGAGAGGCTTTGTGAATTTGAATTGGAACTGAGGGATGGTAATGAAGTATGGGGGTATGGGAATAGGTATGGGAGAACGTGGGTTTGAACGTGCCTTTTTCTTTTCTTTTTTTTTCAAAATATCTCGTACCGCGTAACTTGAAATCTCGAATCTCGATTTTAGCGTGCCGCCAGGCGTCCCTAATGTTTATCTCCTATTCCAAACACGTTGGAAAAAGTTTCGAGTCCAAATTCGATCGTATGGAGAAGATAGCATTTTAAATCAAACAAATTTCAATTTAAATTTTTGTGCGTTTGCTTGTCGTACGATCACACGACAATTCCAAATATTACGAAATTTGAAATCCGACAATAATTCAATATTCCGGACCCAATGAAACTGGTTTCGTCGAATTCCGAGACTGTTTGAAAAATGACTATTTTTAAATATCGATTCGAACGATATAATTTCAAAACTGAACAGATTGTTTCCAAATTAATTTCTGAAGCTTCTATTATCTTCAGTATTATCACTACGAATTTTAAAAGCCTTCGAAATAATTTTCTTCAACTTTAAATTGAAGATTTAAGTTTTATTCAGCATTCAATAGATTAAATTTTATAATTTAATCGTCAAATTCAAAGTTATATTCGGGATTCAAATTAAATCATCGTTCAAATATTTAAAATAAATTAAATATTCTCAATTTAATTCGTTCAAAATTCCGGGTCGTTACATTAGGGACGCCTGGCGGCACGCTGAAATCGAGATTCGAGATTTCAAGTTACACAATACGAGACATTTTAAAGAAAAATTTATAAATAAATAAGAAGAAAATAATAAAATATAAAGTCAGACCTTACCTCCCCCCATACCTTCGTACCCCTCTCCCACTCTATTCTCTTCCATTCAAATTCACCGATCCCCTTCCTCTCTCCGTACTCCAGTTTTAAATTTAAAAGAAGAAAACAAAATAAAACCAAACCGATTCATTTCAAAATCAAAATGAGCTCTCGTTCACAAATCAACCTAATTCCCAAATCGAGCATAGCGTTTAAGGCTCGAGGAATCTGAGCAGGCGGGGGCATAGGGCTCGAAGTTGAGCCAGGAGGCGGTGTCGCAACCTCTGGTTCGAGCATGGCGAGTCGATGGCAAGCAAGGCAGCAGGCGGCAACGTCACGATTGGAAGACTGGGCGTGCGCGCGTGGGCCTGGGCGGCGAGTGGCGATGGGTATCGCAATACAGGATGGCACGCGATTGGGGTTAAACAGTCGATGACTTCGACTTGGCTGAAGGGGAGAATGCATCTCGTATTCGCAGTGGAGGGAGCGGCGGCAGTTCGACGAGGCAACTCGAGGCAGCGGCGAGCAGTTTCGCGAGAGGAGACGCGACTGGAATCGCGATGGGCGAGTTCGACTGGCGTGGTCGATAGGCAAACGGTGGCGTTGAGACAAGGGCAGCCGGAATCGTGATGGCGATGACGTGATTACTGGTGAGGCGAAGGGGATATTCGGGTTGGGATTTGTCGAGTCGAATTTGGGATCGACGAAATCGAATTCACAATGGGGTGAGGAATTTTTCTTTGTTTATTAAGTTCGTATGTAAATATTTATATACATGCTGAGAAAAATATTCATATACCCAGTAAAAATATATATATTACAGTAAAGTCATGTTTTATTATACAAATATATATATTGGGAAAACTAATTTAAACAGTAAAGCGAAAGGTTTATACAGATAAGAATTTGAAAGAGTAAAGTAGAAATTTTAAAATGTTTAAAGTTCATGAAAATAATAGATTATTTTATAAGCAATTTCAGTATGAAGAAAAATTATTCAGATACACATTTTTAAACTTGCTGGCTGAATTTTAAGATAATGTATTGCTGGAAATTTATTTATTTTTGTTACTAAAATACCTTTTCTAAAAGGAAAATTTTTAGTTTAAATAAATTACTGGTTAATTAAATAGATTAGTCAGGAGAAATTTGTTAATCTGAAACAATTGAAACGAAAATAAATTGTTCAGTCTTTTGAATATTGATAGATTGAATAAAATTGTTTATACCAGGTTAAAATCGAGAAAACAAAACTGAAATGGAAAATGGATGGCAAATTAAAAAGCTAAGGTGAGATTTTTTTTTCTCACTCAAATAAATTTTGTATGACAGTTATTTATTGACTGATTGTTGCTATTGATTGTGATATTAGATATAGTAGGATATATCTATATATATATAGCAATATATACATATTGGCATATGTATATATTGGATTGATGATTTCCCGCTTCGTATAGCGGATGAGACCCTATTGTGCCGTTAGTAAGCGGATTTTTATAAAAACCCATATACCGCGATATTCCACCTCGAAGTGGAATGGTATTGTGCTAACGTCTTTGGATGCAGGGAAACAGGTTGGAGGGATCCAACTGGATTCCTCACCAGTAATTATTTATTTACAGGATTGATGTATATTCTGTTATCATATGTTGATATATGATGTTGATGTTGTGATTGACTAATTGATGCGTTGCATCATTGGATTCAATTTTTGAAGTTTTAAAATAACGATTTTAACTTTAAAAGAGATTTTTTAAAGTGATTATTTGTAAATATACGTTATTAAATTTTTGAATTAATTTACAAACGTTAAAATTATTAAAGTTATAAAGGTTAAGATTTTGGTGAAATATAACCGAGAGGTGATTTTTGAAATAAACAGTTAAGTAATTTATAAAATAGTTTAAAATTTGAATTTTTGAATTATTAAAAACGAGGTATATAAAAGATGTATAAAATTGATATTTATCAATTAAAATTATTGGAATTTTAAAACGAGTTTTCTTTATAAGTGTTAAATTGTAAAGATATGAAACTTATAGAATTATAACTTGGGAAGATAGAAAATTTATAGGATTATAAATTGTGAAGTTTGAAGTTTATAGAATTGTGAAGTTTGAAGTTTATAGATTTATAAAGTATGAAGTTATAAAAAATGAATGAAATTGTAGAATAAAGGCTGATAAGAAATTTACTTGTAAATTGGATTTTTGCCTTTAAGTGGGATATTTATCGAAATTGTTAATAAAGAAGATTTATAAACCGAAGTTGTTATAAAACAGAAATGGAATTTATAAGCGTTGTTTTATAAATTCAAAATCAATTGAAATTGATGAATTAAATACTGAAATGTGATAAGTGAAGTATATTCACGATTTTGGACAGTGAATATATTATTGAATAAAATGGATTCATTTTTGAAGAAGTGACATTGAAAATGAAGTTAAACATTTAAAAGATGTTTTAAAATATATTGACTATCGAAATCATAGATTTCAACATTTATTGTTGAAATAGACGTTTCGAAAAATAAGGAAATGGTGGACTATAACACTGTTGTTATAGTAAATGATTTCCGAAAGGAAATGTTTTTATATAGTATTGGGATTTACATATCTATCTTAATTTCGAATCCCTATACTAGTGATTTTGGGTCGTCGTAACAATGTTTTACGTAACATTCGTTTTGACTCAAATAAATGTGGTTATAGTAAATGATTTCCTTAAAAGAATGAAATATATACTTAATTTTGATTTAAGTATATCGAATATTTTCAAATGTTGAAAATAAATAGATTTGTGAATTACTTATTTTAAATAAGTATGGAATTGCTTTTCCAAAAATGAAATGAAATGTTTTTTTTGAGAAATTATCTTTGAAAAGATAAATTGAAATTGAATATTGAAAACGATTTGAAAATCGTATATCAGTAGATATTTTGAAATATAAATTCAATATGGAATTTATAAAAGAAAGTGAAGTTGTTTAAAAATAAATATTGATTTATTTTTGAAATGTGGAAATTGATTTGAAATTATTTTCAAACGGTTAAGTGTGGAAATTCTATATCTAGTAAAGATATTTTTTTGAAAATAAATAATTTGGAAAATTATTTGGAATCTGATGATGTTGCGCATCTTTATTGATAGTTAAATAACCGACTATCAATAATTACCTTTAGATAGGTATTTGTTGTGAATTGGATGAACTTGAATGCCACACTTATTTTTGAATAAACGCTCACTATTCGGGTTAACCGGGAAAGGACCATGGGGTCGTATAACCCATTCCGAATATGTGATACGTCGTTATGAATTGCATTTGAAGACCGGTGTTGAAGACCGGATATTTTTGAAAACGGAAGGATTACCGTCGAGTTACTCTACATCGGCTGATCTCCGATTTAGAGGTTTTTATCACCCTTAGTGACGGGAAGTCCTGACGTGATTGAAAATTATCCGGATGTGCAAGGGCTTCGTGAGAAGTGCCTTCGGTTCTGTTCGATCCCGGAACAGACTTGTATGGATTGTGTGTCTGACGTTACAATTTGAGATATAAAGCTGATTTCTTTCAAATACATTTCTGTTGGTGGCGGAGAATTTATTCTCTTAGCTTAACACCCTTCTCTGAGACGTACGAGCTCAGAGGTTATGTAGTTGAAATTTATCAGCGATATATCCCAATTTGGTAACGTGGCATACTGAGTGTTGCTATGAAATGATCAGTGTTTGATCATTTGCGATATGATCATTTGTTTGATCTTATATCTTTGTGATCATAGGTTGATCATTTTGTTTGACCCGAAGCAGGGCTTTGTAGAAAGCGTAGCTTTGTGGACGAGACTTCGTCGAGCCTCACACCCCGGAAATGGTCAAAACAGGAAGGATGCGGCAAGGTTCTAGGGAGTAGCGCCCCTTAGTGTATGTCATTCCTTCTGGATAAAGGTGGTATCATGGTATGGAGCCCAGATACTTAATCTCTGTGGTTGCTGCAAAATTTATTTCTTTGTGGTTGTTGCGAATCGGGGATCCTCGGGAAGATCGGTGACGATCGGGGGATGGCATACGCGTGTCAGTAGTTACCTATTTTTGCAGAGGTAACCCGGCCTTGTGTTGGCAGAGATCCGGTTAGGTTCTCGGGTCGTCTATTCCAGGGACGTACCCATCGTGGATAGGAAGTTCCTTAGCCTGACCATTTGTTGGAAATCCAAAGAAACAATACGAGCCTTTACGATTTCAATTGTATAACCTGTCTCCTCAGGAGGCAGCTATAGCAGGCATAATATAATGGTACCTATGCTGGCTAAGATTTATATTATACTTTCGAAATGTTATCCACTATGCACTAATAATAATATCAAAAAGAATTTGATTTTGCGTAGTAAGCATCTTTGACTATCATAAGAAGAAATCTCCTCCAAGTCTGCGTTTGCATTGTGTGTGTGGTGGGAGGTCTTATGGTAGTTTCATTTTCCAAAAGCATTGCGAATTGACATTAAAGTTTTTCTGTTGTTTATTTTAAAGATAAATAACTGTTTTACGATCTCACACCAGTCACCATGACTGACTCGGAGTTTATTGTTTCCCTTCTAAACTCTGGGTGCCCACCAATTTCCACACGGGCAGTCTAGAGTTAGATTATCAGGATACTCTGGATATTCTGGAGCTTTGGAGATGAGCTGGATGACGAGACGTAGTATTTGTATCTGATAGTATTTATTCCGCTGTGTATTCTGTATGAGGACAAGTTTATATAATTGTCCATTGTTGTATATTGACTCTGATTGATGTATGTATAAACTGATATAGTTCTTTGTTTTAAAAGACTATTGATTATCTATTATATGTTATTCCGCTGCGATATGTGAGATTCTGATATTGTTTCTGTATCTGTGTTGTTCTCCTCTATTTTCTCTTTTTCTTCTATCTTCTTCTTCTTCTACTTTTTCTTTTTCTTAAAAACCCTCACTATTGGAGTTTCCGACACTCGATTGCTCGGCAGTCGATAAAGTGAGTATCGATGTCGAATTTTCGAAAGTCGAAAATTTCGGTATGTGACAATATCACTCCCCAACTTAAATAGTCTAAATATTGAAAATAGTTTATATATTGAAATAACTAAAAATAGTTTAAATTTAAAAATAGTTATATATTAAAATAGTTTGTAAAATAAAATAGTTTATATATCAAAAATAGTTTATAATTAAAATTTGTTTCTTCCAATTTCACAAATCAATTCAAATTATCATTAAACCATTTTGGTTATATCGATTTCAAATCCTGGTTTGCACTTCAAATTAAAACCATTTTCAATTCAATAGGTTTCAAAGTTTAATTATTCAAACATTTACAATAACTCAATTTGATAAATTCCATTTATATTTCAAAATTCAACCTTACTTATATTTAAATTTTTAAATATTCATTTATCATTTTCGTAAGCATTTAAATAAAATCCCATATTACAAATTTAAATAAAATCTCCAATACACATTTAAATCAAACTAAATATTCAATTTCAATCTTAATTAAATCCAAAATATTAATTTATTCACCTTTAATCAAAATCAAGTTATCAAGTTATAAAATCATATCTTTAAAATCTCAAATTTAGTAAGTTCAAATCAAAAAAAATATTTTTTTATACAATTCTTAAACAAATACAATTTCAAATCAATTTCAGTTTAACCTTAATTTATTAAAGTTATTATGCAATCTATTTTTAAAATATAATTTTAAATAAATACTTAAACATAATATATATATATATATATATTAATTAAATTAAATTTTATTAAATTAAATCTTATTATTAAATTTTATTTTATATTAAACCTTATTTTATATATTTTTAAAATAATAAAGTTATAAGAAAATCTCAAAATCTATAATTTCAAAACTAACTTACAAATTTAAAATTTCCAAAACATATAATTTTAAAATCTAAATTTTACGCATATATAAAAATAACATTTATATATCATATTTTAAAAATTGATATTTAATAAAACCCATATATTTCCTTTCAAAACTTTGGAAATCATTTCAAAATATGGACCAACGGTGTCCGTATATAATTTTCTATCATACGGTCAAGTGATATAGATATTTATCATTTCAACTAGCAATTTAAATATTTACGAGTATATATCATTTCAACCCACAATCCCAAAATTCAAAATCAATGAAAATCGTTTGGGCTTATCATTTCAACCTATAAAGATTTCCCCTAATCTATAAGATCATTCGGGTATGTATCATTTCAACCCATGGGGTATTCTAAACTAACAGGGTGTAACGACCCGTAAGTTTCGATAATTAAAAATTGTTAATTTAATAAAGTTTTGTAATTTAAAGTTGGAAGAAATAAAAATTGTGAATTAATAATAAAAAGATAACTGAAATAAAATGAAATAGCATTAATTTAAGGTAATTCACAATTGCTTTGAATGTAATTCTAATTAATTGAAGTAATTGAAGAGTTATAATTGATATAAATTGTAAATAAATTACAGTAATGTATGTATTAATTGATAATTGAATTAAAGAAGAAATTGATAATTTAAAGGATGTATTAATTAATGAAATAATGTGTAATAAATAGAAATTGGATAGAATTAGTATGGTAAGTGGCTATAACTTTTGTTGTAAATAATAAACTTACAAATTTGATTAAATATGGAAATGGTGACAATTGTTATTTGTTAACAATTCATTTAATCAATTGCAATTGAATGTCATTAAATGTTACATTTATGTGGGTTAAGATAATAACTAGAGTGAAATGTAATAATGTAAATTTAAATTAATTATTAAATATTTTAACGATAGTCCAATCAATTGAAATAATTTAAATGTTATACTTGGTTATATTTGGATATAAGTAAATAAATGGGAATGTTGTATAAATTAAGGAACTAGTATATAATTAATGGAAATTGAATAAAATTAGTGTTATGTAAGAAATTGTAACATTTGTTTGTAAATAATGAACTTATAAGCATGATAAAAAGTTAATGGTAACAATTATTATAAGTTACCTATTTATTTGGTTTACTAAATTAAATTGGAAACCAACTGCAATTAAATGAAATTAAATATTACGTTAATAGGAATTAAGACAAAATTGGAGAATATTAATGTAATAAAATATATGACAATGCTAACTATGTATGCAAAGTAATACTTGATTGAATTAAAAGATCGACACCAAATTGAATTAATTTATTGGAATTAAATTAAAATTAATTAGATTTAATTACATTCGAAATTGAACACTGTAATAAGTAAAATAATTAACAATGAATTGACATGAAAAATTGTTTTAAATTATTGTAAATGTCCAAATGACCAAAAATGATGAAATTTGTTAATTATCAAATTTGAATGGAAAAAGAATTAATTAATTTAATATTAGTTTATTTAATTAACGTGAAAATAGCCATTTTGGCCACTGGCTCGGATTTCGATGAAACTAGTTTCGTCAAATCCGTAACAGTGAATTATTATAGGATTTCAAGTTTCGTAGCGATCAGACTTGTCGTTTGATCGTACGGACTCGAAACACCTAGAAATCCATTTAATTGAAATCAATTTGAAATAAGCTGATTTTAACATAACTTCTTCATACAATGGAATTAGGACTTGAAACCTATTCCATTGAGTTTAAAAATATAGAAAACATCTATTTTGATATATGGGATTACCCATTTTCGTTCCGGAGGCAGAACGGGATTTTCGGGTCGTTTATCGTTCAACTTCCAAATCAAATCTGATCCATTCATTCATATTTCTGATCTACCTATAACTATCCTGTTATAAACCCTAGTTATTTCTTATTCCTCATTTCAGTACGTACAACTCCATCTATCTGCTTCCTATTTCTTCCAATGGTATCAAACCCTAATTCAATTTCAAATTGCAAATCAAATTCAAATCCAAAAATCAAACTCCTCCAAAATATATCGAATTATATATCAATTCGAAGCTCTCGACGATCGTAACCTAGATCCGTAATTTTTTTTGTCTTCAAAGCACTGTTTGTCCAGAATTCATCGATGAACCTCGGCCGTCCATAGAGGGGTTCGTCGATTTAACGGTGGATCGTCATCCTGGCGACGATCAGAGAGTGCAGGCGTGTGGAGGTTGTCGAGTTGAGCGCATCCATAGGTGTAGTTTGCCTTGAGGGTGGTTAGATCGGTGGCGAAGGGGGATTAGGGTTTCTCACCCAAAGCGGCGGCGACGCCTCAAGCCTCGCCCGGAGGTGGTGGAATCGCGGTCGTAGATGCGTCCTGGGTTGGTGGTCTCGGGGAGGTGCTCGGATCGAGGAGGAAGGCGACGTAGGCGGCGTTATTCTCGGTCGGTGATGGGGGCGCGTTTTTGGGTTCGAGCAAGAGAAACCCGTGCGTGAGAAACACGTGGGCTGGCTGACATGGCTAGTGTATGGTTCTTTTTATTTTATTTTCTTTTTTAAACTTTATAAATCGAACAATTTCTAACTGATACAACTTTTGCATACGAGCTTGGATTGGACGCGATTTGTTTTGCCAGGCTCGTATCGGAATTTCAAACATTTTGATGCTAGTTTGGACGAATTCTGAGTCCGTTTGAATTTGGGCCATAAATTGGATTGTAAATCGATTTAAATTCAAAGGTGAGTGTTTTAACCCACTCACAATTACTGAATTATCTTATGTTAGTTAAATTAAATTTATGATGTGATTAGGAATTTATTTATGGCTGTTTGGTATATTTAAATTGCTATTCCTGTTAATTTGAATTTATTTTGAATTAAATTGTCATTTAATTTATTATTGAATTTAAATTGCCAGTTAATTTCATGTATATAATAATATGTTAATTATTGATATTTATTGGTTGAATTGAATGATGATTGTGATGGATGTTTGAATTTATTATTGGATGATTGGATGCTATATTTGATTAATGAAATGCCATCACCCTGCAAGTTCCCTTAGTTATTATTAGGAAAATCACAATGGGTCGAAATGATATATACCCGAATGATCTATAGATTAGGGAAAAATTGTTATGGGTTGAAATGATAGACTCGAGCGATTTTATGGATTTTATTTAATTCGGGATTGCGGTTTGAAATGATATATAACCGTAAAAATTTAAATTGCGGATTGAAATGATAAATATCTGTATCACTTGACCCTAGGGTAGAAAATTATATACGGACACCGGATTGGTTAAATTAAATGATTTTTGAATCTTTGAAATTTAAATCCAGTTAACTGGTATTTTAAAATAGAAATTGATTTATATAAACTGAATTATTTTCATTAATCCAAGTGTAAATGCTAAAATTGGAATTGATTTAGTGAATTGTTCAAAGGATTTAAAATTGAAATTTTAAAGTTGAAGTGTCAAATATAAATGGATTTATTTGAATTGAGTTATTGAAATTGTTTGGTTAGAACTTTGAAATCTATTTAAAATTAATTTAAACTATTTCCATTAAATTAACTATTTTAATCAATTTAAACTATTTTAATTTATGTTAATCTATTTTAACCTATATAATCCAATATAATCTATTTTACCAATTTAAAAAAAATTATTTAATCTATTTTAAATCTAGTTAAACTATTTTAAATCTATTTAAACTATTTCAAATCTATTTAATATCATTTAAATTTTTTAAATCAGTTTTAAATCTAATTAAATTAAATTTAAATCTATTTAAACTATTTTACCATTCAAACTATTTTAATCCATTCAAACTATTTTTAACTATTATTAAAACTATTTATAATTACCTAAACTATTTTCTAAAATTTCAGAGTGTGTAAAGTTGAAGTATTTGTAGTTAAATCCTTAATGATGATACAACCTAAGTTGTAATTTGGAATTGATACTTATTTTGAAAATTTACATATTGAGTAAATATGATTTTTGAAAGTGAAATATGATTTGAAAGTAAATATGATTTTGGAAGTGAATGTGATTTTTGAAAGTGAATATGATTTGGAAAATGATATGGTTTGAGAATATGATATTTTGATATCAATTTTAAATTAACTTTTTGAAACGTAAAGAACCATCCGGTGTGAAATAAGCGTTTGGTTGTTAAAGAGACCGGGATCGGATATTGTCAAACTCTCTGCCAATACCGAAAACCACTTTAACAACTGTGCACATGGTGGAGATTCCAGAAATGAAGTAGGATGGTTTGGCGAACGATTCTGTATGAGGTATTTACGTGACCCTGACTCCCGTGAGTCAGCTTGATGTGGCTAAAACAGGAGCTATACCGGGCCAAGTGAGGTCATTCCTCCGATCGGGCACATTTCTTCGATACTATATTCTGACTTTGTGATTGATTTGGTGCCCACCCTTGATTTTGATTTGGGAGTGTGTTCCGAGGTGGGCGGTAGTAGCGGCTATGCATTATCACCAGTCCGGGAGTGCAATTGGTATATCTACCCTGGCATTGCCTCGAGTGCCATGTCACATGCCCTATCACGCCTTCTACGAGTTTGTTTTGTGTCGTACCTATGGAGTACTCCCTGATAGCCCACCTGCAGGTGGAGTTTACAGTATCTGTATAGACTACGACATTATATAAAATGTGTTAAGGGGGATATTGGTAATGCCTTAACGCTATTTTAATATTTTACTTTACTGTAGACATATTATAATAGCGTATTGTACTACATAGTAGATAGTTTAACGGATCCTTAGGAGATGTAAATCCCGAACATCTCTTAAGTTATTGCACTCACGTTAGACACCGGATAGGAGATGTCAAACCCCGTAAACATCTTTAACGTCGTCACACTCATATTTACCATTGATTTAACTTACATAAGACCTTTTAGTTCCGTCGAGTGTTTTGTCTTTTCAATTCGCTCGGGTCAGCCTGAGCATTTCAGGATTGAAGACCTTATTTCTGGAGGACGAAGACGAAGATTTGTACTATTATTATTTATTATATCATTCCACTGCATCATGTTGTTCCATTGCATTTATTTATTTATTTATTCTTGTTGTCTGTAACTCGGATTCTGTATTGTATTAGTAAAATCAAATTTATTTGTAAATAGCTTCATGAACTGTTATTTGATTATTATATTTTATCATTCCGCTGTGAGATTCTGTATTTGTTTTATTTCTTTCTCTTTTCTCATTTACCCCATAACAATCGGCTCTTTTAAATGGTTTTGAGTCTGACGTGTGTGTTTGCTTAAAACGTCCAAAAAGGTAGGTCGTTACATAGGGAACTTGCAAAGTGAGAACAAATATGATAATAACATAACATATCAACAACGGGCATATATCATCAATAACAAATTTAAATATAATATATAAAACAAGTTATGGTGTCATATGTCATAGGTAAACAGTGGTAGATAATGACATATCATATATAACAATTAAATAGCTTAACAATTCAAATTTAACAGCATATTTCAATTTTCATTTCATTTGAAATAAATTTACTAAATATAAGAATGTTAATCGTAAGTGATTGCTCACCTTTCGAGGCTAGAGAACAACGATGGCGAAGAAGATGACACAGACACGCATACGGGTACAGACGCTCCATAATAACACTCAGAAACTGCTGCGACAAGTTCGACAGCGGCAAGCAAAGCACGGAATTCGATAAATCCAAATATAGATATTTAATCTATATTCCTTTTTCTTTTTAAAACAATATTTAATTATAAAACACTTATTAAAATCAAAATCTTTATATATAACATATTTAAGAATCAATACTAAAATTAAGAAGCTTCTCAGCTATGAAAAAAAGCCTATATATCATAAAGATCAAAATATTTCTATACAGACTTAAAACTATATATATATATTTAAAATCCAAATATCAATATATATATTATATACATAAATAAACACGTCGACATTGATGTTTTATACTTTAAAATCAAACAAGACCTTTATATAATATAATTCAAAATCACTATTTATTAAAACCCGTATATGTATTGAAATCAGTATATTTGTAAATTTTATATATATATATATATAATAAAGTCAATAAACAAAGATCAATATATATAACATGCATACTTTATATACATACATACAATTATATATAAACTTATGTATAACAAACAGATTTTATACTTACATAACTTATATATATAAATGAACAGGTTATATATATAAACTAATATATGTACAAACATTATACATATATGTTAAAATCAAAGTATATATATTTTACATTTTGAACCCAATACATAAGTCAATACTTTAAACACATAAAATAAAACACATATTTTAAAATCTATATATTTTATATTCAAAACCAATATATATGTAAAAAGAAATCAATATATATAATGACATATAAGGTCACTAAACAATATATATACTGACATATATCCTTTTTTTATCAGAGAGGGCTGCTGTATAAAGTATGGAAGGAAGCTGCTCAGTTTCAGGAGTGGCATTGACCGGGTTCGTGGGGCTGTCGCGCTTCATTGCTAGCCTTTGCGGAGGAGGAAGGAGGAGCATGTGGTAGTGCTGCGTGCGGTGGTTGTATGATAGGCCGAGAGAGAAAGAGATAGAGAGAATGGGCTATGGCTTCTGCTGACAGTGGCAGATGGAAGTGGTGAGGCGGATCTCGGTTAATGTTCATGTGGAGGTGGCAAGATGGACGTGAGTTGGTTTTTCTAGTGGGTGTCATGAAAGGGTTAGAGGAGGGAAGGATAATGGAGAATGGTGGAGCGATGGTGGTGTTGGAAGTCTGACATGGCAGGGAGATCGGCTATGATAGACGTCAGGGGAAGGGGCAGGTCGACCATGTAGAGAGGAGCGGATGTAGATACAGTGACGAGATTGAATGGAGGTGGAAATTGTTGAGGGAGAGGGACTGATGTGGCAATGGTGGAGTCGGCTATAGGCGGTTGATGTTAGGTGAATGTGGAGTTGCGTTCGGCTGTGATTTTGGTGACTAGGTACGGAAGTTGGCATTGAATGCATCTGACGAGTTCGGCGTAGGCTGATGGAATTGACGAGGCAGTGCGTGGCGAGTGCATGTTGTAATGGATGGGATGGTGTGGGTTGTGGAAGGAGAGGAGACGGAGGTTGTCAGGTCGGAGAATGGGAGGAGGTAGATGAAAGGCTGGGTTAGTGGGTCGATGGAGAATCTGATGGGCTGTGTAGCTATGATCGGCCTCTGGTGGAATAGCATGGGGTGTGGGATAGTGGTTGGTGGCGTACTTGTTCGGTTGTGGGTGGGTGCGGGTAGAAGTACGGGAGGAGGAAGGTGGGAAAGAGATGAAAGCAGGTTGGGTTTTAAAAAAAAACTGATATATATATAAATACTTTGGAAATAATAATAGAAGTGATGAACAGGTTTGTTCAGAGCAAATATATAAATATATAAGCTATAGAATTTATATTATTATTTTTTGAAAAGCAAGAAACAGAGCAAAGAGAAAGTAGAGATAGTGAAACATCGAATGACAATATATGTTAAAAATTTGGAATAGTGAAGGACATGGGTTGAGCAAGTGGCTATTCGTTTCAGCTGAGGGACAACGAATGGACACAGGAAACAAAAGGCTCAAACGGTACCGATACTATCAAACGTTTCACAGATTTCGCCGTCCACCGAATGCCGAAACACACAAATGAATATACTGCGGAGATCAGCACGACAAGACGAACATATGGTACATAGATATCAGCGATACGACTATCCTATCAAAACTCGATTTTTCGCTGCAAAAAATGCTGCTAAAATGCTGAAAATAAGATAAACGGGGCTATAGTAGTCCAAATTTGGTGAAACAAAATATGACGTCTCACTCAGAAAATGATTTACATTTTTCTTATATAAAAATATTTAGGTTTCAGAAATATTTTATTTTCATCTAATTAACTAATTTTAAATTGAAACTGAAAATTACACAACAAAACTAACTTCTATATTTTCCAACGAAAATATGACACTTACTATGTTTAAATAGACACATACCAAATATCAAATTTTCATTTCAAAAATTATTATTTATTTTTCTTAAAATTTAGTTAATTACGTTATTTAAAATCGTTAAAATTTACGGGTCGTTACAAAGATTGAGTATTGTTAAATTTGTGTGACGTTTGATTACTATGTATTGCTATTATCATGGTTATCCTATATTTATGATGATTGATTGTGGTGACATGGTAGAATATGATATTTCCCGCTTATGTTGATTGTTTGGTTGTTGTTATCGTGCAATGTTATGTGCTAACAAGTATTTAATATGGGAAAAGAGCACGAAATAGAATTACATGGGTCTGATCCTAAAATGGTACATTGTGACGACCCACCTCCTCGACCCTTAGAAATCGACACTAAAACATCATCGGTATTCACATGCCATAAATCCAAGTGTTGGAGATGCAGATTATCATGGGGTAAAAGAAAATAAACATAGAAGAGAAAAAATAGAATCTCACATCGTATTCAACATTTAATTATGCATATGAGTATTACATGCAATTACTCCAAATTGCTACATTAAAGTACTAGTAAGTACTAATCCAGCTAGGATAGTTATAACTGCCTATCCTCACAAGTGTTGGTAAATACATAACAAAATACAACAGAATTAGAAATAGATGACTATCTACATAGGACCCTCCAGCTTCATGCTCCATCGAAAATGCTTCGAGCTTCTCCCAAAATGTTCTATGCTACCTAACTACTTGGCTGCCCGAAAAAAATAGTGCACCAAGAGTTTAAGGGAAAAGGAAAATAAACTCTGGGTCATTCATGGGACTAGCATGAGAAACTCAATAAATGGATATTTGAAAACAAAAGGCATCTCATAAGACCACGCTGCACATAAACACGAAATGAGTTTTTACCTTATGATAATCAAAATCTTTACCACGCAAATTCTGGTAATATTATTTTTAATGCCATTATTTTGAAATCACTTTTCAAGTAAATATACATAATCTTAGCCGAAAATTGTTACATTATTAAATTAGAGCATACTAGGCTCTACAATTAAGTCCAAAGGGACTTATTAGAGAATGGGTTTCCATACAATGGAAGGTAAGGAACTACCTTCTGTACAGTACATCTCTAGAGGAATGTACCGATGATCAACAACTTTGGAAACCTCTACACTTGGCAACAACGGCCTACCCGCAGACCCATCTTGGTGGTGGATAGAACCAAATATGACATCACCTTGATTGTAACCGACTTATCCATGATCCTATAGCATACACAACGTACTCGACATATATAGGGTAATCTTAAAAGGTGATGACCATACCCTAATGGTTGCGAACCACATAGCCTTATGGCATACCCTGTTTAAGGCATTTCGGGTGATAAAGCTCGAGGTAACTTTAACGACCCTGAATTTTTGTCATCTTGAGTTTGAATATTAATTTTTAATATTCAATAATATAGTATTTTAACCAAAATAAAATCCTTGTTAAATGATAATTGGTAAAAATAAATAGTTTTAAACCAAGATAATATTTTGAATTTCCAGACTTTATTTATAAACTTTAAAATTGAATTATGTTGGAATTTCTTATATATATATATATAACAACAAGAATTGATATATAAATTGAAAACAAATTCATAGCAAATAAAAATGAATAAAAAGGAAATATTATAAATAGAAATGATTATGGCTTATGAACAATATAGTGTATTATAATTAGAAAGAGTTTAAAATTGGATTTTCTTTTATATATATATACACATATTAGTTAAGAAGGATGTGTGTATATATAAGTTCAAAAAGGAAAAAAATAAGTATATATGAACTAAATAAATATAGTTTATTAAAAATAATATATATTTATATATATTGAAAAATGAAAGAAGAGATATATATGAAAATATATGATGATAGAAATGAGAAAATTTATAAAATCATTTTTAAATAAGAAATCTTTTACAAAATAATGTTTTGACAAAAATGTTATTTTATACATTTAGAATGAAATAGCAAAATTTTTCATTTTCTTTGAATTATACATTTTAAATATAAAAAGAAATGTAGAATAAAAATGTTATTTAAAAATGGAATGGAAAAAACTTTTAATGCCTTGAGTTATATATATGTGTGTGTGTATATTTAAAAATGGAATGGCAAAAAAAAATATATATATATATATATATATATATAAACGAGAAGACTTAAATGGTTTATTTAAAACCACTTTACATCTTGTTTTCAAAAAATATATATGAAAGCATATTAAAATCAAAAGAAAGTTTAACTAAGTAAATAACAATAGTAAAACAAAATGAGTAAACAAGTACAATTGGGTAACATACATATATATGCATATATAGTGGTCTGGTCAAAAGAAGTAAAGACCCAAACATTCAACCTTACTTCATTTCAACTTCATATTAAAGCCACCTCATTTCAATTCATCAACCCATCAAAAATATTGTACCCAAATACATCATTATGTTTTATATGAGCAAGTATATATAGTTATGGGTTTGAGAATGCATGCTTCAGTTTTCAAAAGCCTGTAAACAAAAAAATACATTGTAAAAAAAGCTCTGTAAACCAAAACACAGTAAAAGAAAAAAGGAAGAAGCATTGTCCTTCAAATTCAAATTCAAATCCAAGGCAAAGCAACATTTATCAAGTTCAGATCATAAACTAAAGTTTTCAAAAGATTTCAAGCATGTGGAAGGTGAGAGTTTAAATAGAGAAATTCCTGGAAGTGTTTAAAATGCTCTGTTATTTTTAACAGTGAAATGTATATACATGTTCAACTTTTTAAAAATCCATATCTCCAAATCTAGTTTGAATTTTCTAATCGTGTAAACTAGGGAAACATTTGTTTTTAAGTATAAATTATATTAAAAATAGTTTGAAGCTAGTTCGTTTTGTATATTGTGAGAAATTTCAAAAATACAGTAAACAAACCAAGTTTCGACAAAATTCGACATGTTTAAAATATAGAATCGAGTATGAAATCTTGATTGTGGTTGGAAAATAGGATTTTTAATGAAGATCTCATGATTTTTAATGGCCTACATCTCGAGAAATCTTGAGATGATCAATTTTTGTTTAAAAAATAAATTTTGGCGATCTAGTCGTCGAAGGGATGAGTAGTTGGTTCGAGGAGGAGCAGAGGGACGTGGGTAAGGGATCCACCGTGGCCGAATTTTGATTTTGGCCTTGGATTGGGGTAGAGTGATAATTTTAGGGTTTAAGGGAATGGGAAGGAGGGTGATGGACGCAACTTCATCAGGGGAACATGGCGCGACTAGAGGCTTCGTGCTTTGAGGTGGAGGTAGCAGGGACCTAGGCACAGCGATTAGAGGTAGTAGAGAGTGGAACCGCCACAGGGGATGTGACGACCGCCCATGACACCTGCACCGAATCTAGAGATAGTGCGCTGTAAAGTGTGCCAGGCGACTATGGACGGTTGTCAAGGTAAATTAAAAACAACAGAATCTATCGTATTACTCACAGCGCATGGACAAAATACAATAGAACATATGTATAGTGAAGCTTTACAGAATAAAATGCCATCATATAAAACTCCATAATAGTTGATTACAAGCATCCAAATAGTCAATACATCAAGCCTCACTACATAACACTCAGAGATCATACAAACAGCGGAACATCCAGTACATATAAGAAGATAATATGCAACCCTCTAGCTCGTCTTCGATATCAGCATCGTGAGAAGAGAACAGCACCTGTCACCTGTTACCTAGTCTGCCCATCCCAAAATGGACGAATATCCCAAGGCAATAAGAGTTAAAACATATAGCCTTGAGTCAGACAACAGTCTTAGTGAGCAGTAAATTAACTAACAACATACCAAAAGAGCATAAAGGAAAAGGAATAGGAATACAACCCTCCCACTCCAACCTCATTCTACAGTGATAGCCCCCAGACACACACTAAACAGAAGCAACATAGCAGAGCATACAATTTAAAATGAAGTAATAATCATTCGAGTCGAGGGCGATGTTTTCCAAGTACCAAGGCCTAAATCAGATAAGCACCCAAAAAATACCGCTCTTGAGTCCGAATGACGATACAACCAAACATCCATGACTCTGGCTATCACTGTTATCATTGCTTTGATATCACCGTTAATTGAATGACCGGCACATTCTTTCAGCCGTCCGTCAAGGGCTAATGGAAACCCCGGTTCTAGACATAACTCCCGCACGTCGTCGCAGCCCGTGCCTAGGACTATCGAATCTGCCCAGAGTACTCGACCATCAACAGTTGGCCGTTGGGACTATCGTATCTGCCCAAACGTACTCTTGCTTAGAGCATGCTAGAACCTTCAACAATGATGCTATCCAAGCCTCCTAGTCATCCTCCTCGACGACTATTCTCATATCCATTCATTATCCTCAACTCGAATCATATCACCGAGTTATCAACATGCTTGGAATGATCCCGTCTGGATTAGACCAAGTCTTCATCACATGATTGCCTCGCTTCATCACATCCTCGCAAAGCCTCATCTCAACATCACATCATCAAATCTATGCATAAGAGCTTCATCATCCTGCTACATATGCCACGAGCAGCTTTCCCAATTCAAGAGCCTTTCCCTTAGCTTTTGAATCACCTTCGATCTAAATCTAATCATCAATCATCTAGTTCATAACAATCAATCAAATCAAACATCAATCCAAGCAATCAAGCATTCAAATATGATCTAAGTAGACAATTATAACAATAATGGCATTTTCGTAATTAAAGAGTTGAAAGTCCAATAAGCATGAAAACATGAATTATATCTCTACAAACTTGATGAATGAACTTGCATAGGTTATCATATGATAAAATGGATGTAACATCATCATGAACAATGGATCTATATGGATCTACACTTAGGATGAAGAAAATGCATGGAAATCACTATTTTAACACCATATCGAGCCAACAATCCGATATACTCCTTTGGATCCGTGTGAGAGATAATCACCACTCACCAAATCACCTAAACAATCTCAAATCTACACGCTTCAGATCTGGACAGCGAGGGATCAAGCTTGATCTATCACGAATCTGCTTCAAACGAAGAAATCTCTCTTGAAAAGATGAAGATCTTCAACTTTAGCTCTTGGATCTTCAATCTTGATCTTCGATTTGGATTAATGGAAGCACTAGATTAGAGTGGAGAAAAGAAGTGAAGAAGTGTAGAAGTCGAGCTCTCAAAATGGCAGCACTTCGTTGCTTCAAAATCCGGATCCCAAAAAGTGAGAAAACCCTTCCTATTTATAGCAGAAATTTCCTTAAGTCGTAACTCGGCTATCTCCATAGGTCGTTTCCGACCTAAGCCTCTCCGACCTAACACTTCTGCGCATCCAAACACCCAGCGACCTACGACCTAACGCAACGCGCGACTTAACACATAGGCTACGACTCAACTCCTCAGCGACCTAACACATCGCGACTTAACAACCATAGAAGTCCACGACCTAACTTAGGTCGTTGCCGACCTAACTGCCTACAAAACACACGTCTTAACGCGACCAAACACTTAACTGCCTTGCCGACCTACGACATAACGAGGTTACGACTTAATACCTTAGACTCCCACGCGACCTAACGCTTAAGCCAACACGCGACCTATAACATCACGTGACCTACGACTTAGCAGGACCTCCGACTTAACCAATCACAGATACTCAACCACTCCTAAGTCGTCTAGACGACCTAACGATGTTACGACCTAACACTTAGACCCACACGACCTAACAGTGCTACGACCTAACACTTATGCGACCTATCTCCTTAGGTCGCTATCACGGTATAACTCCTTAGGTCGCTAACACGCCAACTCCTTAGGTCGCTAACACGCTAACTCCTTAGGTCGCTAACACGCTAACTCCTTAGGTCGCTAACACGCTAACTCGCCAGAAACTCTAAAGTCTCCTTCCTTTTTAGGTCGTCTATGACCTAAACCCTTACCATCCATCACACGACCTAACTCCAAACCTTAAGGCCACCAATCCCCAACATTCTTAGGTCGGTCACGACTTATCTCCTAAGTTGCCAACAATATTTAACTAACCTCTAGGTCGCGTACGACCTAGGACTTAGGCAAATTTCAACCAAAATCTGAAACAACTAGAAAATGCTGAAAATCCCAGATTTTGACAAACTTCTCGATCCGTAAAATACGGGTCGTTACATTCTCTCCCCTTTAGAAATTTCGCCCCCGAAATTCCACACAATCAAAGCAATCAAAACTATTCTGCACGCCTATCATCCATAGCAATCAACAAACCATGCATCCAATTCTAGCTTAGCATGCAGAATTCTAAAACTAGAACAAGTTACAATATTGCGAGATGACACGACACCTTAGGGCCATACCTTGAAGAGTTCAGGATGAGCTGCCTTCATCCTCTCTTCCACCTCCCACGTACAGTCGTTATCATCATCTCTCCATTGTACCTTGAGCAACTTAACTACCTTCCTCCTAAGCTGTTTCATGTCAGTTTCAACAACACGAAGCGGCTTACGAGGTCTTCTATCAACTGGATCAACTTCGAAGTCTTCGCAGCTATCAGCAGAAACCACTGTATTCGAGTCGTGCACATACTTCCGTAGATATGATACATGAAAAACATTGTGCACACTCGACATCTTCTCCGGTAATTCCAATCTATAAGCGAGCTTTCCAATTCGCTCGGTAATCGGGAATGGTCCAACAAATCTCAGAGTCAATTTTCCTTTCTTCCCGAATCGAATAACATTCTTCAGTGGAGAAATCTTCACAAAAACCATATCTCCTACGTCGAATTCCAAATCCTTTCGACGCTTATCAGCATAACTCTTCTGACGGTCTTGGGCTGCCTTCATTCGTTGCCGAATGATCTCTATACAATCTGAAGTCTGCCGAATCATCTCTGGCCCAAGCATCAACTTTTCTCCAGTTTCCAACCAACATGTCGGAGAGTTACACGGTCTTCCATACAATGCCTCATACGGTGCCATACCAATACTAGACTGGTAACTGTTGTTGTATGCAAACTCCACCAAATGAAGGTGATCTTCCCATGATCCTCCGAAGTCCAAAACACATGCTCTAAGAAGATCTTCCAAAACTCGGTTGACTCTCTTGGTCTGACCATCTGTTTGAGGGTGATAAGCTGTACTCAAACACAACTCGGTTCCCAAAACTTCCTGGAAGCTCTTCCAAAATCCACTAGTGAACAATGGATCTCGATCGCTCACTATACTGTTCGGAATACCATGGAATCGAACTATCCACTTAACATACAACTTAGCTAACTTTGATGCAGTCCTAGTCGATCGAACAGGAATGAATCTTGCGCTCTTAGTCAGACGATCCACAATGACCCAAATCCCTTCATTTCCCGTTCTGGTTCTAGGCAATCCATCAATAAAATCCATCGATATCTGCTCCCACTTCTATGTAGGAACTTCTAATGGCTGTAGCAATCCACTTGGCTTCTTCTGTTCGGCTTTTACCAACTGGCAGTTCATACACTTGGAAATAAAATTTCCAACATCCTTCTTCATACCTTCCCAGTAGTAGGTTCTCTTCATATCCCGATACATCTTATTTCCACCTGGATGAATTGTCAGCTTCGAGTGATGACTTTCCTTCAGAACTTCACTCCTCAATTCATCTATATCGGGAACAACTAGTCGTCCTTGCTTCCGAAGCCAACCCTCTCGATCGACCTCGAATCCTTTATCCTTTTCTGGATCCAATCTAGATTCCAAATCACGGATAATGCTGACAAGCTTATCGTCTCGCTTTTGGCTCTTGCCAATCCTTTCCACCAGAGAAGGTCTTATCGATAAGTTTGCCAGCATCTCAGGTTCCAATTCACATCTAGGCCTGAAGTCAAATCCAGCTAAATACTCGAGACTCTTCCATTCTGAAAACATGGCTCCTAATCCTGCATGTCTTCGACTTAACGCATCAGCCACTGCATTACCTTTTCCCGGAGTATAAGCTATACCAAAATCATATGATGCTAAAAACTCTAGCCAACGTTGCTGCCGAAGATTCAAATCCTTTTGGGAGAAAAGATACTTCAACGACTTATGATCCGTAAACAACTCGAATCGAACTCCCAACAGATAATGTCTCCATATCTTCAGAGCAAATACAATCGCCGCTAACTCCAAATCATGAGTTGGGTAATTCCTTTCATGCGGCTTCAGTTGTCGACTTGCATACGCAACAACTTTATCCTTCTGCATCAGCACTGCTCCAAGTCCAGTACCACATGCGTCGGTGTAAACCACCATCTCATCATTCCCACTTGGAATAGTCAAAACAGGAGCACTCGTCAATCTCTCTTTCAGGATTCCGAAAGCTTGCTCACACTTAGCATCCCAACTGAACACTTGGTTCTTTTTCGTCAATCCTGTTAACGGTGCAGCTATCTTGGAGAAGTCTTTGATAAACCGTCGATAATATCCTGCTAATCCAAGAAAACTTCTCACATCAGATGCATTCTTAGGTCTAACCCAATCCTGGATTGCTGCCACCTTAGCGGGATCAACCGCTATTCCACTTCCAGAAATCACATGGCCTAAGAACCTTACTTCACTCTTCCAGAAGTGACACTTCGAAAACTTAGCCTTCAGCTGATGTTTCTGTAAGATTTCCAAAACAATTCGCAAGTGCGTCTTGTGCTCATCTTCCGTTCTGGAATAAATCAGAATATCATCCACGAACACAAGTACGAACTTGTTCAACTGATCTCTGAACACTCTATTCATAAGATCCACAAAATATGCTGGTGCGTTAGTCAATCCAAACGGCATTACCAGCCACTCAAAGAAACCAGATGGTGTCGGAAAAGCAGTCTTCGGCACACTATCCTTAGCCACTCTCAACTGGTGAAATCCTGTTGCCAAATCCATCTGAGAAAACACCTTAGCTTCGTGAAGCTGATCAAACAAGTCATCTATTCTCGGCAATGGATACTTGTTCTTCTTAGTCACCTTATTCAGCTCACGATAATCGACGCACAATCTCAACGATCCATCTGCCTTGGTTGCAAACACAACTGGTGCACCCCACTCGGACACACTACGCCGAATGAATCCTTTCTATAAAAGGTCATCAACTTGCACCTTCAACTCATGCTGTTCCCTAGGCGCCATCCGCCTAAGAGGCATCACAACAGGTCTGGCTCCTTCAACTAGATCTATACGAAACTCGATCTCTCTATGCGGCGGCAACCCTTTGACTTCGTCAAAGACATCCTCGAATACATTAGCGATCGGCACTGATGACAGTCCATCCCGTGGAACAACCAGCGAATACATGAAGCTCATGAAGACGCCTTCCTCATGCTTACATCGTATCACAACCTTTCGCCCCTCCACATTCTCGACTGTCACTTCCAACCTCTCGCAATCAACCTTCGCCGCATACCTCCTAAGCCAGTCCATACCCAAAATAATTCCGAACCCCGCAAAGTTCAGAATAAAGCAATCACAAACAAAAGAGCAACCATGACTCGATACAACTAGACCACGGCATAACATACACAAACAAGACGAACCCCCAACTGGATTAGTCACAACCAATGGCCTATCAACAATATCCGGCTTCAAATCTAACCGGCCTACGAGTTCATTACAAACAAACGAATGCGACGCTCCAGTATCAAACAAAACTCTAACTGGAACACCACATAGGAAAAGAGTACCTTGAACAACCAGACTCTTTCCTTTCTCTTCAGCAGTAGGAGCTTTCGAAGACGACGGAACAGCTCCCAAAGCATAAGCTTGCACAATCTGCTTGTCCCTCCTCGGTTCTGGACAATCCTTCCTGAAATGCCCTGGCTTGTCACAGTTGTGACACTTCATTGGCACTTTCGGATTCTTACAATCCTTAGAGAAATGGCCCTTCTGCTGACAATTGTAGCAAGTCACTTCGCCTTTCGGCTTCTTCTGGCCATCCTTACCCTTCTGCTGCTGCTGCTTCCTCTTCTTGTTTCCACCCTGCTGGGGTTTAGACTCTTCCCTGGTCACAGCAATAACAGATCCATCCTTAGGAAACAGACTCTCATGCCTAAGAGCTTTCTCCACAAGCTTCTCAAATGAATCATCCAAATGATCCACCAACTGCCTCCCAAGATAACTATCCAAGCCGGTCACAAACTTCTCATTCTTCTGATAAGCAGATTCAATATATGACCGAGCATACTTGGACAAAGCTTCAAACTCAGAAACATACTCAAGAACAGATCTCCCTCCTTGCTTGAGCTCCACAAACTTCTTGAACAGAACAGACTTCTGAGCTGTAGAAATGAACTTAGCTTCAAATCTGACTTGGAATTGCTCCCAAGTAATCTCTTCTTCCGGAGTAGTGATGGTAATAGAGTTCCACCAATCAGAAGCTCTCCCTTGAAGTTGTCTCGATGCCAACTTCCTCTTAGTTGCATCATCAATTTCCAAATCACCAAAGATCCTTCTACAAGCATCTATCCACCTCTGGACCTCAATGGTAGATTCTGTTCCCAAGAAAACCTTCCCTCCAAGAGCGGTATAATCCTTGCACAACTTAGCAAAATCCACTAGTTTCGGAGTTTGGACTTGAACTCCAACATCTACTGCTGCCCCTGGAACTGGCATCCTTCTCATGATCGAAGTCATCATAGCTTCGAACATGGCTGCATAATCAGCAGTCCCCTCAGTAGCACGGCCTTCCCTAGCAGCTGGTCTCCCTCTTCGACTCATTTTCAATATCTATAAAAAGGAATGATTAGAACATCTAGAGAAACAACTGCATAAAAGACTCAAACTCTACTAAGCTACTATATTATATATAGTATTCATCCATCAAAATACAATTACGTCTCTCATACGTAGTTACTTCAGCGAGCGTTGGGTAAAATCGATTAACCTCGCTCTGATACCAAATGTGACGACCGCCCATGACCCCTGCACCGAATCTAGAGATAGTGCACTATAAAGTGTGCCAGGCGACCATGGACGGTTGTCAAGGTAAATTAAAAACAACAGAATATATCGTATTACTCACATCGCATGGACAAAATACAATAGAACATATGTATAGTGAAGCTTTACAGAATAAAATGCCATCATATAAAACTCCATAATAGTTGATTACAAGCATCCAAATAGTCAATACATCAAGCCTCACTACATAACACTTAGAGATCATACAAACAGCGGAACATCTAGTACATATAAGAAGATAATATGCAACCCTCTAGCTCGTCTTCGATATCAGCATCGTGAGAAGAGAACAGCACCTGTCACCTGTTACCTAGTCTGCCCGTCCCAAAATGGACGAATAGCCCAAGGCAATAAGAGTTAAAACATAAAGCCTTGAGTCAGACAACAGTCTTAGTGAGCAGTAAATTAACTAACAACATACCAAAAGAACATAAAGGAAAAGGAATAGGAATACAACCCTCCCACTCCAACCTCATTCTACAGTGATAGCCCCCAGACACACACTAAACAGAAGCAACATAGCAGAGCATACAATTTAAAATGAAGTAATAATCATTCGAGTCGAGGGCGATGTTTTCCAAGTACCAAGGCCTAAATCAGATAAGCACCCAGAAAATACCGCTCTTGAGTCCGAATGACGATACAACCAAACATCCATGACTCTGGCTATCAATGTTATCATTGCTTTGATATCACCGTTAATTGAATGACCGGCACATTCTTTCAGCCGTCCGTCAAGGGCTAATGGAAACCCCGGTTCTAGACATAACTCCCGCACGTCGTCGCAGCCCGTGCCTAGGACTATCGAATCTGCCCAGAGTACTCGACCATCAACAGTTGGCCGTTGGGAATATCGAATCTGCCCAAACGTACTCTTGCTTAGAGCATGCTAGAACCTTCAACAACGATGCTATCCAAGCCTCCTAGTCATCCTCCTCGACGACTATTCTCATATCCATTCATTATCCTCAACTCGAATCATATCACCGAGTTATCAACATGCTTGGAATGATCCCGTCTGGATTAGACCAAGTCTTCATCACATGATTGCCTCGCTTCATCACATCCTCGCAAAGCCTCATCTCAACATCACATCATCAAATCTATGCATAAGAGCTTCATCATCCTGCTACATATGCCACGAGCAGCTTTCCAAATTCAAGAGCCTTTCCCTTAGCTTTTGAATCACCTTCGATCTAAATCTAATCATCAATCATCTAGTTCATAACAATCAATCAAATCAAACATCAATCCAAGCAATCAAGCATTCAAATATGATCTAAGTAGACAATTATAACAATAATGGCATTTTCGTAATTAAAGAGTTGAAAGTCCAATAAGCATGAAAACATGAATTATATCTCTACAAACTTGATGAATGAACTTGCATAGGTTATCATATGATAAAATGGATGTAACATCATCATGAACAATGGATCTATATGGATCTACACTTAGAATGAAGAAAATGCATGGAAATCACTATTTTAACACCATATCGAGCCAACAATCCGATATACTCCTTTGGATCCGTGTGAGAGATAATCACCACTCACCAAATCACCTAAACAATCTCAAATCTACACGCTTCAGATCTGGACAGCGAGGGATCAAGCTTGATCTATCACGAATCCGCTTCAAACGAAGAAATCTCCCTTGAAAAGATGAAGATCTTCAACTTTAGCTCTTGGATCTTCAATCTTGATCTTCGATTTGGATTAATGGAAGCACTAGATTAGAGTGGAGAAAAGAAGTGAAGAAGTGTAGAAGTCGAGCTTTCAAAATGGCAGCACTTCGTTGCTTCAAAATCCGGATCCCAAAAAGTGAGAAAACCCTTCCTATTTATAGCAGAAATTTCCTTAAGTCGTAACTCGGCTATCTCCATAGGTCGTTTCCGACCTAAGCCTCTCCGACCTAAGCCTCTCCGACCTAACACTTCTGCGCATCCAAACACCCAGCGACCTTCGACCTAACGCAACGTGCGACTTAACACATAGGCTACGACTCAACTCCTCAGCGACCTAACACATCGCGACTTAACAACCATAGAAGTCCATGACCTAACTTAGGTCGTTGCCGACCTAACTGCCTACAAAACACACGTCTTAACGCGACCAAACACTTAACTGCCTTGCCGACCTATGACATAACGAGGTTACGACTTAATACCTTAGACTCCCACGCGACCTAACGCTTAAGCCAACACGCGACCTAATAACATCACGTGACCTACGACTTAGCATGACCTCCGACTTAACCAATCACAGATACTCAACTACTCCTAAGTCATCTAGACGACCTAAAGATGTTACGACCTAACACTTAGACCCACGCGACCTAACAGTGCTACGACCTAACACTTATGCGACCTATCTCCTTAGGTCGCTATCACGGTATAACTCCTTAGGTCGCTAACACGCCAACTCCTTAGGTCGCTAACACGCTAACTCCTTAGGTCGCTAACACGCTAACTCCTTAGGTCGCTAACACGCTAACTCCTTAGGTCGCTAACACCTTAACTCGCCAGAAACTCTAAAGTCTCCTTCCTTTTTAGGTCGTCTACGACCTAAACCCTTACCATCCATCACACGACCTAACTCCAAACCTTAAGGCCACCAATCCCCAACATTCTTAGGTCGGTCACGACTTATCTCCTAAGTTGCCAACAATATTTAACTAACCTCTAGGTCGCGTACGACCTAGGACTTAGGCAAATTTCAACCAAAATCTGAAACAACTAGAAAATGCTGAAAATCCCAGATTTTGACAAACTTCTCGATCCGTAAAATACAGGTCGTTACAGGGGATGTGTGTGCTGCTCGATTTTCCACGATCAAGTGGAGTTCCAAGCGCGTTTTTTTGGAATGGGTAGTCGAATTCTACTTCAGGTGGTCAGAACAAGGGGGAGCAGGTTCATCGCGATGAAGGTGGATAGGCAAGTTTGTGGGTGGGTTTTGGATGCGACAAGGGAAGACCGGGTGAATGTGCACGTATGTGTGGCCATGGTGGATCGTGGATGGTGGTGCGTGCGTGGTTAGCTTAAGTGTTGGGTCTCGGGTTATATGCGAGTGGAGTTCGGTTATGTGATGGGTGAAACAGAAGTCGACCGAAGATCTTGGGTTAGATTTTGGGTTCTTGGTTTGAACTGGAAGGAAAAGAGAAAGGAGGAGAGAAGGGGGAAGAACGGTTCGTTGTTTTGGTAGGTGAAGTTTTGGGCTTCGGCCCAGGTTTTTAAATAAAATAAAAGGGTGGGGGTGGGCTTGGTCCAAAGGAATGAGGATGGAAGAACTTATCTTGAGAATGTTTTGAATTATATATACATATATATATTTAGTAAAATTTAAAAATACTATAACCCTTTCATACGAAACCCGATTAATGCGAAATTCATTGCGTTGGGTTCGTATTGACAGACACTACATCATCGTGTAATTAGTTGTCTAGTTTTAAACAAGTGAAAATTTTAAGCAATTTAAAACGGACAGATTTTAATTGTCGATTTAAAACATATATCATCGTTTAAATTTACATGACCCGTCTAATGAAGTGTTTTGCCCGGATAAAAATACGATGAGTTAATTAAGTTAGTTACGATGTTTTGACATCTGTTTTAGCGGAACAAAACACCGTTCCGCTAATTGTATTTATTGGATACATGTTGGCAGAATAAATCACCATTCTACCATTATTACTGAATATGTGTGTTTCTAGACATTGACTAGCAGAATTAAAACCCTGTTATGCTGTCATATTTATATGGACAACTATTTATTTTCTTGATATTTATATTGGGTAATGTAATGTTGAATTAATTGTTAAAAATAAATTAATGTGAATATTTGTATCTGTTATTCTGGATTGTTATGGAATAAATGGTAACTTGATTAAGTACCATTAAAATTAATAAGTCTCTTTTCCGATTTGGAAGTTGACCTTTGAACCAAAATTGTTTTAAGGATGATTATTATTTATTAACGATATTTTAAAGTTAATTAATAATAATTTGATAATGATTTAAAGTTAATTATTTTATTATTCATAAAAATTATTAAAAAAAGTATCTAATTATTGTTTCAAAGCTATTTAATTATTTAATTTAAAAAATATATTTAATTATTAATTAAAGTTATTTTATAGTGATTTTTTTAAAGTTAATTATTACTTAAGGATTAATTAATATTAAGATATTATTATTATTGCAATGATAATTTGTTAAAATATTAATAATGTTTTAAAAATAATATATTATATAGTAAACTTTTATAAAAGATTATTTTACTTAATTAAAACTTGGAAAATTTATATAAAAACTTTATAAGTATTATTTTGAGATAATTATTAACTAAAGTTTTCAGAAAGTAATGGTATACATTCATGGCGTAATCGGGAGGCAGAGATTGCCTAAGTTAAGTCTGGATTTCTCTGGGATAGAAACGTAATCATTAAGCTGCGAATCCATGGTTGATACAACAGGATACTTTCCATATTTATTTAAAAAGGTTTTTCAAATATTATTGAAGGGAATGTATGACGCCCCACCTCTATACTCACACTAGCCAAGGACACTACGGGGTAATGCCGTCGACTAGCATGAAGAATAAGGCTGTTGAGGAGCGACCATCTGTGTAATTGCTTTGTGCGAGTACCGATATGTCAGATAGTATGACATGCATTTCATTTCAAGAGGAAATCTGACATATCCAATACAAACTCAAAGCTACTACACAGTGGCTATGAGGCCTTCGGAAACAAATATAAAATAAGCATAACGCAAATCAGTCACAGATATTCATATCACTAAGGCGAAAACAGATATGAATATAACACATAGAAGTGAACATCAAAGTAGTGGTCATACAAGGTCCACTACATCACAAAAGAATAGGTACAAGTGCTAGACAAAAGAATATGTATACATTAAGGAGTCTTTATCTCGAATGTATAAAAACAAAAAAACTACTAAGCTAAAGTAGTAAACCAAAAGTCAGAACCTAGTCCCTGCTAAGAAGTCAAGTGGAAGCACCTGAAACACCTCGGTCTGACCCGAGTATTATTTAAGAAGAAAAATAATAAACGGATCAGTCTAGCTATAAATATCATGTAAGATGAGATAGGATAAGAGATATGACACAAACATATGATAACAATAATACCATGTTGTGACAAGTATATATTTGATAACAAATGAAAATCATACAATATCTCAGATTTTCTCAAAACACCAAAAAGAATTATCATATTCTTTAGCTTATTCACCAAACCTCAAATTTTGACAAAATTATCAATGCAAATCACAAAAATTGGTGAAACAAAAATTCTATAAATCAATAAGTAGAAATCTAGAAAACACAAAGGGGAGGCCTATCACAAACGGGAGCATGAAAACTCCCAAACACATGTATCAAAACGGAACACTATCCCATGGTCGCTAACCCATAAAATTTGAGCCGAAGGCCCGAAGACCATGGGTTGCTACCCCACCAAATTGAGCCGAAGCTCCACCGAAATAGGGTTTAGTCCCCCACGCAGACAAAGACACATCGCATATCGCTAGTCTAAACCATAAAATGATCATCATTGATCAATAAGTGTAAATTACACTAAGCTAGTAAATAAAAGAGTTAGGCTTCATGTCCCATAACCACTGGCTTAACTTAAGTATTTATGAACAAATTTTAGACTTCCACTCGAAAATTGTCACGAGATTTCAATCAAACAAGTTCAAGAATTAACTGACGAAGTAAACGCAAGCATTTCATACCACTTGTTTGCTAAGTCGTTTAATTGGATTTCTTATATGAATGAGGTAAAGGTTTGTATACACTAATAGATTGGAAAACGGTTTTAAAAACGAGATTTGTATTAAAAATAGTGTTGAAATAGTTTTTGTGAAAGAGTTTTAGTATTTACTACTAGTATAAAAACCTTTGTATTTTAAAGTGACAAATCACAGAAATGATTGCAAAAAACAATCTATCACCAAAAATCACATTCGACGACGTGAATTAAATCAATGAAAATTGATATCAAATCCATCATATGGATATTCCTAAAAATCCAGAAAAGAAGTCATCAAAATTGCAAATAAATGACAACAAATAACCGAAGCAACAAAAATCAATAAGAAATGGAAATCAGCATTAAAATAGGTAAAATGGGCAAAAATCAACAGGACCAGACGACTGGTTGGTTTGACCAGATGTATGTCCCTAGGCTCTGCCATTTTTTCCTGTGGTCATTATTATTTTATTTTTATCCAGAACCCCCTACCAGACGTATGGAAATTTCAACCATACGTCTGGTTGCCTGTGCCTGGGCAAAATTTGCCTAGGCCAATGATGGCCAAATCAATTCAGAGGCGATCGAACGAGCGATGGAGGCTAGGAATTTATGCCAAGCGACAACCCAGCCTTATAGGCTCTTCGATACACCCCAATAACATGTCCAAACATCCATAGTAGGATTTTCATAAATTTTGACTTCAAAACCAAAATTGGAAAATTCGCCAAACCAATTCAAATTAAAAGCAATTGAACATGAAATAGATATTAGGAATTCATACCTAAGAACAATGAAAGCTATAGACATAGATGTGAGTTCAAGAACTCACCTTTAAATTCAAAAACAAGAAATGAGAAGCTCTAAAACAAGCTTGGACCAATTCCTCTTCACTACACCTCTAGAATCTTCAATCTATAATCAAATGCAAAGTTTTTCCTAAGTTAGGTTATAGGAAAAATCAAGAATTGAAGAGGGATCGAGATGGAGAAGATGAAGAGGATACTTACCTAAGCTTCTCCTTGATTTTGGAACTTGAATTTGAATTTCCTAAGAGAACTAGGGCTTAGGAATTTCTAATCTCCTCTCTTTCCCCCATTTTTCATTTAGCTTGAGTGTTAGGAATTATTATGAGTAGAATGAATGAAGCGGAGAGGAGTTAGGGTATTTGGTAGAAGAGTTTGGGTTAGCTTGTTGGGTTAGTGGGCTAGAACCCAACCCAAAGCCCAAATGAAAATACCGAAATGCTAACCAACTCCAAACATATCGATGTTTATACTTAAACAAGTTGTAAACGTCATTTTTAACTCAATAGAAGTGGTCTCGAGTCTGGATTCGACTATTTACAAAAAGTCACATTTCGGACTTTAAATTCAACTAACGATGCTATATTTAAATAAAACATTTAAATATATAATCGTAAAATATGCGGGTTGTTACAACTCCCCTCTTTAAAGAAATTGCGTCCTCGTAATACTTAAGAAGAAAGCAAAAGGTAACAACCACTCTAAGGCATAACAACATAAAAGAAAAATTTGAAGTGAGAAGTTCACCTTTAGGAGCACGACAGAGTAAGTCCGGATGTGTTCGCTCGATGAATTCTCTGGATTCCCAAGAACAATCCTTAGGATTTGCGGACCGTTAAACTTTCACAAGCGGAACATCTTTATTACGAAGATGTTTAACCTCCGTAGCAATGATATGAATAGGATGTTGCTTATAAGTCAAATTAGGTGAAACTTCAATTTCTTCAATAATACCGGGCTCAAGAATAGAATCGGAATCTCTAAGGCATTTCTGTAGTTGAGAAACGTGGAATACGTCATGAATAGCGGAAAATTGAGTCGGTAATGAAAGGCGAAAAGCCACGGAACCAATGCGTTCGGTGATGGGAAATGGTCCGATATATCGAGGTGCTAACTTTCCCGATCGACTGAAACGCACAACACCCTTCATAGATGAAACACGAATGAATACCAAATCTCCCACAGAAAATTCCAAATTTCTTCTTCGGTTATCCGCATTGGATTTTCGTCTACTTTGAGCTTCTCTCATCCTATGATGAATAAGGTCAATCTTTTCTTTGGAATCACGAATAAAATCTGGACCTAAAACCAGCTTCAAGCCAACAGAAGGTGATCGGCATGGCCTTCCATAGAGTGCCTCGAAAGGTGCCATACCAATACTAGATTGGAAGCTATTATTATAAAAAAACTCAATAAGAGAAATATGATCTTCCCAACTTCCACCAAAATCAAGAACACATGCACGAAGGAGATCATCAAGAGTTTGATTCACACGCTTGGTTTGTCCATCGGACTGAGGATGATAAGCGGTGCTAAAATTAAGCTTCGTTCCCAAAGCTTTTTGAAGACCCTTCCAAAATCCACTAGTAAATAATGGATCACGATCGCTAATAATAGAAGTAGGAACTCCATGCAATTTAATAATTTCTTTAACATAGAGTTTAACCAAAAGAGGTACGGTCCGGTGGGACCGAACGGGAAGAAAATTGGCAGATTTGGTAAGTCTATCTACAATCACCCATAAACCCTCATGACCCGAATGAGAACAAGGAAGACCGTCAATAAAGTCCATGGAAATTTTATCCCACTTCCAAACTGGAATGTCCAAAGGTTGCAATAACCCACCGGGCCTTTGATGCTTGGCCTTAATGAGTTGGCAAGTCATGCAATGCTTAATGAAGTTAGCAATATCAGATTTCATTCCATCCCAATAATAAAGTCATTTCATGTCCGCATACATTTAACTACTACTGGGATGAATGGTAAATTTAGAACGATGAGAATCTTCTAAAATGTCTTTACGAAAATCACTAATATTTGGCACAATAATTCTACCAAATTTTCGAATGCATCCGCGAGCATCGATTTCAAAGTCTTTCAAACCATCAACATCAATTTTATCCCTACAACTTTGGTAAGATGAGCCAATTCGGGATCATGCTTTTAAGCTTCCAGAATGCGGTCTAAAAGAGATGGATGAGCCTTAAGGCTACATAAAACAAGATATGAACATGAATCGGATTCACGATCTCGAATCTCATAAGTGGACAAAGTCTCGAGATCATTCCATTTGGATATCATCATGGAAACAACCGCTTGTTGCTTTTGACTAAGGGCATCAGCAACACGATTTACCTTTTCGGGAGTATAGAGAATATCAAGATCATAAGATGTAAGGAATTCAATCCAACGTTGTTGACACAAATTAAGTTACTTTTGAGAAAATAAATACTTCAAAGATTTATGATTGGTGTAGAGAACAAATTTCTCTCTCAAAAGATAATGACGCCAAATTCTAAGGGCGAAAACAATGGCCGCGAGCTCTAAATCATGAGTGGTATATCTGGTCTCGGCAGGCTTTAATTGCCTAGAAGCATAAGCGATAACACGTTCCCTTTGCATGAGAACGGCTCCTAAACCAACATGACTAGCATCGGTATAAACAATCAAGTCTTGGTTCCCTTCGGGAATCACAAGAATAGGAGCATCGAAAAGGAGTTCTTTTAATTTTTGAAAAGCAGCTTCACATTTGTCTGATCAAATATACTTAACTCCCTTCTTTGTCAAAATAGTAAGAGGCAAGGAAATTTTAGAAAAGTTTTTTATGAAACGACGGTAATAGCCCACTAATCCAAGAAGGCTACGCATTTCCATCACACTCTCTGGTCTCTTCCAATTTTGAATCGCCTCAATCTTTGAAGAGTTCACGGAAATTCCGGATTCAGAAATAACATGTCCTAAAAATTTCATACGGGATTGCCAAAAGTGGCACTTAGAAAAATTTTCTTTCAATTGATTGCTCCTAAGGGTTTCCAACACAATTCGAAGATGTTTTTCATGCTCTTCCTCGGTTTTAGAATAAACAAGAATATCATCTATAAAGATGAGAACAAATCGATCGAGGAAGTCTTTGAAAACTCGATTCATAAGGTCAACGAAATAAGCTAGAGCATTCGTTAAACCAAATGGCACAACAAGCCATTCATAAGATCCATAATGAGTATGGAACGATGTTAAAGGAATGTTATCCTCTGCAATACGAAGCTGATGAAAACTGATTGCTAAGTCTAACTGCGAAAAGACTCTAGCACCGCAAAGTTGGTCGAATAGATCATCAATATGAGGCAAGGGATATTTATTCTTGATGGTGAGATCATTAAGCTTGCGGTAGTTAACGCAAAGCCTAAGTGTACCATCAGATATCTTTACAAAGATAGCTGAAGCTCCCCAAGGAGAGGAACTAGATCGAATAAACTGTTTCGCTTCCAATTCGGATAATTGTTTACGCATCTCCTTATTTTCCTTATTGGACATACGATGAGGAGGATGAGTGATAGGTACAGCTCCAGGGATTAGATTAATTCTGAACTCAATTGCTCGCTTAGGTGGTAATCCTAAAACGAGCTCAAATATATCGAGAAATTCATGAACAACGTGAATGAGGGAAATGACATCTTCCTCATCATCATTATCGTCATCATGTGGATTTAGAGAATATAGGGATACCACCGAATTGGAATCTGAATCTTTAAGAACAATAGAAATCTGCTTAACAGATTGAGGATGTCGAAGATGGATAGTCTTCTCAGGACATAGGATGTGGGCTTCATAATGATTAAGCCAATCCATTCCCAAAATCATTCTGAAACTTAAGTAACGCATAACATGCAAATCGGCATGGAAGGCATAATATCGTAAAATAATTTCAACATCCTTACAAAATAAACTAAGTGTTACGGATCCCAATCGGTTTCGCAATTCTTAATGAAGTCATCAAGCCCATAACATTCAAAGAAAAAATATCAACAAGTTCTTTTGATATAAAAGAGTGAGATGCACCCGTATCAAAAAGAACTCGAATAGGATGATCACGAAACATAATAATACCATCAAGGACAAAATGAGAAATACCTTGACCAAGAGAAGTGTTACTATGGGCTTGCACAACATTCAGCTTTCCCTCTTTCTTGCTTTGAAGTTTGGGACATGAAGATATATAATGACCCGAACTTTTGCAATAGCGGCAAGTAAGGCGCTTCAGACACTTATTTGCATAGTGGTCCTTAGATCCACAATTATTGCATTCTCCACGGTTAGGGGTAGGAGTCTTTACTACCGAAGTTGCTTGTTTCTCTTTCTTGTTGGGATTAGGGCCTTTGAACTTACTGCCGAGATGCCTCTTCTTGTTGTTGTTGAAGTTCTTATTGGCACCCACAACTTCAACATCACTTTCTCTATCGGCCTCTTCAAATCAAAGAGCGATATCTATAAGCTGATTGAAAGGAACTTCTAGTTTCAGAAGTAAAGCCTTTTTGAGATTCTTATTCAAACCATAGATAAACCTTTGATTCTTCTTTAAAGGGGTATTAATATACTCGACCCCATATTTAGAGAGGGATTCAAAAGATGCGACATAATTTGTCATGGAAGATTCACCTTGAACAAGGTCAACAAAGCATCAAGCTAAAGTTACCTCTTCAGCTTCCGGCACAAACTTTAACTCGAACCTTTCCCAAAATTGCTCCCAAGTAAGATCCGCTTTCACAATTTCCAAAACCAAAAGCTCATACCAATCTAATGCTCTCTCCTGGAGCATGCTAGAAGCCACTTGGACTCGATGTAGATCCACAAGATTCGTGCAAGAAAAGATGCGATCGCATGTTCTAAGCCAAGCTTGGACTTCTATAACGCTTTCAGAACCCTTGAATGGCCTTCCACCCAAATTGGTATAATCACTACACAGGCATGCAAACCCGGATTTGGGATGAGTAGGCTCAGGAATGGGTCCAGCAGCTTGGGCATTCTTTACAAGATCCAAAAGTTGTTGGGCAGACATGAATACGCCATCCTGAGAAGTAGCACTAGATTGACCGGCACTAGGACGACCGGGTCTAACATTTTTCTTCTTAAAGAAAGAAAGAAAGAAGAGGAAAAAGGTTATTCTCAGAATGAATTCAAATAAACTAGATTGATAAACAAGGCATCATGAAAGGAAATAGGATAGAACGGATCCTAAGACTCGAATTAAATCCTAAGGCACGATTCCTAAGAGAGACTTAGGACAATGATCCTTATCATAATATCCTATATTGTTTCAAAGTTTAGCTTTGATACCAAGCTGTGACGCCCCACCTCTATACTCACACTAGCCAAGGACGCTACGGGGTAGTGCCGTCGAGTAGCATGAAGAATAGGCTGTTGAGGAGCGACCATCTGTGTGATTGCTTTGTGCGAGTACCGATATGTCAAATAGTATGACATGCATTTCATTTCAAAAGGAAATCTGACATATCCAATACAAACTCAAAGCTACTACATAGTGGCTATGAGGCCTTCAGAAACAAATATAAAATAAGCATAACACAAATCAGTCACAGATATTCATATCACTAAGGCGAAAACAAATATGAATATAACACATAGAAGTGAACATCAAAGTAGTGGTCATACAAGATCCACTACATCACAAAAGAATAGGTACAAGCGCTAGACAAAATAATATGTATACATCAAGGAGTCTCTATCTCGAATGTTTAAAAACAAAAAAATTACTAAGCTAAAGTAGTTAGCTAAAAGTCTGAAGCTAGTCCTTGCTAAGAAGTCAAGTGGAAGCACCTGAAACACCTCGGTCTTACCCGAGGATTATTTAAGAAGAAAAATAATAAACGGATCAGTCTAGCTATAAATATCATGTAAGATGAGATGGGATAAGAGATATGACACAAAATATGATAACAATAATACCATGTTATGACAAGTATATATTTGATAACAAATGAAAATCATAAAATATCTTAGATTTTCTCAAAACACCAAAAAGAATTATCATATTCTTTAGCTTATTCACCAAACCTCAAATATTGACAAAGCATATCAATGCAAATCACAAAAATTGGTGAAACACAAATTCTAGAAATCAATAATTAGAAATCCAAAAAACACAAAGGGGGAGGCCTATCATAAACGGGAGCATGAAAAATCACCAACACGTGTATCACAAATGGGACGCTATCCCATGGTCGCTAACCCATAAAATTTGAGCCGAAGCTCCACAAACGGCCGAAGACCATGGGTCGCTACCCCACCAAATTGAGCCGAAGCTCCACCGAAACAGGGTTTAGTCCCCCACGCAAACAAAGTTACATCGCATATCCCTAGTCTAAACTATAAAATGATCATCATTGATCAATAAGTGTAAATTACACTACGTTAGTAAATAAATGAGTTAGGCTTCATGTCCCATAACCACTGGCCTAACTTAAATATTTACGAATAAATTGTAGACTTCCACTCGAAAATTGTCACGAGATTTCAATCGAACAAGTCTAAGAATTAACTGACGAAGCAAACGCAAGCGTTTCATACCACTTGTTTTGCTAAGTCATTTAATTGGATTTCTCATACGAATGAGGTAAAGGTTTGTATATACTAATAGATTGGAAAACGGTTTTAAAAACGAGATTTGTATTAAAAATAGTGTTGAAATCATTTTTGTGAAAGATTTTTAGTATTTAGTAGTAGTATAAAAACCTTTGTATTTTAAAGTGACAAATCACAGAAATGATTGTAAAAACAATCTATCAGCAAAAATCCACATTCGACGACGTGAATTAAATCCATGAAAATCGATATCAAATCCATCAAATGGATATTCCCAAAAATACAAAAAAGAAGTTATCAAAGTCGATAATAAATGACAACAAATAACCAGATCAACAAAAATCGATAAGAAATGGTAATCCGCATAAAAATAGGTAAAATGGGCAAAAATCAACAGGGTCAGACGTCTGGTTGGTTTGACCAGATGTATGAACCTAGGCTCTGCCATTTTTTCTTTTGATCGTTATTTTTTTTAATCCAGAACCCCCACCAGACGTTTGGAAATTTCAACCAGACGTCTGGTTGCCTGGGCCTGGGCAGAATTTTCCTAGGCCAATGATGGCCAAATCAATTCAGAGGCGATCGGACAAGCGATGAGGGCTAGGGATTTTTGCCAAGTGACAAGCCCTATAGGCTCTTCGATACACCCCAAATAACATGTTCAAACATCCATAGTAGGATTTTCATAAATTTTGACTTCAAAACCAAAATTGGAAAATTCGCCAAACCAATTCAAATCAAAAGCAATTAAACATGAAATAGATGTTAGGAATTTATACGTTACAACAATGAAAGCTATAGACATAGATGTGAGTTCAAGAACTCACCTTTAAATTCAAAAACAAGAAATGAGAAGCTCTAAAACAAGCTTAGACCAATTCCTCTTCACTACACCTCTAGAATCTTCAGTCTATTATCAAATGCAAAGTTTTTCCTACGTTAGGTTATAGGAAAAATCAAGAATTGAAGAGGGATGGAGATGGAGAAGATGAAGAGGTTGCTTACCTAAGATTCTCCTTGATTTTTGAACTTGAATTTGAATTTCCTAAGAGAACTAGGGCTTAGGAATGTCTAATCTCCTCTCTTTCCCCCATTTTTCATTTAGCTTGAGTGTTAGGAATAATTATGAGTAGAATGAATGAAGGTGAGAGGAGTTAGGGTATTTGGTAGAAGAATTTGGGTTAGCTTGTTGGGTTAGTGGGCTAGAACCCAACCCAAAGCCCAAATGAAAATACCAAAATCCTAATCAACTCCAAACATATCGATGTTTATACTTAAACAAGTTGTAAACGTCATTTTAAACTCAATGGAAGTGGTCTCGAGTCCGGATTCGACTGTTTACAAAAAGTCACATTTCGGACTTTAAATTCAACTAACGATGCTATATTTAAATAAAACATTTAAATATATAATCGTAAAATATGCGGGTTGTTACAGAATGGTTTGTGAATATACTTATTTCTATGAGATAAGTATATACCTTTGATTTAGAGATTTAATTTAATGAATTTAAATTAATTAAGGCTTGGTGCTTTCAGTGGGAAATGAAACATTTGATTTGATGATTGTTTATTGTTAGTTAAATGAAACATTTTTCCATTGCATTTTTGTTATGTTTGTCAGCAGTTGTAAGGACAGAGTGTTATAATTGTCCGTGCTGAATAGGTTGGTATACTCAGATTGATATCTGTACTATAAACATTACAGTTTCGTTTTATGTAAAGATTTGTTATATATTATAAATTATTCGTTTCCATTGTGAGATTCTTTGTTGTTTGGTTTTCTTTCTATCTCCTTTCTATCTTCTTTCTATCTTCTTTCTACTTTCTTTTTCTTACTATCTGCCTTTCTGTTCAATTTGGACTGGACATGTGTGGTAAATTGTCAGTTCGAACTGTACGGAAAAGTGGGTCGTGACATCGTTGTATCGAAGCTTAGGTTGAGCGAATACCTAGGCTTTGGTGGGATTACTCATTAGAGATAGGGTCAGTAGTACCCTAGAATGAGTTTGAGTGTATATATAAATACGAGAGTGTGTATTTGTTAGTTATATAAAATGTTTTATATTTTGTTAATTGATCTGTTGAGTGGCATATGGATTCTGGTCAATACGAGTAGCTAACGTTATTGATAGGGATCTTTAAACACTTGAACAAGGCCAATGGACACAATATTGTTTTAAGAGGGCAAATGACTAAAGGGGATGAGTGCAATAAATTTTTTTATACTAAAATGTCTCAAAGAAATAATCAAATAATATACTAAATTGTTTAAATGAGCAGGGAGAGATTACTGAAAACTTACAAGACTTGGAAACTAAAGCCATAGAGTATTTTACAGAAACATACAATGGAGATTATATCCAGCAAATACCTCAAATCAACTATAGGAAAAAAATCTCCAGAGAAGGTGCTCGGATGCTGACAGATGACATTACGGAAAGGGAGTTGAAAAATGCCACTTTCTCTATCCATGACGAGTCCAGCCCTGGCCCCGATGGCATGAGTGCACTCTTCTTCAAAATTCACTGGGAAAACCTGCAAGATAGTATGTGTTAGCACCAAAATTAGTCACTAACCTCGTTGAGAAAGATTGTGAAGAGATATAAGTGATGAAGATAAATTAAACAAAGAAGAATATGCTAATTTAAATGTAGAAAGTAAGAACACCGGATTTATAGTGGTTCAGCGTAATTGCCTACGTCCACTTTGAGGTTAAACTTTATTGATCTTCTTAATGATTGATTCCAAATACAATTCGTAGATCAAATGCTTGAATGGAATTGCTAAGTAAAGAAGATGAGTCTAAAAATGGCAGAGTCTCCCCAGTGTTCTCCAAAAAAGGTCCCTTTTCACTGTGCCCCTGCCCCTCTATTTATAGACAAAGATGGGTTGGACTTCCCAGGTGGGCTCGGCAGCCGAACATCTTGGCCCAAATAGAGTGGTCGCCGTATGCCGAACCAAATAGGCCAATCACTTGGATGCCGAACCACCCTCTCTATGCCGAACGATACGCTTGCTGCGTGGGAAGAGTAGAACGAATATCAGTTGAAGCCGAATGTGCCTCTGGCCGAACAATGTCTCTGGCCGAACGAGAGCTTTGGACGAACGATGCTTCTGGCCGAACGATATTTCTTGGCTGAACGAGAGCTTTGGCCGGACGTTGCCTTTAGCCGAGTAGTGCCTTTGGCCGAACGATGGTTCTGGCCGAACGATGGCTTGTGACGAATAATACAGCCATGCCGAGCAGTTGTACATGCCGAACGTCTTCCGATGCCGAGCGCTTACAGACGCCGAGTGCTACTGAATGCCGAGTACTCCTGGACGCCGAGTACTCCTGAACGCCGAGTGCTACTGAATGCCGAGTACTCCTGGATGCCGAGTACTCCTGGATGCCGAGTGCTTGCCAATGCCGAGTACTCCTGGATGCCGAGTACTACTGGATGCCGAGTCCTTGCCAATGCCGAGTACTCAGTTGCCTGGTCAAATCTCCAGGAAACACTTGCCCCCCAAAGTGTATTACGTGACTGAACGTGATGCGCTTTGAATTACGTATCCTCCATGTTTTGTTTCAAATCCTTGATTAAGTCCTAATGGAGATGCCATCTTGAGAATAGCAGTGGTTGTGGTGTGTGCCTAATGTGGTATAAATGTCGGACGATACGTTCGAAGCCGAACGTTCCTCATGTGCCGAGTGACACTACATTTCGAAGCCGAACGCTACGGCTTTGACCGGTTCCACCAGATATAGCCTTTTCAACTTCTACTTTCCCCTATAAAACCAGGCATCCTCCCCCCTTTTCTCCTTTTACACTTTTATTTCTATCACTCCCTAAAGACTTGCAATCCTCGCCAGTCAATCAGACTAAAAGCCTAATCAATCCTTCCTAAGCCTCGATCTTCGAACTAGGTATTGTCCCTTCTATGATTAAATAGTTTCAATACGAGACTTAGGTTTGCGCGTAGCCGAGAGAGTCATGTGGAAAACTGGATATCTTTACGGTTGTATGATGCGTGGTGAGTAGGAATGGCTCGCACATTGGAGTTGTCGGACAATGCATGGTAGTTAGGCCTAGCTCCTTCGTGCCGAACAAGACTGGAAGAAAAGAAAGATGGGGTGTCGAACGGCATAATCTTCGTCGAGCGACCTATTCTTGTTGTTCGGCGTAGATGGAGAAGGAGAAGAGTGGAACTGTAATCGAGGGTGGAGTGCCGACCGTTCAAGCTTGGCATAACCCTGGTTCGGCGTATCTTACCGTATGCCGAATAGTGAAATGGGGGGCTAAGGCGAAGGCATGAATTAGTGGGGATGCCGAACGATCACGAATGCCGAACAATATTTCAGCCGAATAATACTCGGGCCTAACAAACTTAAACCTCGAACCATGTCAAGGCCGAACACACTTAAATATCGAACCATATTTTAGCCGAATGATAACAAGGCCGAACACTACTTAAATGCCGAACCAGATCAGGGCCGAACAATACAAATGTCGAACAATCATAAGCGCCGAACAACACTTACGTCGAACAATTCAAATGCCGAACAATCATAAGCACTGATCAACACTTAGGCCGAACAATTCAAATGCCGAACAATCATAAGCGCTGAACAACACTTAGGCCGAACAATTCAAATGTCGAACAATCATAAGCGCTGAACAACACTTAACCGAACGATTGTGAATGCTGAAACCTATTTTGGCCGAACATGCCGAAAGATACTTTCCACCGAACAGGAATTAGGCCGAACACTTTATTAATTATACATTTTCTAAATCTGGAACTGTAATCACCACAAGGCGGGCTTTTTGAGACGGTCAGCGATGACGGTCTTCGAAGACGACGATTCGAAGCTCACTTTTGTATTTTTGTAACCTTTAGATTCTCAATGCTTACACACGACTGCTTGCACTAGTTTACACACCACGTGGGGGAATACTCGCATTGTTAATTCTAACATTCAACGTTTTTCAAGTATAGTTTTCACAGGCGCTTAGACAGATTCATTATTTATTGGGGATGTCTAAAAAATCTAGCTCCGTCACTATATCTGATAGGCCTGGGCCATCATCAAGGCAAGAAATCGCTGATACTTCGAATCCGTCGACTTCCCCTGCCCATAACTTAGCTCCTGATGCCCTGGAGGCGACAATTCTCTTAGACAATCCGATCGACTCACAGGCTTCGAAGATTAATGAAGTCGCACTTCGGCGAATATGCTCCATCCATGGGATCCCCTTCGCCGATGTGTTGGTCCCGTCGCAACACGATCATCCTCACCTGCCCCGAGTCGGATATACCGCCTGCAACAAGTTCATGTGCTGGATGGGTAGTGTGCCTCCATTCAATTTATTTCTTCGGGACGTGTTGCAGTACATAGACATTGCCCCATCGCAGCTGCATCCAAACGGTCACGCGTTTATATACGGGACCTACCTACTCTTCATGGCCGTCTTCTCTAGGCCTACAACTTCTGGCGACATCAGATACATTTATATGATCAAGAAGCGGAAAGATAGCCCCTCATTCATGTTCCTCGAGCCGTACCACAAATGCCAGATCTTAACCAGAGCATGTAGCAAATTCACCCTGTACAAACAGGAATGGTTCTACGTGCGTTGCCCTCCTGGTTTCGCGAGGAGATGGGTCGAAGGCAGCAAGTCTCTTCCTTGAGTCATCCTTCGTGCTCGATCAGAGCTATGCTTTTTCTAACTCCTTGTTCCATCTTTTCAGGTATTAACCCGCGTCCTGAGGGCCGAGGATATTCTGAGGCCGTCGAGGCCATTAGGGCTCTTCTTGCCGAGGATCGGGACATCCGAACCATCATTTCAAATGAATCATTGTCAAGGTTCGGCTTGCTAGCCCCAGGTCGCCGGATTAGCCTTCCGGAGGGCGTTTCCATTCCTAAGCCAACATCCTGTAAAGGGAAAAAACAAGCTGGATTGTCGTCACGCCACACTCCCGATGCACACGAAGTGGGTGAGCACAAGGAGGATGAAGCTCCTGAGACTCAAGGCGAGAATGTGGGTCCCGCTTAGAATCCGGCGGCCGAAGTACACGACATTGAAACGTCATCCTCCCCTTCGAAGGGAAAGAAGAAGTTAAAATACAAGATACGGAAGGAGAAAGTTGGCGGAACTTCAAAAGTTACACTCATCCCGTCAGAGAAAGAGGCTTCCTCACAGCATATGGAAAGTTCTCTAAGGGGTCTGTCGAATCTTTCCATCCCCGAAGATATACTTAATTATGGTTTTGACGATCCTGAAGCCTTCAAGTTTTCTTCGCCCGCTAGAGGCAATGCGGGAGTTCAACTCCCAGCCCAGGGAGACAATACTCCGATCAGTAAAGATAAAGGAACCGGTCCGTCGGGGGGAACACTAGGACACACACGCACATACACACTTCATCATACACTTTAAGTTTTTTCTTATTTCCCGGATTTTTCTTAACTCGTTGTTATCTTTATTCTTTGTAGGTGACATGGGGCGCTCCCATGGACTCGATTGCCTCCACGGCTCTTCCATATTTCATCATCCCAGATGGGATTCAGGTTCGGGCAGACGCAGGGACAGAGATGATTACGAAGATCGAGACAACCGTCCTCGCAATTCGTCTTATCAAAAGAAGGCATATTCGCAATCTTCACAGTCCCATGTTCCTCTTCCTCAAACTGAGCCGGATAGAGAGAAGCCTTCACAGAAGGGGTCCCAACCCGATGTTTCCCGAGAACAACTCTCCGGTTCGTCGAGTACAAGGCAAACTCGGGAGCATCGAAAAAGAGTGGAACTTTCAAAGCCTCCTCCCCCTACTCCCGCGGTTGACCCAACTGTAGCAGAGAAGATGGTCGATCTTAAGGCCAAATTCCCAAAAATCTGTTTTGATGGTCTGAAATTCCTCCCAGCTATTCATCATATCCCTGGGCACATGAAGTAGAGTGCCATTGCCTATAACAACGACGTCTATGTTCAACATGACGCGTTTGTACACTTGGTCGAAAAAATCTCGAAGGTATCTGTTGAGCGACAATATGAAATTGATCGTTTGAAATTGGAAGCCGACTGTGACAAGAACATCATCAAGCATCAAGATGAAGAGCTCGCTTCGTATAAGTCGAAGCTTGAAGCCGCTGAGCAAAGTGCAAAAGATACCGCCGAGGCAGTCACTCGTTTAGAGATGACCCACAAGAAGGAACTCGATGAAGCAGTCCAGCGCAGCGGTGCTCTTGCCTTAGAAAAAGATTCTATCCAGAAAGAAAGGGACGCGCTTGCCATACAAGTCAAAGAGTTGAAAGAATTACTCTCTAAGGAGAAAGAGGACAAAGTAGCTGCTCAAGAAGAGTCACAACGATATTGCGATGAAATCGTTGCTACTCGGCTCTTGAAAACGAAGCTTGACGACGAACTTGCTGGACTTGAAAAAATGAAAGACGAAGCCCGCGAGGAGGGCAAAAGAAAAGCTTCGAAGGAGATTGACTCTCGCCTTGAGGTGGCCGCAGAGGCCGGCAGGGAAGAGGTCAAGTGCATGTTCGACCCGTTGATTGCTGAGTATGGCGCCCGCGTCCTTATGCATCGCGACTTGACATTCTTGGGCGAGGGCTATCTTGAATCCCTAGCTGAGGCCTGGGAAACTCTAGTGAAGATCAGGAAAATCGAGTCGGGCTCTGAAGAAGTTGATGAGGATGCCCTGGTGAAGGAATTTCTTAAAGGGAACGAGCCAGCGGACTTATCTACAGCTTTGGCGCTTAACAGCAAAGGCTCTCCCCTACCAAAAGAGAAAAATGATGAAGCTGGTCCATCTGGGGCTAAGACTACGGCTCCTCATATTTCTGCTCCTCCCACTGCTCAACCGGCTGGTCGGTCGACACTTGACCCATTCGACCAGCATGCCGGCTACGACCCTGAGGATCCCGGGCTCGGCGTTCATGTGCTATCTCCTATTCTGGAGGGTGAAACTCCACACGCAACTGATAGCCAGCCAGAACCCGGTAGAAAACTCTTCTTTTTTAGAAGTTAAAAGATCTGTCACTTTCCAGTAGCGGTTATTCGTCCTAATGTTCGTTCTTTACGTTTTCATGCAGGCTGCTCTGACTCCGAGCCAACTCCGAGGAGAGATGACGCCAAGGAGGAGGCAGAGAAAACAAGCGACGTTGCTCATGCGGGAGTAACTCCTGGCTCTGACGCTTAAGTGATCGGGGCGCTAGACGATGATAAGCTTGACACCTCATCTCCCGTCGAAGGGAGTGATGAAATCGAAATCACTGGCGCCTCTGAACATACTTCGAAGATGAGCATGAAAGAGCGTCTTTCCGAAGAGGAGAAGAAAAAAGTCGAGGTCAAAGTTGAGCCTGAAATACTGGAACTCACCGACCCGCGAAACAGACTTTTGAAGATCATTCTCCCTGGCAGGTCCAAACCGCTGGATGTTCCTTCTCCTACTCCTGACTTCGCTTCTTTAGCAAGCAAGAAATCCAAGAAGAAGCGTGAGGGAGAGGAGTCATCAGAAAAAACAAAAGAAGACAAGAAGAAGAAACTGAAGAAATAATCGCTATACTCGTTCAACGAGTTTTTTGCTTAAGTCTTGTAACTACTTTTATCTTTTGTCTCCGTAGTTTGTATAGGTAGGTTCTTGACTCCAAGTTTTCGAGGGATAACTGTGTAACTTCATTTTGGACTATTAAATAAAGCTTAATTCCTTAGTCGTTTGAACGATTCTTCGGAGTGGCATACTTCTTATTCTACATTTTTTGAGTACTTAGAATGTTTTCTAAATTCGCGTTCCAGGGAATCATAGTAAGTTGATCCGCATTCAGGGGATTCGGAGATTGAGATTGTTTATACTCTAGTCCGCCCTCTGGGGACTTAGAGTACTCCAGTCTGCTCTCCGGGGACTCGGAGATTGAAATCGTTAATACTGTAGTCCGCACTTTGGGGACTTAGAGTACTCCAGTCCGCACTCCGGGGACTCGGAGATTGAAATCGTTAATACTGTAGTCCGCACTTTGGGGACTTAGAGTACTCCGGTCCGCACTCCGGGGACTCGGAGATTGAGATTGTTTATACTCTAGTCCACGCTCTGGGGACTTAGAGTACTCCAGTCCGCGCTCAGGGGACTCGGAGATTGAAATCGAAAATACTCTAGTCCGCACTCTGGGGACTTAGAGTACTCCGGTCCGCGCTCAGGGGACTCAGAGATTGAAATCGATTATACTCTAGCCCGCGCTCCGGGGACTTAGAGTACTCCGGTTCGCGCTCTGGGGACTCGGAGATTGAAATCGTTTATACTCTAGTCCGCGCTCCGGGGACTTAGAGTACCCCGGTCCGCACTCCGAAGACTCGGAGATTGAGATTGTTAATACTCTAGTCCGCACTCTAGGGACTTAGAGTACTCCGGTCCGCACTCCGGGGACTCGGAGATTGAAATCGTTTACACTCTAGTCCGCACTCTAGGGACTTAGAGTACTCCGGTCCGCAATCCGAGGACTCGGAGATTGAGATTGTTTATACTCTAGTCCGCGCTCCGGGGACTTAGAGTACTCTGGTCCGCGCTCCAGGGACTCGGAGATTGAAATCATTTATACGAGTTCGTACATCGTACAGGATAATGTAGTTCTAGTAGTTCATCACCCGACTATGAGATGTAGAAACATTAGTAATTCATGGAAAATACGGCTTCAAGCCTTTATTAATGAAAAACAACTAAACTGCTTGATTACATGGCTAAAACGAAACTAAGTTACGACTGAATGAAAACATACAGGAAATAACTGTGCCTAAAACAGGAAAGAAACATACTAAATGTAATAATGTTGCAAATGTTCACTGTTCCACGCTCGGGGGAGTGTCGCACCATCAACGGCGCTAGCTTGAATGTTCCCTCTCCAAGCTTCCGTTCAATGACGTACGGACCTTCCCAGTTGGGATTCATACGTGATGGTATCGGGAAGACTCGTTTCAGAACGAGATCACCCACATCAAAAATCCTTGGGCGAACTCTGTCGTCGTAGTAACGCTTGACTCGGTGCCTATGCGCTGCCGCCCTAAATTCGGCCTCTTCACATTTTTCATCGATGTTGTCCAGCGATTCCAACAAGAGGTCCTGATTTGTCTTGGGATCATAATATGTCACTCGATGCGATGGAACTTCAAGTTCCATGGGTATAACGGCTTTCGAGCCGTATGCCAAGGCGAATGGAGTGTGGCCGGTCGCGGACTTGTGGGTAGTTCTATAAGCCCATAATGCTGTCGGGAGTCCATCTACCCACTTGCCTCCGACCTTCTCCAAACGCTTCTTTAGTATGGACTTGATTATTTTGTTAATGGCCTCGACTTGTCCGTTAGCTTTTGGGTGTGCAACGGCGGCGAACTTCTTCTCAATGCCATACTTGAAATAGAACTCTTTGAACTCTTTGCTTTCAAACTGCGTTCTATTGTCTGTGATGATGGTGCGAGGGAGGCCAAAGCGGCATATAATGTTTCGTACAACGAAGTTAATGACCTTCTTAGAGGTGATTGTGGCCAAAGGTTCTGCCTCAGCCCATTTTGTGAAATAGTCGACTGCAACTATCGCATATTTCGCACCACCTTTGGATATAGGCAAAGAGCCGATTATGTCGATTCCCCAGATTGCAAATGGCCAGGGACTAACCATTTGAATGAGTTCTGTTGATGGAGTCCTCAGGATTTTCGCATATCTTTGACACTTGTCACATTTCCTTGCGTAGTCTGCAGCATCCCGGTTTACGGTTGGCCAGTAATATCCATAGCGGAGGATCTTTTTGCCAGCGTTTGCCCCTCAGTATGGTCGCCACATTCCCCTTCGTGAACCTCCTTCAAGACCCGCTTTGTCTCATCATGAGCGATGCATCGTAATAAGGGTGCTGAGAACCCCTTTCGATACATTAATCCATCCTGCATCACATATCGTGCGGCCTTTCGAAGGACCTATCGTCTTTCGCTCCTTTTTTCTGGTAAAGTCCCGGTCGTCAGGTACAGTTTGAATGGGGTTATCCACGACTCCTTCTCGGTTTCCGTTTCCAACACAGAATCAACTTTCATTGCGTCTATGCTTGGGGCACGCAAGGCCTCAACGGGAAACAATCCCATTTGCTGAGCATCGCCAGTGCTTGCGAATTTCGCTAATGAGTCGGCTTCTTTGTTATGTTCACGCGAGACATGCGAAATGTCATAACACTCAAGGTTTGACAGCAGTTCTTGAACCAGAACAAGGTACGGAGCAAGCTTCTGTCCCTTTGCTTGATAATCTCCTCGCACTTGGTAGACCACCAACTGTGAGTCACAAAAGATTTCAACTGATTTTACCCCAAGTTCTCCAATGAGTTTTAAGCCAGCAATCAGTGCTTCATATTCTGCTTCGTTATTTGTAGCCGGGAAATCGAGCTTTAGAGCGTAACAAACCGATCGATTTTCCGGAGTCACAAGAACTACGCCAGCGCCAGAGCAATGGTCGTTTGATGCCCCATCGGTGTACAATTTCCATCGAACAGGGGGAATGACATCGTGATTATCTGGTTCGTCGGGTACAGTAAACTCAGCGATGAAATCTGCTAATGCTTGCCCTTGTATGGCTCTTCGTGGCAAGTAGGCGGTATCGAACTGGCTCAACTCGATTTTCCATTTCAACAATCTTCCAGAAGTTTCTGGTCGTTGGAGTACCTGCCGTAGGGGTTGATCGGTATAGACACTGATTGAGTGTGCTTGAAAGTATGGGCGCAGCTTACGTGATGCAATCACCAAGCAATAGGCCAATTTCTCGATTTTAGGGTAATTTCTTTCTGCCCCCGTTAAACGCTTGCTAACGTAATACACCGGCTTTTGGATTCGGTCCTCCTCACGAACCAAAGCCGCAATTATAGCATGTGGGGATACGGCCAAGTACACGTACAACATCTCATGGTCTACTAGTTTTGACAGCACTGGTGGACTCTCCAGATGCCTCACCAGATCCCGGAATGCTTCCTCACAATCAGATGTCCACTCGAAATTCCTCTTCCCTTTCTTTATTATATCAAAGAAAGGGATGCACTTGTCCATGGCCCTGGATATGAATCGCCTCAGCGTAGATACTTTTCCATTCAAGCTCTGTACCTGTTTTATAGTCCTGGGCACTTGCACATCTCGAATAGCTTGAATCTTTTATGGGTTAGCTTCAATTCCCCTAGCATTGACAATGAATCCCAAAAACTTCACCGACGCAACGCCGAAGGAACACTTCAGAGGGTTGATCTTCATCCCATAATATCTGAGTATGTCGAACATCTCAGCCAGGTCTCGAATGTGGTCGTTTGACTGTCGTGACTTCACGAGCATGTCATCCACATAGACTTCCATCGTTCTACCAAGCTGGTCTTTGAACATTCGATTCACCAAACGCTGATAAGTCGCTCCTGCATTCTTCAATCCAAAGGGCGTTACTACATAACAATATAGCCCGACATCTGTGACGAAGCTGGTGTGTTCTTGGTCCGGAATATGCATTGGGATTTGATTGTAACCCGAGTATGCATCCATGAATGATAACAGCTTGTTTCCTGCAGTGGAGTCAACCAACTGATCAATCCTAGGGAACAGGAAACTGTCCTTGGGGCATGCTTTGTTCAAGTCGGAATAATCTACGCAAGTTCTCCATTTCCCATTCGCCTTTTTCACCAGCACGGGATTCGATACCCATTCAGGGTAGAGGGCATCGCGGATGAACCCATTGGCTTTGAGTTTTTCCACTTCCTCTCTGAGAGCAACGGATTTCTCTGGGTCCATTCCTCTCCTCTTTTGTTTAACTGGGACGTATTTTGGGTCTATGTTCAACATATGACTCGTAATGGCGGGAGAAATCCCGCACATATCAGAATGCACCCAGGCGAAAACATCAAGATTTGCCCGGAGAAAAACACTAAGGTCTTCAGTCATTGCAGGGCCGAGTTGTGATCCGATCTTCAACACTCGCGATGGGTCGTCTCAGCTGACTGAAATGTCAATTGTTAATTCAGCCGGCGCTGCCTTTTCTTCCCTGGGTTTCTCATCGTCATCTCTCGGATTTATGTCTCTGAAGATCCGAGAATTATGCCCGAGCCAGGGCTCGGGCACTACTTGTCTATTATTATTATTAAGGATGCGGACGGGAATATCCACAACCTTTCCTTTCTCTCTCCGATGGGCCTCTCTGAGCTCTACCACATAACATGTACGACCGGTCGCCTGGTCGACATGAACAACTCCTACTCCTTTGTCAGTTGGGAATTTCAAAGTCAAGCACCATGGGGCTAATGCTGCCCTACACTCAGCCAGGGCCGGTCGGCCCAGGAATACATTATACGGAGAATCCACATCCAAAACTACGAAGGGCAGGATTCGCTCCCTTCGACGTTCGCCTTGTCCCAGTTCAACTGGTAACTCAACATACCCTACCGCATCGGTCGCTGCACCATTAAAGCCATGTATGCTAGCCTTGGACGGTTTCAAGTCCTTTGCTTCCATTTTCATCTGGTCATAAGCCTTCTTGAAGATGATGTTGACAGAACTTCCACAATCAATCAAAATTCTTTTCACATACGCCGGTCCAACCGTTGCAAATATGACCATCGGGTCAATGGTTAGAGCCTCCACTTGGTCAGCATCTCTGTTTCTGAACACTATATCGTCTGTCATTACGCGCTGCTGCTTAGCAGGGGTCCCATCCTCCGTGTTCAAACAACATTCGAAATCTGCATGCTTCAGGGCACTAGCATACCGCTCCATCTCCTGCCAATTCTTATCCGCGGGATGAGACCCACCGATGATCGTGTTTATGACTAGCTTACCCACAGTCCGGGTAGGTTCATCGGGATGACGCGGAGCCGGAGCACGACCTGGGTTAGATGTTCCCTGTCCTCCTTCCTGAGGATCCTTCACAAATTCCTGCAACTTTTTCTGCCTGATCAACTTCTCTATAGCATCGTGTAGGTGTCTGCACTCTTCCGTGTTGTGCCCATAAGTCTCATGGAGGCGACAATATTTCCCGGTCCGCTTCTGTTCCTCGGTTGATTCTTTTGGACGTGGCTTTCTGTACTGAAAAGTATTGCAGGTTGATAGGTAAATGTTATCAAGAGACGCATTCAGTGGGGTATACTCGTTGTAGCTTGGAATCCTCGGTTTCCACTTCCCCGCTTCTCTCTTCTTCCCTTGATTTCTTCCTCCAGACTCCTTTGGCTGCCCAGGCTTGTTCTGGACATTGACTTGGACCTTTCTCGAGTTGTCTCCGGACTGCTTCACAGCAACGTTGCTTTTCACGGACTCCTGGACAGGTCCTGGTGCCTTATCTCGCCTTACCCACCTAGCTTCCTCTCTTCTTATGAACTGGTGTGCCTTTGAGTAGAAACGCTCTAGCGTAGTCGGAGGTTTTCCTGCCAACCAATCTACAAATTCAGAATCCGGATCCACACCTCGCATCACGGCCATTAGAATTGCATGATCATTGGGATTACCGACTTCAGTTGCCGCAACAAGGAATCTTTGTAAGTATTCCTTCGATGACTCCCCAGGATTTTGGATTACACTTGACAGAGACATCACGTCCTTTGGACGAGTAGTGTGTATCCTGAACTGCTCAATAAACTTCTTCGCCAACTCCTCGAAACTGGATATAGACCGCGGAGGAAGTCGGGTGAACCACATTGTAGCGATCCCATATAGAGTAATTGGGAAGCATCTACACTTGGTTGCATCATTTGCTCTAGCTGAATCCATCATCCACTCGTACCTCATGACATGCTGTCTAGGATCAGTCTTTCCCTGATAAGCTGGGATAGTTGGCATACTAAACTTTTTGGGGTATGCTGCTTGTAGGACAATGTCTGTGAATGGAGTATGACTTATTGACACTCCCCAATCGTCATTTGATAAGCCTTGATTCTCTTTCATTAATTACCTAATCATGGCTATCAGGTCTGGTGTTTGTATAGAAGCTGGAAGGTTAGAGTCTGTTCTAGGTGACTGTCCATGCTGATGCCTCCTCTCCTGGCGATCTGCCAAATGTGCATCTTGAGGTTCGACATCGTGAACGTTTTGATTGTCTTGGCCTCCAGTCTCCGTCTGCATTCCATCTCTTAAGTTTCCGGCTCCGACTTGGTCACAGTCACCAGCTGTTCGAACAGCAGCGTCTACTTGAGCAGTCTCAGTCTTACGGCGTCTACGCCTGGGAGGTTCATCAGAGGAAGTTAAGCTGTTGGATGAGGAATAAGGAGCGGGATTGCCCCCAGCATTCTATTGCTGATGTTCAGTGAGTTGTGCCATCGGGTTGGGGTTGGCTTGCATCTGCTCTCCTAGTTGTCTCCTGCTTTCCCTAAGTTCTCTCGTCAAGTCATTGAACTTTATCCTGGTGACAACTGGTATTTGGTCCTGGGCGGTAGTCCCTACGCCTGGATTCACTTGTTGATTGCTAGGTCCTGCTTGTTGCATGCTAGTAGTCTCATGGGCATCCGCATTATGAGAAGCTGACCTGGTACGTGGTCTTGCCATGGTAGAGTTGTCGGTATGAATTCTGAGTAGAATCAACGGACGTCCTATCAATGAGTCGGATCTTCCTTGGGGGATTTGTTCAATCCAGTAGCTTCAAAGCAGATCCTTGAGGTTTGAGAATTCAATTCTCAGTGAAAGCACCAAAGTGTTAGCACCAAAATTGGTAACTAACCTCATTGAGAAAGATTGTGAAGAGATATAAGTGATGAAGATAAATTAAACAAAGAAGAATATGCTAATTCAAATGCAGAAAGTAAGAACACCGGATTTATAGTGGTTCAGCGTAATTGCCTACGTCCACTTTGAGGTTAAACTTTATTGATCTTCTTAATGATTGATTACAAATACAATTCGTAGATCAAATGCTTGAATGGAATTGCTAAGTAAAGAAGATGAGTCTGAAAATGGCAGAGTCTCCCCAGTGTTCTCCAAAAAGGTCCCTTTTCACTGTGCCCTTGCCGCCTCTATTTATAGACAAAGATGGGTTGGACTTCCCAGGTGGGCTCGGCAGCCGAACATCTTGGCCCAAATAGAGTGGTCGCCATATGCCAAACCAAATAGGCCGATCACTTGGATGCCGAACCACCCTCTCTATGCCGAACGATACGCTTGCTGCGTGGGAAGAGTAGAACGAATATCAGTTGAAGCCGAACGTGCCTCTGGCCGAACAATGTCTCTGGCCGAACGAGAGCTTTGGCCGAACGATGCTTATGGCCGAACGATGTTTCTTGGCTGAACGAGAGCTTTGGCCGGACGTTGCCTTTAGCCGAGTAGTGCCTTTGGCCGAACGATGGTTCTGGCCGAACGATGGGTTGTGACGAACAATACAGCCATGCCGAGCAGTTGTACATGCCGAACGTCTTCCGATGCCGAGCGCTTACAGACGCCGAGTGCTACTGAATGCCGAGTACTCCTGCCGAGTACTCCTGAATGCCGAGTGCTACTGAATGCCGAGTACTCCTGGATGCCAAGTACTCCTGGATGCCGAGTGCTTGCCAATGCCGAGTACTCCTGGATGCCGAGTACTACTGGATGTCGAGTACTTGCCAATGCCGAGTACTCAGTTGCCTGGTCAAATCTCCAGGAAACAGTATGCTCAAAGGTTATCAGGAGGCTTTAAACATAGGTGAATTTATTTAGGAAATAAATCATACATTCATCACATTGATTCCCAAAGTTAAAAAGCCAAAAAGAATTAAAGAATATAGACCTATTGCTTGCTGTAATGTTACTTATAAAATTCTTAGCAAGATCATTTGCATGAGACTCAACAAAGTTTTACCATAACTCATATCACAAAGTCAAAGTGCTTTTATTAAGGGAAGATTCATATCTGAAAATTCAATAATGGCACATGAACTAATAAGGGATTTTAATAAAAAAGGGGCAGATAGGGTGTGTTTGAAAATTGATCTCCACAAGGCATATGATAAAGTAAGTAGACAATTCATTCTACACATGTTGCATGAAATGGGAGTTCCTGCCAAGCTACTTAAAACGCATTGCATATGCACTCCTACTTTTTCAGTGATCATAAATGGGATTCCTAAAGGATATATAAAAACTAATAGAGGGATTAGACAAGGAGATCCTCTATCCCCATATCTCTTTGTTGTAGCCATGGAATGGTTCTCTCTTCAAATGGAATTAGCCAGCTACCAATCATTAATTAAACCCATATATAAGATAAACCCAGAAGTCAACCATCTCATTTATGCAGATGATCTATTGATTGTGTTCAAATCAACTACCATGGGGATAAACACAATAAAGGAAATATTTAAGCAACTAGAATCTTTAGCAGGTCTCAAAGTCAATGAATTTAAAACAAAGTGCTATATGAACAAGTATTGTAAAAATAAAACAGACATATTAGCACAAATTGGAGTTGGAGAAGGTGTTTTGCCAGTAAAATATTTAGGAGTACCGTTGTCGAATAATAAGGTTACAGATGCTGAATGTGGTAAGTTAATAGATAATATCACAAAAAAGTTCCAAGGTTGGAGGTCAAAATTATTGTCCTTTGCAGGGAGAGTAGAATTAGTTCATACAGTAATCACTTCAAAGGTTAGGTTCTGGTTGCAAATCTTCCAGATACCAGACTGCTCACTTGCTAAAATAAACTCTGTTTGTGCAAATTTCATATGGAAAGGAGGCATCCATAAGGTGAACTATAATGAATTTTGTAGACCTAAAAGTGAAGGGGGGATTGGTCTTAAAAATCTGTTTGAGCTTAAAAAGATTTATGGACTCAAACTAGCTTGGAAAATTCTTAACTCTGAGAATCTATGGGCCAAAAGGATGAGGGCTAAGTACCTAAAAGAAAAATTTTGGACTATAAAGGAAGATAATAATGCTTCAACTATCTGGAAAAATATTCTCAAGCAAAGAGAGATATTGAAAGAGTCAGTAGAAAGAAAAATAGCTAATGGACAAGACACTGACTTATGGAAGGACCCTTGGATTAAAAACAAAAGCCTCCTAGATAGAATGAGATGGGGAAGCTATTCAGCTAATAACACACCGAAAATTCAAGTTACTAGCATTATTCACAAAAAAAATGGGCACCAGAAAGACAACTGATAACCAGAAGTCTGAAACAAGAAATTGAGGACTCCCAATTTTCACAAATAGAGAAAAAGATCTATGGGCCTGGAAAAACAACAGTAAAGGACAATTCAAAATGAGGGAAGTCTGGGAAAACAATCGACAACATTATGAAACTGTTCACTGGCATAAGATAATCTGGAGTAAATCAAACTACACCAAAATGGCTCACACTACTTATAAGGCAATCAAAGGAAGATTAAGTACCAAAGACAGACTCAAAAGTTGGGGTGTAATCGACGAAGACACTTGCAATTTATGTAGAAAGGAAATTGAAACACACCAACACCTATTTTTCGAATGCAAGTATACTAAACGTGTCTGGGCTATACAGAAACTTAAAAACATGCAAACAGAAGCAGTTTTGAGTCTAGAAGAAGAATTTAAATACCTGAGTGACAGGACGGATCTCACGAACCTTATGAAGGAGGTCATGAAAATTGCTTTGATGACAACTATCTGGCATGTCTGGAGAGAACGGAACGTACGGGATTTCACCAGGAACAAGGAAAAAACCGAGTTAGAGCTATCGGTAAACATTGCAAGAGAAGTGAAGATCAATATTGGAAGAATTAGGAGACTTACCAACTCAGAGGCAAGAGAAAAACAACTACTGGAGAACTGGAACTCGAAGGTTGCGAGGCCAAAAAATCAAGTAAACTATGAGGAGCCGCTATAGATATCGAAGCTGAAGAACCCTAAGTCAATTTAGGAAATTTTGTGTTAAAGTCTTGGTTGTGTCGAACTTGTCGAATGAGTTGTCTTGGTTTTATTTCTGTATATTTCAGTTGTATATGCTTTTGGGCCGCATAGCCCAATTTAATTCCATTAACCTATTTTTTTTTAAAAAAAAGATTTTCAAAATATATAGTATTTTGAGGTGTTGTTTGACTAGTGATGATAATATTTTATCATTTAGGATTTGATTGGTCATAACCATCTAGTTTTGAGTATCCTCTATTGCTTCTCCTTTTGACTAGGATATCCCTTAGAGAGCTGAGTCTGGTAGATAGAAGCTTTGGGAAATTTGAAATTTTGGGAAAGTTTTGTTTACTAAAAAGAATTTAAATATTTTAGGTAGATTTTTCATAGATAAAAGCTAATTTTATAATAATTGATTTATAAAAAGAGATATTTGAGAATTTAAAACTCTAGTGATTTCGGAAAATTGTTTTAAACAAATTTTTGAGGAAAAATGATTATGATATTATTTAAAGTAAATTTTTTAAATGGTGGTAATTTAAAAAGAGGATTTATTACTTAGCATATGTAAAGCTCCTATAAACCTAAGAATGAGATCCCCATTTAGGTTGTATTAATTGATTATAAAGGACAGGTAGTGTCGTCCGAGGAGAGCGGATGAAGATTAGGCAGTTTTACAGCAAAGAAGTGGCTAGAAAGATTATGGAACCTATTGAGCAGCCATCGTGGTATGAAGAAGAGTCCGAGATAGAAGTAGAAGAGGAAATATGAGGTAGAAGAGGCGCCCGAATCGGAAAACGACGATGCTATCATCTGGGAAATGGGCGAGATTGATAATGAGCCACTTGCAGAACAGGATGACTAACCGAGGGGTGACTTATGGCCTAGGGCAGAGATGCCGATGTCTAGAGAACCAAGCCTGGAGATTGCATGGATTCCGTGTATTAACCCGTAAATTTTCGATAATTTAATTTATTGATTTAATAAGATTTTGTAATGTAATATTGGAAGGAATAAAATTTTTGTAATTTAATAATGGAATGAATACTAAAATGAAATGTAACAATCTGATTCAAAGCTAATTATTAACGATTGAAATGAAATTCCAACAATAAAATAATGTAAATTGTTATACTTGGCAATAAATTAAATGAAAGAAAAGCAAAATGTAAATATTGGAGTAATGTATGAAATAGCATGATAATTGATAATTGGATAAGAAACAGTGTTATGTAAGCAATTGTAACATTTGTTTGTTAACTATAACTTATAGGTGTAATTTAAAAGTTAATGGTAACAATTATTGTATATTACCTATTTATTTAGCCTGTTAATTTGAATTGAAAATAAATTTCAATAAATGTAATTAAATATTATGTTAATGTAAATTAATTTAATATTTGGAAATAATGCTAATTTTATTCATAATATGACAATTGGTTGAATAAAAAGAATGAAAATCAAGATTTATTAATTTATTGGAATTCAAATTACAATAATTGGATTAATTGCAAATAAATGAAATTAAATATTTAAATATTACGTTAATGGAGATAAAGATGGAAATTTGAGTATATTAATGTAATGAAATGTAAAACAAATGTTAACTATGTTATCAGATTATAATTGGTTGAATATAAAGGTTGGAATCAAATTAAAACAATTTATTGAAATTAAATTATAATAAAATCGGATTTAATTACAGTTGAAATTGAACATTGTAATTTGAGAAGTATTCAACACTGAATTTTATGTAAACTTGTTTTAATTTTTTATAAATGTCTATAAAGTCAAAAATGATAAAAGTTAGTTAGTTAATTAATTTGAATATAAGAAGTGATTAAATTAATTTAATATTAATTTATTTAGTTAACTGAAATATAGCCATTTTGGCCACTGACTTAGATTTCGACGAAACTAGTTTCATCGGATCCATAACAGTGAATTATTGTAGGATTTCAAGTTTCGTAACGATCGGACTTGTCGTTTGATCGTACGGGCTAGAAACGCCTCGAAATCAATTTAATTGAAATCAATTGAAATCAATTTGAGATAAGCTGATTTTGGCATAACTTCTTCATACGATGGAATTAGGACTTGAAACCTATTCCATTGAATTTAAAATATCTGAAAGCATCTATTTTGATATATGGGTTGGCCCATTTTCGTTTTGGAGTCGAAACGGGCTTTTCGGGTCGTTTATCGTTCAAACCCAAATCGATCTAATCCATTTGTCTATTTCTGATCCATCTATAAATAACTCATTATAAACCCTAGCCACTCCTCATTCTCTTTTGTCTGTACGTACAATTTCATTTGTTCCTCTCTTTCCAATGGCAGACAAACCCTAATTCGCAATTGCAAATTCAAAATCAAAAAATCAAATCAAAAAAAGAAAAAAATAATTAAACTCCTCATTATATATCGAATTATATATTGATTTGAAGCTCTCGACAAGCGCATCTCAGATCCGTAATTCATTTTCAAATTTGAACCACTGATCGCCAAGAAATTGAAGAACTATTCTCAGCCGTTCGTTAATCGTCGATCAACTTTGTCTGATTGACAAATTGAAGGCACAACTTTGTGGAGAGGACCGAGCGCTTTCCATCGGAGTAGGTTGTTCGATGAAGTGATGGTTGGATCGAGCGTATAATTCAACTAGGGTTTTGTGAGCATAGCGGCGACTACCTGGTTTCACGCGTTTTTGGTGAACCGTGGAGGGGACCTCGGAGCCGTGGGGCCTGGGCGGCGTCGGCAAGGTTTGGGTGGCGGTGGACGAGGCCGCGATGGCCAGCGGTGTCGCGTCGATCGTGATTTTGGGCGGCTCGTACAATTCGAACACGGTACTGTAGCAGCCTGGGTTCTGTTGCATGAGAAAGAGGAGGCGCGACTTAGAATTTGGTGGCGGCTTCGATACTGTACGAGATAGCTAGGGTTTTACCTGAGTTTTGCCCGGTGATGACGTGGCAGTATGTGATAGGTGAGTGTTTGTTTATTTTATTAATTCTATTTTAAATCGTATAGCTTCTAACTCGAATATCTTTCGCATACGAGGTCCGTTTCACACGCGGTTTGATCTGCTGGGATCGTATCGAAATTTCGTAGATTTTGACGTGGGTTTGGATGAATTCTAAAACTGTTTGAATTTTGGGTCTAAATTCAATTTAAATTCAAAGGTGAGTGTTTTAACCCACTCACAACTTCTAAAATTTCTTATGTTTGATAAGTTAATTTTTGATGTGATTAGAAATTTATTTATGGCTGTTTGGTATATTTTAAATCGTCATTCCAGTTAATTTGAATTTATTTGAATTAAATCGTTATTTAATTTATTTTTAAATATATATTGCCAGTTAAATATCTTTTATTGATTATCAGTTCTATATTGATATTTATTGATTGATTTGGATGATGTTTGTAATGAATGTTTGATTTGTTGATATTGGATGAATTGATGTTTTATTTTATATCGTTATAAACTGCAAGTTCACTATGGGTTGAAATGATACATACTCGAATTATCAATAGACTAAGGAAAAATCATTATGGGTTGAAATGATAGACTCGAGCGATTTTATGGATTTTGTTATATTTTCAGGATTGCGGATTGAAATAATATATACCCGTAAATATAAAATTTTAAATTGCGGATTGAAATGATAAATATCCATATCACTTGACCCTAGGGTAGAGAATTATATACGGACACCGGATTGGTTAAATTAAATGATGTTAAAGCTTTAAAGTTTTGAATCCTTTTTAAATGATATTTTGAAATAAAAATTGATTTATACGAATTGAATTATTTTCTAAATTCAAGTTTATGATAAAAATTGGAATTGGTTTAAAGGTATTGTTAAAAGGATTTAATTGAAATTTCAAAGTTGAATTTGGAATAAAAAGTGAAATTTGTCAAATTGAATTATTTTAAGTTATTTGAAATATAACTTTGAAATATGTTGAATTTGGAGTAATTTAAATTGATATTTCGAACATGGATTGGAGGCGATATTGAATTAAATATTTTATTGAGAATTGGAATGGGAAAATTTGAAATTGGGTTTTGGGATATTAAAATGGTCCAAATGTACTGGAATGGAATAAATAGTTTAAATTGATATAAATTTCAAATTCATATTTTTATATAAACTGTTTTAAATATATTATTTTAAAGGACTTTAATTATTAAGATTTTCAAACCTTTAAACTAATTAACTTGTTTTAACTTATTTTAAATCTAATTAATCTATTTTAAAGCTATTTAATCTATTTTAATTATATTTAATCTATTTTAAATCTATATTAACTATTTATAACTATTTAAAACTATTTTCCTCTAAATTCCAAACTAAGTAAAATATATGGGTTTATATTTAAATTCTCGATTTTTAAGTGAATACAGTTAATGATGTTATAACCTGTGTTGGGAGTTAAATAACATATTTGGTTCAATATGATAATTTTGAAATGAGAGTTTTACCTATTTTGGAAACACGACTTTTGAAAGGAAATATAATTTCGAACTATGATTTCAAATGTGATAAGATTTCAAAGGTAAATATGAGTAATGATTTCGAAAATGATATGATTTGAATTGAATATGATATTTTGATATCAATTATGAAATGGTTTTGGAGATGTAAAAGAACCATCCGGTGTTTAATAAGCGATTGGTTGTTAAAGAGACCAGGATCGGATATGGGCATACTCTCTGTTGATACCGAAAACCACTTTGACAACTGTGTACGCAGTGGAGATTCCAGAATGAAGTAGGATGTTGGCAACGATCCTAAAGGTATATTTACGTGGACCTAACTCCCGTGAGTTAGCATAAGGTGGCTAAAACAGGAGCGATTCCGGGCCAATGAGGTAGCTCCTCTGATCGGACACATTCCATCGGTACTATATTCTGACTTGCGATTTATTTGGTGGCCACCCTTCGATTTTTACTCGGGAGTGTGTTTCGAGTTGGGCGGTAGTTGCGGCTATGCGTTACCAATAGTCTGGATGCATAATTGGTATATCTACCCTGGCATTTCCTAGTTGTGCCGTGTCACCTACCCTAGCGTCCCTTCTATGAGTTTGTTTTATGTCGTACATATGCGATATCCTCTGGCGGCTCCAGTTTACGTGGAGTTACGGTACTGTATAGACTATTGGCATACCTAAAAATGTGTTAAGGTGGAAAATGTAAAGGCTTAACGCTAGTTTTAAATAGTATACTTTACTTTAGACACTATTATAATAGTGTATTGTACTACATAGTAGATAGTTTAACGGATCCTTAGGAGATGTGAATCCCGAACATCTCTTAAGTTATTGTACTCACGTTAGACACTGGATAGGAGATGTCAAACCCCGTAAACATCTCCGACGCCATTTACACTCATATTTATTTACCTTTGATTTAACTCACATAAGATCTTTTAGTTCTGACTCGAGTGTTTTGTCTTTTCAATTCGCTCGGGTCAGCCTGAGCATTTCAGGATTTGAAGACCTTATTTCCGGAAGACGAAGACGAAGACGAAGATTGTATTATTATTATTTACTATATTATTCCACTGCATCATACTGTTCCTCTGCAATGTTATGTATTTATTTATGATATGTGTAACTCTGATTTTTGTATTGGATAAGTATAATCAAATGTTTTGTATACAGCTTCATGAACTATTATTTGATTATTATATTTTGTCATTCCGCTGGGAGATTCTGTTTTGTTTTTTATTTCTTTCTCTTTTTCTTATTCACCCCAAATAACAATTCGCCCTTCTGTATGGTTTGAGTTGGCATGTGTGTCTGCTTAAAGCGTACAAAATGGCGGGATGTTACAGTTGGTATCAGAGCTTTGGTTTAGCGATAATCTTAGCTTTGTAGGGTCAGACTATTTATAAATAGGGTAGTAGTACCCTATGATGAGTCATTGAGAGTATATATATGAGAGTGTGTATTTGTTATTGTTATAAAAGGTTTTATATTGTGTTAATTTGTTCAGTTTTGTATTTATAAATTTTGGTTGGTGCATAGGACGCTATGACATCGATAGGGGTTTCTAAACACTTAATAGAAATCACGGACATAATATTTGTTTTGAAATGTAGGTAAATGAAATAATTTTTCCTATTGTATATTTTTATATATAAAATAATGATTTATAAATGATATATATTTGGTTGTAATATGTTGGTTGTTAGGTAGTGAAATTTATAAATATAGGTTGGAAATAAGATTTGAAAATAATATGAAATTTGGAAATTTAGAACGTAAGTTCCGGGGTTTTTGAAAATCTCTTTCGAATGATTTTTGGGATATAACAATAATTTTATTAGAAGTATTTTCTGATATAAATATTTCAATATAATTTGAAAGAATTGTTTTAATGAAATTTTGGAAAGGAATAAGTTTTGTACTCCCTTCTCTGTCGCTGGAAAATAATTTCGGTGATGAGTGCACGCATCATCGACGTTCATTTTCGAGTTTCAAAGTGGGAAGGCCATTGTAGTAGTTTTACTACAGATCTATTTTGATAAACAAATAAATTTTTTAAAGATTAAATATGATTGGATATAAAAGTTATGAGTATATATATATATATATGTATGTGTGTGTGTGTATTATTATAAATAATTGAAATGGAACCCAACATTTAGCTCTAATTTTTATAAATTAGAGATTTCAATTATTATAATGGAATAAATTTTTTAACTATTTAATAATTGAAACTTCTGAGTGAAAATAAGAAATTATATGCTGAGTTAAAACTGAAATATACAAGGATTTTGAAATTTGTAACTTGTAAACGAAAAGAATATGAAAATAAGAAATGATTATTGAACCTTAAGTTAAATAAAATGGCGGCTTCGTTTATTTCGTTCGTTCCTCTTTGAAAATTAAGGCTTTGTGATTATTTTCGAAGCTGCGCCTTTTGGTTGATCGATACAGTGGTCATTCGCGTGTTGCTTCGTCAATCGATGATCTCTCTCCTTAGCACACGGCTCCCCCAATTTCCGATTTGAGTTCGTCTTTGCTTCGAGACAAGGTGAGTGATATTTTCACTCACATCTATTTCAATCTTCTGTTATATATGATTCGAGATCTTGATTTCGTTTATATGAGTTCATCCTCCTTTATTTGTGTTCATATATGTTTGTCTGATGTTGTCAACTGATATGCGTTGGCCATTCGATCTCTGTTGATCATGGCTTCGACTTGATTACCATCTGAACTTCGGCATTGAATCATTGTTGTTGCCACTGCCTGTTTCAATTTGCTTGTGGTTTTGGGTTGTAGCCTTGTTCTATCCACTGTTTTAGTCGAGTGGCTTTGGGACAGTGTTGTTTCACTGTTTTGGTTACCTGTGCATTGTTTTGACTTTGAGTCTCGTTCAAGTCTTCATGCATTTATACTGATACAGTGCATAGATGCATTGTATTCATTATGCATTTGGTCACTGTGTTTCACTGGTGACATTATTTTCATTTGAAGATGTTCTGTGTCTTTTACTGTTGTGTGCTGTGGTGCCATACTTTGGTGCTCTCACCTTCATTCTGCTGTCTTTATGTAGTTTGTACCACTGCCTTCGTGCACTTGGTCATTCGAGCCTTCGTGCTTTGGTGTTGTGTTGCCATATCCTTATTGTATCTGGACTTGTACTCATAGTCTTCATTGTTGTGTGGCTTTGAGTTTCACTGAGTTTGTTGCTTTCCACTGTTGCTTTTGTTTTGGTTGCAGCAGTTGAGTTATTTTCATGCGTGACTTGAATCTAGTGGATTTTCTATGAGTACACTTCTGGTTTGGTGTGCACTGCGCCTTGAGTGTGCTTGCATCTGAGTTTCATTTGTTTCAGAACCGTGGAATACATGTTGCCATGTAGTTTCATGTATTTATTATAGCCATGTTTAATGTTGCTGATATTTGGGTTGAATTCACTGATTCATTTTGTTTGTAGTTGTGTTGAGTCATGATAGCCGTGACTTGACCACTGCAGTTTTGATTTGCTGTTAGCATTTGGTGTTGTGATGATTTCATATGCTGTAGTGGCGAGGCAGTGCATGCGTGCGTGTACTGCAGCCACACAGAATTGACATTTTTAACTGAAATTTCAATTGTTTGAATTGTTTTGTGTGTTCAATTCAATATTTTGAAATTGTATTCTTATTTGATTTGATTTGATCATTGTGTTGTGGTCTAATTATCTATTTGATAATTAGATTATGAGTTACTAATTATTTATTTAATAATTAGATTTTGTTGTTAATTGCTGTTTAGGCAATTCTGTGGTTTTCTTATTATCTTCATTGATAACCTTTTTAATTATCTTTGTTGATGATTTGAATTTGCTGATTTGTTATTCAACACTATTCAGCGTTATATCTACCGTTATCCGATTTCCCTGTTAAAGGATTGGATAGACGAGATTTCTGACACTGTCGTCTATTTGGTTATTTAGTTATTATTGCTTCTGTGCATTAATAACTGAGTTTGAATTAGACTGACCCGTGTATTATTTTCTTTTGAATTTAATACTCGGGTCAGACCGAGTTATTTCAGGTTGTTGATATCTTGCTTTGGGTTGCTGCTTGAGCTATGAAGTCTCTTCATACCTTTTGGAGTAGTCGTTGTCATAGTATAGGATGATATGTATTCATGTATATTATTTACAATAATGTACTTGTATATGTAACTCCCAGTGTCTACAGTTGTAGTTGTATCATATGTATTGTATCACATGTATTGTAACTGCCTTCAGTTATATATATCTATACTATAATGCAAATACCTGGTCAAACCGGTCAAAGTGAAGCCTTTTTGGCACTTCCCAAATTACCCACACCACGCAAGTGGAAAATGAAGAAAACTTTAAGGGTACTTTTGTATTTTACACACCATCTCATCCACGTTTTACTGACTGATCTTCCCACGTTTCCCCCATTTCCCTTTCCTCTCGGTTGGAAACCGCTTTACTTCCCCTTCCCCAATTGCAAATGACAATGAATTATTGCGATATCCACCTCGAAATGTTCAACAGTTTCATTAGACGATCCGTTGACAAGACCCCTACGGCGAAGACGATGGAGCCCTAGGGCTTACTCACTCGGTATTGATTTCTAATTCAACTGAAATTTATATTCTTTACTCTTAATTTTTTAATTTTCAAACTCTATTCAATCGATGTTATTTCCGCACACAAAACAGTGATTCAGATGGCACTACTGAATTGCCGAATCACATCTTCAGCTTTGGGATCGACTTGCGGATATGATGCTCAAAGACCTAGGTAATTTCTTTTTTTCGGTTTCCATAATTCCATAAAACTATTAATCAAAGCAACCGAAAACTTGCCCATCGCTCACTCCTATTTCATGCGCTATTGAATCGCTAAATCACATAGGTCAGATTTTGGGGATCGTTTCTTTCTGATGTGATGTTTTACTTGAATGCAGTGGTTTTCCACCATGTGTGCTAATTTGCTCCTAAATGCATCTGTCACTTAATTTAAACTGATTTAACTCTATATGTATATAAGAATGCCGCTTTTAGCTTCATACTATTTTACTTCTCTGAAGCTTTAAGTATGCATTGACTACATATACATAACTCTCACACATGATTTGACTACTCTCCATATATACTTTCTGTATGTTATAGTCTCATGTAAATCGATACCTGATGAGTGGTTTTAAAAGTAACTGTATACTGCTATTTAATACGCATTAGATTCCCCTTTCAAATATATGAACATGCTGGATTCGAATTCTTCAGAAATACCAAACTGCAAACTTACAGCAGCACCAAGTATGTATATACATACATGGAAATAAAGTGACGATCATATCTAAATTCGAAAATGCATATAACAATTCTAATATGTTTAGTTCTACGCATATGTATGGTTTTTAATGTGTGACACTTTCAGATATATGTTTAATTTCAACTCAGTATAATTCGCATGTATACACGAATTTTGAATTTCAAGCTTTTCAGCACTTTTAAACACTTTGCTTTTTGTAAAACATAAATCTTGAAGCTAGAAACAACAGTTTGAAATGCAAAAGTTTTGACTCATTGTTCAACCTCGCTAAAATTTTTGCACCATGGTTTGGAAAGGCAAAAAATTTCAGTCGCTTCACACCACAACATGTACGATTCTTAAAATATATGTATGTTATGGAAAAAAAAATCCTTTTGGGATCTATGCCTACTTCGTCTGTGTGTCCATCAAATAAATATATCAGTTTAAAAATGAATACAAATGAAAGGCACAAGGTTTCAAAAGCAAAATTTTCAAACTATGTAGTATATATACCTATTTTTACGCTTCATATATGTTAACTCTGACTACATCTCCGATGCTGAACTGTTTTATAACTATATATTATAAGTTTTCTACACTTCTAATACATATATATGTAGTATGTGATTAAGATATATGTTTGATTTTAAAACAATATATAATTCAGATTATACATGAGTTTTGGGTTTACAACTCTTAAGTAGTTTTGTACACTTAGCCTTTTGAAAAATATATATTTGAAGTTACCAACACAAATTTGCACCGTACAATTTCAGATCTTAAGCAGTTTTGTACAATTAGCCTGTTGAATAATATATATTTTTAGGTTACCACAATCAGTGTGCAATGTAAAATTTTGAACCAGTATTTACTCTGACTTAAATTTATATAACATGCTTTCGAGAGGCTAAAAGTTTCAGTGGATTCACCTCACGACATATATACTGTTAAATATTTACAGTTAGCCTTTTGAAAAATATATATTTTGAAGTTACCAACAACAATTTTGAAAAATATATATTTTTAAAATTATATATACACGAGTTTTGGGATTACACCTCTTAAGTAATTTATACAGTTAGGCTTTTGAAACAAACATATTCTGAAGTTACCAACAACAATTTGCACTGTAATAATTTACCTCCTGCGTAATTTTGTACAGTTACCCTTATTAAAAATATATATTTTCAACTCTTGAATAAGTAAATATAGGCTTTATGTATCTTGGTTTCAAATTTATATAATAAGTTTCTTATGAGTTTCGTAGCTTTTGTATGTACAAACACTTTGGTGTATGAAGATTTCAAAGTACATGTCACTTTTTAAGTACATATAATTTTGAAAGCATAAGTTTGATAAGCTTTTAATGCACAAATTTCAAGTATATTATTCTTTCAAAATGAACAGATTGCTAAGTTTTGAATATGTTAGCTTTCACACTATATTAAGTGCATAAAGGTTTTATCTATATGTTTTGTGCATAGTTTTATATGGGCATACATAGCTTTAAGCATAAATAAGTTTCAGACACATACCAGATTTTAATATAACAGACTTAAACATATGCATGAGCCAATGGTGAGCCCTACATATGCCAAGTTCCAGAATCTTTCGCATCTATTGCTTGACTTGACTCCGAAAAACTCTTCATTGGCTTTGTAGTGCACGACATATGTCTTTCTTAAAAAACTCTTAATCGAGATAAAGTCGCTTGCCAGATCACAAACTCGGTATTTTCAATAACGCTAATTCTTTGTGCTCTTCATGCTTTGATTTCAATTTTTGATGTTTTTTGTCATAAATTTGTTTAAATGATTACTAAAAATACAATGACTCTTAACCTAATCTTCCTTTTTTTGAGTCGTGAAAGTGACACACTAATCTATGTTTGATAAGGTGTGTTATTGTGAAATTTGGGTTTTATAGCTTTATTTTATTGAATATTAATAAAAGGTTTGCTATTTTAAAAGGTTAATTCAGTATACTACATCAGTTTTGAGTTACTCAATACTACGGTGTGAAGCTTTATTGAATTCATAATTGGGAGGTAGAGCCAAAGGTTGCCTTCATCCCCTCAAAACCGGTTGAAAAACTATGAAAATTCTCCCTTCTCTTTCTTTTTCTAAAATTGAATTTGGAAAATATTGCAATTTATTTTATTTGTTGAATTTGGAAAATATCAAGTATGTTCATACAAAATTGTACGTGGAAAATTCCACTTACATAACCAAGCATACGAACGATATCTTAAAGGAATTTTTGTTATGTTTCCTCCTAGACCATGATTAGCATGCTCCTCCCCCTGCCATTCTCATATCATCAAGTGCGTTCATACAAAATCGTACGTGGGAAATTCCATTTACAATAACCAAGTGTACGAACAATATCTTAGAGGAATTTTTGTCATTTTTGCAGTTGCTATGTGTAATCCAAATAACAATAAAATCAAGTAATTTTTGTACTTAGAAAATGGAAATTAATTCAGTCTCTTGAACTTCCTTGGTTTTACTCTTAACTAGAATATACCCCTGTCTTCAGTAATTTTCCGCATGCTTACTTCTTTTTGTTTCTTATACACATAGAGATTTATATGCATGTATGCATATATGATAAATTTTAGAATTTGTTGTGACAGGATTTGGTTCAAACACATCAGGTTTGGAAACAATTGGATAAATTAGCTTCTAATGTCCTAATGACTGGAATCTGCTGAAAAATCGCCTCAAGATCTGATTTCTTCCTCCTCCAAGAGGCAGACTCGCATTGCAGAATTTTTTGGTATCAAGTGTAACAATCTGATGATCATACGTATCCAAAAGCTTGCATTTTCTAGACTGAGTTTAATGTAGTCTAGAACTCTTGAAGAAACTTCTTAGTTCGTGCTCCATAGACACTCAACCTGATCAGATTCATTAATGCAATCAGATTGGTTATTTTGGAGGTATTATTTTTGGTTCTGAAGTCCAATGTCATGTGCTTGACCTTTTCTTCTCATCAATGTCATTCCACTACGTTTCTCAATTAAAATAAAAAAAATAAATAAATCATATTTTTACTCGATTATAAGTATATTGTGAATCGAACACCATATGATTCACGATTTGTGGTATTACGACATTTAGTCGGTTGGATCTTCTTGGTTTGAATGGATTCCTTTATTGTATGATAGAAGAATAAACACAAGGATACAAATTTGCAAAACTGCTGTTAGGTAAAACAAATTTGTATACCTTCCAATACAACTTAAACAACTTAATTTCAAATATTTCACCATCCAACGTATAACTATTTATGCATAATACAAACTTTTGGGAATCAATAACATTTCATTAATACGGCAACGTAAACTCCTAAATACTCCTATGATTTCAATGCCAATATTCCTTATAGAATTTGCATTTTGATTTCGCCTCCTTGAGATGTTATTTACGGGTGAATCTTTCATGTTAGATTCTTTTCAATGTAGTCAATACTGAATCCCTTAATAATACCACTTAAGAATGAGATTGCTGTCATTGGGTTCCCAGTATAATTGATCTTTCAAGTATTGGCACTATGTATTGTATAACTTAATAAAGTATCCCTCACTGGAAACAATGGTTTATATAATGGATTTTTACGAGTTGTATTGAAAACAAAAAACACACCAAGAGCTAAGTCTTTTCTTAACAATGTATAATAATTTGAATTCAATGATCATTTTAGGACTTCAATTTAAACTTCTAAAATTATTTGCTTCCTTGACCAACATAAAAAGAAACATTGGTTCCTGTATGTTATTTTTGATTAATTGATATTATTCTGTGGCATGTTTTCAATTTCTGCTTATTTTTGTAGATGGTCCAAAGATATGTGAATGAAAGAGTTGTGTGGAGAGAGAATATTTACATGCGACGTGACAAAACTTGCTTGCTGCATGGAGCAATATGCATCCAAAATGACTTAGCAACGACAAAGGTTATAGTTATGTTGTTACCAGGCCTTCCTTTTTGTTCCAAACAACTGCAGTCTTTTTTTATAACATTTTAGGTCCTACCACTTATGTATATTAATTTTCTCAACTTGCGAATATAGTGATTGGCTGCATACTGTTAATATGTTGTAATTATCTTATTTTAAATTACATGCATATTTTGTATTTTTGATTTTATACTAAGTAAAAATTAGTAATATACAGACGCATTCTACCTATTGAAAAATTATTGATACATCATCATGCATTTGTTATGAATTCTAATTTAATTTCATGTTTGTATTATCATGTCCACGGTAATTAAACTGTAGATTGTAATAACTGGCGAAACGAGATGGATGAGTGGATTACTGCTGTAGATTTTGAAAATGACATAAAATTGAGTGGCAATGGAACCGATTAAGATGCCTTTGGGGAAAATGCCAAATCTACCGTTGGTATGTAGATAGTAGGGAGACTTTTTTTTCAAACTATTGAAAGTGTGTGTTTATTTTTGCTCAACACGTATCGTGTTTATGTGAAAGTAAAATATTTTCATGTTTATTCTTCACATTTGGAGATAAAGAGTATTTAACTGTACTATTAACCATCTCTGTATTTCCGTACTTAGTTTGTGTATTGGGACAAGCCACCTAATACAGTTATTTCACGTCCAGTAGCCTATGTATATCTGATAAAATTATTCGCCTATGCAGCACTATAGCAAAGATGAGAATGGTTAATAATAAGAAATTTATTTGTACGGTAAGAATTTTTGCAAGAAATAAAAGATATATGCAAAAAATTTGAAATGTCTACAATGCCATTTCAAATTATGCCATATCATAATGGTATTTTTGACATTTTAATTTATCATGTTCTTAATACACTTTATCAAACATTTTCCTTTTCGTGCCCTAACGCCGCATGATTTCCAAACCGTTTTCAAAACCAAAATTTTCCCTAACATAATCCATACAATATGCAATCGATCAATTTTCTTTTCTTTCGTCAGATTCCTCTCTTTCCCTTTATGGAGATCCAAGAGGTACAAAACCTAAACTTTTCAAGGGAAGAAACATAGCTCAAGAGTTGAGTGGTAACAGTGTTTTTGTTACTAATTAATTTAAAACTTGAACAGTGATTTGTTAGTTGCTTTTAAGTTGGTTCTCTTTGTTTGAAGTAGGTATTGGATTCAATTTGTTTAAAAAAGATCATTATGATACAATACAAGATATTGAACTGTTATTGTACTTTTGGTGTTTGTGAAAATTATTAGGAGTTCTGCAGTCTCCACCATAAACTGCTGGCAGGAAGTACAGGATCCTTGGGCAATGCATAATCTTTTAAGTACATATGCGACTGGAGATTTACATCTGCTGATCACCATGATAGGTTTAGGTTAGTTTACTAAATAACGGAACAACATTATTCATTTTAACTATTGTTTCTATGTTTCCACTATTGCTACAATTGGGTTATAAGGTCAATTGTTACACAAAATGTACCCCACTTACATTTGTTGTTGCCATGTTCGTTTATTACACAAATTCAAACTTTTTATTGTTGTGTTTTGTTCTTAATTCATTCAAACAGCTGCAATATTTTCACACAAATGCATCTACATCTACACAATTTTGACACCATGTGAATATTTTTCTTATACAAGCCTCAGTCATCTTTTATATTTTGCCTTAAATTTTTGTATGAATCTTTTATACATCTTTATTCCTATGTTACACTACTTTCTATACGTGTTTCCATAAACTATCTGTGGCTATAATCTGGAGATAAAAGGAGAATATTATTAAAAGTTAAATAGTAGAAATAAAATATTATAAATTTTGACAGTCTGATTATTTTATTTGACAGCCTGATTATAAACCAATGTAATTTCACAGCCAAATAAAATCAAACATAAAGAATAAGCTTAATCAATTTATATGCTTAAATACTACTCACCACTGCATTAGTTTAACCCTAAATAAAAGTAAATTTGTTATACTGTAATCTCTCACAATATCATAATTGTAACAAAGACAAAATACGCTCACTTCCTTCTTTGCACACGTCCAACGGACGTGCCACCATACTCGTATATATATATATATATATATATGAGATTTTATATTAGCTGTGTTCCGCATTTAGCCTATCTGTGTTATTATTATATATGTTGTCCTAAACTATTGTGAACCATCGTAGTTCGTTTTATACTGGAATTGGGTATGTCGATGGGAGTAATAAACAGAGATTAAAGAAAAATAAACATACCACTCCTATTAAGGTAACCAATACTAGTGTAAGGCCTAACTACGGATGGCCGCTCCTATCCAGCCTTATTCTTTGTAATAACAGACAGTATTTCTTTTAATACTCTTTGTTATTGTGAGCATAGAGGTGGGGCGTCACAGTTGGTATCAAAGCGAGGGGTTTATGAACATAATATAAAACATAACTTAGATGGAACATGTGTTACAACTAATTGTTGATGTTTTTATTTGTGCTTTGAGTCAAAACTAAAGTTTTGAAATCATGATGAATTTTTTTTAAATATCATTATTTAAAAATAAAAGTGAAATTGTGTTTTGATGATTGAGTAATTTGTGTTCTGTTTATCAGAGTGCGCAGCGAAAACAGTGGCTGTCTTCACCGAGTACAGCTGATAACCTTTTTGATTTAAAAATCAAAATTTGAAAATGAAATTAGTTTCATTGTGTCATTTAACCAATGGTCTTGATTTTGTTGAGATTTTGCTGGTTTTCTTTTATGCTAATTACATATTGATTAGATTTTTGCTGTTTCAAATATATCTTCATTGAAGATATAATCGAGTAATTTCTTTGTTCATCTTGTAGTGTGCGTGCAATATGAGTTGCACGTTACTGCATTAATTTTACGTTGAACCGGTGTTTGGTTTAAACGTATTTTGTTGCCATTATTTTTATAACGAGATTTTTACACCGTTGCTAAATTTTTGAAGCACGGTGTTTTGTTGACATTTTTAATGAATGAAAATTCACTGGTATTACATTTTGATGTGAATTATTTTTATGAGATTTTGACGTATAAAAAATTACTGTCGCTTTGGCTTCAGTAACCGTCAAATTTTAAAGTGGATTTTCAAGCGGTTATTCCGCAATGCTGATTTGATACTCGTTTTACGGTGTTTTGAGAAGTGCGATTTCCTTATTGAAATTGCTACTGATGTTGCTGTTTTAAATCACATGTTTTGAAAATTGTTTTTAAAATAAAATTGTTTTAAAAATTTTACAGTTTGCGCTTTCAAAAGAATGAGGAAGCGATTTAAACGCTTCAGCAAAATTGAGGACTATGAACCCTCACTTTTACTGATTCGCTTAATTCCGGACTTGTCCGTTTGAGAACGTAAAATGGTGTTTATTTAAAATACACAGTTTTGCACTTTCAAGGAAACGATGAAGAGATTTAAACGATCTAGTAAAACACGTGGTATGGGATATGTGTGTTCACTATTTCGGTTAATTCCGGACTCGTTAATTGAAATATTTGCTGTTTTGATGATTCTGATGATTTGTTTGGCTTTCGGGCCATACTGCTGGACCTTCGGGTCATTTGTTGGGCTTTCGGGACACTCTGCTGGACCTTCGGGTCATTTGATCGACCTTCGGGTCAAATATCAGTACTAGACCTTCGGGTCACTCTACGGACCTTCGGGTCATCTGATGGGCGCCAAAATTTATAGTACTTGGTAGGCTTCGACCATATGTTGTTGCACATGCGGCGTAGCTAAAACTCGCCATCTGCTGGGATCGATCCACCTTTTATGTTGATTTTCTAGTCATCTTAATTGATTTCTAGATATTTGTTGTTTCTAATTATTTGCAGGTAATTAGATATTTGCTGATTTGAGATTCTAATTATCTTTGTTGATAATTAGATATTTGCTGAAATGAGTTCTAATTATCGTTTTTGATAATTAGATATTTGCTGATCTAATTATCAATTTTGATAATTAGATATTTGCTGATTTGAGATTCTAATTATCTTTGTTGATAATTAGATATTTGCTGATATGAGTTCTAATTATCGTTTTTGATAATTAGATATTTGTGTTTTCTGATTATCGTTTTTGATAATTAGATATTTATGTTTTCTAATTATCGTTTTTTATAATTAGATATTTGTTGATTTGTTGTTTCTGATTATCGTTTTTGATAATTAGATATTTGATGTTTTCTGGTTATCGTTTTTGATAATTAGATATTTGATGTTTTCTAATTATCGTTTTTGATAATTAGATATTTGTTGATTTGTTGTTTCTGATTATCGTTTTTGATAATTAGATATTTGTGTTTTCTGATTATCGTTTTTGATAATTAGATAATTGTTGATTTGAGATTTCTGATTATCGTTTTTGATAATTAGATATTTGATGTTTTCTGATTATCGTTTTTGATAATTAGATATTTGATGTTTTCTGATTATCGTTTTTGATAATTAGATATTTGTTGATTTGAGATTTCTGATTATCGTTTTTGTTAATTAGATATTTGATGTTTTCTGATTATCGTTTTTGATAATTAGATATTTGATGTTTTCTGATTATCGTTTTTGATAATTAGATATTTGTTGATTTGAGATTTCTTATTATCGTTTTTGATAATTAGATATTTGATGTTTTCTTATTATCGTTTTTGATAATTAGACATTTGTTGATTTGAGATTTCTGATTATCGTTTTTGATAATTAGATATTTGATGTTTTCTGATTATCGTTTTTGATAATTAGATATTTGTTGTTTTCTGATTATCGTTTTTGATAATTAGATAATTGTGTTTTCTGATTATCATTTTTGATAATTAGATATTTGCTAATTTTGCTGATTAAGAGATTTTCTAGTCTCTAATTGATTCTAGATTATGTTGATTATATTGAATTGCTATTTTCTATCTATCTCTGTTGATAGTTAGAGTTGGCTGATTATGAAATTCGTGTTTTCTAGTTATTTGTTGGATAACTAGATATTTGCGGTTTTGCGATTTGTGATTTGTGTTTTCTAATTATCGTTGTTAGTAATTAGATTTTGCTGTTTTCTAATTATCGTATCGATAATTAGTTATTGCTGTTTTGTGATTTCTGTGTTCTAATTATCTAATTGATAATTAAATATTGCTGATAATGGTATTTATTCAGTTTTGTTGTTTTCTGATTATCTATTTGATAATTAGATTTCGTTGAGAATTTGTGAATTTCTTTTATGAAATTAAAAGATTTCTTTGGCATTTGTTTTTTTGACCTTTATTTTTCTAGCTTAACCAGTTTATGTTAGAAAAATAATTGTTATTGACGACTTTAATTATGAAAATTGCGGAGACGCAATTTTTATAAGGAGGGGAGTCTGTAACAACCCGGGATTTCGCATCAATTAATTATCGTCATTAGACGATTAAACTCTACTAGCTAATTGCTGTTGGGATTTTATCGGGGTGAAATTCTTTTAAGAAATTGTTAAGAGTTAGGCGGGCTTTATTTTGGCCCATGTTTCTTTTTGTTGCCGTGATAATCATTTACACCCGCTCCCCCTTTATTCTTTATCATCGCAACCCTAAAAATAAACAGACGAAAGAAAAAAAATGGCGGCTTCGTTTATTTCGTTCATTCCTCTTTGCAAATTAGGGCTTTGTGATTATTTTCGAAGCTGCGCCTTTTGGTTGATCGATACAGTGGTCATTCGCATGTTACTTCGTCAATCGATGATCTCTCTGCTTAGCACACGGCTCCCCCAATTTCCGATTTGAGTTCGTCTTTGCTTCGAGACAAGGTGAGTGATATTTTCACTCACATCTATTTCAATCTTCTGTTATATATGATTCGAGATCTTGATTTCGTTTATATGAGTTCATCCTCCTTTATTTCCGTTCATATATGTTTGTCTGATATTGTCAACTAATATGCGTTGGCCATTCGATCTCTATTGATCATGGCTTCGACTTGATTACCATCTGAACTTCGGCATTGAATCATTGTTGTTGCCACTGCCTGTTTCAATTTGCTTGTGGTTTTGGGTTGTAGCCTTGTTTTGTCCACTGTTTTAGTCGAGTGGCTTTGGGACAGTGTTGTTTCACTATTTTGGTTACCTGTGCATTGTTTTGACTTTGAGTCTCGTTCAAGTCTTCATGCATTTATACTGATACAGTGCATAGATGCATTGTATTCATTATGCAATTGGTCATTGTGTTTCACTGGTGACATTATTTTCATTTGAAGCTGTTCTGTGCTGTGGTGCCATACTTTGGTGCTCTCACCTTCATTCTGCTGTCTTTATGTAGTTTGTACCACTGCCTTCGTGCACTTGGTCATTCGATCCTTCGTGCTTTGGTGCTTTGTTGCCATATCCTTGTTGTATCTGGACTTGTACTCATAGTCTTCATTGTTGTGTGGCTTTGAGTTTCACTGAGTTTGTTGCTTTCCACTGTTGCTTTTGTTTTGGTTGCAGCAGTTGAGTTATTTTCAAGCGTGACTTGAATCTAGTGGATTTTCTGTGAGTACACTTCTGGTTTGGTGTGCACTGCGCCTTGAGTGTGCTTGCATCTGAGTTTCATTTGTTTCAGACCCGTGGAATACATGTTGCCATGTAGTTTCATGTAATATTATAGCCATGGTTAATGTTGCTGATGTTTGGGTTGAATTCACTGATTCATTTTGTTTGTAGTTGTGTTGAGTCATGATAGCCGTGACTTGACCACTGCAGTTTTGATTTGCTATTAGCATTTGGTGTTGTGATGATTTCATATGCTGTAGTGGCGAGGTAGTGCATGCGTGCGTGTACTGCAGCCACACAGAATTGACATTTTTAACTGATATTTCAATTGTTTGAATTGTTTTGTGTGTTCAATTCAATATTTTGAAATTGTATTCTTATTTGATTTGATTTGATCATTGTGTTGTGGTCTAATTATCTATTTGATAATTAGATTATGAGTTTCTAATTATTTATTTAATAATTAGATTTTGTTGTTAATTGCTGTTTAGGCAATTCTGTGGTTTTCTTATTATCTTCATTGATAACCTTTTTAATTATCTTTGTTGATGATTTGAATTTGCTGATTTGTTATTCAACACTGTTTAGTGTTATATCTACCATTGTCCGATTTCCCTGTTAAAGGATTGGATAGACGAGATTTCTGTGACTGTCGTCTATTTGGTTATTTAATTATCATTGCTTCTGTGAATTAATACTTGAGTTTGAATTAGACTGACCCGTGTATTATTTTCTTTTGAATTTAATACTCGGGTCAGACCGAGTTATTTCAGGTTGTTGATATCTTGCTTTGGGTTGCTGCTTGAGCTATGAAGTCTCTTCATACCTTTTGGAGTAGTCGTTGTCATAGTATAGGATGATATGTATTCATGTATATTATTTACAATAATGTACTTGTATATGTAACTCCCAATGTCGACAGTTGTAGTTGTATCATATGTATTGTATCACATGTATTGTAACTGCCTTCAGTTATATATATATATATATATATATATATATGAGATTTTATATTAGCTGTGTTCCGCATTTAGCCTATCTGTGTTATTATTATATATGTTGTCCTAAACTATTATGAACCATCGTAGTTCGTTTTATACTGGAATTAGGTATGTCGATGGGAGTAATAAACAGAGATTAAAGAAAAATAAATATACCACTCCTATCGAGGTAACCAATACTAGTGTAAGGCCTAACTACGGATGGCCGCTCCTATCCAGCCTTATTCTTCGTAATAACAGACAACATTTCTTTTAATACTCTTTGTTATTGTGAGCATAGAGGTGGGGCGTCACGTTATGGAAGCAATTGCTACTGTGTTTGGTTTCGTAATTAAGCGTAATTTGCCCGACAAATAGGTACGTTCTCGGATTACGGTTTTCTAGCGATATTATATTATTTTTCCACTGTTGGGATATATTATTTTGAAAAATTATGATATATATTGATATTATTATTTCTCCCGAGCCTCTCCGTACAAAGGAGACTTTGCCGAATTTTTTTGAAAATTTTGGACTTGGAAAGTTTTTGAGAAATGTTTTCCAAACTTTTGTTTACTTGAGTATAAAAGGATTTAAGTGTTTATAAACTGATATATTTTATTTAAATTATTTAATTTTGTAAATTTATTGTTTATAAAGTTAATATTTTGAATAAGGTATATCGATTCTTAATTCCTTCTTTTCCCTTCCTTTTCCTTTTTGGGGACGAAAAGTTTTGAGTGGGGGAGAGTGCAACAACCCGTAAATTTTCGATAATTTAATTTATTAATTTAATAAGATTTTGTAATGTAATATTGGAAGGAATAAAAATTTTGTAATTTAATAATGGAATGAATACTAAAATGAAATGTAACAATCTGAATCAAAGCTAATTACTAACAATTGAAATGAAATTCCAATAATAAAATAATGTAAATTATTATACTTGGCTATAAATTAAATGAAAGAAAAGCAAAATGTAAATATTGGATTAATATATGAAATAGCATGATAAATGATAATTGGATAAGAAATAGTGTTATGTAAGCAATTGTAACATTTGTTTATTAATAATAACTTATAGGTGTAATTTAAAAGTTAATGGTAACAATTATTGTATATTACCTATTTATTTAGCCTGTTAATTTAAATTGAAAATAAATTTCAATAAATGTAATTAAATATTATGTTAATGTAAATTAAGTTAATATTTGGAAATAATGCTAATTTTATTCATAATATGACAATTGGTTGAATAAAAAGAATGGAAATCAAGATTTATTAATTTATTGGAATTCAAATTATAATAATTGGATTAAATGCAAATAAATGAAATTAAATATTTAAATATTACGTTAATGGAGATAAAGATGGAAATTTGAGTATATTAATGTAATGAGATGTAAAACAAATGTTAACTATGTTATCGGATTATAATTGGTTGAATATAAAGGTTGGAATCAAATTAAAACAATTTATTGAAATTATATATAATAAAATCGGATTTAATTACAGTTGAAATTGAACACTGTAATTTGAGAAGTATTCAACACTGAATTTTATGTAAACTTGTTTTAATTTGTTATAAATGACTATACAATCAAAAATGATAAAAGTTAGTTAGTTAATTAATTTGAATATAAGAAGTGATTAAATTAATTTAATATTAATTTATTTAGTTAACTGAAATATAGCCATTTTGGCCATTGACTCGAATTTCGACGAAACCAGTTTCATCGGATCAGTAACAGTGAATTATTGTAGGATTTCAAGTTTCGTAATGATCGGACTTGTCGTTTGATCGTACGGGCTAGAAACGCCTCGAAATCAACTTAATTGAAATCAATTGAAATTAATTTGAGATAAGCTGATTTTGGATAGCTTCTTCATACGATGGAATTAGGACTTGAAACTTGTTCCATTGAATTTAAAATATCTGAAAGCATCTATTTTGATATATGGGTTGGCCCATTTTTATTCCAGAGTCGAAACGGGCTTTTCGGGTCGTTTATCGTTCAAACCCAAATCGATCTAATCCATTTGTCTATTTCTGATCCATCTATAAATACCTCGTTATAAACCCTAGCCACTCTTCATACTCTTTTGTCTGTATGTACAATTTCATTTGTTCCTCTCTTTCCAATGGTAGAAACCCTAATTCCCAATTGCAAATTCAAAATCAAAAAAAGAAAAAAAAAATAAACTCCTCATTATATATCGAATTATATATCGATTTGAAGCTCTCGATGAGCGCATCTCAGATCTGTAATTCGTTTTCCAATTTGAACCACTGATCGCCCAGAAATTGAAGAACTATTCTCGGCCATTCGTTGATCGTCGATCAACTTTGTCCGATCGACAAATTGAAGGCACAACTTTATGGAGAGGACCGAGCGCTGTCCATCGGAGTAGGTTGTTCGATGAAGTGATGGTTGGATCGAGTGTATAATTCGACTAGGGTTTTGTGAGCATAGCGGCGGCTACCTTGTTTCACGCATTTTTGGCGAACCGTGGAGGGAGCCTCGAAGCCGTGGGGCCTGGGCGGCGTCGGCAAGGTTTGGGTGGCGGTGGACGAGGCTGCGATGGCCTGCGGTGGCGCGTCGATCGTGATTTTGGGCAGCTCGTTTAATTCGAACGCGGTACTGTAGCAGCCTGGGTTCTATTGCGTGAGAAAGAGGAGGCGCGACTTCGAATTTGGTGGCGGCTTCGATACTACACGAGATATTTAGGGTTTTGCCTGAGTTTTGCCTGGTGATGACGTGGCAGTATGTGATAGGTGAGTGTTTGTTTATTTTATTAATTCTATTTTATATCGTATAGCTTCGAAATCGAATATCTTTCGCATACGAGGTCCGTTTTACACGCGGTTTGATCCGTTGGGATCGTACCAAAATTTCAGAGATTTTGACGTGGGTTTGGACGAATTCTGAAACTGTTTGAATTTTGGATCTAAATTGAATTTAAATTCAATTTAAATTCAAAGGTGAGTGTTCTAACCCACTCGCAACTTTAAAATTTCTTATGTTTGTTAAGTTAATTTTGGGTGTGATTAGAAATTTATTTATGGATGTTTTGTATATTTTAAATCATCATTCCGGTTAATTTGAGTTTATTTGAATTAAATCGTTATTTAATTTATTTTTAAATATATATTGCCAATTAAATATCTTTTATTGATTATCATTTCTATATTGATATTTATTGATTGATTTGGATGATGTTTGTAATGAATGTTTGATTTGTTGATATTGGATGAATGGATGTTTTATTTTATATCGTTATAAACTGCAAGTTCACTATGGGTTGAAATGATACATACTCGAATTATCAATAGACTAAGGAAAAATCGTTATGGGTTGAAATGATAGACTCGAGCGATTTTATGGATTTTGTTATATTTTCGGGATTACGGATTGAAATGATATATATCCGTAAATATAAAATTTTAAATTGCGGATTGAAATGATAATAATCTGTAGCACTTGACCCTATGGTAGAGAATTATATACGGACACCGGATTGGTTAAATTAAATGATTTAAAAGCTTTAAAGTTTAGAATCATTTTTAAATGATATTTTGAAATAAAAATTGATTTATATGAATTGAATTATTTTCGAAATTCAAGTTTATGATAAAATTGGAATTGGTTTAAAGGTATTGTTAAAAGGATTTAATTGAAATTTCAAAGTTGAATTTGGAATAAAAAGTGAAATTTGTCAGAATTGAATTATTTTAAGTTGTTTGAAATATAACTTTGAAATATATTGAATTTATAGTAATTTAAATTGATATTTCGAACATGGATTGGAGGCGATATTGAATTAAATATTTTTATAGAGAATTGGAATGCGAAAATTTGAAATTGGGTTTTGGGATATTAAAATGGTCCAAATGTACTGGAATGGAATAAATAGTTTAAATTGATATAAATTTCAAATTCATATTTTTATATAAACTGTTTTGAATATATTATTTTAAAGGACTTCAATTATTAAGATTTTCAAACCTTTAAACTAATTAACCCGTTTTAACTTATTTTAAATCTAATTAATCTATTTTAAAGCTATTTAATCTATTTTAATTATATTTAATCTATTTTAAATCTATATTAACTATTTAAAACTATTTTCTTCTAAATTCCAAACTAAGTAAAATGGATGGGTTTATATTCAAATTCTAGATTTTTAAGTGAATACGGTTAATGATGTTATAACCTGCATTGGGAATTAAATAACATATTTGGTTCAATATGATAATTTTGAAATGAGAGTTTAACCTATTTTGGAAACTCGACTTTTGAAAGGAAATATATTTTCGAACTATGATTTCAAATGTGATATGATTTCAAAGGTAAATATGAAGAATGATTTCGAAAATGATATGATTTGAATTGAATATGATATTTTGATATCAATTATGAAATGGTTTTGGAAATGTAAAAGAACCATCCGGTGTGTAATAAATGATTGGTTGTTAAAGAGACCGAGATCGGATATGGGCATACTCTCTGTCGATACCGAAAACCACTTTGACAACTGTGTACGCGGTGGAGATTCCAGAATGAAGAGGATGGTGGCGACGATCCTAAAGGTATATTTACGTAGACCTAACTCCCGTGAGTTAGCATAAGGTGGCTAAAACAGGAGCGATTCCGGGCCAATGAGGTAGCTCTACTGGTCGGACACATTCCATCGATACTATATTCCGACTTGAGATTTATTTGGTGGCCACCCTTCGATTTTTACTCGGGATTGTGTTTCGAGTTGGGCGGTAGTTGCGGATATGCGTTACCAACAGTCCGGATGCGTAATTGGTATATCTACCCAGGCATTGCCTAGTTGTGCCTTGTCACCTACCCTAGCGCGCCTTCTACGAGTTTGTTTTATGTCGTACCTATGTGGTATCCTCTGGTAGCTCCAGTTTATGGGGAGTTACGGCACTGTATAGACTATTGGCATACCTAAAAATGTGTTCAGGTGGAAAATGTAAAGCCTTAACGCTATTTTTAAATAGTATACTTTACTTCATACACTATTATAATAGCGTATTGTACTACATAGTAGATAGTTTAACGGATCCTTAGGAGATGTGAGTCCTGAACATCTCTTAAGTTACTGTACTCACGTTAGACACTGGATAGGAGATGTCAAACCCCGTAAACATCTCTGACGCCATTTACAGTCATATTTATTTACCGTTGATTTAACTCACATAAGATCTTTTAGTTCCGACTCGAGTGTTTTGTCTTTTCAATTCGCTCGGGTCAGCCTGAGCATTTCAAGATTTGAAGACCTTATTTCCGAAGGACGAAGACGAAGATTGTATTATTATTATTATTTACTATGTTATTCCACTGCATCATACTGTTCCACTGCAATGTTATGTATTTATCTCTGATATGTGTAACTCTGATTTTTGTATTGGATAAGTATAATTAAATTTTTTGTATACAGCTTTATGAACTGTTATTTGATTATTATATTTTGTCATTCCGCTGCGAGATTCTATTTTGTTTTTTATTTCTTTCTATTTTTCTTATTCAACCCAAATAACAATTCGCCTTTCTATATGGTTTGAGTTGGCATGTGTGTCTGCTTAAAGCATACAAAAAGGCGGGATGTTACATTCCGTAGAGTGATGTTCAAACTAGGGAAATGGAAGGACTCGAAGTGGAGGACTCTGTTGGAGAGAGTCCACTGTGAGATGTTAGTTTGGGTTGGGTTAGTTCTCTTAGAATGTACTCCCTATTTGACCTATTAGTAGCCCATAGATGTCATGGATGTGTGTTTGGATTGTAAATTAATGAAGTATCTTAGTGGATGCTTTGATATGAGTATATATGTATAACTGGCTAGTGGTTATAGATATCTCCTGGATAAGTGTATATGTATATGGTGACTGTAGTTGTAAAAGTTTCTTAGTTGATGCTCTGTATGACAGATATTTTGGGATATAAATATATATAATTGAACTTGTGTTATATGGTTGTTTATTAATTCGTTAATAAAAAAATTCGGTTAGTTAAGGTTACTAGCCTGATTACGACAATTTCGAGGACATAATTCTTTTAAGGGGAAAGGACTGTAACGACCCGGAATTTTTGTCGTCTTGAGTTTGAATATTATTTTAATGTTCAATAATATGGTATTTTAACCAAAATAAAATCCCTGTTAAATGATAATTAGTAAAAATAAATAGTTTTAAACTAGGATTATATTTTGAATTTCCAGACTTTATTTATAAACTTTTAAATTGAATTATATTGGAATTTCTTTTATATATACATATATATAACAACAAGAATTGTTATATAAATTGAAAACAAATTCATAGCAAATAAAAATGAATAAAAAGGAAATATTATAAATAGAAATGATTATTGCTTATGAACAATATAGTGTATTATAATTAGGAAGAGTTTAAAATTAGATTTTCTTATATATATATACACATATTAGTTAAGAAGGATGTGTGTATATATAAGCTCAAAAAGGAAAAGAATAAGTATGTATGAACTAAATAAATATAGTTTATTAAAAATAATATATATTTATATATATATTGAAAAATGAAAGAAGAGATATATATGAAAATATATGATGATAGAAATGAGAAAATTTATAAAATCATTTTTAAATAAGAAATCTTTTACAAAATAATGTTTTGACAAAAATGATATTTTATACATTTAGAATGAAATAGCAAAAATTTTCATTTGCTTTGAATTATACATTTTACATATAAAAAGAAATGTAGAACAAAAATGTTATTTAAAAATGGAATGGAAAAAACTTTTAATGCCTTTAGTTATATATATATTAATAGAAATATATATATATATATACATGATAAGACTTAAATTGTTTATTTAAAACCACTTTACATCTTGTTTTCAAAATATATATATGAAAGAATATTAAAATCAAAAGAAAGTTTAACTAAGTAAATAACAGTAGTAAAACAAAAGGAGTAAACAAGTAAAAATCGGTAACATACATATATGTGCATATATAGTGGTCTGGTCAAAAGAAGTAAAGACCCAAACATTCAACCTTACTTCATTTCAACTTCATATCAAAGCCACCTCATTTCAACCCATCAGCCCATCAAAAACCTTATACCCAAATACATCATTACGTTTTATATGAGCAAGTATATATATAGGTATGGGTTTGAGAATGTATGCATCAGTTTTCAAAAGCCTATAAACAAAAAATTCACTGTAAAACAAAGCTCTGTAAACCAAAACACAGTAAAAGAAAAAAGGAAGAAGCATTCGCTTTCAAATTCAAATCCAAGGCAAAACAACATTTATCAAGTTCAGATCGTAAACTAAAGTTTTAAAAAGATTTCAAGCATGTGGAAGGTGAGAGTTTAAATAGAGAAATTCCTGGAAGTGTTTAAAATGATCTGTTATTTTTAACAGTGAAATATATATACATGTTCAACTTTTTAAAAATCCATATCTCCAAATCTAGTTCGAATTTGCTAATCGTGTAAACTAGGGAAACGTTTTTTAAGTATAGATTACATTAAAAATAGTTTGAAGCTAGTTCGTTTTGTATATTGTGAGAAATTTCAAAAATACAGTAAACAAACCAAGTTTCGACAAAATTCGACATGTTTAAAATATTGAATCGAGTATGAAATCTTGATTGTGGTTGGAATATATGATTTTTAATGAAGATCTCATGATTTTTAATGGCTTACGTCTCTAGAAATCTTGAGATGATCAATTTTTGTTTAAAAAATAAATCTCGGCGATCTAATCATCGAGGGGAGGAGCGGTCGGTTCGAGGAGGAGCAGAGGACGTGGGTAAGGAATCCACCGTGGCTGAATTTTGATTTTGGCCTTGAATTGGGGTAGAGTGATATTTTTAGGTTTTAACGGAATGGGAAGGAGGGTGATGGACGCGACTTCATCAGGGGAACACGGCGCGACCGGAGGCTTCGAGCTTTGAGGTGGAGGTAGCAGGGACCTAGGCGCTGTGGTTAGTGGTGGTGGCGAGTGCAATCGCCACAGGGTATGGTTGTGTTGCTCGATTTTCCACTATCAAGTGGAGTTCCAGGTGCGTTTTTTTGGAATAGGTGGTCGAATTCTGCTCCAGGTGGTTGGAACAAGGGGGAACAGGTTCATCGCGATGAGGGTGGATAGGCGAGTTTGCGGGTGGGTTTTGGACGCGACAAAGGGTGACCGGGTGAACGTGCACGTGCACAGATGTGCAAGTTTTACGTGTGGCCATGGTGGATCGTGGATGGTGATGCATGCATGGTTTGCTTAAGTGTTGGGTCTCGGGTCGTATGTAAGTGGAGTTTGGTTATGTAATGGGTGAAACAGAAGTCGACCGAAGATCTTGGGTTAGATTTTGGGTTCTTGGTTTGAACTTGAAGGAAAAAAGAAAGTAGGAGAGAAGAGGGAAGAACGATTCTTTGTTTGGTAGGTGAAGTTTTGGGCTTCGGCCTAGGTTTTAAAAAAAGGGTGGGCTGGGCCTGGTCCAAAGGAATGAGGGTGGAAGCAATTATCTTGAGAATGTTTTGAATTATATATATGTATATATTTAGTAAAATTTAAAAATACTATAACCCTTTCATAAGAAACCCGATTAACACGAAATTTGTTGCGTTGGGTTCATATCGACGGACACTACGTCGTCGTGTAATTGTTTGTCGAGTTTTAAACAAGTGAAAATTTTAAGTAATTTAAAACGTACAGATTTTAATTACCGATTTAAAACATATATCATCGTTTAAATTTATGTGACTCGTCTGATGAAGTGTTTTACTCGGATAAAAATAACGATGAGTTAATTTAAGTTCACGATTAATGTTCTTATATTTATTAAATTTGATTTCAATTGAAACGACAATTGAAATATGCTGCTGTTAGTTATTTAAATTGCTATATATATGCTATTATCTGTATCTGTTCATCTGTGACATCTGACACCACTATCTGTTATTTATATTGATGATATATGCCTGTTTTGATATTTTATATTTTTATCATCATATCCGTTATCACTCTGCAAGTTCCCTGTTGGTATAGATTTCCCTATGGGTTAAAACGATACATACTCGAAGGATCTGTATAATAGGAGGAATCGTTATGGGTTGAAATGATAAACCCAAGCGATTTTCATTGAATTGAATTTGGAATTGCAGGTTGAAATGATATATACCCGTAGATATTTAAATTGCGGATTGAAATGATAAATATCTGTATCACTTGACCACATGATAGAGAATTATATACTTGCACCGTTGGTCTATATATATATATATTTTGGAATGATTTCCAAGGTTTAAAAAGATATATATATGGTTTCATATAAATATTGATTTTTAAATATTATATACACAAATGTTATTTTATATATAGTTAAATTCTTGATTTTTAAAATTATATGTTCCGAAAATTTTAAAATTTTAAGTTAGTTTGAAATTATAAATTTTAAGAATCTACTTATAATTTTACTAGTTTAAAATATGTATAAATTAGTTTTAATATAAAATAAGTTTAATAATAAGATTTAAGTTTAATAATAAGTTTGATTTAACTAATATATAATATGTTTAAGTATTTATTTAAATTTATAATTTCAAAAATAGATTTTTATAATAATTTGAATAAATTAAAGTTGGGAAGATAAAATTAATTTAATTTGAAATCGTATTCTTTTGAGAGTTATATTAATTTTAAAATCGATTTGAAACTTATTGAATTTGAGATTTAAAGATATGATTCTATAACTTGATTTGATTTAAAGTGATAAATTGAATATTTCAAGTTTAAATAAATTGAAGGAATATCTTGTTTATTTCAAATGTAATTTAAAGTTTATTTAAATGATATTGGACTGATTAAGTGGATATTTCAAAACTAAATAATAATGAAGTTAAATTTACATATATATGAAATTATCAAACTTAGTTTTGAAAATGTGGAATATTTAAAGCTTTGAAATAATTGAAATTGAAATGGTTTATTTTGTGGTTCAAATCTGTATTTGAAATCGATATAATTTGAAAGGGTTTATTGAGAAACTGAATTGAATTGAAACTAATGAATTAAGATTGAATTAAATTTTGAATTTTTGAATTTGAGATGATATGAATCGATTTATGAAATTTGAGGAGGCTATTTTATTATATAAAGTATTTTAAATTATATTTAAAACTATTTATATATTTTACTTTATAAAATATTTTTAATATAAACTATTTTAATATACTAATTATTTTATAAACTATTTTATTATATCTACTATTATTAATATCTAAATTGTTCAAGTGGGAAGTTATGATTTTGAAGTTATGAATTTCAAAGTATTATGTTATCAAGTGTTATGATTTACAAAGTGCTACAAATTCTAAGCTTTATAATTTCGAAAGTGTTATAACTTTGAAGTGCTATGATTTTGGAAATGAATATATTTGAAGTGAAATGATATCGTATTGATATGGTTTTGGAATGGAAATGATATTTTGGTTTTGAAGTATAACTATTTTGAAATGACTGCGGTGTTATATTAACGTTTGGTTGTTAAAGAGACCGGGATCAGATATTGTTATACTCTCTGCCAATACCGAAAACCACTTTAACAACCGTGTATGCGGTGGAGATTCCAGAATGTAGTAGGTGGTTGGCAACGATCTATTTGAGGTATATACGTGGACCTAACTCCCGTGAGTTTGCATAAGGTGGCTAAAACAGGAGCAATCAATGGGCCAAGTGAGGTAGCTCCTCCGATCGGACACACTTCTTCGATTGCCATTCTATTACTTTGTGATTGATTTGGTGCGCACCTTTGATTTGGGAGTATGGCTCCAGGTGGGCGGTAGTTGCGGCTATGCGTTACCACCAGCCCGGAAGTGTAATTGGTATATCTACCCTGGCATTGCCTAGTTGTGTTGTGTCACCTACCTTAGCGAGACCGCTACGAGTTTGTTTTGTACCATACCTATGGAGTGCCCTCTGATAAGCCTAGTTTATGGGAAGTTACGGTACTGTACAGACTATGGAAATATATAAAAATGTGTTAATGGGGATATCGGTAACGCCTTAACGCTATTTTAATAGTTTACTTTACTTTAGACATTATTATAATAGCGTATATTAGTACATAGTAGATAGTTCCCTGGATCCTTAGAGGATGGTTATCCCAAACATCCTTTAAGTTATTTGTATTTCAGTTGATATTTCACTTGAGTTGCATTTATTGATATAAGAATGTTAATCCTGACTCGAGTGTTTTGTGTTTTTGCTTTACGCTCGGGCCAGACTGAGTGTCACAGCATTTGAGACTCACCTTTGGAGTTGGAGCTTCGTTTGGAGATCCATCTATCTATTCAGCTTGCGGTTATTCAATTGACTCCTGTGATATATTATTATCTTGTATTTGAGCATTGTATTGAGACTTCTGTGTATTCGAGACTTCAGTTGTATCTTGTTTGACTCTGTTATGTATATATATATAGTAGCTTCATGAACCACTATTCTTTGTTTCCGCTGCTTATTGTTATATTACTCTGTGTCTGTGATTCTGTGATCATTTTATTTACTGTATATGCTGAGTTTTGCTAAATATAAAATAACAATCTGGTATTTTGAGCAATTCAAGTCTGACATGTGCGGATGCGAATGGTTGAAAATATCAGGATGTTACAAGTTAGTTACGATGTTTTGACATCTGTTTTAGCGGAATAAAACACCGTTCCACTAATTGTATTTACTGGACCCCTGTTGGCAGAATAAATCACCATTCTGCCATTATTACTGAATATAAGTGTTTCTGGACATTGACTAGCAGAATTAAAACCCTGTTATGCTGTCGTATTTATATGGACATCTATTTATTTTCCTGATATTTTATATTGGGTAATGTAATGTTGAATTAATTATTAAAAATAGATTGATGTGAATATCTGTATCTTTTATTCTGGGTTGTTATGGAATAAATGGTAACTTGATTAAGTACCATTGAAATTAATAAGCCTCTTTTTCGATTTGGAAGTTGACCTTTGAACCAAATATTTTTTAAGGATGATTATTATTTATTAATGACATTTTAAAGTTAATTAATAATTATTTGATAATGATTTAGAGTTAATTATTTTATTATTCTTAAATATTATTTAAAAAAGTATTTAATTATTGTTTCAAAGCTATTTAATCATTTAATTTTTTTAAAGAATATTTAATTGTTAATTAAAGTTATTTTATTGTGATTTGTTTAAAGTAAATTATTACTTAAGGATTAATTAATATTAAGATATTATTATTATTCCAAAAATAATTTGTTTAAATATTAATAATGTTTTAAAAATAATATATTATATAGTAAACTTTTATAAAAGAGTATTTTACTTAATTAAAACTTGGAAAATTTATATAAAAACTTTATAAGTATTATTTTGAGATAATTATTAAATAAAGTTTTCGAAAAGTAATGGTAACTTTCATGGCGTAATCGGTAGTTAGAGAATGCGTAAGTTAAGTTTGGATTTCTCTGGGATAGAGACGTAATCATTGAGCTGTGAATACATGGTTGATACCACAGGGTACTTTCCATATTTATTTAGAAAGGTTTTTAAAATATTATTGAAGGGAATGGTTTGTGAATATACTTATTTCTGTGAGATAAGTATATACCTTTGATTTAGAGATTTAATTTAATGAATTTAAATTGATTGAGGCTCAGTGATTTTAGTGGGAAATGAAACTTTTGATTGGATGATTGTTTATTGATAGTTAAATAACTGACTATCAGATCTGGACCCAAAAACATAACATTGGAAATATCTAGGAGAAACATGGGGATTATATGGTACAGTTACCGTCGAAGGTGCTATACTGTACCAATAAACTCGTTTCGTTCTTCTAGGACGATGATAAGGAAATCCATCCACTAACGGTTAGGAGATGATCTTCGATCTTATTTTCATTTGTTTATCTCCTAAATAACCGGGCTTGAGTTTACCGAAAATATTGAACGTTGTTTTCGAAGAGACCAGGATCAGATAAGTTATCTGAAAACCACTTCGATCCAACGAATACGTTTTCGAAGTGAAGACAAGAGCATGGAATCGAAGATGTAGCATTGAAGTGCAAGGGCTAATCGCTACTAATCCTTAGGATGATTCCAAAATGGATGTAGTAGGAATAGTGCCTTCGGTTTCAGTCAGACCCAGAACGGACTTGTATGGATGAATGCTATCAGTACATTGTCATTGGAGGACAATGAGCATTCCAAGTATACATTCCTTAAAAAAAGGTAATCGTAGTCAAGCCTCATCAACCGGAATGACCGAAAATCAGGGGAGATGCAGCAAGGCTAAGTGGGTCGCACCCAATTAGGGTATGTTTATCACCTTTCTAGATACCCTCGGATATTATGAATACGGTGCATAGGAGAGCTCGATAAGGGTGGGAACACCCGGGGTGATAGCATATTCGGTACTATCTAGGTTAGGGGTAGTCCGATCTTGTGTTGTAGGGGATCTCGACGAGGTCCTCGGTACATTTTTTTAGACGTGTACTGTGATGTGTGGTATCCAGTGCCTAGTCATTGTATGGAAATCCATTCTCCACTACGAGCCTTTACGGTTTTGGTTGTAGAGCCTTGTATGCTAGAATTTAATTAATGTAACAATTTCAGCTATTTGAATAAGTATTTGTACTTAGACACTATTATAATATCATTGGATTTTCTATAAAAGGATTTGGTTACCGTAAGGAAAAAACCCGTCCTGTTTATGTGTGGCGTGGTCTTTTGGGATATTTTTGATTTTAAAAGGATTTTGAAGTTATAAAGAATAAAATTCCTTGTGTTTTAAATTCTCATGTTGGTTTTACCAGACTAAATCAGACGTGGTTTTTTTCCTATTGCTCGGGTCAGACCGAGCATATTTCTAGGTTTAGATGGATATTGGAGCTTCAGTAGAGGAGTTGGAGGCCAAGAGGCGTATTCACGTAGATGATTATTTTTTCGTTGCATTTTCGTTATGTTTATCAGTAGTTGTAAGAATAGAGTGTTATAACTGTCCGTGCTGAATATGTTGGTATACTCAGATTGATATCTGTACTATAAACATTATAGTTTTGTTTTATGTAAAGATTTGTTCTATATTATAGATTATTCGTTTCGGCTGTGAGATTCTTTGTTGTTTGGTTTTCTGTCTATCTTCTTTCTACTTTCTTTTTCTTACTATCCGCTTTTCTGTTCAATTTGGACTGGACATGTGTGGTAAATTGTTAGTTCGAACTGTATGGAAAAGTGGGTCATGACAGTAACTATTACCTTTCACATAGCACATTCCACTTTGAATACCACATTGCCAATTCCATCCCACACCATTGATTTCTACAAATGTACAACCTCTGAGCTCGTACGTCTAAGAGAAGGGTGTTAAGTATACGAGAGTTACTTACTACACCATCAAACAGATGTACGTTCATAAAAATCAATGTACGTGTATGTTTGAAATGTAATGTCAGACATTCGTCCAAATAAGTTGTCCAGGAACAGGACGAACTGAAGGAAATCTCCTACCACATCCTATCGGGAATCGTCCGTAGGATTACTAGCGAGTAACCCTTACATCGAAGATCAAATAAAACCGATCCCTCTACTTCAACCAAACATAACCGATCCCTCTACTTCAACGTTTTCACATTTACCTCCAACATTTACTCCAAACCCTCTCCATTTGCCTACGTTCCAACCGATCCATCGCCTAACACATACGTCTCATCTCCCCCGAACAACTTTGACCATCACCTTTCCATTTAACTGCAAAGTTGCAACTCCATTCACGTCGACTATAACCCATCCACCAATGCAACAGAACCCATCGTCTCATCACAAGTTAAAGGCTAAAAGCAAGAAAACTACCTAAGTTTAAAGAATGTAGGTTGCTCGAGAGAAGGTTTTTGACTTCGGTTCAGGTTGAAAATTGAGTGGCGGCTTGGAGCAAGGGAAGATATTGGTTAGCTGGCAAACCACCTGCAACATTGGAACATTTCTATGCAAAAGCAGCTTAGTATTTAAGGAAAGAGGAAGCTGGATGATGTAGGAAGAAGAATGTTGTAGGACCAAGTGGAGAGGAAGTGTAGAGTAATATTGCAGTGAAGCAGTCTGGTGATAGTTCTGGAAAAGTTCAAGTGAACATCCAAAATAAACCGAATCAGCAAAAGTAAGGTAGTAATCGAAACCGTGAGTGAAAATGGGATTCTGGAAAAGCCTAGGACTCCAATGTTTAGTACCTACGCACCACTAAATACATCTCTAGAGAACGTCTATTTGTCTACCTGCAATACCATGCAGTATAGGAAGCCACCTCTGAAAGAATCGATGGAGAAGCAGACTGGAAAATATTGCCAGTTTCATGAATGCTATGAACATAACACGAATGAGTGTAGGCGTCTCCAGGATATTATCGGGAAACTAATTCGGGAAAGAAAGTTACAGCAGTTTGTTAAAGCCTCGTAGGATGGTAGGCATAGGACATCTGACCCCAATCGAGGACAAACTCCGCATGGGGCCAAGGAGCCTGCGAGGACCAGTGGAAGATTAGTGATCAATACAATGGTCAAAGGACCACATTCAGCTAATAAGAGTTGGCATGAGATGGAGCGCTAGGCTAGCGTGATCAAGTATATGAATTTTAAGTGTTGTTCTAATATAGAAGATGGAGCTCCGGCAAAGCAGCAACATACATTGACAGATGGCATTGTGTTCAGAAACGGAGATGCATATAAGGTGGAGGCACCGAATACCGACCCAATGGTTATTTCAGCCATGATCGGCCCCGCTTTAGTAAAGAGGATTTTGGTTGATTATGGAAGTTCCATTAATATAATTTCAAAAAGGCTTACGATCAAATGAGGATGGAAGCCAAGGACCTAAAACCGCCTAAAGCCCGCATTCATGGCTTTAACGGCGCTGCGACCGAAGCTGCCAGATATACCGAATTGCCCATATAGTTAAGAGAAGGTGACTACAGGAGAGTGCGGATTTGTTGTCTTGGACGTTAACTCTACATACAATGCTTTTCTGGGCCGACCAGCCCTAGTTTAATTCCAGGCAGCACTTGCCCCATAATGTTTGACTTTGAAGTTCCCAACTGATAATGGTGTTGGGGTTGTGCATGGTGATCAGGTGACCGGACGTACCTGCTATGTAGCTGAATTGAGAGACACTCAACGAAAGGAGAACGGTAAGGTGTGGACAAGTCTTTCCGCATCTAAACTGCCGAAGATTGAAAACTAATGCCTGAGCCTTGGCTCAGGTACTACAGTTGGTTCTATAAAGACATAAATATAAGGGATGCTGAAGTGGAGCCCAAAGGGACCAAGGCTGCACCGACTGAGCTAATGATTGACGTAATAGTTAGCCACGATGACCCGTTATGGGTCCTAAAGATCGGATCACTGCTTAGCCCCCGATAATGAAAGAACTTGCTGGTTTTCTTCGAGAGAATGTTGATGCGTTCACTTTTGGACTCATTCTGATATGTGTGGGATCTATCCTACCGTCGCAAGCCATGCATTAAATATCGACCCGAGGTATTTCCTGGTGAAGTAGAAAAGGTGTGGCATGGTTTTGGAGAGATCTGCTGCCCTTAAAAAGGAAGTGGATAGGCTCAAAAGCAATGGGTTTATTTGCAATGCCCTCTACCTTAAATGAGTATCTAATCCTGTACTTGTGAGGAAGGCAAATGGAAAGTGGCGGATGTGCATTGACTATTCGGACTTAAACAAGGCGTGTCCAAAAGATAGTTTTCCCCTTTCGAGGATTGGCCAGCTAGTAGACTCAACCACATGACACGAATTGCTATATTTCATGGATGCATACTTTGGCTATAACCAAATTCCGATGCACATTCCTGATCAGGAGCACACTAGCTTCATCACCGATGTTGGATTGTATTGCTATGTGGTAATACCATTTGGATTGAAGAATGCTAAAGTGACTTACTGGCGCCTAGTCAATAGAATGTTTAAAGATTGGACTGGAAAGGCAATAGAGGTATACATAGATGATATACTCATGAAGTCACGAGGATCAAGCGACCACATTAGAGTCTTAGCAGAAATGTTCAACATCCTTCGATATTATAGAATGAAGATCAATCTTCTTAAGTGTTCGTTTTGCATTGCATAAGGAAAATTCTTGAGTTTCATTGTCAATGCTCGTAGAATCGAAGCTAATCCCGAGAAGATTCAAGCAATTCGCAACATCCAAGTGCCGAAGACCATCAAGCAAGTACAAAGTCTAAACGGAAAGATTGCCTCCCTAAGTTTATTTATTTCTAGAGCTACAAATAAATGCATTCCTTTCTTCAACTTGGTTAGAAGAGGGAAATGGAACTTTGAATGGACGTAGGATTGTGAAGATGCATACTTAGCTTTGGTGAACCATTTAGAAAGGCCTTCCATCTTGTCAAAGCCAATGGATCACAAGGACTTGTATATCTAGTTGGTCGTGTCAGTACATGCTATAAGTGTCGTACTGCTTCGTGAATAGAACCGGATCTAGAGACCGGTCTATTATGTTAGCAAACGATTAACAGATCCTGAAAGGAACTATCTGAAGATAAAGAAATTGGCATATTTCTTGTTGATTGCTTCATGGAAGCTCTGCCCCTATTTTTAGGCTCTTCCTATCAACGTTTACACCGACCAGCCATTGCGACAAATCCTACAGCGACCTAAGACCTCTAGAAGGTTACACAAGTGGAACATCGAACTGAGCCAATTCGACATCACTTATCTTTCTCGGAAAGCCATCCAAGGATAGACATTAGCGGATTTTATAGCAGAATTTACTGCACAAGATGATCTCCCAAAGAGCGGTGGAGCCCCTACCATTCGATGGAAAGTGTATAGGATGAAGCATCTAATGATTATTGTTCTAGAGCCAAAATTGTGCTAGTGACCCTGGAAGGTCGATCAATTTGCTATGCTTTAAAGCTCAACTTCCCTGTAATGAAAAATGAAGCTGAGTATGAAGCTTTGATTATTGGACTCAAACTTGCCAGAGAACTGGGGATAAAATCTCTTGAAATCTTTTGCGATTCACAGTTAGTAGTATACCAAGTCAGGGGAGATCACCAAGCTAAAGGACAATGACCCGCTCCGTACCTTATCCAGTCCAAGAGCTATTGACTGGCTTTGAGTATTATGACATCACACACATTTCCTGGGATCAAAACAAAGAGGTCGACTCATTGGCAAAGTTTGCTAGCACTAGGGATGCATGACAAATGGTCTTGGTTCCAGTTGAAGTACTAAATGCTCCAAGCATAAACTAGATGGAAATCAACTGGGTATTGGAGACGGAGCCTGAGAACGAGTTGTGGATGACTCTGACCTAAGGCTATTTACTATAGGGAGTCCTTCCTAAATAGAGGAATGAAAGGTGACAAGTCCTTCACAAAGCTTCGTGGTATATCATTCAAGAAGGAGTCATGTATAGAAAAGGTTACTCTGTTCCCCTGCTCTGGTGTATCGCTCATGATGAAATAAAATGAGTTCTAAAGGAAGTTCATAAGGGGGAATGTGGGGATCACACTATGAGGTAGACCCTAGAAGAGAAAATACTCCGTTATGGGTATTATTGGTCGACTATAAACCGAGATGCTGCCGATTACGCTAGGCGATGTGACAAGTGCTAAATGTATGCCAAAGTTCCAAGAGCTCCACCGACTGAAATCACATAAATGGTCAGTCCATGGCTATTTTCCATATAGGGCATAGATATTATCAGTTCCTTACCGATCTCTAAAGGTGGCGCAAAGCACGCCATCGTCGCAATTGATTACTTCACCAAATAGGCCAAAGTAGAACCTTTAGCCATGATTACAATAAAGAAAGTAATCAAATTCATCGTTTGGAACATCATCTGTCATTTTGGACTTCCATGAACCATTGTAACTGATAATGTGACTCAATTTGACAGTGTTGAATTCAAAGATTTCTACCGTTGGCATCACATTGCGAAGAGATTTGAGGCAGTTGCCCACCCTCAAGAAAATGGACAAGTTGAGCTTTGAACAAAATTATAAATCCATTTTGAAGAAGCGCTTGGAAAAGGCTAGAGGCAAGTGGGTGGATGAACTCCCAACAACATTATGGGCTTATAGAACCACCCCCAAGTCCACGACTGGCTATATTTCATCCGCCCTTACTTACAGCTCTGAAGCCATCATCCCTGTATATGAGAAGGGCGAAGAAGTTGATTTGAGGGTAGCTGCAAATCAACACCGAGTCTCCCGATATTACAACACTAAAGTCTGAACTAGAACCTTTGAAATCGACAATCTCGTCTTGAAGCATGTTTTTCCTGCCTCATCACACATGAATCCTACTTAGGAAGGACCATAAGTTATTGAATAGAGGTTTAGAGAGGGAACTTTTAAGCTAGCGATTGTTGATGGCATCACACTCCCACTGGACTAGTGAGCATTTACGACGCTACTTCACTTAGTTTATTCTTTTTCATTCAGTTGTATTCAATTTTCTTTAGCATTTGATTTTTCAGATATGTAATAAGATAGATTATGTTATTTCTTTCCATTTGGCAAATAAAGTTTTAAATTTCCTTCATATAAATGATTGCTCTAGCATTACATATTAGTTACGAAATTGATTAACTAATATTGATATGTCCGAGCAGGTTCCTAGAGTTTGGAGCTAGCTGATTACATAAGTTCACGATTGAACTAAACAAAATGAGAATGGTCCAACCATTCATTTGAGAATTCTCGTTCACAACCCGATGGACGGAATACCCAACAAGGAATGGATGTAACTCGAACATCCGATAACCAAGTTAATCCTACCAAGTGATGGGACAAACATGAGTGATTGTGATACGACCGATCGCTCCTGAGATAAAACCCAAATTTGGAGGGAAATAAATCAATTAAGGAAAGTACGGTCTGACTATTTTCCAAAATAACTCTAAGTCGCCAAAGTGCAGACTGGAGTATAAACACAAATTGGGTGCGATCTGACCATCTGCTAGCTAAATCTTACCCCTTAAGTGTGGATATGAGTATAAACAAATACATGAGTGTGGTTCAACCATTATCTAACTCCGACCTGAAACCGATAGGAGGAGTATAAACTGTTAAGGATGGAGTTCGACCATCCATTATCTAACTCTGCTAACCCAAGGCTGGGGGCAGGAGTATAATCACTCAAACCGTTGGATCTGATAGTGTAACACTTGGGCTCGAGCCCCATGTTTGGTACAATCAAGGCCATGACTACATGGAGGCCTTGGGATAGAATTAACGGATTGTCATCCGAACTAACGAGCAATAAATTACAAGTACATTGAATGAAAAAGTAATAGCTCAATTACTTAGACAAAATTCACATAAGAGTTCAATAGAAAACGAAGAACTTTTATTTTCATATTAAACTTGAAAATTATGATACAAATTTATTCAAAAATAGGGGTCGTACTCGCACAATCATGGACAACAAAATGAAAAATGGCTATACAAGCTATATATAAACTAAGCTGAAGCAATAACTATTTCTTCCACCCTTTTTCTCTTTTGGATTTTTTAGGAGTGAAGCAACCAAAGTTTCTGCTTATCCTTTTCCTCGATCCTTTGCCGCCCTTAGTAGGACAGCTCTCGGAGGTTGGAGGGGTTCTTCGGGAACCGACCCACTGAGTGGAATGACTTGTAGTGGGACAAGGTTTGGATCATTGATGACCACATCAACAGGTTCAGCCTTAGCTTTTCTCTTTAACAACTCATCTTTCTCGATGCGCTCTTTCAAGCTAAGCTCATCGGTATGTTTGGTGGTGCCAGTGATAAAAACTTCATATGATTCAATGGCAAGGGCGGGTCATTTGCTTTTTCATCATCAAGTGCTCCGATAATTTGAGCGTCGGGCCCTGGAATGCCAGTGGCAGCTGGAATTTCAATAGTTGTTAGTTATTGCTCCATGGCGGCACCACTTCATGGAATTTGGATAGGACCCAGAAGACCTGCAGATTCACTAAAACAAGAAGATAAGCTCATAACTATTAGTCGTGAGGAACGAAATCTCTTAGATAACGGAGAATAAAGCGGAATACCTATGTCTGGCTGACTTTCAGTTATTACCGGAGTGCTCCCCTCTAGAATAGGAGTCAGCACCTTTGATTGATAGTCTGGTCTATTCAGATCATAGCTCAGATCCTGTCCTGGGCCAAGAGAAATGGACGCTTTGGCTGTTGAAACAAAGGGGTACCTTTGGGATCAGACTCCGAAGACTTAGCAATATTTTTCCCTTTGCCAGAAGGTGCTAGAATATCAAAGTATTGGAGTCTCACAGCAGCAAGGTCTAAAGTTTCATCCCCACGAAGAATCTCCCACACCAGCTTCTCTTCATCTAAATCAACTTCATCGAGGGCTTTCTTCTTCATTTCAACAATATATTCCCAGGCCTTGGCAAGAGATTAAAGATAGCCCTCTCCAAGGAAACTCAGATCGTGATGATTTAAGACTTTAGCATAATATTCAACGATCATAGGATCGAACATGTCCTTAATTTCATTTCGACCGGCTTCTTTGGCATCTTCTAACTAGGCCTCGATCTGTTCTCTAATCTCATTACGGCTCGCTTCTCTTGCCTCTTCCTTGAGGACTCAATTCAAGCTATTTGCTCGTTAAGCTTATTTTTCGGTCCCCGAGCTTCGATGGCCTCATCGTAATATCTTTTCGACTCCTCCTGAGCTTCGACCTACTCTTCCTTTTCTTTTTTAAGGAGTTCTTCAAGTTCCTTAATGTGGTAGGCCGGAATATTTTTCTCCTTTTGCAGTGTATCTTTTTCCAAAGCAAGCATATCGCTGCGATTCAGGGCAGCATCCAGTCCCTTATTATGAGCCGCTTCTAGATGACTAACCGCCTCTAATGTTTCTTTAGCACTCTTTTCTACCATGTTAGCTTTACTGTCAACTCCATTATCTCATTGTCTTGATGTTTAATTATATCTTTATCATTGATCACATCTAGCTTGAGATAATTAATTTCATGTTGTCTCTCGATAGACACCTCGAAGATTTTTTCGGCTAGATGCTGAAATGCTTCGTGCTGCACAAAAAAGTCATTGACGCATGCGAGGGAACTTGTAGCACTCCATGAAATAGTATGAATGAAAGGAAGGAACTTAAGCCCGTTGAAGAAATTTTTTAGAAAATTGACCTTATGTTCGGCCAATTTTTCTGCTGTGAAAGCCTCAGGAGCTGCAGTAGGCAAAGCAGGATCAAAAGCAACAAGTGGGCATTTGCTTGACCTACGGTCGTGGGACTGTTTTGAACTAGATGAACCAGAATGCTGCTCAGGTGGCACATCAATTTGAGGAGCATGGAAAGAAGTTTAATTGCCACCATGTATAGGAAGATTGGGTTGAACTTCTTGATGAGACGATTGAGGTTGGGACTTATGTTTGGAAGATGAAGACTCCCTCAAGCGACGACTTCTTTCCCGGCCATCACCTCTCTCTATGCCTACCTAATTCTAGACAGCGACTAGATCCGTACTATGTTGATGAGCTCCTCAAGCGGTCGAAGGCCCAGGATTGAGACATAGCACCTGCAAACCAAACAAGAGTATATGAGTGACTATCGAATAAAAGATAAATGAAAATTGCATAATGAAGTGGACATGATTGTGAGTGTCCTAGTGTCCCCCGGATGGACTGGTTGCTACAGCCATGCTCATAGGAGTTTTCTCCCTTTTGCTGGTGGGAGGAATGTCATCACCACTCCTAGTGGGAGTATTGGGCCCCCTAATGCTGATGTTGGGGAAGTCATAAGTCATGATATCATCAGGGATAGGGAGTTTTGAGAACCCTTCCATCGAACTTTCTAAGCGTTAAGAAGAAGACCCTTCATCAACTGAGGTGATGATAAACTCTCACTCTTGGGCAAGTTTTCTCCTATGGAGTTTATAAGCAAGCTTTTTTCCTCTTCTAGTTGGCATGTGAGATTGTGTGCCTTAAGACAGTTCGACCACAGGCGCATTGCCCAGGCCTGCATCAGCATTGCTAGGTTTGTTGGTTTCACCGCCTTTTATTTCACCCCCTTCGGTGTCATCCGAGTCCCCTCGACTGGGGGCACGGCAGGGCTATTAGCGCCGCCTTCTTATTCCATCACATTTCTTGGTGGTGCAGCATTTCCTGGAAGCCCAATGCTATGACCTTCTTCTAGCAGCCCAAACAGAGATAACCATTCATCGATTATAAGGGATATGATGTACCTGTCTTCAACTGGAATGGCATGAATTGTAGAAACCCCCCTTGAGAAACTATCGCCTTCTGGACATGGATGGACACTTATAATTTCCAAAGTATTAGTTAGTTAAGGACATGACTTGGACTAAAAAATTTGAGAATAAAATGAAGACAATACACACATCCTTCCAACCATCACCTCGCAAAGCCAGGCGGACAACGAATGGAAAACCATTCATGTTTGAAGATGCTAAGCTTGTTCAAGCGCCAGTTAGAACTTGATAGTTTGGCGAAGGCTTGAGCAAAGTGTAAGAGAGGCTTCTTGTCCGTCATTTGAAGTTGTAAATAAAATTGATGTCTTCAGGAGTTGGTTGGCGGAACAGGACATCCTTAAATAGTAAGAAGATGCCATGAAGGAAAGCATAGTTATTCGGATGCAGCTGAACGGGAGCTATTCCTAAATAATTTAGCATTTCTCAGGTGATAGAACTGAAAGGCGACACGCATCCGGCCCAACACTTGAATTTATTGCACACCGTATATCCCTCCGGGGGAAAATGAGCCATGCTAGTCATCGAAGGAACCAGAATATCTCCAAATGGAATACCATGTTTAGAGCATAATCTGCAAAGAGTGGCCTCACCAATTCTGGAGGCTTGGGAATCCGTCAGATTATCTAGAAATACAGTGCCTTCTACAACGTCAGGGGCAGGACTTATATCTTCCGTCGGAAGGATGGGAACATTAGAAAAAAGGTCAGTCGACGGCCCAAAAAACTCTGGTTGCTCAATTTGAAAATCAAGGGAAAGTCTGCCGAAAACAGTTGTAGAACTTGACTCGGTTTCGGGATTGCTAAGTTGATAAAGTTGTCCAACAAGCATTGCAGCTAAATGCTCTGAACGTCTAGAACCCATATCAACTAAACTCAGTGGATAATCGAGATTAGGAAAATTTACCTGTCCCCCCATGCTAAGTGTAAACTAGTGTGGTGCAGTGTTGTGCAGTGTAGAGATAAACAGTTCAAAATTAAAAGCAAAAGTAAACGACGATACTTTGGATTCCGACCAGAATGACCGTCATCGCTGATCGTCTCAACTGGCATTTAGATTGATCGGTTGTGTAAGCTTTGGAATCGACCATCGGCATGTCAAAGCATGGAGACTATTATTAAAGTCCATATGTTAAGTTTTAGTTCATGTTCTAAGTCCCAGGAGTTTGGTCGTTTGATTTCGAGTTCGATATTAGATATGCAAGTCCTATTGTTAATTATCGTCATATGTTCAAGTTCATTGGGATGGGATTGGTTCTAACTGTTCGTACAAGTGAATATGGACCCATAGCCGATCCATTTATGAGAACAACTGATCCATATTACATCCCTTTCCCTGATAACAATCGATCCCCTCATCTACACACACAAAACTACCCATCCCTTCACTTAGCTGCATTTAAACTCCACCTATAGTAAATAGCCGACCCCTCTACTTAGCAGTGCAACCGACTCATATGCCTAACCAAACGTAACTGATCCCTCTACTTCAACATTTTAACATTTACCTCTAACATTTACTCCAAACCCTCTCCATTCGCCTACATTCCAACCGATCCCTCGCCTAACACATACGTCTTGTCTCCCCTGAACAACTTTGACCATCACCTTTCTATTTAACTGCAAAGTTGCAACTCCATTCATGTCAAACTCTAACCCATCCACCAGTGCAACAGAACCCATCGTCTCATCACAAGTTAAAGGCTAAATGCAAGAAAACTACCTAAGTTTAAAGAATGCAGGTTGCTCGAGAGAAGATTTTCGACTTCGGTTCAGGTTGAAAATGGAGTGGCAGCTTGCTAATCAGGGGTATGTGGCAATGTTAGATTCGCAGGAATGGGATCGGGTTGATGAAAGGATAAGGCTTCGACTATAAAGAAATGGGAATGGGGGTTTGGTCGTAAAGAAAATGAATACGAATTGAAATGAAGTAAGGAATGGAGAAGAAAGGTTTAGGCTTATATATGGGAAAGGAGGGTTCGGCCTACATTTTCGTTCTCCACGAGGTCAGAAGATAGGGGGGCGGATCGGCTAAAAATATGCATATCCCTATATACATTAAAAAAAAGAGAAAGGAGGGATGGATTGGCTAGAGGAATGCTGATCCCTATGAACATATATAAAAAAAGGAAAAGAAAGAAGGAGGGGGGATCGCCTAAAAGAATGCCGACCCTTACATACATAAAAAAGAAAAAAAAGAAGGGTCAGCCATGAGCGTATGTGCATACAAACAAGGACATGAAGATTATGTAAAGTACAAATATACAGAATGTAATGAAATTGCATCTAACCTAATGAAAATTTGCGACGAACTGTGAGCGTACAAACGCATCCGGGAGCCAACGACAAGAACGTGTACTTGAATGTGCACATGTATAGTCTAAAAGTTCAATTTTTGGAATCAACAAAAATTGAATTCAAACCTAAAGCTTTCAAGGTCAAGATTGGATCAGATAGCCAAAGCTTACTAGTCTCGCAGAACCGGACATGGATATCAGCTGATGGAATATAATCCTGGATTTATATTATTGGAAATCGACCAAGCGTCATGGCGATCAAAAAGAGATACAATACTTTGGGAAAATAAATCGATAGAAGGATAGCGACTATTCATAAAAATGGATGGATTTCTTTTCCAAAACTCTAAGTTGCTTCGATTCAAAGCACATCATGTTCGGAACAAGACGTACTTTAGGGTACAAGTGTTATCCGGCATTTTGACCCACCTATATTCGAACTGATTGAACAAGTTAGATTCGACTATCGTCAAGGCTAGTAAGTCTAGAGCGATCATTGTGGGGTCCTAAATTCAAGTACAGATGGTAATATGAAGCCATGGTTAAACGGAATTGAGAGATATGCAATGTAGGATATTCGAAGTCTGGAATATAGTTCAATATAGAGGAGGGATCGGCCATAACCATTCCCCAACATATGGATAGACATGTTTTAGGAAGCAAGTGCAATTCAACAGAAAACAATCAATATCTCAAGATCCATAAGCCCAATGCATATGGAATTCTGTGAGCAAGATGTGGGAACCCTAATGTGCCTACCTTAGGGATCGCACCTCAAAAAAATGAAATAAGAGGGATCAACCCTTTTCCCTCAGTAGAGATCGAATGAAATTAAAAGACAACTCACATTGAAGCAAAGATCGAGTAATAACTCAAGTTCTACTAATCCAATTGGCATGAAACTTTGAGGCTAAGTACATTACTACACGGGAAAGCTGTAACAACCCAAAATTTAAGCTATAATAATTAATTAATGAATTAATTAAATAATAAAATAAGTTTTTGAAATTGTCAGAATCGAGCTATGGGAGTTACACCATTGTGCCGTGGCGATTTTCTGATCAATTTTCATATAGAACTTATCGAAATCTGAGTCAGTATGGAGAAGATATGAGAGAGATAAGAAATCAAAAATAAAATGAAAAAATAAAATACCAAAAGGTCAGGTAGACCCAAACCTAGGCCAGGTCGACCCTAGGGTCAACCCCCAAAGGCCATAGGTCGACTTGTAGGTTGGCCCGCATAAGAATTTGGTCGATCCGCTTAATTATTGAAAGTTGTTTTGTTCGTACACGTCATATTTTGATTTTTCTTCAATCCTGTACGTTCGTGCTTCCATCCGACGGTTTATAGCGAGCATATGACGTGGTTGCACCAGATTTAATCTTCAAATCCACTGGCCTGAGATCCCTAAGCTACACTATAAATAAGACCCTAGACCTAGCTATTTTTCTCATTCGGATTTTCTCCCAATTAGGTTCATTGCCTGAGGCTGGACCCTAAAAAGAATTTCTTTTCTTAGGAGGAGATCTTTTTAATAAAAATATTCTATGCATGTAACGACCCATAATTTTCGATAACTTAAATAATAAAATTTGATAAGATTTTCGAATTTAATATAACGGAAATCAAAATTTATGATTGACAAATGAGAATTGTTTGAGTATGACTTAATAATATGGTTTGAATGTTAGTAACCACTATATTATTGTAATGTTAATAAATTGAATAAATATGAAGTTAATTTGGTTATAATCGGAAATAAGGAATAAATCAAACTATTGGAGTTAATGTTGGAAGTATCTATTGTAAATGAAATTGGTTGTATTTGGAATGTGCAATCTGTTGTGGCAAGTAATTTAAGATTTTGGTTGTAAATTTATTTGAATATAGGGTTTAATATATAGGAAATTTATTTACTAAGTTAGTCTAAATTTTATTTGGATTAGAATAAAGTTTATGAACTTTTAATATTGAATTAAAAGAGGATATATAAAAATTGAATATTTAATATTTTAATTAACTTGTCAAAATTGAAATTTTGCAAACTGTTTGAATTTCGACAAAACTAGTTTCATCGGATCCGGAATGGTATATTATTATTTGGTTTCAAATTTCGTATCAAACGGATTTACCGTTTGATCGTACAACGTTAAAACACGTAGAAATTGTGTTAATAATTTAAATCGATATAAATTGATTTTCAAATGATAACTTCTTTATACGATGGAATTATGGCCTGTAACCTATTCCATTGTGTTCAGAAATATCGAAAACCTTTGTTTCGATATATAGAATGTTCTATATCGCTTCAGAAATAAAAATGGGCTCTGTTTGTATATTTGTAGCTTTAGAAATTATTTAACTAATTATATTCTGAATTTAATATGATAGAAAATGATGTCGTAAGCTGATTTAAGTTTTATATAAATAAAAAAATTTAGATGGTTAACATTTAAGATTGAATTTAAATGTGGAAAATATGAAATTGAATTTTATATTGTAATTAACGAGAAAAATAGCCATTTTGGCAACGGTCTCGGATTTCGACGAAACTAGTTTCATCGGATCCGTAATAGTGAATTATTGTAGGATTTCAATTTTCGTAGCAATCGGACTTGTCGTTTGACCGTGCGAGCTTGAAACGCGTAGAAATTTAATTTCGAATTTAATTAAAATAATCGACTTTAAAAAAAAGATATCTTCCACATATGATCGAATTAGGCCTCGAAACTTGTTCCATTGCGTTCGGAATGGGGGTAAAACATTATAAACGCCTGGCGGAACGTCTTGATTGGAGTTCGGACAATTTTGGACCTACCTATATAAATATGCACGCAAATTGAGATAGTTTTTTTATTATTTTTTTTCAGAAACCCTAATTTCAAACCATGTCCGCCACCTATTCCATGGCCAGAAATTGCCGATCTTCTTTCCTTAATATCTCTCAATCCGTTCAACGAAATTGAAAAATTCCAAAAGCAAAAGTGTAGATCTCGACGAGCTCTTCGAATCCATATGGTTGATTGCTGCTAATACATCACAGATTTTCCGAGATCTGAGATTGAAGGATACACGTATTTTCTTGGATTGCTTGCAAACGGCGATGAATGACGCGATGAAACTTGGCGCGTAGGTGGCTCTCAAGGTGGCACACATAGTGGTGGTCGCTGATCAATCTCTGGTGGCTGATCTTTGCGTGCGTGTGGAGGTTGAAAGGATAAGGGTGGGTTCGGCTACGATCTGGGATTGGGAAGAAGAAAGTAACGTAATTTTTTTTTATTATTTAATTATTTCATAACAATATATATCGTATAACTTCTAATTAGCATATCTTTTGCATACGAGCTAGGATCGACGCGCGGTTTTCTCCGTTGCGTTCGTATCAAAATTCCAGACAACATGGAGCTAGTTTGGCTGCATTCCGAGTTGAGTGTTTATACGCCCACACTTGACTAAATATGTTATGTTAGTTAATTTGAATTCATTAGTTAATATGAATGTTTCTGGTTGCTAGTTAGTAGTTTAAAATTGATGTTTAGTTGAAATTTAATCGAATTGGATTAAATTGTTATTTAAATTAATGTTGAAATTTAATTGTTAGTTAAATACCCATCTATGATAACCAGTTATTTGTTGTGACATGTTGATTGAATAATGAATTATGATGTTTGTTGATGGTTGATGTTTGGTACGTTAAAATTGTTATTCCAATTAAATATGACATTCATTGCAGTTAATATCCATTCGATTTAATATTAAATTCCAATTTGCAAGTTTATACCTGTTAATGATAATAAATAGTCTATTGATGTTTATTGATTGATGTTTGAAATGTTTGAATTATTATTTCAGTTGAGTATGACCTTATTTCATTTAATCGTCATTTAATTAGCATGAACTTATAAATTGCCAGTTAGTAACCGTTATTGATAATCAATTAAATTATGTTATCTATTGTCTGATTTGGATGATGATGTGATGGATGTTTAACTATTGATATTTGGATATTTGAATGTTGTGTTTATTTTATGTTGTTCTAATACTGCAAGTTCCCATAGTGTTTATTTTATTTTATATTTATATTTAATTAAAATGGGATCGGGTTGAAATGATAAATACCCAATTAAACAACTTGGCCTAGGATAGACAATTAAAATAAGAAACCCGATTGGTCAACAAATGTTTCGAAATTAATTAACAACCTTAATGGATTTAATTTGGAACTTATGAATGATTTTACTCGTGTTTAAATGAAATAAATTAATGGATTTGATTTGAATAAACTAATAAATTTATTTGAATTGTAATAGAATAAATAAATGAATTGATTTGAGTTTATATGGAATTGGATTAAGTAAAATTTAAAGTTAAGTAAAAATTTAAGATCTATAGACTTGGTTTTGATTAAACGGATTTGAGACTTGATAATGAAATTTAATTTAAGATTAAATGGAATTTGACATAAGTGGAATTTAAACTAAGTAAAGTTTGCGAATTTGATTAAGTGATAATTTAAATATAAAATGATTTTAAATTGAGTGAATTAGTTTAATTATGATTTTGTAACTTGGTTACGAAGTTAAATTGTTTTGAAACTTGTTGAGAAAAATAAAATTGTGTTAATTAATCAACGAACTAAATAAAGTGAAATAGGATTCTTTAATAGAAATTGAATTTGATTTTGTAAACGGGTTAACTAAAACTATTTTGATTTAAAGGGGATTTAGTTAATGAAATTGATTTAACCGAATTTATAATTATATTTAATGAAGTAATGAATGTAAACATAAATGTGAATGAATCGAATTTTGTTTAAATGATTTTGAATTAAATTAAGAATCAAATTAAATCCATTGAATATGAAATAAATTTAATAAGTGAAATTGGAATCTTATTAAACTGAAATTGAATACTTGAATTGATTTGCTAAATAAGTGTTGAACTAAATTTCATTTGGAAATATGATTTTAAATATTTGGAATAAATTGAATTGTGTAATGTCATAATTTTGAAAGTCGAATTTGCAACTTGACTTTTGGATTTTGATTCGATTAAACTTTAATAATAAAATGACCATCGGGTAATTAATATGTAGTTATTAAAGAGACCGGGATCGGATATGGACATACTCTCTATCGATACCGAAAACCACTTTAATAACTAATATACGCGGAGTGTTGATCCAGAACGAAGTGGATGGTTTTAATGAACGCGTTGACTGAAGAAAGAGAACGATTTTGGATGACCCCTGACATGACTAAAACAGGAGCCCTGCCGGGCCATTGAGGTTCGCCACCTCTAGCGGACACACTTCTTCGTTACCATATCTATTACTTTTATGATTCGATTTGGGTGCACCCCTCGATTTTGGGAGTGTTGTTTCGCGGTGTTGGGGTAGTAGCTGCTATGCCCAATATCAGTCTGGATGACGCAACTACTAGTAACCTAGTTGGTATCGCCTCATGTACCTTGTCATACTGATTATCCTATTCGCGACCACTACGATTTTGATTTGTGTTATACCTATGGGGTACCCTCTGATAACCACTAGTTTACGGTGGGCTTACGGTGCTGTATAGACTATGACATTTATAAACTGTGTTAAGGGTGGAATGGGCCATGGCTTAACGCTAAGAATGATATTTTACTTTATGATAGACATTATTGTATCTAGCGTATTCTATTATATAGTAGATAGTTTAATGGATCCTTAGGAGATGGAAATCCCGAACAGCTCTTAAGTTAATGCACGCACGTTAAACACTGGATATGAGGTGTCTAAAACCCGTAAACATCTCCGACGCCGTCACACTCATATTTACTTATTCGATTTAACTTACATGAGATATTTTAGTCCTGACTTGAGTGTTTTGTCTTTTCATTACGCTCGGGTCAGCCTGAGCATTCCAGATTTGGTTGAAGATCTATTCTGGAGGACGAAGACGGAGTTTGGTATTACATCATTTGTATTCTACTACTGTATTATTTTTCCGCTGCATTGTTGTATTATCTCTGATATGTATGTAACTCTGATTTATTATGTATAATAATAATCAAATTTATTTATTTAACAACTTCATTAACTGTTATTTTATTATTATATCTTGTTCATTTCGCTGCGAGATTCTGAGTTTGTTTTTGTTCTTTCTTTTCTTTTCTTATTTAACCCCAATAACTATCTATATTTTGGATTGTTTGAGTCGGCATGTGTGTATGTTTTGTCGACTTGAACGGTCAAAAATGTAGGTCATTACAATGCCCTAGAAGTGGATCCGAGAAGGCCAAGGAATAGAGCTAAGGACCACAGATGAGTGTTTTGTAATTATTTTAGATTTTTAAGTAATTTAAAACAGGGGGAATTAATAAAGGACAAAAATTTGTATATTTTTAGCCTCAAGGACACGACCTCAATATTTTAACCACAAGGACAAATATTCTCCTAAAAATTATTCATAAGGATAAACATTCTTTCAAAATTATTCGTAAGGACAAACATTTTTTCAGAACTACTACCGAACTAAAAACTGATACCTAAAAACTGCTACCAATAACTACAAACTAATACCTAAAAACAGTAAAAACTGATACCTAAAGAAAGTTGTCATTCAGCCTAAAATACCGAAGGTCTGTCCTTAAAGTTAAAATGCTAAGAAATTTTTTCCTTGACAATAATTTCCTATTTAAAATAAAAGGGTTCTCAATAGTTGTAGTTTTTCTACAATTTTGAGACAGTTTTTATATAAGTTATTTACAGTTAATTTTTTAAAGTTCTTTTCAGTCTATTTTATTCAACTATTTTTATTCAGCTATTTAATTCAGTTATTTATAGTTATTTGTATTTAGTTACATCTGTTTTACGTTAGAATTTAGCCTATAAATGTTTGTTTCTTTTTATTCCTTTTTACACGAATAAAATATAAGAATATTAAAAAGAGGAGAATTCGCTAATATGGATTAAATAGAAATAGACACTGAATTTACAGAAATTAGATGTAAAATAAGAAAGAACTGTAATAAATGAAGATAGACTAGAATAGGCAAATTTGAGACATTTGCAAGCATGTTTATAACTAGTGGTTATAACTAAAAAGATAGAATAGAAGAGTAACGATTATAACATAGGTTATAATTAAGCAGAAAGAACATAAAAGGCTTATTTTAAAACTTAGATTAAGTTAATAAGCAAATATAACATAAATAACAAAAGAGGCTTATTTTAAAACTTACACTAAGTTAATAAGCAAACATAGAAGAAGTGCCCGGACCAACAGCATTCCCTTTCAGTCAGGAACCGATGGTCTCACAATAGTTAGGTGAGGCTGGGACACGCTTATGCTAATTAGGGTACATAAGTGGCCAATAGATAGAAGCTCAAATTTGGGGATTTGGGCAAGGGGCGCAAACTAGAATTTGTTTGTTAGGACCAGTACCGATAACATTCCCTTTCAGACTAGGACTGATGGTCTCGCAACACTTAGATGAGGCTGGGCAGCATTCCCTTTCAGACTAGGACTGATGGTCTCACAACAGTTAGGTGAGGCTGGGCACGCTTATGTTGATTAGGGTAAATAAGTGGTCAAAATAGGGGGCTACGTTTAGTGTGTACCGGCGATGACCGAGCATGAGACATCGATTAGGGTAAATAATTCGATATTGCGTTCCAAGCGCTAAATAGGTGTCTTTTGCTGTGACCAACATGATTGATTCCCAGTGGCACAACAAAGATAGAAGGTCGATCAATGGGTAGAATTAGGATTTTAGTCTAACTAAAATAGGATTATGGTTTTAGCCAATTACACCAGTTTAAGACAAGTGCAAACAATCACAATTAAACAGCCAAATATAATCAGAAACAATATTTTACCTCAGTTTTATCTTCTCAGTATTTCTTTCCATACTACAACTATTGCTTAGTCTATTATCTTTATCTTGCTTAGAAATACTAGTAATTACTTCCACTCACCAGACTTATTGTCTGACCCACTCCTCTATTTCCCCTTTTTCCCCCATAGGCCAGCAGAGTCGAGGACAGTAGATTCAGATTTCTTGTAAATACATTCCCGGAGTTCTTCATGTATTCTTCTTTTCATTTGGCTTTTGATGCACTGGTTCTTTATGAGAGAGATGATTTTTATTGTTTATGTACTCTGATGATGTGACTGAGATTGTATTTTTCACGAGACATGTGTATTTGGTTTTTAAGACATATTCTATTTTTATGACTTATTTTATGAAGTAATGATAAGTATTTTAAATGTTTCCGCTGTTTTTATTTATTTGTCTTATGAATCTTAGTCTATGTAATGCTTTAGCTATACCTATAACTCACCACATTCTTTAGTGTGCCCTTTTTGGGTATACTAAGGGGTGTGGGGTGTTTCACTTTGTATCAGAGCCTAAGTTTACAAGATTCATAAAAACTTGTTTTAAAAGTAAATTATTTTTTAATAGTAACATATCTTCAAACTAAAAGTGTTTTTCAAAAAGAAACTATTATTATAGAAATGGTTTTTAGGTATAAGAGAGTTTTTATAAAATCCCCTCAAAGTCCAGTTCAACCTTCTTTCGATTCTTTCGAGCCAAATTCTCTTTTCTTTGCATAAAATGGCGGACGTCCCAAATCTTCCAGAGGGTGTCCAAGTCCCTGGCTAGTTTCGTAGATACCTTCAAGCTACGCACCAGAGGTGCAAAGGAAAGCGCCCAATGCAGCATCAGCAGGTGGAGATCCCATTAATCCACCTGAAGAAGCCAATTTTTCTAAGCTATGCAAAGACTTCGCTAATCTAGGAGGCAAGAGATTTTTCGGCACAGAGGATTTTATGGAGGCACAAGCTTGGTTGAGGATTATGGAGCGGATATTTGGGCTGTTAGGATTGGAGGACCAACAGAGAGTTCAGCTTGCATCTTGGCAGCTGAAGGGAGAAGCTTCTTACTAGTGGGAGATCATAGAGATGGAAGGTAGAGACATTGGTTGGTTTGGATTTCGGGAAAGGTTTGGGAGAAAGTTCTTGTCGCAAGCCGAGGAAAGCATGCAGTTGGAGAAGTTCATTAGTCTGAAGCAAGGGAGACTATCAATGAAGGAGGATATAAAGCTATCGCGGTTCGGAATGGAGCTTGTTAATACACCACATAAGAAGGCCATTAAGTTTGCTAAGGGTTTGAACCAGCCCCTCCAAAGGTTGGCATTGACACATGTACCTATGGGAGCAACGTATGAGTCACTTGTTGAGATGGCTCTCATGTCAGATGTTGCTAAGAAAGAAGAGGTTAAGGAGGTTCCTAAATCAGAAAACTCTAAGAAGCAGCAGTGGAAGAATAAGAGGGATAAAGACTAGAAGAAAGGATGAGGACTTCAAAAGCATATTAAGAAGGGCGAAAAATGTCAAAATTGTGGATTGGTTGGGCATTTCATAAAGGACTGTAAGAAGGACATGATGAAGGGGAGGTGTTACAATTGTGGGCATCCTGGGCACCTTAGTAGAGCTTGTCCTCAGAGGGTATGGCAGAGAGCAGGCGCACCTACAATGCAAGTACAGGCTTTGGATGCAGCACCTTCTAGTGGACCGGATCGAGGTAGGAAAGTCTTTGTAGAAGGGTTGATCTCTATTTCGGAATTTCTTATTCGGATTTATTTTGACTCCGGAGCATTGCATTCTTTCATTTCTAGTTCCTTGGTTGATTATTTGCACTTAGATATTTCTCTAGTAGTAGACCCTATAGTTGTTTCAAACCCTATAGGAGGATTTGTAGGGGTTTAAATTTTTTTAATACTAGGAGCAGAATTTGACTGTGACGCCTATGTACTGGGATTTTCGGGATATGGGATGATTTTGGGGATGGACTGGTTATCCACTTATGGAGCGATATTAGACTGCGAGAGGAGAGTCATCCCTCGAGGTTTCTTGCGACCCACAAGAGTCAGTCATGTTGAGCTTCCTTTATTCTCTTGATTCATCACTAGGAGAGTTAGATTCCTTTCCAGTCGTTAGATATTTTCCAGACGTTTTTGAAGAGGTTAGGGTGCTACACCCTAAGAGAGAGATTGACTTTAGGGTCTATCTGAATGACAATGCTAATCTAGTGGCATTGCTCGTGAGACATATGGCTTCTAGGGAGAGGAAGGAGTTAAGTAGGCAGGTTGGTGAGCTATTGGAGAAAGGATTCATCAGACGGAGCATATCCGAGTGGAGAGCGCCAGTCGTCTTCGCTACAAAGGCGGATGGTTCCCTTCGACTTTGCGTAGACTATAGAGAGTTAAATAAGCTCACGAAGAAGAACCGTTACCTACTTCCTAGGATAGACGATCTTTTCAATCAGTTGGTTGGCTCTTCGGTATTTTCTCAGCTTGACTTAGCCATTGGATTTCATCAGCTTAGGGTCGCTGAGGATAGCATCGATAAGACAGCATTTAGGACACCCGATGGATTCTTTGAGTGGTTGGTTATGCCATTTGGGTTGACCAATGCCCCAGCCTATTTTATTGATTTGATGAGCCGTGTTTTTCGAGATGGCCTAAATAAGTTCATTGTAGTGTTTGTGGACGACATTCTAGTGTTTTCCAAGAGTATGGAAGAGCATGCTATTCATCTTGAGGAGGTTCTTCGTACACTTCGTGTTCATCAGTTGAAAGCAAAATTCTCAAAGTGTCACTTTTGGCATGAGGAGGTGTGTTTCTTGGGGCACGTAGTCTCAAGAGAGGGTTTAGCTATGGATCCTGCTAAGATAGTAGCGGTATAGGATTGGAAGGCCCCCAAGAATGCTACCGAAGTTAGAAGCTTCCTAGGTTTGGCTGGCTATTATAGGAAGTTTATCAGAGATTTTGCTAAGATTTCAGCACCGGTTACTCGCCTCACTAAGAAGAATGCAACATTCGTGTGGGACGAGATTGTGAGGATTCCTTCACGATGTTGAAGAGGGCCCTTACTAGTGCACCAGTGTTAGTTTTACCCGACGGAGTTAAGCCTTTTGCAATATACACTGATACATGTGGGATGGATCTTGGAGCTGTATTGATGCAAGAAGATAGGGTAGTATGTTAAGAAGAACTACCCCACCCATGATTTGGAGTTAGCTGCTATTGTTCTCGCGCTCAAGTCTTGGAGACATTACTTGCTAGGAGAGAGGTTCGAGATTTTCGATGGCCATAAATCATTGAAGTACATGTTCTAAGAAAAGGATTTAAATTTGAGGCAGCGGCGTTTGATGGAGTTTTTGGTATCATATGACTTTGAGATAGCCTACACCCCTAGTAAAGGGAACGTGGTTGCGGATGCATTAAACAGGAAGAGAGCAACCCTTAGTCCAATGTTCGTGGAGTGGAAAAGTTAAGAGTTTATTTCCACCTTTGATTTTAAGCCCTCTACGGACATTACCCCTAGATTATTGGCAGCCCTTTAGGTTAAGCCTACCCTCGTAGATCAGATTGGCTCAAGGCAGCGAGAGGATTCAGAGCTTATGGATATTTTGGGTAGGATTAGCAGAGGATAGGTCTCTAGACATCTCCAAAGCTATTCCATTGATAGTAAAGGGTGGCTAAGGAGAGATGGAAAACTTTGTGTCCCCCGCACTAGTGATTTGACGAGAGAAGTTCTAGAAGAAGCACACCATTCTCGAATGACTATTCATCTGGGTGGTAATAAGATGTATAGGGACACAAAGTGAGTGTTTTATTGCAGTGGCATGAAGAAGGATGTGGCAGAGTTTTTAGCTAAGTGTCTTGTGTGCCAAAGAGTTAAGGCGGAGCAGCAGAAACCCGACGGATTGCTTCAACCATTGGATGTACCCGAATGGAAGCGGGATAGTGTTGTAAAGGACTTCATAGATGGTTTACCCCGATCTTGGAAGGCGAATACCAGTATTTGGGTGATTGTAGATCGTTTGACTAAGAGCGCCCACTTCATTCCGGTCAAGAGTAAGAGGTTTGGCATCCTTATATGTTCGTAAGATAGTCCGACTTCATGGAGTTCCCTCTTGCATAGTGAGCGACATAGACCCTAGCTTTACTAGCGAGTTTTGGAGGAGCTTGCAAGAGGCTTTAAGTACACAACTTAGATTGAGTACGGCCTATCATCCCCAGATGGATGGCCAAACGGAGAGAGTTAATAGAGTTCTTGAGGATTTGTTGAGGATGTGCATTCTTGATTTTGGAGGAACTTGGGAGGAGCATCTTCCTTTAGTGGAGTTCGCATATAATAATAGTTTTCAAGCTAGCATTGGGATGGCACCTTTTGAAGCTCTTTATGGAAGACCTTGCAAGTTGGCTTAGTGTTGGTTGGAGTCTACAGAAAGATTGCTACTAGGTCCCGACATGGTTAGAGAGACTTCAGAAAAGATTGATTTGATTAGAAGGAGAATGAGGACAGCCCTAGATAGATAGAAATCCTATGCAGATAAGCGGAGAAGGGATATTGAGTTTGAGATAGGAGATTTGGTTTTCATTAAGGTGTCTCCGCTAAGAAAGGTAGTAAGGTTTGGATCAAATGGGAAACTTTCTCCAAGATTCGTAGGACCGTTCCCCATTATGGAAAGGGTAGGGAAGATGGCATATCAGATAAAGCTACTAGAGAGGCGCGCGGGAGTTCATGATGTTTTTCATGTTTCACACTTAAGAAAGTGCTTACATGATTTTGCAGAGGTAGTGGAACCTAGCCAACTTGAAGAAGTTGAAGTGGGGAGAGAAGCATCGGTTTGTCGCATTCCTACCCAGATTGTTGGACGTAATATAAAGAAGCTTAGGAATAAGGAAGTACCTTTGGTTAAGGTGCAGTGGGGAGACAACATTAAGGATGCTACGTGGGAGGCTGAGGAGAAAATACATACCTCTTATCCGCATCTTTTCGATGGTACATCTTGAATTTCCTATTCCCATTTTAGTTTTGAATAGTTTCTTTCCTTGTATCCTTTGGGAGGGTAGATCTTAGGATTTAACCTATGGATAGTAGGACTGAATGTAAACATGTTACTAGAACATGTTATGTATGTTGGACGCTAGTGGTTGCAAGTGTTTGCTAGTGGATGCTAATGGACGCGTATATATATATACACACTAGGCACTATTATCTCTTAGGGATCGGCCAATTAGGTCACTAAAACATATGCATATGAATGTGTGTGCATTTGCATTTTTATTTTATTTCTATGGTTGCTATAAATGGATGATTATCATATGATTGATGCATTTGGATGATGATTGTAGCATGCTTATAGAACTATCAGTTATCATTAGGGAATTTGCATTCATTTGGATACATGGCACGGACATGATTGCATTAAAGGAGGTCGACTGAATAGTAGACCGCCTAATCTTTTGCATTAGTTAAGGACATTGACACTACACTACTGCATATAACATAAATTGCATTAGAAAGCTTAAGGATAATGGATGTAATGGATAATGGTTGAATATGTGGTTGTAGAATTTTGATGAAAATATTTATTTCATTCTTCTGTCCTTGGAGATTTCGGGGACGAAATCCTTTAAGGAGAGGAGAATGTAAAAACCAAAATTTGAGCTATAATAATTAATTAACGAATTAATTAAATAATAAAATAAGTTTGTGAAATAGTCAGAATCGAGCTACGGGATTTGCACTATTGCGTTCGTGGCGATTTTATGATCAATTTCCATATATAACTTGTCGAAATCCGAGTCAGTATGGAGAAGATATGAGAGAAATAAGAAATTGAAAAAAAATGAAAAAAATAACAACAAGGGGTCAGGTCGACCCAAACCAAGGTCAGGTCGACCCCCAAAGGCCATAGGTCGACTTGTAGGTCAACCCCCATAGGAGATTGGTCGACTTGCTTAATTCTTGAACGCTGTTTCGTTCGTACACATCATATTTTGATTTTTCTTCAATCATGTGCATTCGTGCTTCCATCCGACGGTTTCTAGCGAGCCTATGACCTGGTTGCACCAGATTTAATCTTCAAATCCAATGGCATGAGATCCCTAAGCTACACTATAAATAAGACCTAGACCTAGCTATTTTTCTCATTCATATTTTCTCCCAATTGGGTTCATTGCCTGAGGCTGGACCCTAAAAAGAAATTTTTTCTTAGAAGGAGATCTTTTTAATAAAAATATTCTATGCCCTAGAAGTGGATCTGGGAAGGCCAAGGAATTGAGCTAAGGATCACAGGTGAGTGTTTTGTAATTATTTTATATTTGTAAGTAATTTAAAATAATAGGGTTCTCAATAGTTGTAGTTTTTCTGCAATTTTGAGACAGTTTTTATATAAGTTATTACAGTTAGTTTTAAATTTTTTTGCAGTCTATTTTATTCAGCTATTTTTATTCAGCTATTTTATTTAGTTATTTACAATTATTTACAGTTATTTGTATTTATTTACATCTGTTTTACGTTAGAATTTAGCCTGTAAATGTTAGTTTCTTTTTATTCTTTTTTACGCAAATAAAATATAATAATATTAAAAAGAGGAGAATTCGCTAATATGGATTAAATAGAAATAAACACTGAATTTACAGAAATTAGATGTAAAATAAGAAAGAACTGTAATAAAAGAAGATAGACTGAAATAGGCAAATTTGAGACATTTGCAAGCATGTTTATAACTAGTGTTATAACTAAAAAGATAGAATAGAAGAGTAACAATTATAACATAGGTTATAATTAAGCAGAAAGAACATAAAAGGCTAATTTTAAAACTTAGATTAAGTTAATAAGCAAATATAGCAGAAATAACAGAAGAGGCTTTTTTAAAAACTTACACTAAGTTAATAAGCAAACATAGAATAAGAGCCCATACCAACATCATTCCCTTTCAGTCAGGAACTGATGGTCTCACAATAGTTAAGTGAGGCTGGGACACGCTTATGCTAATAAGGGTACATAAGTGACCAATAGATAGAAGATCAAATCTGGGGATTTGGGCAAGGGGCGCAAACTATAATTTGTTTGTTAGGACCAGTACCGGCAGCATTGCCTTTCAGACTAAAACTGATGGTCTCACAACACTTAGGTGAGGCTGGGCAGCATTCCCTTTCAGACTAGGACCGATGGTCTCACAACAGTTAGGTGAGGCTGGGCACGCTTATGCTGATTAGGGTAAATAAGAGGTCAAAATAGAGGACGACAGTTAGTGTGTACCGGCGATGACCGAGGGTGCGACATCGATTAGGGTAAATAATTCACTACTGCATTCCAAGCGCTAAACAGGTTTCTTTTGCTGTGACCAATAGGATTGGTTCGCATTGGCACAATAGAGATAGAAGGCTGATCAACGGGTAGAATTAGGATTTCAGCCTAATTAAAATAGGATTAGGGTTTCGGCCTAATTAAAGCAGTTTAAGACAAGTGCAAACAATCACAGTTAAACAGCCAGACAGAATCAGAAACAATATTTTGCCCCAGTTTTATCTTCTCAGTATTTCTTTCCATACTAAAACTATTGCTTAGTCTATTATCTTTATCTTGCTTAGAAATGCTAGTAGTTACTTTCACTCACCCGACTTATTTTCTGACCTACTCCCTATTTCCCCCTTTTCCCCCATAGGCTAGCAGAGTCAAGGACAGTAGATTCAGATTTCTTGAAGACACATTCCCGGAGTTTTTCATGTATTCTTCATCTTCTTTTCAGTTTTCTTTTCATTTGGCTTTTGATGTACTGGTACTTTATGAGAGAGATGATTTTTATTGTTTATGTACTCTGATGATGTGACTGAGATTGTATTTTTCACGAGACATGTGTATTTGGTTTTTAAGACATATTTTGTTTTTATGACTTATTTTATGAAGTAATGATAAGTATTTCAAATGTTTCCGCTGTTTTTATTTGTCTTGTCTCTGTGATGCTTTAGCTATACCTATAACTCACCACATTCTTTAGTGTGCCCTTTTTAGGTATACTAAGGGACATGGGGTATTTCAAAAGCTACCATAGGGATCGCATCCCCAAATTCTTTCAAAATAGGGATCGACATTGATCCCTATTCCTTGGGATTTGGGCCATACGGTTCCTCTGATGGATCCATATGTTTTTGGAGATCCTTTTGTCAAAGTTTCAAGGAGGTATTTTACCATCTTCGTCTATAAATATAGGCTTAGTTGTTCATTTTCAGGATTTTTACGCAATTAGTTGCTTTGTACTTGATTGTAACTAAAGATTTTTATCTGATCCATATTGTAATCAATTTACAAAGTGATTAATAAAGCTTTCTTTTCAAAGTGGATGTAGGCAAACATCGTCGACCACTATAAATCATTATGTTTTTGTTATTGTTTTGATTTACTGCTTTTCATAACTGTTTTCCTCCGTATTCATTTTATATTCTTCATTTATTTCTCTTCAAAACTTCTATTTGTTGTTTGTGCCTGTTTTTGGTGCAAACATCATGTCTTTACTTCGAATACATAAATTGATTTGAAGTGGTTTTTAGATAAGAATCACTCAAATCCGACTCCGGTTCCTTTGAACTAATCATCGATAAAAAGATGTAAAGTAAATAGGTACTTACCATTTGATTAATTATATTCTTTTTATCAAAAATATCTTCTAGAGATATATATCTTTAAAACATTTCTTTTTAGTATATATATAGAATCATTAAACCTCTCTTTAACTTTAGAAATATCAAATTATTTTCATAATTCATATTGGAAATATTATTGAGTTAAAAAGGGTTGACAGAAATTACACTAATTCTACTCAACAATAATTTCCGTATTCAACCTTTATTCCATCGAATAACAGTGAAATCAGCTTTTAAATTCACACGGATAATACGGGTTCCCTTCTCAAAATTTAATACCAAATGTAAGCTATACAATCCAAGTTGTATTAAATTTGGAAAATTGAATCTTTTATTCTTGTCTCTTTTTTGATATTTCGACCTTATCTATTCTTCGCCCAGGAAAAAGGCCACGTGAGCTAGGGCACTTGTTGCTCTTGAGCATCTCTTTAGTTTAAGCACCTCATGTCCGAATTTAACGATTAGGAAAATCCAGTCTACTCATCGGCTTTTAAAGCCAAGATAAAATCACCTGATTTAAACATCTTTTCTTTAAATCATTTATTTATACTTTTTAAAATAAATTATAAAATCTTCAAATCATCTTTGAAATACTTAAGTATTTACTTAAATACATTTATAAAAGACATGGAAAAGAATACCTAAGCTTAAAGCCATATTTTAAAAGTTATTAAAAGTGATGCAAACAGTGCTGCAAATAGTGCTTTTAAGGCTTATTTTATCAAAACAACTTTTCGATCATTTAGAAATACATTTTTATAACTCAAATCTCTTTTTTAAAATTTTAAAATATTTATAGAATTTATTCCATATTTTTAGGGAATTAAAAATATTATTTATAAATAATTTGTCGCTTTGGTTTCTGAACTGCTAAACTACGACTATTTTGAAAACTTGATTTGCTCATATTTCAAAATCTTCTAAACAAAATCTCAATCATTTTATTTTGTTTGAAAACTACGATTGTAAGACTTTGGAAATTCTTTTTCCAAAGAATTTTGACTTTGAATTAATCGTATAAATGGATTAAACGTTTACGACGCGAAACCGCGAACTACCGTTAAGCGATGCGCCTATTTTTGACTCAATTTTTATAACTTGTCAAAACTTCACCAAACTGGATTTTAGTGTTATAAAACATTTATAAATCATTTTAAACCATTTTAAAGAGGTTTAACAATCTCATATACACCATTTCATATATTCAAGAAAGTGATTTCCTTTGTGATATTCGACGTGTATTAAACGTGAATCATTTCCACATCAAAATAAACATATAATCAAAATCCAAACTTAATGATCAAACATAGTAAACAACCATAGCAATCATATCACATCATCATTTTATATATACAGAGTTACTTGTTTTTCGATCTGACTAACTTTAAAACAGTTATAGCTCCGCTACGATCGCATTGGAGCCTATAAAATCGAGCCTTGGTCCTTTGGGATGGCTCAGCCTATGCTTTCTAAAGGAGTTGGGCTCGAGCCTGGGTGGAAGTTGTGGTGGAGGTGGTGTGGCCGTTGGTTTGGAGGTGAGAAAGAAGTGATTTGCTTTTTTTCAAAGAGTTTTGATAATATATACTTACTATATGATGTTAATTTCTTTTTGCCATAATTTTTGACATAACTTTCTTTAGGCTAGAAGCCATTAATGCAGAGAATAAGAGGATGAATACCTTAGGAATTTTATGAAGAAATGAAGTGAAGAGAGGTAGGTGCTATTTATAGGCAGACGTGAGGAAGCAAATATCATGAAATTTCTACACAAATACACCACCATTTGCTCCTCACCACACTCACCTCCTACCTCATCATGCTCGACCGAAACCCCCTTATTTTGCATACCCATGTGCTTGTACTTAATGTGTAAAAGTTTGACTTTGGTTTGCTTAAGTGTCAAGTTTTTTAGGAAAATATCTTGATATTTTGTAATGTATATATTTAAGTGTATAAGCATACTTATGTATATATGTGTTCATGTATATGTACATGTATGTATGTATATGTATATCTCAAATGATTCACAACGTTGCACAACTTTTCTACGTCGAATCGTTACAGATTTCGATTTCGATTTTCGGTCATATTTTCACTTCTTATTTTATATATATATATGTGTGTGTGTGTGTGTGTGTCTTTGTAAACAATGTTTAATAATAATATTTCTATCACTATATAATAATTAAAATGGCTTATTTAATAATTAAAATAATTGTTAAATTATTCGAACTCAATTTAAATTCAAAAATCATTTATTCCAAAATAGTGATATTATTGATGATATCATAAAAAGATTTTATTTTCATATATAAAATAAATAATTTTATTACATAATCTCACTTGTACATATAAATGAGTGTATGTATCCAGCGCCGTACACGATGTTGAATAGTTTCAGAGCTATTTATTGATAAAACGGTTTTCGGTCATTTTATCGATATGTCTTCCAAAGTACATATTTTTGTAAATATTTATTCCAAATAATATTACCAATATTATCTATTGTTCAAAACAATATTATTTATCTTAAAAATTCTTATATTTGAATATTTCAAAAATTCTCTAAAGTGATGAATTTGTGGGTCGTTACATACTTCCCCCTTAAAAGAATTTCGTCCTCGAAATTAAGGATAAGAAGAAATTGACTTGAAAACGAATATATATATATATATATTTGAAAAGGGAAATATATACAAGATATGTTAAGTGACCACACCACAGGAGGTGAGTACACTATGTCAATACCACATGCAAACTATACATCAATCCTAGACTCAAGATAAGCTATCCTCATTCTATCTTTTGTTTTCCATATGTAGTCTTCAATGTCACCACTCCATTGAACTTTTACCAACCTTAGCACCTTCCTTCTCAATCACTTCTCATCGTGATCCACTATTCGAACTGGTCATCTAATAATTGCCAAATTTGGATCTACTTGTAAATCTTCCTGAGCAGCTATTTTTATAATCTATGCCAGATCATGCACATATTTCCGTAGATGGGATACGTGAAAAACATTATACACACCAGATAACCTTTTGGGAAATTCCACATGATAAGCTAATGGGCCAATCAACTCAAGAATGGAAAAATATTGATTAAATCGAGGTGCTAACTTCCCTGCCTGACCAAATCTTACCACTCCTCTCATCGGAGAGACTTTTAAGAATACAAAATTTCCAACCGAGAATTCCAAATTCCTATGCCTTTGATCGGTGTAACTCTTCTACCTGCTCTGGGCTTTTTTCATCTTCTTTCTGATTAAGTCTAGCATTTCTGAGGCTCCTTGAATCATATCAGGACCCAGTACTAAATGATCTTCGGTTTTGATCCAACATGTTGGGGATCTACATGGAGGACCATAAAAAGCTTCGTATAGTGCCATGCCAATTCTGTCCTGATGGATGTTATTGTAGGAGAATTCCATAAGATGAAGACAGTTTTCCCATGAACCTCTAAAATCTAACATATAATCTCTCGAAAGATCTTCCAATACTCGATTTACCCTTTCAGTTTGCCTATCGGTTTGGGGAAGTTATGCGGTGCTTATACTCAGCTTTGTTCCAAAAGCTGTTTGTAATGCCTCCCAGAACTTACTAGTAAAGATTGGGTCTTGATCACTAACTATACTGCTTGGGACACCATGCAATTAAACTATTTCCCTCATGTATATTTCCGCAACACTTGTAGCTGTTCTCGTTGGCTTTACTAGGATAAAGTGTGCGCTTTTGGTCAATCGATCTATGATAACTCAAATGCCTTCATTTCCCTTTCTTGATCGAAGTTAGCCGTCGATGAAGTCCATCGATATTTGGTCCTATTTCCAAGTTGGAATTTCAAGAGGCTGTAGTGATCCAGCAGTCTTTTGCTGATCACTTTTGATTTGTTGATAATTTGCACATCTGCTAATATGGATAGAGATATCCCTCTTTATAACATCCCACCAAAAAGTCTTCTTCATATCTCGATATATTTTTGTTAACTCTGGGATGTATTGAAATTCGAGAATTGTGACATTCTGTTAAAACTTCTTGCCTTATCCCATCGACATCTGGGACGCATACTCTTCCATTCATTCTTAATATTCCTTGATCATCCACCTTAAATCATATCTATCTTTCTGGTACTGTGTTTCTCTCCCCTGCTTTGACCATCTTTGGAATAAACAGATTTTTTTAGCTGGTTCTCTATTGTATGGTTAATCAAAGTTGGATGTACTATCGAATAATCTATAACAGCATGCTTTCTACTTAATGCATCTACTACCACATTGGCTTTCCTGGGCATATGTAGGATATCTAAATCATACGACGTGAGAAATTCTAGACAACGTTGTTGTCTGATATTCAAGTCCTTCTGAGTGAAAAGATACTTCAAAGATTTATGATCTATGAAGGGTTCGAACTTCTCACCTATTTAAAGAAGGAATATTATTTACCAAGGTCAAATAAAGTTTATCACAACAAACTATGAGAAATTCATACCTAGTAAATAATATCTCCAAATCTTTAGTGCAAACACAATGGCTAATAGTTCTATGTCATGTATTGCATAATTTCGCTCATGGGTCTTTAAATGTCTACTAGCATATGAATGACCTTCCCATGTTGCATCAATATCGCGCTCACTCCTTCACCACAAGCATCAGTATAAACAGCTAAACCTCCACTTTCATCAATAATAGTCGGGACTGGAGTGGTAGTTAACCATTTCTTAAGTTCTTGGAATGCTTCTTCACATTTCGACGTCCATTCAAATTTAACATCCTTCATAGTCAACTTCGTGAAGTGATGAGAAATCTTGGAGAAGTCCTGAATAAATCTCTGGTAGTATCCTGCCAATCCTAAGAAGCTGGGAATGTCTTTCGGAGTTTGTGGTTGCTTCCAATCTAGAATGACTGTAATTTTTTTGGGATCTATTATCCCGCCTTTTGACAAGGCCATGATACCAAGGAATTGGCCGGAAATTGAAGACGGTCCATTCGGGAGATCGATTATACATAGGTCTACTATGGATACTGATAAAATTTTCCCAAGTGGATCAAGCTATAATTGATATGACACAACAAGCAAAGCTATTAAAGCAAACATTTCAAATTTCAAGTCGATCAGAGTTCGTATGCTCAAGTTATGGATCGATCAAATTCTATGAAAAGCACGTTCTGTTCGTATCCATGTATTTCGCATCGATCCATTTCGTATCCATCGGTCCACAAGCCTTAATTCGTATCCATCACCTTGTAATGACCCTATTCGTATCCATTAAATATCAATCCCTCTTCGTATCCACCAGCAATGACACGTTAGTCCAATTTGTATCGGTCCACTACTTAGAATGTTTCGTATCGATCAGCTACAGATCGATACGAAGTTGGCATCCTCTAACGATACGAAACAGGCCAAGGACTATCGATACGAAACAGCTGCATGTAATCGATACGAAGAAATCTCTATACCATCAATACGAAGTGGAACACAAAGCATCGATACGAATTGGCCTTCCAACCATCGATACGAAGTGACTCCAGGAATCGATAGGAAGAGCATTTCCTAGGAGCGATACGAACAAAGCACGATTCAAATTGAAGAAACAGTCACTCGGCACGGAAAGTGGACCGATCTTGGAATCTAGCACCATGTCACTCCTTATCGATACGAGCCAGCATGGATACGTATCCATCGATACGAACAGAAGCGATGCGAACTCGGTAGCCTTCAACAAATTCAAACTTGCATCGATCATAACTCGAGATCTACAAGTCCAAATGCTACCAAATTTTCATAGCAGTTTGCGTGCAACCTCAGGAATGTTCATGATCGATCTCGACTCAATTGGGCTAAATTTTGATCGATATGAATTTCATTCGTATCGATCATGGATCGAGTCCAAACAACTGGGGATCGATCACGTGGGCCCACCCCGTGAGAGAATGGGTCTTCCGAGATCTGGGCGAGATATTTGCTGCCTACGCCTATAAATAGCGGCCCAGGACCTACTGAAAAATTACCTTTTGGCTCTTCTACGTCCAGACTCTACTGAAATTACTATTGTACTCGAATTGTACTGTTGTAACTCTTTGTAACCAGCAAGCAAAAATCAATAAAAGTCAACCAGTTCATAGTGGACGTAGGCCATACGCCGAACCACTCTAAATCTGTGTGTTTCTGTGTGTTTTTCCTGTTTATCTATTGGTGTGTTTGTTAGATCTTCCTCGTTTTCCATTTATATTCTTCATTTTATCTCTTCAAACACATCCAAAGAGTGGTGTGCCCGAGAAGGGGTCTTCCGAGATCTGGGCAAGATATTTACTGCCTACGCCTATAAATAGCAGCCTAGGACCTACTGAAAAAGGACCTTTTGGCTCTTCTATGTCCATACTCTTCTGAAATTACTATTGTACTCGAATTGTACTGTTGTAACTCTTTGTAAACAACAAGAAAAAATCAATAAAAGTCAACCAGTTCATAGTGGACGTAGGCCATACGCCGAACCACTCTAAATCTGTGTATTTCTGTGTGTTTTTCCTGTTTATTGATTGGTGTTTTGTTAGATCTTCCTCATTTTCCATTTATATTCTTCATTTTATCTCTTTAAACACATCCGAAGAGTGTTGTGTCCATTTTTGGTACAAACACATTGGTGCTTTCACTAAGAGTAACCCAGTTTTTCTCCTGCTCATAGGATCTACTACCGATATCGGATTGCAAGAATCTAAGGAGAAGATTCAGATTTCAAATTCAGAAGTTCTTCCATCCTATTCAGATTTGTACCAAGTCTAGGAGAGAGCTTCGCCATCCACCATGGTTAACACTAAGACTACTTCAACAGCTGCAGATCCGGAAGGACGGGACATACAGAACCCCGTGCAACTTCCTCCTACCGACTAGAATGCTGTTGGACCCTCAGATCCGCAAGGCCCTGTCACCAGGGAAGAGTTCCAACTATTAATGCAAGAGCTAACTCAAAGCCGCTAGCATCTTACTCAGCAACTCCGTGCCAACGCGGAATTGACCAATCAACTGAATCGTCAAAGACGAAGGAGATCTAGCAGGGATCAGGCTTCCTATTCATCCACTGAAAGTTTAGCCTCTTCAGACTTTAATCATAGATCCATGCACCCACGGCTGGATGGAAGCTATACATAGGCTACTAGACATCAACGCACCCTGAATCTTGGGAAACCGAGAGTTAGCCCATCAACCAACCATCAAAGCGGACCCTCCTCCCGAGGAGGGAATGTTCCTTATCATACTACTGACAACCGCGCTACCACCACTGCTACTGAGTTGGAAGTTGATGCTCGGAACTGAACGGATCCGACCCACCATCAACGCAACTATACTCCTGAGCCTTATATCTTAGAAAACCAAGAACCAAGGAGGCGAGACATGGAACGTCGACCTCGACCGGCCCACCCTCGCATTGTGGAACCCGACCACACCTTGGCTCAGCATGCCCAGAATGTCCAGTTGCCGAATATCCCAACAATGATCCGTCAGATGATCCACAAAAGTCAGGGCCTCACCAATGACGACCGGGGAATCTCTCGGAGTCATACCCCTTTCACTGATGATATACTCTACGCTGAACCACCTCGATGATTCAGGATGCCGACTCTACCCGTTTATGAAGGGATCTCTGATCCTAACCAGCACATTTTAAAGTACGAGTGGTTGATGAATGCTGCACGAGCCGATGATGCGGTCAAGTGTTAAAGTTTCCCGATCTCCCAAGGGGGCATAGCAACTATGTGGTTTACCCGTTTACCACCTCGGTCTATCTCGTGTTTTGACCAGTTGGCCACGAAGTTTGTTGAACAGTTCTGCATGCATGTCACAAGGCCGAAAGATGTTAATACCTTGTCTAGTGTTACTCAAGCTCCCGGAGAGACACTCAGACGTTATCTGGAGAGGTTCCACGCTGCATGCGCTGAGATTAGTAATCTCAATGACAACTCAATTCTGATGGCACTAACTAAGAGGATCGATCCCAATTCTGAATTGGCAATTGGTTGGCCGGAAAACCTCCTGCGTCATTGGACCGTTTCTATTCCAAGGCCGCCTAGTTTTTGAGAAGGGAGGATGCATAATAGTCTAGGAAAAAAGATGACACAGGACCTAGTGTGGAACGAATCCAAAGAAATGTCTTTGTTAAAAAAACCGGGGAGAGTTCCGAAAAGGTGCAATTGAACATACAAAATAAGCAGAATCAACAGAAAGGCAATGGAAACCAAAACAGGAAACATGATCAGAATCGTGGGCCACGATGCAGGGCTTCTATGTTTGACAATTATACTCCTTTAAATACGTTGCTGGAAAATGTTTACTTGCAGACCTGCAATACTATTCAATATAAGAAACCTGCTTCGAAGCAATCATTAGAAAAACAGATTCAAACAGGGAAGTTTTGTAGATTTCACGATAGCTATAGCCATAACACGAACGAGTGCCGTTATTTACAGGATATTATTGAGAAGTTGATACGAGAGAGAAAGTTGGAGCAGTTTGTGCGAGCACCGCAGTTTGGAGGAGCGGGCCCATCGAATCAGAACCAAATAACAAATCAGGCGAGACTTGAGGAACCCGCTCGTACCGGCAGGAGGTTGGTGATTAATACTGTTAGTGGTGGTCCTCATCCAGCAGATCGGAGCTGGAAGGAAATGGAGTCGTATGCTAGCTCCATTAGGCATGCGAGCTTCGAATGTTGTAGTAATTTGGAAGACGGGGCTCCGGCCAAGCAATAGAAAACGATGACGGACGACATCATATTTCGAAGCAGGGATGCTAACAAAGTCGAATCCCCAACCATTGATCCACTTGTCATTTCAGCTCAAATAGGTCCTGTTTGGATGAAGAGGATCTTGGTAGACATTGGAAGTTCAGTGAACATATTGTTTAAGCGAGCTTATGACTAGATGAGGATGGAAGCAAAGGATTTAAAGCCTTGTCAATCTCGCATTCATGGCTTCAATGGAAGTGCGACTATACCCAATGGGATGGTGGAACTACTAGTGGAATTGGGAATTGGAGAATGCCGGAGAGTCCGGATATTACAGTTTATTGTATTGGACATAGAGTCATCATACAATGCTTTATTGGGCCGACCGGCCCTAGCTGAGTTCTGAGCTGCCATTGCCCCTTGGTGTCTGACTTTAAAATTCCCTACTGACAACGAAGTTGGAGTCGTTCAGGGAGACCAGGCTACTAGACGAGCCTGTTATGTTGCCGAGCTACAGGAGGCGCATCGAAAAGAAAAAGGAAAGGATGTAGAGGAATCTCTCTGCGTCTGGTTTGCGGAAAATTGACAGCTAACGCCCGGGCCTAGGCCCGGGCACCCCAACCAATTCCCAAGGGATCTTGACCCGAGAGATACCAAAAGTGAAGATGAATGTAAAGACAGTCAAGCTTCCCCGGCCGAGCTGATGATCGATGTTCCGATCAACGATAATGACGATTCTAAAATGATAAAGATTGGATCTCACCTAAGCCAACAGATGCAGAAGGAATTGGTTGAATTTCTCCAGACAAACCTCGACGTGTTTGCCTGGATGCATTCCGACATGTGTGGAATCTCCCTGGACATCGCGAGCCACACATTGAATATTGACCCGCGGCATGTCACGATCAAGCAAAAAAGGCGTGCTATGGATCCAGAGAGATCTACCGCCCTTAAGGAAGTGGTAGATAAACTCAAGTCAAATGGGTTTATCGGAGATGCATTATATCCAAAATGGGTTTCCAATCCTGTACTTGGCAGAAAGCCTAACGGGAAATGGAGAACGTGCATTGACTACTCAAGCTTGAATAAAGCTTGCCCCAAAGAAAGTTTTCCACATCCCCGAATCGATCAGCTCGTGACTTAATGCCTGAACATGACTCTTATCATTCATGGATGCATATTCTGGCAACAACCAGATACCCATGCACTTGCCCGATCAGGAGCATACTAGTTTCATCACCGATCTGGGACTTTACTGCTACAAATTCATTCCATTTGGACTCAAGAATGCTGGGGCAACTTACCAACGGCTAGTTAATCGAATGTTCACTAGCCAGATCGGAAAAACCATGGAAGTATATGTGGACGACATGCTTGTGAAGTCGCGATTCTCCACTGATCATATCAAAGACCTAGAATCGATGTTCAACATCCTCCGAGAGTATAGAATGGAATCAACCCGTTGAAATGTCATTTTGGGGTCGCGTCTTGAAAATTCCTTGGATTTATCGTCAATGCCCGAGGAATCGAAGTCAATCCCGAGAAGATCCGGGCAATCAAAAATCTTGAGACTCGAAGAACTATAAAGAAGGTTTAGAGCCTCAACGGGAAAGTAGGAGCACTGAGCAGGTTCATCTCAAAATCCACAGACAAATGTATACATTTCTTCGATCTAATCAGAAAAGGGAAACAGAACCTTGAATGGACTGCGAAATGTGAAGCGGCGTTCCGAGCACTGGTTCAACACCTCTCCACACCACCCATCTGTCAAAGCCTATTGATCATGAGAGATTGTACATCTACTTGACGGTGTCAGAAAACGCAATCTGTGCTACCTTAATTTGGGAGGAAGACCGGATACAGTGGCCAGTATATTACATTAGCAAGCGACTGACCGGAGTAGAGAGAAATTATCCGAAGCTGGAAAAGTTAGCTTATTGTCTTGTCATTGCTTCAAGGAAGCTCCGCCCGTATTTCCAGGCTCATCCTATCACCGTCTACACCAACCAGCCGTTAAAATAGGTCCTTACGCTGCCTGAGACGTCTGGTGGGTTACTCAAGTGGAATATTGAACTGAGTCAGTTCGACATCACTTACACACCAAGGCAAGCCATTCAGGGACAAGTCCTAGTAGATTTCATAGCTGAATTCACTATCCCAAAGGACTTGCCCGAAGCCAGTGAATCTCCAAAATATGCTTGGAAGCTACATACTGATGGTACATCAAATGACCGCTGCTCAGGCGCCGGAGTTGTAGTTGAGACTCCTGAAGGACAATCCATATGCTACGCCTTAAAGTTTGATTTCCGTGCGACTAACAACGAGGCCGAATATGAAGCCCAGCTTGCCAAATTGAGACATGCCAGAGATTTAAGTATTATTGCTGTGGAGATTTACTATGATTCACAATTGGTCATGTGTCAAGTTCGGCGGGAGTATCAGGAAAAATACCGAAGACTGGCTGCTTATCTTGCTCTGGTTCAGGAAATATTGGATCAATTCGATAATTATGTCATTTATTGCATTCCCCGAGAACGCAATCAAAAGGCCGATTCCCTAGCAAAGTTAGCCAGTACAAGTGAGGCATAGCAAATGGGAATCGTTCCCGTAGAGACATTATCTTCCCCTAGCATCGAGCAGATGGAAATAGACTGGGTATTTGAAGTCATTCCTGATAAGGAGTCATGGATGACTCCGTTCAGAAACTATCTCGAGAATGGGACCCTGTCGGAGCGTAGGAATGAAAAAAGACAAGTTCTTTGAAAGGCTTCGCGGTTCACTATTCAAAATAGAGTCATGTATAGAAAAGGGTACTCTGTTCCTTTACTCCGGTGTATCGCCCACGATGAAATCAAATGAGTATTGCATGATGTACACGAAGGAGAATGTGGTGATCACACCGGGGGGCAAGTTCTTGCCAAGAAAGTGCTCCGATATGGATATTATTGGCCGACTGTAAATCGCGATGCATCAGATTACGCCAGAAAATGTGATAGATGTCAAAAACACGCTCGGATTCCAACAGCCCCGCCTACCGAAATAACTCAGATGATCAGTCCATGGCCGTTCGCAGTATGGGGCACCGACATTATCGGTTCTCTGCCTCTAGCTAAAGGTGGTGCGAAGTACGCCATCGTTGCGGTTGATTACTTCACCAAATGGGCTGAAGCTGCGCCCCTTGCTACTATCACAATGAAGAAAGTGATTAAATTTGTTGTACGCAACATTATTTGTCGATTTGGCCTCCCACATACCATCATCACTGATAATGGAGCACAATTCGACAGTGTTGAATTTAAGAATTTCTGTCAACAATTCCACATCCAGATGAAGTTCTTTGCAGTTGCGCACCCTCAAGCAAATGGACAGGTTGAAGCTGTTAATAAAGTTATAAAGTCCATTCTAAAGAAACGACTGGAAAAGGCCGGAGGCAAATGGGTCGATGAACTTCCTATGGCTTTATGGGCTTATCGGACAACCCACAAATCCGCGACCGGCCACACTCCATTCTCTCTTTCCTACGACTCAGAAGTCGTTATTCCAGTCGAGATGGAAGTACCTTCTCATCGTGTGACATATTATGATCTGAAGACAAATGCTATATTACTTGTTGAATCCTTTGACTTATTGGATGAGAAGCGTGAAGAGGCTGATTTGAGGGCAGCCGCATACCGAAGTCGAGTCGCTCAATTATACAATGCCAAGGTCCGACCCCGAACCTTCGAACTCGGCGATCTCATCCTTAAGATAATTTACCCCGTTCCTTCACATATGAAGCCAATGTGGGAAGGGCCGTATGTCATTAAATGAATGCTCGAAGACGGCTCATTCAAATTATCGACCGTTGATGGTCTTAATCTGCCGAGAGCATGGAACAGTGAGAGTCTTCGTCGCTACTACGCATAACAGGCTTTGTTTATTCATTCAGTCTGCTTTTCGTTTGCAATTTGTTTATGCATTTCAAAATTTGAATTTGTAATAAGGCAATTGACTTTGCCGTATTTTCTTGTTTCAGCAATAAAATGCAATCTCTTCGAGCCAGAGTAGTGATTTTTAAAATGCGTCATACGACCATCACAATGCACTGAGAGCTAAGTTCCACCCTACGGTGGGATTTATTCAAATAGGGAGTGACTATGATACGACCGGTCACTCGCTAAGTGAAACCCGAGCTCGGGGGCAAGTCATCACACTGAAGCTAAAAAAGGATTGATACACGACACTCCTCTAACTAACTCCAGATTCCCAGAGTGCGAATTGGAGTATAAACTTGCAAATGCGGGCTCGAAGAGGGTGGATCCGTCCACCTAACGACTTTGCTCGTGTTTAAACCAAGTTCGAGGAGGATGGACCCGTCCATCTAACGACCTCACTTGTTAACTCAGGGTGGATGTGCTCTGACCATCCACGATCCTGATACACCTGTCATTCCTGGAGTGCGAATGATCTGAAACTCATAACAGATGTGATTGATCGTCTATTAACTTACTCCAGATTCTCAGAGTGTGAACTGGAGTATAAACATCAACTAACTATAAGTCCCCAAAGCGTGGATTGGAGTACAAACATCGACTAACTCTAAATCCCCAGAGTGCAGATTGGAGTTTAAACACAAACCGGGTGTGAATAGACCACCCGTAGGATAGCTCTGAGCCCCCGGAGTGCGGGCCGGAGTATAAATGCAAAATGGGTGTGACTGACCACACCTACGAATCAATCTAAGTCCCCGGAGTGCGGACGAAGTCCTAAATATCAAACGGGAATGACCGACCACCAGTGTGCGAGTACAATCCCCAAAGCATGGACACAATCACCAATGGATGAGCAGGTGTGATTCGACCACCCGAACTTGTCTTGTTTCAGCCTCGATTCAACAGAATTGGGCTTGATATATTAAAGGCGAAAATAATGGCCAACCGATCTTTTCAATTTGTACCCGAAGCTTGAGGCAGAACTTAAGTATCAGCCACTGATTGAGACAGTGCGGTATTGGAATTTGACTTAATGATTCGATCGTGACCCAAAGCCGTAACTCCAGAACTTAGCAACTGAACCTGGGTCCGATTCAAAGACTAAAACTCCACAAGTACATCGAATGGAAGTTCGAACGCTGAAATACTTAAGCGAAATAAATGCAAACTGTGCTAAAGACAAAATGGAATTCTATTTCAACTATTCTTTGGAAGAGAAGGACAAGTACAAGATTATTCCCAAAAAATCCTACTAGCAGGGGCCGAACTTGCATCTATACACGGCCTACAAAAAGCAAAAAGGAATTCTTATCTGTCTACCAAAAATGAGATGAAAAGACATGCCTATTCTTTCACTTTCTTCTTCTTCCCCCTCGCATTGACCCGTTGGAGCTACCACTTGGATGCCTCTTTGAGCCCTTACCTTTTGGCAGTTGATCTCCAGTCGGGGGCATTATGGTAACTTCCTCCTCCGAACTCACATGGATAGGAATGCTTCCTGAAGGTGGAGTCGGAGGGACATGATCAATGTTAGAAGACGGAGGGGGCACACTGGTGTCAACGACCGTGCCTCCAGAAGAAATCATTCGCAAAGGGGCTGGACCAGGTCCCGCCATTCCACCTCCAAAGCAACTGGCCCACGCAGCTGCTTCCATCTCGGCATTAATTTCAGCCATTATCTCCTCTTCATGGATTGTTTGGGCATCGCCGGGGATGCTAGCAGTTGGGCCCGAGGAGCTAATCACAGGTGTGCCTCCACCCATGACGAATGGCAGATCGGCAAAAGGGTCACTTTGATGACTGAGAAGTTCCTCCATCATCTGCTCATCAAAGGTAAGAGTGCTTCCCTGTGCTCCATCGGTCGGTGCAGTGGCAATTGTCGTGGTCGCTTATGTTATGATGGCCTCCTGCTCATGATGCGGCTCTTGGGTTGCAGGAGGCACGATAGGTATAGCTCCTATCACTGAATAGAGACAAAGAAAAAGAGTTAGTGATTACTTCAATCAACATTTCCGGCTTTAAATGAGCACAAGAAATGTTCAGAATACCTTCCTCGGATTGGCTCGCTGGTGGCGGAGCAGCTTCAGAAACATGCTCACGAGCCGGAGATAACTGTGGTTGACCAGGATTGTATGCAGAGGTAGGCTGAGGATCAACCGCAGACATAGGTACAGACAGGGTTGGCACAAGAGTTTCGGAACCCGCATCATGGTGCTCAACACCAGAACCTTCTCCAGCTTCCGAATGCTGAGTAGCGAGTTTCTCCTTTTCATATGTAATAGTGATGTCATGGAGAACCCTTCTCTCATCTTCACTCAGCACCCGATTCTCCAATTCAAATTCATCTACAGATTCGGCTTGATGCTTAGCTTTTTCATCTTCCACCAAGTGGCCCCAAGCATTATACAAGTGTGATGGATAGTTATCGAGCCATGTTAGGTTTCGGTGCTTCAAAACTTTAGCGTTGTATGCGATAAGAAGATCTTTGATGTCAGTCTCTTACCTGGCCTCCATCGCTTTTACTTCATTCTCAACCCTGGCCTTGATTTCCTGAACTTTGAGCGATGCTGCATCCCTTTCATTCCTAAACACCACAGCCTGTTCACACGCTTCTTGGGCAGCTTTGTTTGCATCGTCTTTCTCTTTGACGATTTCTGACAATTTGGCCTTAAGCTCCTCAAGCTCTTTAAGCGCCCCATCACGTTCGGCCATGACTGTGGTGGTATGATGCCCCATCTCCTCGACTAGGGCTAAGTGCATCCGCCTCATCTCTTCCATTCATCGGGTGGCCTCATCAGCCCTTGTGTTGGCCTCTGTCTCCGAGTTTCTCGCGAACTCGCTCTCATCATGTAACACCTGAATTATGCAGTCCTTTTGAGCGAGATCGGTTTCTAATTTCTCAATTGTTTTCGCTTGCTCAAAGGCCATCACTGATGCTTTGTCCGCGGTCTTCATCCACTCTCGATATTGGCTGTTAACATCATGGATGTAATTGTGCATAGTTTGTTCCACCTCAACTGGAATTCTATTTAAATGCGGAGGGAAGATGAAGTCATTAAAACAGATGTTTGGAAAGTCTTTTTTCAGTTGGGCGATTCAGATCACTCCCTCCCCTGTGGGCTCTGTAACAGTTTGCTCAATGATAGTAGGAGTTTCGGTTTCAGTCCTCCGGAGCTGTGAATTGGACCTTGGTACTTGAGTAGGTGGTGTTTGGCATGAAGGTTCCAAGGGTAGTTTACCATGACCAGAAGGTTCTATTGGGGCTCGAGGTGGCAGAGAACGTGACCGGGAGCAAAGCATATATTCTCTCTCTCTCTCCGTCCGTCTCCCTTTCATAATGCTCCTGGCTAGAATAACCGTGATCGCGATCTCTATCAACCTCCTTTCTATGGGACTCATAGTATGAACTAGACGACTGGCGTGTCGAGCGAAGGCTATCGAGCATGGATTCCCGCCTTGACATCGTATCTGTAAAATAAAAGGAGAAGCATAGTTAGTAATCTCTAGGAATGAATAGCTTATGATTGGAAATCGTGCAGTGTCGTGAAAATGTATGTATGCATGTGCAAAAGCCCTCGAACAACCGGTTGTGTTGGCCATACTCGTAGGAAGTGACACGCCTAAATCTAAAGCGCTTTGAAGCCTTTCCAATCCGTTGTCATGTTGAAGCGACACATTGTCCGGAATTGGAATGTCGACGAGTCCTTCGAAAGGATTCTCCATTTGTGCAAAAGGAGTTTCTGAAATTCTAACACCGGGGGTTGGCAGGGACATGACCATGGATTTCCATCTCGAAGACTTATGAAGCTTATGAGCAACTGCCTTGCCTTTCCTCCTTCCCTCTAAATGCCGAGAACTATCTACGGGCCCGGCTACGGGTTCGTCTTCGATGGGCGTATCTTCTTCATCGCCCTCCTCAGCAATTACAATCCCGGGCGCCCTACACTTCACTCGTCTCGCCGGGGCTGTCCTAAGCGGTCCCTCAAGTCTTATGCTCTGGTCTTGATCAATTAGCCCAACGGCCCTCAAATTTTCATCTGTTAGCACCGAGTCAATCTCTCTCATCTCCCCAGGCACCTCTTGAAGGATCTGCACTATTTCTTTAAATTGGGCACCTTCGGGTCATGGAATTGCGGCTGTAAAGGAAAGGAAATATTAGATTCAATGTCGGTTATAACTATCTCATAAGCGACTAGAGAAATTGAGACACTTACGTCTAACTAACCACCTTCTAGCAAATCCTGGCGGGCATCGAACGTAGAACCACTCTGTCTTGAAGTAGCTAAGCCTGGTCCAGGATCTAGTCACCACTTGGCAATTCCCGACTGCCTCTAGGAATGTGAATGAGGGGTTATCCCCCCAACTCTTGACATTGAACAAGAACCTGACTTCCTCCGGAGTCGGGGGTCGTAAGAGATGCTCCATAAAAACAATGAATAAGCTGTTCAGCAACGCATACCCATTTGGATGCAACTGTGATGGAGTGATCCCAAAGAAAGCTAACACTTCTCGAATATATTGGTTAAATGGAGGAAGTGTTCCAGCTGTGCATGAATGTCGATTAAAGGCTATGTATCCTTCTGGAGGAGTATGTGGCCTGTCGTTTGGCCCCGGTAATAGGACATCATCCGGCGATAGCCCATGCCTCAAACAAATCCTTCCCAACATATCTTCGGAGACGTTAGACGGTACCGAATCTTGTGGATTCCCAACAAAGGTTGCTTCTGGCAGCTCATCTGGAGCTGGAATTATGACTTCGGCGGCGATGGCCGGCATATCCAGATCTGTTCATAAGTGGTTCCTTCTATTCTATTCAGATTGCTCCAGATCTAAGAGGAACTACATTCATCATGAATTCCATACCCATGTTGCTGCGAACTTCTAGGTTCCATAGATAATCAACTCAGTAAAAACCATCATTAGATGATAATAAGCCCGTGTGTTCCCCAGTGTGAAGTGCATGAATGTGTAGTGCAGTGCAATGCTACATAATACTTAAGAAATTCTACAGAATTTGAGAAAATGTTCAAACGATAAGATCTCGAGATTCGACCGAAGTGACCGTCATCGCTGACCGTCACAACCGTGCCATTCAAGCTTCGAAGAACGATCCATGCAAAAGTTCGTTAAGTTTTTCAAGTTATAGTTCCATCAACGAGCTTCGAAGGGTAGTCAAATATGCAGTTTAACAGTTAAGTCCAGATATGCAAGGCTGAAGCTCGTCGGAGTCAGATTCGAATATGCACAAGATTTCGTATCCATAAAAGTTAAAACTTGGATCGTTCAACAAAAGCTCAACTTTATATCGATCATGAAAGATTGGGTTTCGTATCGATCCAAAACCCTCGACTTCGTATCGATCATCGACCTGGTCCTCGTATCGATCACCAGGTCTAGGACTTCGTATTCATCACACGGCCTAGTCTTCGTATCAATCGCTCCAGATCGATACGAACTCCTACTATTCTCAATCGATACGAATCTCACCCTTCCATTCAACATTTCCAAATCGATATGAACTTCTAGTGTTTCCAGATCGATACGAGCTACTTCCCAACATTGCAGCATTCCCTTTGTATCAATCATTAGGCCTTCTTCCCCAAGCTGCTTAAACGCCATTACTCCTTCCTCAACCTTGCTCCGACCCAACTCCGGTATCAACATCGTTGGAATCGGCCATGACTTTGGACGAGTTGGCATTAAAACTCAAGTCTCATCATTTTAGAGTGGAATTAATTGGTTAGTTACCTAATTTAAATAATTGTTTTGAAGGAATGAAGGGTTATTCAATTTAGGGACGAAGACAGTTCTTGTTTCTCGAGTGCTCTATCGATACAAAGGCAGAAAATAAAATGATAGCAAGTGAAATTTTTCTAAGTCCAAAAACCATTTATATTAGTTCGTACCCAAGGGAAAAAGACGCTTCGTATCCCAGTTGTTATATCGAGATAACTGGTTACCTTCATCAATATGAAAGCGGAACTTCATATCCATCAACGCAAGCGTATCCAACTGATTCATATCCATCCGTGCATCGATACGAAAGGAACAGTGAGATTGCACTAGAATCGCATGATTCCATCGATACGAAATGTTTATTTCGTATCCATCAGTGCAAATCCCATCGATACGAAAAATACAAAAAAGTCTCATTTGCACTACTCAACTCCATCGATACGAAGTGTCGGTTTCATATCCATCTGTTCAAAGAACATGAAAGCTTCATATCCATCGATACGAAGCATCCCAAAGAAACCATCATGTTCGTACCAATAGCTGTCGATACGAAGCGTGCATTCAAACATTTAAACTCGATCCAGGAGAGGATCGATGGGAAGAGAAACTCCAAAACAATCATCAAGCGTTGTTTCAATTCGAATTTCACATCAATTCAGGAGAGGATCGATATGGAATTTGATACGAGAAAACTGAAAACGACTCGTGAACATGCGAACGTTAACGGGAGTCAGGTTAACATACGTACATGTATGACGGAGTAACATCCAATTTTCAAAACTCACAAGGAGTTAAATGCTCACCTGATGGCGATTACAACAAATAACAGATTGCTATCCTTCAATACTCGGTTACAACTATGCACAATACAACAATTGGCAGTCAGCAATTCGTTATTTACCTTACTGGTGGTCAATCAGAGGTTGCATCTTTCGACGAAAAGACAACAACCGGTCAACAAGTTAGACAGAACCTTTCAGAATGAAGATTGCAGCTTTTCAAAGCACGTCATGTCCTTACAAGACGTACTTTGGGGGGAAAATGTTATCCTGCCTTTTGGCAAGGCCGTGATATCAAGGAATTTGCCGGAAACTGAAGAAGGTCCATTCTGGAGATCGATTATACATAGGTCTACTATGGATACTAATAAATTTTTCCCAAGTCCGGATCAAGCTACAATTGATATGACACAACAAGCAAAGCTATGAAAGCCAACATTTCAAATTTCAAGTCGATCGGAGTTCGTATGCTCAAGTTATGGATCGATCAAATTCTATGAAAAGCACATTTTGTTCGTATCCATCTATTTCGCATCGATCCATTTCATATCCATCGGTCCATAAGCCTCAATTCGTATCCATCAAATATCACTACCTCTTCGTATCCACCAGCAATGACACGTTAGTCCAATTCGAATCGATCCACTACTTAGAATGTTTCGTATCGATCAGCTACAGATCGATACGAAGTTGGCATCCTCTATCGATATGAAACGGGCCAAGAACTATCGGTACGAAACAGCTGCATGTAATCGATACGAAGCAATCTCTATACCATCGATACAAAGTGGAGCACAGAGCATTGATACAAACTGGCCTTCCAACCATCGATACGAAGTGACTCCAGGAATCGATAGAAAGAGCATTTCCTAGGAGCGATATGAACAAAGCACGATTCAAATGGAAGAAACAGTTACTCGGCATGGAAAGTGGACCGATCCTAGAATCTAGCACCACGTCACTCCTTATTGATATGAGCCAGCATGGATATGTATCCATCGATACGAACAGAAGTGATGCGAACTCGGCATCCTTCAACAAATTCAAACTTGCATCGATCATAGCTCGAGATCTACAAGTCCAAATGCTACCAAATTTTCACAGAAGCTTGTGTGCAACCTCAGAAATATTCATGATTGATCTCGACTCAATTGGGCTAAATCTTGATCGATACGAATTTCATTCGTATTGATCATGGATCGAGTCCAAACAACCGGGGATCGATCACGTGGGCCCACCCACGTGAGAGAAGGGGTCTTCCGAGATCCGGGTGAGATATTTACTGCCTACGCATATAAATAGCAGCCCAAGACCTACTGAAAATGGACCTTTTGGCTCTTCTACGTCCAGACTCTGCTGAAATTACTATTGTACTCGAATTTTACTGTTGTAACTCTTTGTAACCAGCAAGCAAAAATCAATAAAAGTCAACCAGTTCATAGTGGACGTAGGTCATACGTCGAACCACTCTAAATCTGTCTGTTTCTGTGTGTTTTTCCTGTTTATCGATTGGTGTGTTTGTTAGATCTTCCTTATTTTTCATTTATATTCTTCATTTTATCTCTTCAAACACATCTGAAGAGTGTTGTGCCCAATTTTGGTACAAACAAGATCAACTAAGATTCCTTCCTTTGACGCAACGTGTCCAAGGAACCTTACCTTTTCTTCCCAAAAGTGGAACTTTGAGAACTTAGCCTTGAGAACATGCCTTCTCAATATTTCTAGTACAATCTCTAAATGCCTTTCGTGTTCTTCTTCAGTCTTTGAATATATAATAATATCATCAATAAAACCAACGTGAATTTGTGCAGCATATCTCTGAATACTCTATTCATAAGGTCCACAAAATAAGCAGGTGCATTGGTTAGCCCAAAAGGCATAACCAACCACTCGTAGAAATCATTTGGTCCTCTGAATGCAGTTAGAGGAATGCAATCTTCTGCTATCCTTAATTGATGGAATTCTGTAGCTAGGTCCATTTAAAGAATAATCAGGCACCATAAAGTCGATCAAACAAGTCATCAATACGGGGTAGAGGATACTTCTTCTTAATCGTTTGCTTATTTAGATCTCAATAGTCTACATAGTCTTAGGGAGCCATCTGACCTGCAATAGAAACTACTGCTGAGCTCCAATTTGAGCGGCTTGGTCTAACTATTTCTTTCTTTAACAATCCATCCATTTGACTCCATAATTCATTTAGTTCCTTAGGGGGCATTCTTCGAGAAGAATGAATAACAAACCTTGCATCGAAAATCAAGTCGATTCGAAACTCAATTTCTCTATGTCGGGTTAAACTTTTAACTTCCTAAAAAACATCCGAAAATTCCTTAACAATTGGTATTTCTTCCAAAAGTATTTGAAACGAATTTAGGGCATACATAAAACTATCCATTACCCGACTTGATTCTTCACATGTTATTTTAAAAGGTTCGGTTCTTTTATTTTCCAAATGCACCTTCCTTTGGACACAATCAAGAACAACCTTATATTCAGATAACTAATCCCTACCGAGTATAATCTCAAATCCAATAAAATTGATGACTATTAGGTCACATGAAATTTTTTAGGATTGGTAGGCAACTTATACTTTTTCACAAACTATACCGAGATTAGTTTTACCACTTATGGGGTTAGAGACGTAGATAGGGGTATCTAATATCTTTGTCATAAGTTTCAATTTTATCAACTAATTCTTTAGAAATAAAACTATGGGTAGCTCCTATATCAAATAATACTCTAACTAGATTTTCATTAATGTAGATATTACCTTCTAGAACTCTCCTGCCCTTCACATCAATTGAAGTTGAGGATTCATCTTTAATGGAAAAAATTCCAACTTGTTCTCCTTTATTTATCAGTGGGCAATCCTTCTTCTGGTGCCCTAGTTTGTGACAATTGAAGCAATTCCTACCCCAAGCCTTAGGATTCTTATAGGTGGTAGCAAAATAACCCTTCTGTTGGCAATTATAACAAGTAATATCCTTTAAATTGTTTTCTTACGAACCTCCTTCTAGCTTGCCTTGCCACGGCTTCTTTCCAAAATGGTTGAGCTTCCTCTTCTTCCAGTTATAATGCTGCTTTGATTTATAGATGGATTCTTTTTGTCTAGAGTTTCATATCAAAAACCCATGTCTACCAAATCTACAAAGGTTCCCTATACATGCCCAGTCATCTTGTCCTAATATTGTCCCTTCATCCCAGCGATAAACATTTCATTTTTCTTTAAAGGAGGTCTATCAGACCTGGGCCAAAAACGAGACAATTCACTGAACTTATTGGAATATTCTTCTACAGACATCTCTCCTTGCTTTAAATCTATAAAACTCCGATAAAGGCGGTATTTTCCTACAGCTGGCATATATTATTCTTTCAAGAATTCCTTGAACCATTCCCATGAGAAATCATCTTCTGAATCATTTATAGTTATGGAATGCCACCATGCTAGAGCCTCTACTTGTAACTGCCATGAAGTTAAAAACCTTTTTTGCTCATTTTCGATATTCAATCCCTTAAAAATTCTTTTATAAGTGCAGATGCAAGCCTGAACTTTAATAATGGACTCCACTCCTTTAAATGGTTTACAACCCAAACTGGTGTAATCTTTGCATAGAGTAGCAAAGTTAATTTGAGACTGCCTAGGGATTACCACTTCCTCGATTACTATAGCATTTGCTCGACCGTTGGTGGCCATAGTGTTGCTACCTCCCCTTCATCCTCTTCTATTACTCATCTCCTACTATTTGAATATATTAAGGAAACATCTTTAGAATCATAGACGAAATTATCTTAGGGAATGTGTATAAGCTCTAATATACTTATTCGGATAAAATTTCAAATATGCACTCTCTCTGACTAAACTCATTCTAGGGTATTACTAACCATATCTCTAATGAGTTGACCCCATCTAGGCTTAGGTATTCGCTTAACCATAAGCTATGATACAAAATGTGACATTCCACTTCCTCGACGCTTAGAAATAGACACTAATACATCCTCGATATTCACGTGCCGTAAATCCAAGTGCCAGAGAGGCAGATTATCATGGGGTAAAAGAAAATAAAGATATAAGACAAAACAAAATAGAATATCTCATCATATTCAACATTTAATTATATATATGAGTAGTACATGCAATTACTTCAAATTGCTCCATCAGAGTTCTAGTAATTACTAATCCAACTAGGATAGTTATAATTGTCTATCCTCACAAGTGCTGGTAGAACATAATAAAATACAGAGGAATTAGAAATAGATAACTATCTATATAGGACCCTTCAGCTTCATGCTCTATCCAAGTGTTCTGAGCTTCTCCCAAAATGTTCCATCCTACCTAGCTACTTGGCTGCCTAGAAAAAATAGGGTACCTAGAGTTTAAGGGAAAAAGAAAATAAACTCCGGGTCGGTTACGGGACTAGCATGAGAAACTCAAAATAAGGATATTTGAAAACAAAGGGTATCTCATAAGACCACGCCGCACATAAACACGGAATGAGTTTTTACCTTATGATAACCAAAATCTTTACTACGCAAAATCTGGTAATATTATTTTTAATGACCTACTTTTGAAAACACTTTTCAAGTAAATATACATAATCTTAGCTAAAATTGTTACATTATTAAATTCCAGCATACTAGGCTCTACAATCAAGTTCGAAGGCACTTATTGGGGAATAGATTTCCATACAATGGCAGGTAAGGAACTACCTTCCGTACAATACATCTCTACAACTTTTGAAACCTCCGCACTAGGCAAGACCAGCCTACCCGTAGACCTATCTTGGCGGTGGATAGAACCAAATATGACATCACCCCGGTCGTAACCAACCTATCCAGAATCCCATAGTATACACAATATACTTGACATATATAGAGTAATCTAGAAAGGCGAAGCCCATACCCAAATGGTTGCGAACCACATAGCCTTACGACATGCCCTGTTTAAGCCATTTCCGGTTGATCAGGCTTGAGGTAACAATTACCTTTCACACAGTACATTCCACATTGAATGCCATATTGCCAATTCCATCGCAAACCATTGATTTCTATAAATGTACAACCTCTGAGCTTGTACGTCTTAGAGAAGGGTGTTAAGTATAAGAGAGTTACTTCCTACACCATCAAACAGATGTACGTTCCTAAAAATCAACGTACGTGTATGTTGGAAATTCAATGTCAGATATTCATCAATACAACTTTTCCAGGACCGAAGAAACTCTCCTATCACATCCTGTCAGAAATTATCCCTAGAATTAGTAGCGAGCATCCTTTGCATCAAAGATCAAATTAAGATATTACTGCCACATATATATGATATGGGAAATTTACCCCAAGGTTCAGTGACAAGCAGCTCTTCATTCTATTTGTTACCATTCCATGTCTTTGCTTGGAATATGTAAATTAGTTTGAATTGGTTTTCGGATAAGAATCACTTAAATCTGACCTCGGTTCCTTCGAATCAATCATCTACAAAAAGATGTTAGGTAAATAGGTGCTTACCATTTGATTAATTACTTTATTTTTATCAAAAATATCTTCTAGAGATATATATCTTTAAAATATTTCTTTCTAGTATATACGGAATCATTAAACCTCTCTTTAACTTTGGAAATATCAAATCATTTTCATACAGCATATTGAAAAATATTATTGAGTAAAAAAGGGTCGATAGAAATTACACTAATTCTACTCAACATTAATTTCCATATTTAACCTTTACTATCCGTCGAATAATGGTGAAATCACCTTTTAAATTCACATGGATAGTACAGGTTCCCTCCTCGGGATTTAATACTAAGTATAAGAAGATTATTTTTAAACAATCCAAGTTGTATTAAATTTGAAAAATTGTATCTTTTATACTTGTCTCGTTTTCGACATTTTGACCTTATTTATTCCTCGTCCAGGGAAAAGACTAGGTGAGCCATGGCACTGGTTGCTCTTGAACATCTCCTTAGTTTAAGCACCGCATGTTCAGATGCCACGAATAGAAAAATCTAGCTTACTCATCGGCTTTTAGAGGCAAGATTAAATCACTTGATTTTAACAGTTTTTCTTTAAATCATTTATTTATACTTTTTAAATAAATTATAAAATCTTCAAATCATATTTAAATTATTTAATTATTTATTTAAACATATTTATAAAATATTTGGGAAGAATACTTAAGTTTAAAGCCATATTTTAAAAGTTATTAAAAGTGTTGCAATAAGTGTTGTGAACCGTGCTTTTAAGGTTATTTGATCAAAACGACTTTTCGATCATTTAGAAATCCATTTTTATAACTCAAATCTCTTTTAGAACTATTTAAAATATTTAAAGAATTTTTATTCCAAATTTTTAAAGAATTAAAAATATCATTTATAAAAATTTGTCGCTTCAGTTTCCGAACTGCCAAATGGCGACCATTTTTAAAACTTGATTTGCTCATATTTCAAAATCTATTAATTGAAATCTCGATCTTTATCTTTTATTTTAAAACTATGATTATAAGAGTTCAAAAAATTCTTATTCCATAGAATTATGACTTCGAATCCATCGTATAAATGGATTTAAACTTTTACGGCGTGAAATCGCAAAATGCCATTACGTGACGCGCCTATTTTTGACTCAATTTTCATAACTTGTCAAAACTTCACCAAATTGGATTATAGTGTTTGTAAAACATTTATAAATCATTTTAAAGAGGTTTAACAATCTCATATGCCATTTCATTTACTAAAGGGAAGTGATTTCCTTTGTGAAATTCGACGTGTATTAAATGTGAATCATTTCAACATCAAAATAAACATATAATCAACATCCAAACTTGATGATCAAATATAGTAAACAACCGTAGCAATCATATCACATCTCATTTTATTTATAGTTATAGAGTTTTTCACTTGTTTTTCGATCCGACTAACTTTAAAATGGTTATAGCTCCGCTACGATCACATTGGAGCCTATGGAATCGAGCATTAAACCTTTGGGAAGGCTTAGCCTATGCTTGCTAAAGGAGGTGGGCTCGACCTTGGGTGGAAGTGGTGGTGGAGGTGGTGTGGTCGTGGGTTTAGTGGTGAGAAAGAAGTTGATTTGTTTTTGTTTTGATAATATTTACTTACTGTATAATTTTAATTTCATTCTGCCATAATTTTTGACATAACTTTCTTTAGGCTAGAAGCCATTAATGTAGAGAAGAAGAGGATGGATATCTTTTGAATTTTATGAAGAAATGAAGTGAAGAGAGGTGGGTGTTATTTGTAGGCAAAAGTGAGGGGGAATATCATGATATTTCTATACAAATACATCACCGTTTGCTCATCACCACACTCCCCTCATACTTTATCATGCTAGACCAAAACCCCTTCCCCCTCCCGAATGTGTGTGTACTCGTGTGCTTGTACTTATTGTGTAAGAGTTTGACTTTGGTTTGCTTAAGTATTAAGTTTTTTAGGAAAATATCATGATATTTTGTAATGTATATATATTTAAATGTATAAGCATATTTGTGTGTCTATATGTGTTCATGTATATGTGCATATGTATATCTCAAATGATTCAAAACATTGCACAACTTTCTATGTTGAATCATTATAGATTCCGATTTCGGTTTCTGGTCATATTTTTACTTCTTATTTAATATATATATTGACATATATATATATTTGTAAAAAAGTTTAATAATAATATTTTTATCATTATATAATAATTAAAAAGGCTATTTAATAATTAAAATAACTATTAAATCATTTAAACTCAATTTAAATTAAAAAATAATCTATTCCAAAAAAGTGATATCATCGATGATGTCATAAAGAGATTTATTTTCATAAATAAAATAAATTTTTTTATTACATATTCTTACTCATATGTATAAATGAGTGTATGTATCTTGCTCCTTGCACGATGATAGATGGTCTAAGAGCTGTTTATTGATAAAACGGTTTTCGATCATTCTATCGATATATCTTCCTAAGTATATATTTTTGTAAATATTAATTCAAAATAAGATTACCAATAATATTTATTGTTCAAAATATTATTATTTATGTTAAAAAACTTACATTTGTATATTTGAAAAGTGATGAATTTGCGGGTCGTTACATATATGGTTGTAACATTCTCTACATCGAAACCCAAAAATAAATGCCGATGATGCTGCAGTCATCATGAGAATCATTTTCAAGTGATATAGTGAGTTCAATGTTTATTTTGCACAACATTAAGTAAACATAGCAGCTAAATAAATTTTCATTACATCAAATTGTTTTACATGATTCATCACATCACCATGATCCCTTCTTGTCCACACAAGGGATAAATATAATAAGAAATAAGAGTAGCGCCGTATTCGACATATGAAGGTGCCAACTAATCATAAAATCAGCTATAATCCCTCGTTTTACATAGTGAAAATTAAAAAATAACTTTTATTTGCTACATAAACCTCTTGCTTCGTCTTCAAAATCATTATTCATTCTTCCAAAAGAAACCTGTCTGATTCATAAATTCGGCTAGTCGAATGAGTACTCATGAGTTTATAGGAAATAATAAAAACACAGGTTAGACATAAAATATGGTATGAGTAAAATTTTACCCTAAGGAATCGTAGTGAGACCACGCTGATATGGCATGGAATAGGTTTCCCCACACTTTCTCATCATAACGATTACATCATAACATGTAAACAAACATTACAACAAAAGAAACCATGTGCATTACATTCAATCTATAAGTGTACCTTACACTTTTCATCCGATTATGAATCATGTTACACTGATTCTTTCAATTCAAATTAAGTATACCCTACACTTAATATACAATCATGAACCAAGTCATTCAATCATTCGCCATCCATACAAACATCACATAATCTCTTGTTTTAGTGTTCATCCTTTAAGTTATCATTTACTTTCTCTAGTGATTACCTCACTAGGTCTATCTATCACTAATTTATCTTTTCTCAAATAACGTCATTAAATGAAATGGTCGCTCAGTCCACCATGGAAGCCACCATGATTCTCCTAAGAGGTTGAATGTAAGCATCCTAAATACATTATAGCAAGCATCCTTACGGAGCATTAATAGCCCCTCTTGGTCCCGAACCGCTATCATTCACATTGCTAATTTATTTTATTTATAACACCACCATGTTGTTTTAAGACCATGCTATGGCATTCTTCCATAACTACCATTTAGAGTTTAATTCTTTTTGGATTGGACCTTATTGTAGCATTCTACCATATACCATTAGACTTCAGACTTAATAGTCAAGGTCCCTGCCATCCAATACTATATAAGTTGCTATATCTTTACAACCATGATTCAACCCTCATCTTCCATTAATTAGTTGTGTACCCTACACATTCTTCTGATAATACATCTTCATCTTTGATTTAAATGATACCCTATTATTTATTTGACTCTTTAAGCTTTCTTCTATTTCAAAAATAAGTTAACACAATTTTAACTTATAAAATCCTTTTACTATTTCATCCCAACGAAATAGTTAATTAACCCTCTTAGAAACTGTCTTTCAAACTGCACTCATTTTACTTAAAAATAATAGCTTCCCCAACTATCGCAAATTGAACTTAGCTATCGGATATTGTCTATCCCATAGGCATCGCAAGTCAATCCTAGATATGCATATTGGTTATCCCATAGTCATCGCATATTGATTTTCCTATGCCATTGCCAGTTGACCCTCAACTTGCCATTACATGTTGATAGCATATTAGCTATCGTAATTTAAGCTCTGATGCGCTGCCATAGGTTGATAGCTCCCTAGCCATCGCACGCTGAGCCTAAGTGGCTATCACAAGTTGATATTCCATTAGCTATCGCACATTGAGCTCCAAATAGTTATTTCAAGTTAACTTCCATCAAGCTATTGCAAGTTGAGCTTCCACTCATCACATGTTGAGCTGCCTTCAAGCATTCGCAAGTTAAAGAATGTATAACTATCGCAGGTTGATAACTGTTGTGATTTGAGCTTATGATCTATCGCATATTGGCTTCCAGTAGCTATCAAAAGTTGACAGCCAATTGGCCATCGCAAGTTGATAGCTTAAGTAGTCATCACAAGTTGAAATGGCACATTCGTAAATAACTTGAAAACTATTTTGTTACTTTATTAAGTAGTTACTTTACACCAAATCCCATTTGGTACCATATTCTCATTGGCTAATCTATTCCTTACAGTTATCTTTTCAGAGTTGGCTAATTACATGTTCCATTTATTAATTAATCAACTTTTATCAGTTATCTTTAATTAATTAATTCTTCCTTTAGCTAAATAATTTGTATAAAATTGAAATTTGATGGGAAAAATCCAAAAAATTCACTAAAAGTCTAATTTCCTATATGTTACCTCATATCAAATCTTAGGTCAAAATTATTATTTTTAATTTTCTCGATTCTCAACATAGAAAATTCATAATTATACCAAGTAAATTTCATAAATCATGATATTTAAAACCCATCATGGTTTTATCAGTACAAAAATCATATTAAATTTTCAAAACGTATAAATCTAGTTAGATCATGTTTTGCCCATAAACATGAACATATTAACTTTACTTATCTTTCTAAACATAATCAAAACCATGTTTAATAATTCAAACAAGTTAATCATCAATAAAACATTCATTTAAAATCAATTCCAAACCTAAATGGTTTGGAAGGGTTTTAGAGATAATTTTACACATATTTATTAAAACCATCTTCTTCCTTTTTTAAGTTGAAAGCTTGAATTCTTCTAGCTTTTATTTTCTCTTCTCTTGGCTTCAAAATGGTGGCCGGCCTTGCTTTGGGGATTTATTTTTGTAAATGAAAATGGTATGGAATGAGGAAGTAGGCTAAGGAAAATAGGTTAGTGATTTTGGCTTGGGCTAATATACCTTCTAGCCTATCTCACCAATGCGTCTCCTCTAACACAAATCCTTCCCACACTAAAACTTGATTTATTTATCTTCATTAATAAGGCCAACTTTAATCAACCTAATTACCCTTAGTCCATTCAACTAACTTTTTATAGTTTACTACACTTAATTAACTAAGTCTCCCTTAGGCAATTCTTACAATTAAATTAATTTATTTACCCTTTTAATATTTCCTTCTTATTATCAAATTAATTTAAATCCTCATATTATTGCACTCTAGAATATGGAGTGCTACAATTTCCCCTCCTTGAAAAATTTTCTCCTTCAAAGTGTAAAGTCTCATCATATAAGTATACATAAGCATAAAAGATTACAACTAGTACCTTACTACGGTAAACCATCAACCATCAAAAAATGTATTAATGCAACTACTAACACATAATCATAATATGAATTCGCTAGTACCCTACTAGTACATACAATAGACAAACAAAGCACCCTGCTATGTAGATGAATGTTTAAAATGAATCAGGATAGATGTTCATAATTCTATCCTCTACCTCTTAGGTACAATCTTCTTTGTCGTTACTTCATCGGACACGAACAAGTCCGATAACTTTATTCCTTAACTCCTTCGTATCACGACCTACTATGCTCCTTGATAATCTCATATATGTCAAATCTGGCTCCACAGATAAGTCCTCCATCGACCTAGATTCCAGTACTAAACTTGGATCGTGCACACATATCCTTAAATGCAATATATGGAAAACATTAGGCACACTCGTTGAACTACTCGGTAACTTGACTTGGAAAGAGAGTTTACCAATCCTCTCAATCACTAGGAATGTTCCTACATATCTAGGTACCAATTTCCTTGCCTTCCTAAAGCACATGACTCCTCGCATTAGAGAAACCTTCACGAACATATAGTCGCCTACTGCAAACTCGACCTTCTTCCTCCTCTTATCAACATAACTATTCTGCCTTGATTGCACTGCCTTCATTCAAGCACAAATAAGTTCTACTTTCTTAGTAGCATCACTTACCAAATTGGACCCCAACACAAGTCTATCTCCTGTGTCTAACCAACAAAGTAGTGACCTACATGGTCTACCATACAGTGCCTTGAATGATACCACCCCAAAACTTGATTGGTAACTGTTATTGTAGGAAAACTCTACCAGATGGAAATGATCTTCCCATGATCCTCCAAAATAAAAAACACATGCCCTTAACTAATCATCGAGCACTCGGTTCACCCTCTCAATTTGACTATCATTTTATGGATGGTATTCCATACTTAAGTTCATCTTCGTACCCAATTTGTTATGCAAACTTCTCTAGAACTCACTGGTGAACAATGGATCTCTACCACTAACTACGCTACTCAAAATCCCATGTAGTCTAACCACATTCTTCACATATAGCTTCGCTAAGCTAACTATTGTTCTTGTCGACTTCACCAGGATAAATGGGCAGTCTTAGTTAATCTATCGACTATCACAAAAATACTATCATTTCGACCTAGCCAATTCATCGATAAAACCGATGGATACCCAGTCCCACTTCTAAGTTAGTACTTCTAAAGGATGAAGTAAACCACTCGGCTTTCGATGCTCGGCTTTTACTTGCTAATAGGTGAAGCACTTCTTCATGCATTCTCCTATGCCTCCCTTTATCCCTTTCCAAAAGAAGGCTCTCTTCATTTCACGATGCATCTTCGTACCTTCAAGATGAATAGTAAACTTAAATCGATGGCTTTCCTCCAAGACTTCTCCCCAAAGATCTCCTACATCGGTAGTACACAATCTTCCTTTCTTCCTAAGCCATCCTTTGAGTCTATCTCGAACCCTTTCGGATCCTCAACACCCACACCTATCTTAAATAGCCTAATCCTTTGGGTTATCAATAAGGTCCTCCTTTTACCTTATAATAATTTTATCCATTAGTGTTGGAAGTACCTCCAAACTTGCTAACATGCCTGGATCTTACTCGATCTCACATTCTTCCTGTACTGCACTTCACATAAGGCCAACGTCTCTAATACCTTCCATTCCTCGATCATGGCCAACACTCCATTCTACTACTTTCTACTTAAAGTATTGGAAACCTTGTTCCCTTTTCCTGGCATATATTCTACCCCGAGTCATATGGTACTAAGAATTCCAACCACCTATGTTGCCTCATATTCAACTTATTCTAAGAGAATAAATAATTAAGGGACTTATAGTCTGTATACAACTTGAACCGTTCTCTCAAAATATAATGTCTCTAGATCTTCATGCACAATCATTACCGCTGCCAATTCCAAATCATTGGTCGGATACCTAATCTCATGCGGCCTTAGTTTTCATAATGCATAAGCTACCACTTGCCCCCTTTGCATTAACACTACTCCCAAACCTATTCCACAAGCATTGGTGTATATTACAAACTTCTGATTTCCTTTAGGCATGATCAAGATAGGAAATGACCCTTTACATCTATTGGTCCGTACGAACTTCTCATTCTTCCTAGTCAATTTACTCAAAGGTGCTACTATATGCAAGAAATCCTTAATGAATCTGCGATAGTAGCCAGTCAAACCCAAGAAAATTCTCACCTCTGTGACCATCTCTGGTCTCTTCCAACCATTAATGGTTTCTATCTTTGATGGATCCATAGCCTGTTCACTATCTGAAACAACATGCCCAAGAAACTTAACCTCCTGTTTCCAAAAGTTGCATTCTTAAAACTTCGCCTTCAACTTGTGTTGTCTCAACATTTCCAACACTAATCTAAGGTGTACTTCAAGGTCTCTCTCATCCTTAGAATATACCAAGATATCATCAATGAAGACCGATACAAATCTCTCCAACTGATCATGAATGATTTGATTTATAAGATCAATGAAGAATGCATGGACATTGGTCAATCCAAATATAGCTACTCTTAGTTGATGAAACCCATCACCAAATTTAGCTATGAGAACACTCAAGCTCCACACGACTGATCGAACTAGTCGTCTATCCTAGGTAATGGATAACGACTCATCATGGTCAATTTGCCCAGCTTTCGTTAATCAATATGCATCCGTATAGGTCCATCAAACTTCTTTAGAATACCATAGACGCTCCTCATAGAGTACTACTCAGCATAATGAAACATTCATCCTCAAGTTACACTAACTACTTCTTCAATTCTTTCATCTCCTTGGGCGGCATTTTGTTAGGTGGTCTGCTAACAGGCTACACCCCCGGCATCAAGTCTATTCGAAACTCAATTTCCTCCTTGGTGGTAGTCCCTTTACAGGTTTAAAAACATCTACAAAATCCTGACTGCCCGTACTCCACTAATCTCATCATCATATTTCAAGGCAAATAACATCAAGTCTGACTTCTCCTTCATTATGTCAAATGCTATCGTAATTCTTTCTCCTCTCCTTGGATTCCTTAAGGCGATAATCCTATCTGCACAACATTAAAATCAACAGTTTTAGCTTCTACGTCATCCTAGCATAAATATCTCTCCTCTTGATAAAAAAAATCTGCTAGATCCATTGGTGGATCCCTCTCTAAAGCAACTTTTAAAACAGCCTCACTCCCAACTCCTGAAACTACTTCCATCAGAACTAAAGATGGTTCTGGCCTATGAACTGCAGTGGCTATCACATTGAATCTGGTGAAATAAATCTATAGGGTCTCTCCGGCCCTTTGCTTTATGCTCGAAAACATGATCACACTATTCGGTCGTGCAATATGATCTATGAACGTTTTCATGAATATATCTACTAATTCGATCCATGTGCTAATGGACCCATTTTACAATTGCATGAACCACATTGCTGCCAATCCATGAAACATAACGGGAAGCACTGCCCTATTACTTTGTCAAAAGCACCCAACATCTCCATATGTCGATATAACTCATCAAGTGAATAGTTCGATCTGACCTGCCATCATATGTATCTAGTACTGGTAGTTTGAAATCAGGTGGATTCCTTGCATACTAGATTTTCGGAGTGAATGTATTCCTAGTCACTTCCTCCAAGCTCCATTCCTAGGGTCCAATTCTTAGTACTCATCTCGTCATTTCTACACTCCTCTCGCCGTCATTCAATGGAAGTCTATGATCCATACCTTCATCCTTTCCCCATTCCTATGAGGAATTCCTGGTTCCAGCTCCTATTATTGTGCATTTGCATTTTGATCTTCGTTCTATTGCTTAACATCATTCCTTAGACGTGCTTTATTCTGTCCCAAGTCAACATCAATCATGTCCCCGCCTCCTTGACTTGGCATTAACTTGTAAAAGTAGGTCAGCACTGACTTATGAGGTCTCTAGGGGATTGACTCCAACTCCTTCAGTTCCATTTTTAGGTGCACTTGTTCCGCCTTCTGACCTTCGATTCTGGTTTCCATCAACTCTCGATGTTCTCTGCTATTCCATTCTATTAAAGAATTCGTTTAGCATTTCCGCTTGGCAACTTATCATCCTATCTTGCATTTTTGTCGTTATTCTCTCCATCTCTTCTCCAGTTACAAAGATGGATAAGGGATTCGATCTTGAGGACATTTCATGGATGCCCCTTTTCTTTTTGGCTTCCTCCAACCGTAGATCTTGAGTTAGGCCTCTTTATCTTCTTTAAATCACATTTCAATTCCTTAGATTTGGGTTCTCTTGATGAAAGAACCAAAATGTTTGACCAAAAATGGCACAAACACCCAATTTCTTATGAAATATGGAAATTAAAAAAGAAGAGAGAATAAAAGTGAGAAAAGAACATAATATTTTTATAGTGGTTTGAAAAATATCTGGCATATGCCTAGTTAGTCGATTTCTATTGATTATCCTTTATTTTTACAAAGCTGTTCTTACAACTTGGTTGCTTACAACTCGATAAGGATCCAACAGAGCGTAATTCGAAAGTGTAATCCACAACTCGCCAAAATTAGGAGTTCGAAAGGAAGAAGAAGTTAAATTCCATTTCCAAGTGACCTCTACTCCTATTTATAGAAGAAAATCCCCAAAATAAGCTCTTGAAAATGCTCCAATACGTTCTTCACGTTCACTACGTTGCTCTACAAAAATTTCCATGACTGACCCAACCTAAGAATTCATAACTCCTCATCGAGTTGTGAATTTTAGGTTGTCACCAAGTTGACTCGGGTTGAGCTCAGGTTTAACTTGTGTCAACTAGGGTTTCCCTTGATGTTTCCTTATCTCATATCTTGCCATCTCTTGCTTTACGTTTTTCTTTAATTTTCCTAGGTTCAGCTTGATCCTGACTCGGGTTGGACATAAAGCATGGATTTAAGTAATCATGTCTTCATTGTCAACTATCTTTTTTGATGAATCTCCCCTCTATTACCTTGTGATGCTTTTCAAGTGGTATGTTTCTATTTCAAGTTTTCTTGGCTTTTCATCAATTTTCTTGAGTTGCAATCCATGCTCAACTCGGGTCCGACTTGTGCACCAGACTTAAGAATGTTAGGTTGAGGTGTTTGATCCATCTTTTGCTATCTCCTTTAGCTTGCCTTTGCATGATGTTACCCAAGTTCCGGGGTCCATTTCTTTACTATTTCTTAGTCTAGTTTAATTGTTTGACCATCGAAGTCTATTCCGAGAATATGGGAAATTTGCCGATAAAACCCTTAGAGCGATTTTGCCTTAATACTTCCAACACTTCTTTCAAGTGCAAATTATACTCTAATTCACTTATAGAAAATACAAAAATATCATCGATGAATTGTTATATTAGGTGCATCGACAGCGCGATAGAAGGGGGAAATTAAAAAATTCCTTTATTAAATTGCACTAGATAATGATTACTAGTAAAGATGTTTAGTGTTTAATTTTAATTCAATTAATTTGGATTAAAACTATTATGTTTGTGCATTAAATTATCTTTATAAATGTTATATCTATTGTTGTTTTGTTTTCTTTAGTTTAATTTTTGTAATAATTTATGATGAGTTTAGATCCACAATGCAAACAAGGTTAGTATTATAAATATGGTAGATTAATCTAGGTGTGCATAAAGGAATAGATGTCATATGCAAATAAAACCATTAAGATCTATGGTGCTACATATGGTATAAAATGAAGGGATGAATGTCTATATACATATTTAAATTAGTTTTTTTCAGTCACTAACTAGTTTATTATAATATATTATATTCATTAGATTACATATATATTACTTTTTTTCCATTTTAAATATAAAATAATTTTGTTTAAATGAATTTCAAAGTAAATATTTCGTATAAATATTTTTTTATAATTTCAATTTTAAATACATATTTACCTTATTAATTAACTTTTTATTTATAAAAAATGTGATAAGGAAAGTGTTTTTTAAAACCAACGTGTGCATAAAGATATAAATATTTGTTTTAATTAAAGAAACATATATATATATACACACACACACATGTGTATTTTTAAATTCAAAAAAAAGTTCCATTTAAAGCTAAGAAAGTAAAGTTTGTTTTTTAACAAAATTGAATGTGTGTGTGTGTGTGTGTTTATTCCAAAAATTGGCACAAATACCTAGAAAAGTAAAGTAGAGAAATTAGTGAAGAAAGTAAATGAAAATGAGAAATAATAGGACACACAAACTTTATAGTAACTAATGGTTCCCAATGTCCACTTAACTTTGTTGCTGAATTAGTTGTTGTTTACGAAAGATATTCTTATAGATTGGTAATGATCCTCGAGGTTATAACAACTAAAGAGAAATTTGTAAACAATTGCAAAAGATCCTTCAAAACGTCACCCTCCCCCTTTATTTATAACTGAAGGCCATCGAAAATTCCTCCATCATGTTCATAGCCACATTCCTTATGTTCAGGAAGAGATGCCTGGGACATTGTGGCTATGTTATCCATTTTCAGGGATTGGTGCCGATCCATGGCTAGGGATCGGTACCGATCCATAAGACCACTCAATGGATCTTCTTCGTGGCGTTAGATGGATGCGAATTGCTTGTGGCTTCGCGTTTTCCACCTTGATTGCTTTGCTAGAAGCTTGTTTCTTGGTGGATTACTTGAATCGGCAGTGGAATGAAGTTCCTGGCTTTACGTACACAAGTTGCTTGATGGTAATTGACTGCGAACAATCCAATAAAGCTTGTAATAGGGTGTAATCATCATGGTTTGGAGATAGAAGGGGTGATGGGTGATATTGGTAAAGATATTGAGATTGGTACCGATCCTCGAATAGGGATCGGTACCGATCTCCGATTTCCTCTATTTATGGCTCTTGGACTTTGGTTCGTTGATGCATATAGCATTGGCTTTCACTTGGAAGCTAGTTGGTATTATTTTGGGTTTTTGATCTTAGTCATACTTGGCATTGTGTTTCGATAGTTATCACTCTGGGTTCTCTGGCTCAATAACTTCCAAGATTGACTAGTCAGATTCGTCCAAATACGGCCTGCTTAAAATGCTGAATAACACTTGGCCCCAAAAGTATACCTTGTTTCCAACATGATGTGCTTTGAATCAAGACAAGTTGGAATTCCTGCATCAAATTTCAATCAACACTTCAAATGGTTGTCGTTCTTTCTTCATACTATTTTGGTGAAGTGTAACGTCTTCGACCATTCGTTGCAATGGTCTACTTGGTTCATGCCTATTGACGGCTGGCATTATAAAAACTGGAGTACGCGCTAGTTGTTCATTAATCTAAATCCATGAGCTTTCAATAGACCTTTTTCTTGGATTCCACAGGTTTGAACTCGTTGTCTTGTGATTATGGTTATCAAGTGTTGTGCATGCACATGCACGCATATGTAGGTTGTCCATGATACTTCACTTAGGCTCCACTACAAGAAAAATGGTCTTTCGCAGCGTTTTAAAAACGCTGTGAAATCCTTTCGCAGCGTTATGAAGAACGCTCTCTAACGACAAGCTGTAATAGAGTCAAGACATATAACAGCGTTTTTCAAAGGCTGCAAAATCAGCAACATATTGCAGCGTTTTTGTTATTACAGCGTTTCTTAAAGGCTGCAAATCAGCAACATATTGCAGCGTTTTTGTTATTACAGCGTTTCTTAAAGGCTGCAAATCAGCAACATATTGCAGCGTTTTTGTTATTACAGCGTTTCAATATTGGCTGTAATATGTCCTTACCCATTGCTTCTTCTTTCGTTAGACAACATTTTCAAAAACGCTGTTACAGTTTTCCACAGCGTTTATAAAAGCTTATAAATAAACATTTAACAGCTCTAAAAAAACGCTGCATATGGATTTACATTTCACAGCGTTTTCCTTTTGCCTGAGATACTACAGCGTTTTTCCGATTCCACAGGGTTTTTAAAACGCTGTTAAATAGGAAAATTACCATGCACAAACTTTTACATTTACAAACATCCCACCAGCTATAAAATTTTATATCAAGAGATAAATATAATCTTTGTATGTTATATTAAACATAATTAAAGTTGCACTAACTCCATACTCAAAATAAACAATAATCGTATACAGCATTTAATACATAATGTTTGTAAGCAAATATGATAGTAACATTGTTTTACATAAATAGCATATTAAATTAAGCAAAATATGAGTTGTGAGAGTCCAAGCTAGTCCTCTTCAACAATTCACCCTCCACTAGCTAAGTCAGCCAAATTACATAAGCATGCTCACTTTGGAACTGCGAAGATGTAAGAAAAAACATGTTAATAGGTCATTCTTGCAAGAAAAAACAAAAATGCATATGGTCATTTTTTAATATGTGGTCTGACAAACAAAGGTGACTGACAAACAAAAGCATGAATTCGTTCATTCAAGGCATATAATAAGTACTGATGTATTAACTAAAAATAAAAATGTATGACCCATATATCAACATTGCATAAACGAAAATCATCATCAAAACATGAAAGGAAATATATAAAATAGAAGGCGAAGGCAGGGATTTTCGAAATTCACAGGGAAAGGTGCAGAACAAATTCAAGTGACAGGGGAAAATTTTGTTTCTAAACTCAGTGCACTGTTACATTTCAATATCACCTCACCGACCTTTGCCAATTCTTGCAATCACTTCTACGAATCACTTCTGGGCACAACAGCCACACAACAGTCACTGGCCACTCACCACATTCATTACAACTCCATTCATCACCTGTTTACAAAACTGGTACATCCCTTCAAACCATCCCCAAACCTCCTTTCCTACTACCTATGCACACCCAGTGCATATCACTCATGTGCACTACATTATACATTACCATCACCTGCACATTCACACAGCAAATCCATACTTCACATTGCAATCACCCAATCCACTTCATCAACAAACAAGTATACCATACCATATCTCTGGCCACCGGTGCTACTGTCATCTCAATTACTCATACTTCAGCCTTCTACAATATTTCATGTCACACCTTCATACCACCAGAGAACTTCAACACCACAGATAACCGAACACGTCATCTTACTCTTACAACATTTCAATTGACATCAAACACTGCCACCCAGACATTTTCAAACCACCACAAACATCAACTCCATTGTTCACTACTGTTAACTCTCTTGCTGTCAACAAAAAATACAAACAGTACATTACATACCTTCAAATCCACCAACTATCCACTGCATTTCCATATCCACTTCAACATACACCAGTGCTCATCGACATCATCCATCCACCTTGCTGCCACATCCACCCCCTTTCTGCCTTTCAATCAACTCCTGCACTCAAACATCACTTCCTACGACAATCCACTGAACATCAAACTATGCACATATCCCACTGGTACACTCCTTCAATTCAAGCCCATTTCTGCCTGATCACCGTCAACAACTTCATCACATATCTCCTCCCTTTTCCACTACCTGTATTACTTCACACTGCTGCCACACTTGCTTCTACCATCGCAACTTGCCTCTTCTATTCATTGCCTATATCTCCAACCACCTGAAATACTCCTTCAAACATCACAACCCATCAGCAGGCAATTGCCACAGCATGCACAGCGTGCATATATCATCATGTGTACTTCGAATACACTCAACAATAATCTCTTCATTTGCAGAAAAAACCTCACCACCAACTTCATCTATTTGCACAGCATAAACAACATTATTAGCACTGGCCTCATCACCAAATAGTGCAACATTACCAAACATCCCATCTACAAAATCTGGCAAACTCCTCATATTCATATAATCATCCAACCTTAAACTACCAACAGCAATACCCCTACACTTCTACAACTTCACCACCAGCCTGTCATATCACCAGCAACCCAGCCCAACAACTAGACCACCTACATCAACTTCAAGTTAAAGAGACAGTGACTACATCAAGTTCAACACCCGAACAATCAACTCCCCATTCACAACCACAGTTCACTGCAACTACAACCAAACCCCTTTCTCCAATCAGCAAACACTTGAACGACGCAGTGGTATTTGATCTATTTGATGGTTACTCAAATATCGACTGTGGGGTTTTTTCTCTAACATAAGTTTTTTGTGATTATATTTGTATTCATCATCTTATTTGTTTATTTAATAATTCTTACATCGATCTACTGAAAATAACAAAATAAGCATATTATTCTTACATCGATCTGCTTAGTCAAAGATGAACCAAGAAAAAATCTCTGAAGTGTGGTACAAATGTATAATCTATATTGTACAAAAATAATATTACTTGTAAGCTTGCTTTCTTATATATCAAATTCCATCTCAGTTTCGAGCTTCATCACTAAGCAAACCTGATATATATATTATCAAAAACTTAAACAACATTCAAACTTGAAAACAAAAATCAAGATCAATACCCCTCAGATAACCAGGAAATCAAAGAAGAGGATTCCCAGCTTGCAAATTCAAAGCCTGATTTACAAATGAAAGGCTCTGACCATTTTCTAAATACAAGTGAGTAAACTGCTACTCTTAACATGTTTGAAAATGCATGCTTGTGAGTAAAATTTTAAAATTTAAAAAGAAACTTGTGGTGTGTGTCTGATGCATACAGAGTGTGTGTGTGTTGACGCTACTCAATGTACAAACTGTTCACGCTACTCAATGTAACCTAGTTTGAACTGGTCTGTGCAAATCTAATCGGCGCAAGCATAAAACCTACCTTATTTTGTAGCATTAGCACCGTCTTCTCCAAATCGCTTACTCTATTTTGAAGTTGCGTTTCTTGTTTTTTATTAGCTTGTGCCACAATAAACTTGGTGTAGGTCATGCTTCTTCCCATTCCTCTTAATCGTCCGGGTCTATCCTGTCCCAGCACTACTGAAAGAGCATCTTCTCGCACATTAGTTTTTGAGCTGGATTGTGATTCGGTGTCAATTTTTTTAATTTGATCCTGCATATGTTAACATTTATTATAATTTCCATAATTATTACACTCTAAAGTGATTTGATAATAATCAAATTGAAACAAAAGCACATACTATTGTATCTTGAATGGCCAAACTCACTGGTTCGCCATTTTTTCGAGTGTGAGATCTAATCCAAACATGAGTTCTGGAAATGGAAGAGGGATTGGAACTCTCTTTTTTCTACATTTACAAAAATTGAATAAAACAATTATCATAACTATAGAAATAGATGGCGTGACAAAAATTGAATAGGACAATTCTCACCATATCCGCAGCTAATCGAGCCATTCCTTTACGGCTACATGTGTGTGGCACTTGCTTGCGCCTGAAAGCCTTGTACATGTCACTTTTTATTTGAATTAAAAAAAATAAGAATACATCAAAAAGTTATCTCATTCATTGAAAGAATGACCAATTAGATGTAATTTACCTTAAATTTTGAACTAGTTTTCAAGCTGATAAAATCATTCCACTCCGTCATACTTCCAATATTATCTGGTTTAAGTTGAAGTCTTTCCTCCTTTGACTTTGCTTTTACTAATTGATTAACTAATCTACATTTTGAACACCTAAAAATACAACCCATTTGCTGAAATATAGCGACCTTTTGCCATTCCTCATCCAACTTAAATCTAGTCTGTATCCATTAATTGGTTGAAGCGAAATTAGCACATTCGTAAATAAATCAAATATGATTATATTGGAGTGGCTGTTCGCATAACAGATACAAAACTTAAAAAGATATGATTATATTGGGCTGTCTTCCTGCATACTGATTATTCCCTTTGTGATTCATATATGCCACTGAAAGTGGAGTAAAAAGATATGACACTGAAACAATCATGAGGCATGCTTAATTTCATGTATGATTTGAATACAGGTGTGTGAAATTGAGCCAGGCTATTTTCGCGACTGTGATGCTTTAATAAAGAGTTTGCGAGGAAGATTGGATATGCTCTCTGCTGCAGCTCAAAATGACGAAAATTATCAAGTTCACCAACATAACGATGATAATGAATTACCTATGCTAACCAAGGAACCAACTTCTGATAAAGGCTCGGATTCAACTGTCCAATTAGCTGAGAAATTAAAGAACCAGAGCCTGGCTACAGAGAGGACTAGTGGTGAACAGGTTAAGCAAAGCAGGTGTAGCACATGTAATGCTATCATTGGAGATGCAAAAGAATACAGGGAACATTTCAAATCTGACTGGCACAAGCATAATCTCAAGAGAAAGACGAGGGAGCTTCCTCCTCTAACTGTAGAGGAGTGTGCGGCTGACATTGAATTGAGTGACTCAAAGGGAGACCTGAAGGAATACTCGTTTTGAGGTGAGTCAAGTGTCAATTCAAATATATTAGTATTGATAGACATCACTATATACTCTGATGATTTTGATTGTTTGTTATGCTGGTCTGCTGGTTAGCAAAGTTAGGCTTTTGCTAGGCTACCATCAAAATGAAACGAATTCTACCATATATCTATTTTCCAACCACAGTTCTCAAACTGTTGCATTTAGTAGTGTTTGCAAAAACTACACAGCTAGTTTGCAATGTATAAATTGTTAGAACTCTCTCACACACACCATGCAAATATCTTGAGACCACAATAATGATTACTACTAAGATATTTGACATTGCTCAGTGTTCCTTATTATTACTCAAACTACCAGTAGGCAGTAAGAACTAATAGCAAATCCATTATTTTACTCTCCCATATGTTGTATGTGCACATGATATTAACAATAATTTCAAGTTATTTTGGAAAGATACTGTCGAATGTATACACTGAAAAAAGACACACTATCACTATAAATAAATATACCTGAATGCAATCCCATAAAACGGCTTTCAAATCATCACCAAGATGTCTCCAATCAGTAAGCGTGACTGGAACATGCTCTCGTACGAGTGGCCCTAGATAAGAAGATAAGTGGATTGACCCTTCTCCTATTGGAATGCCACTCTCATTAAATTCAACTTCAACCCGATTTGCGAAATTTGAAGGAAGTCTCTTCATTTTAGTAGGACCTCTAGCAATTCTTTTCCGAACTAAATTTTCGCTCACATCTTGAATAGATCTATCGGTTTCCATCATGTCTTCCACATTGTGTTCATTTTGCATTGTATTGTCTTCAAGTGCACAAGGATTGTCTTTATTTTGATTATTGCCTTCAACTAAATGTCGATTATCTTCAATTTGAATGTTGTTGTCTTCATTTTGAACGTTGTTGTCTTCAACATGCTTATTCTGTTCATTAGACTCCTTGAGTGCAATTTCAACCTCTTTTGCTTTTTTCTGTTTTCGAGTAATCCTCTTCATTTCCTGTATAGATATGAAGCAAAAATGAAAAATGAACCAATTGTGCTAGAGGCTTCAAAAGCTGCTACACTCTTTTATCAGTGGCTAGCTTGTTTGATTAAAAATTTGTAAACTGTATTGTCTTCACATATTGCATGTAGGCATTCGTTGTTTAAGAAATGTATTTTTGCAATGGTTGCTATTATATTTCCAGTGAACCAGTTGTTGTAAGTTGTATCAAAGTAGTCTCTGGACAGATCAAGGAAGTTTTGTAAACTGAGCTACACTTGGTTTTGTAAACTAAGCGTTACTTATTATAAAATGATTATTACATTTTCTGCACAGTTGTGCTTTAGATTGTACTTTTCCTGGCTATGTAGCAGTAATCACCACATTTAAGTACAAATTTAAGGGATATGCATAGATCTTGAGAAAGGAAAAATGAATCCAGAAATGAAATAAGGTAAATAATGACACTATTCAAATGACTGAAAGCAGATTAACATTTGCAAACATGCTTTTACTACTTCAAAGATCAATCATATTCCCATTTTGTGCTATTATGAGTACCAGTATTAACATTTGCAGACAAGAATATGTCAGAACCCGAAGGATGTCAACATTCATGCTGTAATTTAAGTGAAAGACAAATATATTCATGCTACAAGCCCCAATCATCCTAACTACACAGTGTATAAATTTTGGTTAAACCAAGTGCTGCCTCTTAATCAAATTTATTGTCATATCAACTAATCATATTTTTATTTTAATCATTCAATAACGATAAGATTATGCTTTTCTGGTACTAGTGTGTATAATGAGCTAAAAGTTAATCAAATTTTTCTTACATTAACAGCGAAATGATGCGCTCAATTGTAAAATTAAGTGCTAACTGCTAGCATAATCAAATATAACACTGAGATATATATAGACCTATATCAACATGGTTAATTTCCAAAAACTATATATGAAAAACAAGTCATTACATACAGACATATTACTTAACCAAAGAAGATAGAGAGTAAAGTCTAATATAATTAAAACTAGATAGCAAAATAATTAAACTACTCAAATATGCCTTCACAATCTTCCCTAACATAACTAATATCCTCAATAAAATCATCAACATCCATGTCAATATCTTCGTAATTCTCCATAGCAAAGCTAACTTCCTCAAATGGTTCGTCTATATCTATCTCATGAAAACCTCTTGATGGCGCCTTCATCACAACATACCAATTAGAAGAATCGTCTTCTCTTGAATAAAAAATTTGTTTCGCTTGAGATGCAAGAATATATGGATCTTTTGAAAATGAGGCTTGGTTTTGATGTAAGTTAACAAGGGTGAATCCATCTTCAACCTTCACACCATTTCCTATGTTTGCCCAATGACATTTAAAAACAGGAACATAAAAAAGATGATAATCTAACAAAATTATATCAGTCAATATCCCATAATAAGTAACAACATCAACTACTTGAGAAGTATCTTTTGCACTTGCTCTACACATAGTAGTCGCATCGTAAGTGACGCCACTATTTTGAGTTTCTCTCTCAATGTCTTTTGTGTGAAAATGTTGTCCATTAATGATATATCCACTATAGGATAATGCACTACTCCTCGGACCATATGCAATCCATTTTAACATCGTGTCATGGTCCTTTGAATCAATGGGTATCTATAAAAAAATAGCTATTTAAAATGGATCTCAATAATAATAAATCTAAAGTTAATGAGATAATATTTCAAAATTCCACTCACCTTCTTTTTAATCCAATCAGCAAAGTTATCTGTATGAGTTTTCCAAAGTAAAGTTGCATTTTTTTCCATGCGCTTGTTTGAGTGTTGTAACTCCTCCAAATGCAAACTATTGTAGCACAAAAAAAAATTACCATGTTGTATTTGCTGATACAAATTGTATGAACGGTAATAACAAATTGTAATAGTTACTTACTCTAGAAATGGTTCCACTACAGTCATATTCATTAACACAGCCAAATGTGCAATCTGTTTCTCATTGGAGGACAATGTAATTGTTTTACAAGCTGAAATTGGTCGTCCTTCGAGTATGGAATCATCTTCATAATCTTCATTTCGGACTTCCTTCTCCTCTATTTGTATTGATTTCTTTAAAAATTCACTAAAAAATCTCATGCACTCTTCTGCAAGATAGGATTCTGCAATACAACCCTCGGGACGTGCATGATTTCTTACATAATGTTTAAGTGTCTTCATATATCGTTCAAAAGGGTACATCCAACGGAAATGAACTGGTCCACACAATCGGGCTTCCCTTTCAAGATGAACGGTCAAGTGTATCATTATATCAAAGAAAGAAGGTGGAAAATATCGTTCAATTTCACACAAAATTATAATAATTTCATCATCAAGTTGTTGCAATTTTTCTTTATCAAGAACACGCTGGCATAATTTATTGAAAAACGAACATAAACGAATTATTGTCCTCCTTGGCTTTTTCGGCAACAATCCTCTTATTGCAACTGGTAATAACTGTTGCATTAGAACATGGTAGTCATGTGACTTCATGCCGATAATTTTACAATCCTCCAATGACACAGAACTTCTAAAATTTGAGCAATAGCCATCAGGTCCCTTGAAATCATATAACCTTTGGCAAAATATTTTTTTCTCCAAATTGGACAATGAATACGGAGCTGGTGGAAGATATGTTTTTTACCCACGAGCTTGTGCAAAAAGGCCATGCCTGATTCTCCAATCTTCCAAATCTTTTCTAGAATTAATTCCGTCTTTTGATTTGCTATCATGCAACATCGTCGCTATTATGCTTTCACCAACATTTTTTTCTACATGCATTACGTCTAAATTATGACGCAAGGGAAGTTCCTACAAAAATAATATTGTTATACTTCATTAATATATATATATATATATATATATATATATATATATATAATTCATTCATTAAAAAATAATAGCACTAACCTCCCAATATGGTAAATCAAAGAATATTGATCGTTTTTTCCATCTTGATAGTTCTATTTTTGCAGGATCATCATCTTGTTTGAAAGTAGAATTTTTTCTTTTCTTACTATATTGCTTCTTAGTTGGCTTCTTTTTACCCTTCCCTTTCTTGCTGTTATTATCTCCATTTTTTATTTTTTTTCCAAAATTATTTGGAAAGTTTTTCAAAATGATAGAGATGTTTCTTCCGGTTAAAATTCTAGGTCTACGACCATTTTCTATAGTGTTATCAAACCAGGATTTTTGTTTTCTCAACGAATCTGATGGTGGTAAGAATCTCCTATGACCCATGTAGACATTTTTCCGACTATACTTCAACCATCGATGATGAGTGTTGACACCGCATAATGGACAACCTTTTTTACCCTTCACACAACATCCAGCCAGATTACCATATGCAGGAAAGTCATTAATCGTCCATAGTAAAATTGCTCTCATAGTAAAAAGCGATCTACTAAATGCATCATAAGTTTGAACTCCATTAATCCATAAGTGTTGCAGATCTTCTACCAATGGTGCCAAATATATATCTATATCATTTCCTGGTTGCTTTGGACCAGGAATCAACAATGTTAATATGATATTTTCTTTTTTCATGCATAACAGTGGCGAGAGATTGTATGTCACTAGCATCACGGGCCAACAACTATATTTGGAACTCAATGTCAAAAATGGATTAAAACCATCAGTAGCAAGGCCAAGCCTTAGGTTGCGTGGATCTGCTGCAAACGATTCCCATTTCTCATCTACCACATTCCATGTTATAGAATCAACAGGATGACGCATTTTTCCATCATTACTTTTATTGTTAAAATGCCATCTTAAATCTTCTGCTATTTTTTGAGTTCTAAACATTCTTCTGAATCTTGGAATGATTGGAAAATACCTCAAAACTTTAACCGGAATACCATGCATAATTTCATTTGTACGTTCGTTCCTCTTCCATCTCGAAAACCCACATTTTGGACAACTATCCAAATCTTTGTACTCTCTTCTAAAGAGACAACAATCATTCTGACAAGCATGAATTTTCTCAAAACCCATATCGAATACTTTAAGAAATTTTTTCACCTCGTAAATATTCCTAGGAAGTACGTTATCCTTTGGCAACAATAGTTGTTGCACATTTAGAAGTTTATCGAATCCATTATCGGACAACCCAGTCTCACATTTTACATTATATAAGGCAATAATGGAAGATAATTTTGTTTGATCGGTACAACCAGGATACAACGGGGTTTCGGCATCCTCCAAGTTTTTTAATAAATCATCCTCTCGTTTTTGTGCGCTATCTTCATCTTTATCATCATCGGAATATGTATGATTGATGAAATCTTCATCTTCATAATGAATGGATTTGAGTAAATCATAAGTGTCATTAGACTCGATATCTTTGCTTATAGTTATTTGTTCGCCATGATTGTACCACCTACCATCCATGTATAGCGGATCCATTCCTCTTATAATCAAATGCTCAACAACAATCTTCCCATACTGATGACTAAGATTTCGACAATCTAAGCAAGGACATAAAATCTTTTCTGGATTTCTTGAAATTCTCAATGCAGCATGCACAAACTTCCAAGCTCCTTGCTCATACTCAGTACTAGTTCTATTAATAAAATGGAATAACTATTAATTTTGACGTTAAAATATAAGATTTGACTCTCAAAATATATTTAGTATAATATAGTTACCTGTGTAGATGTACCCAATTTTTATCCATCATCAACCAATATGTGAGGAAGTAAATTTCTAAAATTTAAAGTAATAATCAGTTATTGAATGCAAGCAAAATAACATAATCGTAATTGAATGCAAACAAAATGAAAAACAACAAGGAAGACAAAGAATGTCAAACAACAAATCAATAAGTCAAGTTCAAAGCCTTGTTTCATGCAAAAAAAATTAAAACAACAAGAATGAAAACGAAAGAGTCGTGTAACCCATTTTTTAACAAGAATGCATTACCCCTCTCCTGATACTTAGCTTGCGCTATTAACAACAATTTTATCCGCTTATACAACAATATCAGAACCATATACAACATTAGCACCAAACTGTTTTCAAAAAATTTGCCATTACAACGACGTCATTTTGTAGCACCGGAGTAATGTCTATGCATTACCCCTCTCCTGATACTTGGCTTGCGCCATTAACAATAATTTTATCCACTTATACAACAATGTCAAAATCATATACAACATTAATACATTAGCATCTTTAAGAGAAGAACAAGTACTATTTTCTTATGAGTTTGCAATTTATTTCAATAATGTCCCCTAAAATTAAGTACGACTAGTAATATTAATGAAATATAAATAATAAGATTACAAATCCAAAATTATTCAGTTTGAAGTAACAAATGAATCGGGATATTATGTTAATTTATTGTTTTAATTGCGTTAAATGTGTTTAGTGAGTAAAAATCATTTTCCTACATATTGGTTGAATATTAAGTTAGACATTTAATCTACTAAGTAATTTATTACTATATTAGTTCCATTATTTGAACGTTAATTGAAAAAAAAATTCTTTACTATATTTTTTTCCGAATATGTTGTTGATGGTGTAATTAAATTTAAAGTGCAAAAAATATAAATATTATTTCAAATGAAATATTCAAATGTTACTGATACTGGTTAAGTAAAAGGACAAATTTTTTGACATCTTACTACTGGTTATCAAGAGCAAAAAAAATCAGTAGTAAATGAATTGTTCAAAAATCAAATAATTATAGAGTACATGGACTCATTTTAAAATTACACGTCATTGTGTTTGTTAGAAGATTAAATGGCTAACAAAACAAGTGATCCTTGGATAAATTAAAATTCAAATACAAAACAACCGGATTTCTGTTTTCTTATACTATTTTTCTTATGTCCAAAACGTGTCATTTTCTCTTACATAATGCAGATCAACGGAAATTAAAATGTCATAACTGTGTTATTGAGTAATCATAATCAGTACTAAAATATTAGCAAAAACCATAGATCAACCAAATTTGAGATATCAACAAAAACAACAAATTAACAAAACTGAAATCTGTACAAAATCTGCAGATGAACAAATAAACCGCAACTCAAACAATTATTAATTTTTACTATCAAGTATTTATTATAACAAAACATATATAAAGTAAATACCACATTTTAAACAGTGTTAAGCAAATTAAAGAGAAATATAGCTTTGGTTTTCATAATGGTTTGCTCAGAATCTTTGAATTTCCCAACAAAGACAGTTCATCAGATAATCATATCAAAGGATGATCACATGGCTTGGATTAAAGCTTTATTTTTTAGTTGGAAAAAAAACTTTCTGTTATAACAACTTAATTGTCAACTACATACTATGATCTATTAAAGTCGGGGTCAGTTACTACATATCATAATTATTTGATGTACATACTTTAAAATTAAGGAATCAAAGTCAGGCAAAGCAAAATGACTTATTTTATTTATTTTACAAAAAAGATACCATCTTCTCAGATTCCTATTATTTTTTTCCCATCATTGCTATTGCATTTATCAATTTCTTCCTCAATTGCTTTTATGATGTAGACCTGAGAATAGTAGCAGTTCATGTTTTGATGAAATAAATTTCATATTAAGAGTTGGTTGCAATGAAAAATGACATGAGTTAATGGTCAAGAAAATGAAAGCAAACCAATACAACATTAATACATTAGCATCTAGCCAAATGCACATACTTCACCAAGACCATAGTTCCAGCACACTAACCACCACATCAACCAGCTTCTGATCAACTACTCATCGCCAAACACCTAGTCCTACCCCTTACGAAGGCAGTCCAGTAATCAAAAAACCAAACTCCATTAACAAAAAAATCACTACATCAACAATTCATTTGAAGCGTACATCGCATTTATTTCAATTCATTTGAAGCGTACATCCATATCCACGTTAATACGAGGACCAAAGTTGAGTATTCGAATTAAGTGAATTACCTTATCGACGCCAACGACTCGAGCGATGAACTGAAGACGTGAATGATGATGAAAGGGGACGGCGCCAACAACTCGAGCGACGTACTTGCAGAGCGATGGAGCGATGGATTTGAGATTTGCGGGATTTGCAGAGCGATGAAACGACTCGAGCGATGGATTTTCGGAGCGATGGATTTGCGGAGCGATTGATTTGTCAATTTGAGATGAAGGGTTATTTGGTGGGAAGGGAAAAGAATAAAAACGTGGCCGCGAAAACACTCAATCTCCCCGCCAAAAGAAATGTGATTAGGCAGCGTTTTCTTTTTTATATTTAATTATAAATGAAACTAAATTTGAACAATTACAGCTTTTTGAATCAATGGTTGTTACATGGAGCTGCAAAAAACCATTTTTCTTGTAGTGCTCATATGTGTATACACACATCGATACACACACATGCCTATACAGACATTTATGTACATATATAGGTTTGTGTATTTATATTCCCCTATATATATAGGGTGGTACCGATTCCATAGTTTGAAGTTTCAGGCTACATTTTAGCCTAAGTTCTTAGGTTCGGGTCATATATACCAACCCGACCCTTCTTCTTTTCACTCTTATATGCTCCTTGCTTTTCATATTTCAAGCTTCAAGCCATCATTAAAAATCCTTCTGCCCTAAACGATTGACACCAGCACCTTCCCCTAAACGTTGTCATCGATTTCCTCAACCTCCAGCCTCCAATCGCCGTTCAACCTACTAAGTCCGACTCAAACCTTCACCGCACTCGAGATTCACTTTTCTAGGTAGACGGTGATGTTGTAAGTCAAGATTTCTAGCACTTACATCGTAGCCATGCATAGGAGGATGATAAGGAGGAGGAAGATAGGTGGTGACGTCAACGCCTCAAGGATTGGCACCGATCCCACACTTAGGGAATTTTACTTATTCACTTGAATGACTCGAATTTCTTTATGTAACTTGAATAGACAAGTAGGATTCTTCAAGTGAAATTTTCAAAGTGCAGTTATGGGATTGCCATTGTGTGGTCGATGATGTAAAGTCTGTTGGGTGGTCAGCGCTGATGGTAACTTCGAATAATAACCTGGCCTTTAAATGAAGCACGACGTTAGATGCTGACATTGCACACTCATAGATGCACACATTGCACAACACCACACAACACTGTTAATTGGATCATACATTACTGGGATTTCACTTCAACATAGGGACATATCATTTAATATTTCTGACATTACTCGTATGTTGAGTTTTGATAGCTATGGATTATAGACATTCCAAGCGTCTCTCCATGGCAGCTGCAGGCCCTTCAACCTTTAGGTACGCCGAATCCGACATTGAATCTAGCTTAACCATAGTTCCTATTGCGAGATGCACTCGGACACCACCCGGATGCAATGACCCATAAATTTTCGATAAATTAAAATTGTTAATTTAATTAAATTTTGTTATTTAATATTGGGAAAAATAAAAATTGTGATTTATTAAGGGAAATTATAAACAGAATGAAATGGAATAAGGTTAAATTAAGAAAAGGATAACCTTTTAATGGAAGTGCAATTAATTGAAATAATGTAAATGTTATACTTGGTTATAAATTTGAATATAAGAAACAAATATAAATATTTAATTATTGTATGAAATAGATAGTTAATGGTAATTGAATAAAATTAATATTATATAAGAATTGTAACATTTGTTTGTGACTAATGAATTCATAAGTGTAATTAAAAGTTATGGTAACGATTGTTATAAGTTACTTGTTTATTTGGTCTATTAAATTTAAAATGGGAAATCAATTAGAATTAAATGAACTTTAATGTTACATTAATATAATTAAGATAATAACTGAAATTGTGAATGTAAAAAAATGAATAGAATGTTAATTTTATTCATAAGGTAACGATTGATTAATAAAAGAATGAAACCAAGATAAATAAATTTATTGGGATTTTAAATTATAATAAATGTGTAAAATTGAAAAAAATCCAATAAAATTGAAATATAGGAGTTGATACAAATAAAGATGGAAATTTGAGTATACTAATGTAATGAAATGTAAAACAAATGTTAACTATGTTATTAGATTTATAATTGGTTGAATATAAAGGTTGAAATCAAATTAAAGCCATTTATTGAAATTAAATTAAAATTAATTGGATATAATTACGGTTGGAATTGAACACTGTAATTATTGAATTAATGAACACTGAATTGATATGTAAACTCATTTTAATTTATTATAAATGTCTTTGCAATCAAAATGATGAAAATTTGTTAGTTAATAAATATTGAATTAAAAAGTGATTTAATTAATTTATTTAATTAACTGAAATATAGTCATTTTGGCCACTGACTTGGATTTCGATGAACTAGTTTCATCGGATCCGGAATGGTGAATTATTGTAGGATTTCAAGTTTCATAGCGATCAGACTTGTCGTTTGATCGTACGGACTCAAAACGCCTAGAAATCAAATTAATTGAAATCAATTGAAATCAATTTGAAATAAGCTAATTTTATCATAACTTCTTCATACGATTGAATTAGATTTGAAACCTGTTCCATTGAATTTAAAATTTTTGAAAACATCTATTTTGATATATGGGATGACCCATTTTCGCTCCGGTGATAGATAGGGCTTTTTGGATCGTTTATCGTTCAGAACCCAAATCAAATCTGATCCGTTCCTCTATTTTCTGATCTGCCTATAAATACCTCATTATAAACCCTAGCCACTCCTCATTCTCATTTTTCTGTACGTACATTCTTTCTCAACTCCTCATTCCAATGGCAGACAAATCAAAACCCTAAATTCAAATTGCAAATTCAACTTCAAAAATAAAACTCCTCCAATACATCGAATTATATATCGATCTGAAGCTCTCGACGAGCACATCTCAGATCTGAAATTCGTTTTCCAATTTGAATCACTATTTGTCTAGAAATTGAAGAACAAATCACGGCCATTCATCGAGTCGCGATCAACTTCGACTGATCGTCAAATCAGTGATGCAGTTCTGTAGAGGGGACCGAGGGGAGCGCATTAGCGTTGTTCGTTCGTGTAGATGATGATCGAATCACCGTGATATTTTCGAATTATGGTTAGGTTTGGTCTCGGCGGTGCGACGAATTCCGGTGACGGGGGTGACTGCGAGGCCAGGGTTGGGTGCGGCTCGTCGTGGGCGAGCAGGTAAGGGTGGTCGGTAGGTCTCTGGGGGTTGGTAGTACCTGTATTTCTTGGTCAAAGGGGTGGGTCAACGACAGTACATGGATTTCGATGATGATCTGGGGTTCGCGTACGTGAGAGAAGAAAGTTTGACGTGGCAGCATTCTATTTGTCTGTCTTCTTGATTTTATTTATTTCGTATTTTAAAATCGTTCATCTTCTAATGATCATAACTTTTGCATACGACGTCTGATTCACCGCGGTTTATTGCATTGGGATCGTATCGGAATTCCGGACATTTTGACCCTAGTTTGGACGAATTCTGAAAACATTCTAATTTTAGGCTTAATTTGAATTTAAATTTGATTTAAATTCAAAGGTGAGTGTTTTAACCAACTCACAACTTCTAAAATTTCTTATGTTTGTTAGATTAAATTTATGATGTCATTAGAAATTTATTTATGACTATTTGGTATATTTTAAATCATCATCTCTATTTATTTGAATTAAATCATTATTTAATTTATTATTGAATATAAATTTCCAGTTAAATACCTGTTATTGATTATCAGTTCTATACTGATATTTATTGATTAATTTGGATGATGTTTGTAATGGATGTTGATTGTTGATATTGGATGAATGGATGTTTTATTTTATATCGTTATAAACTACAAGTTCACTATAGGTTAAAATGATACATACCCGAATGGTCTATAGACTAGGGAAAAATCGTTATGGGTTGAAATGATAGACTCGAGCGATTTTATGGATTTTATTATTAATTCGGGATTGCGGTTTGAAATGATATATAACCGTAACATTTTAAATTGCGGATTGAAATGATAAATATATGTATCACTTGACCCTAGGATAGAGAATTATTTACGAACAGCGGATTGGTTAAATTAAATGATTTTAAAATCCTTAATTTTCGAATTTATTTAAATGATATTTTGAAATAAAATTTGATTTATGTAAATTGAAGTATTATTGAAAAATCAAGTTTATGATGAAATGTGAAATGGTTTAAAAGGAATTGCTTTAAGAAATTAAATTGGATGTTTAAAGTTAAACTTTTAAGTATAAATGAAATTCTATCGAAATTAAGTTATTGAAGTTGTTTGAAAATAACTTTGAAATATTTTGAAATTGGAGTAATCCGAATTGATATTTGAACATGGATTGAAACGATATGAAATTCAATAGTTTATTGAAATGTTAAATTGAAAGGTTTGGAATTTGGTTTGTTGACTTGGAAATTGAAAATGGTCCAAAGATGTTGAAATGAAATGAATAGTTTAATTTGATATTAATTCCAAATTCATGTTTTAATATAAACTATCTTAAAAATATATTATTTCAAAATTTCTAATTATTAAGATTTCAAAGTATTAAACTATTTTAACCTGTATTAATTATATTAAATCATCTTAACCTATTAAACCATTTGATTTATTTAAACTAATTAACCTGTTTTAACTTATTTTAAATCTAATTAATCTATTTTAAAGCTATTGAATCTATTTTAAATCTATATTAACTATTTATAACTATTTATAACTATTTAAAACTATTTTCTTCTAAATTACAAACTAAGTAAAATGGATAGGTTTATATTCAAATTCTCGGTTTTTTTAGTGAATCTGATTAATGATGTTATAACCTCAGTTGGGAATTAAATAACATATTTTGTTTAATATGTTATTTTGAAATGAGATTTTAGCCTATTATGGAAATATGACTTTTGAAAGGAAATATAATTTCGAACTATGATTTCAAATGTGATATGATTTCAAAGGTGAATATGATTTTGAAAGTAAGTAATGATTTTGAAAATGATATGATTTGAATTGAATATGATATTTTGATATCAATTATGAAATGTTTTTGGAAATGTAAAAGAACCATCCAGTGTGTGATAAGGATTGGTTGTTAAAGAGACTGGGATCAGATATTGTCATACTTTCTACTAATACCGAAAACCACTTTGACAACTGTGTACGCGGTGGAGATTCCAGAATGAAGTAGGATGGTTGGCGACGATCCTATATGAGGTATATACGTGGACCTGACTCCCATGAGTTAGCTTAAGGTGGCTAAAACAGGAGCAATTGACGGGCCAAGCGAGGCCATTCCTCCGATCGAGCAAACTCCTTCGATACTATATTCTGACTTTGCGACTAATTTGGTGGCCACCCTTGATTTTGATTTGGGAGTGTGTTCCAAGGTGGGCGGTAGTAGCTGCTATGCGTTACCACCAGTCCAGAAGTGTAATTGGTATATCTACCCTGGCATTGCCTAGTTGTGCTGTGTCACCTACCCTAGCGTGCCTTCTACGAGTTTGTTTTATGTCGTACCTACGGGGTATCCTTTGGCGGCCCCACTTTAAGGGGAGTTACGGTACTGTATAGACTATTGGCGTTATAAAATGTGTTAAGAGGGAAATGGGTAACGCCTTAACGCTATTTTAATAGTTTATCTTACTGTAAACATATTATAATAGCGTATTGTACTACATAGTAGATAGTTTAACGGATCCTTAGGAGATGTAAATCCCGAACATCTCTTAAGTTACTACACTCACGTTAGACACTAGATAGAAGATGTCAAACCCTGTAAACATCTCTGATGCTGTTCCACTCATATTTATTTACCGTTATTTTCACTTACATAAGATCTTTTAGTTCTGACTCGAGTGTTTTGTCTTTTCAATTCGCTCGGGTAAGCCTGAGCATTTCAGGATTTGAAGACCTTATTTCTGGAGGATGAAGACGAAGATTTGTACTATTATTATTTATATTATTATTCCACTACATTCATACTATTCCACTGCATTATTGTTTATCTCTGTTTTATGTAACTCTGATTCTGTATTGTATATGTATAATCAAATGTTTTGTAAACAGCTTCATTACCTTTTATTTGATTATTATATTTTGTCATTCCACTGCGAGATTTTGTTTTTTTCTTTCTCTGCTTTTTATTATTCACCCCAATAAAAATCCGCCCTTCTGTATGGTTTGAGTCGGCATGTGTGTCTACTTAAAATGTACAAAAAGGTGGGATGTTACACCGGATATCAGCCTACTAGTCATCAAGCTAAACAACTCCCTAAGAGATTCCAGCAGAGCCAGTGGAGGGCCCACAAGTAGAGGCTGCTCTGGATAGTCTCAATGGTGCGATTATATTGGATAACCCTCTAGATTCTACTACCTCAAAAATCGATTAGGGGTCTCTTAGAAGAACATGTGAAAATCATGGCATCTCGTTCGAGGATGTGTTAGTTCCCATAAGAAATCAGCATGCACATCATCCCTCAGTGGGGAACACTACGTGCAATTGGTACTTGTTCTTGACAGGCTGTGTCCTACTATTCAACTGATTTATTTACCGAGTTCTACAATTCATGAAGTTAGCTCCAACCTAGTTGCATCCTAAGAGCTACACCTTCCTACATAGTGCGTACATCATCTTGGCCCGACACTTGAATCCCATTCCAAGCGACGAAGAGATCTGGTACTTGTATAGGTTCAAACATTGGAAAGGAAGTTCTTCTCTCACATACTAGGAACCTTCTAGATGTTGTAGGATGGTGACAGGAACTTGGAATAAGTTAAGTTATTTCAAGGATGAGTTATTCTTTATTTGTTGAGTGCTCGGATTCACATAGAGGTGGCTGTCTGGACGTAAGTCTCACATTCGCTCCTTTTCCTTCGAGCACATCTCGTGACTTCGTTGGTTCAAGTTTTAACATTTTGTTCTCTCAAATGTGCTAAGAAGACCTACCGGTGCAACCTTGGTGGACACCCTTAGGACTCTCCCTCACGTTCCGGTTGGGAAAAGAGTGGCGAGATCACTTCTCACCGATGAAAATCTAATGAATTTTAACTTACTAGAAGAGTGCCATAGCGTAAGTTACATACCGATAGTAAATAATAGCCATAAGGATGACTCTTCATTCCGATGGTTTATTTTCCATTTACTGATCCCATCTTTCACCGAATCGATTCTTATAAATTTTTTTTTTTTTTACTTTACCAGATCGAAAAAAATTTATGTTCAAAACTGGAATTTATAGACCCAATGCCACATTCAGTAAAAATTTATGATACATGTATAGGGTGCACTCAATGTGTACGAGCCTGCCCCTATCTATCCAAGGGAGGGAAGGGCAGAGCTTTTGGTTTTTTCATGTTGTCAAACAGTTGAACAATGAAAATAGATGGCGAGTGCCTGAGTGAATTGATCAGGTCGTGTAGGAACAAGGTTCATATCTCTCGGTCTGTTAGGATTCCCAACATATCATAAGATTTCCATTCTTGAAAATCGGGAATGAGTGGTTTTGTTGTGGAATTAGTAGTATTTTTGGACTATTTACCAGTCCAAAATATCTTTTAATGCCAAAAATATTAATTACCCTTGTAATGGCAATTGTCCAAACATTCATGATCTGTATGTGAATGAGTCGAATTACTTATCCCTCGGTCTAGTAGAGAACTATCTCTCCAGGGATTATGAAATATGTTCCACTAGAAATATTCTTGTTATTGCTTCGACTCATATTCCCCAAAAAGTGGATCCCGCTCTAATAGCTCTGAATAAATTAAATACATGCATTAAGATAATTCCTTCAATTTTGGACTGCCAGTATTCTTGAACGATGAACAACCAGAGCCTATTACTCACTACATCAAAGAATTTCCATTAATGAAACCATGGAAATCCGTCGGAAAAGAAAAAATATGCATGTCCGATGAAACGATTGTTGACACTGGTTCATCAAGAATACGCAAGAAAAGCACTTCGAATTGTTGATTCATCGCCAGAGATGGCTTAGAACCAATAATAAAGAAATTTTTTCATATTCTTTTTTTATTAAAAAAACTTCATTTTTTATCTTCGACGCACAATTCGTATTTTCGCGAAATAGATCATAATAAAATTCATGTATCCAGCGAGGATTCACTTTAGAAGCGACTATTCCCTAGGATTAGGAATAGGCTATGATGGTGAGAATCTAGGAGTGCGCCCGTCCAAAGTTTTATGGTTGGAATTGAAGAAGTACTCAAGCATGTTGAGGAAGGCGAAGGTGGTGGAGAAGGCCATGACGATGGCGATGATGGTCAGAGTTTTCTTTTGGAACAATGCCCCAAGATAAGGATCCTTTCAATGCAGTCTCCGACATAACCTCCATCAACCACTGCCATAGAAGAGACACCTATTCCTCCTTCTATAGATCTCTAAGTTAATTTCGAGCCAATTCCAGATGAGTTTGGTTCTTACGGCCTGGATAATGTGAGCATCGGAGACATCGATTCCCCCATCCGTTTATTGGCTGACTTGCCAATTACCCGGGCAGGGGAGACCACCCTTGTAAGTAAAATTAAGAACGTCCGTTGGGGGGACACTAGGGCACACATTCATGCACTACACCTTGCATATTCTGTGTCGTGTTCTAACCTACCAGTATTAACTTGTCTCTATTTCACTTGCAGCTTTAATGGAGCAAAGGTTCATTTTTGATTGCCTTTAGGATTAGATAGATAAGCATAAGAGGTGTAGCTCGCACATAATCACTTGGAGAGACCTCCTATCCTGCCAAAGCCATTGGACGACGAGGACTTATTCGTTTACCTAGTAGTGTCGGTGCATGCTTTGAGTGCGGCACTTGTACATAAGGAGTCACGAATCCAAAGATTGGTGTACAGCAAACGATTGACAGAGGCGGAGAGGAACTACCCAAAGCGGGAAAAGAAGCTTTTGCCTATTAATCACTTCGAGGAAACTCCATCCATACTTTTAGGTTCACTCGATCAAAGTTTTGTCCAACCATCCTTTGAGACAGTTCTTGCAGCGAGCTGAGACCTTTGGAAGGCTGTTGAAATGGAACATGGAGCTGAGCCAATACGATATCACGTATTATCCTTGAAGAGTAATCTAATGCCAAACGTTGGAAGATTTCTTATCCAAATACACTGGTCGCGATGATACATCAGAGAGCGGTGGAGAACGGAATGCTGGGTGGAAGAAGTACACCGATGGAGCATCTAATGAGCGTTGTTCAGGGGCATGTGTTATGTTGATGAACCTAGAGGAGCGTTTGATATGTTATGCCCTAAAAACTTGATTTTCTCATGATAAATAATGAGACAAGGTATGAAGCTTTGATCGCTGGACTTAAAATTGCGAAATAGTTGGGAGTCAAAACTTTACACATCTTCTGTGACTCCCAACTGGTGGTGCACCAGTCAAAAAAGAGTTTCAAGAAAAAGGGGCAAGGCTAGCTCCTTATCTGAACTAAGCCATTGAGTTGCATAATGACATCTTCTGTGACTACCAACTGGTGGTGTACCAGGCGAGAGGAGAATGCAAAGGCGGATTCGCTAGCCAATTTGGCTAGCTTGGGAGATGTGCAGCTCATAGAGTTGGTCTCGGTGGAAGTATTATCGGCTCCAAGTATCGACTAGATGGAGGTCGATTAGATCTTAGAGGCTGAACGTGAGAGGGAGTCGTGGATGACTTCAATCAAGAATTATTTACAAAGGGAAATTCTTCCTAACAGGAAGAACCAGCGGTGATAGCTCCTTCGCAAAGCCTCGAGATTCATCATGCAAGAAGGAGTGCTATATAGGAAAAGATACTTGGCCCCCTTGCTACTGTGTTTTGCCAATGACGAAGTTAAGTGGGTCTTGATGGAGGTACATGAAGGGTTTTGTAGTGAACACATTGGGGGAAGACCTCGACGAAGAATATTCTTTGCTAAGAATACTTCTGGCCGACTGTTAACTAAGATGCAATTGATTACACTAGGAGGTGTGACAAATGCCAAAGGTTTTCCAAAATTCCTAGAGCCTCACCGACAGAAATTACGTAGATAAGTAGTCCCTGGCCATTTGCAGTTTGGGGATCGATATTGTTATCCCAACTTTTAGCAAAGCTGAGATACCCAAAACTGACTGAAAATCAATAATAACTAGCCATGAATGTCAACTATGCATTGCAGGATAACCATGGATATCGATGAATTTTGTCCGAGTCCGGATCGGGATGCAATTGACAAGATATGACAACCAAAGCCATGAAAGCCAGTGCTCCAAGTTTCAGGTTAATCGGAGTTCATATGAGTAAGATATGATCGATACAAGTTAGGTAAAATGTGCTGTTCATACCTTTCAGAGAGTCGAGGTGATGGTCTATTCGAATCCATCAGATTCGTATCCATCAAAATAGTTTCGCCCCGCTTCGAATCCATCGCATTCGTATCCATCAGGACGACACCGCCTCAGTTTGTTTGAATCCACTAGGAGCTAGCGATTTCGAAACGATCGCCCTCGAATCGATCGTCTTTGAATCAGACTGTGTGATTCGTGCCCATCGAGTTCATATCGACCCTGATCGAGTCCATCGCATGCCGCGTTCGTATCTACCACTCAGCTGTTGTTCGTATCGATTCGAAAACCATTGGTTCGTATCGATCTGATAGATATGAACTTGACCAAAATCGATCGATCCGAGCATAAATTGCCGGTGCGAATGAAGTTGCATGCGATGGATGAGAAATGGTCTTCATCAACATGAAATGGCGATGCGAGCAAAGTGCACGGAGGACTCGATCAATACGCCGCAAGAATTGGATCGATCCAGGAAACTCGCACCACGTCATCTCCTGCACATGTGCCTCGATCGAGTCGAACGGATGGATATGAAAGAGTGGATTCGAAAGCAGCAGACTACGAAAAACATGACCTTGAATCGATCATATCTCACAAACTGTTGATCCAAATGCAACGAAATTTTCACAGGAGCTTACGCATGAGGTAAAGTTTGTCCCTGCCAAGTTTCGGCTCGATTGGAACATTTTCTGATCGATATGAAATAGTTTCGAATCGATCACATATCGAGTCGAAACTTGGTGGGGTCAGTCGAGTGGGTCCCCTCACGTGCCAGAAGGAGTCTCCCGAAGTTTGAGCGCGATCTCAGCCTCCTACGCCTATAAATAGCCCCCTGAAGCCTATAGAAAGAAGGTCTTTTTGGCAATCCAACGTCCAGACTCTGTCGGATTCAATTCTACTTCTTTCCATTGCTGTTATACTCAAAATCCATCATTGTAACTGCTGTAATCATCTGTAACCAGCAAGGATAATCAATAAAAGATAAAAATTTGAAGTGGACGTAGGCCGGAGATAGCCGAACCACTATAAATTGTGTGCCACTGTTCATTATTTCTGGATTGCTATTTGTTGCTTGCTTAGATCTGTGATTTGTGTTTGGAATATTGCTGATTTACATTCATAACTTGGTGCTTTCACGACATTTGGGGTTTGTGACCATTTTTGGCGCAAACACTTTGGTGCTTTCACCGAGAAGAACTAGCACCCGCTACACCAGATTCAAAGTTTAGATTTGAAGGATTCAGATTGACTCGACAATGACTCGACAAACAAGACAAAGAGCTGAGAGAAGCCAACAAGGAGGAAGTCAAGAGGCATCCTCTGGTGCTGGAGGAGGACAAGCTTCGATCTACATTACTAGAGATGAGACGGAGGCTATGAATAACTTAATGCATGAAAGAATGATGAAAAGCCAACAAGAGATGCTGCAGAATTTCTTTGATTAGGTGAGAGCTGCAGGAATACAGAACCTAGGACCAGCTACAACGGCTATGAATGTGGAACAAGGAGCTAGGGTGGCGGAACCCAATGAAGGTCAGAATGCAGATCCAGAAGGCAATCAGCAAGGACTTGGGGGCAGACCCTCAGGATCTGATACTGGAAGGCCTACAGATGGAGCTCAACAAGCTAGAGCCAACGCTGATGCTAACGGGCCACACGAAGAAGAGTACGTACCAAAATACCCTTCAAGACCAAGAGGGCGACCCCGGGATGGAGATGAAATGATGGCTAGGCTGGTGCGACGACTCATGAGAGGAGGATTGTCTAGCGGAGGGTTGGAAGAAGTCAGTCGGAGTCCGTTCACTCAGAATATCAGGAATGCAAGGAACCCTCCAAAGTTCAAACTTCCTATGCTGGATCCTTATGACGAGAAGTCAGACCCAACAATGCATATTACTCGGTACATCAGGCACATGGAAGTGTTGGGGGCATCCGAGGAAGTGATGGCTCGATGCTTCCCTCTATACTTGTCAGATTTGGCTGCACTTTGGTTTAGGCAATTAGAAACTGGATCGATCAGAACATGGGGCGAGCTTGTAGATTGCTTCATGAGACAGTTTAGGGTCCACGTGACGCGACCCAAAAGTGTGATGACTTTGGCATTGATAAAACAAAGGACCGGAGAGTCCATAAAAAACTTTCTGTTACGATTTAATGCAACGGTGGCTTCTGTAGATCGCCCAGTCCATCGATGATTTTGATGGCGGCAGTGGCAGGAGTTGGAGAAGGCACCGAATTCAAAGATTCTTTAACGAGAGACCCACCGCAAGATCTTGGAGAGTTTTACCATGAAGCTGAAAGATTCATTCGATTAGAAGAATCACGAGCCGAGAGGCAGGAAATACACGCTATACAAGGTAAAGGAACCGCCAGGGAACAGCCCAGGGTGGACAAAGGAAAGAGAAAGCAGGATGACGCACATGATGGCCCTGATAAACGGAAGAAATTCCGAGAGCCCAGATTCAGGCAATACACAGATTTGGCGGCAAGCCTGGAACGGATTTACACTGAAACTCGGGGGCAACTCCCCTATCGAAAACCACCCAGGAGAGATCCCATAGAGCGGGAGCGTAGAACCGGAAAATATTGCCTATTCCATGAGCTGGATGGGCATACAACCGATGAATGCCGCCACCTAAAAGATGAGGTGGAAGAACATGCCAGGAATGGTAGATTGCCACAATATGTCAGAGAACGGGCAGCGGCGGTAAGGCCTGAACAACTACCGCCTCCACCTAACAGAAACGATCCTGGATCGGGATCGCGACTCATCATCAACTGATTAAGATGGCAAGGGCCAAGTTCAGGATTTGGACTTTGGTCAGATAATTTCATTAGATTTGTTTTCAGAATAAACGGCTACTCCACTTACTCATGTTCGGGAACCAGAGAGATCCCTAGGCATGCCCTGAGATGGAGATAGACCGATCTGCCCGGAGAGGCAATGTTTAGTTTTTCTTGGTGTTTGAGATTGAAAATCTAGGACCCGAATTTAATAAATAAACTTGAATTCCTTGAAATAAACCTTTGACCGAAGAGTTAAAGGATGAGTATTAAATACCAATATAAACATGATCGCTTTATGATCCTACCCGGAGAGGCGGGGTCCGGAGTGCAAGAAGTGGGTTGCTTCGCCGGAGAGCGACAGGATTGACTCACTTAACGTTGTTTCCCCTTCACCGGAGAGTGACAGGATGGGATCCAGCATGAGCCCGGAGGGGCTACGATCGGTCCAGAACGACCAAGACATCGCTTTACGCCCTAATTGGGGCCAGAGTGCAAGGGATAGAAAGCAACGCCGGAGTGCAATAGGATCTTTCTATTCGATCGCTAAGTCTGGAATGGGCTTGGCAAGGGTCCGGAGTGACCACCGATAGTATGGAGAGACTGTAGAATTTCATTCTTAACTTCCACTGGAAGAAATTGATAATAATTCGGCTTCGAACAGCCATGGACTTGATTGAAAATGCTATAAGCTCTGAATAAAACATGAACTCACCGCATTCAATTTGAGACTGATCAAAACACACCCTTTACCAAAAGGCATGTTTTGGGGGGCAAAGTGTTATCCCAACTTTTAACAAAGCTGAGATACCCAAAACTGACTGAAAATCAATAATAACTAGCCATGAATGTCAACTATGCATTGCAGGATAACCATGGATATCGATGAATTTTGTCCAAGTCCGGATCGAGCTGCAATTGGTAAGATATGACAAGCAAAGCCATGAAAGCCAGTGCTCCAAGTTTCAGGTTAATCGGAGTTCATATGAGTAAGATATGATCGATACAAGTTAGGTAAAATGTGATGTTCATACCCTTCAGAGAGTCGAGGTGATGGTCTATTCGAATCCATCAGATTCGTATCCATCAAAATAGTTTCGCCCCGCTTCGAATCCATCGCATTCGTATCCATCAGGAATACACCGCCTCAGTTTGTTCGAATCCACCAGGAGCTAGCGATTTCGAAACGATCGCCCTCGAATCGATCGTCTTCGAATCAAACTGTGTGATTCGTGCCCATCGAGTTCATATCGACCCTGATCGAGTCCATCGCATGTCGCGTTCGTATCTACCACTCAGCTGTTGTTCGTATCGATCCGAAAACCATTGGTTCATATCGATCTGATTGATACGAACTTGACCAAAATCGATCGATCCGAGCATAAATTGCCGGTGCGAATGAAGTTGCATGCGATGGATGAGAAATGGTCTTCATCAACGTGAAATGGCGATGCGAGCAAAGCGCACGGAGGACTCGATCAATATGCCGTAAGAATTGGATCGATCCAGGAAACTCGCACCATGTCATCTCTTGCACATGTGCCTCGATCGAGTCGAACGGACGGATACGAAAGCGTGGATTCGAAAGCAGCAGACTACGAAAAACATGACCTTGAATCGATCATATCTCACAAACTGTTGATCCAAATGCAACGAAATTTTCACAGGAGCTTACGCATGAGGTAAAGTTTGTCCCTGCCAAGTTTCAGCTCGATTGGAACATTTTCTGATCGATACAAAATAGTTTCGAATCGATCACATATCGAGTCGAAACTTGGTGGGGTCAGTCGCGTGGGTCCCCTCACGTGCCAAAAAAAGTCTCCCGAAGTTTGAGCGTGATCTCAGCCTCCTACGCCTATAAATCGCCCCCTGAAGCCTACAGAAAGAAGGTCTTTTTGGCAATCCAACGTCCAGACTCTGCCGGATTCAATTCTACTTCTTTCCATTGCTGTTATACTCAAAATCCATCATTGTAACTGCTGTAATCATCTGTAACCAGCAAGGATAATCAATAAAAGATAAAAATTTGAAGTGGACGTATGCCGGAGATAGCCGAACCACTATAAATTGTGTGCCACTGTTCATTATTTCTGGATTGCTATTTGTTTCTTGCTTAGATCTGTGATTTGTGTTTGGAATATTGCTGATCTACATTCATAACTTGGTGCTTTCACGACATTTGGGGTTTGTGACCATTTTTGGCGCAAACAGATATCATTGGTATGCTACCAATGTCCATGGGTGGCATGAAATATGCCACCATTGCTGTAGACTATTTTAAAAAGTGGGCTGAAGCAGAGCTACTAGCTAGGATCACTACTAAGAAGGTGATCAATTTCGTAGTCAGAAACATCATCTGTCGCTTTCGGGTCCCACAAACGATCATTTATGATAACGGAACCCAATTCGACAGTGTCGAGTTCAAAGATTTCTGCTATAGGCATCACATTGGAAATAGATTTGTAGCAGTAGCGTACACACAAGCGAATGGATAGGTAGAAGCTGTAAATAAGATAATCAAGTCCATTTTAATAAAGCGACTAAAGATGGCCAAGGGCAAGTGGGTCGATGAATTACCATTAACACTAGGGCTTACAGGACGATCCACAAGTCCACAACCGGTCACTCCCTATTTGCCCTAGCCTACGGATCGAAGGCTACGATTCCAGTTGAATTAGAAGTACCTTCTCATTGGATAAGTCATTACAACCCCCGAACGATAAGGAACTCCTACTGGAGTCTCTCAACATGGTTGATGAGAAGTGTGATGAAGCTGACTTGAGGGCAGCCGTACACTGGAAACGAGTCGTCCGATATTAAAACACCAAGGTCAAAAGCCAGACCTTTGAAATTAGCAGTCTCATTCTCAAACGAATCTTCCCAGGACCCGTGAATATGGGCCCAAGCTGGGAAGGTCCATATGTAGTCGAACATAAGCTTGGAGATGGAATGTTCAAGCTAGCAACTTTAGACGAGATCTCACTCCAATGGGCGTGGAATGGTGAACACTTGTGATGCTATATTACTTGAGCTTTGGCTTTGTAAATATTTAGTCAAGTGTGATATAACAAAACAGAGTCTATCATTTCCAGTGAATGAAATGCCTTCCTGAGTCTAGAATCCGTCTTCATCTAACCGAACTTTGAATTATGGTGAATATGAATGAATCTGCATATGTATAATGTAGGCGTGCACGTACCCAGAGATAGATGCCAACCGAACTTCTACGGTCCATGATCAGAACCTTGAATTATAACCATCCTTGGCATCCGAAGATAGATGCCTACTAACTCCTTCAACCCTTGACTTGGGGCTAGGAGTATAAATATTCATAGGCGGAACAAGGCAGTTTGCCCCAAAAGCTCATGCCTAGAGTTTGGCAGAGCCCCAACACCTTGCCCAGAAGATGGCAAAATGAACAGCCAATGATCAGAGTCAGGCGAGTCCTTGTGCAACAACATCGATGCCTTTCCTAAAGGAAAGCGAGGCTGAAGGTCATCACCTAAAGTTAGGCAGGATCTCACTCATACCCCGATCAACGCCCAGAGTCAGGCATAGTCAAAAGACCAACATCCTGAAGAGGGATGACTAAACCACCATCCTGTGTGGTCAACTCCGATCGATGATCGGAGTCTGGTATGATTGGGAACGAATATCCTAACAATGGATATCTAAATTTCTGTTCTAGGTGACCAATCCGATCGATGCCTAGAGTTAGGCATGGTCGGGGGAAAACATCCCAAAGAGAGATGTTTAGACTATTATTTTAGAGGATCAAAATTTTATCGGACCCAGAATCAGACACGATCGAAGAAGGATACCCAAAGATGGGCGGTCTAGCCGTTAAGCTCCTTATGACCTATTTAGCATAATACAAATCACTATCGCAATTCAAACAAAAATTTATCAAAGTCGAATGAAATAGGCTAATAATTTGGCCAATTAACAAAAGTGAAATGGTTCGCATTTACATAAACGAAGATAACAAGTGCATTTCTCATAATCCGCACAAATCAACACAAAGCTTGAAAAGAAAAACCAAGTTATATGAACACTACATCCAAAGCAAAGGCGGGGGCCAAATCCGCACAAAGCAGACCTAAATAAAGAAAATCCTACTACTATTCAATGAAGGCATGTGAACAATGACTTTTAGTGCTTGTGTCTCTTTTTTGTTTTCTCTTCTCTGGAGGAGTATGCACTAAGCTCCTCTGGTTTCTTTCTGCTCCTACCCTTACTTCCTTAGCTCATTGATGGGTTATTTTATGAAGAACCGGTAGGTGCATTTTGAGTGCTTCCAGGTGTGGAAAGGGTGCTGGAGAAAAAATAGCCTGGTCAGGTAAACCTATAGACAAAGTAGAAGCAATGAATTCAACTGGATCTTTCTTAATCTCTTTGGCCAACTGGACTTGAGTTTTAACCAACTCTTGCATGGTGGGCCCTGAAGAAGGTTTAGAAGGCCCTGTTATGAGAACATCCTCCTCAGCCTGAACTCCCAGGAGATTACTAGTCATCTCTTCCTCCAAGGCATGAATCATTTGTGCACCAGGTCCGAGGGTCACACCATTTTGAACATTTGGAATAGTCTAAGAAGCAGACACAGTTACAGATTTAGTAGTCGAAGCTTGTTGGCCTGACTGCAGATCTCCCTTGGGAAGAGGAGCGACAAGGGATGACTTAAAAGTTGAGAAACAAAGAAGGAGAGATTAGCGACATCGACCAGTGTCATGTGAGCCTTCTCAAATATGAGTAAGGTTAGTGAGATACCTCCACCAGACTTAGACTTGGTGTGAACCAGAGTGTCATTAGAGTTCCCCTCCAAGATAGGGGACTGAAAAGTTGTCTTTTGCATGTGAGGTTCATCTGGGTTGTACTAAGGACCCGATGGAGAGATGAAGGCAGCCGGAAGCCAAGTAAGATTTGTGGTGGCATTTTTAGGAGTATACCCAAAGCCTTCACCTTGGTCTTTCTGGGCCTCGATAGGCAGCTCCAGGTATAGGATGAGCTCATAAGTCTTGAGTGCTCCAATCTCATCTGCACTCAAAATTTCAAGCTCCAATTCCTCCAAATATGCATCACCTCCTTCCATGGACTCCTGCTCTTCTTCCACGATCCGCTTCTACATCAAGGCTAGAGCCTTGGGATAATCACTGTCGAGCCATTCTAAATTTCTGAATTTAAGTTCATCGGCTTTGTAATTGATGATTATTGGCTTAAATTTCTCTTTAATTCGCATATCCACGGCTTCGATCTATTTCTTTACGTCTTTGGCTTGAGATTCTACCTTGTCTCTCGCTTGGCGAGCATTCACCAACTGTTCACAATGGTTGTGAGCCTCTATGAGAGTGTCATCCTTTTCTTTCTTTTCTTTATCCAGCTGTTTCTTCAACTCATCTAATTATTTGGGTAAATGCTCATTCTCCAGCGACAGAGTGCGGTTCCTATGATGGACGGTCTCAATTTGCATTTCGTGGCCCAGTCTCTCCTGCTTGGCCTACTAGTCAGGTTTATGACTTTCTTCTCGGCTTCCTTCAATGACTTTTTCAGCCCTGCGACTTCCTTATCAAGACAGGCTATTCTCTCATTGTTCTGCTCTACCTCAGGCTTAGTCCTACAACCTCAAATTTTTGCTTTTAGCAAATTCAAAGATTGCCTCAACCAATCTCTTCCATTTAAAGTACTGCTCATAAGCATTATTGACATAAGCTATGGTTTGACCTCTAACATGCTGAGGGATATCCTTTAAGTTGGGGATAAAGTTGACTCCGTCAAAACAAATCTTTGGAAATTGACACTTCAGAGCATCCATATGTGGGTTTAAAGCAGTTTCTTTCTCTATTCTAGCAGCGGGAGGTTGGATTTCCCTTATCAGCCTATGGCAAGAAGAGTCAGGGGCAACAAGTTGGGATGACTGGTCAGATTGACGGTGTAAATGGGACGACATCGTTTGCTTTATAGAATGGGAACCAAAGAAGGGGCACGGGAAACATCCACAGATTGAATGTCATCGAGTCGAGTGGAGAACCTATCCAGAATTTTGGGTAGAGGAGACCTAGATCAAGATCTGTGCTTTGAGGATGAATCATGAGACTGATATCCTTTGTCTTTGCCCTCTCGATCTCAACTGGATTACCTACTAGTGTCTGATTCATGGCTAGTGCCATGAGAGATCTACCAATGCCTGTAAAGCGTCTTTGCACTCCTGCGTCCAAGTGAAGTTCCATTTTCCTTTTTGAGAACGTCGAAGAAAGGTATGCATTTGTATGTGGCTCTTGAAATAAAACGGCCTAGAGCAGCAACATTTCCATTTAGATTTTGACTTCTTTTACTGACTTTGGGGCTTCGATATTCCTTAATGCCACTATCTTCTTTGAATTTGCTACTATTCCTCTTAAATTCACTATGAAACCCAAGAATATCCCCAACGCAACCCCAAATGAGCATTTCAAAGGGTTGAGCTTTATTCTGTATCTATAGAGTACACTGAACATCTCCGCCAAACCCTCCATGTGATTAGTCGACCATCGTGACTTCACTAGCATATCGTCAGTGTATACTTCCATCGAGCGGCTGATTTATTCTTTGAACATCCAGTTCACCAGCCTTTGTAGGTCGATCATGCGTTTGTCAAACCAAAACACATAAAAAGATAGCAATACAGTCCCAGTTTGGTTATGAAACTGGTGTGTTCTTGGTTGGGAATGTGCATTACAATATATAAACAAAGTAGGCATCCATGAATGATAATAGTTTGTGTCTAGTGGTTGAATCTACCAGCTGATCAATCGTCAGGGGTGGAAAGCTGTCATTCGGGCATGCTTTATTCAAATCTAAATAGTCGATGCGCGTTCTCCACTTCCCATTGGACTTTTTTACAATGAATGGATTAGATACCTAGTTCGGGTATATAGAATCGTGGATGAAACCATTGCCTTTCAACTTATCCACTTCCTCTTTCATTGTAGTGGATCACTCCGAACCCAGGCTGCAGTGTTTCTACTTTACAGGAACACATTTGGGGTTCACACTAAATGCGTGGAATGCTATCTCTGGCGATATTCCATATATGTTGGAATGCATACAGGCGAAAACATCCATGTTTGCTAAAAGAAAACCCATTAACTCTTTCATCATCCTCATGCCGAGTTGAGATCTGATCTTCAGGACCCGTATAGGATCATCCTGACTGACCAAGATGTTGATCGTCAACTCTATAGGTGCCACCTTGCATCCTCTGGCTCCTTCCTTGGGTCCGTATCATTATGGAATAAGCTATGCTACCCGAGCCAAGGCAAATGCAATGGAAGTTATGTGTCCAGTGACTTGATGTAGAGAGTCTTCTCCACACCATTTCCCTTCTCACATCGCTTCGCTTCTTTCAGCTTTATGACATAGCACTCATGTCTGAGCCCCTGGTCTTCCTGGACAACTCCTACCCCATTATTAGTAGGAAACTTCATTGTCAAGCACCGTAGGGCAATGGCTGCTTAAAACTAGCTAGGGTTGGCCGGCCCAAAAATGCATTATAAGCGGAGAAAATATCCAACCCAATGAAGGTCACAACCCATACTCTCTTGCAGTCACCTTTTCTTAATACCACTGCTATTGTTAATCGACAAAATTTCTATCGGTTTAGAAATTTGCCAAAAAATTTCATATTAAAAATAACCACAAGCGCACGGCGTACAATGATAGTACATGGCGAGTACGGGTCGATCCGCAGGGAATTGTTGTTTTTAAATTTCATATTCAATCAAATTATACCAAAGTCGAGTGAAAGTTAAGCTAGAGAATTAGATAATTAACTAACTAACCAAAAAAACGAGATGCAAATACAAGAGTTAAATGACAATTTAGAGAATAACTCCACTCTCTAAATCATGTAGTTCAACACATATGAAATCTTGATCTCTCTTTTATGGTCATTAGTGCTTTAATTGATGTGTTTATCATAAGTATGGCATATTTGTGCTATTGATTAGCCAACGTAAGCCATCAAACTATAACACACCCCTTAAACCACTTACTAACTTTCATGAAATTTGACAATGAAAATGAAATCTATTTTAAGTATGGCCTATTAACTATTGATTAGAAATATAGACCATCAAATTTTAATTTCAAATCACTTTCTTTTGCCATAATCATATTTTGATGAAGAGGCATTAGTGTTAGTGATTGTTTAAGCATAGCCTATTTGATGTCAACAATATAGGCTATCAAATTCAAAGAAAAAACAACTAGTAAACCATTTCTATCATCATCATTAAGCACAAAAAGAGAGCATGAATTAACAAATAGTTGAAGCTGCATAATTAGAGAGCTTCATCACCCCTAAATTGAAGGGATTAGCCACTCATTTGTGTTATCATATCAACACTTGTAGCTTGCAACATGAAACTAAAAAAGAAGGAAAATGAAAGCTAATGGAAAAGAAAACTATTCTAATTGCATAAAAGAAAATCTACACTACTTCCATAAATAAACAAATCTACACTACTAATATGAAAGGAAATAAACAAAAGAAGAAAAGAGCATGTATTGAAATCTCAAAAAGAAAAGATTACATAAAAGAAATGACTATGTAGCCATGAAAAGAAAGAAGAGAACTTGATTTATTTTTGAGCCTAAACTAAACTAAAGAGAGACTAAGAGAGAGGGTGGTTACATGAAACATAAGGGATTTTATACATGTGTTAAGCCCTAATTCATATTTTTGGGGAATGTCAATAATACCCTCTTAGGAAGTGTGGAGGCCAAGTAATCATTAGCTTCAAATAATCCTCATTTAAGTATACATGAACCCATTAATTCCATAAGCATGTGCATTAGCCTCTAATTTGTAAATTAAGGTAGGTGGGTAGGTGGGGTCCTCCATTATCATGCCTTTGAATTATTTCCATCTTCATTTCTTAATCTTCACTCTTGTGCATGCATACATCTTCATGAAACCACTTGTATATGAAGCCAAATTCCTATAAAATAATATAGAAATTTCTAATTAAATTTTCTCAAATTAATATATGCACAAAAATGACCATTTCGCCCTTGGATGAAGATGAATATGTGAAGATTTGAAAATAATATGAATTTTGGTTTAAACAAGTTAAAATGCCCGGTATGATCATTTATTTAACTTAAATAGAATAAATATAGTAGTAAAAATATGCACATTTACGTGCACATCAAATACCCCCACACTTATCTTTTTATTCATCCTCGAATAAAGAAAAACTAAGATAAATCCATTTTCGTAGGGAGCATGATTGCATTGAGCGTATGCAACAAGCCGTTCAACTTCTGGGTGTCCCCAGTAGGACGAGTGTTGTCTCGTGAGGGTTTTCCGCGGATACTACCCACAAAATCCAAATGCAGAATGAAAATATTTACAAAATGAAAGATTTATTTACAAAGAGATGAATGCGAGTTTTTGAAAATATTTACAATGGAGGATTTACTTTTAAATTGACACAAATAAGTTAAATATAGGTTTTGGTCATTATCTTGAGATTTAAGTCATTTACTCGTCAAAATTTCCAACAAAAATCAAGTTATCATAACAAATAGACTATAGTTTAACTCGTTGTTTCAGTTAATAACACAGTGTAACTATGAAATGGATCCTTAGTTAATTATCAAAGTTTATCAAAGTGGTATTTTTATTTCTTTTCATTAACAAGTCAAATCAAATAAGTTAAAAATAGTGCTAGGATTTCAATTACTTACTCTCTCCATTTTTTTCTTTTGGAAATTTTATTGATATTAACAATATTTATATATGCCTAATCAGATAAACTGAGGCCAGATATATTACCCATGCACTGCCTTGCGAACTGATGTGAAGGGAATACAGAGCGTGGCGAGTGAACACACAAGTGTGAACACCTATTGACTATACGCATTATTAGTAAAATAATTTTTATATACACACACCTAACTCAGATAAACTGAGGCCAGATATACCGATCGTGCACTACCTTTCAGGCTTACGTGAGAAGGGTACAGAGCATGGCGAGTGAACACACAAGTGTGAACACATGACTCTAGGTGTTTATTAAGAAAATATATACATATATACAAGATTTTTTTTTTGTGTTTTCGTTTTTTTAGGGAGAGAGTTTCGCAAAATCATCTTAGCATCATTTAACTTAGAAGACAAAAGAAATGTTATATCCTTTACTTTAAATCAACCACTTTTTTAAACAAAGATTTTCAATTAGGATATATTTCATAATTATCACGTATGAATCTTCCTATATACTAGTTAAACCATTATTATTTGTAATCAAACTTTGTTTTTATTTTTGTTAAGACGAATAAATTTTCAAAAATTTCAATTTAATAAACCAAAACTATATATTTATCTTATAGTGTTTCTTTAAAAATAAATTAAAATGCTTAAAAAAAATTGTTTTTGGGATTTTTTTTTGAGTTTTTAAAAGCAAAAATAAATCATGAAAAAATAAAAATGAAGATGAGTCTCCCCCCACACTTGATTTTGACTGCGTCCCCACAGTCAACCCAAGTGGAAGGAGAAGATTAAAATTAAAAATGGCCCTTATTTATATGAAAATGAACGGTATTTACACGAGATCAGAAAGTGTATCGTCAAAAAGTAAATGAAACGGTCTTTCAAAGACCGATTCATTTGTCTCGTCAAGTATGCGATACACAGCTTAAGCTTGAAAAACCAAACCATAAATGATTTCGAAATTGAATGTTGATTTGGGAAAACGAATGTCGTTATATTAAAAATCTTACGAGTTGTTTCTTTTTCGATGATTTTCAGGGTTGATAAAACGATTGATTGAGGTTCAAGTTTATTTTCACCAAATTGAAATTGAAATTTATCACTGAAAACTTCTTCAAAATTGTTGATTTCAAAATCAAAATGGTGTTTTAAATCTTCTCCATCAGAATTCGATAACTCATTTTCGAAAAGTCCAAAGAATTCGTGTTCATTAAATTTGTCTTCCTTTGTTGGATTATTAACAACTTTATTGCGTATCTCAAGTTCAAAATCCAAAGTTGTATTCAAATTTTCGAAATTGAGAAAAGGAAGATCGAATTTTAAATTTGGTTCCACACCCTCAAAAGAACTGAAATCCAACTAAATTACCGTGTTTTCAACAACTTCGTTAAGATTTTCATTTTCAATTTCAAAAGTTGTTATTTGAAAATCGTCGATTTGAGTAAAAGGTGGATTATTGTTTGACTCATCACACGTTGGAATTTGATTTTGTTTTTCACGTTGTTTCAATATGTTTCAAACAACGAATCCGTGTGATCATCGTAAATTTCATTTATTTGCTCAACAAAATCCAATTTATAGTTATTAGCATAAGGATTTTCACTTTGAAATTGTTGAGGACAAAAGTTTTCAATTGTAACATGGTTAAGATTATTCCCATTGCCAAATTCGTTTGAAAAGTTGTTTCCATTTTCATTTTGAGTTTGAAATTCATTTTGGAGTTCAAAATTGAATTGGCATGGGTTATAATTGATATCGTTTGAATTTTGAATTGAATTCAAATTTTGAAATCCTTGACTCGAGTTATTACACAAATATGAATTACACAAATCATTTATACTTTGATTTTGTTGTGTAGAGAGTTCAAGTAAAGATGAAATGCTATTTTCAAGAGTCGAGGGTTGGTCATCGTTTTGAAAATTTAGTTGTTCGAAATTTGAATTATTTACACAATAGTTGTTGTTAAAATATCCATACGAATTTGGAGTGAAATCATATGGATTGTAATGACCCGGTATTTTGGACCATTCAAATCGACAATAATCCACACATGTCAGACTTGAATAATGCAAAATAACAGATTGTAATAAAATTTGGAGCAAATAAAATAATTCACAGAATCACAGATACAGAAATATCTGAATAACTCGTAGCGGAATTTAAAAAAAATAACCATAGTGGTTCATGAAGCCACTAAAATACATAGTCTCAAAACAAGTACAAATTACATAGTCTAAAAACCAATACAGTTTGAACAACCACAGAAAATCCCAAATTCATTTGTCTCAATTACATAAGCTAAAATAAAAGACTGAATAGCAAAAACAGATTGCAGCTTGATAAAGATGATCTCCAGTAGTCCTAGCTCCGTGAAGATGAAGTCCAACTGATACTCAGGCTGACCCGAGCGTAAAATAAAACATAAACACTCGAGTCAGGACATACATACTTATACAATGTAAACCAACTCAAGTGAACTGTAGTAAAGGTACAGGTAACTTAGAAGATGCTTGGGACCGTCCATCCTCTAAGGATCCATTAATATATCTACTATGTAGTAATATTCGCTATTATAATAATGTCTAATAAGTAAAGTATAATCATATAGAAAATAGCATTAAGGGGATGGAGAACCTTAACGTGGTCGGATCTTAAAATCATAATCGTAGTAAAGCTCGATATGGTAGGTGACACGGCACAACTAGGCAATGCCAGGGTAGATATAACAATTACGCATCCGGACTAGTGGTGACGCATAGCAGCCACTACCGCCCACCTCGAACAACACTCCCAAATCAAGGGTGCGCACCAAATCAATCACAAGTAATAGAATGGTATCGAAGAAGTGTGTCCGATAAGAGGTGCTACCTCCTTGGTCCGTCAATCGCTCATGTTTTAGCCACCTTATGCCAACTCACGGGAGTTGGGTCCACGTATATACCTTAGGATCGTCGCCACCATCCTACTTCATTCTGGAAACTCCACCGCGTACACATTTGTCAAAGTGGTTTTCGGTATCGATAGAGAGTATGTCCATATCCGATCCCGGTCTCTTTAACAACCAAACGTTATTATAACCCGTGGTTATAAATTTAAAACAATTTATATCAAAATACTTTCAAATTAAACCATTTAAAAACAAAGTCATTATTCTTAAAAATCAAATATCAAATTTCCAAAAATTTAGCCTTTTCTGAGTTCATTTATTCATTTAAAAACAATAAAAGTTAAAATTTTCATCTTTCACAACATTTAAAAATGCCGCGGTAAGTTATATTTGAAAACAATTTAATTCAGCAAAGACAGCATTTATAAACTGCTATAACAGTTCAGTTTTAAAACAAAAATCATATTTCAGCCTACTGCAGCTCTTAACAAGTGCTACATTAGCCCTTTATTAGTTTCAGGTCAGATTTTAGTTCCTGCTACAACAGCACTTACCAAGTGCTATCATAGCCTTAGTTCATTTTAGTTTTTTGGTTCATTTATATAACCACAGCACTTAACAAGTGCTGCAGATTCTACCTAGTTCAGAATTGGTTAATTTCCAGAAATGGTAGCATTTCTGAAGTGCTATAAATTGAATTTCCAAGTTTAAGTTCAATTCCAGCCATAAATAAACTTCAATTTAAACTATTTAAACTTATAAAAATCATATTTTTCACATTAAAAATGTTCATTTAAACCTTTAACTTATGATTTCTAAAGAGAAGTTTTACAAATAAAAATAAAAAATTTACAAAGTTCACTTATTAAATTCAAGTGTGTCAAATTCCCATTTTTCTTTTAAACAATTTATTTCAACACTTAAATTTAATTCTCCATTTTTCCGCCATTTTAAAACTTAATTTCCATTTTAATTTAATAAATCTTAAGTTTCCATCTTTTCTTTTTAGTCAAATTTTCAAATTTAAGTTACATTTTAAAGTCAATATTTTCCATTTATTTACATTTATCACATAGAATATCATTTCTACTCTAAATAAATCATTTTAAAACTCAATTTAAATAAATTTAATATTATTACAAATATTTAAAAGTATCTAGAAAAATACAGAAAATAACCACGGGTCTGTATAATATTTTCTAGCCTAAGTCAAGTGATACGGATAATATATCATTTCAATCCGTAGTTTACAAAGAAAAATCTGGGTTTTATCATTTCAAACCCGCAATCCTAAGTAAATAAAATTAAATTGAAAATCATCCAGGCCTATCATTTCAGCCCATAACGATCTTCCCTTATTCTAAAGTCCGTTCGGGTATGTATCATTTCAACCCATAGTTATTCTATTCTACAGGGAACTTGCAGTGTGATTTAACAGAATAGAATAACAGTAAAATAAAACAAAATATAACAAATGATATATTATGCAATTTTAATAATTCTAACATCAAATATAAATAAATCACAGGTAATTATAACATCATTTTTATTTATTTATTTATTTATTTATTTTCTATTCATTCAGTTGCGGTCGTTTCACAATCATATAAGTATGAATATTCATGTGAGATTTACTCACCTCTACGGAGTTGGAGATTCGATTCAAAAAGAGAATACGCTATCAATCGAAAAGCATGTGGAAAGCACGATCAGTTGTTAGCGGATGCGCCAACTAGAATCAAATCTAAAGCAAAATAAATAAACAAATCTAATAATGCACGAATAACCAATTTTCAAATGAAGCAAACCAAATGAAAAAACAAGTTGAATACTAAAAAGGAATAGCTCGACCAATTTTAAAATATAGACTATAACTTCAAAAACAAAGGCTCGACGACAACAAATTGTTCACTTCTTTTCTCTCAAAACAAAGGCCAGTGGAGAATATAGACTACGATACCAAATACAAGGGGGACAAAACAAATTTGATCATTTCCTTTTTTATTTTCAAACAAGGCTCGGTGGTCCAGGGGTTCATGGCTGGTGACTGGGTTCGGTGAGGCGTGACAATGGTGGTGGCAGAGGGTTCGGTCTGGAGAGTTTCGATGGGGTTGTGGCTGGGGTAGGAGGTTCGGTCTGGAGGAGGGGAGCCGTGGGATTTGGTGGTGGTGGCTGTTCAAGTCGTGGCTGGTGGTGGTGGTCTCTAGGCTGGGGTATGAGGTGTTGGGGCGTGGGGTTTGGTCTGACCAGGTGTTCAGGTGGCATGGGTTGGAGGCGACGTGGTATAGATCTCGGCATGGGGTTGGAGGTGGTGGGGTAGGGGCTGCTCACGATGGTGGATAGGCCGAGCATGGAGGCAGGCAAAAGAATGGTACAGCAAAACAAGGAAGAAGAACAAATGAAACAAACAAAAAAAATATAAAAAGAAGGCATGCTGCCATACCTGAAGGAGAAGGCTCACGAAAAATTTGCAAAGAAAGCTACAGAGGAATTTTTGTGGTCTGGAAATATTGTTTGTGAGCAAGATGAAAATTGTAGTCTGGAAATATTTGTAAACGTGGAAAAATACGGCTGTTCACTTGATTTAAGTAGAAAAAGGCAAGAATAAATTTCTCTGAACGGTAGGGAAATTACGGCAATTTAATTTTATTAAAAGCTGGTAACGTATGGAAGGCAAAGGGAAGCGATAATTCCTCACGTGGAAACGATTTTATGCAAGATTTTGAAATTCCAAACTGAAATATACGGCTGAAACTTGCACTGTTAACGCAAGAAAAATCAATAGACAAAGAAAACAACGAACGTAAGATGTAATGCCCAAAGAAAAGCACAAATATTATTTGTTTCTTTTAATTAGTAAATTAACATGCTAATGTTTTCTTTCAATAAAATAACGTATCATTTTAAACCAAAAATTTAAATAGCTATTATACCATAATTAACAACATTTGATTGTTTAAATATAAAGTTAAGAACGGATGTAAATATACGTAAAAGAAATGTGAAGTTTAAATTTCCCGTTTCACACTAATTATTACTATCTTTTAAAAGTATACAACAAATCTGACCAAAACAAAACTGAAACAAATGTTACACAATTGTATACAGTTCAAGATGAAAATTTGGCATTTATAATTTTAAAATTTAAATTTTTTAATAAAGTTACACTTTTAATTCAAATCAACATTACAGAACGTTTATTTTTAAATAAAAATTTGTTAAAAATTTGGGCTGTTACACTCTCCCCCACTCAAAACTTTTCATCCTCGAAAAGGAAAACAAAGAAAGATAAGACAGTAGAGCAAAATTACCTAAAATAAGCAATTCCGGATTCGAAGCACGAATGCTCTCCTCCGTCTCCCAGGTGCAATCCCGTTCATCAGTGCTCCACTGCACTTTGACCAGGTTGACAGATTTCCTTCTTAGCTGCTTCGTACCTCGATCGACGATACGAAGTGGCTTCCTCTCAACAGTCAGATTTGGCTCAATATCCAAACTATCAAGAGCAGAAGGCTGGATAATAATAGATGGATCATGCAGATAACGACGAAGATGAGATACATGAAATACATTGTGTATTCCAGAAAATTTCTCGGGCAAATCCAGACGATAAGCAAGAGAACCAATTCTTTCCAAAATGCGGAAAGGACCGATGAACCTAGGAGAAAGCTTTCCTCTACGACCAAAACGAATAACATTCCTTAAGGGAGAAACCTTAAGGAAAACCAAATCACCAACAGCAAACTCTAAACTCCGTCTTCGACGATCAGCGTACTTCTTCTGCCTATCTTGAGCAATCCTCATCTTCCTCTTAATCTCTTCAACTCTCTTAGACGCTTCTAAAACCATTTCAGGACCAAGAACCAAACGATTACCGGATTCAATCCAGCAAGAAGGAGATCTACAAGGTCGTCCGTAAAGAGCAGAAAACGAAGACGTCTCAATACTGGCATGATAACTATTGTTATAAGTGAATTCGACAAGGTGGAGATGATCTTCCCACGATCCTCCATAATCAAGCACACAAGCACGAAGAAGATCTTCTAGAATCTGATTCACCCTTTCCGTTTGACCGTCGGTCTGTGGATGGTAAGCAGTGCTCAGATTCAGATGAGTACCCAAAGAATCCTGAAAGGCTTTCCAAAACCTACTAGTAAAGATAGGATCACGATCACAAATGATACTGAGAGGAACACCATGGAGACGAACAATCTCTCTCATGTAAATCTCAGACAAACTAGAAGCTGAACGGGTAGACTTGACCGGAATGAAATGAGCTGATTTGGTCAATCTGTCCACAATAACCCAGATACTCTCGTTACCCTTCCTAGTCCTCGGTAAACCATCAATGAAATCCATAGAAACTTGTTCCCACTTCCAATTGGGAATCTCAAGAAGCTGCAATAAACCAGGAGTCTTCTGATGATCTGCCTTGACTTGCTGGCAAGTCGCACACCTATTAACAAAAATGGAAATATCTCGCTTCATACCTTTCCACCAATATAACTTCTTCATGTCCTGATACATCTTGGTCACGCCTGGATGAATAGAAAGTCTGGTCTGATGATTCTCCCGAAGTAACTCCTGTCTCAATCCATCAACATTCGGGACACAAATCCTATTATTAATCCTCAACACACCCTTATCGTCAATCTGAGCACCACTGCCATCAAGACTACTACCTCCAACTCTACTTCGAACATTCTCCTTAATCAATCTAAGCATCTGATCCTCATCCTACCTAGCCATAATACGATCCACAAGAGGTGAAGAAACAACAAGCTGACACAACAAAGCTTTCTTCCTACTCAAAGCATCTGCCACAACATTAGCTTTTCCCGGTGTATAGTTGATGTCGAGGTCATAAGAAGCAAGGAACTCTAACCACCTAACTTGTCTCTGATTCAAATCCTTCTGAGAGAAAATATACCTCAAAGACTGATGATCTGTGAAAAGCTCGAACTTAGTACCCAAAAGATGATGTCTCCAAAGCTTCAAAGCAAAAACAACAGCAAGCAACTCTAGATCATGAGCAGCATAATTTACTTCATGGGTCTTCAACTGTCGACTAGCATAAGCAATCACTCTACCATCCTGCATCAGAACAGCTCCCAAACCTTCTCGACAAGCATCCGTGTATACCGTTAATCCCTCATTTCCATTTGGAACGGTAAGAACAGGTGCAGAAGTAAGCTTGTCTTTTAACTCATTGAATGCGGCCTTACACTCATTACTCCAAATAAACTTAGCATTCTTCCGAGTTAAAGCAGTGAGAGGGGCAGCAATCCGAGCGAAATTCTCAATGAATCTCCGGTAATAACCGGCAAGACCCAGAAAACTACGGATATCAGTAGGAGTCTTAGGAGTTTCCCAATCCTGCACAGAATAGGGAAAAAGAAGGATAATAGGAAAGATAGAATAAATTGAATGAGGGAAGGAAAGAGAAGGAAAGAAAGACTTACATTGATCGCAGCGATCTTGACTGGATCGATTGAAACTCCATTACCAGAAAAAATATGCCTGAGGAATCGGACTTCATCCTTCCAGAAATGGCATTTGGAAAATTTTGCCTTTAACTGATGATTTCGAAGAGTCTCAAGAATAGATTTCAAATGTGACTCATGTTCTTCTTCAGACTTAGAGAAAATGAGGATATCATCAACAAAGACTAGAACAAATTTATTAAGCACACCACGGAAAACACGATTCATCAAGTCAAAAAAGAAAGCAGCAGCATTAGTCAAACCAAAAGGCATGACTAACCATTCAAAGAATCCATTCTCAGTACGGAAAGCAGTCTTGGGAATACTTTCCTCGGCAACTCTAAGTTGGTGAAAACCCGTGGCAAGATCAAGCTGAGAGAAAACAGTAGCACCATAAAGCTGATCAAACATGTCATTGATGCGAGGCATTGGATATCTATTTTTCATAGTGAGCTTGTTCAACTCCCTATAATCAACACACATCCAAAGAGAACCATCGGACTTGGTGACGAAATCCACTGCAGCTCCCCATTCAGAATAGCTAGGTCTGATTAGACCCTTGGAAGATAGGTCCTCAATTTGCTTTCCTAACTCAACCTTCTCGCGGGGTGCCATTCTTCTAGGAGGAAGAACTACAGGTCGAGCTCCAGGAATATGATCAATGCGGAAATCAATTTCCCGCTTAGGAGGTAAAGCAGTAACTTCACCAAATACATTGGGATAGAGATTGACTACACGAGTCGACTGAAGATCATCAGTAGAAGCATCTAGAGAAAAGATAAAGCTCCCAGCATAATCATGAGGCATACGACCCTGAATAACCAAAGAATTACCCCGATCATCCTTAAGAGAAACAATTCGGGATTTACAAGAGATACAGGCATCATGCCCGTCAAGCCAATCACTTCCAAGCAACAAGTCAAAAGCATCGAAACCAAGAACATAGAAATCTCCAGAAAATTTATGACTAGAATAGAAGAGTCTTACTTGCTTACAAATCTTATCAAGATTTGCAGGACCACCAATAGGATTTGAAACACATAGAGGAACAGAAGCATACTCAGGAGAAAGGAGATGTTCAAACTTATTACACAAATCATCAGAAATAAAACTATGCGAAGCTCCAGTATCAAATAAAATACGAACAGGATGATGAAATAAAGTAAAGGTGCCCTAAAGAGTACCTTGATCATCGCTAGGAGCAGGAGTAGGTGTAGCAGGTGAAGAAGCAGATGTGACAGCAAATACACCAGATGGCTTTCCCTTCTGATATAAAGGACAGTCATTCCTAAAATGACCTGGCTAAAGACAAACATGACAAAGATTGTTCCTGCTTACCTGAGGTGGAGGAACAGCAGCACTAACCAATGTGGGGAAACTATTAGCATAGTGTCCCTTCTGGTCACATTTGAAGCAGGTAATAGTGGATAGATCAATAGGGTGTCTCTGGGAAGGAGAAGAGGCTAAAGATCCTAATCCCGGATGTTTGAGCCAATTTTTCTTCTGCTGGTGGAAGTTGGGATTTCTCTTCTTGGAATTTGCAGAGGAAGACTATGAGACATGAGCACCAGAAGCAGCAGGACCCTTGGAAGTAGGGTTCTCATAGCGAATAGCCATATCCATGAGCTCAGTAAAAGTGCCATGAACATGTGAAATAAGACGGTCGTAGAACTCTGGGCGAGCTCCAGTAATGAACTTCTCATTTTTCTTTAGCTGAGTGTCGATAAGACCAGGACCAAATTTGGAAAGTTCATTGAACTTCCGCTCATACTCTGAAAAAGACATGGTACCCTGCTTAAGATCCATGAATTCACGATAAAGCTGAGATTTCCCGGCTTCGGGCATCCATTTTTCCACAAAAGCCTCCCTGGAAAGAAGATACAGAAACCGAACTTAAGATAGATTCAAAAGAAAAGGAGATGGGGAAAATTCAAGATAACTCAAAGGATACCTGAACTGCTCCCACGTAAGATCACCTTCGTTAGTGTGAGCCGTAACCGACTCCCACCAATCTAAGGCTGACTCTTGCAGCTGCCAAGCTGCTAATTGACGCTTCTGGGCATCGGTGATCTCAAGACCAGTAAATATCCTCTCCAAACTCCGTAGCCATTGCTGGGCTTCGATAATACTCTCTGAACCGGTGAACTTAGTACCACCGAGCTGAGAGAATTCCTTGCAAAGAACAGTAAACCTAACAGGTGCAACAGGGGGAGGAGCTGGGGCAGTACCATGACCCCTACCTCTAGCATTTCCACGATTCATCCTGGAAATATCAAGAATGAATTTAGGATAAAGGTACAGAGAAGACAAAGACAAGCTAAGATAAGACACGATAAGATCACTTGGATGAATAACCTAATAACAAAATTTCTAACAAGGTAGACACGGAAAGAAGGAAGTTTAGAAAAAAAATTTAAAACAAGAAATTTTATATCAAAATAATCTTTGAAAAATCATTTGAAAATCATTTAAAATCATTTAAAAATCATTTTTATACTTTGAAAATACGTTCACTCACATAGGGTATTTCTACCCTATCTCTAATGAGTATTTTTTTTGCTCCATAGGCTAAGGTTTGCCTAAAAACCTGGCTCTGATACCAAATGTAACGACCCGGTATTTTCGACCATTCAAATCGACAATAATCCCCACATGTCAGACTTGAATAATGCAAAATAACAGATTGTAATAAAATTTGGAGCAAATAAAATCATTCACAGAATCACAGACACAGAAATATCAGAATAACTCGCAGCGGAATTTTAAAAAAAACCATAGTGGTTCATGAAGCCACTAAAATACATAGTCTCAAAACAAGTACAAATTACATAGTCTAAAAACCAATACAGTTTGAACAACCATAGAAAATCCCAAATTCATTTGTCTCAATTACATAAGCTAAAATAAAAGACCGAATAGCAAAAACAGATAGCAGCTTGATAAAGATGATCTCCAGTAGTCCTAGCTCCGTGAAGATGAAGTCCAACTGATACTCAGGCTGACCCGAGCGTAAAATAAAACATAAACACTCAAGTCAGGACATACATACTTATACAACGTAAACCAACTCAAGTGAACTGTAGTAAAGGTACAGGTAACTTAGAAGATGCTTGGGACCGTCCATCCTCTAAGGATCCATTAAAATATCTACTATGTAGTAATATTCGCTATTATAATAATGTCTAATAAGTAAAGTATAATCATATAGAAAATAGCGTTAAGGGGATGGAGAACCTTAACGCGGTCGGATCTTAAAATCATAATCGTAGTAAAGCTCGATATGGTATGTGACACGGCACAACTAGGCAATGCCAGGGTAGATATACCAATTATGTGACGCCCCACCTCTATACCCACGCTAACCAAGAACACTACGGTGTAGTGCTGTCAATTAGCACGGAGAATAAGGCTATTGAGGAGCGACAATCCATGTAACTTCTTTGTGCGAGCACCGATATGTCAGATAGAATAGAATGCATATCTTTTAAGGAGGAAATCCGACATACCGATACAAACACAAAGCTATCACACGGTGGCTATATATAACCTTCGGAAACAAACATAGAAATAAACGTAACACAAATCAGTCACAGACAATTCATATCACAAAGGCGGAAATAGATATGAATATAACACATGAAAGTGTACATCAGAGTAGTGGTCAAATAAGATCCACAATAACACAAAAGAATAGATACAAGTGCTAACCAAAAGAATATATATACATCAAGGAGTCTAATCTCAAATGTATACAAACAAAAACTACTAAACTAGAGTAGTTAGCCAAAAGTCAGAAGATGGCTCCAGATAAGAAGTCATGAGGAAGCACCTGTAACATCTCGGTCTGACCCGAGTATTATTTAAGAAGAAAATAATAACCGGATCAGTCTAGCTATAAATATCAGATGACATGATATAACATAAAAGATATGGCATAAACATAAAATATCCATACTGACATACTACTATAAGTATGAGAATGATGATCAACAGGAGATCAACCGATGAGAAATGATCAATATCACAAGAATCTTCTCAAAGATCCAAAGAGGGCATCATACCCTAAACTTGTACTCATAACAAGTCAATGACATAAAAATCCAGAAATCAAAACAAGAAATCCAGAAATCATAAAAAGAGAAAGAGGCCTATCACATGATGGTCCGAAGACCATGGGGAGCTACCCCATATGTGTGAGTCGGAATCACACTGATTGAGGCCTAGGCTAACCAAAAAGCAAAAAGGTATGTGTGAGTGGAATCACACAAGTGGTGTCTAGCCTAACCTCGCAAACAAAAAGGTATGTGTGGGTCGGAATCACACTACTGCGGTCTAGACTAACCTTGCGGACAAAGAGATATGTGTGAGTCGGAATCACACCACTGCGGTCTAGTCTAACCTTGCAAACAAAGAGACATCGCACAATTGCTAGTCTAAATCATAAAATGATCATCATGATCAGCGAGAAGTGTCAATCACACCAAGCTAGTAAATATATGAGTTTAGCTTCATGTCCCATAACCACTTGCTTAACTTAAATATTTACGAACAAGCTGTATATCTTCACTAGGAAATTGTCACGAAAAGGGTTCAATCGAACAAGTCCAAGAGCTAACCGACGAAGTGAACGCAAGCGTTTCATACCACTCGTTTTACTAAGTCGTTTAAGTCGATTTCTCATTCGAGTGAAGTAAAGGCTTATATATATTAGTAGATTGGAAATCGGTTTGAGAAAACGAAATTTTGATATTAAAAATAGTGTTGAAATCGATTTGATGAAAGAGTTTTGATATTTACTACTAGTATTAAAACCTTCATATCTTTAAAGTGACAAGTCATAAAACGATTGTTGGAACAATCTATCACAAAAATTCACATTCGGAGACGTGAATAAAATCCAAGGAAATCAGCTCAAAATGCATCAAAGTGGAAGTTCTGATGAATGCTTTTCAGATAAGATTGCCTACGTAGAGTAATACGGGGTTCGACATGCCCGGTCAGGTCGCGGGGGGTCCAGGGGGCAGCGCCCCCGGCGGGGTGCGGGGCAGCGCCCCGTCTAAACGGTACGACCTAGAGAGGACAAAATGAGGTCTAACGACCTAAGGGAGATAGGGTCGAGCGACCTAACGAGGTACCATCCCGAAAGAGGAGTCATCAAAGTCTTAAGAAATGATAACAACAAATAGGAGACCACACGAATCGATTAAAGTTGGAAATTCGAACAAATAAGCAATATAGGAAAAACTGGCAAATAGGAGCAGGTCGGTCAACCGGACTCCCTGAGTCGGTTGACCGGACCAGAGACAGAAGTGCTCGGGCAGCAGGTCGGTCGACCGGACCCTGAGTTCGGTCGACCGGAGCCTGTAACCTGCACTTCCAAACAGAAGCAGGGAGATGCTAGAGTAGCAGGTCGGTCGACCGGACTCTGAGGTCGGTCGACCGGAGCCTGTTTCCAGCACTCCCATGCCAAATCAAATGAATGCCAATTCCTTCCGAAATGCAATCGGACGAGCAACAGCACTAAGGGTTTACGCCCATCGACTACCCGGCCATATACGCTCTTCGCTTCATCACCAAAAACGTGATCAAAACATCAAAGTTAGGATTTTCAAAGAATTGAACTCAAAACACTAAAAATTGGAATATTCACCAAATCAATCCAAACCAAAAGCATTTGCACAAGAATAAGTGTTAGGAATTCATACCTAACAATCGAAGATAAATATAGTTTAAGATGTGAGATAAAAATCTCACCTTTTCACAAAATCAATGAAGAAGAAGCTATAGAGCAATGGCAAGAACAATCTCTTCAATTCCAACCCAACAAGCTTGAAACTAAGCTTAAAAGAGAAACATTTTCAAAATTAGGTTTAGGAAATTTCTGAAATTGAATGGAGAAGGAGTTGGAGAAGATGAAGGGAAGGCTTACCAAAGCTTCTTCTTGAATTTGGAGGTAGGAGCTTGAATTTGCAATGGAACTAGGGCTTAGGAATTTCCATTTCCAATCTTTTCCACCATTATTCTCTTGAGCTTAAGAGAGTTAGGAAATGAGGAATGAATGAAGAGAAGAGGAGAGGGGCTGGGTTGATATAACCAGGATTGGGCAAATGGGCTAAACCAAACACAAAGTCCAAAGTGAAAAAGTAGCGAAATTCGACTTACTCCAAACATATCAAAGATTATACTCAAAAAGATCGCAAACGGCATTTTGAACTCAATGGAAGTGGTCCCGAGTTCTAATTCGACTGTTTGCAAAAAGTAGCTTTTCGGACTTCAATCCGATCAACGATTCTATATTTAAATAAAATACTTAAATATAAAATCGACAAATATGCGGGTTGTTACAAATTACGCATCCGGGCTAGTGGTGACGCATAGCAGCCACTACCGCCCACCTCGAACAACACTCCCAAATCAAGGGTGCGCACCAAATCAATCACAAGTAATAGAATGGTATCGAAGAAGTGTGTTCGATAAGAGGTGCTACCTCCTTGGTCCGTCAATCGCTCCTGTTTTAGCCACCTTATGCCAACTCACGGGAGTTGGGTCCACGTATATACCTTAGGATCGTCGCCACCATCCTACTTCATTCTGGAAACTCCACCGCGTACACAGTTGTCAAAGTGGTTTTCGGTATCGACAGAGAGTATGTCCATATCCGATCCCGGTCTCTTTAACAACCAAACGTTATTATAACGCGTGGTTATAAATTTAAAAAAATTTATATCAAAATACTTTCAAATTAAACCATTTAAAAACAAAGTCATTATTCTTAAAAATCAAATATCAAATTTCCAAAAATTTAGCCTTTTCTGAGTTCATTTATTCACTTAAAAACAATAAACATTAAAATTTTCAGCTTTCACAGCATTTAAAAATGCTGCGGTAAGTTATATTTGAAAACAATTTAATTCAGCAAAGACAGCATTTATAAACTGCTATAACAGTTCAGTTTTAAAACAAAAATCATATTTCAGCCTACTGCAGCTCTTAACAAGTGCTACATTAGCCCTTTATTAGTTTCAGGTCAGATTTTAGTTCCTGCTACAACAGCACTTACCAAGTGCTATCATAGCCTTAGTTCATTTTAGTCTTTTGGTTCATTTATATAACCACAGCACTTAACAAGTGCTGCAGATTCTACCTAGTTCAGAATTGGTTAATTTTCAGAAATGGTAGCATTTCTGAAGTGCTATAAATTGAATTTCCAGGTTTAAGTTCAATTCCAGCCATAAATAAACTTCAATTTAAACTATTTAAACTTATAAAAATCATATTTTTCACATTAAAAATGTTCATTTAAACCTTTAACTTATGATTTCTAAAGAGAAGTTTTACAAATAAAAATCAAAAATTTACAAAGTTCACTTATTAAATTCAAGTGTGTCAAATTCCCATTTTTCTTTTAAATAATTTATTTCAACACATAAATTTAATTGTCCATTTTTCCGCCATTTTAAAACTTAATTTCCATTTTAATTTAATAAATCTTAAGTTTCCATCTTTTCTTTTTAGTCAAATTTTCAAATTTAAGTTACATTTTAAAGTCAATATTTTCCATTTATTTACATTTATCACATAGAATATCATTTCTACTCTAAATAAATCATTTTAAAACTCAATTTAAATCAATTTAATATTATTACAAATATTTAAAATATTTAAAAGTATCCAGAAAAATACAGAAAATAACCATGGGTCTGTATAATATTTTCTAGCCTAAGTCAAGTGATACGGATAATATATCATTTCAATCCGTAGTTTACAAAGAAAAATACGGGTTTTATCATCTCAAACCTGCAATCCCATGTAAATAAAATTAAATTGAAAATTGTTCAGGCCTATCATTTCAGCCCATAACGATCTTCCCTTATTCTAAAGTCCATTCGGGTATGTATCATTTCAACCCATAGTGATTCTATTCTACAGGGAACTTGCAGTGCGATTTAACAGAATAGAATAATAGTAAAATAAAAAAATATAACAGATCATATATTATGCAATTTTAATAATTCTAACATCAAATATAAATAAATCACCGGTAATTATAACATCATTTTTATTTATTTATTTATTTTCTACACATTCAGTTGCGGTTGTTTCACAATCATAAAAGTATGAATATTCGTGTGAGATTTACTCACCTCTACGGAGCTGGAGATTCGATTCAAAAAGAGAATACGCTATCAATCGAAAAGCACGCGGAAAGCACGATCAGTTGTTAGCGGATGCGCCAACTAGATTCAAATCTAAAGCAAAATAAATAAACAAATCTAAGAATGCACGAATAACCAATTTTCAAATGAAGCAAACCAAATGAAAAAACAAGTTGAATACTAGAAAGGAATAGCTCGACCAATTTTAAAATATCGACTATAACTTCAAAAACAAAGGCTCGACCACAACAAATTGTTCACTTTTTTTCTCTCAAAACAAAGGACAGTGGAGAATATAGACTAGGATACCAAATACAAGGGGGACAAAACAAATTTGATCATTTCCTTTTTTATTTTCAAACAAGGCTCGGTGGTCCAGGGGTTCATGGCTGGTGACTGGGTTCGGTGAGGCGTGACAATGGTGGTGGCAAGGGGTTCGGTCTGGAGGAGTTTCGGTGGGGTTGTGGCTGGGGTAGGAGGTTCGGTCTGGAGGAGGGGAGCCGTGGGATTTGGTGGTTGTGGCTGTTCGAGTCGTGGCTGGTGGTGGTGGTCTCTAGGCTGGGGTAGGAGGTGTTGGGGCATGGGGTTTGGTCTGACCAAGTGTTCAGGTGGCATGGGTTGGAGGCGACGTGGTATAGATCTCGGCATGGGGTTGGAGGTGGTGGGGTAGGGGCTGCTCACGATGGTGGATAGGCCGAGCATGGAGGCAGGCAAAAGAATGGTACAGCAAAACAAGGAAGAAGAACAAATGAAACAAACAAAAAAATATAAAAAAAATAAAAAGAAGGCATGCTGCCATACCTGAAGGAGAAGGCTCACGAAAAATTTGCAAAGAAAGCTACGGAGAAATTTTTGTGGTCTGGAAATATTGTTTGTGAGCAAGATGAAAATTGTAGTCTGGAAATATTTGTGAACGTGGAAAAATAGACAGCTGTTCACTTGATTTATGTAGAAAAAGGCAAGAATAAATTTCTCCGAACGGTAGGGAAATTAAGGCAATTTAATTTTATTAAAAGCTGGTAACGTATGGAAGGCAAAGGGAAGCGCTAATTCCTTACGTGGAAACGATTTTATGCAAGATTCTGAAATTCCAAACTGAAATATACGGCTGAAACTTGCACTATTAACGCAAGAAAAATCAATAGACAAAGAAAACAACGAACGTAAAATGTAATGCCCAAAGTAAAGCACAAATATTATTTGTTTCTTTTAATTAGTAAATTAACATGCTAACGTTTTCTTTCAATAAAATAACGTATCGTTTTAAACCAAAAATTTAAAAAGCTATTATACCATAATTAACAACATTTGATTGTTTAAATATAAAGTTAAGAACGGATGTAAATATACGTAAAAGAAATGTGAAGTTTAAATTTCCCGTTTCACACTAATTATTACTATCTTTTAAAAGTATACAACAAATCTGACCAAAACAAAACTGAAACAAATGTTACACAATTGTATACAGTTCAAGATGAAAATTTGGCATTTATAATTTTAGAATTTAAAATTTTTAATAAAGTTACACTTTTAATTCAAATCAACATTATAGAACGTTTATTTTTAAATAAAAATTTGTTAAAAATTTTGGGCTGTTACATGGATTATATTGATTTTCACAACTATTGTAAAATTCAAGTGAATATGGAAATTCGGACATTTTCAAGAATGTTTTAGGTGTTTTTTTTTATAAAGGAAAAATATCTATAAATAGAATTATTTTTCAAAATGGAAAATTGATTTTTTGTTTTTTTTTTATTTTTCAATTTTTTTTGTTTTTTGAAAAGATTTTATAATTTTTTTTTTGGATTTTGGTTTTTCTAAATTTTTTTTTGGATTTTTGGAAAAAAAGGATTAAAAAATTTCAAGGGAAAAGGAATATTTACAATATTTTTAGTTTTAGATTTTTGAATTTTTTTTTTTGTTTTTTTTAAATATGCATGAACTAATGCAACTAAATGAATGCAGAGGATAATTACAATGATTTATCCTAAGTGAACCCAAAATTGTATAATCACAATTTGTCCTAAATCAACAAGATAGTTCTTAGCCAGGTAACAGACAGGATTTATCGGTCCACCACGCCGTAGCAATGCAACCGAAGGATTAAGTACTTCAGAGGAACAACCACTATAATATTTACGAATAACCGTAACATTTATAAATGGTTATTACTCTGCCATAGCCTAGACACCAAGAAATTAAATTGTTCAAAGAAGACAATTTGCCAATATACAATTTAGTGTTATCGATGTCTAACCGTTATTACTAATCAAAATTCTAAAATGAAATGCAAACCAGAAATTAAACGTGCATTAATATGATGAAATTTTTGGTTTTTTTTAGTTTTTTTTTTAAAAGGAAACAAAATGTAAAAGTGAAGTTTTACTTCAAAAAAAAATTATCAAAGAAGAAACTAAAACAAAGAAAAAATAAATTAACTTTTTTTTAACAGATCAAACAAAACATAAAAATTGAAAACAAATTGAAACCTTCTTTTTTAAGACAGAAGAAAAAGCTAAAAACAAATTAATCCAAAGCCACTTAACCAAGCATCACATAAACTAAAAGAAAGCAAGATTCCCCTTTCTTTTTTTTCTTTTTATTTCTGTTTTAAATTCCACTGGGCCCGGCCCAATTTCAACTTCTCAACCCAAATTGTCACTAGCTCATGCAATACAAAACCCAGTCGCCTCCTAAAAACATTACCTATGAAAAAAAACATTACCAGCGCACAAATGAATTCGAAACCAAATTGTTAATTCAAACATCCAAACAGCAAATTCCTCTCGAAATCTGCTTGTATTCCACTCAGACTTAACGTCCACTGCAATTAATGCTTCGGGTTACGAGATTGGGGTAGATTCGATTCGAAGGGGGTGGTTTCGGTGATCGTTTTGGTTGGTGGGCCGCAGTTAGTAGGCGTCGCAGTCAATTTTTCAATTGATGTTGAGGAAGTCGACTGTTCTGGTTGATGGTATGAATGAAGTCTTTAATTGTTCGATGAAGTTACGGAGTTGGTGGTTCAGGCGTTGACAGTGCAGGTGGTTAGCTTGTTTTTTTCGTATGTGGATGACTGGGGTTGCGAAAACAGAGCGGAAGTGAGGGGGTTGATAATGATGATCGATTGCGAAGACGATGGGGTTTCAAGGTTTGGGGGAGGATTGTGATGCAATTGATTGCAGGTGATTGTAGTATTTTTTGTTTTTGTTTGGTAAAGGCAGTGGGTGATAGAATTTCTGTGGATATGATATGATTTGTGATAAGGTAATGTTGACAGCAGTGATATGGTCGACCAGTTGCAAGGAATTGGTGGTTGAAGAGAAGTCGTGAGTTTGTTAGCAAGAAGTGGGTGGTTTTGAATTGCAATGGAGATGATGAAGTATTGGTTAAGGGGATGTGTGGTTTCGAGTAGCAGGGGAGTGGGCATATAGATGTAGATAAGTGTAAGTGGTTATATTGCAAGGCAGTGGGTATGTCGTCAGTGTGCAAGTGGATGCAATATGAAGTGAATGAGGGTATTTGTGGCAGAAGGGGGATGATGTAGGGGTTCAGGCAGCAGTTTTAAGTATGGTGTGTTAATGAATGGTGGTTGGTAGCTGTCGAGTGATGTTTTGAAGTAGGGGTGGGTTGCTGTGGTTCTGCAGTGTGGTTAGTTGATGGGAATGAAGTGAATGACAATGATGTAGAGGATATGGGGGTCTGGAAGCTTGGTGTTTGATGACGGAAGTGTGTGCTGTTTTAATTGTGAGAAGGTTGAAGGGGATGGGTGAACTGGTTGTATAGGATGGTCTTTTGAATGATGAAGTGATGGCTGGAGGAAAAGGCAGTAAAGTGCTTTGGCTTGTCAACTAGATAGTGTAGTTGTGGCAAGGGGTAGTGTAGTGCAATGGACAGTGGGAATGGTTGTATGGGAGATTGGTAGGAGTTAGCAGTAGTTTGGCTGGATGATATGGTCAGTATGAGTTTGTCTACAGTTTGCAGAAGTGTTAGAGGAGATTGTTTTGAATGGGACAGTGGTATGGTTGAGGTTGGGGATGAGAGTTTCGGGTTTGGTTGAAGTAACCGCAAGGGTGAACTTATTTGACATGCTCTGTTTGTGTGCAAACTGCAAACAACAGGTTGATGGTGGTTATCGTAGCTGTTGAAGTGGTTGTTGGTGGTGTGGATGGTGGAGGTCTGAACAGTTTGATATTGAGGAGTGATGTCTGTTGTATGATGGTTTGGAAGTGGAAGTAGATAAATGTTGAAGGATGAAGTATGAACTGTGATGTATATGAAGGTGCTGAAGTATGGTGACTATCGACAATTGTAGGGTATGATAGGGGTTGAGGAAGAAGTAGTTGCTTTGAGGAAGTGACAGAGAGAATATGGCCAGTATTGTGAAGGTTATAAGAATGGCTGTCGATGTTGTGTGTAGTGGTATGTAGTGGAGATTGTTTTGATGACCAGGTGGCTGTGTTGTTGTCACTGTGGAGGAATTGAGTCAGTGATGTGACAGTGAAGGCAAGTGTATTATATGTGCAGTTATTTTTGGAGGAGAAGGGTATGAAGTAGAGAAGGTTGTAATTGTAGTAGAAGTTTGGATGGTCACTGGAAGGAAGGACAGTAAAGTGTGGGACAGTGGTTGATGTATTCAACAGTGGGAGTGGTTGCTAGCTTGTAAAGGGGTGACAACAGGTGATGTGAACAGGGGATGTTGAGTAGTTTGATGGCTGTTAGCAGAGGTAAGTGTGATTCTGTAATGTGGTTGTGAAGTTTAGATGATGTTTGGTTTTGATGTGATCACGGCATTGAGAAGTGTTTGAGATAGTTTGTTTGAAATGAGTGTGAGGTTTTGAGTGATATTGTGGATGAATGTGAGGAGTAAAAAAAAATGTGCACTGAGAAGGGAAGTTAGGAGATGATGCACAGAAATGATATGCAATGTGCAGGGTTATTTACAGGGAAGCAGTGTAATATTTTTTTTAGAAACTGAAAATGTACAGAAATGTAAATGAACTGTAATTGAAAAAATTGCAATTGAAATGTAAACAAAATTGAAGTGAAATAAAATGCAATGTTTTTCTATTTTCTTTTTACTATGCAAATGCAAAACCAACAAACAAACAACAAGCACACAAACACTTTGAAAACAAAAATCAAACAACAAACACACACACAATTTTTTTTAAATGCAACACACAAAAATCAAACAAAAATAATTCGAAGAATAAAAATCAAAATCAAATCAACTCCCCGGCAACGGCGCCAAAAACTTGTTAATCGACAAAATTTCTATCAGTTTAGAAATTTGCCGAAAAATTTCAAATTAAAAATAACCGCAAGCGCACGGCGTACAATTATAGTACGTGGCGAGTACGGGTCGATCCGCAGGGAATTGTTGTTTTTAAATTTCTTATTCAATCAAATTATACCAAAGTCGAGTGAAAGTTAAGCTAGAGAATTAGAGAATTAACTAACTAACCAAAAGAAACGAAATGCAAATATAAGAGTTAAATGATAATTTAGAGAATAACTCCACTCTTTAAATCATGTAGTTCAACACATATGAAATCTTGATCTCTCTTTTATGGTCATTAGTGCTTTAATTGATGTGTTTATCATAAGTATGGCATATTTGTGCTATTGATTAGCCAACATAAGCCATCAAACTATAACACACCCCTTAAACCACCTACTAACTTTCATGAAATTTGACAATGAAAATGAAAATGAAATCTATTTTAAGTATGGCCTATTAACTATTGATTAGAAATATAGACCATCAAATTTTAATTTCAAATCACTATCTTTTTCCATAATCATATTTTGATGAAGAGGCATTAGTGTTAGCGATTGTTTAAGCATAGCCTATTTGATGTCAACAATATTAGGCTATCAAATTCAAAGAAAAAACAACTAGTAAACCATTTCTATCATCATCATTAAGCACAAAAAGAGAGCATGAATTAACAAATTGTTGAAGCTACATAATTAGAGAGCTTCATTACCCCTAAATTGAAGGGATTAGCCTCTCATTTGTGTTATCATATCAACATTTGTTGCTTGCAACATGAAACTAAAAAAAGAAGGAAAATGAAAGCTAATGGAAAAGAAAACTATTCTAATTGCATAAAAGAAAATCTACACTACTTGCATAAATAAACAAATCTACACTACTAATATGAAAGGAAATCAGCAAAAGAAGAAAAGAGCATGTATTGAAAATTGCAAAAAGAAAAGATTACATAAAAGAAATGACTAAGTAGCCATGAAAAGAAAGAAGAGAACTTGATTTATTTTTGAGCCTAAACTAAACTAAAGAGAGACTAAGAGAGGGGGGGTTACATGAAACATAAAGGGATTTTATACATGTGTTAAACCCTAATTCATATTTTTGGGGAATGCCCAAAATACCCTCTGAGGAAGTGTGGATGCCAAGTAATCATTAGCTTCAAATAATCCTCATTTAAGTGTACATGAAGCCATTAATTCCATAAGCATGTGCATTAGCCTCTAGTTTGTACATTAAGGTAGGTGGATAGGTGGGGTCCTCCATTATCATGCCTTTGAATTATTTCCATCTTCATTTCTTTATCTTCACTCTTGTGCATTCATACATCTTCATGAAACCACTTGTATATGAAGCCAAATTCGTATAAGATAATATAGAAATTTCTAATTAAATTTTCTCAAATTAATATATGCACAAAAATGACCATTTTGCCCTTGGATGAAGATGAATACGTGACGATTTGAAAATAATATGAATTTTGGTTTAAACAAGTTAAAATGCTTGATATGATCATTTATTTAACTTAAATAGATTAAATATGGTGGTAAAAATATGCACATTTACGTGCACATCATCTATGCATCTAATAGGTTCTATCGACGTACCATTGAATCCCTCGATTCGAGATTTACATGTTTTTAGACACTTGCCATCCAATAGCATCTGGTCATAAGCCTTCTTAAATAGAATGTTGACTAAACTTCCACAGTCGACTAACACCTTCCTCATAGTCGCCAGCTCAGTCATGGCCAATATCACCGAAGGGTCTAGTGTTGGGGCTACAACCCCATTAGCATCCCTGTTCCTGAAAACAATATTGTCGGTCATGCTCCTGAGCTTCTTTACCAGAGCTTCGTCTTCGACGACAAAACAACTCTCACTTATAGCATGCTTCAAAGCACTTGCATATCTTTTCATTTCACTCCAGCTCTTCTCTGCTGGATGTGGTCCTTTGGAAATCATATCAATAATCAATCTTTTTCAAGCTGCATGGACTCGTCCTCATTAGGCTCGACTTAGCCCCACTGGAACAACAGTCCTTGGGGGTTAGAACTTCCTTGCCCACTGTCCTGCGGGACTTTGAAAAGCTGCAATAACTTTTTATTCCTTAACAAATCTTTGATCACATCATGTAAGTGTCTGCACTCATTTGTGCTGTGACTGTGGGTTTCATAAATCTACAATACTTCCTAGTCTTATTTTCTTTCTCAATCGACTCCCTCAAAGCCGGCTTCTTATACTGTTTCGTACCTTGTGTGGCATGGTAAATGTCTTCAATTGAGTTGTTTAGCTGGGTTTAACTATTGTATTACGGGAACCTAGGGTGTCCCTTGGACTCGGGCTTTCTGTCCTTGGCCCTCTAACAACTCTATCCCTAACCACCGCCCTTATTCTTAACATTCACATTAATATTCCTAAAATTCCCTCCGGAATCCTTCACTTCAACATTGCTCTGAATCACCTCGACCAACTGCCCAGTGCTGACTTTCCTAATGATAGTGGTTTCCTCTTCCAGTTGCAAAAACTGATTCACTTTTCTATTAAACACATCCATCGTCGGTGGGGGTTTCATTTTCAGCCATCTCTCGAAATCAGTATCGAGATAAATCCCTCTTACCAAAGCTATTGGAACAATATCTTCCTGAGCATTGCTAACTTCAGTTACGACCATGTGGAATCTGTTCAGTAAATCTTTCAACGACTCTCTCACTTCCTGGAAGATGTTTGATAGTGACATTACGTCCTTAGGACAAGTGGTAGGTAAATGGAACTGCTCAATAAACTTCCATGCTAACCGATCAAAAGATGGTATAGATCTCGATGGAAGTCAGATGAATCATATCGTTATAATGCCTTCGAGGAACATAGGAAAACAACGACGTCTATGGCATCAGTCACTCTAGCTGAATCCGTATGCCATTTATATTTCATCAAATGCTGCCTTGGATCCGTCCTACCATTATATGATGGCATCGTTGGCATCGCAAACCTTCTGGGGTATTCTTTACTAGTATCTTTAAGTAAATGAATTTCGACTAGGAGAAGAGCCCCATTCATTGTTATTCCGGTGCTGAATTTTCATTCGCCAACTTTCTCACCATCTCAGCTAAGTACTCTAGCTCTGCAGAGTCCACTGAACGACGGTAATCATGGTCTGCCCTGAGTGTTTGGCCTAGAAAATGCACTTGATTAGGTTCACGATAACTGGATTCTCCTGAATTTGGGAGAACCATTTCATCCAACGACTTTACTAGTTCGGTTTCTACGCGGTAGGTTGACAGCGGCTGCTTGATTTTCAGCATTCTGGCCATCAACAGCACGATCAGACGTAGCGCCAAAGTTATCGTCCAAGACATCAACTTGCTCATCCACTAAGTTGAGAATTAGTGGTTCGATATGAAAGTGACTACTATGCCGTATAGCTAATACTATGTGGCTAGATATCACTTAGGATCGTGTAATATGGAATGTATTATAATCTAAATGTGGAAACAGATAATAATAGTAAAGTAAATAAGAATAAGCACACCAGGAATTTTTATACTAGTTTGAACTTCCCGTTTTACGTCCAGTCCCAGACTTCCCTCTGGAATTTTTCACAATAACCCCTCACTTAACCTGGAGGAATAGGTATACAACACCTGAGCAACCGATCAGGATTTTTCCGCCTCTAACAACCGAAAGAGGACTTTACCCGCCTGAACAACCGAACAGGACTTCAACAGTTTCGGTAAAATTGCTTTGACACTTTGTGTTCTTGAATAACACTGATTTGTCTTTGATAGTAAAACCTTCCTATAATCTTTTGCTCAAGTATATATTGTGTGTGTAAAGATTTAGAAAGGAGAATATTGCTTTGAATCGAAGAATAAGTTAATTGATTCAGAGATTCAGGCAATATATGTAAGTAGTGATTGCTTTTTCAGAATGCAGAGATAGTAGAGAGTATGATCAGAAATTAAAATGAAATTCGGTGATTTGTGAAGTGAATTTTGTATGTTTATATAGTATACAAAGAGCTGCAACCATTCACGAAGAGTTCTGATCAAAAGAAGCATCCATTCCTCATCAATTTAGATCATATCTCTTGGCAAATGGAAGTGTCCATTCAGGAAAAATAGTTGTTGAAAGAATTCAGTCGACTGACCCAAAACGACCAGTCAACTGAATGTTCAAAGTTGTGTAAAAAACAGGGAGTTTTTGTGCACCTGGGCTGATTCAGTCGACTGGCCATATTTGGTCAGTCGACTGACCTGACAATCAATGCATAATTCTCTTATATGTTAAAAGCGTTTAATGCTTAAAACAACTTTGGTTTAAGTGAACTACTCGAGGATAGATTTTAACAATTATAAGACTAAAAACTTTGACAAATATAATATACTCAGTTTTGTAGCCTTGTCCCCTTTGTAGCTTTAACAAAATATTTCTTTCCCTTTTTGTCGCTTGCCCATATAGTCTCATTTACTGATTTGTTCTCTTTGTCATGAATCAAAACTTATGATTCAACATTCTCCCCCTTTTTGATTAATGACAACCTATTACAGATGATACTATATATTGAGAAATATATAACGGGAGTTATATATCTCCCCCTGAATATATGGCGACATATTTAATCCCTGCAAGAAATGGTTAGTCATACAAATTTCTTCCCCTTTGTCATCGATAAAAAGGAAATAATAGTAAATCCATTATTGAACTAACTAAAAATTGCAATCATAACACTGTAAATTGTTGCTTAGACAAACTCATAAAAAGTTTGAAATATTAATATAGCTTACTACTACCAAGAAACAACAACATCAATCATAGGCAGACTCTGTTTCTTCTTCTTCAACTTGCATTAGTCCTTTTCCTTTGAAGGAGCTTCCCACAAACTGTCTGCCACCTCCATTGCTAATTGTGTCGGAACTAGTATTTTCTTCTGATGTGGACCAAGTGAAGTGAGGAGCTGGGCGTTTGCTCGGATCACGTTAAGAAGTTTCAGTAGTTGTGGAAGAGGAACAAGATATCGCATCCCATAAAATCCCGAAGAAACTCTTGATTTTGTCAAAAAATTTGTCAATTTTCTTATCAAGATTTTTGATGCGAGAATCCAAAATAACTTGATTTCCTGCAATTAAATCAATAGATTCCCGAGTGTTTTGGGATGGATTCGGTGTTCGAACATTATCTCTGGATTGTTGATGCTGCGGAGTAGAAGTTTCTTGACGTGGTCGAGATTGCCATTCTTGAAAATTCATTATAGATAGAGGTCTTGGTGGCAATTTCATAAGACTTATTGTGCGACTATTTAAGGTTTGGGAATAGAAGTGTCGGATTCCAGAATAGGAACCTGGAGATTCATAAGTAGCTGCATAATATATTCTCCAAAATAAATAATATTCATATGACTTTGGTTAAAAGACAAGAATTCATCTAGAAGAAGTTTAGGCCAATTTATTTGAACTTCTCCCCAAATAGCATACAATGCTCTATAGTTATTTGGATATACAAGCTTATAAGAGCCAGTACGGGGAAGAACCGTGTGCATTAAAGCTCGATGCATAATTCTAGCTGTAGTTCGTAGTCCAATAGACTTAAGTTCGGTCATGTCATCTTCTAGGAAACGATGACTTACTTCATCTCTTTCCCCGATAGGTATATTTAATTCGTCCAAAGCAATACCGTCAATTGGTGTATGAAGAATGTGACCAATTATATCTAAGGAAAGAAAAACTTGTTGACCGCATAGCAAACTCCAAACGCAATTATCACGATTACGTGGGTTTTGATGGCCTAAATTCAAATTAGCATAGAAAAGTTTTACCAAGGTGTGATTTATCTTGATATTATTCGAATTCTGATCTAGGAGAGACTCTAGATGGCTTCTCCTTGCTAGTTCTTGAATCCAATATGGAGCAAAATCAGGAAACACAACAAAAGAACCTTCAAAGAATCGTGCTTCTTTCATTTTATTCCACCTTTGAACTGCTGTATCATCGTAGAGCCATTGAGCAATTTGAGAATCAATCGGCTCAGAATGGGAAGAAGAAGCATGCCTAGATCTTTTTGGTTGACGAGGAGCCATAGATTTTGATAAAGAGTCGAGAAATTTTAAAAAAAATTGGGGGCTAGGGTTTTAGAATTCTGAAAGGAGAGGATAAATGTATAAAGTGAAAGAGAAGATAGAGAGTTGAAGTGTTAAAAAGGTGGGTAAAAAGGTGAAAAGAATGCACAGTTTTCAATTCAGTCGACTGGTCGAATATGGTCAGTCGACTGAATCAGTATCCCGAAACTTTCTATTTTAGATTCAGTCGACTAGCCATATTGTTTCAGTCGACTGAATATGGTCAGAATACTTTTTGCGTGTTGATTCAGTCGACTAGTTATTATCATTCAGTCGACTGAATGTGTCTTTGAAGCATTTTCAGTATTTCTGTATACAAACAAATATTATATTCCATATATTAAACAAATGCATACAAAGGAGAATAAAAATAATAATTAGAAAGTAGAAAAAAAATTATTTGGAAGAAGAAGATGATGGAGACTTAGATTTTGTCGGTTCATCCTTCATCTTCTCTACATATGGTTGTAGTGGTGACCAACGATTTCCATGCTCCCATGAATTCGGAGAGACAGGTGGCCGAGAGGATGATGGTGTAGGTTGATGAAATGCAGAGGAAGATGAACCGTAGAATTTCCATCCTATCTGCTCTAGAAAACTCAGACGTCTTGAATTCATTTTTTGTTCATAGTACATCTCTCACTGAAGCGTTATAGATTCTCTCTGGCAATGATGCAAATCATCAATTTTTTGTTTGGTTTGAGGAGAACCAAAGAATAGGAAACGTCTTGCTTTCTTTTTCTCGGGAGTATAACCCGTGTTATAATTTAACGGTCTGGCAGGTTCATGAGTAGGTGTTGGTGTAGGTAGACTTGTCGATCCAGATGATGGTGTAGAAAAATCGATATAAGAGTAGGTTGAGCCATTTGATGATTCTTGTGAAGACATTTTTCTTTGAAAGAAGATAAGAACTTTTTGTAGAGAATAATAATTTGATTGAGACAAAAGATTTTGATGTTGAATGAAAATCTGAGGTCTGGGATAATATATATAGGAAAATTTTCAGTTAGAGATTGATGGTTTTACATACAAACTGAAAAAAATTGAGGAAGAAGATGTAACCAAGAATTTGTGGCTGAAAATTCTTTATAAAAATAGCCAAATTGCAGAGACATGGGCTAATCAAAAGATGAGTTCGAGTATCAAGAAGAATATTTTAAATATTTTTGAAAAATTTATAATTCTTTTAAAGAAATTATACCTAGTTATCTTCTTAGTCTTATAAAACAATTTTCATTGAGAGGTTTAGTGAAAATATCAGCTAACTGATTTTCAGAATTTACAAATTCTAAATTTATTATATCCTTTTCAATATTATAACGAAGAAAATGATGACGAATGTCGATATGTTTAGTCCGTGAGTGATTGACAGAATTTTTAGATAAATTTATTGCACTAGTGTTATCACAATATATTATAGATTTATTTAATTTTATATCAAAATCTTGTAATTTTTGTTGCATGTAGATTACTTGAGCACATGCTAAAGCTGCAGATATATACTCTGCTTCACATGTCGATAGTGACATGCAATTTGGTTTCTTACTAAACCAAGATACTAAGGATCGTCCAATGAAATGACAAGTTCCACTTGTACTTTTTCTATCTGTCCGACTTCCTCCAAAATTAGCATCACTATAAGATACTAATTCAAAAGGACATTCTTTTGGATAAAATAATCCTAATTCTTTGGTTTTGCTAAGATAATGAATTATACATTTAACTGCTCGCATATGTGATTCTTTAGGATTTGCTTGAAATCGAGCACATAAACAAACACTCATCATAATGTCAAGTCGACTAGCAGTTAAGTAAAGTAATGATCCAATCATGCTACAATATAGTTTCTGGTCGACACTCTTACCATTTTCATCTCTATCGAGATGTATAGTTGTACTCATAGGAGTTGGTTTGGCAGAAATGTTTTCCATACCAAATCGTTTAATTAGATTATTACAATACTTTTCTTGATTAATAAAAATGCCATTTTGTAATTGTTTGATTTGAAGTCCAAGAAAATATGAAAGTTCTCCCATATGTGACATTTCAAATTCATTTGTCATGATAGTCGAAAATTTCTGACATAATTTTCATTTGTTGAACCAAATATAATATCATCAAGATATATTTGAATAATTAAAATATCTTGATTAGCTTTCTTAATAAATAATGTTTGATCAACTTTTCCAATCTCAAAACCAGATTCTAGTATGTATCTTTTAAGTCGGTCATACCAAGCACGAGGTGCTTGTTTTAAACCGTATAAAGCTTTCTTAAGTTTATAAACGTGATCTGGAAATTTTTCATGAGTAAAAAGAGGAGGTTGTTCAGCATAAACATTTTCTTTTATAAAACCATTTAAAAATGCACTTTTAACATCCATTTGATATAATTTAAAGTTATGAAAACATGCAAAAGCCAATAGAATACGTATACCTTCTAGTCTTGCAACTGGAGCAAACGTTTCTTCATAGTCTATTCCCTCTTCTTGATTGTAACCTTGTGCTACTAATCTAGCTTTATTTCTATTAATGTTACCTTGTTCATCAGCTTTGTTTTTGAAAACCCATTTTGTACCAATGATTGATTGATCACTTGGTCTAGGAACTAATTCCCAAACTTTGTTTCTTTCAAATTGATTTAGCTCTTCTTGCATAGCTATAATCCAATAGTCATCAGTTGAGGCTTCCTTAATATTTTTAGGTCCTATATTAGAGAGAAAATCTATATGGCCCATTTGATTTAATTGATGTCTTGTTCTTACATTAGAATTTATTTCTCCAATTATATTTTGAACAGGATGATTTCTAAGAATTCATGGAGGAGATCTTATTATATTATCATTATTAATAGTATTTTCATTTTCTAAATTAACATCAGAATTATTGTTATGAAAAATAATATCATCATCTTCTGAATTATTTGACAGAATTTTATTTGAATTATTTTCCAAATTTGAAATTTTAGAAGAAATTTTGACGTTTTCATCGAATGAAACATGAAGATTTTCTTCGATTACTTTAGTTCTTGTATTAAAAACTTGATAAGCTTTGCTTCTTTATGAATATCCTATGAATATTCCTTCATCGGATTTTGGATCAAATTTGCCAAGCTAATCTTTAGTGTTAAGTATAAAACATTTTGAACCAAAAACTTTGAAATAAGATATATTAGGTTTTCTACCATTTAAAAGTTCATATGGAGTATGTTTTGTTAATGATCGAATAGAAACACGATTCAAAACATAACATGCAGTTGCAACAGCTTCTGCCCAAAAATGCTTAGGTAAAGTGCTTCCATTTAATAAAGTTCGTGAACATTCTTGTAATGTTCTGTTTTTCCTTTCTACCACTCCATTTTGTTGTGGTGTTCTAGGAAAGGAGAAATTATGATTAATTCCTTTCTTGTTACAAAAATGTTCGAAAACTTCATTTTCAAATTCACCTCCATGATCACTTCTAATATTTTTAACTTTAAAATTCTTTATATTTTGAATTCTTTTTACAAAAATTTTAAAATTTTTCAAAATTATCACTTTTATGTTTCATAAAAATAGTCCATGTATATCTTGAAAAATCATCTACAATAACAAACACATATCTATTGTGATTAATAGATTGAACTTGAGTAGGTCCGAAAAGGTCCATATGTAATAGTTCAAGTGGTGGTGTTGTAGATATGATTTTCTTAGATTTAAAAGAAGATTTTGTTAATTTTCCTAACTGACATGCATCACAGATATTTTTAATTTTGAATTTCATATCAGGTAGTCCTTTGACAAGTTTATTTTTAGCTATTTTATTAATAGTATTAATATTTATATGACAAAATCTTTTGTGCCATAGCCAAGAATCATTTTATGTAGCTACTAAACACATATTTGTGTTATAATTTATATTCATATTTAAAATATAAATATTTCTATCTCTTATACCTTCAAAAATTAGATTTTGATTTTTATCAGAAATATTACATTTATTTTCTGAGAAAGATATATAAAAACTTTTATCACATAATAGACTTATACTTAATAAATTATGTTTTAAGTTTTTAACTAATAGGACATCAGTAATGAGAGGTGAGTTAGAGATACCTTTATTGCTCACATCGCCTTTGCCGATGATATAACCTTTTGAATTATCTCCAAAAGTGACTGATACTGTAACGACCCACCTTTTTGGACAATTTAAATCGACAATCAAACACACATGTCAACTCAAACCATTCAAAAGGGAGGATTGTTAATGGGGTAAATAAGAAAAGAAGAGAAAAGGAACAAGAAACAACCACAGAATCTCGCAGCGGAAAGATAAAATATAATAATCAAATAAACAGTTCATGAAGCTATTTAATATACTTTTGATTATCATTTATACATCATTTATCATAGTTATACATATACAACAGAACAAATAAATAATGCAGCAGACAACATGATGCAAGGATAATAATAGTAATAGTATACCAAATCTTCGTCTTCGTCCTCCAGAATAGATCTTCAATAAGCTGGAAAACTCAGGACTGACCCGAGCATAATGAAAGGACAAAACACTCGAGTCAGGACTAAAATATCCTTATGTAAGATAAATCAATCGTAAATAAAGATGAGTGTAACGACGTCAGAGATGTTTACGGGGTTTGACATTTCCTATCCAGTGTCAACGTGCGTGCGATAACTCAAGAGATGTTACGGGATTTTCCATCTCTTAAGGATCCATTAAACTATCTACTATGTAGAACAATACGCTATTTTAATATGTCTATAGTAAAATAAACTATTAAAATAGCGTTAAGGCGTTACCTATATCCCCTTAACACATTTTTATATATTCCCATAGTCTGTACAGTACCGTAATTCCTCCGTAAACTAGAGGGCTATCAGAGGGCACTCCATAGGTTGGTACAAAACAAACTCGTAGAAGGAGCTCTAGGGAATGTGAACATGGCACACGAGGAGATGCCAGGGTAGATATACCAATTGCACTCCCGGACTGGTGGTGACGCATAGTAGCTACCACCGCTCACCTCGGACACACTCCCAACAATCGAGGGGTGGCCACCAAATCAAATCACAAAAGCAATAGAATGGTATCGAAGAAATATGCCCGATAAGAGGAATGTCCTCACTTGGCCCGGTATAGCTCCTGATTTTAGTCACATCTAAGCTGACTCACGGGAGTCAGGGTCACGTCATACCATATAGAATCGTCGCCAAACCATCCTACTTCATTTCTGGAATCTCCACCACGTACACAGTTGTTAAAGTGGTTTTTGGTATCGACAGAGAGTATACCCATATCCGATCCCGGTCTCTTTAACAACCAACCGCTTATTACACACCGGATGGTTCTTTTACATTTTCAAAATCAATTCATAATTGATATCAAAAAATCATATTCGCTTCAAAAATCAAATCCATTTCAAATCATCGTATAACTCAAAATATACGATTCCATTTCAAAAATCATTTTCGCCTCAATATCTCAATTTGATTTCAAAATCGTTTCGAATTTTATTTTAAATAGTTTTAATAGTTGAAAATAATTAAAATGGTTAAAGTACTCTAAAAATATTTAAAATAATAAATTTAAAAATAGTTTTAAATTGAGTTAATATAGTTAAATAGATTTAAAATAGATTAAATATAATTAAATAGGTTAAATAGCTTTGAAATAGACTAAACAGCTTTGAAATAAATTAAAATAGGTTAATTAGTTTAAAATAAATTAAATTGGGTTAAGTAGATTTAAAAATAGATTAAAATAAGTTAACCTGGTTTAAGATAGGTTAAAATAATTTAATATAATTAATATAGGTTAAAATAGTTTAAGAAAAAAATAGTTTAAGCATTTAAAATGGTTTATATAGCAGGATAATTTGGGGAAACCAAAATGAAATAGCTTCAAAGTCAACCATTTTAATTCCAACTTACCAATTTGAATCAAATTCAAATTTCCATTCAGTCGATTCAATTCTCAATTTCAATTCAAATCAAATTTCAATTTCAAATTAATTCAATTTATAGTGATTTCGAGCTCGATTTTCAAGATATCAATTCAAACATTTAAAACAAATTATTATTTATCGTCTCGATTATAATATAAAATTTTAAATTTCTAGTTATTCACTTTTAAATCCAATTTTTAAATGTCGACAACCTTCATTGTTGTTTAAATAAACTTTACATAAATTTCCGGTTTCATTTTCAATCATATTATATTCAGAATTTCATTATTCAAATATTTGTAGTTTTAAATTTAAACAATTTTGATTATTCAAAAATCCACTATCTTTTGAAATATTTGAAAATGAACTTATAACTTAACCACTTAAAACAAATTCAAATTTTTTTGAACAACCGTTTCCATTAAATAGTTATTCAATTCCCGTTATTCAATTATTCAGTTAATTTCCAATATTAAATTTAAACAATTTAATTTTTAAAATTCGACAAATTTCAATATTGGATTTTAAATGGATTTTCATTATCAATCAATTACTTTATTTACATCTAATGACTTCAACATTTATTATTTATCCAACTATTGATTGTAAACACATTTAATAAGTAGCATTTATTTTTCAATACTCGCTACTACTTAAATCTTCTAAATCAGTCTATTTCCAAATTTTATTTCTATCTAAATAATTCACAATTATTATTCGACTTCAGTTATCGATTATAAACTTAGCTAATATATACAATTTACTTTCAATTGATTGGAAATTCATTCAATTCATTAATAATTAACTTAGATAAATGTTGTTGCAATTCATTCTCGTTATTATTATCATAAATAAATTAAAAATTTAATTCTTCCAACATTAAACCATGAAATCTTATTAAATTAACTATTTTAATTATCGAAAATTTACGGGTCATTACAGATCCTCCATTTGAGTAGACTATGTTTGTTAACATGTCTTTATTACCAGTCATGTGTTTCGAGCAACCGCTGTCTAGAATCCATTTTCCTCTCTTTTTAAGTAGTACCTGCAAAAAATAAAGATTAAGATGGTACCCACTTTTCTTTTTAGGGTCCTAAGAGTTAGGTCTTAGGAAACCAAACCCAAGAAGGTTCAGAATTCCCTTTATAAATATAATTCTTATTTTTACGAACAATTTCCATAAATGTTTTGATATGTTTATTCCTAATTAAATTATTATTTGTTTTAGGATTCCATATTTTAATAGTTTTAAAATTTTAGAAACTGTTTTCTTTAAATCTTTACTAATTTTGTTTTTAATTTTATTTTTAAACTTTCCAGATTTCTTTGGATTTTCAATTGACTTATATCCTAATCCCATTATATTTGAGGTAGCCTGAAAATTTTCTATTATTTTAGAAAGATTTTCTCGACCTTTATTAAAATTTGAGATATTTTTATTAATATCTTCTAACTTAGTTTTGAGACTAGATTTTTCTAACTCTAATACTTTAGTATTTGACTTTAAATCATTAATTTCATCTGATAAATCATCATTTTTATTCTTCTGAATTTCTAATTCCTGAGTTATCATAGAAAGTTGAGATGTTAAATTAGAATTAGATTCTTGAGATTTTTCAAGTTCTTCTTCGAGAATTTTCTTTTCATCTCTAAGCATACTAATTTCTAATTCAGATCTATTTAGTTTTCCTTGTAATTCCTTATTATGCTTTTTAGTTTGTTTTAAAAAGTCTACTGGTTCTGAATTAAGTTCAACCAAATGTTCAAAACTTAGTTCACTTACATCGTCATTTGTAGCCATGAAGCATACATTTGCTTGCTCTATGTCACTGTCACTGTCGCTTTCAGATGATGAAGAATCTGAGTCATCCCATGTTACAGAAAATGCTTTCTTCTGGAATTTGTTCTTTTTGAATTTGTTTTTCTGTTTATCTGGACAATCTTTCTTCATATGACCCTTTGTATGACATTCATAACATTCCATGACAGAAGATGATGGTTTATTGCTATTATTGTTACTAGAGTTATTTTTGTAACTCTTGATCTTGTTATTCTTTTTGAATTTCAAAAACTTTTTGAAATTCTTAGCAATAAATGCCATATTCTCTTCATCTGAGTCAGAGTCATCTTGTTCTGCTTGAAAAGCTAGATTCTTCTTATCCTATGCTTGAAATTTCTTTGCCTGCAAATTTACTTCATATGACATTAGATTTCCTATTAACTCTTCTGGTTTCATAGTAGAAAGATCGTTTGCTTCTTCAATAGCTATAACCTTTCTTTCCCATTCATCCGTTAAAGAGTTTAGTATTTTTGATACTATATCAAAGTTAGTAAATTTTTCTCCTAGTCCTAATAATGAATGATAAATATCTTGGAATCTGGAATACATATCATTAATGGACTCATTTTCTTTCATTTTGAAATTGATTTTTAAGCATGGATATCCTGCTATGTTTAACCTTGTTAGTACCTTCATGAGTTATTTTTAGTGTTCGCCATATTTCATATGTAGTATTGCACATGCTAACACGATTAAACTCATTTTTGTCCAAGGCACAAAACAACATATTCATAGCTTTAACATTTGCAGTAGCATCTAATTTTTGTGTGTTTGACCATGTAGAATATTCAGTTGTGGGTATATTATATTCAGATTGTGTGATATTCCATGAATCAAAACCATTTGCTTGCATATAAATTCTCATACGTGTAGCCCAATAAGTGTAATTCATGCCATTGAATAGTGGTGGTCGTCCAGTGGATTGACCTTCAATAAAACAAGTGTTAGTGACAATGCTTGTGCTAGTATTGTTTTCCATATTAGCAAAAAATAATTATCAAATAACTGTGTAACGGTTATAAGATGCCTTGCTCTGATACCAAATGAAAGTGACTACTATGCCATATAGCTAATAGCGTGTTGCTAGATATCACTTAGGATCGTGTAATATGGAATGTATTATAATCTAAATGCAGAAACAGATAATAATAGTAAAGTAAATAAGAATAAGCACACTAGGAGTTTTTATACTGGTTCGAACTTCCCGTTCTATGTCCAGTCCCAGACTTCCCTCTGGAATTTCTCACAGTAACTCCTCACTTAACCCGGAGGAATATGTATACAACACTTGAGCAACCGATCAGGATTTTTCCGCCTCTAACAACCGAAAGAGGACTTTACCCGCTTGAACAACCGAACAGGACTTCAACAGTTTCAATAAAATTGCTTTGACACTTTGTGTTCTTGAATAACACTGATTTGTCTTTGATAGTACAACCTTCCTATGATCTTTTCCTCAAGTATATATTGTGTGTGTAAAGATTTAGAAAGGAGAATATTGCTTTGAATCAAAGAATAAGCTAATTGATTCAGAGATTCAAGCAATATATGTAAGTAGTGATTGCTTTTTCAGAAGGCAGAGATAGTAGAGAGTATGATCAGAAATTAAAATAAAATTCGGTGATTTGTGAAGTGAATTTTGTATGTTTATATAGTATACAAAGAGCTACAACCATTCACGAAGAGTTCTGATCAAAAGAAGCATCCATACCTCTTCAATTTAGATCGTATCTCTTGGCAAATGGAAGTGTCCATTCAGGAAAAATAGTTGTTGAAAGAATTCAGTCGACTGACCCAAAACGACCAATCAACTGAATGTTCAAAGTTGTGTAAAAAAATAGAGAGTTGTTGTGCACATGGGCAGATTCAGTCGACTGGCCATATTTGGTCAGTCGACTGACCTGACAGTTAGTGCACAGTTCTCTTATATGTTAAAAGAGTTTAGTGCTTAAAACAACTTTGGTTTAAGTGAACTACTTGAGGATTGATTTTAACAATTCTAAGACTAAAAACTTTGACAAATATACTACACTCAGTTTTGTAGCCTTGTCCCCTTTGTAGCTTTCAGCATATTTCTTTCTCTTTTTGTCGCTTGCCCATATAGTCTGATTTATTGATTTGTGCTCTTTGTCATGAATCAAAATTTATGATTCAACATGATATCGATCCTTACTTGAGATACGGTACTGATCCCAAAACATTGGCCATGACCTGTCCCAAACTTTTGTCTTGAAATGCAGGTTTTGTTTCCTGACCATCTTCTGCTTTCCTTCCTTGTGCCTTTGTCTAAATGATGAAGAACTATCATCGCATGAATCGAAAGGCGCCAACTCCTTTCTGCTTCAAATGCGATTACGAGGCAGTTGATTAAGCAAATTGATACTCTTCTATATCTGCTGCTTCATCTCGTCGCGACTCTCATGTAGCTTGTCGTTCATCTCCTTCATCATCCGATCCATTTCGAACCTTGTAATCATATCTGATGGGTTCTAAACTTCGGTGTTAGTAGGTTGCGCAACCTCTTTCCACGTGCTGAGAGTCAACGTTCTCAACACCATCTGCAATACTGGAAGCAGAGGATCGGTCTCTTTAGGGAGCCATAGCTTAAGCTGGTTAGAATTAATCCTATGATAGATTCTGTTTGAATCTTAGTAGTCATGGATTGTAATAATAAGACTAACAGATCTACCTTGTGGATTTAAGCTATCCAAAAGTAGAAAATAGATCCTAACAGACGGAGATCAACGCTCTTAGTGAAAGCACCAAAATGTTTATACCAAAAGGTGACACAAAACCCAAAGAAGTAAAGTAGAGAAATTAGTGAAGTAAGTAAATGAAAATGAGAAAAAAAAGGACACATAAACTTTATAGTTTTTCGGCTAATCATTGCCTGTGTCCACTTAACTTTATCACTGAATTGACTATTGTTTTCAAAAGATGTTCTTATGGATCGATAATGACCATCGGGATTATATGAACTACAGAGAAATCCATAAACAACTGTAAAAGATCCTTCAAATGTCACCCTCCCTCTATTTATAGCTAAAGGTCACCATAAATTCCTCCACCATGTTCATAGGCAACCTACGTTTGGGAAGAGAGATGCCTGGGAGATTGTGGCCACGCCACCCATTTTCAGGGATCGACGCTGACCCATGGCCAAGGATCGGCACCAATCCATAAGATCACTCTATGGATCTTCTTTGTAGCCTTGGGTAGAAGTGAATTGCTTGTGGCTTCACGTTTTCCATCTTGATTGGTTTGCCAAAAGCTTGTTTCTTAGTGGATTACTTGAATTGATGGTGGAATAGAGTTCCTGGCTTCACGTACACGAGATGCTTAATGGGAATTGATTGCAACAATCTAATGAAGCTTGCAATAGGTTGTAATCATCATGTTTTGGAGATAGATGGGGTGATGGGTGATATTCGTGAAGACGTGGGGATTGGCACCGATCCTTGAACAAGGATAACTAATCCTTGATTTTTCCTATTTATGGCTCTTGGACTTTGGTTCGTTGATGCACGTGGCATTGGCCTTCACTTGGAAGCTTGTTGCTAAAATTTTGATTTTGTGATCCTGGTCGTACTTGGCATCTAGTTTCGTTAGTTATCATTTTGGGTTCTCTGCCTCGATAACTTCCAAGCTCAACTAGTCATATTCGTCCAAATATGGCCTGGACAAATGTCAACATGACTATATATACGTACACATACGTGTTTGTGTCCTATTTTAATTTCAAAAATTAAAACTATATATATATCTGTGTGTGTGTGCGCGCGCGCATGCGCACATGCACCCATGTCCAATCTGAGAAATTTTTTCCAAAAGGTATTTATACTTTATGTGTATATATATTAAAATAAATTTATAAATATTAATTATAATTCTCAAAGATAAAATATATGCTTTTTAAATAGCCGAAAACATGTAAATGATGACGGAAATATTAAACAACACACACAAATATATAAATATATCTCTCTGTGTGTTTTTTTATATATAAACATTAATATTTAACCCTGCTGGTTGCCGACACCTTGGTTTTTAGCAATCTCCTGTTTGAACTCCTAGTTCTCTGTCCTTGACTGTAGGTTGTGGATCTATCTTATAGGCTCCACTGATTTTTAGCAACAGAGGATAGGGTTTTCTTTTTCTCACTTCTGTTAATATATGGAGAAGGTAGAAAGAGGGACTATTTATGGCTAATCTTTCTCCATATCTACAGACCAAAACCCTAGCCCTTTTTTGCCTAAGTATGGTCGACCGCTCTACATATGGTTCATACGCACCTGACCTAATTAATTTAATATTTGAATCAATCATTTAATTAATTCATTTCGGGTAATGTTTTATTAAATCAATATATATACACATCATTTGAATTAATTTGGCGACTTCAAATGATTAATTAAATGCTATAAATATTAAATACAACATTTGTATTTATTTTATCATTAATTTATGACATTTATAAATTAACTTCAAATTGGTTGAACGTGGAAATTAGCTAATAATACGGTTGTGTTTACTCCTTAGTGTGAACTCCGTGCTTAGTCAAAATTTAAAAAATTAAATACTAAAGTTTATACATACTTTGTTGAAGGACAATATCGAGCACAAGTTAGTCACTTATAGATCATTTAGGAGAAATCCAATATCTAACCTTTATTAAACTACACCTTATGAAGATATTTTATGCATGTTTTCTTTTCATTATCACTATATCAGTTAGATATATAGGTTAGCCAATGGTCAAAAACTTTAATAATATATACAGTTAATTGCATAGACTACCTTAAAATTCTTAGTTCAATTCAATAATTATATCAATTAACTGATTTAATCTGGCTAGAGATTTTGATATTAGTTGACTACCAATTATGATGTTTCTAATCTTCTACAAAGAAGGATACGATTCCTCTCTTGAGTAGTGTTTTAGTTCAAGTAGTTCAATGTATACCCAACTATGGTTGTAAAGTTCACTATGTCATGTGCTGGATCATAATCAAAGTACAGTCAAATTACTTAAGATCAACAGTACCCTCAAGCTTGAAGAATGTTGCACATCATTATATGAGATATTATATTTTGACTTAGTTTTATTAACCAATGCGGGACTATTTTGACTCTTTATGTGATTGTTCCATATAACCACAAGTACATAACCACTTCGTGCCTCCATAGTCATGAGCAATTCACCATCCATTATATAAAAAATTACTTACATTAGTCTTAATGCATGCATCAATATCCTTTTTTGGATACATCTTTACTAGGAATTTTTTAAGGAATAAGTACGTAAATATCGATTCAAAACTCATGGTTACGAACACATTTGCAACTGCAATCAATAAAATACTTCTCCTGTGGATTTTCTATTTATATATATCTAATAGGGATTAAACATTACTTATATCCAATATAACAATATATATAGTAGAAAAAAAATCAAAAGCTTACTTCATTTCGAATAAGAGTCTTTTACAAGAGTTAAGTTACGTAATAAATTACATAATTTCCCTAGAGCGTACCCTTAAATCAATCATGAATACCACCATAAATTTATTGAGTGGTCCCGGAAGAATCAACTCATAAGAGTAACAGGATACACCGATAGGAATAAATATTTAAATATCGATATTCCTTTCAACGGAGAGCATCACGTATGAGTATTATCGCGTTATTATCATAATACATCAACATTGAACATTCAATGCTTCGGACCACTCTTACCTCTTTAGTGAATTTGTTTATCCATACTGCTTCTTTTGTGGCATCATTCAAGGCAATGTACTCGGCCACCATGGTTGAATTGACCATAACTTCTTATTTGGAACTTTTCCACCTAACATGCTGTCTATTGATGGTAAAGACAAATCCTAAGACTAATTTGTTGTCATCAACATCACCTTGAAAACTATAGTCTGAGTACCTTTATAAGGTGTTCGTTGTTTCCATATATAAGATAAAGATCCTTAGTATATTTTAAATATTAATCATAACCTTAACTGCCATTGAATGGTTTTCACTTGGATTTGATTGGTATCGACTAACTGTACCTATTGCAAAAGCCACATCATCTTTTTTACATAGTATAGCGTACATGATGGATCATATTGCTGATGCATAAGGAATCCTACTCATGCGATTTCTCTCCTCATTCCTAAACATGAAGCCGTTCTTTGGAAGAACAATTCCATGTCGCACTAGAACATTTCCATGGTATGATTTTTTCCATCCTAAATTTTCTTAGGATGGTGTTTATGTACATTGATTGTGAAAATCCTAATAACATTTTACATCTATCTCTATAGATCTTTATATCGAGTATAAAGGTTATCCTTTCCAAATCCTTCATTGAGAAATTATTGGACAACCAAGCTTTCACTGACTATAACATTGGTATATTGTTACCAATCAACAGTAAGTCATTGACGTATAAAACTAACAACCTATAGCACTATTTTGTTCTTTCCTATATACACAGGCCTCCCTTTTGTTTTGACTGAAACCAAACTATTTGATTAACTTGTAAAAACATTTATCCAACTTCTAGATGCTTGCTTAAGACCATAGATTATCCTCGATAGTTTACATGCCTTATCGGTTCTTCCACTAACCTTAACACCCTCCACCAGTGAAACAATCTCTTCTAAACAACCATTTAGAAATGTAGTTTAACATCCATATTCCATATTTATAGTTATAATAAGCATCGATTGCAAGTAGAATTCATATTTATTTAAGCATGGCGACTGGCAAAAACATCATGTCATAATTAATACCATGAATTTGACGGAAACCTTTTGCCATGACCTTTGATTTATATTTCTTTAAGATCCACCTGAAGCCGATAGGTTTCACCCTTTTGGTTATATTTTCTAAAGTCCAAAGTTTATTATTGTACATGGAATCCATTTTGGATTTCATCGCATCAAGCCACAAGATAGAGTCTTTACTCTCCAAGGCATATTCGTACATGAAGGGATCGTCATCACAAACAATGCAATCCACTTTTTTACCGCTAATGAGAAACAAATAGTATCTCTATAGAGAACAAGATTCCCTAATTGACTTTCTAATGGGCTGTGCATCGTTTACAAGTATAGAATTGCTATTTAAATACTTAGTTTATATAAAAGTTTCTTGGATCTCATCCAAGTCTATTTTACTGCCAATAATTTCTCGTGAAAAAATTCCTTTTTCAGAAAGGTGGCATGTCTCGAAACAAACACCTTTTATTCCTTGGCATGATATAATATCACTACACCACAAAAGGCTTTTAACAGCGTTTGATAAACGCTGTAATATGATACAACAGCGTTATTACAAACGCTGTATAACGACATGCTGTCGTATATACATAACTTACAACAGCTTTTCTATAAACGCTGTTGAAACATCTCCGTGACAGCGTTTATTACGAGCTGTCAATAATCTTTTTACAGCGTTTTCAGACATGCTGTATTATGTTTCAACAGCGTTTATAATTTAGTTGTCGAAGATGTTCAAATTCTACTTTAACTGTTTACAACAGCTTTTTCTAAACGCTGTTACTGAATCATCAACAATTTCGACAGCATGTTAAAAACGCTGTGATTGAATCATCAACTATTTCGACAGCATGTAATAAACGCTGTTATTGACAGTTTCAAGATAATTACAGCACGAATTAAACGCTGCTGTTTCTTCATTGACAGCATTAATCAAACGCTGTCTTCTATTTATATAACAGCTTTAATATTCCACTCTATTTTTGAATATTCCAAAACTATATTTTAAGCATATTCAAGCAACTAGTATATTTAACAGGTTCTAATAACTATTAATTGGTTACATAAACTAGTTAAGAGAATATTAATAAACAAAAGACATCCATAAACCAAGTTTCAATAATATCCATAAACAAAAATAACAAAGTAAACCAAGTTGCCACAAATTCTGTTAAACAAAGACACGTTTACTTCCAATCACCAGAGTACACTGTCTTTCAACCTCACTCTTCACCAGTGCACATCGGTGCTACAACCTGCTTCATACGACAACTAACCCATTTCAACCACCGCAACCAAACCTCCTCAAACCACTTCTGTCACCATCTTATTGCAATAGTTCCACCTCCACAGCATCAACAACATACAACCCATATCTTCATCATCAACAACTATACTTCACTACCCTACTTTACAGCAGCCACAACCAAATCCCCAATATTTAACCTCCAACTGACATACCCATATCCATTTCTGTGCACACAACAATGCAAACTCTCAACCCACCTGAATACTCTCACAACCATCAGAACCACAGCAATTCGTGCAGTATATTGCCACTCCTCTTCATTATCCATACTTCACATCATAAAATCCAACCTATCCGTATCAAACTGTAACACTGTCAAACTCATCCTCTGTCCAAAATAGTCACTTACAAAATATCACATACATCTCCTTCAAACTACCTCTTTCTGTCTACAGATCCTCCTCTACCCAAACTCATTGCTGTCCACCACCAATTCCTATTGCACAATCATAAGCAACTCCATTTCATCCATTCACTTCCCATACCACCAATTCCATCATCTCCCTCCCTGCTACAAAGCCACAGAACTGCCAGCCAATACCTGCATATTCCACTTTCTACTTCAAACAACACTGCATTTCTTTGAAAAATCTACTCCGTGCATAAATCCATCTCCTCAACACCACCATAAAACCATTCAATCACGCATTTCAACCACCGGTGCATTGCAAATGCACTAACATTCCAAACCACCCTCTCCTCTGCATACTACTACACCTAAACACCACTTTGTTACCTCTCTTCTTTTGCTACTGCCAAACAGTCACCAACATCCCTACCATACTTCACTAAATGTCCACCATAATCAACATTCCTCTATATATAATTCTCTCATCTTCCTGCATCGACCCCTCTAATCACTAAAACAACCACCACAACACCCACTACTTACAAAATACCCTCTGACCACACCATACTTCCCCTACCACCAGCATACAACACATCAACCTTTAGCACTGGCACCTTACAAACATTGAAACTCACATGTACAAGAAGCATGGAAACAACATGAATCTCAGCTGTGTATTATAGTTATATACAGTAAATATATATTAACAAGCTTATGTAATATGTATCTTATGAAGTGTGTTACTGCTCCACAATACATTTAAGTAACAACTGATGTTATTTCTTCACCACGGCTACAGTTATACGAAGCAAGTTGATTTCCAATACAAAGCCAGCCACATCAACTCTAACTGCGATTTTTTCCGAGATTTTGAAATGATTTGAACTTTTTAATATTTTGAGAAGTTCAATTGAAAAGGGGAAAAAGAATAGGAAGAAATACTTTTTTTTTATAGGTTGTCGCAAATTGATAAATACACACAGGGGTATGAAGTACAAATTATAATAGGGGAGAACCTAAGGGCTTACTCGAAGAGAAACAACTGCAAGGGCTAGGATAGGATGGTTGTGACCCACAAGAAACTGTTCTACATTTTGCAAATTATAATAGAAAAACATACATTGGACAAACTTACTTTCAGCTGGAAAAAACTGGACAAATTTACAGTGAAGTTTTCTATAAACAACCTATTAGCTTCTTTTAATGTTTTCACACAATGTCAGTCACCACTATCCCCATCCTCTACCTATACCTGATAGCACAAATAAAGGGTATTTCAAAACCATTAGACACGATTAAATAAGCCTGAATACACTTCTGTACTTCAACCACATAAAAACAGCAAAAATTATTGCACTTTAATAGAATTGTCGTAACTAACAGAAACAAGAACATCATAAAATGGATGCCATTGAACCATCTTTACATCTTGTGTGTGACCCTATAGTACTGAAACGCATTCAAAATCATTACCAGGCTGTATGTCCCAAATCCAAACAGACTTATCACGGCCACATGTTGCAAGCAGAGACCCAAAAGCACTCCAAGATACACTTTTAACTTCATTTTCATGACCCTGATAACAAAGACAGTGAAGGATTTATCAGCTTTGTACGTATGCCTAGTCACGTAAGCTATGGCCAGCGCTATAGTTAAAAAGCCAAGGCCTAAGGTCGGTAGCTGACCATTTCCTCTAGGGAACCCTACATCTGATTCTTCTTGCTGCATTGAAAATAACATAAATATCTAATTTTATATATAGATTTATGTTATTAATTGTATTTCAAATTCGACGGTTAGCCATAACACTAGCACTTTTGCATTGTAAGTTTAGTAAAATTATACAGCAAAAATTATACAATAAGAAAAGGTACAACATAAAAGAACATAACAATGAAAATAACAAATGATTAGGCTTACTGATCCTAGAGAACTAGATGGACTGCTACCATTTTCATGCCCGTCTTAGCTTCAGCTTAGGTTAGCTCCCTGTCGAAGTGCTCCAATATGCTTTAGCTTAGGTTCTACTGTAGCGAGCTCCTGCTGTTCATTCAAGCTGGTACACCTTTCCCTTCGATGATACTAGCTTTCAACACTTGTGGCAGCATCTTTGCCTATAAACTCAGCTACTGTATTACACCGTCATTGTGTAGTATTTCTTATATCATATACTATGTGGATTAAAATATGTATACTCGGCTAGTGTATTACACCATGATCACAAACAAGACAATGTGCATGTAAACTTAGCTAGTATGAATGGCACAGTGATGATGTAGACCAACATATATTATGCATTATAACTATATATATACACTTGAGATTCATGTCCAGTAGGTACTATAGTGTCACATCATACACAGACTCAGATTTTATACTCATATTATACATTATATTTACATACTCACATGTACATAGGTATTTGTTATCGTCTCTTTAGCTGGTCACTTCAGAGACCTACATTTCTGTATATTCTTCTATTTAGTATGGCCTATTGTATTTTATGCTTAATTTTTGGTGTACGCATGTTAGTATATATTTTAGCTTTTATATTTCATAAGCCATCAAAGATACATGTATCTTCAGTGTGTTCTACAGTATATGTCTAAGTTTTACTAGTGCGTTTTGATATGAAGGCAGATTTTGTGGACAAAATACTTGAAAATAGGTTATCAATGAAATAATTAGACATAAATCAAAGGGTTAAAGCACATGTGAATGCTATCATGTCATCATATGGCCATTTGATTTCTATGCTTTCCTGATTGCAACATAATGTAGGCTAGGGTTGCAAATGTAATGAGATTTTATTTCATGATAGTCTGATAAAGCATGCCTTATGATATCAGCATATGTAACAAGATTTTACTCCATCCCATCATGTCATTTGGTAATCTGATTTCTATTCTTCTCTGATCACATATTTGCAAGCACATTGGCAAATTTTGGTGATATCAGCACCACTGAAGCCTTGAGTATACTTGGTTGGAGTCACTAAGTCAACCTCCTTTGTAATAGGAGATTTTTTAAGGCATGCCTTAAAAATATGCAGACATGTAGCCTCCTAAGTACACTCACTAGTCCTAAAATTACCTGAACATAATATTAAATTAGTCAACAAGGCATCATACTGTGATAAATTAACAAAGCAATAATAAAAATAAAAATACACTTGATTTATGTGAGGAGTAGTGTATGACCAATTCCTTGATATATAGCGTAGAACTATCAAGAGGCCACATCGAGCATGCATTAACTCAACCTAGGATTCCAATTCCATTAGGGTTGATTCATTAGCTCACATTTTGATTGTTTCTACATACATAGAACCCTGCCAGAACATAAAATAAGTCACTAGTGCAAAAGATATAATACACACAAAAAAGGATGAAAAAAAGAATTTTTTTAGTATAAGTAAACAAGAATGTGCAAATATTTTCAGTATGTGTGTGTATGTGTGATCTAAAAAACTGCATGGTAAGTAACTAACAAAAAATGCTAATGCTAAGCCCTCTCACCATGGATCCTCCTTGTAAGATGACTATCTTTGGGCATTATGGTAACGTGCTTGGTATAGATGGCATACAGTTTGCTAGCTTCAAATAGTCCTATATGATATGCCTTTGCTGTTTCTTAAAGAGCAAGCACAACATGGATTAGGAAACATAGACCAATCTGCATCATAATAAGAATATACAAAAATAAATCATCATCAACTAACTAGCACCCAATATACTATAATTGTATATGAAAAGCGAGGATGCTGATGATAACCTTGAAGTCCTGAGCAATTTCCCTTACAAGTGTTTAGAAGGGAAGCGTCCTGGTCAAAAGCTTTGTGCTCTTCTAATACTTAATGAATTTCACTGCATAACAAAAACGATAGTATCAGAAACTTATACTCAAACATGGCATCAAATAATACTCATATGTAGAGAAGGGGATTCTTCACTCCTCCAGTGTTTGGTGCTGGTTTTCTAGCAGCATTGGTTGCAAGCTGCTTCCATGGTGCTTTTGCACCAAAACGTGTCCTTGTTCCTCTGCTATATTGATTTTATCTAAATGCAAATATGCATGAATGCTACGACTCAAGTATGAATAGCAAGCTTACTTTGGAAAAAAAACCCGCATCCAGTGTGTGTCAATGTAATTAAACACGATTTTAAGAAAACACCAATTCCAATAGTTTCACTTGGACAAATAAGGACGGTGTACATTATCAAAAGAGTGTTCCGATGTTGATAAAATATGGTAAATATGGTTAAATGGGGGAAGAAACTTTGGTAAATCAGGGCTTTTAGGCCCCACTCCTTATAATTTATATTGTTTTTATTCTACCGTCTTCCACAACTATAGCCAATAAGCAACATTAAAAATAAAATATATGCAGCCTGTTTTTTTTAAGTAAACACGGATTTGTACCTCTTAAGTGAATATATAGCAGTCTTCAAATACCATAGTATTCCACGCTCAAATCTATATAACATTGTACAGTAAAATAATAGAAAACTAAATGATAAGATTAGAGTACATTATAAGACTTCTAATCTTTTATACACCCTTCATACTTGTTGAAAATAATAGGTTAAAGACCATAGTAAATTTACAAGCTGCCAATTTAACTCTTACCACAACTTAAAATCCAAAGGAAGGATTCAACCAAATCGATTGCCATTATAAAATTTACAATATAAATACTACTCCCATTACGGTTTGCACCAGTCCTCATCCAAAAGTTTGCATGATACAAACAATTCCTCACAAATAATGTACCTATATTAACCGCCAGATAATAAAAATATAGACTAAAGCATGGTTTAAAGCATAAGATGTTTAACTGAAGAAGTCAGGACATTCTGATTAGTTGTGCATTTTACCAAAAATAAGCATCAAGTACAAGAGAAAAAATACACAAGGTGAAACTAATATACAACAGGGATGAAAGATGATGAATTATGCACTCCCACACATCAAACACTTTCTGAACAAGGTCAATTCATATTACATGAGATAACAATCAAATTTTTGGCTGATTCTTTTTGTTCATTTTAAATAGGATCATATGTAAAGTATGTGTTTCACGCAAAGTTGAAAGCAAGAATCCTTGTGCAAATAACAACCAAAAAATTACCAAATTCCCAAATAAGAACCGATAAAAATCAGTGAATTCTTACCCGATATAGCAATCTAATCGACATCAGAGGAGTAATCAATCGAATTAGGTGGCGACGTTGTTTGTCCCGATAGAGTTGGGCGACAGAGTAGTAGAGGAAGGCTAAGTGAGGTACGGTTAGGGGACCTTTGGTGAACTGCGATTGGGTGAAGATGAGATTGGAGTTGATTTTTAGTGAAAACAATGAGAAATGGAGGCAGGCTGCAGTTAGAAGGGGAAATAAAATGAAATAGCTTAGGGCAAAGGAGATGAAATTTTAGGATTTCACTCATTTTTTTGCTTCCCGCCTTAATGTTTTTATCTTTTCTCAGCGTTTTATTTTTGTTTTTTTGTTTTGTATCAAAACTATAACAGCAATTAGACTTTGAACGCTGACATGTATTGCTGTCAATAGTATATTTTCTTGTAGTGTATGTATCCATGAAAAATTCTTGGATACCTATAAACTTACATAAACCGATGGGGTTTTACTAGTACATATCTCATATGTGGTCTTAGGAACATATTTACATTGTACGGAATTCAGCATATATGTTATGGTTTCTAGCCCATATCTCTAAAATGAAAGAAGCAAATCATTATCACTCATTATTGAACGAACCATGTCTAACAGAGTTCAATTCCTCCTTTATGAAACCCTATTATGTTGAGGAACATAGGGAGGATTGACTTGAAAGAGAATATCATTCTCTTTTAGGTACTTTTTAAGCTCATATCTAATGTACTCACTGCCTCTATTAGATCGAAATATTTTGAATTTCTTGTTCATTTGGTTTTCAACTCTGTTCTTATACTCTATGAATTTATCATACACCTCGGATTTGGGTTTCATAAGATACATTATCCATATCAAGATAAATCATAAGTGAATGTACCAAATTAAGAGATTCTACCTTTGGTATTTGCAGACATATCACCATCAGTGTGTACTAGTCCTATGAGTTCAGTAACTCTTTCATTGCTCCAACTGAATGGGTACTTGGTCATTTTACCTTTAAGACACGATGTAAATGATTCGTAATAAAATAACGGTAGAAAACTTTGGTATCTTAACTTGTTCATCATTTATATGGCCTAGTCTATAATGCTAAAGATAGCGGTTATTTATTTTAAGTTAATTATTATTTTGAATAGCAAACAAATGATTATGATCAAGTATATAATGCCATTAATCAAAGCATCAAAATAAATAGTTCTATTACCATAAAAATATTCATAATATTATCATTAGAAATAAAGCTATATCCATTTTCCTTCAAACAAGAAGCAGAAATTATGCCACTAAAAAAATTTAATGCATAGAATTAATTATATAAAATTAAATCATGTCCTCTAGCAAGCTTTACATGGTAATCTCCTACTATGATGGCAACTGCAGTAGCTCCATTCACAACTTGAAATTCCTCCCTCTTGCTTTAGGCCTCGTGCTTCTAAGTCCATGTAATGAATTATAGGTATGAGTTCTAGATTCGGTATCTAAAACCTACCTATAACCACATATATAAAAACAAATTTCAATAAAGAAAATATCATTAGGAGTAGAATCAGATTCCTTCCCATTGACAATTTTTAAATAACCACATAGTTTCACTTACAATGTCCCTTCTCAGATCAAATGTCACATTCACTCTTCTCTTGATAGGCTATAGCTTTACCCTTACACCCTTGAACCTACATTTTCTCCTTTTCAAATCGTTTGAGGAGCCTCAAAAGCAAGCACCGTGCTTGTAACGTCCTAGTAAAAAGTTAAATAAAATGGATTTTAAAAGGAAAATGGGGATTAAATGGAGAATATTGATTTAAAATTCAGATTAGATATTAAAATTATGTTTTAAAAATACAAAAGTACATTGAAAAATTATTTTGGTGAATAAAAGATTTTTGGAAAATTTTGGAATTGTTTTAAGGGAAAAAATGATTATTTTAAAATTTTAAAAATAAGAAGGTGATATTTTGGTAAAATAAATATCATTATAAAAATAAAAAGTAAACCTAATTGTTTGTACCAAAATTGGGCACAACACTCTTTGGAAGTCTTTGAAGAGATAAAGTGAAGAAATTAAATGGAAAAAGAGGAATTATCTAACAAAAACTCCAAATTTCAGAAATGAGAATAATTAAAGTGCAAGGAGACATAAGAATTTAGAGTGGTTCGTCGTATCGCCTACGTCCACTATGAAGTAGTTTGCTTTATTGATCTTTCTTTTGTGTTTACAAGTGAATTCAATGATTTACAACAGGCAATTATGATTTGCAGCAATGAATTTCGTTGGTAGCAGCAGCAATTGAGTTCAGATCTGGATCTGGTGGAGTCCGGGCGTTGGAGATCTCAAAGAGGAAGAAGAACCCCTTTTCTGTTTGCTTTGGAGGTCTATTTATAGGTGTAGGAGGTTAATATTTCGCTCAGATCTCGGGAGACCCTCTCTGGCACGTGACCAGGCCCGCACGCCCAAGCCCGTGAAGTTTCAGTCTGATCCGTGATCGATACGAACAGATTTCGTATCGATCAAGATTTCATCCAATGGAGTCGAAATTTGGCGTGGACATTCTTTAGCATGCATGTAGTCTTCTGCGAAAATTTCATAGCATTTGGACTTGTAGATTAGGAGATATGATCGATATGAAATGCGATTCTCGGTGGTTGTTTGGTTCGACTCGCTCCTGTTTCGACTCGCTCTGTTCGACTCGCTTCCTTTCGACTCGGTGACGTGGTGCTTGAATCTCACTCTGCCCTTGATGTTGTTTTGATCGAGTCGAATTTGTGCATTGGTTGGGCGAGTCGAAGGAAGCCTTTCTGATGGTTGCGAAGCGAGTCAAAGGAGGCCCATCTGGGGGTTGCGAAGCATGTCGAAGGAGGCCTATCGGGGTGTTGCGAAGCAAGTCGAAGGAGGCCTATCTGAGGGGTTCGACTGAAGGCTCCGTGATGGACACAAAGTGAAGCGAGTCGAAGCATGGCTCGAGGCGAAGCGAGTCGAAGCGGGCTCCTCTGATGGATCCGAGCGAGTCGAACTAATCACTTCTGAGGGATGCGGAGCGAGTCGAAGGAAGCGAGTCGAAGGGAGCGACTCGACCGATGATTGGTTTTCATCCAATTTTGTATCGTTCATAACTTGAGCATACGAACTCGTATTGATTTGAGATTTGGAACTTTGACTCTCATGGCTTATCTTGTCATGTCCTACCAATTTTGGCTCGATCCGGACTCGGACAAAATTCGTCGATATCCATAGTGAGCCTGTGTATAACTGATCTCTAGGACGGGCCGTCGTTGGTTACTAGTCAATTCCTTGGTGTCACGGCCTTACCAAAAGGCGGGATAACATTTTCCCCCCAAAGTATGTCTTGTGAAAACATGACGTGCTTTGAAGTGCTGCAATCTTTACTCTGCGTAGTCATCGTCTTTTCGATGAAAGCTGTAATCTTCGAATGTTTTCTCTTGAAAATGCAAGCTGTTGACGGTCAACTATTGTACCCTGCATTGTTGCGATTGATTGCTGTATGCTAGTGGTTACCCATTTGTTGTTGTTATCGCTATTGGATGAGTTTTTGATTCTTGTAAATCAGGAATATTGAATATTAGTCTGACATTCATGCACATATGTTAACCTGACTCTCATTGACGTTTGTACATCCACGTGTCGTTGTCAGTTTATTTTACTTTTGAATTACGTATCGATCCTCTCCTGAACCGAAATGAAATTCGCTGCAACAACGCTCGATGGTTGCTTTTGAATATTCCTTCGTAACGATCCTCTCCTGAATCGATGTGAAGGGTTGAAACATCGAAGATGATTTTCATTGGATTTATGGATGAAAAGTAAGTATGCCGAGTTGATGGAGTTGGCCTCTGGAAGCCATGATTTGATGGATTCAAACTGACTGTTCGTATCGATGCTCTAGGGAAGGAGTTGGAAACTATGGACACGAACAGGAATTTTGCATCGATAGATGCAGGGTTCGATGGATATGAAGTGCTTGTTCGACTCGATGATGGACGCGAACTGAACGAGTCGAAGTGGAGCGTGGCGGAGTAAATTTCCCCGATGGCTATGAACTGAGCGAGTCGAAATGGAGCCAGTCGAAGCAAATTTCCCCGATGGCTGTGAACTGAGCGAGTCGAAATGGAGCAGTCGAAGTACGCTTCCCTGATGGATTCGAACTGCTTGTTTTGCTGCACCGAAGACGGATTCGAAGTCAAGCGATACGAAGGGGAGTTTTCTATCGATGTACTGGAAATGAAGTCGAAACGTGTGTTCGAATCCACCGGGATACGAAACGTTTATTCCCTTTGCTTTCGAGTCCATATAAATACTTCGCATTTAGCCGTTTTTTCGCTTTTTACTTTTCGTTATCCTGCCTTGCCTTCATATCGCTCTGAGACTCGAGAAAACAAAGAAGAAAAACACTCTTGCCCTCGACTTGATCCATACCTTCGATTATTTGAACCAATTGACAAATTTTAGGTAATCAATTGAGCGAAACTACCACATAAATGAGGAGACTCGATTCTTAACACCAAATCGATCAGAGTCATGGTCGATCGAAAATTCCTTGGCCTCAGCATCGTGTCGATCTGGAGTAGGGGTTTCGAGATGATGAGGCGGAGGCCTTCGTATCGATCAATGGTGGAGCTTCGCATCAAGTCGAATGCTTTGAATCTGTGGATTGATACGAAGGGGCTGTGTCTGATGGACTCAAAATGATGGCCCTGGATCGAGTCGAAAAGTATGTCTTTTGATCGAGTCGAAACAGTGGCCTTGGAACGGTTCGAAGTCGAGTGCCTTGGGATCGAGTCGAACTGAAGGTTTGGGACCGAGTTGAACTGCATAGTTTTTGATCGAGTCGAAGTAGAGGCTTTGGATCGAGTCGAAGCGCGTGGTTTGGGATTGAGTCGAAGTAGAGGCTTCGAAGCGAGTCGAAGCGCGTGACTTTGGACCGAGTCGAAGGACGTGGTCTTGGATCGAGTCAAAGCACGTGGTCTTGGATCGAGTCGAACTGCACAACCCCGAACGATCGATTCGAACTCGAGCCTTAGCGAACGATTCGAACTTGAACCTGAGTGATTGTCTTGAACCTGAACTTTTGATGATTGGCCATGGACTAACTTTGACGATACTGAAAATTCTAATGCATTTGAACACTTAACTCCGACGAGCTTCAGACTTGCATAACTGGACTTAATTGTTTCACCACATATCTGATTGCCTATTGAAGTTCGTCGATGAAACTGGAACTTACTAAAACGATAATACATTTTAACTCGGACTGATAGCTAATAACTGGATGGCACGGTTGTGACGGTCAGCGATGACGGTCCTTTTGACTGAATTCTGAAGTCTCGTCGTTTATATGCTTCCTTCAATCCTGTTGATCTTCCCAAATGATATACAGTATTGCACTGCACAACACACTCACACACTTTACATTGGGGGATGCACGAGCGTTATTTGTCAGTTTAACAATGATTTTTTATAAGCTAGCTAGTCATGGATCCTTCAAGTTCTCAGCAGCCGGAAATCCCAAGTTCTATTCCTCCAACCATAGAGATACCGGTTATTGAAGCCGAAGTTATAGAGCCAGCTCCGGATGAGCGTCCGGGTGCTCAGTTTATTCTCAATCCAACAGATTCTGTGCCGTCGGGTATCTCTGAAGATATGCTAGGATGGATTTGCTTAAGGCATGGTTTGTCGCTTGACGACGTTCTACTTCCTGGGCCAAATGACAAGCCACACAATCCCCTGGAGGGGTTTACTACTTTCAACCGTCACACTTGCACAGCTGGGACACTCCCTCCCTTTAATCAATATATAAGGTAGATGTTATCGTTTCTTGGCATAGCTCCATCTCAGCTACATCCCAACGGGTATGCCTTGTTGAATAGCACCTTTGTCCTCTTTATGAAGATCCTCTTTCGTCCGCCGAAGCCGATCGAAATCCGATATTTATTCAACGTCAAGAGCCGAGGAGACAGCCCCTCTTTCACCTTCCTGGAAGCGATCAGAAACTGCCACATTGTACTGGGCTCCTGGGGAAGGCTAAGTTATTATAAAACTGAATGGTTCTACGTTTGGTGCCCCCCTGGATTTGATGAGCGGTGGTTGGATAGACGTAAGTGTTGCCCTTTCTCTCTTGAATCATTGAGATACTAGTAACTGACTTCAAAACTGATATACTTTTCCTTTTATATCCACAATCTCTCGTCCTGACGGCGCATACTTCAGAGAGCTTGTTCGGATTCTTCAAGCGTTTTCGGGCGAAGAGAGGCACATAGACTTAGTCCTGACCGACAGGAATTTGAGGACTGTCGGGCTGATAGAACAGAGACAGAGCATACATTTGGAAGGGATACATAGAGTGGTCCCGAAGAGACGGGTGAAGCGCAAAGCGCCTGCAGTCGTGATCGCCGAATAAGTTGATCCAGAAAGAACACCTACTGATACCGAGCTCCCAGCTGGGCCTTCTGCCGACGTCCATGATTCGGGAGGAAGAAGAAAAGGCAAGGCTGCTGCTCACAAACGCCCTAAATCTGAGAGATTTAAATCCATGGTCGTGTCTTTACCTTTCCAGGGGGTTAGAATTTCGGAGGCTCCTCCCCCGCAAGTGGAGAGTTCTTTTGCAGGGCTTGCTGATATTCCGATCTCGGATTTTTTGTCGTCTCCACACGATGCCGGGACGGTGGAGCTTGATAGTGCTTTTGAACTAAGCGGGTCGCTTGCTACGAGTGCGGCCGACATTTCCGGTTGGGCGGGGGGTTGCACATGGTTGCACATGCATACACTTCACTACACTACGTGATTCACAACTGTACTTCGTCCAATTTAGGAAGTTACTAACTCTTTCTTCGTTTCTTATTCTCAGGTACTATGTCCGGAATACGATCGATGCTTGGGAATCTTCGCTCAGCCCGAAAAGCTTCTGGTTACTATGATTCCTGCAGGAGGGATTCATATAGAGATCGCGATCGCGAATAGTCTAACCAGGACAGGTACGGGCGTGATAAAGAGTATAGACATCGATCCAGATCACACTCTCCTCCTCGTAGACTTCCGTATCCTCCTCCTGTTCAAACTTCATATCCACCGGAGCCTCCCCGTCACAGGCCGTCTTCTCATGCTTCTAGGTTTGAAACTCATCTTCAAAGAATTGAGACTACGGCCTCCATGATTACAGAGCAGGTCCCCGCTGAGCCCACAGGAGAAGGGGCCCTTAAACTAGCTTAGATGAGGAAGGATTTTCCGAATATCTGCTTTGACGGCTATGTCTTCCCTCCTCACCTAAAGAGAATTCCATCAGGGGTGGAAGGCACGATGCATGATTATGTCCACGACATCTACACCCAATACCGAGAGTGGGTTAAGGCTGCAAAGAAGGCTTCTAAGGTGGCCTTTGAGCGAGCCAAAGCGCTTGAGAAGATGGAGACCGAGCTCGCTCAAAGGGACCGAATTATTCAAGTGCTTACTGCTGAGGCCGAGTCTTCTCGGAAGTCGGAGATTGAGCCACCAAGAAAGCCGATGAAGCGAAGGCAGAAATGGAGAGGTTGGGGCAAACACACGTTGCCCTGGTGGAGGAGATGGGCCACCGGAACACCAAAGTTATCGCCGAGCGGGATGCGGCGGTCAAGGAGCTTAATGAACTCAAGGCCAAATTTGCTGATATGGCCAACGAGAAAGATGACGTGAACAACGCAGCCCAGGAGGCGTGCGAACAAGCTGTTCTGCTCAGGGGTGAACGGGATGCGGCTGTGGCTAAAGTCCAGAAGGTGGAGACTGAGGTCGAGGAGAGGGTGAAGTTGGTCGAGTCCAGGCTAGAGGCTGACATCGAAAACCTTCTCGTAGTTTACAACGCTAATGTGCTGAGGCACAGGGGTCTAGCCTGGCTCGATGATTTTTCGATGCATCTCTGTAATGCTTGGAGCCGACTGGTTGAGGAAGAGAAAGAGGCGCATCAAGGCGAGTCCGTGGATGAATTCGAACTCGAGAATCACATTCTGACTGATGATGAAAAGAGGATTCTCCACGAGTCGATGATTCTGCACGAGAAGGAAAAACTTGGCGCCCAGCACTTTGAAGTGGGAGAGGGTTCTGGAGTTGACCATCATGAAGCAAGTCTTGAAGTTCCAACGTCAACCCAGCCCGAATCCTCATCCGCGGTCGATCCCCGGGATGTTCCTGCTTATAATCCAGATCAGCTGCAGATGTCACCGGTTGCAGCGCAAGTTACCGATGCCGCTCTGTCGCCTACGAGCCAAACTGAGGAAGGTATTCTGAACATTCCACATATTTTTCTCAAATTGGAATCTTCGATCGATTTAAGTCCTAACAGTTCTTTTATTCTCTGTCTAGTGATCGATGCTGCACCGGCCATGCCTCCTGCTACTCAAGAACCATATCAAACGCAAGAGGCTATCATGACCGAAGCAATCACCATGAGTACAGCTGCCCCGCTTGACGATTTGCAGGGAGGTACGATTATGTTTGACGAGCAGCTGATGGATGAACTCTTTCGTCGTCACGGCTATCCTCTTGCTGACTTGTCATCTGTCATGAGTGGAACTGATCCTGCTGCAAGTTCTTCGATGCCGACTGCCGATGCTTCCAACGGGGCTCGAGCAGTAGCTGAAGAGGAGATGTTTGCTCAAATTGACGCTGAAATGGCAGCAGCGACTCATGGTGGCAGTTTTGGAGGTGGGATGGTAGCATCAGGACCTGCTCCGCTTAGCATGATATCTTCCAGTGGCACTGTTTTCATTACCAGCGTGCCCATTCCGCCTCCTGTGCTCGATCTTGTTCCTCCGACTCCGCCCACAGAGAACATTCCTATCCACTCGAGCTCGGAGGAGGATGTTGATATAATGCCCTCGCCTGAAGACCAACCGCTGAAAAGCAAAGGCTCGAAGAGGAAGATTAGCGGTGGCTCCAGCGGGTCTACACCGAGAAGGAAGCCAAGGAAGAAGAAAGATTAAGCCTGTTTTCCCGGTTTGATTTTGACTTGCATTTTGTTAGCCGTGTATAGATGCGGGTTCGGCCCCTGCTAGTAGGAATTTTTGGAAACTTGTACACGAACTTCTTTTATAATCAATAGAAATGAAACTTTTCCTTTTTGACTCCTTTTTTATCATGTGTATTTGCCTAAGTGTTTCAGTGTCCGAAATGTACTTGTGAATTTTTAGTTTCTGAATAAAGTTTGTTTCTGCTTGCCGAGTTCGGGTATCGTGGACATGGTTTGCGACCGGGAAGCGAGTCAAATTCTGACGTTGCATTGCTTCAGTCGATGGTTGATGGTTAAGTCTTGCCCCCTAGTCTTGGTGGTGTGTTGTAAGACATCAGCCAGCGATCGCCCTTTTTCTTATAGCATGCCGAGTCTAGTGCTGTTGAATGGGTGTTTGAGAAAAACGGGGATTGAGTGGTTTATTCACGCTTGTCCGATCGTCGATGATCATATCCGCGCTTCGGGGATCCTCATCCGTTTACTGGCGGTTGGTCATGCCTGCTTGAGTTTCAATCATACGTCCGCTATCCGGGGGCTTGGAATTGGCATTTGTACTCCGACTCGTGCTCCGGGGGTTTGGAGTTGATAATTATACTTTGATTCATGCTTCGGGAACTTGAAGTTGGTGTTTATGCTCCGTTTTGCATTCTGGGAATCCAGAGTCGATGTCTATGCTCCGACTTGCACTCTGGAAGTTCGGAGTTGTCGTTTATATTCCAATTCGCGCTCTGGGAATTTAGAGTTGATGCTTATACTCCGCTTCGCACTTTGAGAATACGGGGTTGATGTTTATACTCCGACTCGCGCTCTGGGAGTTCGGAGTTGATGTTCATACTCCGGTTCGCACTCTGGGAACTCAGAGTTGATGTTTATACTCCGCTTGGCACTTTGGGAATATGAAGTTGAAGTTTATACTCCGCCTCGCACTCTGGGAATACGGAGTTGATGTTTATACTCCGACTCGTGCTCTGGGAGTTCGAAGTTGGAATTTATACTCCGCTTCGCACTCTGGGAATACAGAGTTGATGTTTATACTCCAAACTCACGCTCTAGGAGTTTGGAGTTGAAGTTTATACTCCGCTTCGCACTCTGGGAATATGGAGTTGATGTTTATACTCCGACTCGCACTCTGGGAGTTCGGAGTTGGAGTTTATACTCCGCTTCGCACTCTGGGAATACAGAGTGGATGTTTATACTCCGACTCGCGCTCTGGGAGTTTGGAGTTGAAGTTTATACTCCGCTTCGCACCCTGGGAATACGGAGTTGACGTTTATACTCCGACTCATGCTCTGGGAGTTCGGAGTTGGAGTTTATACTCCGCTTCGCACTCTGGGAATACGGAGTTGATGTTTATACTCCGACTCGCGCTCTAGGAGTTCGGAGTTGATGAAGGATTGTCGTGTACCAATCCTTTTTTGACTTTGATGTGATGGCTTGCCCCCGAGCTCGGGTTTCACTTAGCGAGAGATTGGTTGCATCGCAGTCACTCTCTATTTGAATAAATCCCACCGTATGGTGAAACTTAGCTCTTTGTGCATATTGATGGTCATATGAAGTATTTCAAGTAAATCACAGCTCTGGCTCGAAGAGGTTGCATTTTATTGCTGAAATAAGAAAGTATGGCAAAGTCAGTTGCCTTATTACAAGTTCTAATTTCGAAATGCATAAACAAATTGCAGAAAAGGAAAGTAAACTAAATGGATAAAGATAGCCCGTCAGGTGTAATAGCGGCGAAGGCTCTCTCTATTCCAAGCTCTTGGCAGGGTAAGACCGTCGACGGTCGATAACTTGAACGTGCCATCTCCGAGCCTTCGTTCAATAACATACGGTCCTTCCCATGTTGGCTTCATATGTGAAGGAACCGGATAGATTCTTTTTAAGACGAGATCACCTAGATCGAAGGTTCGCGGACGGACCTTGGCGTTGTACAATCAGGTGACTCAACTTCGATGAGCAGCTGCCCTCAAATCAGCTTCTTCACGCTTCTCATCTAGTAGATCGAGAGACTCAGCAAGTAATATAGCATTCGCCTTTGGGTCATAGTATGTCACACGATGAGAAGGTACTTCTAGCTCGACTGGGATAACGGCCTCTGAACCGTAAGAAAGAGAGAATGGAGTGTGGTCGGTCGCGGTCGTGTGAGTTGTTCGGTAAGCCCATAGAGCCATAGGAAGTTCATCAACTCACTTGCCTACGACCTTTTCCAATCGTTTTTTCAGGATGGATTTTATAACCTTATTAACTGCCTCGACATGTCCGTTTGCCTGAGGGTGTGCAACTGCGGAGAATTTCTTTTGCATGTGAAATCGTTTGTAGAAATCTTTGAATTCAACACTGTCGAATTGGGTTCCGTTGTCCGTAATAATGGTGTGTGGGAAACCGAATCGACAGATGATGTTACGAACCACAAAGTTGATTACTTTCTTCGTTGTAATGGTAGCGAGAGCTTCGGCTTCGGCCCACTTTGTAAAGTAATCAACTGCAATGATGGCGTACTTCGCACCACCTTTGGCCAGAGGTAGAGCACCGATGATGTCGATGCCCCACATTGTGAACGGCCATGGGCTGACCATTTGCGTTATCTCAGTAGGAGGAGCTCTAGGAATTCGGGCATATTTTTGGCACCTATCACATTTCTTTGCATAGTCCAACGCATCACGATTCATGGTAGGCTAGTAATATTCGTAGCGAAGTATTTTCTTGGCAAGTGCTTACCCCCCGGTGTGATCGCCACATTCTCCCTCATGCACATCGCGCAACACTTGTTTAATTTCATCATGAGCGATACATCGGAGTAGGGGAACTGAGTACCCTCTTCTGTACATGGGTCCATTCTGGATGGTAAATCTTGAGGCCTTTCGAAGGACTTGTCTCTTTTCCCTCCTGCGCTCCGGCAGGGTCCCGTTCTCAATGTAATTTCTAAGTGGGGTCATCAATGAATCCTTTTCGGGAACAATTTCGTATACCCGGTTTATTTCTGTCTGGTCGATACTTGGGGAAGATAGCGTTTCTACGGGAACGAGTCCCATTTGTTGAGCTTCACCTGTGCTGGCTAGCTTTGCCAATGAATCGGCCTTTTGGTTGTGCTCCCGAGGTATACAATAGATGGCGTAGTAATCGAACTGATTCAGTACTTCCTATACTCGAGCTAAGTAAGCAGCCAACCTTCGATCTCTTGCCTGATACTCTCCATGTACTTGACACACAACCAATTGTGAATCACAATAAACTTCCATAGCGATGATTTTCAGATCTCTGGCGAGTTTCAAGCTAGCCAAGAGGGCTTCGTATTCAGCTTCATTATTGGTTGCATGAAAGTCAAACTTTAAAGCGTAGCATATAGATCGACCTTCGGGGGTCTCGAGCACAACGCCAGCGCCCGAACACCGGTCGTTTGATGCACCATCGGCATACAGCTTCCAGACATATTCGGGGGATTTACTGGTTTCGGGCAAATCCTTTGGAACGGTGAATTCAGCTATGAAATCAGCGAGGACTTGTCCTTGGATTGCTCGTCTTGGAGTGTAAGTAATATCAAACTGACTCAGTTCGATGTTCCACTTGAGTAGCCTACCAGACGTCTCAGGCCGCGAAAGGACCTGTCGTAATGGCTGGTCGGTGTAAACAACTATGGGATGTGCTTGGAAATACAGTCGGAGTTTTCTTGATGCGATTACAAGGCAGTAAGCCAACTTCACTAACTTTGGATAGTTCCTTTCAGCCCCAGTTAATCGTTTGCTGACGTAGTACACTGGCTTCTGTATCTCGTCTTCTTCTCGAACCAAGGCAGTGCTGATAGCGTTTTCTGATATCGCGAAGTACGCATACAACTTCTCATGATCAATAGGCTTTGACAGTATCGGCGGTGTGGACAGATGTTGAACTAGTGCTTGGAAAGCGCCCTCGCACTCTGTGGTCCATTCAAAGTTTCGTTTCCCTTTTCGAATCAGATCGAAGAAGGGAATGCATTTGTCAGTGGACTTTGAAATGAACCTGCTCAATGCTGCTACCTTTCCATTGAGACTCTGGACTTGCTTTATAGTCTTGGAAGTTTCAAGATTTCTGATTGCCCAAATCTTTTCAGGATTAGCTTCGATTCCCCGGGCGTTAACGATGAACCGAAGGAACTTTCCGGATGCAACTCCAAAGTGACATTTCATTGGGTTGAGCTTCATTTTTTATTCTCGAAGTATGTTGAACATAGTTTCTAGGTCTTTAACATGGTCGGTGGAGAGTCACGACTTCACAAGCATGTCATCTACATATAATTCCATTGTTTTCCCGATTTGATTGGCAATCATCCGATTGACCAATCGTTGATAAGTAGCTCCGGCGTTCTTGAGTCCGAATGGAATAACCTTGTAGCAGTAAAGTCCCAGGTTGGTCACGAAGCTGGTATGTTCTTGATCGGGTAAATGCATCGGTATCTGATTGTAGCCAGAGTACGCGTCCATGAAGGATAAGAGTTCATGCCCAACCGTCGAATCTACTAGCTGATCAATTCTGGGAAGTGGGAAACTGTCTTTGGGACATGCTTTATTTAGATCGAAATAATCGATACATGTTCTCCACTTTCCATTCGGCTTTCGGATGAGCACGGGATTCGACACCCATTCAGGATATAACGCATCTCGAATGAATCTGTTCGTCTCAAGCTTTTCTACTTCTTCTTTAAGGGCGGTAGATCTCTCTGGATCCATGCCACGCCTTTTTTGCTTGACCGGGACATGCCGCGGGTCAATATTCAGCGTGTGGCTCGCGATGCCCGACGAGATCCCACACATGTCAGAATGTGCCCAGGCAAATATGTCAAGATTTGCCCGCAGAAATTCAACCAATTGTTCTTGAGTTTGCTGGCTTAGCTGAGATCCAATCTTTATCACTTTTGAGTCATTGTCATTGTCAACCGTGACGTCAATCGTCAGTTCGGCCGGGGATGCTTGACTTTCTCTAGATACTCCTTCGTCTTCCGTTTCTCTCAGGTCAAGATCCTTGAGGAATTGGCTGGGGTGCCCGGGCCTAGGCCCGGGCGTTAATTGTCAATTATCGGCGAAACGGACGCAGAGAGATTCCTCTACGCCCTTTCCTTTCTCCTTTCGTTGCGCCTCTCGCAGCTCAGTAACATAAAAGGCTCTGGCAGTAGCCTGATCTCCCTGAATGATTCCTATTCCATGATCAGTGGAAAACTTTAAGGTCAAACACCATGGGGCAATGGCTACCCTGAATTCAGCGAGGGCCGGTCGGCCCAAGAAAGCATTGTAAGGGGAGTTTATGTCCAAAACAATGAACTGCAACATCTGTACTCTCCGACGTTCTCCAACTCCCAACTCTACTAGCAGTTCCACCATTCCGGTGGGTATAGTGGCACTTCTGTTGAAACCATGGACTCCAGATTGACAAGGCTTCAAGTCTGCGGCTTCCATCTTCATTTTATCATAAGCTCGTTTGAACAAAATATTCACAGAGCTTCCACTGTCAACTAAGATCCTTTTCATCCAAGCGGGACCTACTTGTGCTGAGATGACCAGTGGATCGATAGTGGGAGCTTCGACTTTATCTATGTCTCTGCTTCTGAACATGATGTCATCCGTCATCGTTTTCTGTTGCTTGGCCGGAGCCTCCTCATCAAAACTACTGCAACACTCGAAGTCCGCATGCCTGATAGAACTGGCATACGACTCCATTTCCTTCCAGCTTCGATCTGCTGGGTGAGTACCACCACTTATTGTATTGATGACCAACCTCCCGTCTGCATGAGCGGGTTCCTCCTGTCTTTCCTGATTCGGCGCACGATTCTGATTTAATGGGCCCGTACCACCGGATTGCGGCGCCCGCACATACTAATCCAACTTCCGCTCACGCATCAGTTTTTCAATGAGGTCTTGTAAGTGACGACACTCATTTGTATTGTAGCCATAACTCTCATGGAATCTACAGAACTTTCCTGTTTGGATTTGTCTTTCAGTCGGTGGTTTCGGGGCGGTTTCTTATACTGCATGGTATTGCAGTTCTGCAAATACACATTTTCCAACGACGTGTTCAATGGAGTGTAATTATCGTACATGGAGGCTCTACGCCGTGGTCCATGGTCCTAATCACATTTTTTCTTCTGATTTCTATTGTCCCTCTGCTGATTCTGTTTATTTTGGACGTTCAACAGAATTTTTCCTGAACTATCTCCAGACTGTTTAACAACGACGTTCCTTTGGATACCTTCGATGTTGGGCCCTGCGTCATCCTACTTCCTAGACTGTTTTGCAACCTCCCTTCTTAGGAATTGGGCTGCCTTGGAATAGAAACGGTCCAATGACGCAGGTGGTTTTCCAGCTAACCAATTTCCGAACTCGGAATCAGCATCAATCCCCTTAGTCAGCGCCATCAGGATAGAGTTATCATTGGGATTGCTTATCTCTGCACACGCAGCATGGAATCGCTCCAAGTAACGTCTAAGTGTTTCTCCGGGAGCTTGCGTAACACTAGACAGAGTGTTAACGTCCTTAGGCCTCACCACGTGCATACGAAATTGTTCGACAAACTTGGTGGCCATCTGGTCAAAGTTAGAGATGGATCGCGGTGGCAAACGAGTGAACAACATGGTAGCAATGCCCCCTAGGGAAATGGGGAAACTACAGCACTTTACTGCATCATCAACTCTAGCAGCATTCATCAGCCATTCGTATTTCAAGACGTGTTGATTGGGATTAGAACTTCCTTCATAAACTGGCAAAGATGGCATCCTGAAGTGCCGAGGTGGTTCAGCATATAAAATGTCATCGGTGAAAGGGGTATGACTTCGGGAGATTCCCCAGTCGTCGTTAGAGAGACCCTGACTTTCACGGATCATTTGGCGGATCATCGCTGGTATATCCGGTGTTCGGATACTTAGAGCATGTTGTGCCAAGGTGTGGTCGGGTTCCACAGCGCGAGTCTGGACCGGACGCGATCGACGGTCCGTGCCTCGCCTCCTTGGTTCAACATCCTCAGGGACATAAGGCTCTGGAGTCTGCTCTTGTTGGCTACGTTGAGGATCAGCTTGGTTTCTAGCATCACATCCCCGTCAGGCAGTGGTGGTAGTAGCAATGTTGCCGGTAACATGATAAGGAGCAGCTCCTCCTCGAGTTGAAGGTTCTGTGCGGAGACTAGCGGATGGTCCAGCTCTAGGTTGCCCAAGGTTCGAAGCAGAATGGTGTCGCATGGCTTGGGTGTAGCTTACACCTAGCCGTGGACGTGTGGATCTGGTTTGGCCATCGGAGGAGGCTGAACTTTCTGTGGAAGAGTGAGAACCTAGGTCTCTTCTAGATCTACTTCGCCTTTGGCGATTTAGCTAGTTAGTCAACTCTGTGTTGGCGCGTAGTTGTTCAGTTAGCTGTTGTCGACCTTGGGTCAACTCTTGAAGCAATGTCTGGAATTCTTGTCTAATGATTGGACCTGATGGATCTGAAGGTCCTGCAGCATTTTGGTTGGATGGAGGTGATTGCACGGGATTTTGTCGGTCCCGTGCTCCTTGTTCAGCAGCTGCAGAAGTGGTACATGTGCTCACCATAATGAATCAATGAAGTCCTTTCCTAGATCTGATTGTAGATCTGAATAGAATGGAAGGGCTTCAAGGTTCTAGATTTGGATCTTCTTCTTAGATTTATGCAATCCAATATAGATAGGAGATCCAAAGAGCAGGAGAAAAATTGGTTTTCTCAGTGAAAGCACCAAAGTGTTTGTACCAAAATTGGGCACAACACTCTTCGGAAGTCTTTGAAGAGATAAAGTGAAGAAATTAAATGGCAAAAGAGGAATTATCTAACAAAAACTCCAAATTTCAAAAATGAGAATAATTAAAGTGCAAGGAGACACAAGAATTTAGAGTGGTTTGGCGTATCGCCTACGTCCACTATGAAGTAGTTTGCTTTATTGATCTTTCTTTTGTGTTTACAAGTGAATTCAATGATTTACAGTAGGCAATTATGATTTGCAGCAATGAATTTCGTTGGTAGCAGCAGCAATTGAGTTCAGATCTTGATCTGGCGGAGTCCGGGCGTTGGAGATCTCAAAGAGGAAGAAGAACCCCTTTTCTATTGGCTTTGGGGGTCTATTTATAGGTGTAGGAGGCTGATATTTCGCTCAGATCTCGGGAGACCCTCTTTGGCACGTGACTAGGCCCGCACGCCCAAGCCCGTGAAGTTTCGGTCTGATCCGTGATCGATACGAACAGATTTCGTATCGATCAAGATTTCATCCAATGGAGTCGAAATTTGGCATGGACATTCTTTAGCATGCACGTAGTCTTCTGCGAAAATTTCATAGCATTTGGACTTGTAGATTAGGAGATATAATCGATACGAAATGCAATTCTCGGTGGTTGTTTGGTTCGACTCGCTCTTTTCGACTCGCTTCCGTTTGACTCGATGATGTGGCGCTTGAATCTCACTCTGCCCTTGACGCTATTTTGATCGAGTCGAATTTGTGCATTGGTTGGGCGAGTCGAAGGAAGCCTTTCTAGGGGTTGCGAAGCGAGTCGAAGGAGGCCTATCTGGGGGTTGCGAAGCGAGTCGAAGGAGGCCTATCTGGGGGTTGCCAAGTGAGTCGAAGGAGGCCTATCTGAGGGGTTCGAACGAAGGCTCCGTGATGGACACAAAGTGAAGCGAGTCGAAGCGTGGCTCGAGGTGAAGCGAGTCGAAGCAAGCTCCTCTGATGGATGCGAGCGAGTCGAACTAATCACTTCTGAGGGATGCGGAGCGAGTCGAAGGAAGCGAGTCGAAGGGAGCGAGTCGACTGGTGATTGGTTTTCATCCAATTTTGTATTGTTCATAACTTGAGCATACGAACTCGGATTGACTTGAGATTTGGAACGTTGACTCTCATGGCTTAGCTTGTCATGTCCTACCAATTTTGGCTCGATCCGGACTCGGACAAAATTCGTCGATATCCATAGTGAGCCTGTGTATAACTGATCTCTAGGACGGGCCGTTGTTGGTTACTAGTCAATTCCTTGGTGTCACGGCCTTACTAAAGGCGGGATAACACTAATATTGTAACGACCCAGAATTTGATAGCTTTAAGTGTGGATATTTGAATATAATTCTAATAATTAATTAATGGATTTTATGACTAAAACAAGCTCCTTTTAAATAATAACAAATGATACTGAAATAATTTTTAATTTTTGTTTACAAAAATAATTAGTGCGAAGGGAAATTGAAAATGTGACCGGAAGTCGTTTTCAGAATTTTCGATTTTTTGTCAACTAAAAGTTATCGGAAATGTTGTAACAGTTTTGTGTACACATGCACACATTTATAAATCACTTTGTACATGGAAATGTACATGTGAATATGCATGTACACTTGAGTATATATGCATGTATGATAAGGTAAGATAGTTTTATAAAAAGAATACATATATTATGTAATATGAGATACCACCTTAGACAAAAGGTACAAAAGAAGGACAAACATGTTTCTTTTGATTTGATATGAAGGTGGATAGGGTGGAGGTGAAATTTTGTGAGGGGAAAGGAAGGATGAGGTGGCAAAGAGTGAGAGGAGGGTAAAGTATTAAGGGCAATTTGGTAAATTCACTTCTTAACAATTTATAAAAGCAAATTTCCTATTTTTTTTTCACATTTTCTCATTCTCTTTTTCACTTTACAATTTTCTAAAGGTCTTAAGCATGCTTTCATGGCTTCTCACCATATTTTAAAAATTCAAAAATCTTAGGGTTTCATTTTTAAAATCACTTCCAAGTTGCTAAAAACACCTTTTCCTCCACTACTTCACTTTATCTTTCAAGATTATTAACCCAAAAAATGGATCAACACCTGGTTTGAGTTTGGAAGCACCAACCCTGTTCCGACAGAGCAATAACATAGACAATAGGTATAGAAAAAGACAATAAAAGAAAGAAGACAAAGAATTTTTATAGTGGTTCAACTGTTAACGAGGCCTACGTCCACTTTATAGTTTTATTATGACTGATTGTTGTTACAAGTAGTGTTTGATCACAAAGCCTTTGATTATCCTTAGCTAAATTGAATCCCTACAGTTGGAATCCACTGGAGAATCACAATGAATTCCTTTAGAGATTGTTGTGAGGGAGGTAGAGAGTGAAGAAGGACTCTAGCAGAGCTTCAACAACCAGTCCCAAGAAGATCCAGTTTATGTTGCAGGCAGGACGATATTTATAGAGATCGGAAAGCTTCTGGGCAAGGCCACTCTGTCAATTGCTCGCAGATGGGTACAGAATGATCTAGAAGAGTTTAGCTCGCGATATGAGCCAAAACCATGGATCGCTAGCAATCCATGATTTATGGATCGCTAGCGATCCATAGATTTGACTCGCTCGCGAGCTAATGACTTAGTTGCTCTCTCCATCACTTCAATATGCTAGGTCGCAACTAACATGGCCCCATATGGATGGTTGGCGATCCATCGTGTATGAATCGCTAGCGATCCATATACTTACCATTATTTGTGTTTCTGTCTTCTAGGCTCCTTATCCCTTGCTTTTATCCATGGGCCATTACATACATGGATCGCCGGCGATCCATAGGGTATGGGTCGCCAGCGATCCAAGCACTTGGATTGTTTTTGGAGTTGCAGGTTTGGAATGCCTTCATAGTTTTGTATTGACGTTGTTTGTGTAGTCTCGTTGCACGTTACTCTGTTTCGATGATGGTCTACTAGCTGGTTGTGCTTTGACTACCGATTGGGTTGAATGGATGCTGGTCTTTTGGTTTAGTCGAACTCAGCCATTGCTTTGGTAATAAGGCTTGGTTTTCTTTAACCATTGCTTATTCCTTCTTGGTCAACTTCTGAACCATTCTAATATCGTAAAACTAATCTGGCGTCTATTGGATCTTGATGGGTTAAAACCCCGGATAACATTTGCCCCTCAGAGTACGTCTTCATTGGAAACAAGGCGTGCTCTGGAAATTATTGCTTTTGATATCTGTTCGTCGAATTCTAAGTAATCGTATTAGGGTTTTGCAGATACATAGCAGGTTACGCTGCTGATAACTCAGTTTTGGTCTTGACCGCTATCGCTTGTAGTAACGGATCAAATTCCTCTCCATGACTTCCCGGTATGCTTCGCAATGATGGGTAGATGTCAGAGCATGAGTTCGAGAAAAATTTGCTGCCAATCTTATGGGTCGCTAGCGATCCATGTACGATGGATCGCTAGCGACCTGACCACTTAAAAAAATTTCCTTCGAAAAGATGGGTGGCTAGCGATCCATGATGGATCGCAGGCGACCCAATGATTTAGCAAAATTTTTGCTTTGCTTTTTCTATCTGCCTTTATATGTTGCTCGAGCCGAGCTAATCATTCATTCGAGCCAAGCCATTCTATTCTTTCACACGACCCAGTTTTCTTGCAACCCAATTCTAGGTGATTCAACGACATCCCAGTGCTTCGATCCATCGATCTTCAACGATTCCACCCTCCCACCGTGATCTTCTTTTGCGCCACCATCTTTAGAACATCGCCACTGACTTCGATCCAAACCCTAGTTTGAAATCCTAGCTCACCATCGCCTTAAGTCGCCGTCGATCCATCCCTTAGCTCGCCACCGGTCTATTCACAGTTCGTTGATTCTAAGTCTTTGATCATTCCTGTGCTTTAGAGTTCAACCTAAGGTGGTTTTGGTAATTGGTTTGCTAATTACGTTGTTCGTTTAACGATTTGACGACGAGTTTGCATTTACGGTGTTGGTTATGAAAAGTTTGAGTTGATTGCGGTCTAATGGAGGAAGATAGTAAATCGAGTCTTGAGTTTCTCCCGGAACGGCATCTGCCTTTGGTCCAGTGCTTGACATGTTTTTTTATCTTCGTCCATTAGGGCAGAATTGACTTATGCCAAGTTCTGTGGCTGATATAGCATGGCACATCGCTAATCGATCTCGATTCTTCTAGAGGATTTGGACTTATCTTGCTTGCTTGTTGCACACTTGGTATCCCTGTAGTGAAAAGAGTTTTTTGTGTCACTTCGAACAACGAATCCGTTATCGATAACGGGTAAGTGTATAGGAAGTAAAAACAAGTGGGAACGATGTGGGAAACTTTTTTCCTTTTCCAGTGCGAGCGAATTATCTACATGGGATAGAGCATTTGTAGTGCTTTGGATACCGAGCTCACTCCTATAGATAGCTTGCTGTAGTTGCCCTGGTACACACTTGAAGTCCTTTGCATGGACGTGAATCGATATCTCTCCAGAATTCAAGTGTTGTGGGGGGGAATTATTAAATTAGAATAAAATCACCTGACCGTATTGAATGTGAGTTCCATTGTTTTGGAATGAAGCACCCATCTTAGCGCCGTAAATTGAGTGGAGGAAGTCTAGTACTTTCAGTAGCCGATTCGTCATCCGTCGCTCTTTCTCCTACCACTTCACAGGCAGAATACGGTCAGTTGGTCCTGGTTGGGCCGGTCATGGATCGAACACCCCCCAATTTTAGATTTATACTCAACCTGCCAGAGAGAGCTTCTTTGGTGGTCTCCGCTAAACTTCTGCACAATATCTGTGTGCAGCATGGTATAGCAAAAGAGGACGTACATCTACTAGAAAAAGACGAATTTGCTCATATGCCTCCTCAGGATATACTGCTTGCCATCGTTACATGTTCCTGAATGGAGTCGTGCCTCCTTTTAATAACTTTCTGCACGAGACTCTTTCCAACTTAGGTATTCCCCAGTTTCAGATGCATCCCAACGGCTATGCTATCTTGACTTGCTTACATGTTCTCTTCATGCGGACATTCAATCGCGCTCCAAACTTTGACGAGTTGTAGTACTTTCTATCTTTCAAAAGTGGGATGAATGTCCATCCTTGATCGTAATTGAAGCCCAGGGAAACCAGAAAATTATTTTGCATCTATAGAGCAACTTGTCCCAGTTCAAGATGCAGTATTTCTTCGTTAGGTGCCCCAAGGGGTTTAACCGTCTCTGGACAACAGGGGGTAAGTTCCATTTCATACTTATCGAGTTCCGACGTATTGCTATAGAATTTCTAACGAGACTTATACTTCTTGTAGTTATCCCAAGGCCAAACATGGGTGTGTCTCTTGACGAAGTTTTTCGGACGCTAAAGGCTATCGATGTTGAAGAATGGTCCGTCAAAGTCTTGTTGACCGATGAAAACCTGCTTCGGTACGGATAACTGCATTTGGGGAGATCCGCTATTCAAATTGAAGTCCCCTCCCCTGCTCAGTCCAGGGTTCACACATGATCTACTTCTTCTTCTCGAAGTTTAGAAGAAGGCGCTTCCCATGAGAGAGAAGGCACGTTCGGAGAATCAGCCGAAGGGGCCCGTGAAGGAAGAGACGCTACTACGACTGGAGTTAGCAGCTCGGTCAGAATGCCTCTGATCCCGAAAGAGGAAGAAGAAGAATTCCAACAAAGGGAAGGCAAGGCTGTAGTAGGCTTAGATAAAGAGGAGGGGAACTCAAGAGTAGTAGCGACGAGTCCACTTCCAGTGATGACTTCTACGCAGAATCCGATGATAGGGAATCCGAATCGTGTGATGAGACCCCGGGCATGAGTCCAGTCCTTTCGAGCTCTCCTCCTCCAGATGCGAGCGATAAAGACAATGCCCTAGAGAACAAAGAGCATCAGGATGCCCCAGATAAAGATGTTGGTGTAGAGTTCGAGGATTTGAGCGACGTCTACGTCAATTTTTATACGCTTATGGGGGAAGATTTTAAATTCAAGGAGGTGCCCCCCCTTCGGGTAATACTGCGCCTGAAGTTAGCCTGGTCTTGCCCATGATGGCCGCCCGATCCGGTTTGTGACGACGCTTTAGGCCTTTCCCCAAAATACACTACACATCTCATTAGGATTGCACTCACTTTCTCACTTTCTTTCCGTGCCTATTTTCTATTTCTGAAATATTTTATTTATGCTTTATGCCAGGTATGACAAGAGAATGTGGCCTCTATGATGATTTTGAAGAATTCACCGACTCCCAGAGCTAGTCTAAGCGCCCTTCCAGTCGTTATCAGCCATGAGAAATGGAGGTGGAGTACAGAAGGAGGAAGAAACTAGAGGTCGAAGCCCGTTGCCAAGATGAAAGAGATCGAAGCAAGTCATACAAAGGCAAGTATGAGAAGCGGAGATCTTTTGATGAGAGGGAGGAGCCATCAAAGAGATCAAAGTTTGATCACCGCTCACATCCTTCGGAACAACAGGTTTCCGCTCCGATGCGCTCCTCAACGGATCAAGAAATCCCCGTCACTTCTGCTTCTGCTCCACCTTCAACTTATATCCCGCCATCTTCCATTGTTACTATCCCCGGTGCTTTGCGTCCTCAATAGAGACCTGCCTACATTTTCCCTTCGGGCCCCTCTAAGTTTGAGGCGGCGCTCCCCGGTTAGTTCTTGAGGGGAGTTAACTTTGATCTCGATAGGCACCCGGTTCACAAAGATTCGTACATGCCACACCTTCAAGCTATTCAACACGATTTAAATCAAGCCGAAGGATGGGAAAAGTTGTGTAAGCAGTTGGCGGACACCAATTGCACTAACTACCAAGAGATCCTTTCTTTCGAGTCAGAGAAGGATGACTTCGAAAAAGCGTTGTTAGAACGCGATGCCAAAATTAATCTGCTAAAGGAGGAGAAGGCAGCAGCACTGCAAGAGGGCAAGAGGAACGCCGACTTGCTAGAAGAAGTAAAAGAGGCTCACACAAGAATTGAGATCGTCTATAGAGATGAGATAAAAAAAGGCTCACGCCAAAGAGCGAAATTAAAAGAAGAAGTGGCTGCTTGTAACGCAATGATTGAGGCTCAAAAGAAAACCATTGCTGATCATGACCTCATCGTTGAGGGGCATAACAAGACTATTTCCGACCAAGCCGAGACAATTGCTAGGCTACGGTCCCAAGTCGCACAGCTCAGTGCCGTTAAGTCAAGTTGAGAAAGCCGACGTCAGAGAGGATTACCTGGAGCTCCAAAATGCTTTTGAAAGAAAGATGGAAAAGATGGACGTTACTATCTTGAATTTCTACGTTAACTCGCTGTTGCACCAGGGGAGTCTCAGTTACTTGAGCCCGAAGTTCCTGAACACTCTTGCTTTGGTATGGGAAGAAGTCTTGTCTCGCTTTTCTGATAGCGGTGATGTCTACACCGAGTGGGAGTTGGAGAACGCTTACCTTAATGAAGATTCAAAGAAAGCATTGCTCGAGGGTCGGGATATTTTGCGAGCCGAGAGAGAAAAAAGCCACCGATGCTGCTGTGATAGCTACCTCCGAAGCACTCACTAAGCCTTTTATTTTTTGCATTAGCGAATCATTAGGGAAGCCCCACATCCTGCCAGCAAGTTCAGAGCTTGAGACTTTTCCTCAGGTAGTGGAACCATCGAAAGAAGGCGAAGGTGGTGAATATGAAGTCGACATTCTTGACCATTCCTCCGGTGCAGGTAATGTTCTTGCTTCCTCTGAGTTCAGGAGCTCCCAACTTTTGCCGCAAGAGTAGGAAAAATTTAATGCTTTCATTTTTGATCTTATAGGTATGTCTACCATTCCTATTGATGTGCCAGCTTCCTCAGCTCCCGGACCCATTGCTATTTCTACAGCCTCCGTAGTCGTCTCTGTTTCTGTTCCTGTTTCTACGTCCATGTCTGGCACGCAGCCAGGGCTGGAGTCCGAAAAGATAGCCGCGCTTCATGGCCTGGACGACCCTTCTGTGTCTTTAGAAGGCGACATAACAGCGGTAGAAATTAAGGAGCAGGAAGTTCAGGCAGAGCAGCCTTGCAAGAGTCGGCATGAACTGGTCGCTATCAAGAAGGAGAAGGTCGAGAAATCAAAGCCTTGAAGAGCTCCCGCAAATCATGGAAGCGCAAATCAAAGGGAGAGTCTTCCGTGAAGGCTACGAGCAAGAGGAGGACATTTCCACTAAGGAGTTTGTCGACATCACCGGCAGCGACACCACCCCTGAGAAGAAGCAGAAGCTGGCAACAAAGGGCGGAAAGGGGAGCGGTGGAAGGAAGCATTGAAGAGCTCGTGTGAAGACTGATTTGATTTTTTGTTTCTGTTGAGTCATTTTGTTCAAGTGCAGAGTCTGCACTTAGTGTTTTTACTACGAAGTCTGTATTTTTCTTTTTTTAGCCGATGTTGTGTGGGTATGGACCCTACATTTTGAACCTGTACAAAGAAAATTATAAGCAATACATTAATATTTTGACCGTATTCTTATTTGTCTCCTCATGTGTGTTTTGTGCACTTGTGCTTGTTTTGTTTACACTTATCCGACTTTGTAATTTCCACCAATTATTTGGAGCAACAATTCTCTATTTGGAGTAACTAGGATTCTCTGTTTGGAGTAACTACAATCCTCTGTTTGGAGTAACAGAACTTGTGAACTTATTATTTTCGATTGTTTTTATTTAAGTATCGGTGTATGCCCCAGTTCATAGGGATGTCACTTCAAATGGCCGATGACTTAGAGTTTAGATAATTTTCATATTAAAATCAAAATTTGGCTAAGTCGCAACTTGATTTTCCTTTTTCGAAAGTTTTGCAACTTTGGCACATAATCCGAGTTTCTTGTGATATTCTAGTAGGTACGCAACATATGCGTGTTTAAGAGGAGCACATTGCATGGGTTTACTTATATCACTCTAATTTTTTTGTAGTTGTGCCCATTATTCCTAATCATTGAAGTGGTTGGCGCGCTGGTTATGAGATGCGTGGTGTTTGGAATTGATATAGCCCGTCAGTTCAGTTCTGGTGCTCCTCGGCGTTGCCTATCTTCGGGCAATGTGAGGGGTTTACGCTTTAGGAGCGTGATTTTTCGATAATGTTCCTCGGTGTTTCCTATCTTTGGCCAATGTGGGGAACTTAAGTTTTTTAAGAGTCAGTGCGCGACCTACGAAATATGCAGTTTTTCGTTCTCCTCGGCGTTGCCTATATCTGGGCAACGTGAGGAGCGTATGTTTTGGCGTTGCTTATGGAATATGCAGCTTTTAGTGCTCCTCGGCATTGCTTATCTCCATGTAATGCGAGGAGCATAAGTTTTGGCGTGGCTTATGGAATGCGTGACTTTTAGTGCTCCTCAGGGTTGCCTGTCGCCGGGCGACGTGAAGAGCGTAAGTTTTGGCTTATGGAATGTGCAGCTATTAGTGCTCCTCGGCATTGCCTATTTCCGAGCAATGCGAGGAGCGTATGTTTTGGAGCGGCTTATGAAATGCGTGGCTTTTAGCGATCCTCGTCGTTGCCTATCTCTGGGCAACGCAAGGAGTGTATGGTTTGGCACGGCTTATGGAATACGTGGCTTTTAGTGCTCCTTGGCGTTGCCTATCTCCAGGCAACGCGAGGTGCATATGTTTTGGCGCAACTTATGGAATGCATGGCTTTTAGTGCTCCTCAGTGTTGCCTATCTCCAGGCAACGCGAGGTGCATATGTTTTGGTGTGGCTTATGGAATGCGCGGCTTATGGAATGCATGGCCTTTAGTGCTCCTCGGAGTTGCCTATCTCCGGGCAACGCGAAGAGCGTAAGTTTTGGCGCGGCTTATGGAATGCGTGGATTTTAGTACTCCTCGGCGTTGCATGTCTCCATGCAACGTGAGGGGCATAAGTTTTAGCGCGGCTTTGGTGCTCCTCGGCGTTGCTTATCTCCAGGCAATGTGAGGAGTGTAAGTTTTGGGACATTCCGATGTTGCCGGAGCGACACTGATTTTTAGAGGGCAAGGATCGGGTTTCGCCGATCCAGTTGTTTGAGTTGATTTGCTTCCATCGACCTGGCGGGTATTTATTATGAACATGGTTTTGTCGGTTTAAAAGAGAAAATCAAATCTTATTAAGGAAAGCAGGGCATAATTTTTGCCTATGTAGAATGCCCTCGGCATTCTGGGACAGCTTATTTGCTGAAAAGTAAAAGGTACATAAAGTAGTTTTCAAACAAAGTAACGGCCGAGTGATTCGTATTCCAGGCTTTGGAAATTTGAGTTCCATCGACGGTTTTTAGCTTGAAAGTTCCATCTCTTAGCTTTCGATTGATGACGTACGGTCCTTCCCAGTTGGGTCCAAAGGCCCCCAGAACAAGGTAGACTCGCTTGAGCACATGATCCCCTACTTCGAAAGTTTGGTTGTTAACTTTGGAGTTGAAGTACCGTACGATCCTTTTTTGGTGGGCGGCAGTCCTCAACTCGGCTTCTTTCCTTCTTTCATCGATTATATCCAGCGATTCGAGTAGTAGCTGCTCGTTTTGCTTTTGATTCAAATTTTCTCTTCGGTGCGAGGAGACTTCCAATTCAACAGGGATCATTGCCTCCGAGCCATACACCAAGGCGAATGGAGTGTGGCCAGTTGCCGCTTTGTGGGTGGTTCGGTAAGCCCATAGTGCGAGTGGAAGTTCATCAACCCAGTTAGTTTCCCTTGGCTTTAGTTAGTCGCTTTTTGATGGTGGATTTGATGATCTTGTTTATTACTTCCACTTGCCTGTTTTCTTGCAGATGAGCTACCGCTAAGAAGCTTTTCTCAATCTGGAAGCGTTTGGAGAAATCTTTGAACTCGCCACTTTCGAATTTGGTTCCATTGTTAGTGATAATTTTCTGTGGCACACCAAACTAGAAAATAATGTTTTTAGTAACAAAGTTAATGACTTTCTTTGTGGTTATGGTGGCCAGCGGTTTTGCTTCGACCCATTTTGTGAAATAATCTACGGCAACTATAGCATGTTTGCTCCTCCTTTTGCTATCGGTAAGATGCCAATCAAGTCCATTCCCTATATTGCGAATGGTCACGGCCTGACCATCTACGTTAGCTCCATTGAAGGAGTTCTTTTAATTTTGTTGAATCTTTGGCAGCGATCACTTCTCCTGGTGTAATCCGCAGCATTGCGGTTTATTGTTGGCCAAAAGTATCTGTATCGGAGGACTTTCTTCGCCAGGGTTTTCCCCCAGTGTGGTCTCCATATTCACCTTCGTGCACTTCTTTTAGTATTCGTCGAGCTTCATTTTCGGACATGCACCTTAGGAGAGGGGTCGAGAATCCTCTTCGGTAGGGTACTCCATCTTGTATCATGAATCGCAGTGCCTTTCGGACAAGCTTTTTCCATTGATTCAAGTCAGTTGGAAGAGTCCTTGTAAGTAAATACTCCTTTATCGGTATCATCCACGTATCTGGTTCGACGGTGATTTCGAGGATCCAGTCGATGTCCATTTCACTTATGCTTGGGTCGGTTAGAGTTTCAACTAGGACTAGTCCCAATGACTAAGCTTCTCCGGAACTCGCCAGTTTAGCCAAATAATCTGCCTTGGTGTTTTGCTCCCTTGGAATGTGAGTTATAGTGTAGTGTTCGATGTCGCTTAGCAGTTATTGTACTTTGGACAGGTATGGGGAAAAATTCTCCCTACGTGCCTGGTACTCCCCTTTTACTTGACAAACGACCAGCTGAGAGTCACTATTTATGTGAATAGATCTTATCTAGAGTTCTTTCACAACTTTCAGTCCAGCAATCAGTGCTTCGTATTCCGCTTCGTTATTTATAGCAGGGAATTCCAAGCGTAAAGCATAGCTAATGGCTTGCCCTTGGTGGTTTCAACCACTACTTCTGCTCCCAAACAGAGGTTGTTAGATGCGCCGTCGACGAAGAGGTTCCATCTCATGTCTACTTCCAGCTGAACTTCTTCCTCGTCGTCCCGTATAGTAAATTCAACGATGAAGTCAGCTAACATTTGCCCATTTATCGCTTTCCTTGGGTGGTATGCGAATATCATATTGACCTAACCCTATATTCCACTTGAATAGTCATCCGGAAGTTTCCGGTTGGTATAGCACTTGCTTCAGGGGCTGGTCAGTCAAAACTTTAATTAAAGAGCCTGAAAGTACAGCCGTAAATTCCTAGATGCGAATCAAGAGGCATTACGCTAACTTTTCTAGTTTTGGATAGTTTTTTTCTGCTCTAGTGAACCGCTTGCAAATGAAATATACGGCTCGCTGGATTTTCACTTTTTCACGCACCAGAGCATGGGGTGAGATTGCTAAGTAAATGAACAAGTCTTCTCCATCCATGTGCTTTGATAGGATAGGCGGAGCCTCCATGTGCCACAGCAGTTCTTCGAATGCCGCTTGACAAGCTTCACTCCATTCGAAGTTTTTCTTCCCTTTCTTTAGCGCATCGAAGAATGGTATACACTTGTTGGTAGCTTTCGAAATAAATTGAATTAGCACTACAACTTTTCCATTTAAACTTTTTAGTTCCTTCTTATTCTTCGAGGCTTGGACTTCTCGTAGTGCCGTAATTTGTTCAGGATTTGCTTCGATGCCCCTGGCACTTACAATGAATCCTAGGAATTTCCCAAAAGCCACTCCGAAGTGACACTTGAGTGGATTGAGTTTCATTCCATACTTTCGGAGTATTCAAACATTTCAGCGAGGTCGTCCAGATGGTTAACAGTTGCTCGCGGTTTGACTAACATGTCGTCTACATAAACTTCCATCGTTTTCCCGATTGTCGCTTGAACATGGTATTTACCAACCTTTGAAAAGTTCCTCCTGCATTCTTCAAACCAAAGGGCATTACTCTATAGCAGTATAGACCCAGGTCGGTGATGAAGTTGGTATTTTCTTGATCGGGTTCATGCATTAGAATTTGGTTGTACCTGGATTATGCGTCCATGAATGATAGCGGCTCGTGTCCTACCGTTCCATCCACAAGTTGGTCTATTCTAGGGAGAGGGAAGCTGTCCTTTAGGCAAGCTTTGTTTAAGTCTGAGTAGTCGATATAGGTTCGCCACTTCCCGTTGGACTTTTTGACTAAGACCGGATTAGATACCCACTCTGGATAAGTTGCATTAGGGATAAAACTAGTTGCCATTAACTTGTCCACTTCTTCTCTTAGCGCCTTGGATCATTCGAGACATAAGCTGCACCTTTTTTGCTTTACTGGTGTGAACTTGGGGTATATGTTGAGTGCATGACATGTGATTTCTAGAGACACCCCACATATATTAGAATGCGTCCAAGCAAACACATCCAAGTTGGTGCGGAGAAATTTGGTAAGCTCCATACGCATCTTGTTTCCAAGATGCAATCCAATTTTCAAAACTTTAGTTGGGTCATCCATGTCGATTGGGACAGACACCTTCAATTCTACCGGCGCCGCCTGTTCCTCCCCTGAGCTCTTCTTCCTAGGGCCCAAAGCCTTATCGAATCGGCTATGGTCCCCAAGCCAGGGGCAACTCTGTAGTTGCTATTCGGAGGGTTCACGAATGTGGAGAGTTCTCCCCACGTCCATCCCTTTTTCATTTCTTCTGGATTCACGTAATTCTGCAATGTAGCATTCTTTGGCAGCGCACTAATCTCCTTTCACCACTCCGATTCCATTTACAGTAGGGAACTTCATGGTCAGACACTATTGGGCCAGAGCTATTTTGATATCTGCTAGAGCGGGCCGCCCCAAGAAGGCGTTATATGCTAAAATTTCATCCACAATTACAAAAGTTTGAATTAGGGTGATTCTTCGATCACCCTCTCTGAGCTCCACTGGCAGATCAATTGTTCCCACAGGTTGCTTGGGCTCATCAGTGAACCTTGGATCTTTGTTTGGCATGTAGACATGCTTTTCATGCCAATTTTCATCTGGTCAAAAGTACGCTTGAAAAGTATATTAATAGAACTGCCACTATCGACCAACACTCTTGGACTATGGCTGGTCTGAGTCCTACTGTCACCACGATTGGATCGAGAGTTGGAGCTTCAATTCCTTCGGTGTCTCGATTGCAGAACACTATATCGTCACTCAGAACCTTTTGCAGCTTTGCCGGAGTTTCATCATCTATTATAGGACACAAGTCTTTCGGAGCGTGTTTCAACGAACTCGCGTATCCATTTCTCCCCAACTCCTATGCGCGGGGTGTGGTCCCCCAGATATCGTTCCAATGATAAGCCTATAGTCGGTTCGTTTTGACCGTTCATCACTAGTTCTAGATTGATTTCTTTGTTCTCTAGGAGGCTGAGGGGCCGCAAGTTGATTGGGTTTTTGTGGCTTTTTCACATACTGCTAAAGCTTATTGTCTCGGATCAACCCTTTAATGAGGTCCTTTAGGTGGTGGCATTCGTTTGTATTGTGGCCATGTGTCTCGTGGAAGCGGCAGAATTTCCTTGAGCGCTTTTGCTACTCAATTGCCTCTTTTCTAGGAGGTTTCTTGTATTCTTCAGTTTCTCGTGTTGCAAGATAAATATTCTTCGGAGTGTCATTTAGAGGGGTATAATCTTCCTGTCTGAACTCTTTAAATCTTTTGTTGCTACCACTATTATTTCTTTTATCGCACTTCTGATTTCTTCTCTTTTGATTCCATTTTTCCCGCGACTCCTTGAGCAGTTCCAGAATCGTGCGTGTTTTGATTCATCGCCACAACGCTCTATTTGATGTTCATTTATTGCACACCAGCAGACTTTATTTTTAGCTTTTGTGCTACCTCCAGTCTTAAGTACTGGCTTTCTTTACGATTGAAGTCATTCCTGGTGGTAGGTTGCTTCATTTTAATCCATTTCCCAAATTCAGTTTCCCGGTGAATGGTACGGACTAACGCCATATAAACCATGTCCTCATTAGGGTTGCTTACTTCCGTCACCGTGGTATTAAACCGGTTCATGATATTTCAGCGACTCGTTGCGCCCTTGAAACAATCCGGATAGGGACCTGACATCCTTTGGTTGCACAGTATGGAGCCTGAACCGGTCAAGGAATTTTGTTGCAAGTTGGTCAAAAGTAGAAATAGATCTCGGGGAAAGTCTGGTGAACCACATAGACGCAACTCCTTCTAGGAAGATAGGGAAGCATCGGTAGCGAACAGCCTCTGGAGCATTGGCTCCATCCATATACCAGCTATACTTGTATAGATGGGCTTTTTTGTCCTTCGTCCCATCGTAGGAATGGATAGCTGGCATAGTGAATTTTTCTAGATACCTTCCATTTAAGATATCATCGGTAAAGGGAGTCTGACTTGGAGCAGATCCCCATTTTTCATCTCTTTGATTTTTACTCTCGTCCATTAACCGTTTGACCATGTCTGGTATGTATGCCTCTAATGTTCGGTAGACCTGGGGATGGCAATTAGTCACTACGCTAAGTGTTTGGTTATGCAAATGGTCTTGGCGCGTGGGTTGAAGCCTAGGCTCTCCTGTCTTCGGGAGAGCCACTCCCATGGGACTCCGTTGGCTCGTAGTTGGCTTGATTGGGGAAGTTTGGATGTTTCTAGCATCATCGAATGCGTTGGTGTTCTCTTCCATTTGATTGTCTTGCTCTTCATCCTCTGAATTGGAGAGATCCATAGCTATATCTTCTTGCGGGGTCTTGGTCCCCTAATTCAAGTTCAAAATTGATTGCCTTGCGACAGTTGGAGTATTCGCATTCTCTTCCACATTACATCCTGTTGTCGCCCTTTTTTGTGGTTGTTTTCTGTTTCTTCTATGTAGACCAGAAACGGAGGAATTCTCTTGTTCTATAGTAGTTGCGGGTTCAGGCATAGTCCTTAGAGCATGGTTTGATTGTAGGGTTAAGGGAGCGTTAAATTTATCCATTAGAGCCTTTTGACTATTTTCCATCTTCTGGTTGATCTCACTAACTATCTTATTCAACTCATCCCTGGTGACAGCTTCGTGTTGGCTGGAGGATGCTGGGGCCTGATTTCCTAAGTTAGCACCATTTACATCAGTTTGTTGGACATTAACATCTTCTCCAGCTATTACTGCCCTTATGGATCTTCCAAAGCTAGTTCTTCTTCCAGGAGCCATTGATTTCAAGTGGTAGATTCTTCAGGCAATGGTTGGGGATCTAACTTCTAGACCTATGGGATCCAAAGTAGACAGCTAGATCTGGATCCTGAGTTGGAGTTCTTAGTGAAAGCACCAAAATGTTAACCCAAAAAATGAATCAACACCTTGGTTTGAGTTTGAAAGCACTAGCCTTGTTCCGACGGAGCAATAACACAGACAACATGTATTGAAAAAGATAGTAAAAGAAAGAAGACAAAGAATTTTTATAGTGGTTTGGCTGAACGAAGCCTACGTCCACATTATAGTTTTATTATGACCGACTGTTGTTACAAGTAGTGTTTGATTACAAAGCCTTTGATTATCCTTAGCTAGATTGAATCCCCAGAGTTGGAATCCATTAGAGAATCAGTGAATTCCTTTGGAGATTGTTGTGAGGGAGGTAGAGAGTGAAGAAGGATTCCAACAGAGCTTCAGCAAACAGTCCCGAGAAGATCCAGTTTATGTTGCAGGCAAGATGGTATTTATAGAGATCGGAGAGCTTCTGGGCCAGCCACTTCGTCAATTGCTTGCAGATAGGTACAAAACGACCTAGAGGAGTTTACCCCATGATCCATAGATTTTTGAATTTGGAAGTTTGTTGGAAACATTGAGAAGACATGTTCTAAAGGCGAAATTTTCAAAGTGCCATTTTTTGCAATCAGAAGTAAGGTTTCTAGGGCACATTGTATCGGGAGATGGCATTTTGGTGGTCTTGGTAAAAGTGGCGGCTGTTCAGGAATGGAAGCAACTGCGGACTCCTATGGAGGATCGCAGTTTCTTGGGTTTGGCAGGATACAATAGGAGGTTTATTCAAGATTATTCTAAGATTTCCTCCCATTTAAAAAAGCTAACTAAGAAGGGAGAGAAGTTTGTATGGACTCCAAAGTGTGAAGAAGCATTTCTGGAATTGAAGAAGAGATTGACCCGTGCACCAGTTTTGGCTGTTCCAGATGGAAATAGTGGATTCATGGTTTATAAAAATGCTTATGGAGTGGGACTAGGCGCTGTTTTGATGCAGCATGGTAGGGTGATTGCATATGCAAGTAGGCAGCTGAAGCCTTATGAGAAGAACTATGTTATGCATGACCTGGAGTTGCTTGCTGTTGTCTTTGCATTGAAAATGTGGAGGCACTACTTTTTGGGTAAGGATCCTTCTATCCCTTCTTTAGTTTCTTTCTAATGTTTAGAGGTTCTAGGAGAAAATTTCTTTCTTAAATTAGGCGAAAAATTCGAGCTCTTTACGGATCATAAATCCCTGATTTACCTTTTACTCAAAAGGAACTGAACCTGAGACAACAGAGATGGTTGGAGTTTCTAGCGTCCTACAACTTGGATATTCTCTTTACGCCAAGGAAGACTAATGTAGTGGCAGACACTTTAAGCAGGAATGCAGTCTTGGCACTTTTAGAGGTTACCCCGACTCTTCAGGAAAGGATTGTAAGCAATCAAAGGGAGGATAAAATTCCAGAAGAATTAATTCAAGGAGTCGAGAAGGGTCGATGTTCAGATTTTAAGATAGATGGTCGAGGCGCATTAACGATGAATAGATGATTATGTGTTCCAGATGTGGATGGACAGAGAAAAGAAGTTTTGTTAGAGTGCAACAAATCAAAGTTAAGTATACATTCTGGAGTTCATAAGATGTACAAGGATATGAAAAGAGTATTCTGGTGGCCAGGAATGAAGAAGGATATCTCTATCTTTGTAAGCAGGAATGCGAGCTATCAGCAAATAAAAGGGGATCATCAGAAAACTGCTGGATTACTTCAACCTTTGGAAATCCCAAATTGGAAATGGGAGATGATAACAATGGATTTCATCGATGGTTTACCCAAAACTAGAAAAGGGAATGAAAGAGTATGGTTTATTATGGACCATTTAACTAAGAGTGTTGATTTTATTCCGGTCAAGCCAACTAGAACTGCAGCTTCATTAGCAGAGATTTATATGAGGAAGATAGTTCGACTACATGGAGTCCCAATGAGTATAGTAAGCGATCGAGATCCTATCTTTACAAGTCAGTTCTGGGAAGCCTTGCAAGTTGCATTGGGAACAAAGCTGAGTTTGAGCACTGCCTACCACCCTCAAACCGATGGACAAACTGAGAGGGTTAACCGCATCTTGGAGGATATGTTAAGGGCCTGCACCTTGGACTTCGGAGGGTCTTAGGAATATCATCTGCATCTAGTGGAATTCTCTTACAACAACAGTTTCCAAGCAAGCATCGGGATGGCACCTTATGAAGCACTCTATAGAAGGCCATGCAAATCACCAGCCTGTTGGGTAAAGTCTGGAGATTCTATTGCTTGGGCTAGATATGATTCGAGAGGCAATGGAGAAAGTTGCGATGATTAAGAAAAGGATGAAGGCATCCCATGATCACCAGGAGAGTTATGCAGAAAGGAGGCTAAGAGATTTGGAATTTGATGTTGGAGACCTTGTGTTCATTAAGATTTCGCCAATTAGAGGAGCAGTTAGATTTTGGAAAGCTGGGAAGTTAGCTCCAAGGTATACTGGACCTTTCCGTATTCTTAAAAGGATTGGATCTCTTGCTTATGTGGTTGAGTTGCTGGAGAGATTGGCAGGTGTTCCTAATGTATTCCATGTGTCGCATTTAAGGAAATTTGTACATGATCCGACCTTGATTGTAGAGTCTTCTGAGCAGGAGGATCTGGAAGTGGAGCCAGACTTGGTAGTGGTTAGACATCCAGTCTATATTGTAGATCAGGATGAGAAGGGGTTGCGCAATAAGGTAGTGCAGTTGGTTAAAATTCAGAGGAGTGAGGATCCTAGAGATTGCACTTGGGAAATTGTAGAACATATGAAGGAGGTCTATCCTGACTTGATGTTAGGATTGCTAGTTGTTTGTTGTATGTATAGTTTAGGCATTATTTGCTATAGATGTTTCGTGTATGTCTTTTGTATGTGTTTTATGATATGAATATATAGCTTTTCAAGTAATTGATTTCTCTTCTTATGTGCCAATTTCGGGGATGAAATTCTTTTAAGGAGGGAAAGTGTAACGACCCAGAAATTGATAGCTTTAAGTGTGGATATTTAAATATAATTATAATAATTAATTAATGAATTTTATAACTAGAACAAACACCCTTTAAATATTAAAAAATGATAGTGAAATAATTTTTAATTTTTGTTTACAAAAATAATTAGTGCGAAGGGAAATTGAAAATGTAACTGGAAGTCGTTTTCTGAATTTTCAATTTTTCATCAACCAAAAGTTATTGGAAAAGTTGTAACACTTTTGTGTACACATGTACACATTTATAAATCACTTTTTACTTGTGAATATGCATGTACACTTGAGTATATATGCATGTATGATAAGGTAAGATATTTTTATAAAAAGAATATATATATTATATAATATTAGATACCAGCTTAGACAAAAGGTACAAAAGGAGGACAAACATGTTTCTTTTGATTTAATATAAAGGTGGCTAGGGTGGGAGGCAAAATTTTGTGAGGGGAAAGGAGGGATGAGGTGGCAAAGAGTGAGAGGAGGGTAAAGTACTAAGGGAAATTTGGTAAATTCACTTGTTAACATTTTATAAAATCAAATTTCCTAAAAAAAATTCACATTTTCTCATTCTCTTTTTCACTTTACAATTACCTAAAGCTCTTAAGCATGCTTTCATGGTTTCTTACATATTCTAAAAATTCAAAAACCTTTGTGTTTCATTTTTAAAATCACTTCCAAGTTGCTAAAAACACTTCTTCCTTCACTACTTCACTCTCTCTTCCAAGATCAAGCACATCCCCGCTCAAATTAACCAAGGCCATACCTTTTAATGCTTATGGTCGAACCATGTTGTGTTTAGGCTAAGTACTTTTCCAAAGTTTCAAGCAAGGTCGAGTCTTTTTCAAAAAAATAAATTCAAAAATCCTAAGTCGTTTTGCAAAAAGTTTGAAAAGAATTCATTGAATTCAGTGAGTAGAACTCCTAACTTTGGAAATATCGAATTTTGTTTATATGATGGTTATGTGGTTATTTATGCATGATATTGATGTTTGAACTATGATATAGTTTGGATATATATATCTGTGTTATATATATATATATATCTGTGTGTGTGTGATAGCTTGTGTTTTAGTTTTGGACTTGAATCGATGGATTAAAGTGATGTATTAATTATAAAGTTGTGATCTTTGATATGATATGGTAATGATATGACTTGGTGTACATATAAAATCTTGGTTTGTGGTTAAATGGTTTGGAAGGTTGAACTTGAGATACTGAGAAGGACTTGAGATCCGTTTTTTGGAAATAAATCGTTTACTTGTTTGATTTACAAAATGTTTTGTCTTATTTTTTTTAGTTTCAAACTTTAGTTAAAGTTTTAAAAACTTTCTTGAATATATTTTTAAAAGGTAATCATAAGTGAAAAGTTTAAGTTTTGGATGGTAACTTAGAAAAGCAATTCTAAGTTACGGCATCCATAGCGATAGTCGTTATGGACGTAGTTCGAAAATTTATGATTTTCAAGTTTTGTTTTAGTTTCTTTTAATATGGTTTGAAAACCATTTCAAACTTAATTAGTGATTATAAAACTTAATTAAATTTTAATTTATGAGTTAAAAATTAATTAATTTATTAAAAATAATTATTAATTAATTAAGTAATTAAGTTAAGTAGTTAGGGTTTAAGAATTAATTAATAAAGTTAATCATTTGTAGTTAATTAAGAAAGTTATTATTAATGATTAATTAAGTTAAGAGGTAATTATTTTAGTTAATTTATTTAATCAAGTTTATTATTTTGAAATTAATTATTTAATTAGTATTTAATTATTTAGTTAATTATTATTTAATTAAGTGTAATTTATTTACTTAATTATTAATCAATTAGGGTTCAATTTAAAATAAATGTTTATTTAATAAAGTTTAATTATTTAATTATTTATTTTTAACTAATTAGGGTTTAATTATTATTCAACTAGAGTTTAATTATTTAATTAAATTTTGATTAATAAAGGGTAATTATTAGTAATTAATTAAGACTTAACTAAGATTAATTAAGGTTTAAATTTTGATTTAAATATGATTAATTAAGCTTTAAATTTATGATTTAAACAATTTATTTATTATTTTAAGTTATTTTAAACTCTAATAGTTCTTCATTCTAAATTAATTTTCTTTTCTTAATGAATTATTTTAAAACCAAGGATCTCTTGTCCATGCTATTAAGTAGCCAGATGAATTAAAGCACTTGTAATAAAATGATGACACGTTTTATTGAAAGTAAGTTGGCTTGTACTTATCACAAATACCGCGCCCCGGGAATGTGATGAATACAAGGGGATTAATTTCGATAAGCAGGTCATGATAATCTAAGCATATGTCCATATGTAAATCTTTACACCCCTGACAGTGAGATAGTCCACTATATACAATTTGGCCTTTTAAATTATCAAATGTTGGTTTGGAGAGACCGGGATCGGATATTAGTTGTTATTCGAAAACCACTCTGAACCAATGTAAACGTTCGAATTGGAAATTACAGAGGCAAGATCCAAAATGAAGACTTTGAAGTGCAAAGGCCATTTTCTACTAACCCTGAGGGTGATTCCAAAACGGGTGTAGTGGAAGTAGTGCTTTTGGTTCGTTCATCTCTTGGACGACTTGTATGGATGAGTGCTGACATTGTGTCAACATTTGGAAAGCAATGTTAGCATTCCAAGTGATAGTGCTATAATAAAAGGTAAACGTAGCATTATGCCTCATCAACCGGGAATGACTAAAACAGGGGAGATGCAGCAAGGCTAAGTGGGTAACTCCCATTAGGGTAAGGTTATCCCTATCTAGAGTCCCTACTATTAATTCATGTATGCTTCAGTGCGGTTGTTGATCCTAACCAAGGGGTGATCTTATTCGATACTATCCAGCAAGGAGTAGGCCGGTCTTGTGTTGGCAGGGGATCCAGGCGAGGTCCTCGGTGTTATTTTATCTAAAGATGCATCGTGATGGGCGTTACCCTAGTAGCCCAGTCATTATATGGAATACATTCTCCAATAAGTGTCATACATTTTTAGTTGTATACAAATATGTTGAAATGTGAGGTACAAGCATTTTAGCTATGTTCTATTTTACTTGAAAACCTAGACATTATGATAATATCACTGGATTTCCATATAAAGCATTATGGTTATTGTAAGGTAAAAAACCGTCCATGTTTATGTGCGACGTGGTCTTATGAGTCACCCTTGATTTTAAAAGTGTTTTAAAAGTAATAATTCAGTTGTTTGAGTTTACTCACACCAGACCCATGTCTGACCCAAAGTTTTATTTTCTTTCCCAAAAACTCTTGGGTACTCAATTTTTTATGAGTAGCCAAGTGATCTAGGTTTCCCACGATTGCAATTTGGAGGAGCTGGAGCAGGTGGCTTCAACGTTAGCTAGCTACTATCTATTACGTTGTGTGTATATGTATGTATTTTTTATTAGTGATGTAAGGGCGGGTAGTTATAACAGTCTCGTTTGGAACTTATACTATTATGACTCTAATGTACTATTATGGCAGTATCTCTGTAAAATATTGTGTTGATTAATGTATGTTGTTTCGTTCCGCTGTGAGATTTTGTGATTGTGAAGTTTCTTCTTATCTTTCTTTTTCTTCTACCCTTAACGACTTGTCATTCGGAGTAAGAAAGGTGGTTCATTACAGATAAAGCACCATGAGTTGGATTTTTTATGCTTTTAAAATATTGATTTAAAGACAGTTAGATTTAAAGACGATTAGAGGTATTCAACTAGTCAAAATAAAGAAATTCTACTAGACCGAAGGTTTTTAAACCAAGTTAAGAAATAATCATTATATTTTAACTTGTCATTAACCTTATACCATAAGCTTATTTAACCCTATGCCTGTAAATACTCATGCTTGTACTTTATTTCGACATCCACAAAGCCAACATATACACCATAGCTCCATTCCTCCATTAGCATGAAGCTAGGGTTTTCAACATCTATATCAAATCAAGGTTTTTCGGGTCTAAAATTTGAGATAACTAATTAATTTGATTTCAATCTATTGTAGTTTGATTTGTTTGTGAATTATCTATGAACGGTAAACTACTCTTCCATTTAGATTTCAGTTTGCTTCAAGTTTGATTATATATGTTAATTGATGATGGATTGGTAGCCTAATAAGATTCAAGTATCACGCAGCGGATTACTCAAAAACAATGTTGTTCGATGAATGTAGTAGTCGATGGATTGGAAGATACTGAAATGCCCAAATTCGTTGATCCGAAGATACCGAATTCTAGCTATCCCGAACTCGTTGATCGCGCACGATACCGGGTTCAAAGATCTTCATTTCTTCAAGCGTTGATCAAGCGCACTTGATTCCGCGAATCGGCTTCTGCAATCGTTGAATCGAGCACACTCGATTATCCGAAAGAGGAGATAGGAGATTACACTCAACTACCAATTTGAATGAAAGCACAAAGCTAACAAAAGAGAATTTTATTCAAAAATCAACAACCTAAATGTTACAACACACCCGCTATTTATAGTATTACAGCCCACACGTATAATCAGTCAAGTATTTAGGTCGGAAACGACCTATAGATGACGACTTACGACCTATCTAAGGTCGGCGACGACCTATGTACAACACAGCGACTTATCCACATTACAAGTACAACACAACGACCTAAAACAAACAGGCTACAACCTTACAAAATACAAACGACTCAAAGACAAACGACTCACGACTTAAGAAAATATGCAACACATTACAACGTCTTACATAGGTCGTACACGACCTAAAGTACACACTTAAAAAGACAGACGACATACGACTTAACAAATTACAACCAAGTACACGACTTAAGACATCAACGGCTCAGATTGACGCGGAATCAAGATCTTCGGCTACAAGCTTCTGCGACTTAAGAGAGTTCGCTTTTAAACTGTGCGACTTAACTAAGTCGTAACTCGTTTCCGACTTAACACCTTCCTTAAGTCGTAGCCGACTTATCACTTCATTTTCAATTCGAACCACTCCTTCTGTGTAAGTCGTGGATGACTTATAAGCTCCAAGCGACTTAAGCCTTTGTTAAGTCGTAGCCCCTTTCTTCCTAACCCGTTAGGTCGCACACGACCCAGAATTTTCCCTTTAGGTCGTAAACTCGAGTTAACTCCTTCCCCTGATTTCCAATTAAGTCGTAGCTCCTGCTCACATGCCTCCTTAGGTCGTAACTTGACACAGTTAGCTCGTTCTTCATCCCTAGGTCGTATTTCATTAGATCGGAGCTCGTTAGGTAGTGACTCGTTCATTACTTCTACCTTGTTAGGTCGGCTGCGATCTTCACTAAGTCGTTGGAACGACTTAAAACCTTCGATAGGTCGGCTGCGATCTTCACTAAGTCGTTGGAACGACTTAAAACCTTCGATAGGTCGGTTGCGACCTACAACTTCAACTTTCCACCATTTCTCACCAAATCTTAACTCGTTAGCTTCCTTGCTAGGTCGGTCTCGACTTATCCACATGTTAGGTCGTACACGACCTATGACTTCTCCATTCTGGGCTTCATCATCCTCCCCAGGTTGAGAAAAATTCGTCCTCGAATTTGTACTTTCTGCATCCACAACAAACTCGTCTCCATGATATGGTACGAGATGTTTTACATTGAATACGTCAGACGTATACACATCATCTGGCAACTTCAATTTATAAGCATTTTCATTGATTCTCTTTAAAATTTCCACTGGACCAATCTTTCGTGCTTTCAATTTATTGTACGTTCCCACCGGAAAACGATCTTTTGTCAACACTGCATAAACCAAATCACCTTCATGAAATTCAACACTCCTTCGCTTCAAATCTGCAAATCATTTATATTTCTCATTTGCTTTCTCCAATCGTTCCTGAACGATTTTATGACATTCCGTCAACCCTTCAACAAAATTAGCAGCTTTCTTAACTGTCCCCTTTGAGTGTGGTCTTACCGTTAAATCCAACGGTACTTTTGGTAAGCTCGAATAAACTATCTGAAATGGACTGAACCCTGTGCTACGATTTACCGCATGATTATGAGCAAATTCTGCCTGACATAACTTCACATCCCAACTCTTCAAATTATCTTGCACAAGACACCTCAGCAAATTTCCCAATGATCTGTTCACAACCTAGGTCTGTCGATCCATTTGCGGATGATAAGCACTACTAAACTTCAGCTTCGTTCCCACCATTTTCCACAAACTCATCCAAAAGTGACTCAGAAATCGAGTATCTCTATCCGACACAATAGATTCTGGTAATCCATGAAGTCGATAGATCTCCTTGAAAAACAATTGAGCAACATGAACAACATCCGCCGTCCTCTTACAAGCAATAAAATGTGCCATTTTCGAAAATCGGTCAACTACCACATAAATGGAATCATTACCACGCTGCGTTCTCGGCAACCCCAACACAAAGTCCATACTCACATCAACCCATGGTTTCGTTGGTACCGGTAACGGTATATATAACCCAGCATTAGTTGCAGTTCCTTTCGAAACCTGACAGATATGACATCGCTCCACGAATCTTTCCACTTCTTTCCTCATTGATGGCCAAAAGTAAGACTGTGAAATCAACTGTAATATACGGTCTCTCCCAACATGTCCTTCTTCATGTAGCTCTTTTACAATCTTCATTCTCAAACTACAATCAGGTATGCACAATCGATTTCCTTTGAACAGAAAACCGTCCACCATCATAAAATCATCCGTCTTTCCCTCCTTGACTTTATCCACAAGCTTCGCAAAGTAAGGATCTTCGACAAATAGTTCCGGTAATACATCAAACCCTGTCACCTCAACTTTCAGTGTAGTCAATAAATGATTCCTCCTACTCAAAGCATCAGCTACTCGATTCGTCACCCCTGACTTGTGTTTAACAACAAAAGTAAACTGTTGCAGATATGCAATCCACGATGCATGTCTCGCTGAAATCTTGTCTTGCCCTTGTAAATGCTTCAATGCCTCATGATCAGTGTAAAGAACAAACTCTTTCTGAAATAGATAGTGTCTCCAGTGTTTAATAGATTGCATAACAGCATAAAATTCCACATCATATGTACTATATCTCATCTTTGCTCCTGATAACTTCTCGCTAAAGTATGCAATTGGACGTCCCCTCTGACTCAATACTCCTCCAATCCCAACCTTGGATGCATCAGTGTGTAGCTCAAACAACAACTGAAAATCTAGTAATGCAAGAATTGGTGCAGACGTCAGCAACTCCTTGATCTTCCCAAAAGCATCCCCTGCTTCCTCCGACCATGAAAACTGTTTACCCTTCATACGATCTGTAACCGGCGCCATCACACTACTAAAGTGTGGAATAAACCTCCGATAAAATGAAGCCAACCCGTGAAAACTACGAACCTCCGTTATCGTCTTGGGTTGCGGCCAATCTCTGATAGCTTCGATTTTGCTTTGGTCAACCTGTATCCCTTCTTTCGACACAACATACCCCAGAAATAAAACACTCCTTGCCATGAAAACACATTTCTTTATAGCAGCATAGAATTGTTCTTCACGAAGAACAATTAACACTTTCTTCAAATGTTGAACATGCTCCTCCGTACTAGCACTATAGATCAGAATATCATCAAAGTAAACCACCACGAATTTCCCAATGTACGGTCGGAAAATTTGATTCATCACCCTCATAAATGTACTTGGTGCATTCGATAGACCAAACGGCATTACCAGCCATTCATACAATCCTTCCCTCGTCTTGAATGTTGTCTTCCATTCATCCCCCGGTCTAATGCGAATCTGATGATAACCGCTCTTCAAGTCAATCTTAGAAAAGATTACGGACCCACTGATTTGATCCAATAGATAATCAAGCCTCGGCGTCGGAAATCTGTATCTGACTGTGATCTTATTCAATGCTCGACTGTCTGTGCACATCCTCCACGTTCCATCCTTTTTGGGTACCAATAAAGCTGGTACAGCACAAGGACTTAAACTCTCCTGCACACGCCCCTGTTCAAGCAATTCCTCTACCTGCCTCCGCAACTCTTCATGTTCCTTCGGACTCATTCGATAATGTGGTCTGTGTGGCAACACAGCACCTGGAACAAGATCTATCTGATGTTGTATATCCCTTAACGTACACCATAACAGCTATTTGGCAACACTTATTTTTTTCAATTGGCAACACTTATTTGCGTTGTAAATTAATCACAGCAATATCCGTTGCTAAGTTAAAAATGTGTGGCTAAAAATACATATTTGTAATTTTTTTATTGCCAACATATATCTGCGTTGGAAAATCTGGTTAAATTGAAATTAACCCAAAAGTTGCTGGGGCAAAAAGGTAAATTAGCATGCTTTCTTACATCCGTAGCCCTAATACTTCTCAACGCTTATTGAATTCAGTGGAATTCAACTTTGGCCGCCCTCCAAACAAATCGACTTCAATGGCGCTCCAAACGAAATCGTCCTCTCCTTTTCTTTTGTTAAAAAACGTTCACTGCTCCCACTCAAAAAATAATCGCCTGCTCCTAGAAATTACTGCCGAAGCTTGCGTATTGGCCTGGAATTGTTGGTGCCGCAATTTAGATTTGGAAACACGTTGGAGTTGCTTGCGACCTAGCTTGCTCGAATCGGAGATGGATCTGAAAAGCAGTGCCAATTTTTGGATCTGGAGATGTCGTGCCTGCTATGTGAGTTGTGAATCTCACTTGAAATTTTAGATCAACTTCAATGGCCCTCATCACTCTGGAAACGAAAGCAATTTGCCACCCAAATCAGAACCACTCTTTAACTCAACCACCACACCATCAAATGTTATTGAATGAACTCTATCTATATGTCACTGAAGAATAAAGAAGAAAAACTATCTTTCTTATGTCTTTTGTTGTAGCTATGGGGACGAGCTTCTTATGGATACTACTACTAGACTCCATCTGAACTCATTTTCATGGATTCCAAAGTAATATTAGATAAGTCTAAAATTTCACCCAATACTCATTCCATTACTATAGTCTGATTCTATATGTTTGGATTTGCAAATAATAATCTTGCGGTCATTTAAGATTAGTTCTAATCTGACATGTGTTGGAATATCTTGGTTTTGAAATGTACACTGATTTCGTTATGCCCAGATATGCTAGACTGTCATGCTAATTGCAACATCAAATTGTCCTTCTTTTTTAGGCTATTTTCTAGAAATTCTAGCACATCTCTAAGATTGTAATTAAGTGCATGATTTAGATTTAATTTCTATTTGATCATTTCCAAATCTGTCTGGAATAGTCGCATTTGAGAAACAAATAATCATGTGAATCTTTATCTCTATTGCATAGTTTACATCTTGTATGCTATTCCAATTTTTGATTCGGTCAAGTATGTTATTATTATGTGATTTTGGAAATGAGTTTATTTCATTTAATTAATGTTGGTAAGTAATACTAATTGACATGAAGTTTTGTTCATTTGTTTCCATTGCAAGTCATGTCTCTTGATTTAGCTTGTCGGGTGTTGCCTTTATTTGTTAGCAACGTGAATCATTGTCCCAAATTTTTACATTTTTGATTGTAATGATTATGGTTTGGGTATAGTTTGAATCATAGGCCATCTATTTTCATGTTTATAACAATGCACTTGAATGCCTTTTATTTTCTTACAGGAAGAGAAAACCAGGTTTGAAGAGAACCAGAGGATGTCTTACTAGATAGAAAACATTGCAAACCTGTTTATTTCATGATGATTTCAGCAATGTCTATGTAATACGACTATGATGTTTGAAAAGGTTCGTCAGCAAACTCTAAGCAGCACTTGTCTTTGATAGTTATAGTTTACCCTGTTGTGGACTGCAAGCTTTGTTTTTAACTGTACTAAATCCTGTTATTTTCATGCATCAACTATGTTGTATAAATGATATGGATATGAAGTTGTTATTTTTCTTCATAAATTCCATTAGGAGTTCAGGTGCAGTGCTTCGTCTCACCGAGAAGGGCCTACTTTCAGCTGAAACTATCATCCAAACCGAGGAAGCTGTCATCGCAAATTTGTTATATCCTGTATGTTACAGACTCGTATTCTTTATCATACTTTCTTTTCCAATATTTTGCTGCATAACCTTCATGTGATCTATGCAGTACTGGGTTATCAACTGAGCAAAGAAAACGACTTACAATTGCAGTGGAGTTAGTGGCAAATCCTTCGATTATATTCATGGATGAGCCAACGTCGGGTTTGGATGCAAGAGCTGCAGCGATTGTGATGCGAACTATACGAAACACTGTCGATACTGGAAGAACTATTATTTGCACTATTCACCAACCTAGCATTGATATATTTGAAGCATTTGGTGAGGTTTAAATTACCTTTTACCTTTTTTTACATTTATTTATTTATTAAGGAAGTATCTTAGATTCTTATAATTATTCCCACATTCATCTTTTAATTTCCTTCTTTTTCTTAATTGCAGCTTCTTCTCATGAAGAGAGGGGGACAAGTCATATATGGTGGCAAGCTTGGTGTGAATTCACAAATCATGATAAATTACTTTCAGGTAAAAAATTCTTATAAAGAAGTATATACTATATAGAGTATACCTTATAGCAAAAACATAAGTGCATGTGCGCTTGACTATGCAGGCAATTCGTGGAGTGCCTCCAATTTCCGATGGTTATAATCCTGCGACATGGATGTTGGAAATCACCACCCCAGCGTGCGAAGAAAAGCTTGGTATAGATTTTGCCACTGTCTACAGAAATTCTGATCAGTCCAGGTAAATTCATCTTTTCATCTTTCTAAGATGTTATTTGTATTATTTTTTTACAATAACATAGCAACTGTAACATGTCTTAATTTTTGAAGGGAAGTGGAAGCTTTAATATGTGAGTTAAGTACTCCAGAAGCATGCACAGAACCGCTGAAGTTCTCATCAAATTTCGCACAAGATTCTTTGACTCAGTTTAGGATATGCTTCTGGAAACAAAATCTTGTATACTGGAGAAGTCTACTGCATAACGTTATCGGCTTGGTTCCGACATGAAGAAAAATTATTGTCGAGCAATTACTTCTACTTCTTCTATAAGACAAGTGAAGATGGCTCGAGCTGTAAAAGCTGTAACTGAAAAGAAGCAAGCCATGGATTTGTCTATTTGGAAATTGGAGATAGAAAGGCAAGTAGCTAATCAAGTTAATAATGCCATCAATTTCAATTTGACATTGTTATGAAGTAGTTGATTATGTATTGAATTAACCAACTTAATTATGTATTGTACTTGTTATGAAGTAGTTGACTATGAAATTTATGTTGTTATTTAATCATGAATATTGTAAATTTTGGGTTCCTATTGAATGTAGTATAATAAAGCATATCATGTTAGTTATTAATTGTTTATTAATGTTAAAATAATTGATTATATTGAGAATGAAAATATTTCAGCGTTATAAGCGTTGGCAATTAAAATTTACCAACGCTTATAAGCGTCAGCATAGAAAATTAAACAATGTTGGATGGTTAATTTGCCAACGTTTATAAGCGTTGCTAAATAATATACACCAACGTTTATAAGCGTTGGCGAATACAACCTTCCAACGCTTATTAGCGTTGGGAAACTAAACTCCCCAACGCTTATAAGCGTTGGCAATAAATTGCGACGCCCCTAAAGCGACGCTAATAAGCGTTGTTGAAACTGTTTGCGACAGTTATACTCGTTGGGAATCACCTGTTTTGGTGTAGTTCTGCCTGACATAACTTCACATCCCAACTCTTCAGATTATCTTGCACAAGACACCTCAGCAAATTTCCCAATGATCTGTTCACAACCTCGGTCTGTCCATCCGTTTGCGGATGATAAGCACTACTAAACTTCAGCTTTGTTCCCACCATTTTCCACGAACTCATCCAAAAGTGACTCAGAAATCGAGTATCTCTATCCGACACAATAGATTCTGGCAATCCATGAAGTCGATAGATCTCCTTGAAAAACAATTGAGCAACATGAACAGCATCCGCCGTCCTCTTACAAGCAATAAAATGTGCCATTTTCGAAAATCGGTCAACTACCACATAAATGGAATCATTACCACGCTGCGTTCTCGGCAACCCCAATACAAAGTCCATACTCACATCAACCCATGGTTTCGTTGGTACCGGTAACGGTATATATAACCCAACATTAGTTGCAGTTCCTTTCGAAACCTGACAGATATGACATCGCTCCACGAATCTTTCCACTTCTTTCCTCATTGATGGCCAAAAGTAAGACTGTGAAATCAACTGTAATGTACAGTCTCTCCCAACATGTCCTTCTTCATGTAGCTCTTTTACAATCTTCATTCTCAAACTACAATCAGGTATGCACAATCGATTTCCTTTGAACAGAAAACCGTCCACCATCATAAAATCATCCGTCTTTCCCTCCTTGACTTTATCCACAAGCTTCGCAAAGTAAGGATCTTCGACAAATAGTTCCGGTAATACATCAAACCCTGTCACCTCAACTTTCAGTGTAGTCAATAAATGACTCCTCCTACTCAAAGCATCGGCTACTCGATTCGTCACCCCTGACTTGTGTTTAACAACAAAAGTAAACTGTTGCAGATATGCAATCCACGATGCATGTCTCGCTGAAATCTTGTCTTGCCCTTGTAAATGCTTCAATGCCTCATGATCAGTGTAAAGAACAAACTCTTTCTGAAATAGTTAGTGTCTTCAGTGTTTAATAGATTGCATAACAGCATAAAATTCCACATCATATGTACTATATCTCATCTTTGCTCCTGATAACTTCTCGCTAAAGTATGCAATTGGACGTCCCCTCTGACTCAATACTCCTCCAATCCCAACCTTGGATGCATCAGTGTGTAGCTCAAACAACAACTGAAAATCTGGTAATGCAAGAATTGGTGCAGACGTCAGCAACTCCTTGATCTTCCCAAAAGCATCCCCTGCTTCCTCCGACCACGAAAACTGTTTACCCTTCATACGATCTGTAACCGGCGCCATCACACTACTAAAGTGTGGAATAAACCTCCGATAAAATGAAGCCAACCCGTGAAAACTACGAACCTCCGTTATCGTCTTGGGTTGCGGCCAATCTCTGATAGCTTCGATTTTGCTTTGGTCAACCTGTATCCCTTCTTTCGACACAACATACCCCAGAAATAAAACACTCCTTGCCATGAAAACACATTTCTTTGTAGCAGCATAGTATTGTTCTTCACGAAGAACAATTAACACTTTCTTCAAATGTTGAACATGCTCCTCCGTACTAGCACTATAGATCAGAATATCATCAAAGTAAACCACCACGAATTTCCCAATGTACGGTCGGAAAATTTGATTCATCACCCTCATAAATGTACTTGGTGCATTCGATAGACCAAACGGCATTACCAACCATTCATACAATCCTTCCCTCGTCTTGAATGCTGTCTTCCATTCATCCCCTGGTCTAATGCGAATCTGATGATAACCGCTCTTCAAGTCAATCTAAGAAAAGATTACGGACCCACTGATTTGATCCAATAGATCATCAAGCCTCGGCATCGGAAATCTGTATCTGACTGTGATCTTATTCAATGCTCGACTGTCTGTGCACATCCTCCACGTTCCATCCTTTTTGGGTACCAATAAAGCTGGTACAGCACAAGGACTTAAACTCTCCTGCACACGCCCCTGTTCAAGCAATTCCTCTACCTGCCTCCGCAACTCTTCATGTTCCTTCGGACTCATTCGATAATGTGGTCTGTGTGGCAACACAGCACCTGGAACAAGATCTATCTGATGTTGTATATCCCTTAACGGTGGCAATTCCGTTGGTAACTCCTCTGGAAATACATCGTCAAATTCTTTCAAAACTGGCTTCACTTCTTCCGGAATTTCAACCTCTTCACTGCTCTCTCGCCCAATTAACAAGAATACTTCCGGTTCTTCCTCAACCTCCTTAACAAACTCCGTCAGAGATAATAAAGTTTTCAGCTCTTCAATCTCTTCTGACTTACTTTCTCCCTGTTGTCTCTTCTTTGGAACTAAGATAATCTTCGTGCCTTCAAACATAAAACTGTAGCTGTTGGTCCGACCGTCATGTTGTACTGCTCGATCATACTGCCATGGTCTTCCCAAAAGCAAGTGGCAAACATCCATCTCTACTACATCACACCAGATCTCATCTTTGTATTTCTTCCCAATAGAGAATGGAACACGAACTCGTCTATCCACTTTCACCTCTCCTCCTTTTCTTAACCATGCTAACTTGTATGGATTCGGATGCTTCTCTGTCTTCAACTTCAACTTTGTTACAGCCTCGGTTGAAATGATATTGTCACAGCTTCCCACGTCAATCACAAATTTACACACCTTCCCCAGTATAGTACATGTCGACTAAAAAATATTACTCCTCAACCAACTAGCTTCTTCCTGCTTCGATGTCAAACACGACCTCCTCAGCATTAGATTACAACTTTCATCTCTTGACGCAACATCCTGTTCATCCTCAACTGGACTAGAATATTCTCCATCACCATCCTCATCTTCAAGTTCAGCAATCATAGTTCGTTTCTTCGGCTTTGGACACTCATTGCTTTTATGACCCAATTCCTGACAATTGTAACATTTGAAACCATTGTTAACCTTCGCCTTCTCAGCCTCCTTCACCACTGGTCTACTGATAGGTTTGGAAACATTAGAACTCCCACTAACGCCCTTCACTTGATTGTTGGAATTAGTAAACACACCACCTCCTCGTCTTCCTTGCTTTTCCCAAGCCAACGCTTTCTGATGTGCTTCCGCTACAGATCTTGGATCGAACATATTAACCATATCCTGAATCTGCATTCGCAACCCCCCAATGAATCTAGATGTCAGCTGCTCTTCCGTTTCCATAATATCATTCCTTGCAATAAGCTGATAGAATTCATCCGCATAATCATTCACCGATTTCATCCCTTGTCTCAAGTTTTGCAATCTCTGATACATAAGCGACTGATAGTTATAAGGTAAGAATGTGGCCTTCATCATTTTCCTCATCTTCTCCCAAGATTCAACTTTTGACTTTCCCATCCAATCACATGTAAGTTTGGTCTGCTGCCACCACGCCAAAGCTCTACCCCTCAACCTCGTAGCAACCAACTTCACTCTACGATGTTCTGGAACTTCCTTGAAGTCAAAAATCTCTTCAACATTAGCTACCCATCTAGAAACTCCTCCGCTTGCATACCACCTTTGAATTCAGGAATTTCAGTCTTCATCCCCGACTCCCACTTGTGATCATACTCAGAGTAATTTCTTCCTTGTCCTCGTCCTTGTCCTCGAACACAACCACCATCATACTCCTCTTCAAAATCAGAAGTATATCGTTGTCTATCTCGTCCACCCACATCTCTACTACCTTCACGTCTACCACCATCATCCCTTCTATCTACATTCCTCCGTTCACGATCATCCACGTTCCTCCCACGCCTTTGTTCATTGTCAACACTTCTTTCTCGATTGGATTGTGGTGAGACTCTACTTCCTCCATGGTTAGATTCAGGTGAAACCCTTCTCCAATTTTGATTCATTTCTAACATCATCTTCTCTAATCGTCCAATTCCTTCGTTAAGCTTTTCACTAAAGTTTTCATTGATTCTTTGCTCCATCTCATCAGCTTCTTCTCTTCGATACAAAGCTTCTACATTTTGGTGACGATTAGCTCTTCTCGGTGGCATACTTGAAACTTCACAAACACTTCAAATTCAAACACAATTCGAACTTTGATCCAAAATGAAATGGATCGAAAACAACCACTTTGTTGCTACTTCGCGATGAACACGATGAACACAACTTCTCCATATGAGGTAAATTTGATCTCCCACTCTTCTACTTAGCTCGGCTTCTCACTTCAAGCTCGGCTATCACTTGATCTCTTCAAAAATCCAAAATGATTAGGCTCCAAGTCTCGATCTAGCTATGATTGGCTAGAACAAGCTCTGATACCAAAAAACTGATGCAGCGGATTACTCAAAAACAATGTTGTTTGATGAATGTAGTAGTCGATGGATTGGAAGATACTGAAATGCCCAAATTCGTTGATCCGAAGATACCGAATTCTAGCTATCCTGAACTCGTTGATCGCGCACGATACCGGGTTCAAAGATCTTCAATTCTTCAAGCGTTGATCAAGCGCACTTGATTCCGTGAATCGGCTTCTGCAATCGTTGAATCGAGCGCACTCGATTATCCGAAAGAGGAGATAGGAGATTACACTTAACTACCAATTTGAATGAAAGCACAAAGCTAACAAAAGAGAATTTTATTCAAAAATCAACAACCTAAATGTTACAACACACCCGCTATTTATAGTATTACAGCCCACACGTACAATCAGTCAAGTATTTAGGTCGGAAACGACCTATAGATGACGACTTACGACCTATCTAAGGTCGGCGACGACCTATGTACAGCACAGCGACTTATCCACATTACAAGTACAACACAACGACCTAAAACAAACAGGCTACGACCTTACAAAATACAAACGACTCAAAGACAAACGACTCACGACTTAAGAAAATATGCAACACATTACAACGTCTTACATAGGTCGTACACGACCTAAAGTACACACTTAAAAAGACAGACGACATACGACTTAACAAATTACAACCAAGTACACGACTTAAGACATCAACGGCTCAGATTGACGCGGCATCAAGATCTTCGGCTACAAGCTTCTGCGACTTAAGAGAGTTCGCTTTTAAACTGTGCGACTTAACTAAGTCGTAACTCGTTTCCAACTTAACACCTTCCTTAAGTCGTAGCCGACTTATCACTTCATTTTCAATTCGAACCACTCCTTCTGTGTAAGTCGTGGACGACTTATAAGCTCCAAGCGACTTAAGCCTTTGTTAAGTCGTAGCCCCTTTCTTCCTAACCCGTTAGGTCGCAGACGACCCAGAATTTTCCCTTTAGGTCGTAAACTCGAGTTAACTCCTTCCCCTGATTTCCAGTTAAGTCGTAGCTCCTGATCACATGCCTTGTTAGGTCGTAACTTGACATAGTTAGCTGGTTCTTCATCCCTAGGTCGTATTTCATTAGATCGGAGCTCGTTAGGTCGTGACTCGTTCATTACTTCTACCTTGTTAGGTCGGCTGCGATCTTCACTAAGTCGTTGGAACGACTTAAAACCTTCGATAGGTCGGTTGCGACCTACAACTTCAACTTTCCACCATTTCTCACCAAATCTTAACTCGTTAGCTTCCTTGCTAGGTCGGTCTCGACTTATCCACATGTTAGGTCGTACACGACCTATGACTTCTCCATTCTGGGCTGCATCAAAGTACAATCAGTAAATGTTGATTTTTTTGTTTGTTTGAGATGTTACGGTATTTTATTAAACTCAAATTTTCTTGATCAAAGTTTACTAAACACTATTGTTTTTGAAAGAGTAAGCAAACTTTTTTCGATGGATGAAATATACTTAAGTGTTGTATGAAGTCGTGTATGCAATTGAGAGCCTATCCAAAACCATCCTGGAAGACACATCGAAATTGGCCAACGATGGCTATAGGATGACGACCAAACTGGCATAGTTCTTGGCTATGCCTAAAAAATCATCATAATTGGTTGATCGCCTTAGACTCTGAGAGTCGATCGGACTTGTCGAATTCTAGGCACTAAACCCAGAACTTTGGCCGTTTTTATGGTTTCTTACTACTTCTCCCTACTTCCTTGATCCTTTCCATTAATTCTATTTCATGTTTTTACCTTAAAAATTTGTTTAAGGATTGATGGAACGAGAGTTAGATTTTCAAACAAAGTTTTAAATGTTTTTAAAGCGGATGTGTACGTATTTTTAAATTATTTTAAACTAAAGAAAACTCTATTTAAATTAAATATGAATTTAAATTCTAAGTATAAATAATTAGATATATAATAATTTGGAGGAGTTTAATATGTTTAATATCTTGTGACTATTGAAATGAGCATATTTAATGAATTGCGTTGCATATGAAATAATTATGAAGTTATGATATTTTGTACACATGAAAGTAGACCATTTCCTAAATTGTTAAGTATAAAGTAAGTTAATTTATGATGTTTAAACTAATATTGTCCCATATGATGCTATGTTTTGAATTTTCATAAGTCATGGTTCATAAATAGTATATTGTAAGTTGATGTTATAAATGTGATGCACGAACATGACAATTATATATGATATAAAAATGGGACACGATGCCATTTCAAGAATAAATGGTATTTAGGAGGTTAAATATGAATATTTTAAAGAAATTTAACCTATAAAGAAAATGATACAAGGTGAAACTAGTAGATGCTAGAATCCATCCTAGTAGACGAATTTGGGATCACAACTTGAATCATGATGAGTTAGTCCTACATCACTTATTGTCTAAATGATTTATTGCATGACACAACCATGGGGACCAGTGCAGTGCAAATGAAAAACGAGAAAGAGTTAAGAGTAATCTCATTGATGGATACTCGTGAAATGAGGATTACGGTACGAAGGGGTGAGCTCTGACAAGAATTGAGAAGAGATGGTGCAACTAATATATCGTTTGGGGGTACCTACAATGTCTGATTGGATGGGATATGAAAAAAAAGACTGTAATATCGATTTGAGACAGCGTTTAGTAAGGGTGAATATGAGCAGGATTTACCAACGACTACGGACCTCATATATGAATAAATTGAATTATAAATTTGATCTGAATAACTATTACAAGTTATAAATGAGGATAGGATGTGATATCCCAATTGAATAAAGTTGCAGCTTTCAGTCCCCTTTAATAGTGTCATGACATGGGTTACACTATTCATATTTATGGACTGTTTGCGGGCTTAGATTATGGAGTGCGTGACATAGTTTATTTCTACAATATATCACATATATAACCCGACACTACAAGATTATATTTATATTGCATAGTTACACTCACAGCTAGCTTCTAGCTTGACTCAAGGTTTGTTAGGTATTGAACAACCTCAAGTCGTATTGAGGTTGATTTGAAGGTTTCGTAATATGCTTTTATGTGCTATGTGGGATACGACATAGTGACGGAGCTGACGGTAGTGGCAGATGTTTCTTTTTATTGTATTGTCTATCTCATGAGACATGATAGTATGATGTATTAGGTTGTTTGGCCTTGTATGCTATTTGAGATGTAGATGTATGAAATATTGTATCATACATCAGTTATGATATATATATAGACACACACACACATTTGTTATTTTTATTCACCTCTGATTTTGATTAAATTGGGTTTATTTTTATTTGTGTATCTTATCTATATTATTTGGTCTGGGAAACTCATATATGTTGCTTGCTTTGTGTCGAGAAGAGATATATATTATTTCAGATGTGATTAGGTATTGTAACGTATCAGCGTTAACCTAATGTGGCGTGTATGAGGGATTGCTCCTTCGTGCCTATTAATCTGTGCTATCAGACGATAACTCTCTCTAATAATTTAGTCACTGGAGCTGAGGTGTCACAATATGAATTTATATTAAATTTCGCTATGAATGGATAAAATCATGGAATCAATGATCCAAGAATCTAATCAGTATGTAGCTCAGTCTCAAGAGTTGTTCCCAACTCTTCTAGTTTTTTTATATACCGATCATATTAAGTACGTGATCATGGATGAGAGTGCCCTTGCTCATCTTCGCAAGGAATGTTTTCCATGAGATCTTGTACCTTGTGGTATGAGACTGCTCCCCATACAACTTTTGTAGGTGTTGGGACATGGCTTGAATATCCATATTCTCATGCTGCCTTTGAAGCTCAATGCTCATAGTCAAAAACATGTAGCATTGAATAAATTCACAAACTAATGACCATAACTCGTAGGGCTTACTTTGTTTAGGTGTGGCATCTTTATCGGGTTTAGCCATAGGCTGATTGGCAACAATATACTAGAGTTTTTTTATAGGTGTATGTAATTTTACGTTCTTTAACTTTTCTTTATAGTTTGTGTTGGTTAGCATGTCTTTCCAAGAAATAACTTCATTGTTGCCATTTAATCTGCACAAATTCATTAGAGTAAATTAGATAACATTTCATATCTTTTTATACTTAATATACTGGTCTGTTATATTTATCTAATAAGGATCCCACTGAATTTTGAATCTCTTAAAATGCTAAAAGAGATATATGAATTTTGTAAATTCCTTTGGTGGGTGCTATAACCCATTTATCATGTTAAAACCTTGACGGTGCTCAACAAGTTGCAGTCAATCTCTATAAACGTTAAGTAATTCTGTACTAGCTATATCTCGTATATAAATCCTAACCATACTTTTACTCACTACTAATCATCTTTACCACCTTGAGGGTGCTCAACAAATCATGAAGTACATTAGATACTCTAGACCATCATTTCATGATAGCTTAGGGATAATTATGTATCCCTTGAGGGTGCTCAACAAAGTCGTATAATAATCTTACCTATATAGATAATACAGGCATACTATAGATATTATGTGGTTTTGGGATGCTCAACAATCATATTTACGTATAGTTCTCTTTTCATATTGTAAATGATGAAGAGTGGTTTTATTTTAAATTCATAATTTAAAATGATGTTGATTGAGTATTATCGAATTATAAGAGAGGTAGTTATATGTAACGACCCGATATTTTCAACCATTCGCATCCATTATAAGTGTATAGGTAGACACTCATGCCGGAGTTGAATTGCTCAAAATACCGCGTTGTAAATAAAATTTGGCAAATCTCAGAATATACAGTAAATAAATATAATCACAGATCACAGACACAGAGTAAAATAATGCAGCGGAAGTAAAAGAAATAGTAGTTCATGAAGCTACTATATAAATATATCAGAGTTACATAAGATACAACAGAAGAAATAGAGTACAACAAAAGTCTCAATAAAATAACCAAGTACAAGCTGAGTAGAACAACGGAACTGGAATAGATAGGACATGACAAGCAGATAATCTCCAGCGATTCAAATCTCCAAGAGAGTGGAAATCCAAATCTGTGAATAACTCAGGCTGACCCGAGCGTAAAGCAAAACACAAAACACTCGAGTCAGGACAATATATACTTATATAATGTAAACCAACTCAAGCGAACTGTAATAAGGGTACAAGTAACTTAGAAGATGCTTGGGACCGCCCATCCTCTAAGGATCCGTTAAACTATCTACTATGTAGTAATATACGCTATATACAGTAGTGTCTAATCAGTAAAGTATAATCATATAGAAAATAGCGTTAAGGGGATGGAGAACCTTAACGCGGTCGGATCTTAAAATCATAATCGTAGTAAAGCTCGATATGGTAGGTGACACGGCACAACTAGGCAATGCCAGGGTAGATATACCAATTACGCATCCGGACTGGTGGTGACGCATAGCAGCCACTACCGCCCACCTCGAACAACACTCCCAAATCAAGGGTGCGCACCAAATCAATCACAAGTAATAGAATGGTATCGAAGAAGTGTGTCCGATCAGAGGTGCTACCTCATTGGTCCGTCAATCGCTCCTGTTTTAGCCACCTTATGCCAACTCACGGGAGTTGGGTCCACGTATATACCTTAGGATCGTCGCCACCATCCTACTTCATTCTGGAATCTCCACCGCGTACACGGTTGCCAAAGTGGTTTTCGGTAAGACAGAGAGTATGTCCATATCCGATCCCGGTCTCTTTAACAACCCAACGTTATTATAACCCGTGGTTATAACTTTTAAAAACAATACTTTACTTCAAAATAAAATATCATTTCAAACCATATCTTTATCAAAATAAAGATTAAATCAATTCCAAACCATTTCCATATATTTAAATTTTCATATAATTTCAAAACTTCATTTCAAATCATTTTAATATAATAAAATATCATATCCTTACAAAACTTCATTTCAAATCATTTTAATAAAATAAAATATCCTATCAGTTCAAATCCAATATTCAACTTTAAATACCTTTTAAATTCAAAGATATCGTTCATTTACTATCATTTCAAATTACCTTTAAATAGTTTATATTCCAATCAAAATAATTCATTTAAACCTTTTAAAAGTGTAATTATTATATTTTCAAATCAAGTATTCAATTTCCAAAGTTTCAAACCATTCTGAGTTCGTTTACTAAGTCAAAAACCCTAATTATTAAAATTTCAGCATTTCACAGCATTTAAAAACAACTGCTATAAGTTATATTTGAAAACATTTTTAATTCAGCAAAGACAGCACTTAAAACTGCTGTTAAAACTCAGTTTTAGTTGAATTACAGTTCAAAACAGAAAAGACAGCAATTCAGAAGTGCTGCGGTAGTTCAGATTTCAAAACAAGGGTTAAATTTGGTTTCAGCAAAGACTGCAGACCATTATAGCATTTCCAGAGAATGCTATAATAGACCTGGGTTCAATATTAGCCTATAAGTTCAACTGCAGCAACTGCAGCATTTCAGAAATGCTGTAGTAGCCCTTTTATTCAAATTTTAGTGTAATTCAGAACCATAGCATTTCTGAATGCTATTAAAAGTGATTTCCAGCTTTTTAGTGTATTTCCAGCAATTAAATAACTTCATTTTAAACTCTTTAAACATTTTAAAAATCATAATTTAACATTTAAAATGTTTATTTACATATCATTTAACATGTATCTTTTTCACAATAAATTTCTTATAATTAAATCCAATTTTCAACAATTTACTTAATAAATTTAAGTGTAAAAGTTTCCAATTCTTCACATTTCAACAAATAACTTAACACTTCAAATTTAAATTACCATTTCACAAATTTAACTAAATTTCCAATTTTATTTAATTAACTAAAACCTTTAATTAAAACCAAATTTCACATTTCCAAGTCAAGTTATATTTTAAAAGATCACTTTTAAACATTCATTTATTTAACCACTTAAATTCATAGAAAAAAATCAATAATACTTTAATAAATCACTTAAATTCACATTTAATCAAATTATCATATTTACCATTTCCAAATAAAATTTAATATCCATTTTATTTATATAACTTAAATATCATTTTTAACCAAATTCCAAATTTCCAACTTAAGTTATATTTCAAAAATCCAGTTAAACCATTCATTAATTACATTTTTAACACATAGAAAAATCATAATTTCTTTATTTTAAACATTTCAAAATCTATTTAAATCAAATTTCATAAATTTATATTTTTAAAATACTTAAAAATATTCAAAACACTTTATAAAATAACCACGGGCCTGTATATAATTTTCTAACCTAGGTCAAGTGATACGGATATGTATCATTTCAATTCGCAGTTAAAAAAGAAAAATCCGGGTTCTATCATTTCAAACTCGCAATCCCAAGTTAAAATAATTTAAATAAAAATCATTCAGGCCTATCATTTCAGCCCATAACGATTTTTCCCTATTCTAAAGTCCGTTCGGGTATGTATCATTTCAACCCATAGTGATTCTAATCTACAGGGAACTTGCAATGGTGATAACAGATATAAATAACAGAATAACATTAAATAATAGTAACATATGATATAATAAGTGTAATAACAGGTGTGAACATCATATGATAATAATATAAACATATATAACATGATGATATACATTACAGATTCAAATGGTGTCGGTTTATCAGTTATATAGGTACATATTGTCTGGTGAGAATAACTCACCTGTTTCAAGCTGGAGTTTGCAAATCAAATGACACAACGAATTCCAGGAAGCACGATATGGCACAACGATGGATTCAAGTGGATGAGAACCAAGATGTTACTCTTGTATACAAAAACAAAACAAAGCACCATATAAATAATTACAATACCAAAGTGTTGAAACAAAATTGAGATAGAATGGATAAGTGAACATCACCAAGTCTTTAAATCAACTTTGCTTGATCTTGCTTCAACTTTTGCTCGACCATACATGTATTAGCTTCAGCCTCAACATGTTTTAGGTTGAAATGGATCAGGTTTGGACCACAAATGGCACGGCTAAGTCAAGAATATGAAGAGGAAGGAGTTTGCAAGCCTAGAATGCAAAGGGACAAGGCAAAATGGAGTTTTTGGTTCAACCCTTAGGCTCGACCATAGGGTCTATGGGTCAGGTCAGATCTGGACAGAGGGGAGGGTGATGTTCAGAGGTGGTAAACAAGCTGGTGGTGGTGGCTAAGGGGGTGGCCATGGTCAACAATGAAGGTGGTGTGGTGATATGTGCTCGGGTAGGCAATGTTTTGGAGTATAGCAATGGTTTTTTTGTGGTGTTTGCAACATGAGATGGTCAAGGCAACTTCAGGTCAGAGGAGGGGGATGATTTGGCCGTGGATGAAGTGGGAAAGAAGGGATGGTGGTGGTTGGTGAAGATGTGGAGGTGTATGGCCGAACCAAGCAAGTAGAAACAAGGCAAAAATCAAGGCAAAATCAAAAGGAAAAATGAAGAGAAAAGTGAAAAAGAGAGGGGAGGCCATTACAAATCTTTGTAGCCATGAATGAAATGAGGAATGGTGCCTTTCTCACGTGAAAATGAGTTAAAACTCACGGCTATCAAATGAAAATGCACGGCCAACTCAAGGCAAATGAAAAGACTTAGGAAATTGAAGAGACGGGAAAACAAAGGGACAAAAGCAACTAAAAAGACACAAACCTTTTCAAATTTCTTTTATTTATATATATATTTATAAATATGAAAATAGCTGAAATTAAAGATAAATAAACTCAGAAATAAAGTAAATAAGAAAAATAAATAAATAAATTTTATATTAATTAAATTGAATGAAGAAAAATAACACTATATACAAACTAGGTTAAATAAACTGAAACAAATTCAAATAATCTTTGGAAAAATCTATTCTAATCTAAATACATGTAAAGTGAATATTAATAAAGTAAAACAAAGAAAATAAAGTGAATGTATAAAATAAATAAATAAATTTTAATTATATATAGTTAGATTAAGAAAATAGCAAAGAAAATAGAAATTAGGCTTTAAAATTCCAAAATAAATTCAACAAGCTTTGGAAAAATTTTATAATCACTTTAAAATTATTAAAAGACAAAATTATACATAAAATAAAATATTAACATATATTAGAACAAAATATGACAAATAAAATAAAATTTATATGTTTTTAAAATAAATAATATTGCAAAATAAACAGTTTATACACAAAATTGAAAATTACATAACTTCTACAATACAAGTCCGTTTTCAACGAAACGAAAAGCAGTATTCATGGAATTAAATCTATTTTCATAATAAAAGATAAAATTTAAGAATTTTAAATATTTAAATTTAAAGTTTAAAAGTCAAAGTTTGACCAGTTTGAACAGAAATTCACTTTACAGTAAAATATCCAATTTTTACCAGTTTGAAATTATAATTTACATAACAATCAAAATATATATTTAGAAATGAAATATTTGAAACAAAACAAGTTTAAAATAATTTCAAATTAAAATAAAGTTTTTCAATCAGGAAATTCAATTTAACAGAAATAAAATATAAAATAAAATAAGCCTAAAATGTAGGGTTGTTACACTCTCCCCCACTCAAAACTTTTCGTCCCCGAAAAGGAATGAGGTACAGGAAAGCACAGAAAAAGAAAAAAAATGAAATAGAATTAAGACAAGATGATAAGAAGATTGGAATTACACCAGATAACTATTGTTATAGGTAAGTTTGACAAGATGGAGGTGATCAAATCAAGAATATAAGCACGAAAAAGATCCTCTAGAGTCTGAATCTCCCTTTTCACTTGACTGACGGTCTATGAATGGAAAAACAGTGTTCAGATCCAGATGAGTAACAAAGGTTATCAAAGATTACAGAAAGATTTCTAAACAGACTAGTATAAGCAATAGCCTTCCCATTCTGTAACAAGATAAGAGAAATAAGGACAACCAAAAGGTAGTTTGAAAAACAAAATAAGATAATAGATTTGTAACCATAATGTTTTGAAATCATAACAATTTAGAGATGTTATCATTTAGAAATCGTACTACTTAAAATCATAACACTTTGGAAATGTTATTCTAAAAAAAAAACATAATACTTTGAAAATCATAACACCTTTTTAAAAATAATCTTCATTTAAACCATTTAAATCCAATGTCAAATAATATTCATTTCAAAGCTGTAACATTTCTAAGTTCATTCAATTATAAATTTCCAAAACATTGTATTTTCAAAACAGCAGCACTTATAAAATGCTACAGTAGATATATTAATATTTCAAATCAGTTTAATTTCAGAAATATTCATTTGGATATCATTTAACTTATGACTTATTCAAACAAACCTTTATGAATGAAATATCCAAATAAACTATACTTCATTTATTAAGTCAAAAGCTCACTATTTTAGTTAGCTCTTAATTTAACACATAACCTAACACTTATTTAAAATACCCATTTCATAAATAGATATTCCTTTAATAAGTTACACTTAAAATTCCATTTGAAAACCAAATTTTCAATTATCAAATTTTAGTGATGTTAAAATACATTTTAACTATTTAAATCATAATTATTCAATTTCCAAGACATATCTATTTCATAAATAAACATTTATATAGCAAATATAACAATCAAATTTCTTTACACATTTATTCATTTAGACATCAATTAAACTATGAATTCAAGTTAAATAAACTTTATTACCAAAAGTCCAATTCAAATGTATTTTATTTTATCTATTCAAAGATACATTATTTATTATACAACATATTCATTTCAGGAAATAACCTTTATTAAAATTCCTAGGTTAGACTTAAGGTTCCATATTAAATCAATTTGATTATTAAGTTATTTAAATAAAATCTCTTTAAATTCCTTTTTCACTATTTACCTCTGTTAATCTTTTATAACTAATATTTAAGTGTATAAAAATCCTTTTTATATTGTATATTATCCAATTACATTGTTAACTTCTAAAAAAAAATTTAAGGTAAGTTATATTTGAATGCAATTGTAATATACAAATAAAACTATCCAATTCAATTATCTCAAGTTTGAATCATTTATCCAAAATTTTGATTTTTCTTTTTATAATTGAAATTATTCTTTAAGAAAAAAATTTAAGAATTTGAATCTTCGAACATCTTCAAACCATTTGGAGATAAGTAATTATATATACATAATATGTTAAATCAAATTTAAATCATATATCTTTATATATATTATAATCCAGTCATATTTTAGAAATTCAAATCAATCAGATTTTCCAAAACAAAGCTGTAGCAAGACTACAGAATGGTTTCTTCACTTCGAAACTCGAAAATGAACGTCGATGATGCTGCAGTCATCACCGAAATTATTTTCCAGCGACAAAGAGAAGAGCACTAAATTTTTAAACTTTAAAATTCTTTAGAGACAAATTTTTATTCAAAATACTTTAAATAATATCCTTTTAAAAATTTTAAACACAAGGTTTGAAACCATCGGAAATTAAATTCTTTAACTTTCTTGTTTTAAATTCATTTCAGTTCCCAAATAAATTTATAAACAACTATTTATAAATTCATTTGTAGAACAATAAATGATAAATCAAGTATTATCATTTCAAATTATCAATTTAAATCAATTTATTAAGTTCCATAAAATTATATATCCAAATTTATTTCATAAACCAAATTTTAAAATAATATTGTGTCAGTTTGTTCTGTCAAAGTGTTTTAGAAATCCTATCGATAGCGTTGATCAAACGAATCGATCGGAAACCCAAATCAACATTAACAACTCAAACAACACAATATAAAACAAAACATTAATTTACAAGTACAGTTCAAAATGTTTGGAAGATAGATTGGAACAAAAGACAAGATGATTAAACAGAGTAGAGATATGGGTAAGCTTAGATAAATTGCGGACAACCTTAACCGGGTCAACCGTGACTCAATGGATAAGATCAAATGTGGATTTTCTGGGGTAAATCTACCTTCAATCTCAAGAGATAGAGTTTGGAATAATAAAAGATATTAGCATCTAAACCAAGGATAAATATAAATCTCTGGTGAATCGATGCTGATTATAAAGAATTTTCACCCTTTTACAAGAAAATTAGAATATTGGCGAGACCGCCAATTCACTATAAAGATCATTGGAAGTGGAGTCATGGGATACTCCAGAATCAAAAGATGATGAATAGTGAGGGACACGAATGAATTTCGGAACCGTAGGGAACGTTCCAAAATTCAAAGGAAAACGAATCAAAGGAAGAGATTCAAACTCGAACGAAAGTGATTCTGTAAATAAATTTACCATACATTCTAAGTTTTGCCTCAAAGCCAAAGCTCTGATACCAACTGTAACGACCCGATATTTTCAACCATTCGCATCCATTATAAGTGTATAGGTAGACACTCATGCCGGAGTTGAATTGCTCAAAATACCGCGTTGTAAATAAAATTTGGCAAATCTCAGAATATACAGTAAATAAATATAATCACAGATCACAGACACAGAGTAAAATAATGCAGCGGAAGTAAAAGAAATAGTAGTTCATGAAGCTACTATATAAATATATCGGAGTTACATAAGATACAACAGAAGAAATAGAGTACAACAAAAGTCTCAATAAAATAACCAAGTACAAGCTGAGTAGAACAACGGAACTGGAATAGATAGGACATGACAAGCAGATAATCTCCAGCGATTCAAATCTCCAAGAGAGTGGAAATCTAAATCTGTGAATAACTCAGGCTGACCCGAGCGTAAAGCAAAACACAAAACACTCGAGTCAGGACAATATATACTTATATAATGTAAACCAACTCAAGCGAACTGTAATAAGGGTACAAGTAACTTAGAAGATGCTTGGGACCGCCCATCCTCTAAGGATCCGTTAAACTATCTACTATGTAGTAATATACGCTATATACAGTAGTGTCTAATCAGTAAAGTATAATCATATAGAAAATAGCGTTAAGGGGATGGAGAACCTTAACGCGGTCGGATCTTAAAATCATAATCGTAGTAAAGCTCGATATGGTAGGTGACACGGCACAACTAGGCAATGCCAGGGTAGATATACCAATTACGCATCCGGACTGGTGGTGACGCATAGCAGCCACTACCGCCCACCTCGAACAACACTCCCAAATCAAGGGTGCGCACCAAATCAATCACAAGTAATAGAATGGTATCGAAGAAGTGTGTCCGATCAGAGGTGCTACCTCATTGGTCCGTCAATCGCTCCTGTTTTAGCCACCTTATACCAACTCACGGGAGTTGGGTCCACGTATATACCTTAGGATCGTCGCCACCATCCTACTTCATTATGGAATCTCCACCGCGTACACGGTTGCCAAAGTGGTTTTCGGTAAGACAGAGAGTATGTCCATATCCGATCCCGGTCTCTTTAACAACCCAACGTTATTATAACCCGTGGTTATAACTTTTAAAAACAATACTTTACTTCAAAATAAAATATCATTTCAAACCATATCTTTATCAAAATAAAGATTAAATCAATTCCAAACCATTTCCATATATTTAAATTTTCATATAATTTCAAAACTTCATTTCAAATCATTTTAATATAATAAAATATCATATCCTTACAAAACTTCATTTCAAATCATTTTAATAAAATAAAATATCCTATCAGTTCAAATCCAATATTCAACTTTAAATACCTTTTAAATTCAAAGATATCGTTCATTTACTATCATTTCAAATTACCTTTAAATAGTTTATATTCCAATCAAAATAATTCATTTAAACCTTTTAAAAGTGTAATTATTATATTTTCAAATCAAGTATTCAATTTCCAAAGTTTCAAACCATTCTGAGTTCGTTTACTAAGTCAAAAACCCTAATTATTAAAATTTCAGCATTTCACAGCATTTAAAAACAACTGCTATAAGTTATATTTGAAAACATTTTTAATTCAGCAAAGACAGCACTTAAAACTGCTGTTAAAACTCAGTTTTAGTTGAATTATAGTTCAAAACAGAAAAGACAGCAATTCAGAAGTGCTGCGGTAGTTCAGATTTCAAAACAAGGGTTAAATTTGGTTTCAGCAAAGACTGCAGACCATTATAGCATTTCCAGAGAATGCTATAATAGACCTGGGTTCAATATTAGCCTATAAGTTCAACTGCAGCAACTGCAGCATTTCAGAAATGCTGTAGTAGCCCTTTTATTCAAATTTTAGTGTAATTCAGAACCATAGCATTTCTGAATGCTATTAAAAGTGATTTCCAGCTTTTTAGTGTATTTCCAGCAATTAAATAACTTCATTTTAAACTCTTTAAACATTTTAAAAATCATAATTTAACATTTAAAATGTTTATTTACATATCATTTAACATGTATCTTTTTCACAATAAATTTCTTATAATTAAATCCAATTTTCAACAATTTACTTAATAAATTTAAGTGTAAAAGTTTCCAATTCTTCACATTTCAACAAATAACTTAACACTTCAAATTTAAATTACCATTTCACAAATTTAACTAAATTTACAATTTTATTTAATTAACTAAAACCTTTAATTAAAACCAAATTTCACATTTCCAAGTCAAGTTATATTTTAAAAGATCACTTTTAAACATTCATTTATTTAACCACTTAAATTCATAGAAAAAAATCAATAATACTTTAATAAATCACTTAAATTCACATTTAATCAAATTATCATATTTACCATTTCCAAATAAAATTTAATATCCATTTTATTTATATAACTTAAATATCATTTTTAACCAAATTCCAAATTTCCAACTTAAGTTATATTTCAAAAATCCAGTTAAACCATTCATTAATTACATTTTTAACACATAGAAAAATCATAATTTCTTTATTTTAAACATTTCAAAATCTATTTAAATCAAATTTCATAAATTTATATTTTTAAAATACTTAAAAATATTCAAAACACTTTATAAAATAACCACGGGCCTGTATATAATTTTCTAACCTAGGTCAAGTGATACGGATATGTATCATTTCAATTTGCAGTTAAAAAAGAAAAATCCGGGTTCTATCATTTCAAACCCGCAATCCCAAGTTAAAATAATTTAAATAAAAATCATTCAGGCCTATCATTTCAGCCCATAACGATTTTTCCCTATTCTAAAGTCCGTTCGGGTATGTATCATTTCAACCCATAGTGATTCTAATCTACAGGGAACTTGCAATGGTGATAACAGATATAAATAACAGAATAACATTAAATAATAGTAACATATGATATAATAAGTGTAATAACAGGTGTGAACATCATATGATAATAATATAAACATATATAACATGATGATATACATTACAGATTCAAATGGTGTCGGTTTATCAGTTATATAGGTACATATTGTCTGGTGAGAATAACTCACCTGTTTCAAGCTGGAGTTTGCAAATCAAATGACACAACGAATTCCAGGAAGCACGATATGGCACAACGATGGATTCAAGTGGATGAGAACCAAGATGTTACTCTTGTATACAAAAACAAAACAAAGCACCATATAAATAATTACAATACCAAAGTGTTGAAACAAAATTGAGATAGAATGGATAAGTGAACATCACCAAGTCTTTAAATCAACTTTGCTTGATCTTGCTTCAACTTTTGCTCGACCATACATGTATTAGCTTCAGCCTCAACATGTTTTAGGTTGAAATGGATCAGGTTTGGACCACAAATGGCACGGCTAAGTCAAGAATATGAAGAGGAAGGAGTTTGCAAGCCTAGAATGCAAAGGGACAAGGCAAAATGGAGTTTTTGGTTCAACCCTTAGGCTCGACCATAGGGTCTATGGGTCAGGTCAGATCTGGACAGAGGGGAGGGTGATGTTCAGAGGTGGTAAACAAGCTGGTGGTGGTGGCTAAGGGGGTGGCCATGGTCAACAATGAAGGTGGTGTGGTGATATGTGCTCGGGTAGGCAATGTTTTGGAGTATAGCAATGGTTTTTTTGTGGTGTTTGCAACATGAGATGGTCAAGGCAACTTCAGGTCAGAGGAGGGGGATGATTTGGCCGTGGATGAAGTGGGAAAGAAGGGATGGTGGTGGTTGGTGAAGATGTGGAGGTGTATGGCCGAACCAAGCAAGAAGAAACAAGGCAAAAATCAAGGCAAAATCAAAAGGAAAAATGAAGAGAAAAGTGAAAAAGAGAGGGGAGGCCATTACAAATCTTTGTAGCCATGAATGAAATGAGGAATGGTGCCTTTCTCACGTGAAAATGAGTTAAAACTCACGGCTATCAAATGAAAATGCACGGCCAACTCAAGGCAAATGAAAAGACTTAGGAAATTGAAGAGACGGGAAAACAAAGGGACAAAAGCAACTAAAAAGACACAAACCTTTTCAAATTTCTTTTATTTATATATATATTTATAAATATGAAAATAGCTGAAATTAAAGATAAATAAACTCAGAAATAAAGTAAATAAGAAAAATAAATAAATAAATTTTATATTAATTAAATTGAATGAAGAAAAATAACACTATATACAAACTAGGTTAAATAAACTGAAACAAATTCAAATAATCTTTGGAAAAATCTATTCTAATCTAAATACATGTAAAGTGAATATTAATAAAGTAAAACAAAGAAAATAAAGTGAATGTATAAAATAAATAAATAAATTTTAATTATATATAGTTAGATTAAGAAAATAGCAAAGAAAATAGAAATTAGGCTTTAAAATTCCAAAATAAATTCAACAAGCTTTGGAAAAATTTTATAATCACTTTAAAATTATTAAAAGACAAAATTATACATAAAATAAAATATTAACATATATTAGAACAAAATATGACAAATAAAATAAAATTTATATGTTTTTAAAATAAATAATATTGCAAAATAAACAGTTTATACACAAAATTGAAAATTACATAACTTCTACAATACAAGTCCGTTTTCAACGAAACGAAAAGCAGTATTCATGGAATTAAATCTATTTTCATAATAAAAGATAAAATTTAAGAATTTTAAATATTTAAATTTAAAGTTTAAAAGTCAAAGTTTGACCAGTTTGAACAGAAATTCACTTTACAGTAAAATATCCAATTTTTACCAGTTTGAAATTATAATTTACATAACAATCAAAATATATATTTAGAAATGAAATATTTGAAACAAAACAAGTTTAAAATAATTTCAAATTAAAATAAAGTTTTTCAATCAGGAAATTCAATTTAACAGAAATAAAATATAAAATAAAATAAGCCTAAAATGTAGGGTTGTTACATTATAAACTCATGACATTATGTCTATACATCCAATGTATACTCCCTTAAATCTATATAGGGTTTAACTAAATTAAACCTCCCCTTTTTCTTGTACAATATAATATACATATAAGTTTATTATAACATTTATAATTCATTAATTTATATGCATACACGACACATATCCTTTTATTAATAAAACATTTAATAAATTTTAAATGTAACACTTACATTTATGTAAAATACCAAACAAATTTATATTCATATTTTATAACTCTTTATAAAAATTTATAATGATTTATTTAAAATTAATCAATTTTTAACATAGTTTATTCAGATATGTTTATTTGGATCAACCTAAGGCGTAAAATTCTTTTGAGCCATCCATTAGGGCATAACTTTAAAGATGGACCACTTTGATAAGCCATGTAAAGGATGAAAAAAATATTTTACTTATTTAAAATTTGACTTATTTAACTAAAAAATTATTTTATAAAAAAATCTAAAAAGAAAAGTCTTTTCTAAATCATAAGTTTAAATTTGTGTGTTTGTTTAAATTAAACTATAATACACACACACACAATTTTAAGTTAAAATTTGTTTTTTAAGGACGATAAAACAAAGTTGGTTTTTTAATCAAAGAGAAAAGGTTTAACTATATATATATATATATATATATTAATTTGAAAAGCCTAAAACAAGATATACATATGCACATAATCAAGTCATAAAAAAAAGTTGAAAATATTTAAACTATGTATACATTAATTAAAATATATTTATAAATATTATGTATAGTTTACAAAAATTAAAATGTATGTGTTTTTAATAGACAAAAACATGATCACCTCTCTGAACCCCTAGTTCTCTATCCTTGACTACAAGTTGAAAATCTATCTTCTAGACTTCGCCAATTTTTAAAAATGGAGGCTGGGTTTTTTTTCCAGTTTTTGTCTATTTGGAGAAGATAGAAAGATGGGCAATATATAGCCAACCACATATCATAAAATACCATATCTTTCTCTGTATCTAAAGACCAAAACAATAGCCTTATTTTTTCTCAAGCATGGTCGACCCCCCTTTAAGGATTTATGGGCTCCGGGCCTAATTAATTTAACATTTAAATTCATTATTTAATTAATTCATTTAATCCCATGTTTAAATTAAATAAATATATATAAAGTATATGTCAATCTAATTAATTTTGAGGCTTCAAATAATTAAATAAAATGCTAGAAAAATTCTATAAAACATTTGCACTAATTTTATTATTATTTTATAATAATTATAAATTAATTTCAAATTATTTGAACTTAGAAATTGGCTAACAACATGGTTCTGTTGACTCTTTAGTTTGAACTCGGTCCCCAATCAATACTGAAATAATCTAAATACTGAAGCTTGCACGGACTTTGCTAAAGTAAAGTATTAGGCGCAAGTTTAGTTGCTTATAAATCATTTTGGTGAAACACAATTTCTGATCCTTACTAAGCTGCACTATTATAATGATATTTTGTGCATGTTTTCTTATCATCAACAATGTATTAGTTAGATATCTAGAGTTTGTTCAATGGTCAATAAGTCTAATAGTGTATATATTTAATTGTAACGACTATGTAAAAGTCCTTGGTTCAATATAATAACATTTATTGATTAACTGATTTACTTCGACCAATGATATTGACTTTAAGTGGACTACTAATTATGGTGAAAGTAACTGTAACAACCTCTATTTTGAGGTCTGAAACTAAACGCTACAGATGCTGTAGTCATCCATAGTGTTAATTTTCGATGACAAAATGCGGCTATGTTAATCATATCAATAATATCAGAAGCGCATGAATATGAAAAATTTTCAAGCATATTTAAATAATAAACTTTTACATTTCATTTAATAAATAAAATTTCATATTTATTACATAACCTCATTCAATCCCACGTTCAGAGAAAATATAGTTATTACAAATTACTCCAAGAGTGACATATGAAGAGGCACCCTCGGTTGATCGGACTTTGATACTTGACAGTTATAACTTCTGTCATTACATCTATTTAGACACAAAACAACACAACGGAAAGTAACTAAAAGCTCCTACTAAGCTAGCTTGCCTCCTACACGTCTTTGGAAGCTTATTCGTCTAACCTGGAAAGCTAAAAGCCCTTACTCCCAACTTACTCAAATGAGCACCCAAGAATTTAAGCGGAAAAATAAAATCTTCGGGTCACACAAAAAGTCTGGTATGAATAATAACTTACCATCTCGAACAAAAATAGGTATCTAGTGAAACCGCCACAGAGTAGAACTGGTTTTCCCCTCACTAGTATCTCAACCAATTATGTCAATCAAAATTCATGCACCTTCAACCACAATGGTATAACATAGTAAATAATCATTTACAGACATGCAACATAGGTAAGTCTAACTAATCTATCTTCATGGTGTTATATAGTCCCTTACCCTACCCAAAAACATATAATGGATTACCCATTCCAATTTAATTGACTATCCATCTAAATATACATGACTATCCATCTAAATTTAATCTGATTATCCATCTTATATTTATGTGGACTACCCATCTCATATATAAACATTAAGCGGATGATCTATCCAAGGCCATATGGACTATCCATCACACTTGGTTTATCTAACTAAAATTATGTGGACTATCCATCTCACATGTCTCATTTATCCAATATTATGTGGACTATCCATCAAACATATCATAGTTTTCCTAAAATGACTATGAACCCATCATGAACCATATAGAGACTGTCCATCACTGGCATTATATGGACTATCCATCACACATCTCATAGTTTTCCTAAAATGACTATGAACCCATCAAATATCAGTTTATAATTAGAATATAATATTATTCATCCAAGTGTCCAACCTCTGTCTATTGGTATCCCCAATTAGGTTGTCAAACCCTAAAACTTATGGCATATCGAATATAATATACATTGGTATCCCCAATGAAGTTGTTGAATTCATAAAACATATGGCATGTCAAGCCTTCAATATAACAATTTGAAATAGAAAGCTTACAGCATCCATGCCATTAAAAATGATATCAAACCTCTATTCAAGTTCGAAAACAAAATTCTAATTTTATAAATTATAAGGTTAAGCTGTTGAAATCATAAGGTTATCGACTTTCTTAAAACATAGGCTAACTTGCCTTTAAAATATATATTTAGTTTGCAAATGGAAACAAGGCTTCTCGACCTACAAAACATCAGTTTTGAAATAAAAGAGTTACGGCATCAAAGCCATATAACGTGGTTGCCTAAAATAGGGAAAACCATGTGATGTCGAAGTTGACAAGCTACGACATCAATTACTCAAGTTTAAATCAATTTCTTACGAAATCAATACTTTAAAAAACTATTATGCCGAAAATATGGTACTTTTGCTATAATGCCGCAAAACATAGGATGTCAGCAATGGAAACTTACGACATTAATACTTTTATTACTTCGATATCAAAATCGTGTCTTTGCAAGATTAATACTTCAAAATCTTAGTGTTGAAATCATGGATTATTAAAACTAAGGTGACAAGAGATTTCAAGTAAAATAGTATGGGATGTCGTGCGTTAGAAAAACAAAGTAGAGCTCCGAAATCAATATCGTATCTCTTCACCCACAAGATGTCGCACTCCTCCTTTGAGATGCCGCATTCCCCCAATGACGATGATGGATATCATGGGGGATGCAGCATGTCATCGATGGCATTACTGTAATAAACATTAAAATTGTTTTCTTTTCATTTTAAACCAATTTCTTTTTACTTTCTCCTATCTCTTGTCAAAATATGATTGGTCATCACCAAAACTTTTTATTTCTTTTTTAGATTTTGCTACAAATAAACTTTACTTCCCAAAAACATTAGCAAACTAGATTAATTAATATCCTTTATTAATATTAATTTAGATGCTTTTCTAGCATAATAAATTCATAGAAAAATGTAACCGCTTAGGAAAATACTCAAAAATACCAAAAATCAAAATTGATATATTCATTCTCCTATAATAATTTCAGGAAAAAAATAATTATTTAATTATTTTTTATAATTAAAACCAGAAATAAATAATATTTCCTCCTTAGAAAATTCATAAAATATTCATATTAAATAGAAAAATTATGAAATTATAAAAACATCTTAAAAATAATGTTTACACAACATACCGGAAAATCAAATCAATTGAAGATCAAAAACTTGCGTTTTACCTTTAAAACCTATAATAATAATTCCATAAAGTTTCCAGGAATCATTAGTCTATCCAAACAATGATCAAACATCCATATCATGGCAATCAATCAAAAGCAGTTCGGAAATTAACCATAACTGAATTCGAGCATAAACAATAGAGATGGCTAACTATTTTCCCCCTTAGATTTGATGATGAGATTGAGATTTGATGGAGTTTAGCTTCTCTAAGCTTTGCCATTTAAATCCCCTTTGATTTCCATCTCTTCTTCCCTTTAGAAATGGCCAGCCTTTAAGTGTTTGCTTTAGATTGTTTATGAATGTAAAATGAGAATGAATGAGAAAGGGAGCGCTTAAGGGATGGAATAAGGTTCTATTCCCAATTTTTGCCTCTCATTTATTTCCCTTTTTCATAAGTTTTAAAACAATCTTATTAATTGATTATTTAAGACCTGACCCAATTAATTATCAAATCCCATCCTCCTTATCCTGCTACATTATTCTATTTAATCTATCCAATTAAATCTCCTAAATAATGTTAAAACTAAAATTAGGGGTCTTACAGGCCCCTCTCCTTAATGAATTTTGTCCTCAAAATTTAGTACGGATCACACAATAAGCATATCAAACATGCAAACAACGGTAACAAGCAATGCTAGTATATCTACCAATTAGAAAGTTTATATAACAAATATAGAACATACCATCATAACAACGCAGGATAAGTATCCCTAATCATGTCCTATACTTTCCATGTATATTCTTTCTCGTTATCACTTTATTAGACCTTCACTAATTTGATTATCCTATTCCCTAGCCTCTTCTCATCTCTGGCCACAACATGAACTGATTGTCTCACAAATGTCAGATCCAGTTCCACTACTAAATGTTCCAATGCCATTGGAACAATAGTAGTCTCTGGATATTGCATATACTTTCTAAGGTGAGAAACATGAAAACCATTATGGACTCCTGCCAAACTACTCGGTAATTCTACATGGTACGCGAGCTTTCCGATCCTCTCTATAATAGGGAACGGTCCAACATATCTAGGTTCCAAATTCCCTAACTTTCCAAATCGTACCACACACATTAACAAAAGCATGATCTCCAATTGAGAATTCTACATCTTTATGCCTCTTATCTGTTTAACATTTTTGCCTAAACTGAGCTTTCCTCATTCTAGCTTGGATTAACTCAATCTTCTCTATGACTTCTCTCACCATACCTGGACCAAGAACTAATCTGTCTCCAGTATCCAACTAACACACTGGTGATTTGCATGACCTCTCATACAAAGCTTCAAAAGACGCTATTCCTATACTAGTCTAATAACTATTATTATAGGAAAACTCGACTAAGTGCAAATGGTCTTCCTATGATCCACCCAAATCTTGTATACAAGCTCTCAACATATCTTCAAGTGCCTTACTGACTCTCTTTGTCTACCCATCCATCTGTGGATGGTAAGCGGTACTCATCTTCAGCTTGGTACCTAACAATTCCTGTAGACTCTTCCAGAATTTACTGGTAAACAAAGTATCTCTATAATTGATTATACTGCTAGGAATCTCATGCAGTCTAACAATATTATTCATAAAATACTTAGCCAATACAGGTGTCATGCTAGTCGACTTAATGGAGATGTAATGTGCACTCTTGGTCAGTCTATCCACTATAACCAAAATAAGCTCATTACCCTTATTCGTCCTTGACAGCTCATCAATAAAATCCATGGATATAGAATCTCATTTCCATACTGATATATCTAAAGGCTGAAGCAATCCACTTAGCTTCTAATACCCGGCTTTCACTTGTTGGCAATTCAAACATTGCTTTACCCATAAGCCTACATCCCTTTTTATACCTTCCCAGAAGAAAATCCACTTCATATCATGATACCTCTTAGTTCCTCCAAGATGGATAGTAAACTTCGATCGATGGCATTCTCTAAGAACTTCCTTCCTTAGGTCACCAACATCTGGAACACATAATCATCCCTTCTTTCTTAATCATCCATTCTGGTCAAGACTAAAATCCTTTAAATCATCAATCTCAGTTCCACCTTCAAGTCTTCTGATCCTTTCAGCTAGCAATGCATCATCTCTCTACTAAGAAGTAATCCTTTCGATCATCACTGGTCAAACTTCCAAAAACGACAACATGGCAGTTTTTCGATTAGAACTAGTCGTTGATCTTAATTGCACACCTCAAGTAGTCAATGCTTCTAAATACTTCCATTCCGCTATCATAGCTAACACCATATTTTGATGTTTCCTGCTAAGTGCATCAGCAACTTTATTTCCTTTTCCTAGCATATACTCAATACCAAAATCATAAACTGCTAAAAACTCTAGCCATCTCTGCTATCTCCTATTCATGCATCTGACCAATTAATTTACTAGTGGGGACTATTTCTGTGAGAATATATAACTCAAAAGCTTATGATCCTGTAAACAATTCGAATCTTTCTCCTTAGAGGTAGTGTCTCCACACCTTCAAAGCAAAGATCACTGCTGCTAACTCCAAATTATGAGTCGGATACCTAACTTTATGTGGTTTGAGCTTTCGAGAAGCGTAGGCAATCACTTTACCTCTTTGCATCAACACAGCTCCTAATCATATTCCACATGCATCTGTATACACCACCAAATCCTAATTACTAGCTGGCACAACTAACATGGGCGCATCGGTCAATAAATGTTTTAGCTTCTATAACGCTTCCTCATACTTGGACCAAATAAACTTTACGTCCTTTCTAGTTAGTTTAGTCAGGGGTGCTGCTATCCGAAAGAAATCCTTAATGAATCTCCTAGCTAGCTAATCCAAGAAAAAACTTTATCTCAGTCACTGTCTTGGGTCGCTTCTAATTATTTACAGCTTCAGTCTTAGTTGGATCCACAGACAACAATTCCTCTGAAAGTACATAAACAAGAAACTTCACCGATCTCTTTCAAAAATGACACTTTGAAAACTTCGCTTTTAGTTGATGCTGCCTCAACATCTCAAGAACTTTCTAAGATGAATCTCATGATCTCTTTCATCCTTAGAATATATCAAAATATCATCATTGAACAACAGCACAAACCTATCCAAGCGCTCTTAGAAAATTAGGTTCATTGAGTCCATAAAGAAAGCAGGCGCATTAGTTAACCTGAATGGCATGACTAATCACTCATACAAATCATACCTTGTTTGAAATGCCGTCAAAGCAAGACTTTCCTCCGCCACCCTCTGTTGATGGAAACTTGTTGCCAAATCCAACTGGAAAAACACTTTGGCCCAAATTAACTGATTAAATAAATCATTGATTCTCAGAAAAGGGCACCTATTCTTTATCATCTCCTCATTAAACTTACGATAATCAATACATAACCTCAATGACCAGTCCGGTTTCTTTACGAACACCGCAGTCGCTCCCCAAGGCAAACTGCTTGGTCTAATAAAACTTTTCCATTTAAGTCCACTAGCTGGACCTTTAACTCTTTCAACTTAGTAGGTATCGTTCTGCTAGATAGTCTACTAATGGGTTTAGCACTAGGTATAAGATCAATTCTGAACTCAATAGCCTTCCTCGGTGGTAATCCTATAACTGGTTTAAGAACATTTACAAATTCTCTTACAACTAAAACCCGATTCAACTCATCTTCCAATTCTATTGCACATAGTAAATCACAAACATCTAAACTTGAATTCTCAACTAAGTATATAATTCGATCACTACTTAGGATGTCTTACTGATATTTTCCTATCCTAGCAAAATATCATAGCATCATATTTGCTCAACCAATCCATATCCAAAATAATCTTAAAGCCTACAAAATCAAACACAAATAAACTGCAGGAAAAATTATGACCTAACAACTCAAATTCTAGATGGTCATATCTTATCCCAAGAGTTGCATACCCTCTTATTGGATTCGTGTCCCTTAAGGAAGTAATAAGATATGATGGTTCTAAATCTCTTATATACTAAACACTGAGACAAAAAAGAGTGTGATGCACCAGTATCAAATAATACTCTAACAGGTATGCCATGAATCAAAAGCATACCTCCCATCGTAGCCTTTTCCTTTTCCTCTGTTATTGGCCTAAAAGATGATGGTTTTAAAGCAAAGACCATTCCTTTTTCCATCTTGGCTATTTCTGGAAATTTATTCTTATAATTCCCCACCTGGTTGTAGTTAAAGCACTTCACATTTTTCCCATAACCATCTTACATCATCAGATCGATACTCATTAGCATAGTGCCCCTTCTTGTCACACTTGTAAAAAACGATATCATTTTTCCCTTTCTTGGCAGCTCCACCCTTCTAAGCTCCCTTCCTCTTGAAAAATTTTCTCTTCTTACTCTGAGAACTATTTGCATCCGTTGTTCCTTCCCAAAAGTCAAAAGCATCTCCTCGTTCCTTATAGCCATCTCCACAACTACATTATTTTGACCCCTTAGATGCGACATTATTGCCCTAGCAATCTCCGACTTTAAACCCAAATGAAATTTTCATTTCTCTTAATCAAAGTATTTATGGTGGCATATCTGTATCTGGACAACTCATTAAATTTAGTTGCATACTCCAAAATATACATTTCTCCTTGCTCTAATTCCAAATTTTCTGAGCAAACTATCTCAGACAAGAACCTTTTCCCAAACCTCTTTCTAAACTTAACCCAAGTCAATTTCTCCTCTGGGACTCCTGCGGTTACAGTTAGCACCAAAATTGGTCACTAACCCCCTTTTAGAAAGATTGTGTAGAGAGATTAATGAAGAAAGTAAATTTAAATAGAAGATTATATGCTAACTTAAATGCAAAGACAAGAACACCAGATTTATAGTGGTTCGGCGTAACTGCCTACGTCCACTTTGAAGTTAATCTTTATTGCTTTACTCAACGATTGATTACAGATACAATCCATACATCCACTCCTTGAATACGATTGCTAAGTAAAAAGAATAAGTCTTGAATGCGGCAGAGTCTCCCCAATGTTCTCGAAAACAGGTCCATTTCACTGTGCCCCTACCCCTCTATTTATAGACGAAGATGGGTTGGACTTCCCTCTTGGGCCTATGAGTGAGATACATCGGCCAATGGTGAGTGACTTCTGCGTGCCGAGCCGTAAATGCTGAACGACAAAGGCCGAGCGACATGTTCAAGCCGGTCGAGGCTCCTATGCCGAACGAAGCAGTGTGTTGTGCTAAGTGTGTAGGCCGAACAAGGCTGGAATGCCGAACGAGGCTGTAGTGCCGAACGGGGCATGAGTGCCGAGCAAGACTCCTGCCGAGCGAGGTTCATGCCGAACGAGCTCTGCAAACCAAACGAGGCGGTGTATTAGTGAGACGCGTAGGCTGAATGATGAACGACCTCTGAATGTCGAACGAGGCTTAATGCCGGTCGAGGCTGAATGACGAACGACCTCTGAATGTCGAACGAGGCTTAATGCCGGTCGAGGCTGAATGACGAACGACCTCTGAATGCCGAACGAACTTGAACATAACCCTTGTTGAACTCACTTATTTCCCATGCCTATTCATATGACAAAAAAACAAGGACAAGGACTTAAGCAAACCAGCATATCGAACTAATCCAGACAGATGACTCCCCGATTTCGACAAGTATAAGTCTGAATTTAAATCGATAAAAACAGATAATAGCCTTTAACATATTATGCCAATGTCCAAGTCCGAAATTCAAAACGTTATAGGGAAGGTTTCCGGAGACGGTCAGCGATGACGGTCTTCGAAGATGACAGTTCAAAGTTCAACTTTATATCATCAACTCTGTGACTTTTAATTTCTCAGCACTTATATTTGAATGATCGCACTGGTTCACACACCACATGGGAGGGAATATCTATGCTGTTAACTCTAATGCCGGTTATTTTCCAAGTATAGTTTAAACAGGTGCTCCGTTGGATTCGATCTTCATTAGAGATGTCTAGAAAATCTAGCTCCGCTACGATCTCAGATAGGCCTGGGCCATCCTCTCGACAAGAAGTTGTAGATACTTCGAATCCGTCAACTACCCCTGCTCAAAACTTACCGAGCGCTGCGATAGCATCCGTCGACTTAGCTCCTGACGCTCTGGAGGCAGCTATTTTCTTAGACGACCCAGCCGATTCACAGGCCTCAAAGATTAACGAAAGTACACTCCGTTGGATATGCTCTGTCCACGGAATCCCTTTCGACGACGTGTTAGTCCCTTCGGGGAATGATCATCCGCATTTGCCCCCAGTTGGGTATACAGCCTGCAATAAGTTCATGTGTTGGGTTGGCAGCGTTCCACCCTTCAACTCCTTCCTTCGCGACTTATTGCAATATATCGAGATCGCTCCTTCACAACTGTCTTCGAACAGCCATGCTTTCTTATATGGCACTTGCATCCTCTTTATGAGTGTCCTCTTCAGGCTTCCTACTCCAGGCGATATCCGTTATATTTATCGCTTCAAGAGACGGTCGGATAGCCCATATTTCATATTTCTGGAGCCATATAGTAAATGCCAAATCATGACTGGGGCATGGAGCAAATTTGCCCAGTACAAGCAAGAGTGGTTCTACGTTCGTTGTCCTTCCGGTTTCACTAGGAGATGGGTGGAAGGGAGTAAGTTCGTTTTCTAGACCAACACTTGAATTTGGCGGAATCTGCATCTTTTCTGACTCTTTATCCACTTTTTCAGGTATTAATCCACGTCCCGAAGGCTCCGGATACTCTGAAGCGGTGGCAACTATCCGAGCTCTCCCCGAAGAAGATTGGGACATCAAATCTCTCATTTCAAATGAGTCACTTGCGAGAATCGGGCTGCTAGCGGAAGGTCGCCGAATAAACCTTCCCCAAGGCGTCACTCTATCTAGACCTGCCTCAGGCAAGGGAAAAAGGCAGGTTGGGCCTTCAACACGTAACGTCCCTGACATGCCAGAAGAGGGAGAAATTAGAGAAGGCAAGACGCCCGAAGTACCGGGTGAAAATGTTAGTCCCACCGAGGACCCGACGGTCGAAGTCCATGATATTGAAACGTCATCTTCCCCTTCCAAGGGAAAAAAGAAATTGACCTATAAGTTGAGGAGGAAGAAAGTGGGTGGAACTTCTAAAGTCACTCTTATTCCAGAGGAGAGAGAACCTTCCCCTCAACCCTTAGAAAGTTCACTGAAAGGTCCATCGAACCTTACCATCCCTGACGATCTGCTCAATTATGGTTTCGACGACTCAGAGGCGCTTAAGCTTTATTCGCCCACCAGAGGCAATGCAGGCGCTCAAGCTCATGTCCAGGGAGGAAAAACTCCTATTAGTAAAGATAAAGAAACCGGTCCGTCGGGGGGAACACTAGGACACACACATACACGTGCACTTCACCCTACACTTCAATTTTTGCCATCACCCCAATCTTTCCTAACTCGTCGTTATTCTCATTCTATGCAGGTGACAAGAAATGCTCCCATGGATTCGATCGTCTTCACGGCTCATCCATTTTCCATCATTCTGGCCAGGATTCGGGCACCGGCAAGCGCCGGGACAGAGACGACTCTAGAGACCGAGACAACCGTCCCCGAGAGTCGACTTATCGAAAGAAATCACACAGCCAGTCTTCATACTCCCGTGATCTTCCTTCTCAAATAGAACAAGGCAGAGAGAAGTCTTCGCTGAAGGGGTCTCAACCTGATGTTCCCCGTGATCAACATTCTGGTTCATCTAGCACACGGCAGTCTCGGGAACATCGTAAGTGAACGGAACTTTCAAAGTCACCTCCCCCTATTCCTGCAACAGACCCGACGATATCGGAGAAGCTGGCCGAGCTTAAATTTAAATTTCCCAAAATCTGCTTTGACGGTATGAAGTTCCTTCCAGCAATCCATCACATTCCGGGATATGTTAACCAGAGTGCCATTGCTTGCAACAACGACGTTTATGTTCAACATGACGTGTTTGTTCATTTAGTTGAAAAAGTCTCGGAAGTCTCTGTCGAGCGTCAAAAGGAAATCGACCGCCTGAAACTTGAAGCTATCTTCGATAAGGAGATTATAAAAAATCAGGATGAAGAGCTCTCTTCGTATAAATCCCAGCTCGAGGCTGCCGAACAAAGTGCTAAGGATACTGCGGAGGCCGTCACTCGTCTAGAGACGACTCATAAGAAGGAACTTGACAAAGCGGTCCAACAATGTGGGGCCCTGGCTTTAGAAAAAGATTTTGTTCAAAAAGAAAGGAATGCACTTGCCCTGCAGGTTAAAGAGTTGAAGGAGCTACTCTCTAAGGAGAAGGAAGAGAAGATAGCTGCTCAAGAGGAGTCCCAACGATACTGCAACGAGATTGTTGATACACGTCTCTTGAAGGCAATGCTCGACAATGAGCTTTCTAAGGTCGGGACAATGAAGGATGAAGCCCGTGAAGAGGGCAAGAGAATAGCTTCCACGGAGATTGATTCCCGCTTTGAGGCGGCTGCAGAGGCCGGGAGAGAGGAGATCAAGTGCATGTTCGACCCACTAATAGCTGAATACAACACCCGTGTTCTCATGCATCGGGACTTGACTTTTCTTGGCGAGGGCTATCTCGAGTCTCTAGCCGAGGCATGGGAAACTTTGATAAAGATTAGCAAAGTGGAATCGGGTGTCGAGGAGGTCGATGAAGATGCTTTAATGAAAGAATTTCTCAGGGGAACGAGCCTTCAGACTTGTCTACAGCAATGGCCCTCTTTGGCAAAGGCTCTTCTCCATCAAAGGAGAAAAATGACATAGTTGGTCCGTCTAGAACCAAGGTTGTAGCTCCTCCTTCTTCTCAATCGGCCGATCAACTAGCACTTGATCCATTCGAGCAACACGTTGGTTACGATCCGGAAGATCCCAACCTCGGTATTCACGTGCTATCCCCCATTCTATAGGGTGAGACTCCTCGGACGGCTGAAAGCCAGCAAGAAACCAGTATAAAACTCTCCTTCTTGAAGTTCGAAGATCTGTCGCTTTCGGCGAGAGGTTATTGATACTAACGTTCATCCTTTGTGTTTTTATGCAGGCCGCTCTGATCCTGAACCGACTCCAAGGAGCGATGATGCCAAGGAGGAGATGGGGAAAACGAGCGATGCTACTCATGCGGGAGTAACCCCCGGTCCTGATGCTCAGGTGATTGGGGCGCTTGACGATGATAAGTCTGAAACTTAGTCCCCCGTCGAAGGGAGTTATGAAATTGAAATTACGGGCGCCTCAGGACATACTTCGAAAGTGAGTATGAAGGAGCAGCTTGCTGAAGAGAAAAAGAAGAAGGTTGAGATCAAGGCCGAGTCCCAAGTAGTAGAGCTTGACGACCCGTTGAACAGGCCTCTAAAAGTCATTCTTCCTGGCAAATCCAAACCACTGGATGTTCCTCCTCCTACTCCTAACATTGCTTCTTTGGGGAGCAAAACGTCCAAGAGAAAGCATGTGGGGGAGGAGTCATCCGAGAAAACAAAGGAGGAGAAGAAACTAAAGAAATCAAAGAAGTAGCCACTACACTCGTTCAACGAGGTTTAGCTTAGATCATGTAATTACTTCCATTTATTTCCCTTCGTAGTCAATGTAGACAGACTTTTTGACTCCGAGTTTTGGAGGAGTGGTTGTGCAACCCCATTTTGGATTAATGAATAAAGTTTAGTTTCTTCGTCTTTTAAATGACTCATGTTTTTTTAGCTTTCTGTAGAACTGTGGTCAAAACTCAAGTTCTTGTGAGTCACATGAACCTCCAATCCATTTTCACATTGCTCGGAGATTCTTTAGAATTGTACATCTCTTATTTCACATTTTTGGTACTAAGAATATTTTTTAATCCGCGTTCTGGGGACTTAAAGTACTCCAATCCGCGTTCAGGGGACTTGGAGATTTAAGTCGTTTATACTCTAGTCCGCACTCCGGGGACTTATAGTATTCCAGTCCGCATTCAGGGGACTTGGAGATTCAAGTCGTTTATACTCTAGTCCACACTCCGGGGACTAAGAGTACTCTAGTCCGCATTCAAGGGACTTGGAGATTCAAGTCGTTTATACTCTAGTCCGCATTCCGGGGACTTAGATTACTCCAGTCCTCATTCAGGGGACTTGGAGATTCAAGTTGTTTATACTCTAGTCCGCACTCCGGGGACTTAGAGTACTCCAGTCCGCATCAGGGGACTTGGAGATTCAAATCGTTTATACTCTAGTCCGCACTCCGGGGACTTAGAGTACTCCAGTCTACATTCAGGGGACTTGGAGATTCAAATCGTTTATACTCTAGTCCGCACTCCGGGGACTTAGAGTACTCTAGTCCGCATTCAGGGGACTTGGAGTTTCAAATCGTTTATACTGTAGACCGCACTCCGGGGACTTAGAGTACTCCAGTCCGCATTCAGGGGACTTGGAGATTCAAATTGTTTATACTCTAGTCTGCACTCCGGGGACTTAGAGTACTCCAGTCCGCATTCAGGGGACTTGGAGATTCAAATCGTTTATACTCTAGTCCGCACTCCGGGGACTTAGAGTACTCCAGTCCGCATTCAGGGGACTTGGAGATTCAAATCGTTTATACTCTAGTCCACACTCCGGGGACTTAGAATACTCCAGTCCGCATTCAGGGGACTTGGAGTTTTAAATCGTTTATACTCTAGTCCGCACTCCGGGGACTTAGAGTACTCCAGTCCGCATTCAGGAGACTTGGAGATTTACGTCGTTTATACTCCAGTCCGCGCTCCGGGGACTTAGAGTACTCCAGTCCGCATTCAGGGGACTTGTAGATTTAAATCGTTTATACTCTAGTCCGCACTTTGGGGACTTAGAGTACTCCAGTCCGCATTCAGGGGACTTGGATATTTAAGTCGTTTATGCGAGTTCGTACGTCAGACAGAATAGTGTAACTCTAGTTGTTTGTCACCGGATTATAAGGCACAGAAACATCGGTAATTCATAGAAAAGATGGCTTCAAGCATTTATTAATGAAAATAAACTAAATCATCTGATTATATGCTTAAAAGGAAACAAAGAATCAATGGAATAAAAACATACGGGAAACAATTGCACCTAAAACAAGAAAGAAACAAGCTAAATATAATAATGTCGCAAATGTTCACTGTTCCACGCTCGAGGGAGTGTCACGCCATCAACGGTCGCTAGCTTGAAAGTTCCCTCTCCAATCTTCTGTTCAACGACATATGGACCTTCCCAGTTGGGATTCATACGTGATTGTACCGAGAAAACTCGCTTCAAAATGAGATCACCCACATCAAAGATTCTTGGGCGGACTTTTCCGTTGTAATATCGCTTGACTCGATGCCTATATGCTACCGCCCTTAACTCAGCTTCTTCACGTTTTTCATCAACGAAGTCCAGTGATTCCAACAAGAGATCCTGATTCTTCTTAGGATCATAATGTGTCACCCGATGTGATGGAACTTCAAGCTCCACGGGTATAACAGGTTCCGAGCCATATGCCAATGCGAATGGTGTGTGGCCAGTCGCGGACTTGTGGGTAGTTCTATAAGCCCATAGCGTTGTTGGAAGTTCATCTACCCACTTGCCTCCGGCCTTTTCCAAATGCTTCTTCAATATGGACTTGATTATTTTGTTCACGGCTTCAACTTGTCCATTAGCCTTCGGATGAGCAATTGCGGCGAACTTTTTCTCAATGCTGTACTTTAAACAGAAATCTTTGAATTCCCTACTTTCAAATTGAGTTCCGTTGTCTGTAATGATGGTTCGCGGGAGGCCAAAGCGGCATATAATGTTTCGTACAACGAAGTTAATGACCTTCTTGGAGGTGATTGTGGCTAAAGGCTCTGCCTCGGCCCATTTTGTGTAGTCGACCGCAACTATCGCGTATTTTGCACCACCTTTGGATATAGGCAAAGAACCGATTATGTCGATTCCCCAGATTGCAAACGGCCAGGGACTAACCATTTGCGTGAGTTCCGTTGGTGGAGCTCTCGGGATTTTTGCGTATCTTTGACACTTATCACATTTTCTTACATAGTCTGCAGCATCCCGATTCATAGTTGGCCAATAGTATCCGTAGCGGAGGATCTTTTTTGCTGGTGTCTGCCCCCTAGTATGGTCGCCACATTCTCCTTCGTGAACCTCCTCCAAGACCCGCTTTGTCTCATCATGGGAAATGCACCGTAGTAAGGGGACCGAGAACCCCCTCCGATACATTACTCCTCCCTGAATCACATATCGCGCGGCTTTGCAAATGACCTGTCGTCTTTCGCTTCTTCTTTCGGGCAAAGTCCCATTTACCAGGTATAGTTTGAATGGGGTTATCCATGACTCCTTCTCGATTTCTATTTCTAACACAAAATTGACCTCCATCACATCTATGCTTGGAGCATGTAAGGTTTCGACGGGAACTAATCCCATTTGCTGTGCATTGCCAGTACTTGCAAATTTGGCCAACGAGTCGGCTTCCTTGTTCTGTTCACGCGGGACATGCGAAATGTCATAATGCTCAAAATTCGCCAATAGTTCCTGAACCAGAGCAAGGTACGGAGCAAGTTTTTGTCCCCTCACTTGGTAATCTCCTCGCACTTGGTACACTACCAGCTGTGAGTCACAAAAGATTTCAATTGATTTTACCTCGAGTTCTCTAACAAGCTTTAAACCAGCAATCAATGCTTCATATTCTGCTTCATTATTCGTAGCTGGGAAATTGAGCTTCAAAGCATAACAAATCGATCGATTTTCTGGAGTCACAAGAACTACACCAGGCCCGGAGCAACGGTCGTTTGATGCCCCATCGGTGTACAATTTCCATCGAATTAGGGGAATGACACTGTGACCATCTGGTTCGTCTAATATAGTAAACTCAGCGATGAAATCTGCTAGTGCTTGCCCCTGTATGGCCCTTCGTGGTAGGTAGGTAATATCGAACTGACTCAACTCGATATTCCATTCTAACATCCTTCCAGAAGTTTCTGGTCGTTGGAGTACCTGTCGCAAGGGCTGATCGATATAGATACTGACTGAGTGTGCTTGAAAGTATGGATGCAGCTTACGTGATGCAATCACCAAGCAATAGGCCAATTTCTCAATTTTAGGATAATTTCTTTCTGCCCCCGTTAAACGTTTACTAACGTAATACACCGGCTTTTGAACCCAGACCTCCTCGCGGACCAAAGCCGCACTTATAGCATGCGGGGATACGGCCAAGTATACGTACAACATTTCGTGGTCTACTGGTTTCGACAGCATTGGAGGACTTTCCAAATGCCTTACCAGATCTCGAATTGCTTCCTCACAGTTGGATGTCCATTCGAAGTTCCTCTTTCCTTTCTTTATTACATCGAAGAAGGGAATACACTTGTTTGTGGCTCTGGATATGAATCGACTCAGTGCAGCCACCTTTCCATTCAAGCTCTGTACCTGTTTTATAGTTCTGGGTACTTGTATATCTCGAATAGCCTGAATCTTTTCTGGGTTAGCTTCAATTCCCCGGGCATTAACAATGAATCCCAGAAACTTCCCTGACGCAACGCCGAAGGAACACTTCAGAGGGTTGATCTTCATCCCATAATATCTGAGTATGCCAAACACCTCTGCTAAGTCTCGAATGTGGTCGTTTGATTGCTGTGACTTCACGAGCATGTCATCCACATAGACTTCCATTGTTCTACCAATTTGATCTTTGAACATTCAATTCACCAGACGCTGATAAGTTGCTCCCGCATTTTTCAATCCAAAGGGCACCACTACTTAGCAATATAGCCCAACGTTTGTGACGAAACTAGTGTGTTCCTCGTCCAGAATGTGCATCGAGATCTGGTTGTATCCCGAGTACGCATCCATGAATGACAACAACTCATGTCCTGCAGTGGAGTCGACCAACTGATCAATTCTAGGTAATGGGAAACTATCCTTAGGGCACGCTTTGTTTAAATTGGAATAATCCATGCAAGTTCTCCACTTCCCATTTGCCTTTTTCACTAGCATGAGGTTTGATACCCATTCGGGGTAGAGGACGTCGCGGACGAACCCATTGGCTTAGAGTTTGTCCACCTCCTTTCTGAGAGCAGCGGACATCTCTGGGTCCATTCCTCTCCTTTTTTGCTTAACTAGGACGTACTTTGGGTCTATGTTCAACATATGACTCGTAATAGCGGGAGAGATCCTGCACATGTCGGAATGTGTCCAAGCAAAAACATCGATATTCGCTCGGAGGAAATCACTAAGGTCTTCAGTCATCGAGGGGCTGAGTTGTGATCCAATCTTCAGTACTCACGATGGATTGTCTCGGCTGACTGAAATGTCGATCTTCATTTCAGCCGGTGCTGCTTTTTCTTCCCTGGGTTCCTCATCGTCATCTATCGAATCTATGTCTCTGTAGATCCGAGAATTTTGCCCGAGCCAGGGCTCGGGCATTACTTGTCAATTGTCAGTATTCTGAATGAGGACGGAATTGTCCGCAACCTTTCCTTTTTCCTTCCGCTGGGCCTCTCGGAGCTTAGCTACATAACATGCACGACCAGTCGCCTGGTCGCCATGAACAACACCTACTCCTTTGTCAGTCGGAAATTTTAAAGTCAAACACCACAGGGCCAATGCTGCCCTAAACTCAGCCAGGGCCGGTCGGCCCAGAAACACATTGTATGGAGAATCTACATCCAAAACTACAAAAAGTAGGATTCGCACCCTCCTACGCTCACCTTGTCCCAGTTCAACTGGCAACTCAACATACCCTACTGCATCAGTCATTGCGCTATTATAGCCATGTATATGAGCTTTAGATGGCTTCAAATCCTTCGTCTCCATCTTCATTTGGTCATAAGACTTCTTGAAAATGATATTGACAAACTTCCACAATCAATCAAAATTCTTTTCACAAAAGCCGATTCGTTCGTCCTAGATATGACTATCGGTCAATGGTAGGAGCCTCCACTTGGTCAGCATCTCTGCTCCTGAATACTATATCGTCTGTCATCATGCGCAGCTATTTAGCGGGGGTCCCATCCTCCACGTTGGAACAACACTCAAAATCTGCATGCCTCAAGGAATTAGCATACTGCTCCATTTCTTGCTAGTTCTTATCTGTAGGGTGAGGTCCGCCGATGATCGTGTTTATGACCAGCCTGCCCACGGTCCGAGCAGGCTCCTCGGGGTGACGTGGAGCTGGTGCATGACCGGGATTGGACGTTCCCTGTCCACCTTCTTGCGGATTCTTTAGAAACTCCTGTAACTTTTTCTGTCTAATCAACTTCTCTATAGCGTCGTGTAGGTGTCTGCACTCTTCAGTATTATGCCCATAAATCTCATGTAAGCGGTAATACTTCCCAGTCCGCTTTTGCTCCTCGGTTGACTCCTTTGGGCGCAGCTTTCTGTATTGAAACGTATTACAGGTTGATAGGAAAATGTTCTCAAGAGATGCATTAAGTGGGGTATATTCGTTGTAGGTTGGAATTCTCGGCTTCCATTTCCCCGCTTCTCTTTTCTTCCCTTGATTTCTTCCTCCGGATTCTTTAGCCGGTCCGGGCTTGTTCTAGACATTGACCTAAACTTTCCCCGAGTTGTCTCTGGATTGCTTCACAGCGATATTTCTTTTCATGGTCTCTTGAACAGGCCCCGGTACCTTATCTCGCCTTATCCACCTGGCTTCCTCTCTTCTTATGAACTGATGATCCTTTGAGTAAAAACGCTCTAGCGTAGTTGGAGGTTTTCCTGCTAACCAATCTCCAAACTCTGAATCCGGATCCACACCTCGCATCACAGCCATAAGAATTGCGTGATCATTAGGGTTGCTAACCTCCGTAGCCGCAACATGGAATCTCTGTAAATACTCCTTCAACGACTCCCTAGGAGCTTGGATTACACTTGATAGAGACATCACGTCCTTTGGACGAGTAGTATGTATTATGAACTGTTCTATAAATTTTGTTGTCAACTCCTCGAAACTGGATACAGACCGCGGAGGAAGTCGGGTGAACCACATGGTAGCGATTCCAGATAGAGTTATCGGGAAGCATCTACACTTGGTCGCATCATTCGCTCTGGCTGAATCCATCATCCATTCGTACCTCATCACATGCTGCCTGGGATCAGCCTTTCCTTCGTAAGCCGGGATAGTTGGCATGCTAAACTTCCTGGGGTACTCAGCCCGTAAGACAATGTCTGTGAATGGAGTATGACTCCTGGATACCCCCCAATCAACATTCGACAAGCCTTGATTCTCTTTCATCAACTGTCTAATCATAGCTGTTAGGTCTGGGGTTTGTATGGAAGATGGAAGGTTGGAGTCTGTCCTACAGGATTTATCAGATTGATGCCTCCTCTGCTGGCGATCTGCCAAACGTGCATCTTGAGGTTCGGCATCATTGGCATCTTGGTGAGCCGGGCGTCCAGCCTCCACCTGCGCTCCAGCTCCTAAGTTTCCCGTTCCTGCTCGGTTGCGGTCTCCGAGGTGTAAATGATCCCCAGTTGTTCGATCGGCATCACCTGCCTGCGTAGTTTCAGTCTTGCGGTGTCTACGCCTGGGAGGTTCATCGGACGAAGTCGAGCTGTCAGATGAAGAGTAAGGAGCTTGACTACTCCCAGCATTCTGATGCTGTTGTTGAGTGAGTTGAGCCATAAGGTTGGCGTTAGCTTGCATCTGCTCTCCAAGTTGTCTCCTGCTTTCCATGAGCTCTCTCATCAAGTCGTTGAACTCTGTTCTGGTGACAACTTGCATTTGGTCCTGGGCGGTAGTCCCTGCACCTAGATTTGCTTGCTGATTGTTAGGTCCTACTTGTTGTACGCTAGCGGTCTCATGGGCGTCCTCATTATGAGAGGCTGATCTGGTACGTGGTCTTCCCATTGTAGAGTTATTGGTAAGAACTCTGAGTAGAATCAACGGACGTCTTATGAATGACTCGGATCTCCTTCGGTGGATTTATTCAATCTAGTAGCTTCAAAGCAGATCCTTATGGCCTGAGAATTCAATTCTCGGTTAAAGCACCAAAGTGTTAGCACCAAAATTGGTTACTAACCCCCTTTTAGGAAGATTGTGTAGAGAGATTAATGAAGAAAGTAAATTTAAACAGAAGATTGTATGCTAAGTTAAATGCAAAGACAAGAACACCAGATTTATAGTGGTTCGGCGTAACTACCTACGCCCACTTTGAAGTTAATCTTTATTGCTTTACTCAACGATTGATTACAGATACAATCCATACATCCACTCCTTAAATACGATTGCTAAGTAAAAAGAATGAGTCTTGAATGCGGCAGAGTCTCCCCGGTGTTCTCGGAAAAAGGTCCATTTCACTGTGCCCATGCCCCTCTTTTTATAGACGAAGATGGGTTGGACTTCCCTCTTGAGCCTATGAGTGAGATACCTGGGTCCATGGTGAGTAACTTCTGCATGCCGAGCCGTAAATGCCGAACGACAAAGGCCGAGCCACATGTTCAAGCCGGTCGAGGCTCCTATCCCGAACGAAGCAGTGTGTTGCACTAAGTGTGTAGGCCGAACAAGGCTGGAATGCCGAACGAGGTTGTAGTGCCGAACGGGGCATGAGTGCCGAGCAAGACTCCTGCCGAGCGAGGTTCATGCCGAACAAGATCTCCAAACCGAACGAGGCAGTGTATTAGTGAGACGCGTAGGCGGAATGAGGAATGACCTCTGAATGCCGAACGAGGCTTCCGATGTCGGTCGACCTTTGAACGTCGAACGAGGCTGAATGCCGGTCGAGGCCAAATGATGAACGAGGCTGAATGTCGGTCGAGGCTGAATGCCGAACGACCTCTGAATGCCGAACGAGGCTTCCGATGCCGGTCGACCTTTGAACGCCGAACGAGGCTTAATGCCGGTCGAGGCTGAATGCCGAACGACCTCTGAATGCCGAACGAGCTTGAATGCCGATCGACCTAGTTGCCCGGTCAAACCTCCAGGTAACAGTTACACCGTTCCACCAGTACAAAGTAGCCCTTGCAACTGCCTCGATGCTAACCTCCTCTTCTCCTCATCATTTAGACCTAAGTTAGTAAAGATTCTCTCGTAGTGCAATAGCCAGTTCTTCACTTTAATAGCATCCTCAGTTCCAAGAAAAGGCTTTTCGCCAAGACTGGTGTAATCATAACTCAACTTAGCATATTTATTACTAATCGGCACCCCGGGATTAGCTCCTCCCGCATTAGCAGCATTCCCTCCATACAAACTAGCATTAGCCTCCGCTTGCATCATGTGGACAAAGAACTGATACATTGCTTCCATATAAACCGGTGGGGTTCCACCACCCACATTAGCATTTTCATTTTATTAGTATTTTCATGTCGACCCCGGTTCCTTCTGGTATTGAGTCGAGCATTTCCATTAGTTGTAGTGCTTCCTCCACCTAGATTCACTCTTCTATTTCCTACTTCCATATCTTGCTTTCTCATAATCTGCATAAAAGCCTTAATAAGATACAAGAGAACGGTCTAAGAGAGAGACGAGAATACATACTTATGTATAGCAAATATGAGTACGTTGCTATAGCATTATCCCATATCTCGATCTTATTCTCTGATTCATTATGTTTTCAAAAACTTTTAATCTTTTATTTTTTTTACATAAACCTATGCTCTAATACTAAACTGTAACATCCCCCATTTTGAGGACCAAAACTAAGCGCTACGGATGCTGCAGTCATCCATAGTGTTAATTTCCAATAACAAAATGCAGCTATGTTAATCGTATCAGTAATATCAGAAGCACATTAATATGAAAATTATTCAAACATATTTCAATAATAAACTTTCACATTTCATTTCATTTCATAAATAAAATTTCATAGTCATTACATAATCCTATTTGATCCCACGTTTGGAGAAAACATAATTATTATAAAGTGCTCCAAGAGCGACATATGAAGTTGCCCCCTTAGTTGATCAGAGTCTGAACTTGACAGTTACAGCTTCTATCATTACATCCATTTAGATAAAAAACAACACATTAGAAAGTAATCAAAAGCACCTACTAATAGCTAGCTTGCCTCCTGCACATCTTCAAAAGCTTATTCCTCTAACCTGGAAGCCTGAAAGCACTTACTCCTAGCCTACTCAAATAAGCATCCGAAAGTTTAAGGGGAAAAACAAAAACTTTGGGTAAGACAAAAATTCTGGTGAGAATAATAACTTGCCATCTCGAACCAAAATAGATATCTAGTGAAACTACACAACAGAGTGAAACGAGTCTTCCCCTCACTAGTATCTTAACCAATTATGTCAATCAAAATTCATGTAGCTACTACCACAATGGTTACAACATAGTAAAATAATCATTCGCAGGCATGCAACATAGGTAAGCCTGACTAATCTATCCGCATGGTGTTATACACTTCCTTACCCTAACCAAAATCATATAACGGATTACCGATCCCAATTTAATTGACTATCCATCTAAATTTAAATAACTATCCGCCTAAATTCAATCAAACTATCTGTCTTATATTTATATGGACAATCTATCTCATATATAAACATTAAGTGGATGAACTATCCTAGGCTACATGGACTATCCATCACACATGGTTTATCTAATTAAAATTATGTGAACTATCCATCTCATATGTCTCATTTATCCAAAATTAAATGGACTATCCATCAAACATATCATAGTTTTCCTAAAATGACTATGTGAAAGTGTACGTGTAGTACTAAGGATCGTGTAATATGGATATATGATAATACAGAGTATAGAGATGATATTAATACTATAAATAGTGCGGAATATAAAAGCAGTATAGTAAAATGACACCAGGAATTTTTATACTGGTTCGAACTTCCCGTTCTACGTCCAGTCCCAGAATACCCTCTGGATTTAAACTCAACCCCTCACTTAACCCGGAGGAATAGGTATACGACACCTGAGCAGCCGAACAGGAATTTTCCGCCTCAACAGCCAAAGAGGACTTCAACTTAATACAAATAGTTTGTTGACGAATGTGTTCTGAATAACACTGATTGTCTTTTGATAGTACAACTTTCCTATAATCAAATCCTCAAGAGTATGTATGTGTGTGAAGATTTAAAAGGAAGATAATCACGTAGAATCGAAGTATATGAATAAATTCAAGGATTCTAGTGATATTGAATAAGAGTGAATGCTTTTATTTGCAGAAATGAGAAGAGATTAGATTTCAGAAATATAAACAAGAATCGGTGATTGTAGAAGTGAATTGAATATGTTTATATAGTTGTAGAAGAGTTGTAATCTTTCATGAATAGTTTTAGTCAACAGTAGTGTCCATACCTCTTGAAATAGAGGACATTACCCTTCATGAAAAGATCGCGTCTCTTCAGAAAACTAGCCGTTTTTCTCTGGTCGGTCGACCGGAAAAACTGGCCGGTCAGCTGAGTTGAAAAACGTATACAAAACAGAAAGTCACTGTGCATATGATACAGGGTCGGTCGACCGAGGATCCTGGTCGGTCGGCCGACCTGGTGTTATATGCACAGTGAACATATTTTTTGATATAAAATGTTTTGTGTGCGTGTGTGATTATTTGAGGAATGATTTTAACATTGTTCTAAGACTCAAATAAAATAAAATATCCATACTAATCTCTGAATTGTAAGATTATCTTCTTTGTAGTGCACGGTATGCACTTATTCTCTTTTTGTCGCTTTCATATAGCATTCTCGTCGTATGATCTCTGAAGCTTGTGTCATGAATCAAAACTCATGAATCAACATTCTCCCCCTTTTTGATTGATGACAATACTTATGTGACGAAGTAATATCGACATATATATTATAGTTCTCCCCCTGAATGTATGGCGACTTTTCTGCAAAAATTCGTTAATTTGCATACATTTCTCCCCCTTTGTCATCGACAAAAAGGAATACTTATAACAGACTGAAGTAATGCAAAAAAAACATTTAAATTTACATGGTACATTCTTTGAGCTTAATTAGAAATAATTTAAAGATGTTTGCTTAGAACATAACATAACAATTAATTAAGAAACAAAATAAACTACAAGAGATTCTTGAAAGTTAACATAAATTTAAAAAATACTACAATTACTCCTCATCATCGTCGGTATCCCACTGTTCTGGATGAAGATTTTCATCGAGAGGAGCCGGTTCCTTACCCCGTCTGTGAGTGGTAGGTGCGGGAGTTGCCGATGTGCTGGAACTTGTGTTCTCGGATGTAGACCAAGAGAAATTTGGTGCGGGTCTTTTTCCAGGAGCAACAAATGAAGCACCGGCTTCAGAAGAGCATGATAAGGCATCCCATAAATTTACGAAGAAGCCTTTGATCTTTTTGAAACGCCCATCAATTTTTCGAAGGCGAGAATCCAAAGCTAGTTGATTTTGGGCTAAAATATCTATGGCAGCCGCTGTGCTAGTACCGGGAGGTGGTCTTTGGATAGAGGTTTGACGAGTTAAACGTTCTGTGGAATGAGTGGAGGGTTGAGGAGTAGAATAGCTACGACGTAGTTGATCTCGTGGAATGGTACGCCATTGCTGAAAGGTTGTGATTTGGGATGGTGCATCGGGTAACTTCATCAATTTTATTGTTCGTGAGTCAAAGGTACGAACTTTGGATGTTTCGGATTCCGGTGCATGAGTGACAAAGTTGTTAATCAACCGCATTATGTATTCTCCATAGTAAATATGGAGCATTTTTCCTTGGTTGAATGTAAGGAATTCATCCATAAGAAGTTGTGTCCAATTTACCCGAATGTTTCCATACATAGCATATAACGCCTTGAAGTTTTCGGGATATACTAAGTGGTACGACCCTCCTCTTGGAACAATAGACTTCATCATGAATCGATGAAAAAGTCGTGCTTTAGGTCGAAGAGATGAAGTTTGCCTTAAGTCGGTAGCATCATCTTCAAAGAATAAGTGACTTAGGCAGTCACGAGTTGATGGATTACAATCTACATCATGCAATGAGATTCCACCCGGTCGAGCATTTAAAATATGATTCATTCGATCAATGGAGAGAAACATCGAAGTGCCACAAACCGATGTCCAAACACAATTTTCAGTGTTTCTTGGTGGATTGACAAGATTGAGATTTGCTAAGAATAACTTGACCATTATATGATTAATCTTCAAGTTGTTTTTCCTATGGTCAAGAAAAGCATCAAGACCACTTTCAAGAGCGGCATTTTCAACACCGTAGGCGGTAAAATCAGGATAACTTACAAAAGACTCCTCAAAGATTTTTGCATCTTGAAGCCTTATCCATCTTTCTAAAGCTTTTTCACTTACTAACCAAGAAGCAATTTGAGAATCTACAGGAGTTGAGGAAGATTGGCCAGCGGTAGTCTTAGATTTCTTTTTGGGAGCCATTTTTCTTGAAGAATTTGAAGAAGTTTTAGAAAGGTTGTAATGGGGGCTAGGGTTCAAATCTGTTGTGGAAGAGTAAAGTGAAGAGGTGAGATAAAAAGGTGAAGGGTTGGGTTAAAATATGAAGACAATTTTAGTAGAATAACACGTTCGGTCGACCGAAGGACCTGGGTCGGTCGACCGAGTTTAGGTTCAGAACAGTGCTAAAACTTTCGGGAAAAGCTTCGGTCGATTGGTGCAGGGAATTCGGTTGACCGAGTTTAAAAAAATATTCTACTGTTATTCGGGAAATACGATCGGCTGACCGAGTCAGGTATTTCGGTCGACCGACTTGAAAGAAATCTATTTTTTAAAAACTTCTCGGGACAGCTTCAGCTGACCGGTTCAGGCATTTCGGTCGACCGAAAGCATGTCAATAGACATTTTCATGTTTTTTTTTAAATAAGAATTATAGAAATATAATCATATTATTACATCATATTTATCTATACAGCTTATTTAAAAAAATAACATATATATATTAAAATATAGCCATGATGAATTAGCATCGACGTTCCCATGAATTTGGAGATGGAACGTTTTCTACCGGTGACCATATTGGAGCAACTGGAGATTGAACATGGTCAGAAGGAGATGGAGTTCTGTAAGAAGGTTCAGCAACATCATCCTTCTTAGATGAACACAATTTCATGGCAATCTTTTCAAGGAAGCTTAAACGTCTTACCGTGACTTTCTGTTCGTAGTAAAGTTCCCTTTGCATATTCATCTGTTGTTGTTGGTAGTGATGAATTTCGTCAATCTTTTGTTTGGTTGATGGAGTTACTACCATTTCCTTTTTCCCTTTCTTTTTATCAGGTGTATAACCTGAATGAGAGTCTTCCCAAGGTTTCCACCTGTGTCGGGGATCATTATCTGGAGAGGGAAATTCTAAAACACGATTTGGCATTGGAAATGTAGGATAAGGACCACCTTCGGGGATACGATCAGAGTAGTCGTCGTCCGGGGAAGTATAAGAGAGATGAGAATTTTCAGAATTGTAGACATCATTGTTAGAAGACATTTTTGTTTTAAGTTTTTGTTTTGTATTTGATGTTCTATTCAATAAACATATGTATGTATATATATAACCATATTTTCTAAAAAAATAGTGGTCTAAAATCAAATTTTAGTTTTAATCACAGAATTCTTTAAACAAAAACTGTTTACAAATGAATGACATACAATGCTTTAGAGTTAAAAAAATAGTATATTTTGAAATTAAGTTTCAATGATGTAAATTAGAAACAGAGGTGGAACAAGAAACACCCATAGCCCAAGTGGCTATACTACAACATCTTACATAAAAGTCAGAAGTCATGAGTTCGAGTACCGCTCTGGTCAGAAAAAATAATTTTATATTTTTCATCATTTTATATATATATGTATATATATTTTTTTTTATTATAATAATTCTATTTTATTCATAAGTCTTTAAACGACATTATACCTAAATCTCGTCTTAGTTTTATAAAAGAAATTTCATTTAGTGGTTTAGTAAAAATGTCAGCTATTTGATTTTCAGTATTGATAAATTCTAGATTTATTAATCCTTTTTCCAAACAATCACGAAGAAAATGATGACGAATATCTATGTGTTTTGTTCGGGAATGATTGACCGGATTTTTTGAAAGGTTTATTGCACTGGTATTATCACAATAAATTATTGATTTTTCAAGATGACAATTAAAATCTTGTAATGTCTGTTGCATATATACGACTTGTGCACATGCCAAAGCAGCAGATATATATTCTGCTTCACATGTTGATAAAGAAACACAATTTTGTTTCTTACTAAACCAAGAGACTAAAGAACGTCCAATGAAGTGACACGTTCCGCTCGTATTTTTTCGATCCGTCCGACTTCCTCCAAAATCAGCATCACTGTAGGAAACTAATTCAAAAGGACATTCTTTCGGATAAAATAGTCCGAAATCTTTGGTTTTAGTTAGATAACGAATAATGCGTTTAACTGCTCTCATATGTGATTCTTTGGGATTTGCTTGAAATCGAGCACATAAACAGACACTCATCATAATATCGGGGCGACTCGCTGTTAAATAAAGTAAAGAACCTATCATACTACGATATAACTTTTGATCAACACTTTTGCCATCTTCATCTCTATCGAGATGAACCGTTGTACTCATAGGAGTTGGTTTGGCAGCAGTATTTTCAAGACCAAAACGTTTGATTAAATTATAACAATATTTTTCTTGATTAATAAAAATTCCATTTTCAATTTGTTTAATTTGTAATCCAAGAAAATATGACAATTCTCCCATATGAGACATTTCAAATTCATTTGTCATTATGGTTGAAAATTCTTGACATAATTTTTCATTTGTCGAGCCGAAAATAATATCGTCAACATATATTTGAATTATTAAAATATCTTTATTAGTTTTCTTAATAAAAAGTGTTTGATCTACTTTACCGATTTCAAAACCAGATTCTAATAAATAACTTTTAAGACGATCATACCAAGCACGTGGTGCTTGTTTTAAACCGTATAACGCCTTTTTAAGTTTATATACATGATTCGGAAATTTTTCATGATTAAACAAAGGTGGTTGTTCAACAAAAACATTTTCTTTTATGAATCCATTTAAAAATGCACTTTTAACATCCATTTGATATAGTTTAAAATTATGAAAACATGCATAAGCTAATAATATTCGTATTGCTTCAAGTCGGGCGACTGGAGCAAACGTCTCTTCGTAATCAATACCTTCTTCTTGATTATATCCTTGTGCAACTAATCTAGCTTTATTCCTTGTTATATTTCCTAGTTCATCTGCTTTATTTTTGAAAACCCATTTAGTACCGATGACTGATTGATCACTAGGTCTAGGAACGAGTTCCCAAACTTCGTTTCGTTCGAATTGATTTAATTCTTCTTGCATGGCAAGTATCCAGTAGTCATCAGTTGAAGCTTCTTTTATATTCTTAGGTTCTATGTTAGAAAGAAAAGCAACATGACCAGCTTGATTTAATTGATGTCTGGTTTTAACATTCGTATTAACTTCTCCAATTATATTTTGCACAGGATGATCTTTTAAAATTCTAGGTGGAGATTTTATTAAATTGGAAGTTATATTTGTATTGGTTTCATGAATATCAAGATTTTCATTTGTACTAATATTCTCATTCTGAGTAGATTCATCATCAGAATCAATAGTAACACTCGGATTTATATTTTTAAAATTTTCGTTGAAAGAAACATGTAAACTTTCTTCAATAATTTGAGTTCGTTTATTATAAATTCGATAGGCCTTGCTTCGTTCCGAATATCCAACAAATATACCTTCATCGGATTTTGGATCGAATTTGCCAAGTTGATCTTTAGTATTTAAAATAAAACATTTGGAACCAAAAACTTTTAGATATGAAATATTTGGTTTTTTTCCATTTAGAAGTTCATATGGTGTATTTTTAGTTAATGGTCGAATAGAAACGCGATTCAGTACGTAACAAGCAGTAGCTACAGCTTCTGCCCAAAATTGTTTCGATAAAGTTGTTCCATTTAGTAAAGTTCTTGCACATTCTTGTAACGTTCTATTTTTCCTTTCTACAACTCCATTTTGTTGTGGTGTTCTAGGAAAAGAGAAATTATGGTTAATACCCTTTTTGTTACAAAATTGTTCAAAAACTTCATTTTCAAATTCGCCTCCATGATCACTTCTTATATTTTTAATTTTCAAAGTTTTAATATTTTGAATTCTTTTAACAAAAACTTTAAAATTATCAAAAGTATCACTTTTATTTTTCAAAAAGAAAATCCAAGTATATCTAGAGAAATCATCTACAATAACAAAAACATATCTATTATGATTAATAGATTGCACTTGAGTTGGACCAAAAAGATCCATGTGTAAAAGTTCAAGTGGTTGTTCTGTAGATATTACTTTCTTTGATTTAAAAGAAGATTTTGTTAATTTTCCTAATTTACATGCATCACAAAATATGTTAGTTTTGAATTTTATATCGGGTAACCCTTTAACTAATTTATTTTTAGCAAGTTTGTTGATGGTATTAAAATTTATGTGACAAAATCTTTTGTGCCAAAGGCAAGAATCATTCTCTTTAGCTACTAGACACAAATTTGAATCATTATTAACATTCATATTTAGGATATAAATATTTTTATCTCGATTTCCTTCGAAAATAATGTTGTGATTTTTATCAAAAATGTTACATTTATTTTCTGAAAAAGTTATATTAAAACCTTTGTCGCATAGTTGACTAATACTTAATAAATTATGTTTTAAATTTTTAACTAATAAAACATCAGTAATGAGAGGTAAATTAGATGTACCGTTGCTATTGACATTGCCTTTGCCGATGATATACCCTTTTGAGTTATCTCCAAAGGTGACTGCTCCTCCATTTGAGTATACAATGTTTGATAACATTTCTTTGTTTCCAGTCATGTGTTTTGAGCAACCGCTATCTAAAATCCATTTTCCTCTCTTTTTATGTGGTACCTGCAAAAATTATAAAAAGTTGGTACCCAATCTTTTTAGGGTCCTAAGAGTTAGATCTTAGGAAGCCAAACCCATACGGGTTCAGAATTCCCTTTATAAACATAATTCTTGTTATTATGAACAGTTTCCATAAAACTTTTGATATGTTTATTCCTTATCAATGTATTATTGGTTTTTGGAATCCATATCTTAATAGTTTTAGTATTTGAATAAACTGTTTTCCTAATATCTTTCTTAATTTTATTATTAATTTTACTTTTAGCATAATTATTTTGTTTCTTAAATCCTAGTCCAGATTTATTGTTGGAAGTTTGAGAGTTTTCTAGTATACTAGAAAGATTTTCTCTTCCTTTATTGAAATTAGAAACATTTTTAGAAATATCATCAAATTTTATTTTAAGACTAGATTTTTCTAACTCTAAATCCTTAATTTTAGATATTAAATCATTATTTTCAAAAAGTAAAAAATCATTTTTATTTTTCTGAATTTCTAGTTCCTCAGATATTGACGTAATTTGAGAAGATAAGTTAGAATTCGATTGTTGAGAGATTTCAAGTTCTTCTTCCAATATTACCTTCTCATCTTTTAACATATCTACTTCTAAAACTGTTCTATCTAACTTTCTTTGCAACTCCTTATTTTTCTTTTTAAGTTGTTTTGTTAAATTTACTAATTCAGAATTTATTTCAATTAAATCTTCAAAAGTAAAATCACTTACATCGTCTGACGAAGCCATGAAGCATACATTTGCTTGTTCATTATCACTTTCACTCTCTGATGAGGATGATGAGTCAGTGTCGTCCCAAGTGACTGAAAAAGCTTTTCGTTTGTTTTTGTCCTTCTTGAAATTGTTCTTTTTACGATCTGGAAAATCTTTCTTCATGTGTCCTTTCTTGTGACATTCATAACATTCCATTGTTGAAGATGATGGTTTGCTGCTATTAGAATTGTTGTTGGAATTATTTTTGTTTTCCTTGAATTTGTTTCTGTTGAATTTCAAAAACTTTTTGAAATTTTTAGCGATCATTGCCATATCTTCATTATCTGAGTCGGAATCATCTTTTTCTGCTTGGAATGCTACATTTTTCTTTTCTTGTGCTCTATTTCGTTTTGCCTGCAAATTTACTTCGTAGGACATTAAATTACCTATCAATTCTTCTGGTTTTAATGTTGACAAATCAGTTGCTTCTTCAATAGCTAGGACTTTTCGTTCCCATTCGTCCGTTAAAGAATTCAAGATTTTTGTAACAACATCAAAATCAGTAGACTTTTGTTCTAGAGACAATAGAGCATGATAAATATCCTGAAATCTAGAGTACATGTCATTTATAGATTCATTTGGCCTCATTTTAAAGTTTTCAAATTGATGTTTCAGCATAGAAATTTTGCTCAATTTAACTTTGTTCGTTCCTTCATGTGAAACTTTAAGAGTTCTCCAAATTTCATAGCCGGAAGTACACATACTAACTCTATTGAATTCATTTCTATCTAATGCACAAAATAAAATATTCATAGCCTTAGCATTTGATGTAGCATCTAGTTTTTGTGTGTTACTCCAAGTCGAGTATTCTCCAGTAGGAATTGTGTATTCCCTTTGTATAATATTCCAGATATCAAACCCACTTGATTGCATATAGATTCTCATTCTAGTTGACCAATAATTATAATTTATACCATTGAACAGTGGAGGTCGTGAAGTCGATTGACCTTCTGTGAAACTAGAATTAGTGTGAGTGTTAACATCGTTAATTTGTGTGGTTGCCATATTACTAAAAATAAGTAAATATCAAATAACTTTGTGATGGTTATAAGATGACCTTGCTCTGATACCAAATGAAAGTGTACGTGTAGTACTAAGGATCGTGTAATATGGATATATGATAATACAGAGTATAGAGATGATATTAATACTATAAATAGTGCGGAATATAAAAGCAGTATAGTAAAATGACACCAGGAATTTTTATACTGGTTCGAACTTCCCGTTCTACGTCCAGTCCCAGAATACCCTCTGGATTTAAACTCAACCCCTCACTTAACCCGGAGGAATAGGTATACGACACCTGAGCAGCCGAACAGGAATTTTCCGCCTCAACAGCCGAAGAGGACTTCAACTTAATACAAATAGTTTGTTGACGAATGTGTTCTGAATAACACTGATTGTCTTTTGATAGTACAACTTTCCTATAATCAAATCCTCAAGAGTATGTATGTGTGTGAAGATTTAAAAGGAAGATAATCACGTAGAATCGAAGTATATGAATAAATTCAAGGATTCTAGTGATATTGAATAAGAGTGAATGCTTTTATTTGCAGAAATGAGAAGAGATTAGATTTCAGAAATATAAACAAGAATCGGTGATTGTAGAAGTGAATTGAATATGTTTATATAGTTGTAGAAGAGTTGTAATCTTTCATGAATAGTTTTAGTCAACAGTAGTGTCCATACCTCTTGAAATAGAGGACATTACTCTTCATGAAAAGATCGCGTCTCTTCAGAAAACTAGCCGTTTTTCTCTGGTCGGTCGACCGGAAAAACTGGCCGGTCAGCTGAGTTGAAAAACGTATACAAAACAGAAAGTCACTGTGCATATGATACAGGGTCGGTCGACCGAGGATCCTGGTCGGTCGGCCGACCTGGTGTTATATGCACAGTGAACATATTTTTTGATATAAAATGTTTTGTGTGCGTGTGTGATTATTTGAGGAATGATTTTAACATTGTTCTAAGACTCAAATAAAATAAAATATCCATACTAATCTCTGAATTGTAAGATTATCTTCTTTGTAGTGCACGGTATGCACTTATTCTCTTTTTGTCGCTTTCATATAGCATTCTCGTCGTATGATCTCTGAAGCTTGTGTCATGAATCAAAACTCATGAATCAACACTATGAACCCATCATGAACCATATAGAGACTATCCATCACACACTTATAGTTTTCCTAGGATGACCATGAACCCATCAAATATCAATTTATAATTAGAATATAACATTATTCATCCAAGTGCCAAACCTATGTCTATTGGTATCCCTAATTTATCAAACCCAAAAACTTATGGCATATCGAAAATAATATACATTGGTATCCCCAATGAAGTTGTTGAAGTCATAAAATATATGCTTGTCAAGCCTTCAATTTAACAATTCAAAATAGAAAGCTTACAACAACCATGCCATTAAAATTGATATCAAACCTCTATTTGAGATTTGAAAACAAAATTCTAATTTTATAAATTATAAGGCTAAGCTGCTGAAATCATAAGGTTATCGACTTTCTTAAAACATAGGCTATCTTGCCTTTAAAATATATTTTCAGTTTGCAAATGAAAATAAAGCTTCTCGACCTACAAAACATTAGTTTTGAAATAAAAGAGTTACGGCATCAAAGCCGCATAACTTGGTCGTCGAAAATAGGGAAAACAATGTGAAGTCGGAGTTGACAAGCTACGACATCAATTACTTAAGTTGAAATTAATTTCTTATAGAATCAATACTTTAAAAAAACTATGATGCCGAAAATATGGTACTTCGGCTATTTTACCGCAAAATATAAGATGTCGGCAATGGAAACTCACGACATCAATACTTTAAATACTTCGATATTGAAATCGTGTCTTTGCAACATTAATACTTCAAAATCTTTATGTCAAAATCATGGATTCTTAAAAACTAAGGTGACAAGAGATTTCAAGTAAAACAGTAAGGGATGTCGCACTTTAGAAAAACAAAGTAGAGCTTTGAGATCAATATCAAATCTCTTCACCCATGAGATGTCGCGCTCCTCCTATGACAGATGTCGGATATCATAAGGGATGCCGCATGTCGTCGATGGCATTACTATAATAAGCATTAAAACTGTTTTCTTTCCTTTTTAAACCAATTTTTTTACCTACTCCTACCTTTTGTCAAAATATAATTGGTCACCACCTAAACTTTTTGTTTCTTTTTAAACTTTTGCTGGAAATAAACTTTACCTTCCCAAAAACATTAGCAAACTAAATTAATTAATATCCTTAATTAATATTAATTTAAATGCTTTTCTAGCATAATAAATTCATAGAAAATCAAAGCCACTTGGGAAAAATCCACAGAAATCGCCATAAATCAAAATTTATATATTCTTTCTCCTATAATAATTTTGGAACCAAATAATTATTTAATTATTTTTAGTAATTAAAACCTGAATTGTTTACTATTTCCTCCTTAGGAAATTCATATAGTATTCATATTAACTTGGAAAATTATGAAATTAAAAATCATCTCCAAAATAATGTTTTACACAACATACCAGAAAATCATATCAATTGGAGATCAAAAACTAAGGTTTTACCTTTAAAACCTATTATAATAATTCGATTGAATTTTCATAAATCATTATTCTATCCAAACAATGATCAAACATCCATATCATGGCAATACAATCAATAGAAATTCGGAAATTAATCATAACCAATTCAAGCAAAGCAATAGAGATGGTTAACTATTATTCACCTTAGATTGGATGATGAGATTGAGATTTGATGGAGTTTAACTTCTCTAAGCTTTTCCCTTTGAATCCCCTTTGATTTCCTTCTCTCCTACCCTTTGGGAATGGTCGGCCTCTTAGTGTTTACTTTTGATTGTTTGTGAATGTAAAATGAGAATGAATTAGAGAGAGAGGGCTTGTGGGATGAAATAAGGTTCTATTCCTAATTATCACCTCTCATTTATTCCTCTCTTTTATAAGTTTTAAAACAATCTTATTAATTGATTAGTTAAGGCCTGACCCAATTAATTATCAAATCTCATCCTCCTTATCCCACTACACTATTATATTTAATCTATCCAATTAAATCTCCTGAATAATGTTAAACTAAAATTAAGGGTGTTACAGGCTTCTCTCCTTAAAGAATTTCATCCTTAAAATTCAGCAAGGACCACACGATAAGCATATCAAACATGCAAACAACGGTAACATACAATGCTAGTATATCCTACCAACTAGAAAGTCTATATAACAAATATAGAACATACCATCATAACAACTAAGGGTAAGTATCCCTAATCCTGTCCTCTATTTCCTATGTACAGTCTTTCTCATTGTCACTCTATTGGACCTTCACTAATTTGACTGTTTTGTTCCTTAACCTCTTCTCATCTCTGGCCACAACATGAACTAGTTGTCTCACAAAAGTCAAAACCGGTTCCACTACTAAATCTTCCAATGCCATTCGAACAATAGTAGTCTTTGGATCATGCAAATACTTCTTAAGATGAGAAACATGAAAAACATCATGGAGTCCTGCCAAACTACTCGGTAATTCTACCCGGTACACGAGCTTTCCGATCCTCTCTATAATAAGGAACGGTCCAACATATCTAGGTTCAAGTTTCCCTGACTTTCCAAATCATACCATACCCTTCATTAGTGATACTTTTACGAAAGCACGATCTCCAATTAAGAATTCTTGATCCTTACGCCTCTTATCTACGTAATTTTCTACCGAGATTGAGATTCTCTCATTCTTGCTCGGATTAACTAAATCTTCTCCCTGGCTTCTCTCACCATACCTGGACCAAGAACCAATCTATCTCTAGTCTCTAACTAACATACTGGTGATTTGCACGGCCTCCCATACAAAGCTTTGAAAGGCGTTATTCCCATAATAGTCTGATAACTATTATTATAGAAAACCTTGACTAAGTGCAAATGGTCTTCTCATGACCCACCAAAATACAGTACGCAAGCTCTCAACAAATATTCAAGTGCCTTATTGACTGTCTTTGTCTGCCCATCCATTTGTGGATGGTAAGCAGTACTCATCTTCAGCTTGGTACCCAACACTTCCTGCAGACTCTTTCAGAATTTACTAGTAAACAAAGTATCTCTATAATTGATTATACTTCTAGGAATCTCATGCAGTCTAACAATATTATTCATAAAATACTTAGCCAATACAGGTGTCATGCTAGTCGACTTAATGGGGATGAAATGTGCACTCTTGGTTAGTCTATCCACAATAACCCAAATACGCTCATTTCCTTTACTCGACGTGGCAGCTCATCAATAAAGTCCATGGATGTAGAATCCTATTTCCAAACTATTATATCTAAAGGCTAAAGCAATCTACTTAGCTTCTGATACTTGCCTTTCACTTGTAGGCAATTCAAAATTACTTTACCCATAACCCTACATCCTTTTTCATACCTTCCCAAAAGCAACTCCTCTTCATATCCTGATACATCTTAGTACCTCTAGGATGGATAGTAAACTTCAATCGATGGCTCTAAGAACTTCCTTCCTTAAGTCACCAACTCTGGAACACACAATCGTCCCTTCTTTCTTAACCATCCATTCTGGTCAAGACTAAAATCCTTTAAATCATCAATCACAGTTCCACCTTCAAGCCTTCTAATCCTTTTAGCTAGCAATGGATCATCTCTCTGCTGAGAAGCAATCCTTTCGATCATCATTGGTCAAACTTCCAAAAATGACAACATGGCAGTTTTTCGACTAGAACTAGTCATTGATCTTAATTGCACACCCCAAGTAGTCAATGTTTCTAAATCCTTCCATTCCACTATCATAGCTAACACCATATTTTGACACTCATTATTTAGACCATCACTAGCCAATGCTGCTAATCCCAAGTATTAACCAACAGAATACACTCGTTGAGCCATTCTATGACTTTTCAAACAACCATAGGTACAGAAGCCCTTGATGCCATCAACGGTCACGAGTTTCACCATCCCTCATATGGAGATCATTACATTCACTAATCTCAATAGATACATCTATATCCTTTTCTGGATACATCTTGATTAGAATATTTAAGGAATAAGTATTTAGATATCGATTCCAAACTCTGGTTATGAATCCATTTGCAATTGCAATCGATAAAAAACTTCTCCTAGGGATTTTCTATATATATAAATCTATTACCACCAAATATCCTTTCGACCATGTCGAAACCCAATTGGATAGAAGGCAAAGAAGAGCAAGAAAGAAAAGCATCAGCAAGACCTTTTGAAGGAGTCGAAGGGATGCAACAGCCAAAGATTAGAAGTATCAATACTTTTCAAAGGGGTCAAAAGGGTCGAAAGCACGCTTCTGCTTCAATAAACACCTTTCGAAGCAGGTGCTTCCACAGGCATGAACAACTTTCTAAGAAGCTGAAGAAGCAGCTTTCGAAGACAATGCATAACAACCTTTCATATGCACGCCCAACCTTTCTAAACCAAAGTTTTTGCCTTCATTCAAATCACCCAAAAGCACACCATGATCGGAACAACCCTTTCAAAAGCAAAACCAAGCCTTTCAAACCGGACGAAGCCATTGATATCCAGGGAAGGTTCCACGTCATGTTGCAAGCATATGTTTGGAAGCTACAAACAACATCGAAACCATCACCAGTTCAACATCTTCGAAGCCCCTGGAAACAACCCATCGAAAGAGTATAAAGCTCATACAAAGCAACATAAAGAAGAGAAGGCACAATCACCCCTTTCGATGAAGATGGAGGCATTCGAGCCTATTCGAAAGCATTGAAGAGGGAAGCACAAGTGCCGAAGGAGTCGGAAGATATCTGAATCCACCTTTCGACTAGGTCGAAAGTAGTGGGTCGAAAGGTGCCGATATGCATCTATAAATAAGACCAAAGGGGTCTGGTTTGAGGAATCTCGAACTTAGTCAATCTATTCTTGTATTTTCTTAATTCAATAGAGTTGTAAACCCTAATTTGTAAATTGATTTCGCGAAGTTGATCAATAAAGGTTTTGTTGAGTTACGAAAGGAAAGTCTTCAATATTCTTGATTACTTTGTTGTTTTGAAACCTTTCTATCAGATCTAATTGCATTTTACAGGTGTCAACCACATCAAAAGACCTCTTCCGACTTGGTCGAAACCTCTGCCTTTTCAAGCAAACTTCAATTATTGAATCCAGGCCATCTTTTGTTGGACTTCTACTTTTGAATGGATCGAAACATTAGTTCAAGTCAGATTTACCTTTAATTCCCAGTTTAAACCTAAAACACTTAGGACCCCAGCTTCCGAGAAAGTCGAAAGCATCCGAAGCTGATCGTAACCTTAAATCTTAGAGCTGTTTATTAAGCTTTTGCAACTGCTTCAAAATGACTATTTCGAAGGGAAAGTCAAGCTATTTTATTCAGATCTAAAGTCCAAAAACAAGAAAACTTAAGCCTTTCGACTGAGATGAAAGGTCAATAAGAAGGGAATTTCAAAATAAAATCTGATTCGAAAGGTGATTTAAAGGAAGGCATTCACATTCTAGATCTCTCCAATAAACCAAAAGAGACAAAAAGGATTAACCTTCCCTATTACATCAATTTTGGGGTGTTGATAAGTTTTCTTATTAACATTTTGGTGCTAGAAGGAGGGCTTGAACCTCCGACTCTATTGAACATCCAACACCACTTATCTCTAACCAAATCCTATTTCAAGCTTATTTACTTTTGATCTAACTTCATCATGGCTGGTAAAATTAATAGTTCTGAGCAGGGATCTTCTTAACCATACTTAATTGGATTATCCCTAGAGACAGCTAATAATAAGAATCTCCAATAAGAACAATTGTTAAGGATGAAGGCTTTAAGAATCATAAGGAAAAAGAAAGTTGAATCCTACGATCCACTTAAATGGAGTTTAAACCCTTTTCATGTTGGTCCCACCCCAATTTTAGCTTTCGGGAAAAAAAGGAAAGTGATAATTTATTTGACCAAATGAGAAAAACAATTCAACATTATACCAAAGGCACAATATTTGAAGGAATAATGGCAGATTACAATGCCTTTCCACACAAATGGGGTCAAGTCACAAGCGGGACAATACCCACACTGGAACCCCAAATAATTTTAAAGAGAAAACCAGTTATCAAAGGGGAAACTCCAGAGCCAAGTAATAAAATATTTCGAAGCCATCCTCAAGAAACAATTTTCAAGTCAAGACTTCCTAAAGTGTGCAATCTAACAACATCCATAGAGAATATCTACTTGCTAACAAAGGATGAGCTCAACTATTGGCCATCACAAAGGATGAAACCAAAATATGAAAGGAATCCGAGAGATCCTATTGCCATTACCACAAGATGAATGGCCATAAAACTAATCACTTTAGAGCCTTGGAAGGGATGATAATCAACTTTTACCGTCATGGAAAAATCAATGAATTTGTAAAGAAGTACTGAATGAGATCAATAAAGAGCTACTTTTCTTTAAAGAGAATATGGATACGTGTTTTAATTAATTTATGGAATGAATTATTTATTTTCAAGTTGAGAATTTTATAAGATAAAGATATTATCATTTTGGAATTTATGTGAATTTCTGAGATTTTTCTCAAGAGATTTGAGTAAGTTTTGGATTTAATTAGAAAGATTAGTATTTAATGATTAATTAAATACAAGGGGTTAGTTAATAATTTTTAATTAAATATTGGAGCATTGGGAATTACATGTGGCAGCAAATTCTAAAAAGAATTTTATAAAGGCTTTGTTATCTAATAAAAAATTGCAACATAAGGGGTTAGCCAAAAAGAAATTGCTTTACTTAGTTAAAAATCAGTTTTTATGATAATTTCTGCAACACTAACTGCCTTCAAAAGCATTGATACCCTCAAAAGCATTGATACCCTCGAAAGCATACAATTCTGCTTCCCTTTGAACACTTAGGGGATAACGGTGTCCCTTAGTTAACATACAATAGAATGAAGGCGGAAGGGTCCTTCCGCACCAATCAATAGTGTCGAAGGGGTCCCTCTGCATACATACACTTTAATAAGTGTGCACTACCGCATTGATTGATCCAACTATCATGGAAAGGGCCTTTCGCTCTAGTAGATAGTATCAAAGTGTTCCTTCTGCTTTTATATGCTCCTCAAGTATGTTAAACAATGAAAATGGAAGGGGTGTGCCGCACCAATCAATGTTGTCAATAACATACCTTCCGCACCATTTTACTTGAGTAAGTCCAACCATTACAGAAGGCACCTTCCACACTAGTTGATAGTGTTGAAAGGGTCCTTCTGTATGCATGTTTAATTACAAAGGTGGAAGGGTTGTGTTGCACCCAATCAATGGTGTCGACAGGGTCCTTTCACATGGTTTTAAAGAAGTAGGGGAAGGGACCTTCCGCATTGCTTTTGCAATGATTTAGAAAGGTCCTGCTGCTAGAGTAGAGTGGCGAAAGGGGCATAGCTCCTTTTTTTAACCCATTAGTTAAATGGAAGGGGCCGGAGGGCTTGATTGCTCCATGCTGTCGGAAGGGAGAGTGACGAAGGGTAACTCATGATGTCACAATGATCCAAAGGGTATAGTCGAAAGCCTTAGTTTTCAAATTGAGAACCCAATCTCATTTTTAAAGTAAACAAATGGCAATGTAAAAGAGTTTTGAAATGGCATTCAATTTTGAAATATTAAAGGGAGATTTCCTTAGTAAATTGGTAGGTTAAGAGTATTGACCACCTTTCATTAGAAAAATGGATATATGGAAATAAACTATGGATGTTTATATGGTGTGTATCATCTTATCCGTTATCATGAATGTTTGTGTTATCATAATCAATTTATAACCTATATGGGCATGATGGGGTGTTAAAGAGTAGGACGACTAGCTAGGTCGACCCAATAGTTAATGTAAATTGAATCAAAAGATCATGGAGTTAAAAGGTTATTAGTTAGCCCATAAAAACTATAATTTGAGGATGTTATTGGCAGGAGCCAATTGGTTCTTAGTGATCCCATGAAAATTATGTCCGGAATAAGTTATTGAAAGCGATCAATAAGTTCATAGACAGCCCTTGAAAACTATGATATGAGAAATGTTATTGGTAGAAATCAATAGGTTCATAGTAATCCCATGAAAACTATGATTGAATAATAGTATTGGTAGAAACCAATAGGTTCATAGTGATCCCATAAAAACTATGAAAGTGGATATAAAATCCATAAAGAATTGAACAGGTTATTAGTTAGCCCATGAAAACTAATAGGTTAATAGTGATCCTAGAAACTATAACTTGAAGCAGATAGTCAGGTGAATGGGGATGGAAAATCCAGAGCATATTGCATGTTTGCATATCATTATGATACATTTTATCATGTTATGTCTTCACCATTGTAGATGCAGGAGCACAATATATGGTTATTATAAATTGGATTAAGATACTAGTGAGGGGAAAACCCGTTTCACTAAGCGGGGTGGTCTCACTATGTATTTATATGGTTTGAGATGGTAGGTTATTATTCACACCATACTTTTTTCTGACTCAAAGTTTATGTTTTCCCCTTAAACTCTCAGGTGCTCAATTAATTTTGAGTAGTTTGAGAGTTATGGTTTTCAGGTCCTCCTTTAGACGATTAAGCTTCTGGAGGCATGCAGGAGGCAAGCTAGCTATTAGGAGTTTTTTCTGTTTGATTCCACAATGTAATTGGATGTAATGGAAAAGTTGGTTAGTGCCTATATTTGGACTTTGATCAATCAAGGGGCCATCTTTATATGTAGCTCTTAGCGTAATTTGTAATAATTATATTTCTCTTAACATGGTTTACGAATTGGGATTATGTAATGAATCTGAAATGTGATTTGGAATGGAATGAGAAATTTGTTTTAAAATTGAGTTTAATTTTTTTTCTTATCCAAGTGTTTTTGGTATATTAATGTATCTAACAATATCGCATTTGATCAACGAAAAATAATCACTATAGACGACTGTAGCATTTGTGGCGGTTAGATTTTGGCCTCCAAATGGGGGATGTTGCAAGTTGGTATCAGAGCATAGGTTTATGCAGATTTTTTAAAAAAATTGAACCTAAAAGATTTTCAAAACATAACCTAATGTATCAGGAGACTGGGGTTTGGGCTAACGCTATAGTAACGTACTTGCATTTGTTATATATATCTATAAGTACATATTCCCCTCTCTCTTAGACCGTTATTCTGTATATTACTAAGTCTCGTATGTAGATATACGAGAAAGGAAGATATGGAGGCATGAAATGGAAGAGGAAATCTAGGTGGAGGAAGCACCATAACTAATGGAAATGCTCAGCCCAATACAAGGAGGAATCCGGGTCAACATGCAAATGTTAGTCCAAACTCAAATGCCAATGTAGGCGCTAGAACCCCGCCAGTAGATATAGGGATGATTTATCAGTTCTTCGTCAATCTGATGTAAGCTGGAGCAGTTGCAGGAGTAGCTGGGAGAAATGTTGTGAATGTTGGGGGAGCAAATTCTACGACCCCAGTTGGCAATAACTGTGCCAAGCTGAGCAGGGATTACACCAGTCTTGGTAGGAAGCCGTTTTTGGGAATGGAGGATGTTGTTGAAGTAGAAAACTGGTTATTGCATTATGAAAGAATTTTCACTAACTTGGGCAGAGTTTTGAAGGAGATTCGAAGGGAGGTTCTTGTCTGAAGTTGCCAAGTCTATATTGCTGAAAAAGATCATAGACTTAGTGCAATATGAGATGTCAGTGATTGAGTATGCTACGAAGTTTGATGAGTTGTACATATATGGATATGCTATCATTGACACCACCGTTAAAAGGAATTTGAAGTTTATTCGAGGGTAAAGACCCGAGATTGCTAGGGTGACTATGCCCCATCTCCGTGATCCAAGTACAGTTGTAGTGGAAATGGTAATTAGGAATGAAGAGATGCTTTCTACTTTTGGTAAAGAGAAGCAGGTTGAAACCCAAGATTCTAAGGGAAAGAAGAGGAAATTCTTTAAGAAGAAAGGAGCTCAGAAGGGAGGAGCTGCTAAGAAGGAAAAAGCTGATTTGATTTGCTTTAAATGTGATAAGAAGGAGGTTTTTCTCAAGAGTGTCGGACAGCCAAGGAAAAGAAGGCTGTTGAAAAGAAAGGAGTGAATTGCTTCAACTATGACCAGATGAGGCACTACAAGAATCAGCATCCAGAACCAGTCAGCGTGGACAAGGGAAAGGTTTTTGCCTTGGAACCATCATCTTCTAGACTAACTGCTGTTGAGAAGGGAAAGACTGTTATGAAAGGCAGGCTTTTGATTCATAGTATACCAGTTAGGGTACTATTTGATACCAATGCATCGCATTCATTTATATCTCAGTGTTTGGTAGATAAGTTATGTTTAGAACCCTCATACCTTTGTTTCTTCCTTAAGAGTTGGGAATCCGATAGGAGGGTATACAACTCTGGGGATGAGATGTGCCAGTTAGAACATGATCTGTTAGGTCACAAGTTTGCATGTGGTTTGTATGTTTTTGATTTCGTAGGCTTCGAGATCATTTTGGGTATGGATTGGCTAGATAAGTATGATGCTAGGATATTTTTCCAAGATAGAGAAATTAGCTAAGACACCCTAATAGTCATAACCAAATTATATACTCGGTGGAGAAGTCGGACTCAAGTACTTGTGCTTTGCTAAATGCAATGGAAGAGGAAGAAGAATTAGATCGGGTGTTGGTAGCAAAAGAGTTTGTAGATGTTTTTGAGCAAGTCACAGGACTACCACTGAAGTGAGCCATTGAGTTTCGGATAGATCTTGTGCCAGAGAAGGACCTGTAAGTAGACCACCTAGCAGGATGACACCTACCGAGATGAAGGAGTTAAAGGTGCAGCCATTGGACTTAAAGGGAAAGAATTTTATTAGACCGAGATGAAGGAGTTAAAGTTGAACGAGAAGATGATCAAGAATAGGTATTCTTTGCCGAAAATCGATGATTTATTTGATAAGTTGAATGGAGCCAAAGTATTTTCCCAATTGGATTTGGCGAAAGGTTTCCATCCACTAAGAGTGGTAGAAGACAATATCCCGTTGATGGCATTTCGGACTAGGTATGGTTCGTGCAATTGGTTAGTGATGCCATTCGAGTTAACGAATGTGCCAGCTCTCTTCGTGGATTTGATGAACCAAGTTTTCCGAGAGCACTTGGATAGGTTCGTATTGGTATTTATAGATGATATAATATACTCTAAGGATGAAAGAGAGCATGAAGTTCATCTTAAAGTGGTGCTTGAGATGCTGAGACAGCATCAGCTAAAAGTGAAGTTTTCAAAGTGTCATTTCTAGAAGAAATAAGTTAAGTTTCTTGGTCACGTAGTTTCAAAGAAGGGTTTGTCAGTTGATCCAGATAAGATCGAAGCTGTTAACAACTGAAAGAGACCAAAGACAACGACTGAGATCAGAAGTTTTCTTGGGCTTGCTGGTTACTACTGGAGGTTTATTTAGGATTTCTCGCAGATAGCAATGCCTTTGACTAAGCTAACCAGGAAGGACGTGAAGTTTATTTGGTCTAAAAAATGTGAGGAAACATACCTTAAGTTAAAGCATTTATTAACCAATGCACATGTGTTATTAGGTACAGACGGGAATCAAGGATTAGTTATGTATACCGATGCATGTAGAACCAGATTAGGAGCTGTGTTGATGCAAAAGGGTAAGGTCATCGCCTACGCTTCTCGACAGCTTAGACCCCATGAACTGAGATATCCTACTCATGATCTAGGTTGGCAACACTGATCTTCGCATTGAAAGTATGTAGATATTATCTCTTAGGGTAGAGATTTGAGTTATACATAGATCATAAGTCCTTAAGATACTTATTCTCTTAGAAGGAGTTGAATATGATACAGCAAAGGTGGCTAGAGTTTTTAGCAGCTTATGATTTTGGTATAGAGTATACACTTGGAAAAGGAAATAAAGTAGCTGATGCTCTTAGCAGAAAATATCAGAATGTGGTGTTAGCTATGTTAGCAGAGTGGAAGGACCTAGAGGCTTTGACAAACTGTAGTGTGCAGTTAAGATCGACTACTAGTCCTAGTAAGAGCATTGCCATGTTATCCTGCTTGAAAGTCTAACCAGTTCTAATCGAAAGGATTGCTTCTAAGCAGAAAGAGGATCCATTATTGGTCAAGAATATTAGAAGGCTTGAGGTTGGATCGGAGATTGATGATCTAAAAGATTTTAGTCCTGACCAGAAGGGATGGTTGAGAAAGAAGGGACGGTTGTGTGTTCCAAATGTTGGGGACTTAAGGAGAGAAGTCCTTAGGAATGTCATCGATCGAAGTTTACGATTCATCCTGGGGGAACCAAGATGTATCAAGATATGAAGAGGAGTTTCTACTTGGAAGTTATGAAGAGGGATGTTGGCTTGTGGGTAAAGCAGTGTGTGAACTATCAACAAGTGAAGGCCGAACATCAGAAGCCGAATGGGTTGCTTCAACCTTTGGAGATACTAGTTTGGAAATATAATTCTATATCCATGGATTTTATGGATGGGTTGCCAAGGTTGAATTGAGGAAATGAAAGTATATGGGTCATAGTCGACAGGTTGAACAAGAGTGCCCATTTCATTCAAGTTTAGTCAACCAGGACGGCGCCTGTTTTAGCTAAGTTGTTTATGAAGAACATAGTTAGACTACATGGAATTTCTAGTAGTATAGTCAGTGACAGAGGTACTTTATTTACTAGCGAGTTCTATAAGAGTCTATAGGATGTGTTAGGTACCAAGCTCAAGATGAGCACTGCTTATCACACTCGGACATATGGGCAGACATAGAGAGTCAACAATACTCGAGGATTTGCTGAGAGCTTATGTGCTATATTTTGGTGGATCATGGGAAGATCACCTACACTTAGTTGAGTTTTTCTATAATAACAATGATCAAACTAGTATAGGAATAGCACCTTTCGAAGCTTTGTATGGAAGGCCATGCATGTCACCAGCATCTTGGTTGGAAACCGGAGACAAATTTGTCTTAGGTCCAGATCTGGTAAGAGAGGCAACGGAGAAGATTGAGTTTATCCGAGTTAGGATGAAGGAAGCTCAGTCTAGACAAAAGAGTTACCCAAATAAGAGGCATAAGGAACTAGAGTTCTCAGTTCGAGATAGGGTTTTCGTTAAAGTATCACCGATGAAGGGTGTGGTACGATTCGGAAAGTCAAGGAAACTAGCACCAAAATATGTTGGACCGATTCCAGTTATAGTGAGGATCGGAATGCTCGCATATAGAGTAGAGTTGCCGAGCATTTTGGAAGGTGTCCATGATGTGTTTCACGTGTCTCATCTTCATAGGATGTGCATGATCCAAAGACTACTGTCCCCCCGTTGCATTAGAAGACTTAATAGTAGAACTGGATTTGACTTTTGTTAGGCAACTAGTTCGGGTTGTAACGAGAGATGAGAAGAGGTTAAGCAACAAGACAGTCAAGTTGGTGAAAGTTCAATGGAGTGACAACGAGAAGGACTGTACTTGGGAGACAGAAGGCAGGATTAGAGATACTAATCATGATCAATTATAGGGGTATGTTCTATATCTGTTATATATATGGATTGTTTGCTAGTTAGGTAGGCTAATATGGTAGTTAGGAGATGTTACAAATGATTGTTATGCTTAGTGTACAGTCCTTGCTGAATTTCAAGGACGAAATTAAAGGGGGAGCCTGTACCCCCCTAATTTTAAATAGCATTATTCAGGATATTTAATTAGTTAAATTAAATAGAATAATGTAGAGACTAGAGTAATAAGGAAATTGAGATTTGAAAACTAATTAAGGTCATGCCTTAACTAAATTAATTAATGAGAAAGAGTTATGACTTAGAAACCTAAGAGAATAAGGAAAGGGCAATATGGGAATAGTCGAACTCCATAGCCTCTAAAATCCCTTACCACATTCTCATTCTCATTTACATCCTTACAAAACAAAATCATAAACAAAAGAAAAAAAAGGCCGGCCATAACCCTAGGAGAAGAGGAGCTCAAAAATCAACTAGAGGCTAAGATTCAAGCTTGGAAGATTAAATTATAGAACAACTCTCAAGTTCCTTATCCAAACAAGGTGAATAATGATTTAAACCATCTCATATAAGTCACCTTGAATGTTTTAATTCGGGTTTGAGGTTCAAAACTGTATGATTGGATGGATGATGATATGTTTTTATTTAAATGCCATGTTATAATTTAAACAAGGATTGTGTGGAATAATATAATTCGGTTTTAAGGCTAAAATCATGAAAATGATTTCCAAATGCTATGATTTTTGAATATGTTATATAAAACATTATTTTTAAGATGGGTTTAAATTTTCATAATATTCCAAGCTATGGATAATTTATAATGAATTTTCGAGTGAAAGAAATGGATATTTCATGTTTTAATTAATTTAAGGAATTAATTGATTATTTTCGGGATAAGAATTTTATATGAGAAAGATATTATCATTTTGGGAATTTCTGAGATTTTTCTCAAGAGATTGGGTGAGTTTTAGATTTAATTAGAAAGATTAGTATTTAATGGTTAATTAAATATATAGGGTTAGTTAATAATTTTTAATTAATTATTGGAGCATTGGGAATTACATGCAGCAGCAAATTCTGAAAAGAATTTTATAAAGGCTTTGTTATCCAATAAAAAAATTACAACATAAGGAGTTAGGTAAAAAGATATTGCTTTACTTAGTTAAAAATCAGCTTTTATGAAAATTACAGCAACGCCACCTACCTTCGAAAGCAATGATGCCTTCGCAAGCATTGATATCTTCAAAGTCATACAATTCCACTTCCCTTCGAACACTAAGGGGACAGGCATGTCGCTGTAGTTAACATACTCTAGAATGAAGGTTGAAGGGTCCTACCGCACCGATCAATAGTGTCGAAGGGGTCCATCTGCATACATACACTTTAATAAGTGTGCACTGCCGCATTGATTGATCCAACTTTCATGGAAAGGGTCTTTCATGCTAGTAGATAGTGTCGAAGGGGTTCCTTCCGCTCTTATATGCTCCACAAGTATGATAATCAATGGGGATGGAAGGGGTGTGCCGCACCAATCAATGGTGTCGATAGCATACCTGCCGCACCTTTTTACTTAAGTAAGTCCAACCATTACGAGAGGTACCTTCCGCACTAGTTGATAGTGTGGTAAGGGTCCTTCTGTATCCATGTTTAGTTATAGAGGTGAAGGGTTGTGCGACACCAATCAATGGTTTCGACAAGGTCCTTCCACATGGTTTCAAAGAAGTAGTGGAAGGTGCCTTCCGCATTGCTTTAGCAATGATTTCAAAAGGTCATGTCGCTAGAGTAGAGTGGCGAAAGGGGCATAGCCGCTTGTTTCTAACCCATTAGTTAAATGGAAGGGGAGGGATGGCTTGGTTGCTCCATGATGTCGAAAGGGAGAATGCCGGAGAGGTAACTCATGATGTCACAATGATCCAAAGGATATAGTTGAAAGCCTTAGTTTTCAAATTAGAGAACCCAATCTCATTTTAAAGTAAACATATGGCAATGTAAAAGAGTTTTGAAATGGCATTAAACTTTGAAATATCAAAAGAAGCTTTCCTTAAATTGGTAGGTTAAGAGTATTGACCACCTTTCATTAGAAAAATGGATATATGGAAATAAACTATGGATGTTTATATGGTGTGTATCATCTTATCCGTTATCATGAATGTTTGTGTCATCATATTCATTTTATAACCCATATGGGCTTGATGGGGTGTTAAAGGGTAGGACGACCAACTAGGTCGACCCAATAGTGAATGTAAATTGAATTAAAAGACCATGGAGTTAAAAGGTTATTAGTTAGCCCATAAAAACTATAATTTGAGGAATGGTACTGGCAGGAGCCAATTGGTTCTTAGTGATCCCATGAAAACTATATTCGGAATAAGTTGTTGAAAGAGATCAATAGGTTCATAGACAGCCCTTGAAAACTATGATGTGAGAGATGTTATTGGTAGAAATCAATAGGTTCATAGTGATATCATGAAAACTATGATTGGATAATAATATTGGTAGAAACCCGTAGGTTCATAGTGATCCCATGAAAACTATGATTGGATAATAGTATTGTTAGAAACCAATAGGTTAATAGTGATCCCATGAAAATTATGAAAGTAGATATGTAATCCATAAAGAATTGAACATGTTATTAGTTAGCCCATGAAAACTAATAGGTTAATAGTGACCCTAGAAACTATAACTTGAGACAGATGGTCAGGTGAATGTGGATCGGAAATCCAGAGCATATTGCATGTTTTATATCATTATGATACATTTTATCATGTTATGTCTTAATCATTGTGGATGTAGGTGCACAGTATATGGTTATTATAAATTGGATTAAGATATTAGTGAGGGGAAAAACAGTTCGCTAAGCGGGATGGTCTCACTAGATATCTATATGGTTCGATATGGTAGGGTATTATCCACACCAGACTTTTTCTCTGACTGGAAGTTTATGTTTTCCACTTAAACTCTCGGGTGCTCAATTGATTTTGAGTCGTTTGAGAGTTAAGGTTTTAAGGTTCTCGTTTAGACGAATAAGCTTCCAGTGATGTGTAGGAGGATAGCTAGCTATTAGAAGTTCTTTATGTTTGATTGCACAATATAATTAGATGTAATGGCAAAGTTTTTTAGTGCCTATATTTAGACTCTGATCAATCAAGGGAGCATCTTCATATGTCGCTTTTGGCGTAATTTGTAACAATTATATTTCTCTGAACGTGATTTACGATTTGGGATTATGTAATGAATCTGAAATGTGATTTGAAATGGAATGAGAAATTTATTTAAAAATTGGTTTTAAATTTTTTTTCATATCCATGTGTTTATGGTATATCAATGTATCTAACATTACCATATTTGGTCACCAAAAAATAATCACCATAGATGAATGCAACATCTGTAGCGGTTAGTTTGGACCTCCAAATAGGGGATGTTGCACCTATTTAGGGTAGTAGCTAGGGTTTTCCAATGTTTAAACGCTCCAAATGGGGGATGTCTATTTAGGGTAGTAGCTAGGGTTTTCCAATGTTTAAACGCTCCAAATGGGGGATGTTACACCTATTTAGGGTAGTAGCTAGGGTTTTCCAAAGTTTAAACGCTCCAGATTTATCCGTTTTTCATCTAACTTAATCCTACGGTTCTAGTACGTTTCAACTTCTATAAATTAGACCCTAAGCTCTCCACATTTTATTCATAAATATTTGGAAAATTTCTCGAACCTTTGCATTTTCTCTCTTCAGTTAGATTTAGAAATTCAATTAGGAATTCGGGTAAGGATTCTAATCATTTCCTAATTATTCTTTTAATCTATTCACTTCTCCTCCAACCTCTTTGAATCCAAAAAGATTATATATATATACCTATCCTTCATTGTGTGTGTGTATATATATATATATATATATATATATATATATTAAAAGAAGTAGATCTGGAAAAGAGTTCCTTTGGTGTTGCAAATCCATACAAAAAAAGATAAGGATAATATGTGAGTGGAAACCATAGTATTTTTATTTCAATAATTGATTAGTATATATCTATATATTTGAATATGCCATAGGGATTTGGGATTTGCGAAAAAAAATAAAAAAATCCGCCAAAATTCTTTTTTATTTCGGAATGTCAATTCTAAATGGAGATTCTCAATTATTTATGTTAATTTGATGGAATTTATATTGTTTCTGCAATTTTTGGTAATTTCATAATCTATTCCACTTCACCTCCTTTGGTTCAAATTATAAGTTTTCAATAATGAAATATGGGTATAGTGCACGAATCCTATTTGTAGTTTACACCACTTATTCCACACAAAAGTCGTTCGTTTACTTCTTTGTAAAAGCGGAGTAAGTAAGAATTGTAATTCCTATTTTTTAGGACATTCTATTAATTTGATGTAATAAATTGAGCTTCTATTTCTATTTATAAGTCTATTTATTGTAGTTTTGGATATGAATAATTAATCCTTGTTATTGTTAGCACCAGAATTGGTCACTAACACCCTTGAGAAAGATTGTGTAGAGAGATTAATGAAGAAAGTAAATTAAAATAGAGAATTGTATGCTAAGTTAAATGCAAAGACAAGAACACCAGATTTATAGTGGTTCGGCGTAACTGCCTACGTCCACTTTGAAGTTAATCTTTATTGCTTTACTCAACGATTGATTACAGATATAATCCATACACCAACTACTTGAATACAATTGCTAAGTAAAAAGAATGAGTCTTGAATGCGGCAGAGTCTCCCCAATGTTCCCTCCAAAAGTCCCTTTCACTGTGCCCCTGCCCTTCTATTTATAGACGAGGATGGGTTGGACTTCCCTAATGGGCCTAGTAGCAAGATACCTCTGCCCATGGTGAGTGACTTCTGTGTGCCGGGCCACAAATGCCGAACGGCAAATGCCGAGCCACATCTCTAAGCCAAACGAGGCAGTGTGTTGAGTGAAGTGTGTAGGCCGAACGAGATCCGATGTCGATCGAGGGGAGATGTCGAACGACATACTTATGCTGAGTGAGGCCATGTGCCGAGCGACCTTGCTATGCCGAGCGAGGTCCACGTCGAACGGCCCTGCTATGCCGAGCGAACGACCATGCTATGCTGAACGTCCTTGCTATGTCGAACGAGGCCTGAATGCCGAACGGTGCTGGATGCCGAATGAGGCCTGGATGCCAAACGATGCTGGATGTCGGTCGAGGCTTCTCTGCGAACGAGACTCCTGCCGAACAATATGGAATGCCGAATGCCCTCAATGCCGAACGAGCCTTCTACACTAAGCCTCCTGTTACTCGGTCAAACCACTGGTTAACACTTGCCCCCCAAAGAGTGTCATGTGGATGAACATGATACGCTTTGAACCATTAACACTCCGTGCTTCTCTTTAGAGTCATCATTCTGTCTTTAGACAATGTTTTCCTTCGACCTCTCGAATGCCGAACGAGGCATTAAATGCCAAACGGCATACTAATGCCGAACGATACACTAACGCCGAGCAACATACAAATGCCGAACGACATAATGCAGAACGAGGGTGGTGCATTGACCGGTTCTACCGGTCAATGTCCATTCGACTTCCCTTCTCTCTAGTTAAGCCGAGACTTCTTCTTCCTCTCCCTTTTACATTTACCTCCACTCTTCAGAACCTATGAATTCGTCTCAAACTCCTGCAAACTATTTACCTTTCCTTTCCTTTCTCAAAATCAATAAGTTACCTCTCCTCCTTTCCCAAATCAAAGAACCCGACCAAAATCGCGCTTCCTACTCCAGAATATCCCCAAGCTTTGAGTGATTTCTTAGGTAATGGCCTTAACTTTAAACATTTCATCTCGAAGAGAAAACATCACATGAGATTCAGACTCGTGAATCTTTTTAAGACTTAGGACGATTGGAACCGCATGGATAAGGACATTGAATTCAGGGTCAAATCACGCTTTAGGGCTAGGCGGAGTGATGGAAGGAAGGAGGTGTCAGAGGTGTTTAGGATATGAGGGAGTAAGGAGTAGTAAAGTTTGGTGGTGTGAATTTAGCATGGCGTGAGATTCAGAAAAGAGATGACCATGGCTCGACATTACTCTCGCACGCCGAGCGGCAAAGAGAAGTTGAAGGAGAGTAGTGAGTTATGCTGAGCAAGGAAAGAGGGAGAATCGGAGAAGAAACGAGGGTTGAGCCTAGATGTCGAGCGATGCGGCTCGGTATGCTCTTGGATCGGCACGATTCTTTTATGCCGAACGAGGTAGGAAGGAGTGTTGGAGAAAAGTAAGTGCTGGGAAAAATGTCGAGCGAAGGGGCTCGGTGTGATTGCAGTTCGGCATGACTAGACGAATGCCGAACAATGAAGTGGATAGGTAGAAGAGTGTTGATGTTGAGGGTGAAGCGCCGAGCGAGGCAGCTCGGCATGAGTGTGGTTCGGCATGACTCCCTTATGCCGAACGGTGGAGAGAGCAGATGGGAGAGTGGAGTGCCGAACGACACAGCTTGGCATGATTGCAGTTTGGCATGTCTTGCCGCATGCCAAACGGTAATGATGGATGGTAGGAGAGTTGTGCACAACAGCAACACTAGTCGAACCAAATGTATAGTTGACTTAACACATTGCCTGAACATACAATAGCGAACAAGGACAGACTTAAACAACAAAGCATATCGGACAATCCAGACTGATAACTTCCATGTTTAGACAACGGAAAACTTGAACTTAACTCGCTTAACAGTTAATAACCTTTCATATGCAGTGTCAACGCCGAGTTTAAAACATAAACCATCTTATGACAAGCTCTCATAGACGGTCAGCGATGACGGTCTTTGAAGATGATAATTCAAAGCTTAAACTTATTTCATCAACCCAGTGACTTTTCACTTCTTGGCACTTATATTTGAACGATCGCACTAGTTCACACACCACACGGGGGGGATATTTATGTTGTTAAGTCTAATGTTAAATATTTTTCAAGTATAGTTCAAGCAGGTGCTTTGTCAGATTCAATCTTTATCAGAGATGTCTAGGAAATCTAGCTCTGCTACGATCTCGGAAAGATCCGGGCCGTCCTCTCGACAACAAATTATAGGAACCTCAAACCCGTCAACTACCCCAGCTCAAGACTTACCGAGTCCTACGACGGCGTCTGTCGACTTGGCTCCCGACGCTCTAGAGGCAGAAATTTTCTTAGACGACCCAATCGATTCCCAGGCCTCAAAGATTAATGAAAGTACACTCCGTCGGATATGCTCTATCCATGGAATCCCCTTCGATGACATGTTAGTTCCATCGGGGCATGATCGTCCGCACTTGCCCCCAGTCGGATATATAGCCTGCAACAGGTTTATGTGCTGGGTTGGTAGTGTACCACCATTCAATTCCTTTCTTTGCGACGTGCTACAATATATCGAGATTTCCCCCTCTCAATTACATCCAAATAGCTATGCATTCATATACGGGACTTGCATCCTCTTCATGAGTGTCCTTTTCCGGCTTCCTACTTCCGGCGATAATCGTTATATCTATCGCTCCAAGTGACAGTCGGACAGCCCATCTTTCATATTTCTAGAGCCACATAGTAAATGCCAAATCCTGACTGGGGCATGGAGCAAATTTGCCCAGTACAAGCAAGAGTGGTTCTACGTGCGTTGTCCTCCCGGTTTCCCCCGGAGATGGGTAGAAGGAAGTAAGTTCATTTTCTATATCAACACTTGAATTTGGTGAAATCTGCATTTTTCTGACTCTTTATCCACTTTTTCAGGTATCAATCCACGTCCCGAAGGCTCAGGTACTCTGAAGCTGTTGCAACTATCCGGGCCCTCCCCGCAGAAGATTGGGACATCAGATCTCTCATTTCAAATGAGTCACTTAGGAGATTCGGGCTGCTGGCGGAAGGTCGCCGAATAAGCCTTCCCCAAGGTGTCACTCTATCCAGACCTGCTTCGGGCAAAGGAAAAAAGCAGGCTGGGCCTTCAGCACGTAACGCCCCTGACACACCAGAAGAGGGAGAAATTAGAGAAGGCAAGACGCCCGATGTACCGGGTGAAAATGTTAGTCCCAATCAGGACTCGATAGTCGAAGTCCACGATATTGAGATGTCATCTTCCCCTTCTAAGGGAAAGAAGAAATTGACCTACGAGTCGAGGAGGAAGAAAGTGGATGGAACTTCTAAAGTTACTCCTATTCCAGAGGAGAGAGAACCTTCCCCCCAACCCTTAGAAAGTTCACTGAAAGGTCTATCGAACCTCACCATCCCTGATGATCTGCTCAATTATGGTTTCGACAACTCAGAGGCGCTTAAGCTTCATTCGCCCGCCAGAGGCAATGCAGGTGCTCAAGCCCATGTCCAAGGAGAAAAAACTCCTATTAGTAAAGATAAAGAAACTGGTCCGTCGGGGGGAACACTAGGACACACACGGACACGTGCACTTCACCCTACACTTTAATTTTAGCCATCACCCTGATCATTTCCAACTTGTCGTTATTCTCATTCTATGCAGGTGACATGGGACGCACCTACGGATTCGATCGTCTTCACGGCTCATCCGTTTTTCATTATTATGGCCGGGATTCGGGCACCGGCAAGCGCCGGGACAGAGACGACTCTAGAGACCGAGACAATCATCCCCGAGAATCAACTTATCGAAGGAAAGCACACAGCCAGTCTTCATATTCCCGCGATCTTCCTTCTCAACCAGAGCAAGGCAGAGAGAAGTCTTCGTAGAAGGGGTCTCAATCTGATGTTTCCCGTGATCAACACTCTGGTTCATCTAGCACACACTAGTCTCGGGAACATCGTAAGAAAACGGAACTTTCAAAGCCACCTCCCCCTGTTCCTGCAGCAGACCTGATGATATCGGAGAAGCTGGCCAAGCTTAAAGTTAAATTCTCCAAAATCTGCTTTGATGGTCTGAAGTTCCTTCCAGCGATCCATCACATTCCGGGGCATGTCAAGCAGAGTGCCATCGCTTGCAACAACGACGTTTATGTCCAACATGATGCTTTTTTCCATCTAGTTGAAAAAGTCTCGGAAGTCTCTGTCGAGCGTCAACACGAAATCGACCGCCTGAAGCTTGAAGCCATTTTTGATAAAGACATTATCAAAAATCAGGATGAAGAACTCTCTTCGTACAAGTCCCAACTCGAGGCTACCGAACAAAGTGCTAAAGATACTACGGAGGTCGTCACTCGTCTAGAGATGACTCATAAAAAGGAAATTGACGAAGCGGTCCTACGCTGTGGGGCCCTGGCTTTAGAAAAGGACTTTGTTCAAAAAGAAAGGGATGCACTCGCCCTGCAGGTTAAAGAGTTGAAAGAGCTACTCTCTAAGGAGAAGGAAGAGAAGATAGCTGCTCAAGAGGAGTCCCAACGATACTGCAACGAGATTGTTGCTACATGACTCTTGAAGGCAAAGCTCGACGATGAGCTTTCTAAGGTCGGGACGGTGAAGGATGAAGCCCATGAAGAGGGCAAAAGAATAGCATCCGCGGAGATTGACTCTCGCCTTGAGGCGGCTACAGAGGCCGGCAGAGAGGAGATCAAGTGCCTTTCGACCTGCTGATAGCTGAATACAACGCCCGTGTTATCATGCATTGGGACTTGACTTTTCTTGGCGAGGGCTACCTCGAATCTCTAGCCGAGGCATGGGAAACTTTGATAAAGATTAGAAAGGTGGAATCGGGTGCCGAGGAGGTTGATGAGGATGCTTTAGTAAAAGAGTTTCTCAAGGGGAACGAGCCTTCAGACTTGTCTGCAGCAATGGCCCTCTTTGGCAAAGGCTCTTCTCCATCAAAGGAGAAAAATGACATAGTTGGTCTGTCTGGAACCGGGCCTTCAGCTCCTCCTCCTACTCAATCGGTTGATCGGCCAGTACTTGATCCGTTCGAACAACATGCCGGTTACGATCCAGAAGACCCTGGCCTCGGCATTCATGTGCTATCTCCCATTCTATAGGGTGAGACTCCTTGGACGGTCGAAAGCCAGCAGGAAACTGGTATATAACTCTTTTTCCTAAAGTTCGAAGAACCGTTGCTTTCGGCGAGAGGTTATTGTATTCTAACGTTCGTCCTTTTTTGTTTTTATGCAGGCCGCTCCGATCCTGAACCAACTCCAAGGAGCAATGATGCCAAGGAGGAGATGGGGAAAGCGAGTGATGCTACTCACGCGGGAGTAACCCCCGGTCCTGATGCTCTGGTGATTGGGGCGCTTGACGATGATAAGTCTGAAACTTCGTCCCCCGTCGAAGGGAGTTATGAAATTGAAATTACGGGCGCCTCAGGACACAATTCGAAAGTGAGTATGAAGGAGCAACTTGCGGAAGAGAAAAAGAAGAAGGTTGAGATCAAGGTCGAGTCCCAAGTAGTAGAACTTGACGACCCATTGAACAGGCCTCTAAAAGTCATCCTTCCTGGCAAATCCAAACCACTGGATGTTCCTCCTCCCACTCCTAACACCGCTTCTCTGGCGAGCAAAACATCCAAGAGAAAGCGCGTGGGGGAGGAGTCGTCTGAGAAAACAAAGGAGGAAAAGAAGCTAAAGAAAACGAAGAAGTAGCCATTACACTCGTTCAACGAGGGTTAGCTTAGATCATGTAATTACTTTTATTTATTTACCTTCGTAGTCAATGTAGACAGACTTTTGACTCCGAGTTTTGGAGGAGTGGTTGTATAACCCTATTTTGGATTAATAAATAAAGTTTAGTTTCTTCGTCTTTCAAATGACTTCTGTTTTTTAGCTTTCTATATAACTGTGGTCGAAACTCAAGTTCTTGTGAGTCACATAAATCCCCAATCCACTTTCACATTACTCGAAGATTCTTTGGAATTGTACATCTCTTATTTCATATTTTTGGTACTTAGAATATTTTTTAATCCGCACTGTGGGGATTTAGAGTACTCCAGTCCGCGTTCAGGGGACATGGAGATTTAAGTTGTTTATACTCTAGCCCGCACTCTATGGACTCAGAGTACTCCAGTCCGCGTTCAGGGGACTTGGAGATTTAAGTTGTTTATACTCTAGTCCACACTCTGGGGACTCAGAGTACCCCAGTCCGCGCTCAGGGGACTTGGAGATTTAAGTCATTTATACTCTAGACCGCACTCTAGGGCGCGCTCAGGGGACTTGGAGATTTAAGTCGTTTATACTCTAGTCCGCACTCTGGGGACTCAGAGTACTCCAGTCCGCGCTCAGGTGACTTGGAGATTTAAGTCGTTTATACTCTAGTCCGCACTCTGGGGACTCAGAGTACTCCGGTCCACGCTCAGGGGACTTGGAGATTTAAGTCGTTTATACTCTAGTCCGCACTTTGGGGACTCAGAGTACTCCAATCCGCGTTCAGGGGACTTGAAGATTTAAGTCGTTTTCACGCGTTCGTACGTCAGACAGAATAAGTAACTCCAGTTGTTTGTCACCGGATTATTGTGCATAAAAACATTAGTGATGCATGGGATAGATGGCTTCAAGCCTTTATTAATAAAAAAAACTAAATCGTTTGATTACATGCTTAAAAAGAAACTAAGAATCAATGGAACAAAAACATACAGGAAATAATTACACCTAAAACACGAAAGAAACAGACTAAATATAATAACGTCGCAAATGTTCACTATTCCATGCTCGGGGGAGTGTCATGCCATCAACGGTCACTAGCTTGAAAGTTCCCTCTCCAAGCTTCCGTTCTACGACATATGGACCTTCCCAGTTGGGATTCAGAAGTTATGGTACCGGGAAAACTCGTTTCAAAACGAGATCACCCACGTCAAATATTCTTGGGCGGACTTTTTCGTTATAATATCGTTTGATTCGGTGCCTATATGATGCCGCCCATAACTCAGCTTCCTCACGTTTTTCATCAATAAAGTCTAGTGATTCCAACAAGAGATCCTGATTCATCTTAGGATCATAATGTATCACCCGATGTGATGGAACTCCAAGCTCCACGGGTATAACAGCCTCTGTGCCATATGCCAATGCAAATGGAGTGTGGCTAGTCGCGGACTTGTGGGTAGTTCTATAAGCCCATAGCGCTGTTGGAAGTTCATCTACCCACTTGCCTCCAGCCTTTTCCAAACGCTTCTTCAATATGGACTTGATTATTTTGTTCACGGCTTCCACTTGTCCATTAGCCTTCGGATGAGCAACTGCGGCGAACTTTTTCTCAATGCCGTACTTTAAACAGAAATATTTGAATTCCCTACTTTCAAATTGAGTTCCATTGCCTGTAATGATAGTTCGCGGGAGGCCAAAGCGGCATATAATGTTTCGTACAATGAAATTAATGACCTTCTTGGAGGTGATTGTGGCTAAAGGCTCTGCCTCGGCCCATTTGGTGAAGTAGTCGACCGCAACTATCGCGTATTTTGCTCCACCTTTGGATATAGGCAGAGAACCGACTATGTCGATTCCCCAGATTGCAAACGGCCAGGGACTAACCATTTGCGTGAGCTCCATTGGCGGAGCTCTTGGGATTTTCGCGTATCTTTGACACTTGTCACATTTTCTTACATAATCTGCAGCATCCCGATTCAAAGTTGGCCAATAGTATCCGTAGCGGAGGATCTTTTTTGCTAGTGTCTGCCCCCAGTATGTTCGCCACATTCTCCTTCGTGAACTTCTTTCAAGACCCGCTTTGTCTCATTATGGGCAATGCACCGTAGTTAGGGACCGAGAATCTCCTATGATACATTACTCCTCCCTACATCACATATCGCGCGGCTTTGCGAATGACCTGTCGTCTTCCACTTCTTCTTTCGGGCAAAGTCCCATTTAGCATGTATTGTTTGAATGGGGTTATCCATGACTCCTTCTCGATTTCCATTTCCAACACAAAATCAACCTCCATCATATCTATGCTTGGAGCATGTAAGGTTTCGACGGGAACTAATCCCATTTGCTGCGCATCGCCAGTACTTGCAAATTTGGCCAACGAGTCGGCTTCCTTGTTCTGTTCACGCGGGACATGCGAAATGTCATAATGTTCAAAGTTTGCCAACAGCTACTGAACCAGAGCGAGGTACGGAGAAAGCTTTTGTCCCCTTGCTTGGTAGTCTCCTCGCACTTGGTATACCACCAGCTGCGAGTCACAAAAGATTTCCACTGATTTTACCCCTAGTTCTCCAACAAACTTTAAACCAGCAATCAATGCTTCATATTCTGCTTCATTATTCGTAGCCGGGAAATTATGCTTTAAAGCATAACAAATCGACCAATTTTCTAGAGTCACAAGAACTACACCAGCTCCAGAGCAACGGTCGTTTGACGCCTCATTGGTGTACAATTTCTATCGAATGGGGGGAATGACGCTATGACTATCTGGCTCGTCTGATACAATAAACTCAGTGATGAAGTCAGCTAATGCTTGCCCTTGTATGGCTCTCCATGGCATGTAGGTAATATCGAACTGACTCAACTCGATATTCCATTTTAACATCCTTCCTGAAGTTTATGGTCGTTGGAGTACCTGCCGCAAGGGCTGATCGGTATAAATACTGACCGATTGTGCCTGAAAGTATGGATGCAGCTTACATGATGCAATCACCAAGCAATAGGCCAATTTCTCAATTTTAGGATAATTCCTTTCTGCCCCCGTTAAATATTTACTAACGTAATACACTTGCTTTTGAACTCGGTCCTCCTCGTGGACTAGAGCCGCACTTATAGCATGCGGGGATACGGCCAAGTATACGTACAACATTTCGTGGTCTACTGGTTTCGACAGCACAAGAGGACTTTCCAAATGCCTTATCGAAGCTCGGAACGCTTCCTCACAGTTGGATGTCCATTCAAAATTCCTCTTTCCTTTCTTTATTATATCGAAGAAGGGAATACACTTGTCTGTGGCTCTAGATATGAATCGACTCAGTGCAGCCACCTTTCCATTCAAGCTTTGTACCTGTTTTATGGTTCTGGGCGCTTGTATGTCTCGAATAGCATGAATCTTTTCCGGGTTAGCATCAATTCCCTGGGCATTAACAATGAATCCCAAAAACTTCCCTGACGCAACGCCGAAGGAACACTTCAGAGGGTTGATCTTCATCCCATAATATCTGAGTATGCCAAACATCTCTGCTAAGTCTCGAATGTGGTCGTTTGACTGCCGTGACTTCACGAGCATGTCATCCACATAGACTTCCATTGTTTTACCAATCTGATCTTTAAACATTCGATTCACCAAACGTTGATAGGTCGCTCCCGCGCTTTTCAATCCAAAAGGCATCACTACGTAGCAATATAGCCCAATGTCTGTGACAAAACTAGCGTGTTCCTGGCCCGGAATGTTCATCGGGATCTGATTGTATCTCGAGTATGCATCCATGAATGACAATAACTCGTGTCCTGCAGTGGAGTCAACCAACTGATCAATTCTAGGTAACGGGAAACTATCCTTAGGACATGCTTCGTTTAAATCAGAATAATCTACGCAAGTTCTCCACTTCCCATTCGCTTTTTTCACTAGCACGGGGTTTGACACCCATTCAGGATAGAGGGCGTCGCGGACAAACCCATTAGCTTTGAGCTTGTCTACCTCCACTCTGAGAGCAGCGGACCTCTCCGGGTCCATTCCTCTCCTTTTTTGTTTAACTGGAACGTACCTCGGGTCTATGTTCAATATATGACTTGTAATAGCGGGAGAAATCCCGCACATGTCGGAGTGTGTCCAAGCGAAAACATCGAGATTCGCTCGAAGGAAATCACTAAGGTCCTCAGTCATCGAGGGGCTGAGTTGTGATCCAATCTTCAATACTCGCGATGGATCGTCTCGACTGACTGAAATGTCAATTGTCAGTTCAGCCGGTGCTGCTTTTATTTCCCTGGGTTCCTCATCATCATCTCTCGGATCTATGTCTCTATAGATCCGAGAATTTGCTAGGGCTCGGGCATTACTTGTCATTTGTCAGTATTCTGAATGCGGACGGAATTGTCCGCAACCTTTCCTTTTTCTCTCCGGTGGGCCTCTCGGAGCTCAGCCACATAACATGCACGACTGGTCGCCTGGTCGCCATGAACAACACCTACTCCTTTGTTAGTCGGAAATTTTAAAGTCAAACACCATGGGGCCAATGCTGCCCTAAACTCAGCCAGGGCCGGTCGGCCCAGAAACACATTGTATGGAGAATCTACATCTAAAACTACGAAAGGTAGGATTCACACCCTCCTACGCCCACCTTGTCCCAGTTCAACTGGCAACACAACATATCCTACTACATCAGTCGCTGCACCATTAAAACCATGTATACGAGCTTTAGATGGCTTCAAATCCTTCGTCTCCATCTTCATCTGGTCATAAGCCTTCTTGAAGATGATATTGACAGAACTTCCACAATCAATCAAAATTCTTTTCACAAAGGCTGGCCCGATTGTCGCAGATATGACCATCGGGTCAATGGTAGGAGCCTCCACCTGGTCAGCATCTCTGCTCCTGAATACTATATCGTCAGTCATCATGCGCTATTGTTTAGCGGGGGTCCCATCCTCCACGTTGGAACAGCACTCAAAATCTGCATGCCTCAAGGAAATAGCATACCGCTCCATTTCTTGCCAGTTCTTATCTGTAGGGTGAGGTCCGCCTATTATCGTGTTTATGACCAGTCTGCCCACGGTCCGAGCAGGCTCCTCAGGGTGACGTGGAGCTGGTGCGTGACCGGGATTGGACGTTCCCTGTCCACCTTCTTGCAGATTCTTTACAAACTCCTGCAACTTTTTCTATCTAATCAACTTCTCTATAGCGTCGTGTAGGTGCCTGCACTCTTCAGTATTGTGCCCATAAGTGTCATGAAAGCGGCAATACTTCCCAGTCTGCTTATGCTCCTCGGTTGACTCCTTTGGGCGCGGCTTTCTGTACTGAAAGGTATTACAAGTTGATAGGTAAATATTGTCAAGAGATGCATTCAGTGGGGTGTACTCGTTGTAGGTTGGAATTTTCGGCTTCCATTTCCCCGCTTCTCTTTTCTTCCCTTGATTTCTTCCTCCGGATTCCTTAAACTGTCCAGGCTTGTTCTGGACATTGACCTGAACTTTCCCCGAGTTGTCTCCGGATTGCTTCACAGTGATGTTGCTTTTCATGGTCTCCTGAACGGGCCTCAGTGCCTTATCTCGCCTTATCCACCTGGCTTCCTCTCTTCTTATGAACTGATGAGCCTTTGAATAAAAACGCTCTAGCGTAGTTGGAGGTTTTCCTGCTAACCAATCTCCAAACTTTGAATCCGGATCCACACCTCGCATCACAGCCATAAGAATTGCGTGATCATTAGGGTTGCTAACCTTCGTAGCCGCAACATGGAATCTCTGTAAATACTCCTTCAACGACTCCCCAGGAGCTTGGATTACACTTGATAGAGACATCACGTCCTTTGGACGAGTAGTATGTATTCTGAAATGTTCTATAAATTTCGTTGCTAACTCCTCAAAACTAGATACGGACCGTGGAGGAAGTCGGGTGAACCACATGGTAGCAATTCCAGATAGAATTATTGGGAAGCATCTACACTTGGTTGCATCATTCGCTCTAGCTGAATCCATCATCCATTCGTACCTCATCACATGCTGCCTGGGATCGGTCTTTCCTTCATAGGCTGGGATAGTTGGCATGCTAAACTTCCTGGGGTACTCAACCTGTAGAACAATGTCTATGAACGGAGCATGATTCCTGGATATCCCCCAATAATCATTTGATAAGCCTTGATTCTCTTTCATCAACTGTCTAATCATAGCTGTCAGGTCTGGGGTTTATATGGAAGATGGAAGGTTGGAGTCTGTCCTACGGGATTGATCAGGTTGATGCCTCCTCTGTTGGCAATCTGCCAAACGTGCATCTTGAGGTTCGGCATCATTGGCGTCTTGGTGAGCCGGGCGTCCAGCTTCCACGCGGGCTCCAGCTCCTAAGTTTTCCATTCCTTCTTGGTTGCGGTCTCCGAGGTGTAAGTGATCCCTAGTTGTTCGATCGGAAGCACCTGCGTAGTTTCAGTCTTGCGGCGTCTACGATTGGAAGGTTTATCGGACGAAGTCGAGCTGTCAGATGAAGAGTAAGGAGCTGGACTACCCTCAGCATTATGATGTTGTTGTTGAGTGAGCTGAGCCATAAGGTTGGCGTTAGCTTGAATCTGTTCTCCAAGTTGTCTCCTGCTTTCCATGAGATCTCTCATTAAGTCGTTGAACTCTGTTTTGGTGACAACTTCCATTTGGTCCTGGGTGGCAGTACCTGCACCCAGATTTGCTTGCTGATTGCTAGGTCCTATTTTTTGTACGCTAGCGGCCTCATGGGCATTCGCATTATGAGAGGCTGATCAGGTACTTGGTCTTCCCATTGTAGAGTTATTGAAAAGAACTCTGAGTAGAATCAACGGACGTCTTATGAATGACTTGGATCTTCTTCGGGGGATTTATTCAATCCAGTAGCTTCAAAGTAGATCCTTGTGGCCTGAGAATTCAATTCTCAGTGAAAGCACCAAAGTGTTAGCACCAGAATTAGTCACTAACACCCTTGAGAAAGATTGTGCAGAAAGATTAATGAAGAAAGTAAATTAAAATAGAGAATTGTATGCTAAGTTAAATGCAAAGACAAGAACACCAGATTTATAGTGGGTCGGCGTAACTGCCTACGTCCACTTTGAAGTTAATCTTTATTGCTTTACTCAACGATTGATTATAGATACAATCCGTACACCAACTACTTGAATACAATTGCTAAGTAAAAAGAATGAGTCTTGAATGCGGCAGAGTCTCCCCAGTGTTCCCTCCAAAAGTCCCTTTCACTATGCCCCTGCCCTTCTATTTATAGAGGAGGATGGGTTGGACTTCCCTAATGGGCCTAGTAGCAAGATACCTCGGCCCGTGGTGTGTGACTTCTGTGTGCCGGGCCACAAATGTCGAACGGCAAATGATGAGCCACATCTCCAAGCCAAACGAGGCAGTGTTGAGTGAAGTGTGTAGGCCGAACGAGATCCGATGTCGATCGAGGGGAGATGCCGAACGACATACTTATGCCGAGAGAGGCCATGTGCCGAGCGACCTTGCTATGCCGAGCGAGGTCCACGTCGAACGGCCCTGCTATGCCGAACGACCTTCCTATGCCGAATGAGGCTGGAATGCAGAACGAGGCTCACGCCGAACGACTTTGCTATGCCGAGCAACCTTGCTATGCCGAGCGAGGTCCACGCCGAACGGCCCTGCTATGCCGAACGGCCTTGCTATGCCGAACGAGGCCTGTATGCCGAACGGTGCTGGATGCCGAATGAGGCCTGGATGCCAAACGATGCTGGATGTCGGTCGAGGCTTCTCTGCGAACGAGACTCGTGCCGAACGATATGGAATGCCGAACGCCCTCAATGCCGAATGAGCCTTCTACACTAAACCTCCTGTTACTCGGTCAAACCACTGGGTAACAGTTATGGATATTGAAATCTTGGAAATCTAAAGGGAAATTACTTGTATTAGTAATATGGTTAAAGGAATTGAAATTTAACGCTAATTTAGGGCATATGGACCGCACGCTTAGATGTTATTAGGCATGAATATATATTTATTTCTATCAGCGTAATAAATGTATAATTATAGTGTATAATTGCATAGTTAATTAGGTAATAATTATTATTAATTCCCTTTTAGGAAGGTAATTAATATTTTAAGGCATAATAAGGAGGATTCCTTGTAAGGCCTTAATTATGAAATGATGAGATGAGTATTATATATATGGAGAGTTTTTAAATTGTGGTTAGGTCATAGGGATGCGAGGTTAGTACAAAGACATACAGAAGTCTGCCCGGCTAATATTTCCACCAGCAGTATGACTTTAGGGCTGACGTGAGACATCTTATACAATAAATATTTATGATGATGTGAGGTTACTCCCAAATTTTGTAGGGTAAACCTGCCCAGCTAATCTGGCTACTTGTTTCTACAATAGTCGGACTAATGCAAGACGTCAATATGGGTATGGGTCATCATACGAAGGGCCTTCTTTGGGATCTTAATGTAAAAAGTGGTTGTTTGAGGGCCCGCTTCTTTTCCCAAATGAAGTATTAAATGGCTAAGGGCTACTTTTAAGGCACGATAGGTGGAATCTCGATAGGGGTCCGCTTCGGGATAAGTTAGTAAGTGACCGATTAAGGGTTCGCCTTTCCATAAAATGAATTAAGTGGCTCAAGAGATTCCATGCGATATCACCTAGATAGTCACCGATGAGGAGTCTGCCTTAACTAAGGTCTTAAATGGCCAGAGTCTGGCTATTTTCTAACAAAAGGCATTAGTGGCTTAGGTACTATCTCTCGCATTATTAAACATTTATGTAACAACCCTAATTTTGATTAACATTATCTAGGACATTTAATTAGTTAAATTAAATGAAAAAAATGAAATGGTTAAAGGATTGAGATTTGTATATCTAAGGGGTAGTCGTGCGTAAGGAAACAAACGAACTAAAGGGAAACTAAAATGAAATAGATAAGGGGAAAAGTAGGAATAAGTCATACCCTAAACCCTCACTCACGTTCATTTTCACATCCAAAACAAAAATCAAATACTAGAGGTCGGCCACTATTAGACAAAGCTAGAAGAAGAAAAGCTAAAGATCAAGAGGAAGGTTAATCAAATCCATTCTCAAATCTCAACTCTTAATCACAAAGCTAAGGTGAATAATAGGTTACATTTCATATTTTTATTAATTTGGTTTCTGGATCAGATTCGAATATTTTTGCAAAGTATAGTGCCATGTTTTTTATTGTTAAAATGGATATATATGCTTGTTGATGATTTATGCTATTTCATATGGATTTTATGATAAGTTTTAATATGAAAACCCTATTAGATGACATCCAAATGCCTTGCAATTTTGGGATAAGGTTAGAAATAATATTTTAGAGATGGTTTTCAAATTTCATAATTTTTTAAATTAATGTGGATTTATTATTAATTTTCTAGTGAAGAAAATAATTAAATGGGGTTTAAAAATTAATTATGGCTAATTTTTTTTTTTTGGGTTAGAAATTGATGTATGTTAGAAAACATATTAAAAGTGATTTATGGAAATTTTTGTAGAATTTTCCTAAGTGTTTTAATAAGTATATAAAGTTATTTAAGGTATAGGACTTAAATGTTTTATATAATTATAAAAGAAGAATAGGCAATTTGTACACATTTTATATTATTTACTTTTAAGATTTCGACATCACTTTTAGAAAAGAATTTAGAAAAGAAATTAGCAACCAATCATATGTTCACAAACAAAGCAGGTTAGTTGAGAAGGAATTACTTTTTAAAGTTAAAAATAAGTTTTACCATGTTATTCATGTTTCGCCACTTTCGGCACCTACCTTTCGACTAGTTACTTCCGCCTCTATCTCCATCGAAACCAATGTGCATGGTATCAAAGACTTGGTACGTAGTGAATTGGACATAAGCGAAAGGTATATAGTCGAAACAAGGGGTTCCGAAGAGGTTGAAATCTTACTTTGCTTTTAAAAGGAAATGCGCCTGCTTTGACTTTGAAAAGAATGCTTTCCACTTAGATAGTTTTCGACTTGGTCAAATAGTTTTAAAGAATGGTTTCGAAAGAATTTGCGCCTTTGTTTTATAAAGAAGCTTTCGAAGGGGTCGAAATCCCTTGCTGCCGCATCTTACCTTTCGAAGAAATGCCTTCGAAAGGGTTTCTTTATTTTAAAACCTAAGCCACTTCTCCAATGCTTTCGAAGCGATTGGTTTCTACATCATCCACTTCCTTTACTTAGGAAACTGCTTTCGAAAGAGTGCTTTCGACTTAGCTATTTTAAGACCCTTTGTTCTATTGAAAGTTGAACCCAAAGGTTTCGAAAGGAATAGTTTTGAATGGATTCGAAAGTTTGTTCCATGTGTTTTACTTGAACCCAAATATTCTTGAAAGGTTTGGTTTATATAAAAAAAACTTAATGCTTTCGGAAGGTTTAAGATAAAGGTTTCAAAGGGGTGGTTCCCCAATGTTTTCGAAAGGTTTTAAATGGATGGTTTCCAATGGTTTTGAAAGGCATATTTAAAGTGTTTTGAAAGAGGATGTCCATGGTTTTATAAAGCTTTCGAAACAGATATTTTTAATGTTTTCGAAAGGTTTGATGTAAATGGTTTCGAAAGGCATGTTTTGGCTTTTGGCCTAAGATTATGAAGCAAAGTAGTTTACTTTTATCGAAAGGGGTACTTTCGATGGTTTCGAAAGGGGTACTTTCAAAGGTTTCAAATGTTTTCATCAACAATGTTTTTTGTTAATTATATGTAACATGGCAGTGATTTGAGTAAAACATAGAGTATATTTTCCTTGTTTAAGTATGATTTAATGGGTTAAGTCAATTTGAGAGAAATGTTTTCAAGGAAAGTTTTGAGGGTAGACGACCCTAAGTAAAATGACTCGAATATTAGAATACCAGATGGGACTGGTATGAGACCGCGCCCTATACTTTCGATAGTAGCTCCTAGTTAATATAAGTCCAAAATTCCAGTGTGTAGGGCTTTGTCACAGGTAAGACTAAATTGATGTTACACATAGAAAGGAATATACAAAGTAGAGATAGGTTATTGGTGAGCCCGCAAAACCATTAGGATCAGTTGACCCTAAAAGGAGTAAGCTAGGGACAGACCATCCAGAATAATATCGAACAGAAGTTAGACTATTTGTTTATTTTGTCTGGTAGTCTCGAGTCAGCCAAAGGTTAGTGGTTAGCCAAACAAAACTATAGTGTTCGGACAGGTAGTCCATCTTTACCTGATTTGTATGCATACATGATATTGCTAATATTGTTTTAACTAGTTTGGTTGCAGGATTTTGATTTGCAAAACATGTGTTTTAAAAAGGATATTAGTGAGGGGAAATCCGTTCCGCTAAGTGGCGTGGTCTCACTTAATATCAGATAACAGAGATGTATATTATTATTCACACTAGGCTTATGTCTGATTCGAAGTTTATGTTTTTCCCCTTAAACTCTCGGGTGCTCAAAATTGATTTGAGTAGGCTGAGGGTTGAGGATTTTCATATTTTAGTAGGCGGATGAATAAAGCTTCTGGAGACGAGCAGGAGGTTGATGCTAGTTATTTAGGAGTTGTTATGTTTTTATTTCCGCTGTGTTGCGTTAAGTCATTTAAGACTATTTAGTACTCTGATCAACCAAGTGGGTACCTTCATATGTCTCTCTTGGCGTAATTATGTAATAATTATATTTGACCTAAACCTGGGAAACGATTAGGATTTTGTAATTGGATATGAAACATGTTTTTTGAAATGTAATTAGAAAAGTTGTTTTTGAATCTGTGATTTTGTTTTATATTCATGTGCTTCTGATATTAGAGATACCATTAACAATACCGTATTTTGTCACCGGAAGTTTATACTATAGATGACTGCAGCATCTATAGTGCTTAGCTTTGGGCCTCAAGATAGGGGATGTTACAACTTGGTACCAAAGCATAGGTTTATGAAAAACTTTAAACTTAAAATGATTTTGAAAACATAATCCTAAGGAATTAGCGAAAAGATCGGGGAATGGGATAACACTATAGTAGCGTACTTGTATTTTCTATATATAAGTATATGTTTTAGCTCTTTCCTACCTCTTTTAGGCTATTCTTCTGTATCTTATGAAGGCTGGATCCAGATATAGATGCTAAAAGTGGAAGATTTAACCTTTGTGAGGGAAGCACCATAACAAATGGAAATGCCATACCAAATACGGAAGGAACCAAGGTCAGGCACAAGCTGGAAATGTGGGAGCTGGAGTCCTGCAAGTTGACATGGGAGCGAAGTATCAGTTCTTCGTAAACATGATGCAAGCCGTAGTTGCTGCTGGAGTAGTTGGAGGAGGAAATCAAGAAGCTCCGGTGGTCAACAACTATGCTGTTTTGAGTAGAGATTATGCTCGGCTGGGAGGAAAGCCGTTTATTGGTACTGAAGACACAATCGAAGTTGAGAATTGGTTACTTCATTGCTAGAGGATTTTTGCTGATCTAGGTCTCAATGATGAGTGGAAGAGAAGGATTGCTTCTAGACAGTTACAAGGAGCAGCGTTGTACTGGTGGACAGTGTTACGGTCGGAGTTAATGAGGAGACTATAACTTGGGCTGAGTTCAAAAGATGATTTGAGGAGAGGTTTATGTCTGAGATGGCTAAGTCTATTCTGCTCAGGAAGTTTGCTGAGTTAGAGCAAGGAGACATGACTGTGCTGGAGTATGAAATGAGGTTTGAGGAGCAAGCAAGATATGGCTATGCTACTATTGATACTGTAATTAAGAGAAATGAGAAGTTCATTAGGAGTTGAAGCCTGAGCTTGGTTAGGCCACATTACCGCAAGAAAGGAGCTTAGAAGGGAGGAGTTGCTAAGAAAGGGAAGGCAGAGGTTATCTACTATTAATGTGACAAGAAAGGGCATTTCGCAAATGACTGTCGCTCGGGTGATGGAAAGAAGGTGATCGGGAAGAAGAATATCATATGCTTCAACTATGATCAAATTGGACATTACAAGAACCAATGCAAAGAGCCAGCTAAGGATGGAAAAGGCAAAGTGTATGCATTGGAGAAACCTACCTCAAAGCCAGCAGCAGAGGAAAAAGGAAAACCTGTGTTGGGAGATACGCTTATGATTATGGTATGTCAGTTAGTGTCCTATTTGATACCGGTGCATCGCATTCTTTTATATCTCATTGTTGGTAGATAAGCTTAACCTAGAACCCTCATTCCTAGTTACTTCCTTAAGGTTTTAAATCCAATAGAAGGTTATGCGACTCCTGGGTTAAGATGCGACCACTTAGAGTTTGATTTGTTAGGTCATACCTTTGTTTGCAGTTTTCATGTGTTTGATTTCGTAGGGTTCAGAATTATTTTGGGTTTGGATTAGTTAAGTAAATACGATGCTAGGATATTTTTCCATGATAGGGTAATATCACTTAGCCACCCTAAATGTAGAGATCAGATAGTATAATCCATCAAAAACCCTAGTTTTGAGGTTAATGCTTTGTTGGGTGTTGTGGAGGTAGAAGACAAGTTGAATCACATTTTCGTTGTTAGAGAATTCACAGATGTCTTTGAACCTGTGGTAGGATTGCCATCGAAACGAGGCATTGAGTTTCGGATAGATTTGGTACCAGGAGCAAAACCGATGAGTAGACCGCCAAGCAGGATGACACCTCCCGAGGTAAAGGAGTTAAAGGTGCAGTTGGTGGATTTGGAAAGTAAGAATTTTATAAGACCAAGTAGTTCACCTTGGTGATCAGCCGCTGTGTTTGTAAAGAAATCGGATGGATTGTTAAGGCTATATATCGATTATCGTAAGTTGAATGAGAAGACGATAAAGAATCGATATTTGTTACCTAAAATTGATGATTTGTTCGATCAGTTGAGTGGAACCAAGGTATTTTCACATTTAGATTTAGCGATAGGGTTTCATCAGCTTAGAGTAGTAGAGGATAGCATTTCTTTGACAGTGTTTAGAACTAGATATGGATCGTACGAGTAGATAGTAATGTCGTTCGAACTAACTAATGCGCCAGCATTCTTTGTATATTTGATGAACCGAATTTTCCAAGAGCACTTGGATAGGTTCGTGTTGGTATTTATAGATGGTATTTTGATTTACTCTAAGGATGAAAGAGAGCATGAAGTTCATCTTAGAGTGGCGCTTGAGACATTGAGGCAGTATCAACTGAAGGCGAAGTTTTTGAAGTGTCATTTCTGGAAGAAGAAAGTGAAATTTCTTGGTCATGTGGTCTTAGAGAAAGGGTTGTCTGTAGATCCGACTAAGATTGTGGCAGTGAATAATTGGAAGAGACCCAAGACAATGACTGAGATAAAGAGTTTCCTTGGATTAGCTGGATACTATTGGAGATTCATTAAGGATTTCTCGTGGATAGCGGCACCGATGACCAAGCTAACGTGAAAGGATAGGAAGTTTTATTTGGACCGATAAGTGCAAGGAAGCATTCAAGAAGCTGAAACACTTATTGACTAATGCACTTTTGTTAGTTGTTCCAGAAGGGAATCAAGATTTAGTGGTATATACAATGCATGTGAAACATGGTTAAGAGCTGTGTTAATGCAAAGAGGTAAAGTGATTGCCTATGCTTCTCGACAGCTTAGATTGCATGAGGTTAGGTACCCAACTCATGATTTGGAATTAGTTGCAGCGATTTTTGCGTTGAAGGTGTGGAGAAATTACCTTTTAGGAGAGAGATTCGAGTTATATACAGATCATAAGTCGTTGAAGTATTTACTCTCCCAGAAGGAGCTGAATATGAGACAGCAGAGGTGGTTAGAGTTTATAGCCGCTTATGATTTTGGTATTGAGTACGCACCGGGAAAGGGCAATAAGGTTGCAGATGCGCTTAGTAGAAAACATCAGAATGTAGTGTTGGCTATGATAGCTGAGTGGAAAGATTTAGAAGCGTTGACTACATGCAGAGTACAGTGAAGGTCTAAGAGTAGTTCTAGTATGGAGACTACTATGTTGTCATGTTTAGAAGTTAGACAGGTGATGATCGAAAAGATTGCTTCTAAGTAGATGGAGGATCCAGTATCAGTTGAACGGAAGAAGGTTAAGGGATAAAACAGAGAGCAATGACTTGAAAGATTTTGAACTTGACCAGAATGGGTGGTTGAGGAAGAAAGGAAGGTTATGTGTTCCGAATGTAGGAAGCATTAGGAAGGAAGTTCTTGAGGAATGCCATCGTTTGAAGTTCACTATTCATCCGGGAGGAACCAAGATGTATCAGGACATGAGGAGGAGTTTCTTCTGGGAAGGGATAAAGGGAGATGTAGGCTTATGGGTAAAACAGTGTCTGAACTGTCAATAGGTAAAAGCCGAACATCAGAAACCAAGTGGATAACTTTAGCCATTAAAGATTCCCATATGGATATGGGATTCTATTTCAATGGATTTTATAGACGGGTTGCCAAGATCAAATCAGAGAAATGAAAGTATATAGGTCATGGTGGATAGATTGACCTGGAGTGCCCATTTCATTCCAGTTAAGTTAACTAGGACCGCACCTGGCTAAGTTGTTTATGGAGAATATAGTTAGACTACATGGAATTCCTAGTAGTATAATAAGTGATAGAGATTCCTTATTCACTAGCGAGTTCTGGAAGAGTTTACAGGATGCTTTAGGTACCAAGTTCAAAATGAGTACCGCTTACCATCCACAGATCGATAGGCAAACGGAAAGAGTTAAGAAAGCCTTAGAAGATTTGTTAAATGCTTGTGTGCTAGATTTTGGAGGATCATGGGAAGACCATCTACACATAGTCGAGTGTTTGTATAAAAACAGTTATCAAGCTAGTATAAGGATGGCACCATTTGAAGGTTTATATGGAAGGCCATGCAAATCTCCAGTTTTTTGGTTAGAGATTGGAGATAGGTTGGTTCTTGGTCCAGATTTAATCAGAGAAGCTGCAGAGATGATTGAGTTGATTCGAGCTAGAATAAAGGAAGCTCGGTCTAGGCAGAAAAGTTATGCTGATAAAAGATGGAAGGACTTAGAGTTTTCAGTTGCAGATCATGTTTTCGTCAAGATATCACCGATGAAAGGTGTAATTCGGTTTGCAAGATCAGGGAATTGGCACCAAGGTTTGTTGGACCATTTCCTATTGTAAGGAGGGTTGAGAAACTCGCATATAGAGTGGAGTTAACGAACAGTTTCATAGGAGTTCATGATGTTTGTCATGTTTCTCATCTGAGAAATTGTATTTTAAGACCCAGAACTACTATTAAACTGACTTTGTTAGATGACGTAGTAGTAGAGCCGAATTTGACTATAGTTAGAATAACAGTTCGTATAATCGCGAGAGATGAGAAGCGGCTAAGGAACAAGATAGTCATATTAGTTAAGGTTCAGTGGAGCGATGATGTGCATGACTGTACTATGGAAACTGAGAGCAGGATTAGAGGCGCTTATCCTGATTTGCAATATGGTATGTTTTACCTTTATGATTGATTTGTTGTGTACCTTATCGTAATTTCGAGGGCAAAATTCTTTAAGAAGGGGAGTCTGTAATGACCCTAATTTTGATTAACATTATCTAGGGCATTTAATTAGTTAAATTAAATGAAAAAATGAAATGGTTAAGGGAATGAGATTTGTATATCTAAGGGGTAGTCGTGCCTAAGGAAACAAATGAACTAAAGGGAAACTAAAATGAAATAGATAAGGGGCAAAGTAGGAATAAGTCATACCCTTATACCCTAAACCCTCATTCAGGTTCATTTTAAGATCCAAAACAAAAATCAAATACTAGAGGTCGGCCACCATTAGACAAAGCTAGAAGAAGAAAAGCTAAAGATCAAGAGGAAGGTTAATCAAATCCATTCTCAAATCTCAACTCCTTAATCACAAAGCTAAGGTGAATAATAGGTTACATCTCATATTTTTTTGCTTTTGGTTTCTAGATCAAATTCGAATATTTTTGCAAAGTATATTGCCATGTTTTTTATTGTTAAAATGGATATATATGCTTGTTGATGATTTATGCTATTTTATATGGATTTTATGATAAGTTTTAATATGAAAACCCTATTAGATGACATCCAAATGCCTTGCGATTTTGAGATAAGGTCAGAATTAATATTTTAGAGATGGGTTTCAAATTTCATAATTTTCTAAATTAATGTGGATTTATTATTAATTTTCTAGTGAAGAAAATAGTTAAATGAGGTTTGAAAATTAATTATGGATAATTTATTTTTTTTGGGTTAGAAATTGATGTATGTTAGAAAACATATTAAAAGTGATTTATGGGAATTTTTGTAGAATTTTCATAGTTTTAATAAGTATATAAAATTATTTAAGGTATGAGACTTAAATGTTTTATATAATTATAAAAGGAGAACAGGCAATTTGTAAACATTTTATATTATTTACTTCTGAGATTTCGACATCACTTTTTGAAAAGAATTTAGAAAAGAAATTAGCAACCAATCATATGTTCACAAACAAAGCAGGTTGGTTGGGATGGAATTACTTTTTAAAGTTAAAAATAAGTTTTACCATGTTTTTCTTGTTCGGCACCTGCCTTTCGACTTGGTACTTCTACCTCTATCTCCATCGAAACCAACGCGCATGGTATCAAAGAATTGGTACAATGTGAATTGGACATAGGCGAAAGGTGTATAGTCGAAACAAGGGGTTCCGAAGAGGCTGAAACCTAACTTTGCTTTTAAAAGGAAATGCGCCTGCTTTGCCTTCGAAAAGAATGCTTTCCATTTAGATAGCTTTCGACTTGGTCAAATGGTTTTAAAGAATGGTTTCGAAAGAGGTTGAGCCTTTTTTTATAAAGAAGCTTTCGAAGAGCTTGAAACCCCTTACTGTCGCATCTTACCTTTCGAAGCAATGCCTTCGAAAAGGTTTCTTTGTTTTAAAACCTAAGCTGTTTCTCCAATGCTTTCGAAGGGATTGGTTTCGACATTATCCACTTCCTTTACGTAGGAAATTGCTTTCGAAAGAGTGGTTTCGACATAGCTGTTTTAAGACCCTTTGTTCTATTGAAAGTTAAACCAAAAGGTTTCGAAAGGAATAGTATTAAATGGATTCAAAAGGTCTTCAACATGTTTTACTTGAACCCAAATGCTTTCAAAAGGTTTGATTTATATAAAAAAACTTAATGCTTTCGGAAGGTTTAAGATAAAGGTTTCGAAGGGGTGGTTACCCAATGTTTTCGAAAGGTTTTAAATGGAAGGTTTCCAATGGTTTCGAAAGGCATGTTTAAAAAGAGGATGTCCATGGTTTTATAAAGCTTTCAAAAGAAATGATTTCAACATTTTCGAAAGGTTTAATGTAAATGGTTTCGAAAGGTATGTTATGGCTTTCGGCCTAAGATTTGAAGCAAAGTAGTTTACTTGTATCGAAAGGGGCACTTTAAATGGTTTCGAAAGGGGTACTTTCAAAGTTTTCGAATGTTTTCATCAACAGTGTTTTGTGTAAAGTATATGTAACATTGCAAAGTGATTCGAGTAAAGCATAAAGTATATTTTCCTTGTTTAAGTATGATTTAAAGGGTTAAGTCAATTTGAGAGAACTGTTTTCAAGGAAAGTTTTAAGGGTAGATGACCCTAAGTAAAATGACTTAGATATTAGAATACCAGATGGGACAGGTATGGGGTCCCACCCTATACTTTAGCTAGTAGTCCCTAGTTAATATAAGTCCAAAATTCCAATGTGTAGGGCTTTGTCACAGGTAAGACTAAAATGATGTTACACACAGAAAGGAATATACAGAGTAGAGATAGGTTATTGCTGAGGCTGGAAAACCATTAGGATCAGTTGACCCTGGAAGGAGTAAGTTAGGGATAGATCATCCAGAAGAGTATCAAACAGAAGTTAGACTATTTGTTTATTTTGTCTGGTAGTCCTGAGTCAACCAATGGTTAGTAGTTAGCCAAACAAAATTATAGTGTTCGGATAGATAGTCCATTTATTACCTGATTTGTATGCATACATGATATTGCTAATATTGTTTTAACTAGTTTGGTTGCAGGATTTTGATTTGCAAAAGATATGTTTTAAAAAGGATATTAGTGAGGGGAAACCCGTTCCGCTAAGCGGCGTGGTCTCACTTAATATCAGATAACCGAGATGTATAGTATTATTCACACCAGGCTTATGTCTGACTTAAAGTTTATGTTTTTCCCCTTATACTCTCTGGTCCTCAAAATTGATTTGAGTAGGTAGAGGGTTGAGGATTTTCAGGTTTTAGTAAGTGGACGAATAAAGCTTCCGGAGATGAGCAGGAGGCTGATGCTAGTTATTTAGGAGTTGTTATGTGTTTATTTCCGCTGTGCTGCATTAAGTCTGTTAAGACTAATTTGTACTTTGATCAACCAAGGGGTCATCTTCATATGTCGCTCTTGGCGTATTTATGTAATAATTATATTTGACATGAATCTGGGAAATGATTGGGATTATGTAATTGGATATGAAACATGTTTTTTGAAATGTAATCAGAAAAGTTGTTTTTGAATTTGTGATTTTGTTTCATATTCATGTGCTTCTAATATTAGGGATACTATTAACATTACCGTATTTCTTCGTTGGAAGTTAATACTATAGGTGACTGCAGCATCTATAGCGCTTAGCTTTGTGCCTCAAGATAGGGGATGTTACAATTTATAATGTGGGATTTGGGTTGTGAGATTTAGAAACATGCTTCGGGAATGGAGGATATAAAGTGGTTGAATTAGGACCCTCCTCTTTCCTTACAATAAGTATTAAACGGTTTTATGTACATATAACATATTCTTATTTTGAAATATACTGCCCAATGCCGATATGGTAAGACTCGATGTTTTTATCCATCAGTCATTTGTTGTTCTGACTCCCTCCTCATTATAACACAGGTTAAGGACAAAGCGATGACGGTGATGATGCTTGGAGGTGGAGCGGCTTATGCTTGTGGCAGTTATTATCATCTTTTATGATGTTTTATGTTGTACCCATGTATTTTGGAGAAATGATGTAATGGATTTTACTTGACAGTTTGATGATGTTTTGTTTTATGACATTTCCAATAGTTTTGAAGTAAATGGTGGGTACAATTTGATATTATATTTTATTTCATCTGTTGTGAGTTCTGAAAGAATAGTTATTGCTCTGCTCTAATTCTTCTTTTTCCAACCAACTGCCAGCCTTAGAAGATCTAAATTTCGATGGGCCTCTTCTCGGTCGAAATTTAGGCATGTTTTGAGGTGGGTTGTTACATTTGGTATCACAGCTTAGGTTACCCGATCAATAGGGAAACTATACGTATGAGTGGCTTATGTAACGACCCGTAAATTTTATTAGTTTTAATAATACATTTAATTGAGATTTTGTGAATTTTAAATAATAATATTTTGAAATAAAAAATTTGATATTTGGATAACATCTGATTTGATATAGCAAATGGTAAATTTACAGTTAATAATATGGAAGTTTACTCTGTTGGGTAATTCTATTAAATCCAAATCAGTTAATATTTGATGGTAATAAATTTATTTCCAAACCTGAATATTTTTCTATAGATAATTTCTAAATCTTCTTCTGAGTGAGATGTCATCTTTCATTTTTCAAATTTGGACTTCTATTGCTCCATTTATCTTAATTCTAGCAAAATAGCAGCATTTCTGGTACTGATTATCGACTTTTGATAAAATAATCGTACCACTGATATCTGTATACCGTTTTGACCGTTTCATCGTGCTGATCTCCGCAGTATATTTATTTGTATATTCGAAGTCTGGTACACCACGAAATCAGTAAAACAATCATCGTATCGGCAACCGTTTTCGAACCCTTTGAGCTTCTTGTGTATATTCAGATATCCACTAGTTCAAATCAATAGCCGTTTGCTTTTATTAATCCCGAATTTAGTGCGTGGCTGTCTCCATTCTTATATTGATTTATATTTTCCGGTTCAACTTCTGTCCTTTGCTATCCCATATTCCGGTTCGTCCAATTCCTTTGTTTCTGTTTTTTCATTTTGATTCTAAAAAAATAATTATTCCTGAATATTCGCTCTTGACTATACCTCTCCTGCTACTTTATATTTTTATTTATTACAGTGCTACGTTTTGTTTCTTTTAGCTTACGTTTGCACACAATTATCGTGACTGGTTCATTTCCTCTCTCTTTTAAACTAGCCTGCTTCGTTTCTTTTTCTTTCTTTTTTTTGTCGCTTGCCTAATACTTTTGTTCCTCTACTCCGTTTTTAGTCGAAACTTTATTTATTTGTTTTCCTCTTCAAATTCAACCCACCCCTTCGACCCAAACTTCCACTGACTTCCGCCTCTCTGTCGCCACCTATGTGCCGAAGCCTCTCCAGTCTTCTCCATGTTCAGCCTCACCCGACCAACGCCTCCTCCTAACACCAATAGCCCGCGCACCCCTGACTCGAGGCCACCTCCCTCCGACCGCCACCTGTAGTCACCACCCTCGAGCACCTAGCTCCGGCCGACTCAGCCTCGCCTACGGCCACCTTCCTCCTTTGTTGCATTCTATAGGTGTGTATATATAATTATATGTATATTTGTTTAGATATATAAAAGTTATAAAGTCTGTTATTTTATAAGTTGATATAAACAAGTTTCGACATATATTTTATTTTCTGTAAGGTTTGCTTATATATCTATATATATACTTTAAGTTAGTTGCTTTAGTTTTTCGTCTGTTAGTTATACATTTGCTTTTGGGATTTGGGTTATAAACTATTATTATATATGGTTGCATATACATTGAAATCTAAGTATTTGTTTTCTTTTCTTTCACCTTGCTTTTGTCTGTTCAAAGTAAATTATTATAAATATAGTTATATAGTGGTTGCTGTCGCCATACCTTGCATATATATATATATATTTGGTTTTAGGAATTGTAGGTTAGGTATACTGTATTACATTACATTATAAGATATTAGTACGGTAGATTTTATTATAAGTAGTAACCGTGGGTATGTAGCGCATATATATAAATTTATATAAGTTGTTCGGCTATATACAAGTTATATTCTATATTTTATTATAAAGTTGTATATACAGTTCGTCCATTTATAGTTTACATATATATATATTATATACCAGGTGTTATCATACGTTATGTTTGTATTTTTAAACCAAAATTGGTTGTAATATATATATTTTGTAAAGGTATGGTATACGTTTAAATTTTGTTATTATATATATATATATAAATTTGTTTTGAAACAGTTTTTGCAAGTATAGATATAGAGATATATGTTCATATCTTATATTTACAAGCTGCTATATATACGTCAGTTCCCTTCCTCCTTTTGGGTATAAAGCAAGTGTGTTAAAACTGTTGCGTGTATTTTTAAGGAACACTAAAGTTATTTTGTGTATGCTGTTTTTATAGGTTTGGTTAGGTGAATATTTTTATATGCTAGTTGCGTGTATATGTTTTACAATTTGTCAGTTTATACATTTGTTTATACATTGTATATAAGTGATTCCTATAAGTTCTGTTTTATATTTTGTTTATATTTCTTTTAACAGCATAAGAGGTATATACTTATGTATTTAAAACGTTATCTTATATATATGTATTATATTACTAGTTTTAATTAACTTTGATTCTGAAATACTTATATATGTCTGCATATATACATTGTCGCATATATATCTTAATGGTTACAGTAGTATAAAATATAAGTATTTCATACGCAAGCTTTAAGTTATACAGTATATATAATAATGTATGTGATATTGATCTTTATATTAAAATAAAGATGTGAGTTTACATGATCTGTTTGTCTTTACATAAGTTTATAATATAGTATATATACATATATACTGAGTTTAATATATGTATTTTTAAGATTTAAACAATAAATTTTGAAATACATATATATATTTAAATTGTAATGTATTTGAATTTAGAATATGATTTTTGTCTATATATAGTTATATATATATAGGTTCACCTATACCAATTATCTTCATCGATCCAATTCTGACTTGATTTCGTCCAATTCGATTTATCAGCTTTATTCGTCGATTCGTGCCCATCTAGCTTTGCCTTGGAGTTCGTTTTTGGATGTGTAACTCGATTTCAGTGTTTATCCTCTCTAGCCTCGGAAGGTGAGCAATCACTCACGATTAACGTTCTTATATTTATTAAATTTTATTTCAATTGAAACAACAATTGAAATATGCTGCTGTAGTTATTTAAATTGTTATATATGCTATTATCTGTAACTGTTCACCTGTGGGATATGACACCATATCCTGTTGTTTATATTATATTGTTATTGATGATATATGCATGTTGTTGTATTTTATATTATCTGTTATCACTCTGCAAGTTCCCTATTAGTATAGAATTCACTATGGGTTTGAATGATACATACCCGAACGGACTTTAGAATAGGAGAAAATCGTTATGGGCTAAAATGATAAACCCAAGCGATTTTCATTTGAATTGAAATTGGGATTGCGGGTCGAAATGATATCTACCCGTATATATTTAAATTTCGGATTGAAATGATAAATATCTGTAACGACCCAGAATTTTGAACAAATTAAATTGAAAATATTTAATTAATTTTAAATATTTGAACGATGATTTAATTTGAATCCCGATATAACTCTGAATTTTTACGAATAAACTATAAAATTTAATCTGTTGATAGTTGAATAAAAATTCGAATCATCAATTTTAAGTTGAAGAAAAATATTTCGAAAACTTTTAAAATTCGTATTGATGATACTGAAGATAATCGAACTTTCAGAATTGAATTTTAAACTGTTTTGCTCAGTTTTAGATTTAATTTTTTGAACCGATATTTGAAAATAGTCATTTTTTCAAACAGTCTCGGAATTCGATGAAACCAGTTCCATTGGATCCGTAGTATCGTATTTTTATCGGATTTCAAATTTCGTGGCATTTGGAGTTGTTATGTGCGAATACGACATGTAAACGCGTTGAAGTTTTAAATCGAATTTGATTTAAAATTTAAATTTTAAATATTGGTCAACCCACACGTTCATTCCTCTAATCATGCCTACAACCCTGCTTAAAATCACGCCGAAGAACACAGAAGAAAAACGTGAAAAACCCATGCCTCCTCGATTTAAAATATCCCGAGCCTCTTTCATTTAAAACAAACGAAAATTTATCTTCTCGTTTTAAATCAATGGCGTCTCCCTCTTCATCCCCAAATCAAAGAAAATGTGTCGCGATGTTAAAAGCGAACTCGAGTTTGAGCAGGGGCAGCGAGTGACAAGGTGAATTAGGGTTTCACGATGGAAGACGCGATTGAATCGCGTGCGCACGCCTGGTACCGTGAGTTGGAGGAGGCTGGTATCGGCGATGTCGTAGGGGAGTTCGATGGCGAGGCGATTGGGCGCGCGTCTTGGCGATTCGCGAGGCCGCGTTCGCGCGTGGAGGATGTTCGACTTCGAATTCAGGTTGGCGAAGTGGCGGCCCAGAGCAAACGCGAGGGAAGGCGCGGCATGAGGGAACTCGATGGCGAGCTATTGGAATGATGATCGAATGGTGGCGACGCGATCGATGGAACTGGAGGCAGTGGGAGTTTCGCGAGTCTGGGGTCGCGATGGTTTCGTCGAGATTGGGTGAGGCTCGCGAGTTCCAGGAAGTGGTGAGCTCGAAGTCTAGCGAGGTGATGGGCGATCGAAACTGTCGAGGTCAGTGTTTGAGGTGGTATTCGAGAGCCAATCGAGTTCGATCTCGATCTTGGGTGGTTCGACAATTTCCAGTAAGGTAACGAATTTTCTTTTGTTAAATTAATCGAATAAATGATGTTTGTATATAATTTGCAGAAAATAAAATCTTTACAGTATAAAGAAAAAAACAAATGTTTACTGTTTGTTTATTTACAGAAAGTAAAGTATAAATGTATTGTTTAAATGATTTATCTAAAACTATTTAGATTACTAGAGGAAAATTTATTTAAAAAGGAAATTTTGTTTTGGATTTTATCGTAGTTAAATAGATTTATTTTAAATGGGATCATTTTAAATTTATATTTGGAAGTTAAAATAAATCATCGATAATTTAATTGGTTTAAAATTAAATCATTGTGTAATTAAAATTCAAATTAGTAATTGAATAATTCGATTTAAATTCGAATATTAATGAATTGCAAAAATTGTTTATACAAGGTCAAAACGAGAAATCAAGAAACAACCGAAATTGGAAATGGATTGCAAAAATAAAAGCTAAGGTGAGATCTTTCTCACTCGAAGGAAATTTGATTTTACCGTTATTATTGATTGATGATTGCTATTTGGATGTGATATTAGATATAGTAGGATATATCTATTATATATATAGCAATATATACATATTGGCATATGTATATATTGGATTGATTGATTTCCCGCCTCGTATAGCGGATGAGACCCTATTGCGCCGTTAGTAAGCGGATTTTTATAAAAACCTATATACCGCGATATTCCACCTCGAAGTGGAATGGTATTGTGCTAACGTCTTTGGATGCAGGGAAACAGGTTGGAGGGATCCAACTGGACCCCTCACATTGATTGATTTTATTTATACTGTGGTATGAATCTGTGAATGATTATTGATGTTATTAATCATATTGATGTCTGGAAATTGATTGAAGCTAAAATTTAGCTGAATGGATGTTTTGACATCATTGGATTCCAAAGATAAACGAAATTGAATTTTCGAAATTCAAGTAGAAAATTTCTAAGTGAATCAATTTTTGAAATTGAAGAAATTCGAAGAAAAGAATTTAAAAGTATAAAAGCTGATTTGTATAATCCTTATCGAATAAATTCCAGAATAAAGTGAAAATGCTAAATAAATGGATTTCATAAAACAGTGATTTTAAATTGAAGAAATTAATTTAAATTTGGATTTTTAAATAGATTGAAAGAAACGATTGAAATTTATTTTCTTAAAAAGGAATTTATTTAAAAGAAGATAAGTTGGAAATTCAGTTTGAAATTTAATTGGTAAATTGAAATAAGTTGTGAAATCAATGTAAAATGATTTCAATTTGAAGAATCCATTTTAAAACAGAATATTGAATAGTTTTAGAAAAATAAGGAATTTATTTTAGTAGTGATAAATAAAATTTGAAATCAATCTGTAATTGATTTAATATTTAGAAATGAATTTTTGAGAAATCAATATGGAAATTTTATTCAAACGTTGAAAAATAAAATTAGAAATCAATATTGAAATTGATTTGGTATTGAAGCTTTTATAAATAGAATTAAAATTTATAAAAGTTGTTTATAAACCCAAAGTCACTTATTTTGATAAGTTAAATATAGAAGTTGATAAAAGAAGGTTTATAAGTCGAAGTTGTTATTAAAAAGAGAAATAGAATTTATAAACGTGCTTATAAATTCGAAATAGATTGAATGTGATAAATTTAATATAGAAGATTATTTAAGAAGATATATTCACAATTTTGAATAGCGAATTTTTATTGAAATAAAAAATGTGTAGAAATGATTGAAATGGGGTTAAGTAAATTTTATTCACGATTTTGGACAGTGAATATAATTTTAAGTAAAATGGATTCATTTTTGAAGAAGTAATATTTTAAAACGAAGTTAAACATTTTAAAGATGTTTTAAAATGTATTATGAATCGAAAGCATAGATTTCAACACTTGTTGTTGAAATAGACGTTTTCGAGATATTTAAGGAAATGATGGACTATAACACTGTTGTTATAGTAAATGATTTTCGAAAGGAAATGTTTTATATAGTATTGGGATTTATATATCTATTTTAATTCCGAATCCCTATACTATTGATTTCGAGTCGTCGTAACGATGTTTTACGCAACATTCGTTTTGACTCAAATAGATGTTGTCAAAGTAAATGATTTCCTTGAAGAATGAAGTATATACTTAATTTTGATTTAAGTATATCGAATATTTTCCAAGTGTTGAAAATAAATAAATTTGTGAAATACTTATTATCAAATAAGTATGGGAATGTTTTCCAAATATGAAATAAAAACGTTTTAAGAGAATTTATCTTTGTAAAGATAAATTGAAAGTGAATATTTAAAATCGATTGAAAATCGTATATCAGTAGATATTTGAAATATAAATTCACTATGGAATTTATAAATGAAAAGGGAAACTGTTTAGAAAAATAAATATTGATTTATTTTTGAAGTGTGGAAATTATATATCTAGTAAATATATTTTTGAAGATGAAATAATTTGGAAAATTATTTGGAATCTGATGATGTTGCGCATCTTTATTGATAGTTAAATAACCGACTATCAATAATTACCTTGAATTGGTATTTGTTGTGAATTGGATGAAATTGAATGCCACACTTATTTTTAAATAAGCGCTCACTATTCGGGTTAGCCGGGAAAGGACCATGGGGTCGTATAACCCATTCCGAATATGTGATACGTCGTTATGAATTGCATTCGAAGACCGGTGTTGAAGACCGGATATTTTTGAAAACGGAAGGATTACCGTCGAGTTACTCTACATCGACTGATCTTCGATTTAGAGGTTTTATCACCCTTAGTGACGGGAAGTCCTGACGTGATTGAAAATTATCCGGAATTGCAAGGGCTTCGTGAGAAGTGCCTTCGGTTCTGTTCGATCCCGGAACAGACTTGTATGGATTGTGTGTCTGACGTTACAATTTGAGATATAAAGCTGATTTCTTTCAAATACATATCTGTTGGTTGCGGAGAATTTATTCTCTTAGCTTAACACCCTTCTCTGAGACGTACGAGCTCAGAGGTTATGTAGTTGAAATTTATCAGCGATATATCCCAGTTTGGTAACGTGGCATACTGAGTGTTGCTGTGAAATGATCAGTGTTTGATCATTTGTGATATGATCATTTGTTTGATCTTATATCTTTGTGATCATAGGTTGATCATTTTTGTTTGACCCAAAGCAGGGCTTTGTAGAAAGCGTAGCTTTGTGGACGAGACTTCATCGAGCCTCACACCCCGGAAATGGTCGAAACAGGAAGGATGCGGCAAGGTTCTAGGGAGTAGCGCCCCTTAGTGTATGTCATTCCTTCTGGATAGAGGTGGTATCATGGTATGGAGCCCAGATACTTAACCTATGTGGTTGCTGCATTATTATCTATGTGGTTTGTTGGAAATCGGGGATCCTCGGGAAGATCGGTTACGATCGGGGGATGGCATACGCGTGTCAGTAGTTACCTATTTTTGCAGAGGTAACCCGGCCTTGTGTTGGCAGAGATCCGGTTAGGTTCTCGGGTCGTCTATTCCAGGGACGTACCCATCGTGGAAAGGAAGTTCCTTAGCCTGGCCATTTGTTGGAAATCCAAAGAAACAATACGATCTTGTACGGTTTTAGTTGTAGAACCTATCATTCACTTATGGTGGTCACCACTGTTTGGATGGTAGCTATAGTAGGCATAAGTGCGGAATGCCTATGCTGGCTAAGATTAATATTATACTTTCGAAAGGTTTTCTACACTATGCACTAATAATAATATCAAAAAATGATTTGATTTTGCGTATCAAGCATCTTTGACTATCATAAGAAGAAATCTCCTCCAAGTCTGCGTTTGCATTGTGTGTATGGTGGGAGGTCTTATGGTAGTCTCATTTTCCGAAAAGCATTGCGAATTTACTTTAAAATTTTTCTGTTGATTATTTTAAAGAATAATTGTTTTACGATCTCACACCAGTCACCATGACTGACTCGGAGTTTATTGTTCCCTTCTAAACTCTGGGTGCCCACAAATTTTCCACACGGGCAGCCTAGAGTTATGTTATCAGGATATTCTGGATATTCTGGAGCTTGGAGATAAGCTGGATGACGAGACGTAGTATTTGTATCTGATAGTATTTATTCCGCTGTGTATTCTGTATGAGGACAAGTTATATAACTGTCCATTGTTGTATATTGACTCTGATGATTGATGTATGTATAAAATGATATAGTTCTTTGTTTAAAGATTATTCATTTATCTATTATATATTGTTCCGCTGCGAATGTGAGATTCTGATATTGTTTTCTGTTTCTGTTGTTGTTCTTCTTTCTTCTTCTGCTTTCTTCTTCTTCTCTTTTTCTTCTATCTTTTCTTCTATTTCTTTTTCTTAAAACCCCTCACTATTGGAGTTTCCGGCACTCGATTGCTCGGCAGTCGATAAAGTGAGTATCGATGTCGAATTTTCGAAAGTCGAAAATTTCGGTATGTGACAGCGTGGTATCAGAGCATATGGTTAAGCGACAACCCTGCTCTGTTGGGTGTTACTCATTAGAGATAGAGTCAGCAGTACTCTAGAATGAGTTTGAGTGTAATAATAGATACGAGTGCGTATTTGTTAGTGAATATGAAATTGTTTTGTATTGTGTTGACTTATCGGTTGATTGTTTATGGATTCTGGTCGGTGCAGTCTAGCTAACTGTAATCGATAGTGGTTTCTAAACTCTTAAACAAGATAAACCGACATAGTATTGTTTTAAAATAGGGTAAATGAGATAATTTTACCCAAAACTATTTTTGTATATAAAAGAAATGATTTTCTATGAATTATCATAGTATATGGATGCATGGTTGTTAGGAAGTAATAATATTGAAATGATATCATTATTATATGAAATTGAATAAGAAATTGAAATCATAACTCCAAAGATAAGAAATTAATCCATATACAAATGAAATTTGAGAATATAAATTATAAATGTGACTTATAATTTGAAACGGAATTCCGGAGGAGTATTTGGAAATGTTTTGAAAGGAATTTGTAAATTTTGGTGTTTTGGAAAGTTTAAATTTCTTTTTGATTTGAAAATGAATTTCAAAGGTTTTGAAAAGTATTTTGAAAAGATGAAAAGCTCTAAACTCTTTTCGGTCGCTGGAAAATCATTCCGATGATGATCGCGACATCACCGGTGTTCATTTTCGGGTTTCCAAAAGAGGAATTGCTGCCAAATTGTTTTAAATGGAAGTGTTTGAAAAATTTGGGTTTGGTTTTAGAAAATTCAAAGGATAATTTGAATTGTTTTCAAAATGGCTTTGATGTTGAAAAGACTCTGGAATACTATATATAAAAATGTTATGAAATTAATAACTTATAAAATATTGAAATCTGATTGGAACAAAATTCAAATTGTAAATGAATTTATAACTTGGAATAGAATTCAAGAAGGTAATTGAAAATTGAAAATTTAAAATTCAATAATGGAATGAAATTAGTAAGGTGAATGTATAAATGATCTTATAAATCGAAATGTAAGTAAGTCGAAGACTTATAGAATATTTGAAATTTGATTTGGAAATCAGATTCGAATTTGAAATGAAAGAATTAGTGAATGAGTTTCAGAATGATTAAATAAATTTTGGAAATGAGCAAAAGAATAAAACTGAATGTTAAACTTCTTTTGAATTTGGTAGTAAATGAAGTTGAAACTGAATTTGAATAAATAAATTGGAGTAGTGACAAATGAATTGGAATGAGAGTTCAAATTGAATGAAATAGATATATAACTTCAACAGTGAAGTAAAGATGGTATAAGTAGTTTATATTGAAAATTTTGTAATTGAATGTGCGAAATAGTTGAATGTTGTAACTAGATATCATGGCTAGTAGATATACAGGTATAAAGGAATTGGAATTTTGATTTCAAAGATAAATTTGAATTGCTCGAAAAAGGTACGTATTTTAATTTCTATATGAGTTTTTGCTGATTTCTTCTCTAGTCGCTTGGCTTTTTCTTTTTCTTTTTGAAATCTGAGAGTCCGTAGGGACGTTTTGTAGTCGTGCCGTATTAGCCGCGCAAAGGAGACGCTGGCGAAATTTTTCGGAAATTTAGGGCGTTAGAAATTTTTGAGAAAATTTTGAAAGTTTAAAATTTGAATTTAAACTTAAATTTGAATTATGAAGTAAAACAATATTGTTTGAAAACTATGAAAGGTTTAGAAAGTTAGTTAAATTGATAACAAATCTTTAGTAGAGAGATTTGTTTTGATGAATTGATAAAACTATTTAGATTGTGAAAAATAGTAGACGAGTTAAGGACCTTTTTCCCTAACTTGTAATTTCGAGGACGAAATTCTTTTAAGGGGGGAAGTCTGTAACGACCCAGAATTTTGAACAAATTAAATTGAAAATATTTAATTAATTTTAAATATTTGAACGATGATTTAATTTGAATCCCGATATAACTCTGAATTTTTACGAATAAACTATAAAATTTAATCTGTTGATAGTTGAATAAAAATTCGAATCATCAATTTTAAGTTGAAGAAAAATATTTCGAAAACTTTTAAAATTCGTATTGATGATACTGAAGATAATCGAACTTTCAGAATTGAATTTTAAACTGTTTTGCTCAGTTTTAGATTTAATTTTTTGAACCGATATTTGAAAATAGTCATTTTTTCAAACAGTCTCGGAATTCGATGAAACCAGTTCCATTGGATCCGTAGTATCGTATTTTTATCGGATTTCAAATTTCATGGCATTTGGAGTTGTTATGTGCGAATACGACATGTAAACGCGTTGAAGTTTTAAATCGAATTTGATTTAAAATTTAAATTTTAAATATTGGTCAACCCACACGTTCATTCCTCTAATCACGCCTACAACCCTGCCTAAAATCACGCCGAAGAACACAGAAGAAAAACGTGAAAAACCCATGCCTCCTCGATTTAAAATATCCTGAGCCTCTTTCATTTAAAACAAACGAAAATTTATCTTCTCGTTTTAAATCAATGGCGTCTCCCTCTTCATCCCCAAATCAAAGAAAATGTGTCGCGATGTTAAAAGCGAACTCGAGTTTGAGCGGGGGCAGCGAGTGACAAGTTGAATTAGGGTTTCGCGATGGAAGACGCGATTGAATCGCGTGCGCACGCCTGGTACCGTGAGTTGGAGGAGGCTGGTATCGGCGATGTCGTAGGGGAGTTCGATGGCGAGGCGATTGGGCGCGCGTCTTGGCAATTCGCGAGGCCGCGTTCGCGCGTGGAGGATGTTCGACTTCGAATTCAGGTTGGCGAAGTGGCAGCCCAGAGCAAACGCGAGGGAAGGCGCGGCATGAGGGAACTCGATGGCGAGCTATTGGAATGATGATCGAATGGTGGCGACGCGATCGATGGAACTGGAGGCAGTGGGAGTTTCGCGAGTCTGGGGTCGCGATGGTTTCGTCGAGATTGGGTGAGGCTCGCGAGTTCCAGGAAGTGGTGAGCTCGAAGTCTAGCGAGGTGATGGGCGATCGAAACTGTCGAGGTCAGTGTTTGAGGTGGTATTCGAGAGCCAATCGAGTTCGATCTCGATCTTGGGTGGTTCGACAATTTCCAGTAAGGTAACGAATTTTCTTTTGTTAAATTAATCGAATAAATGATGTTTGTATATAATTTGCAGAAAATAAAATCTTTACAGTATAAAGAAAAAAACAAATGTTTACTGTTTGTTTATTTACAGAAAGTAAAGTATAAATGTATTGTTTAAATGATTTATCTAAAACTATTTAGATTACTAGAGGAAAATTTATTTAAAAAGGAAATTTTGTTTTGGATTTTATCGTAGTTAAATAGATTTATTTTAAATGGGATCATTTTAAATTTATATTTGGAAGTTAAAATAAATCATCGATAATTTAATTGGTTTAAAATTAAATCATTGTGTAATTAAAATTCAAATTAGTAATTGAATAATTCGATTTAAATTCGAATATTAATGAATTGCAAAAATTGTTTATACAAGGTCAAAACGAGAAATCAAGAAACAACCGAAATTGGAAATGGATTGCAAAAATAAAAGCTAAGGTGAGATCTTTCTCACTCGAAGGAAATTTGATTTTACCGTTATTATTGATTGATGATTGCTATTTGGATGTGATATTAGATATAGTAGGATATATCTATTATATATATAGCAATATATACATATTGGCATATGTATATATTGGATTGATTGATTTCCCGCCTCGTATAGCGGATGAGACCCTATTGCGCCGTTAGTAAGCGGATTTTTATAAAAACCTATATACCGCGATATTCCACCTCGAAGTGGAATGGTATTGTGCTAACGTCTTTGGATGCAGGGAAACAGGTTGGAGGGATCCAACTGGACCCCTCACATTGATTGATTTTATTTATACTGTGGTATGAATCTGTGAATGATTATTGATGTTATTAATCATATTGATGTCTGGAAATTGATTGAAGCTAAAATTTAGCTGAATGGATGTTTTGACATTATTGGATTCCAAAGATAAACGAAATTGAATTTTTGAAATTCAAGTAGAAAATTTCTAAGTGAATCAATTTTTGAAATTGAAGAAATTCGAAGAAAAGAATTTAAAAGTATAAAAGCTGATTTGTATAATCCTTATCGAATAAATTCCAGAATAAAGTGAAAATGCTAAATAAATGGATTTCATAAAACAGTGATTTTAAATTGAAGAAATTAATTTAAATTTGGATTTTTAAATAGATTGAAAGAAACGATTGAAATTTATTTTCTTAAAAAGGAATTTATTTAAAAGAAGATAAGTTGGAAATTCAGTTTGAAATTTAATTGGTAAATTGAAATAAGTTGTGAAATCAATGTAAAATGATTTCAATTTGAAGAATCCATTTTAAAACAGAATATTGAATAGTTTTAGAAAAATAAGGAATTTATTTTAGTAGTGATAAATAAAATTTGAAATCAATCTGTAATTGATTTAATATTTAGAAATGAATTTTTGAGAAATCAATATGGAAATTTTATTCAAACGTTGAAAAATAAAATTAGAAATCAATATTGAAATTGATTTGGTATTGAAGCTTTTATAAATAGAATTAAAATTTATAAAAGTTGTTTATAAACCCAAAGTCACTTATTTTGATAAGTTAAATATAGAAGTTGATAAAAGAAGGTTTATAAGTCGAAGTTGTTATTAAAAAGAGAAATAGAATTTATAAACGTGCTTATAAATTCGAAATAGATTGAATGTGATAAATTTAATATAGAAGATTATTTAAGAAGATATATTCACAATTTTGAATAGCGAATTTTTATTGAAATAAAAAATGTGTAGAAATGATTGAAATGGGGTTAAGTAAATTTTATTCACGATTTTGGACAGTGAATATAATTTTAAGTAAAATGGATTCATTTTTGAAGAAGTAATATTTTAAAACGAAGTTAAACCTTTTAAAGATGTTTTAAAATGTATTATGAATCGAAAGCATAGATTTCAACACTTGTTGTTGAAATAGACGTTTTCGAGATATTTAAGGAAATGATGGACTATAACACTGTTGTTATAGTAAATGATTTTCGAAAGGAAATGTTTTATATAGTATTGGGATTTATATATCTATTTTAATTCCGAATCCCTATACTATTGATTTCGAGTCGTCGTAACGATGTTTTACGCAACATTCGTTTTGACTCAAATAGATGTTGTCAAAGTAAATGATTTCCTTGAAGAATGAAGTATATACTTAATTTTGATTTAAGTATATCGAATATTTTCCGAGTGTTGAAAATAAATAAATTTGTGAAATACTTATTATCAAATAAGTATGGGAATGTTTTCCAAATATGAAATAAAAACGTTTTAAGAGAATTTATCTTTGTAAAGATAAATTGAAAGTGAATATTTAAAATCGATTGAAAATCGTATATCAGTAGATATTTGAAATATAAATTCACTATGGAATTTATAAATGAAAAGGGAAACTGTTTAGAAAAATAAATATTGATTTATTTTTGAAGTGTGGAAATTATATATCTAGTAAATATATTTTTGAAGATGAAATAATTTGGAAAATTATTTGGAATATGATGATGTTGCGCATCTTTATTGATAGTTAAATAACCGACTATCAATAATTACCTTGAATTGTTATTTGTTGTGAATTGGATGAAATTGAATGCCACACTTATTTTTAAATAAGCGCTCACTATTCGGGTTAGCCGGGAAAGGACCATGGGGTCGTATAACCCATTCTGAATATGTGATACGTCGTTATGAATTGCATTCGAAGACCGGTGTTGAAGACCGGATATTTTTGAAAACGGAAGGATTACCGTCGAGTTACTCTACATCGACTGATCTTCGATTTAGAGGTTTTATCACCCTTAGTGACGGGAAGTCCTGACGTGATTGAAAATTATCCGGAATTGCAAGGGCTTCGTGAGAAGTGCCTTCGGTTCTGTTCGATCCCGGAACAGACTTGTATGGATTGTGTGTCTGACGTTACAATTTGAGATATAAAGCTGATTTCTTTCAAATACATATCTGTTGGTGGCGGAGAATTTATTCTCTTAGCTTAACACCCTTCTCTGAGACGTACGAGCTCAGAGGTTATGTAGTTGAAATTTATCAGCGATATATCCCAGTTTGGTAACGTGGCATACTGAGTGTTGCTGTGAAATGATCAGTGTTTGATCATTTGTGATATGATCATTTGTTTGATCTTATATCTTTGTGATCATAGGTTGATCATTTTTGTTTGACCCAAAGCAGGGCTTTGTAGAAAGCGTAGCTTTGTGGACGAGACTTCATCGAGCCTCACACCCCGGAAATGGTCGAAACAGGAAGGATGCGGCAAGGTTCTAGGGAGTAGCGCCCCTTAGTGTATGTCATTCCTTCTGGATAGAGGTGGTATCATGGTATGGAGCCCAGATACTTAACCTATGTGGTTGCTGCATTATTATCTATGTGGTTTGTTGGAAATCGGGGATCCTCGGGAAGATCGGTTACGATCGGGGGATGGCATACGCGTGTCAGTAGTTACCTATTTTTGCAGAGGTAACCCGGCCTTGTGTTGGCAAAGATCCGGTTAGGTTCTCGGGTCGTCTATTCCAGGGACGTACCCATCGTGGAAAGGAAGTTCCTTAGCCTGGCCATTTGTTGGAAATCCAAAGAAACAATACGATCTTGTACGGTTTTAGTTGTAGAACCTATCATTCACTTATGGTGGTCACCACTGTTTGGATGGTAGCTATAGTAGGCATAAGTGCGGAATGCCTATGCTGGCTAAGATTAATATTATACTTTCGAAAGGTTTTCTACACTATGCACTAATAATAATATCAAAAAATGATTTGATTTTGCGTATCAAGCATCTTTGACTATCATAAGAAGAAATCTCCTCCAAGTCTGCGTTTGCATTGTGTGTGTGGTGGGAGGTCTTATGGTAGTCTCATTTTCCGAAAAGCATTGCGAATTTACTTTAAAAATTTTCTGTTGATTATTTTAAAGAATAAATGTTTTACGATCTCACACCAGTCACCATGACTGACTCGGAGTTTATTGTTCCCTTCTAAACTCTGGGTGCCCACAAATTTTCCACACGGGCAGCCTAGAGTTATGTTATCAGGATATTCTGGATATTCTGGAGCTTGGAGATAAGCTGGATGACGAGACGTAGTATTTGTATCTGATAGTATTTAATCCGCTGTGTATTCTGTATGAGGACAAGTTATATAACTGTCCATTGTTGTATATTGACTCTGATGATTGATGTATGTATAAAATGATATAGTTCTTTGTTTAAAGATTATTCATTTATCTATTATATATTGTTCCGCTGCGAATGTGAGATTCTGATATTGTTTTCTGTTTCTGTTGTTGTTCTTCTTTCTTCTTCTGCTTTCTTCTTCTTCTCTTTTTCTTCTATCTTTTCTTCTATTTCTTTTTCTTAAAACCCCTCACTATTGGAGTTTCCGGCACTCGATTGCTCGGCAGTCGATAAAGTGAGTATCGATGTCGAATTTTCGAAAGTCGAAAATTTCGGTATGTGACAATATCTGTATCACTTGACCATAGGATAGGAAATTATATACAGACACCGTTGGTCCATATATAAACATTTTGAAAATAAATTCTATGATTTTGTAAAGAATATATGGTTTTTAATAAATGTTGATTCTTAAATTATTATATATAAATGGTAATGATATATAGATTTAATAATAATATTTAATTTAATTAAGATTGATTCAATACATATAATATGGTTAAGTATTTAAATTTATATTTCAAAATAGATTTTGGAAATAATAATTTAAATAAGTTAAGGTTGGGAAGATAATTTGAATTTAGTTAAAATTGTATTCAATAAAGAATTTTATTTAATTAAACCGATTTGAAACTTATTGAAATTGAGATTTAAGATATGATTTATAACTTGGGTTTGATTTAAGTAATTTAATGAATATTTCTTGTTTAAATAAATTTAAGGAAATATTTAGTAAAACTGTGATTTAAGGCTAGTTAAATAATATTGAATTTATTAAGTGAATATTCCCTGATTAAATAATAATGAAGTTAAATCAAGAGATATATGAAACTGTTAAATTTAACTATGAAAATGTTGAATATTAAAGCTTTGAAATATATTGAAAATTTAAATGGTCTATTGAGAACTGAATTGATAAATTGAGCTTTGAATAAATTTGAATTTGGAATTTGAGTTGATTTGAATCGATTTGTGAGACTTGAGGAAATTATAAATACTTTACTTTATAAATTATTTAATATATATATACTATTTTGGAAAATAGTTATATTTGAAATGAAATGATATTTGGGTTTTGAAGTATAAATTAAATTGAAATGACCACGGTGTTATAGTGTATATTTCTACATTGTAGATAGTTCCACGGATCCTTAGAGAATGGTTATCCCAAACATCCTTTAAGTTACTTGTATTTCAATTGATATTTCACTTGAGTTGGATTTATTAGTATAAGAATGTTAATCCTGAGTCGAGTGTTTTGTGTTTTGCTTTACGCTCGGGTCAGACTGAGTGATACAGCATTTGAGACTCACCCTTGGAGTTTGGAGCTTCATTTGGAGATCCGACTATCGATTCAGCTTTCAGCTTTTTCAGTTGATCTGTTCAGAAAGGTCATCTATTCGTACTGAAGACTTCACTGTATTTGAGATATTATGTTGTATTTTATTTTTAACTCTGATGTTTATATAGTAGCTTCATGAACTACTATTTTATCTATTACGCTGCGTATTATTGTATTACTCTATGTCTGTGATTCTGTGATTGATTTATTTACTGTATATCTGAGTTTTGCCAAATTTAAATTAACAATCTATTGTTTTGAATTATTCATGTCCGACATGTGTGGATTTATTGTCGATTTGAATGGTCCAAAAAGTGGGTCGTTACAGTTGGTATCAGAGCTTTAGCTCTTGGCAAACTTAGCATATATAGTAAATTTATTTACAGAATCACTTTCGTTTGAGTTTGAATCTCTTCCTTTTGACTCGATTTCCTTGGAACTTTGGAACGTTCCTTGCGGTTCCAAAATTCATTCTTGTCTCTCCTTATTTGTATTCTTTTGATTCTAGAGTATCCCATAACTCCACTTCGAATGATCTCTATAAGAATAGGCGATCCCGCCAATCTTTGAATGATTTGTAAAGGGGTGGAACTCCTTTACAATTGGCATTGATTCACCGGAGATTTATATATCCCTCGGTTTAGATGCTGCTATCTCTAGTTATGCCGAATTCTATCTCTGGCAATCGAATGTCGATTTGCCTTGGAATTCTGCATCGATCATATTCCTGAAGTCATGGTTGACCCGGTTAAGGTCGCCCGCGACTTGTATAAGTATATCCATCTTCTATTTTGTAAGTTAATTATCTCATCTTCGTTCAAGCCTATCTTCGAATCAGAATTTTATTTGATTAGAGTTCTTTTAAATTGAATCTCTATCTTTGTTTTGAAATCCGTCCGTGAATCTTCCTTTGAAAATCGGGTTTGTTTGTATTTTAGAAATTGTTTTCTAAACCGAAATTATTATTTTGATAAGTATGATTATATTCTATATATAAAAGTGAAATGTTTTCGATAAAGATTTAATACCCTTTTTAAAATGAGAATATGAGGTTTCGAAAGAATTTGTAATTTTGAAAAATTATATAAGAAATTTGATTTATCTAAAAATGATTTATGACTGAAGGATTTTAAATTTGAAATTCGAGAATTGAACTCCGGTATTTTGAAATTGGTTTTAGGATTTTGAAATATATTATAATAATATGATTTAAAAGTATTTTCCGAATAAGAAATGTTTCAAATGATTTTAAATAAGTTTCGAATGATTTCGAAGAAATTTCAAAAGAAGTTTGAGAAAATAGAAGTCCAGAACTCACTTATGTCACTGGAAAATAATTTCGATGATGAGTGCACGCATCATCGACATTGATTTTCGAGTTTAAGAATGGGGGAGAGGCCACTTTAGTAGCATTGCTACGCGAGTGATTTTGCAAAACCAATTTTGATTTCAAATTCCGAAGTAAGATTTGATATTCAAAAGATATATGTATATATATATTTGAAATGATTTGAAGTAAGCCGGTGTTCAGTCCTTGAGTTTCGAATTTGATATAACCCTATCTATTAAAATTTATTTACTGATTTGTTGCTGATTTCCAACTCTTGAATTTGAAAATGATTTCTTCAACTATTTTGAAGGTTCGAGCACTTCCAAATCAAGGTTAACTTTTCAAAGATAAGAAATTTTGAAAAGTATAAAGTATATAAGTTGGTATGTATGTTAAAGTATGTAGTAATATGATTTAAATAAGCTGAAACTGTTTTGTTAAGTAAATGAATAAGGCAATTTTAAATTTTTCTAATATGACATTTAGATTTGAAATGTTTTGAAAAGAATTTGGTCTTCAAAATATTTTGAATAAAGTTTAGTTAAATGTTTTAACTTAGTAACATCTTTATGAAACTATATATTTAACAAGTTGGAATAAATATATATGTTGTACGTATGTTGTTTTATTCGCATAATTAATTTGATCCAGGTTTGAGTACACAAGTTCGAGGTGAATTACACCATTTCGTGTTAGGATTTTTCATTCGATTCTTGATGGCGAATATTTGATATGGATTTTGGGCTTGATTCTAGAATTCTCTATCATAGTATATGACTATGCATGGAGACTGATGACTTCTAGTCGAGAAACCATATCGAAATCCGCATTAGGGAAGTCAAATTGACAATACTAGTTCGAAAGCGAACTTGTGTGATCGCGCGAGCGATCAAATGTGATTTTGCGAAATGATGACGTATGTACATCTTATATTCTAATATCAGTGATATATTTTGACGCTGAAATTGAAAGCTGTTGGGTTAGAATATCTTTGCTTAATAAAAGAAAATTTCCAATTTAAATTACAAAGATATATAACCCGTAAAAGAAAAGATATTCAATCCCATATGGCTCTTCATACAGCGAAATTTATTTTGTAAAATTTGATCCTTATATAAGATGGATCTTATGTAGGTATAAGATTGATTTTGAAAACCATTGATTTTGGAAATGAATTGTTTGACTTAAATTATATTGATTTAGAAACTGGAATTGTTTTTGAAAACCATTGATCTTATGTAGGTATAAGATTGATTTTGAAAACCATTGATTTTGGAAATGAATTGTTTGATCTTATGTAGGTATAAGATCTTATGGAGTTTTATGCTGTTGTGCAATCTATCAAACACTGGAGACACTATCTATTTCAGAAGGAGTTTGTTCTTTACACTGATCATGAAGCATTGAAGCATTTGCAAGGGCAAGACAAGATTTCAGCGAGACATGCATCGTGGATTGCATATCTGCAACAGTTTACTTTTGTTGTGAAACACAAGTCAGGGGTGACAAATCGTGTGGCTGATGCTTTGAGTAGGAGGAGTCATTTGTTGACTACGCTAAAGGTTGAAGTGACGGGGTTTGAAATATTGCCAGAGTTATTCACTGATGATCCTTACTTTGCAAAATTTGTTGAAAAAGTCAAGGAGGGAGAGATGGATGATTTCGTGATAGTAGATGGTTTTCTGTTCAAAGGAAATCGATTGTGCATACCAGAGGGTAGTCTGAGAATGAAGATTATCAAGGAGTTACACGAAGAGGGACATGTTGGGAGAGACCGTACTTTACAGTTGATTTCACAGTCCTACTTTTGGCCATCGATGAGGAAAGAAGTAGAGAGGTTTGTGGAGCGTTGTCATATTTGTCAAGTTTCGAAAGGAACTACGACTAATGCTGGTTTATATATGCCGTTACCTGTACCTATAAAACCATGGGTGGATATCAGTATGGACTTTGTGTTGGGTTTGCCGAGAACGCAGCGTGGTAATGATTCCATTTATGTGGTGGTTGACAGATTTTCGAAAATGGCACATTTCATTGCTTGTAAGAAGACGGCGGATGTTGTTCATGTTGCTCAATTGTTTTTCAAGGAAATCTATCGACTTCATGGATTGCCAGAATCTATTGTGTCGGATAGAGATACTCGATTTCTGAGTCACTTTTGGTTGAGTTTGTGGAAAATGGTGGGAACAAAGCTGAAGTTTAGTAGTGCTTATCACCCGCAAACTGATGGACAAACGGAGGTGGTTAATCGATCGTTAGGAAACTTGTTGAGGTGTCTTGTTCAAGATAATCTGAAGAGTTGGGATGTGAAGTTATGCCAGGCAGAGTTTGCCCATAATCATGCTGTGAATCGAAGTACTGGGTTCAGTCCATTCCAGATTGTCTATTCGAGCTTACCGAAAGGACCGTTGGATTTAACGGTAGTGCCACAATCAAAGGGGACAATTAAGAAAGCTGCTGATTTTGTTGAAGGGCTGACGGAGTGTCATAAAATCGTTCAAGAACGATTGGAGAAAGCAAATGAGAAATATAAACGAGCTGCAGATTTGAAACGAAGAAATGTAGAATTTCATGAAGGTGATATGGTTTATGCAGTATTAACAAAAGATCGTTTTCCAGTGGGCGCATATAACAAGTTGAAAGCCAAGAAAATTGGTCCAGTGGAAGTAGTGAAACGAATCAATGAAAATGCTTATAAACTGAAGCTGCCAGATGATGTGTATACATCTGACGTATTCAATGTTAAACATCTTGTACCATATCATGGGGATGAGTTTGTGGGGAATGAAGAGTGTGCAAATTCGAGGTCGAATTTCTCTCAACCTGGGGAGGATGATGCAGCGCAACCTTTATTTGACAAAGGCATAAGTCGTCTACGACTTAAGGAGGCATTGATGAGTCGTCCACGACTCAACTGGACAACCAAAGGTGAAGATATAAGTCGTCTACGACTTAAGGAAGCGATGATGAGTCGTCCACGACTCATAAAGACAGGCATGAGTCGTCTACGACTTAAGGAGGCGGTGATGAGTCGTCCACGACTCATCTGGAAGACCAAAGGGAAAGAGGTGACGAGTTTACGACTTAACGAAGCAACTATAACTCGTCTACGATTTAACAGGGAGATGAGTCATTCACGACTCAAGGGAAGAATACACAAGTGATAAGTCGTCCACGACTTATCGAAACGGGGTTAAGTCGTAGAGGCCTGGAACTGTATTTTCTGATGCCGCTTTAATCCATGCCGTAGATTCTCCTGACGAGTTAATCTGAACCGATTGTTTCTAAGTCGTTACTGGAGTATAAGTCGTATGGCGTCTGTTGTAAATAAGTTGAGTCGAATGGAGTTGATGAGTCGGCAACGACTTAAAAGATGTATTTTTCTATGTTGTATTTTCTGTTTTAAGTCGTCTGTTGTAATAAGTCGTATCCTTGGCTGAGTCATGAGTCGGAGTATGTTGAGTCGTGTGTTGTTGTAGTTGTTATTTTGCAGTTTGATAAGTCGTTTTGGATGAGTCGTATACGACTTATGATGAGTCGTAGAGCATAGTTATGAGTCGGAAACGACTTAGGAGTTGGAGAAATTTCTGTTGTAAAATTGTTCGCCTATAAATAGGCCGTGAGTCTCATTTGTAAAGGTTGTTGAATATTGAATAAAATTCTCTTTTGATTGCTTTGTGCATTCATTTCAATTGGTAGTCGAGTGTATCTCCTATCTCCACTTACGTCATTCGAGTGCGCTCGAATCATCGTTTGTTGAAGCCGATTCACGGTATCTTGTGCGCAAGATCAACGTCGAAGAATCGTAGATCTCTTTTCCGGTATCTTCGGATCAACGAGTCAGAGATAGCTAGAGTTCGGTATCTTCGGATCAACGAATTCAAGCATTTCAGTATCCATCAATCCACAGATTGCTACTTTCATCGATTGAAGATCGTCTAGAATTATCCGCTGCGTTAGTTTGGTATCAGAGCTTGTTCTAACCAATCATAGTTAGATCGAGACTTGGAGCCTATTCATTTGAAGATTTGAAGTTATCAATCACGGCCGAGAGTTTGAGGAAGTGGGTCGTGCATACTTTTGAAGTTTGAAGTTTGGATTTGTGATTTGGAGAAGTCGTGTTCATCGTGTTCATCGAGATTTGCAACAAATTGGAAGATTTCGATCTGTTTCATTTTGGATCAAAATCCGGAAAGTGTTGGAATTTGAAGTGTTGAAGAATTTGTGAAGTTTTCAAGTATGCCGCCAAGAAGAGCTAATCGCCACCAAAACGTAGAGGCTTTGTATCGAAGAGAAGAAGCTGATGAGATGGAACAAAGAATCAATGAGAATTTTAGTGAAAAGCTTAACGAAGGAATTGGCCGGTTAGAGAAGCTTATGACAGAAATGAATCAAAATCGGAGAAGGGTTTCACCAGAATCTAACCATGGGGGTAGTAGAGTCTCGCCACATTCCAATCGAGACCGAAGTATTGAAAATGATCAAGGGCGTGGGAGGAACGTGAATGATCGTGAACGGAGGAATGTTGATAGAAGGGATGATGGTGGAAGACGCAATGGTAGTAGAGATGTTGGTGGTCAGAATCGACATCGTTATGCATCTGATTTTGAAGAGGAGTATGATGGTGGTAGTATTCAAGGAAGAGGTCAAAGAAGAAACTATTCTGAGTATGATCACAAATGGGAGTCGGGGATGAAGACAGAAATTCCTGAATTCAAGGGTGGTATGCAAGCGGAGGAGTTTCTAGATTGGGTAGCTAATGTCGAGGAGGTTTTTGACTTCAAAGAAGTTCCAGAACATCGTAGAGTGAAGTTGGTTGCTACGAGGCTGAGGGGTAGAGCTTTGGCATGGTGGCAGCAAACCAAGCTTACACGTGATCGGATGGGAAAGTCAAAAGTTGAATCTTGGGAGAAGATGAAGAAATTGATGAAAGCAACGTTCTTACCATACAATTATCAATCTTTGATGTATCAACGTTTGCAGAACTTGAGGCAGGGCACAAAGACAGTTAATGACTATGCTGATGAATTCTATCAACTCATTGCAAGGAATGATATTATGGAAACAGAAGAGCAGCTGACATCTAGGTTCATTGGAGGATTGAGAATGCAGATTCAGGATATGGTTAATATGTTCGATCCAAGATCTGTGGCAGAAGCACATCAGAAAGCGTTGGCTTGGGAAAAACAAGGGAGACGAGGAAGTGGTGTGTTTACTAATTCTAACAATCAAGCGAAGGGTGTTGGAGGAAGTTCTAATGTTTCTAAACCTATCAGTAGACCAGTGGTGAAGGAGGTTGAGAAGACAAGGGTTAACAATGGTTTCAAATGTTACAATTGTCAGGAATTGGGTCATAAAAGCAGTGAGTGTCCAAAACCAAAGAAGAGAACCATGATTGTAGAGGTTGAAGATGAGGATGTTGATGAGGATTGTTCTAGTCCAGTTGAGGAGGATAAGCAAGATATGCGTCAGGAGATGAAGGTTGTAACCTAATGCTGAGGAGATCGTGTTTAACACCGAAGCAGGAGGAAGCTAGTTGGTTGAGGAGTAATATCTTTCAGTCAACATGTACTATTCTGGGAAAGGTGTGTAAGTTTGTGATTGACGCAGGAAGCTGTGATAATATTATTTCAACCGAAGCTGTGACAAAGTTGAAATTGAAGACAGAGAAACATCCGAGTCCATACAAGTTAGCATGGTTGAGAAAAGGAGGAGAAGTGAAAGTGGATAGACGAGTTCGTGTACCATTCTCTATTGGGAAGAAATACAAAGATGAAATCTGGTGTGATGTCGTAGAGATGGATGTTTGTCATTTATTATTGGGAAGACCATGGCAGTATGATCGAGCAGTACAACATGACAGTCGGACCAATAGTTACAGTTTTATGTTTGAAGGCACAAAGATTATCCTAGTTCCAAAGAAGAGACCACAAGGAGAAAGTAAGTCAGAAGAGATTGAAGAGCTTAAAACTTTGTTATCGTTGAAAGAGTTTGTGAAGGAAGTAGAGGAGGAACCTGAAGTGTTTCTGTTGATTGGGCGTGAGAGCAGTGAAGAAGTTGAAATTCCAGAAGAAGTTAAACCCATTTTGAAAGAATTTGACGATGTATTTCCAGAGGAATTACCAACGGAGTTGCCACCGTTGAGAGATATACAACATCAGATAGATCTTGTTCCAGGTGCTGTGTTGCCACACAGACCACATTATCGAATGAGCCCGAAGGAACATGAAGAGTTGCGGAGGCAAGTAGAGGAATTGCTTGAGCAGGGACGTGTGCAGGAGAGTCTGAGTCCTTGTGCTGTACCAGCTTTATTGGTACCCAAGAAGGATGGGACGTGGAGGATGTGCATTGACAGTCGGGCATTGAATAAGATTACCGTGAGATATAGATTTCCAATGCCAAGGTTGGATGACTTGTTAGCTCAAATAAGCGGAGCTACTATATTTTCGAAGATTGATTTGAAGAGCGGATATCATCAAATTCGTATCAGACCAGGAGATGAGTGGAAGACTGCTTTTAAAACCAGGGAGGGTCTATACGAATGGTTGGTCATGCCGTTTGGTCTATCGAATGCACCGAGTACTTTCATGAGGGTGATGAATCAAATTTTTAGACCATTCATTGGGAAATTTGTGGTGGTATATTTCGATGATATTCTGATATATAGTGGAAGTCCAGAAGAACATTTGAGTCATCTGAGGGAAGTGCTGATGGTACTACGACAAGAACAGTTTTATGCTGCAACGAAGAAATGCGTGTTCATGACGCATAGCGTTTTATTTCTGGGGTATGTTGTGTCAAAAGAAGGAATACAGGTTGATCAAAGTAAAATCGAAGCTATCAGAGATTGGCCACAGCCCAAGACGATAACGGAAGTTCGTAGTTTTCACGGGTTGGCTTCATTCTATCGAAGGTTTATACCACACTTTAGTAGTGTGATGGCACCTGTTACAGATTGCATGAAAGGTAAACAGTTTGCATGGACAGAGGAAGCAGGGAGTGCTTTTGGGAAGATCAAGGAATTGCTGACGTCTGCACCAATTCTATTATTACCTGATTTTCAGCTAGTGTTTGAACTACACACTGATGCATCGAAGGTTGGGATTGGAGGAGTGTTGAGTCAGAAGGGACGTCCTATTGCCTATTTCAGTGAGAAGTTGTCAGGAGCAAAGATGCGATACAGTACATATGATGTGGAGTTTTATGCTGTTGTGCAATCTATCAAACACTGGAGACACTATCTATTTCAGAAGGAGTTTGTTCTTTACACTGATCATGAAGCATTGAAGCATTTGCAAGGGCAAGACAAGATTTCAGCGAGACATGCATCGTGGATTACATATCTGCAACAGTTTACTTTTGTTGTGAAACACAAGTCAGGGGTGACAAATCGTGTGGCTGATGCTTTGAGTAGGAGGAGTCATTTGTTGACTACGCTAAAGGTTGAAGTGACGGGGTTTGAAATATTGCCAGAGTTATTCACTGATGATCCTTACTTTGCAAAATTTGTTGAAAAAGTCAAGGAGGGAGAGACGGATGATTTCGTGATAGTAGATGGTTTTCTGTTCAAAGGAAATCGATTGTGCATACCAGAGGGTAGTCTGAGAATGAAGATTATCAAGGAGTTACACGAAGAGGGACATGTTGGAAGAGACCGTACTTTACAGTTGATTTCACAGTCCTACTTTTGGCCATCGATGAGGAAAGAAGTAGAGAGGTTTGTGGAGCGTTGTCATATTTGTCAAGTTTCGAAAGGAACTGCGACTAATGCTGGTTTATATATGCCGTTACCTGTACCTATAAAACCATGGGTGGATATCAGTATGGACTTTGTGTTGGGTTTGCCGAGAACGCAGCGTGGTAATGATTCCATTTATGTGGTGGTTGACAGATTTTCGAAAATGGCACATTTCATTGCTTGTAAGAAGACGGCGGATGCTGTTCATGTTGCTCAATTGTTTTTCAAGGAAATCTATCGACTTCATGGATTGCCAGAATCTATTGTGTCGGATAGAGATACTCGATTTCTGAGTCACTTTTGGTTGAGTTTGTGGAAAATGGTGGGAACAAAGCTGAAGTTTAGTAGTGCTTATCACCCGCAAACTGATGGACAAACGGAGGTGGTTAATCGATCGTTAGGAAACTTGTTGAGGTGTCTTGTTCAAGATAATCTGAAGAGTTGGGATGTGAAGTTATGCCAGGCAGAGTTTGCCCATAATCATGCTGTGAATCGAAGTACTGGGTTCAGTCCATTCCAGATTGTCTATTCGAGCTTACCGAAAGGACCGTTGGATTTAACGGTAGTGCCACAATCAAAGGGGACAATTAAGAAAGCGGCTGATTTTGTTGAAGGGCTGACGGAGTGTCATAAAATCGTTCAAGAACGATTGGAGAAAGCAAATGAGAAATATAAACGAGCTGCAGATTTGAAACGAAGAAATGTAGAATTTCATGAAGGTGATATGGTTTATGCAGTATTAACAAAAGATCGTTTTCCAGTGGGCGCATATAACAAGTTGAAAGCCAGGAAAATTGGTCCAGTGGAAGTAGTGAAACGAATCAATGAAAATGCTTATAAACTGAAGCTGCCAGATGATGTGTATACATCTGACGTATTCAATGTTAAACATCTTGTACCATATCATGGGGATGAGTTTGTGGGGGATGAAGAGTGTGCAAATTCGAGGTCGAATTTCTCTCAACCTGGGGAGGATGATGCAGCGCAACCTTTATTTGACAAAGGCATAAGTCGTCTACGACTTAAGGAGGCATTGATGAGTCGTCCACGACTCAACTGGACAACCAAAGGTGAAGATATAAGTCGTCTACGACTTAAGGAAGCGATGATGAGTCGTCCACGACTCATAAAGACAGGCATGAGTCGTCTACGACTTAAGGAGGCGGTGATGAGTCGTCCACGACTCATCTGGAAGACCAAAGGGAAAGAGGTGACGAGTTTACGACTTAACGAAGCAACTATAACTCGTCTACGACTTAACAGGGAGATGAGTCGTTCACGACTCAAGGGGAAGAATACACAAGTGATAAGTCGTCCACGACTTATCGAAACGGGGTTAAGTCGTAGAGGCCTGGAACTGTATTTTCTGATGCCGCTTTAATCCATGCCGTAGATTCTCCTGACGAGTTAATCTGAACCGATTGTTTCTAAGTCGTTACTGGAGTATAAGTCGTATGGCGTCTGTTGTAAATAAGTTGAGTCGAATGGAGTTGATGAGTCGGCAACGACTTAAAAGATGTATTTTTCTATGTTGTATTTTCTGTTTTAAGTCGTCTGTTGTAATAAGTCGTATCCTTGGCTGAGTCATGAGTCGGAGTATGTTGAGTCGTGTGTTGTTGTAGTTGTTATTTTGCAGTTTGATAAGTCGTTTTGGATGAGTCGTATACGACTTATGATGAGTCGTAGAGCATAGTTATGAGTCGGAAACGACTTAGGAGTTGGAGAAATTTCTGTTGTAAAATTGTTCGCCTATAAATAGGCCGTGAGTCTCATTTGTAAAGGTTGTTGAATATTGAATAAAATTCTCTTTTGATTGCTTTGTGCTTTCATTTCAATTGGTAGTCGAGTGTATCTCCTATCTCCACTTACGTCATTCGAGTGCGCTCGAATCATCGTTTGTTGAAGCCGATTCACGGTATCTTGTGCGCAAGATCAACGTCGAAGAATCGTAGATCTCTTTCCCGGTATCTTCGGATCAACGAGTCAGAGATAGCTAGAGTTCGGTATCTTCGGATCAACGAATTCAAGCATTTCAGTATCCATCAATCCACAGATTGCTACTTTCATCGATTGAAGATCGTCTAGAATTATCCGCTGCGTCAAATTCGCAAGGCAGTGAATGCTTAAAAGGTACGGATGTTTCCTGGGGGACCCAGGCGTAACCATTGTGTATCTGCGATCCATGATTTGTTTTTTTGTTTGGATTGTACTTTCCATATCTATTTTTAAAAGTTTTCCAGTATTTTCACTGGGTGTTGAAACAGGTCTACTAAGTACCTGGAGAATTCTAGCTTTGCGCCTGATCAACGCACTGCCAGAGTCTACGGGAACGAGGATAAACTTGTTAAGACATCGAGTTATAAAAGTATTTTCGAAAGGAAATTTGTTTCGACTATAAAGGTATTTTATTATAAAAAGTATTTCCGACAAAGAAATTTTGTATTTATATTTGAAATTGAAATTCTTATGGTTCTAAATTAATTATTCGTGCCCGATGCTATTCTTTTGAATCTGCCTTATTTGCTCAGCTTTATTTATTCACCTATATTCTGTTTTTCCAAATCCTCCTTCTTTTCCTTGTTGACTATATCTTTTTTTTAATATTTTTATTTATATACTACATGGTTCAATAGTAAATTATTAGTGTTATAAATATTTTAGAAATTTTTAATAAATTAAAGAATATTTAAAGAAATGATTATTGATTTATTAATAATGTTTGGAAAGTATCTTGAGATAAATTAATAAATTTATGAATCATAGATTTAATGTTTTCAATAGCTTCTTTGTAAATATAACTAATGATGTAAATAATTGTTTTCAAATAATTTTCATATATTTATAAAAGTGTTATTTAAACATAAATGGTATTTATAAAGGAAGTAAGAAATTGTACAAGTGGGTTTGAAAAATATTAAAGTATTAAAGATAATTGAATTGCAAATGGAGTTTCAAATGAATATTTCAAGTAAAATTTATATAAGTTTCTTTGAATATATAATTTAAAGATATTATATAAATGGAAATATTTTGATTTGCAAAGTTTATAAATGACTTTTATGGATATAATAAATGGGTTTAACCAAATTTTTGAATATTAATTAATTTAAATTTAAAATTTATATAGTTTTAAATTAAATTATTATATTTGGTATTTCAATCTATTTTCTTTTCTGGTTGTTTCTATTCTCCTACCTCCTTCCTTTTCGGGGACGAAAAGTTTTGAGTGGGGGAGAGTGTAACGACCCATAAATTTTATTCGTTTTAATAATACATTTAATTGAGATTTTGTGAATTTTAAATAATAATATTTTGAAATAAAAAATTTGGTATTTGGATTACGTCTGATTTGATATAGCAAATGGTAAATTTACAGTTAATAATATGGAAGTTTACTCTGTTGGGTAATTCTATTAAATCCAAATCAGTTAATATTTGATGGTAATAAATTTATTTCCAAACCTGAATATTTTTCTATAGATAATTTCTAAATCTTCTTCTGAGTGAGATGTCATCTTTCGTTTTTCAAATTTGGACTTCTATTGCTCCATTTATCATAATTCTGGCAAAATAGCAGTATTTCTGGTACTGATTATCGACTTTTGATAAAATAATCGTACCATTGATATCTGTATACCGTTTTGACCGTTTCATCGTGCTGATCTCCGCAGTATATTTATTTGTATATTTCGAAGTCTGGTACACCACGAAATCAGTAAAACAATCATCGTATCGGCAACCGTTTTCGAACCCTTTGAGCTTCTTGTGTCTATTCAGATATCCACTAGTTCAAATCAATAGCCGTTTGCTTTTATTAATCCCAAATTTAGTGCGTGGCTGTCTCCATTCTTATATTGATTTATATTTTCCGGTTCAACTTCTATCCTTTGCTATCCCATATTCCGGTTCGTCCAATTCCTTTGTTTCTGTTGTTTCATTTTGTTCTAAAAAAATAATTATTCATGAATATTCGCTCTTGACTATACCTCTCCGGCTACTTTATATTTTTATTTATTACAGTGCTACGTTTTGTTTCTTTTAGCTTACGTTTGCACGCAATTATCATGACCGGTTCATTTCCTCTCTCTTTTAAACTAGCCTGCTTCGTTTCTTTTTCTTTTCTTTTTTTTGTCGCTTGCCTAATACTTTTGTTCCTCTACTCCATTTTTAGTCGAAACTTTATTTATTTGTTTTCCTCTTCAAATTCAACCCATCCCTTCGACCCAAACTTCCACTGACTTCCGCCTCTCTGTCGCCACCTATGTGCCGAAGCCTCTCCAGTCTTCTCCATGTTCAGCCTCACCCGACCAACGCCTCCTCCTAACACCAATAGCCCGCGCACCACTGACTCGAGGCCACCTCCCTCCAACCGCCACCTGTAGTCACCACCCTCGATCACCTAGCTCCAGCCGACTCAGCCTCGCCTACGGCCACCTTCCTCCTTTGTTGCATTCTATAGGTGTGTATATATAATTATATGTATATTTGTTTAGATATATAAAAGTTATAAAGTCTGTTATTTTATAAGTTTATATAAACAAGTTTCGACATATATTTTATTTTCTGTAAGGTTTGCTTATATATCTATATATATACTTTAAGTTAGTTGCTTTAGTTTTTCGTCTGTTAGTTATACATTTGCTTTTGAGATTTGGGTTATAAACTATTATTATATATGGTTGAATATACATTGAAATCTGAGTATTTGTTTTCTTTTCTTTCACCTTGCTTTTGTCTGTTCAAAGTAAATTATTATAAATATAGTTATATAGTGGTTGTTGTCGCCATACCTTGCATATATATATTTGGTTTTAGGAACTGTAGGTTAGGTATACTGTATTACATTACATTATAAGATATTAGTACGGTAGATTTTATTATAAGTAGTAACCGTGGGTATATAGCGCATATATATAAATTTATATAAGTTGTTCGGCTATATACAAGTTATATTCTATATTTTATTATAAAGTTGTATATACAGTTCGTCCATTTATAGTTTATATATATATTATATACCAGGTTTTATCATACGTTATGTTTGTATTTTTAAACCAAAATTGGTTATAATATATATATTTTGTAAAGGTATGGTATACGTTTAAATTTTGTTATTATATATATATATATATATATATATATATTTGTTTTGAAACAGTTTTTGCAAGTATAGATATAGAGATATATGTTCATATCTTATATTTACAAGCTGCTATATATACGTCAGTTCCCTTCCTCCTTTTGGGTATAAAGCAAGTGTGTTAAAACTGTTGCGTGTATTTTTAAGGAACACTAAAGTTATTTTGTGTATGCTGTTTTTATAGGTTTGGTTAGGTGAATATTTTTATATGCTAGTTGCGTGTATATGTTTTACAATTTGTCAGTTTATACATTTGTTTATACATTGTATATAAGTGATTCCTATAAGTTCTGTTTTATATTTTGTTTATATTTCTTCTAACAGCATAAGAGGTATATACTTATGTATTTAAAACGTTATCTTATATATATGTATTATATTACTAGTTTTAATTAACTTTGATTCTGAAATACTTATATATGTTTGCATATATACATTGTCGCATATATATCTTAATGGTTACAGTAGTATAAAATATAAGTATTTCATACGCAAGCTTTAAGTTATACAGTATATATAATAATGTATGTGATATTGATCTTTATATTAAAATAAAGATGTGAGTTTACATGATCTGTTTGTCTTTACATAAGTTTATAATATAGTATATATACCTATATACTGAGTTTAATATATGTATTTTTAAGATTTAAATAATAAATTTAGAAATACATATATATATATATTTAAATTGTATTGTATTTGAATTTAGAATATGATTTTTATCTATATATAGTTATATATAGTTATTTATATATAGGTTCACCTATACCAATTATCTTCATCGATCCAATTCTGACTTGATTTCGTCCAATTCGATTTATCAGCTTTATTCGTCGATTCGTGCCCATATAGCTTTGCCTTGGAGTTCGTTTTTGGATGTGTAACTCGATTTCAGTGTTTATCCTCTCTAGCCTCGGAAGGTGAGCAATCACTCACGATTAACGTTCTTATATTTATTAAATTTAATTTCAATTGAAACAACAATTGAAATATGTTGTTGTAGTTATTTAAATTGTTATATATGCTATTATCTGTAACTGTTCACCTGTGGGATATGACACCATATCCTGTTGTTTATATTATATTGTTATTGATGATATATGCATGTTGTTGTATTTTATATTATCTGTTATCACTCTGCAAGTTCCCTATTAGTATAGAATTCACTATGGGTTTGAATGATACATACCCGAACGGACTTTAGAATAGGAGAAAATCGTTATGGGTTAAAATGATAAACCCAAGCGATTTTCATTTGAATTGAAATTGGGATTGCGGGTCGAAATGATATCTACCCGTATATATTTAAATTTCGGATTGAAATGATAAATATCTGTATCACTTGACCATAGGATAGGAAATTATATACAGACACCGTTGGTCCATATATAAACATTTTGAAAATAAATTCTATGATTTTGTAAAGAATATATGGTTTTTAATAAATGTTGATTCTTAAATTATTATATATAAATGGTAATGATATATAGATTTAATAATAATATTTAATTTAATTAAGATTGATTTAATACATATAATATGGTTAAGTATTTAAATTTATATTTCAAAATAGATTTTGGAAATAATAATTTAAATAAGTTAAGGTTGGGAAGATAATTTGAATTTAGTTAAAATTGTATTCAATAAAGAATTTTATTTAATTAAACCGATTTGAAACTTATTGAAATTGAGATTTAAGATATGATTTATAACTTGGGTTTGATTTAAGTAATTTAATGAATATTTCTTGTTTAAATAAATTTAAGGAAATATTTAGTAAAACTGTGATTTAAGGCTAGTTAAATAATATTGAATTTATTAAGTGAATATTCCCTGATTAAATAATAATGAAGTTAAATCAAGAGCTATATGAAACTGTTAAATTTAACTATGAAAATGTTGAATATTAAAGCTTTGAAATATATTGAAAATTTAAATGGTCTATTGAGAACTGAATTGATAAATTGAGCTTTGAATAAATTTGAATTTGGAATTTGAGTTGATTTGAATCGATTTGTGAGACTTGAGGAAATTATAAATACTTTACTTTATAAATTATTTAATATATATACTATTTTGGAAAATAGATATATTTGAAATGAAATGATATTTGGGTTTTGAAGTATAAATTAAATTGAAATGACCACGGTGTTATAGTGTATATTTCTACATTGTAGATAGTTCCACGGATCCTTAGAGAATGGTTATCCCAAACATCCTTTAAGTTACTTGTATTTCAATTGATATTTCACTTGAGTTGGATTTATTAGTATAAGAATGTTAATCCTGACTCGAGTGTTTTGTGTTTTGCTTTACGCTCGGGTCAGACTGAGTGATACAGCATTTGAGACTCACCTTTGGAGTTTGGAGCTTCATTTGGAGATCCAACTATCGATTCAGCTTTCAGCTTTTTCAGTTGATCTGTTCAGAAAGGTCATCTATTCGTACTGAAGACTTCACTGTATTTGAGATATTCTGTTGTATTTTATTTTTAACTCTGATGTTTATATAGTAGCTTCATGAACTACTATTTTATCTATTACGCTGCGTATTATTATATTACTTTATGTCTGTGATTCTGTGATTGATTTATTTACTGTATATCTGAGTTTTGCCAAATTTAAATTAACAATCTATTGTTTTGAATTATTCAAGTCCGACATGTGTGGATTTATTGTCGATTTGAATGGTCCAAAAAGTGGGTCGTTACAGCTTACTTATTATTTTTGAAAAGGTTTTGCAAAAAGTATTTTCAAAAAAATCTTAGTGTATATATATATATATATATATCCTTATTTCTTCGAACATACGCTCGCACACTAGGTAACCCTTTTCCTTTCAGTGTATAATAATATCTTAGGAAATTATTACTAAAGATTCAACTTATAGATGGTTGATATGGCTGACAATCAATCTTATTCCGAAATAGGGACCCCTGGCCGCGGAAGACCTACGATTCATAGAATGCTTGAATGGTTTAAACAATATCTTAGGACTGTTGAGAAATTTTGTGATGCCCAACACCGAGACCCACACTAACAAAGGATATTACAGAGTAATATTGTCTGCTAGTGTAGAGAATAGGACTGGTTAGGAGCGACCATCTACGAATTTTACTTTAAGCAAACATCGATCCGTCAATTAATATGCTATATATTTTTTCCTATCATAAGTGGAATCGACGTATGTGATCCAGGCTTAAAACAAAACTATGGTGGATAAAATAATAATCCAGAAAAATCTATGATAAATACAAATCATAGAATATAAATAGCGGAATACAAATAGATGGAAGTTGATCAAATCAAATAGGTACATAAAATTGACTGCAAAATTATGGTCACTATGAACCACGTAATATAAGAGAAACTACACCCCATATATACACGCAAATACGTACATTTAAATGAGTCTAAACTCAATACAATATACAACACTACATGGATATGTACACATATACAAGATGAAGGTAAAATGATTGATAACTAGATAAATAGGGTGAAATCATCTCTAGAACTATCAAACTGGAGCACATAAAATATCTTGGTCTGACTCGAGTATTATAAAATAATAAATGGGTCAGTCTAGACTACAATGAATGAGTTAAGTAAGCTAAATAATAGATGTAAGTAGATAGATCTCAAATATAAACACAAAGACAAGTATTGGCAAACATCAAGAATGCTTCAATAACTCCAAGAGTATAATCACCAACTATAAAAACCCAAGATAGCTTCTAAAAGCAAATCCCCCAAACTATTTGGTGATAATACAAATAACGTATAATATAGAAATAACATAAAAGGGGAAAGGCGCCAAAACTCCAAGACTGATGAGTAAATTCACCTACATGCATGTAACTCCAAAGATAGACATACATGTCTATATAACTCCAAGATGGTTATAATTCCTATAGTAACTTCAAGATAGGCGAGAGCCTATAAAACTTCAAGATAAGTGCGAGACCTATAAACTCCATGATAGGAATAAGTCCTATAAACTACATGATAGGTACAAGACCTATAAAAACTCCAAGATAGATACCAGACCTATAAATTACATGATAGGTACAAGACCTATAAAAACTCCAAGATAGGTACCAGACCTATAAATTACATGATAGGTACAAGACCTATAAAAACTCCAAGGACGAGTCATAAACTCATTGATATAAGTGTTATATTCTCCTAAGTAGCAATCGAATAAGTAACAACTGTTTTTCCCGTACCACGCGGGTTTACATATACGTTTACCACAACCTAGTAAACTCCACTCGTATGTCTATGGGGTTCAATCGAACAAGTCTACGAATTAACCAAAAAAACGAACGAGAGTGTTCCATACCACTCGTTTCCCTGAACCGTTTAATTCGATTTCTCATTCAATCGAGTACATGTGATTGTTATAAAAACACAGCTCTGAAACCCTTCTTAAAAGCTATATATTAGTTTATATACTAATATATATATATAGATAGATATATATGAAAAGGAATTTGTTAAACAATTAAATACATAAATATATTTAGACGTTGTTTTGTAAGCAATTGTATACTGAAAAGCCTTTGCGAAATCTCTTTAAACAAATGTACAGTCCCATATCAATTTAAAACCATTATTATTATAATAAGTCTGTGAACCCATAGAGCATTTCTATGGTATAATAACTCCAAAATGAATTCTCAAAATCATAAATCAAAGTCCATAAGTAACATTGAAACCCGCAGGGAAAACAGAATCAAAACAAGAAAATAAGTTCAAGCGATCAAACAGACGAACGAAGGGGCGAACGGGTGTGATCGGGGAGCCAAATAGCTTACCCTGGGACTCAGCCCAGGTCATCACTAGTCCGGACCGGTCCACCAGTGGTCATGCCTGCACTAAGTTACAAGCGGGTTCAGTGCCGCTCCGATGGTTCATTGTCGCTCTTTTCTTCACCGTTGATCAACTTGAGGTTTGGGTACTGAATTAACATTCAAGTAAGCATTCAAGCATGTGCAATTGAAATTGAGATCATAAATTAAGGGTTTCAGCAGGTAGAAAGTTGCATAGCAAAAGGTATGAACAAAACAAAGATTGAGATCAAATTAATGCCAAAATTCATCCAAAATGACCAGCAAAAACATGCATTCAATATAGGTTAGAAGTATGAGTATTACTCACCTAAAAGAACTTTAATTAGTGCTTAGAATCTGGATTCACTTAGGCTATCACCTCTCAGCCACAAAACCTAGGTTTATCTCAAAAATTAAAGAGAGAAAATTACAACCCTAGGCCAAAAAATGAGATTAATTCATGAATTAAACATACTAGAAAATGGAGGAGATTACCTTCTTTTGATTTCTATAATTATTAGCCAAAAGCCCCTTGATTTGCTCTTGATTTGGTGAAAAAAGTAGATAGGGTTTTGAGAATTAGGGGTTTCTTAGTTTCAGATTTTTGAGCTGAGAATAGCATGAGAAGGAAAGCTAAACATAACTTTCATTTTCTCCTTATTAATATTACAACATGGGATAAAGTGTCTACCCTATACCCAATAAGGAAATGAATTTTTATTCCCTCTAAATTCACTTTATAAAACACTAATTTAAACCTTAACAATGTTTTATAGAAGCATAGATTGATTTCTCAAAATTTTCAAAAACTAATCAACAAGTTAAAAATTCTCATTTCTATTAATATTGAGGTATTTTATAAAATAAAATATAACTTTTGAAATTAAAAGTTGTTCTCATTATTTTTAATAAAATAAACTACTGATTATAAAATCTCATTTTAAACAATAAATCTCAATATTAACATTTAATTAAATTTACAACATTTATTGTAATAATTTGAAATGGAATATTTATCATAAATCTCTATTTAAAATAAATAAGTAATAAACCTTGGAAATAATAACATTTTAAATTACAAAATTATTTCCATATATTTTATTACCTCTTATTTTCCCTAAGATTATTCTTACATTATCAAATATAAGAAGGTAAATTACATAGTTTTTAATATTAATTCCTAAATTTATTTATTGCCATCTAAAAAGCCATTTTAATTTTAAAATTATAACTGATAAAATTTCTCAAATTTATCTTAAAATTAATTAAGATAATTATAAATCATATTTTAGATTTAATTCTAGGTAATCTCGCCCAGGATTGCTACAGACTCCCCCTTACAAAAAATTGTGTCCCCGCAATTTCCTTAGACGAAAAGCCTACGACAAATTACAAAGAACGTATCTTGTCGAAGGTAATTGAGTTATGAACGAGGGATAACTCAAAACAAGAGACTCATCACCAATGAACTCAAGGAAATACACATGATGCGTTCGCTTGATGAACTCCCTAGCTCCACAAGAATAGTCCTTAGGATCATTGGGCCATTTGACTTAGATTAGCAAAACATCTTTATTTTGAAGCTGTTTAACCTTCGAGGCTACATATGAATAAAGTCGGAACTTAAGATCAATATCTTTCCTCGATTTAAGCTAACAAGAGAGTGATTGATATGGTCTCCTAAATAAAGTCTCAAAAGGAGCCATACCGACACTGGATTAGAAACTATCAACAATGGGAAAATTCGATCAAGGTAGACACGATCCTCCTATTTCTACCAAGTCAAGAATACAATCATGATGTATATTTTTAAGCTTTTATCTATATTCAAACCATTAGAAGCTCCCTATTTAATTTCCCATAAGATGCATTCTTATACTTTTTATTAATTTGAGATGAACTCAATTGATTGGTTTGAACTCTCAAAATTTCTATAATCTATTACTTCCAAAGATTTCTTAGTTATCTTATTCTTAGATCTCACTATAGATTACTCCTATAACTTGTTTAGAGGATTAATAGTTCTACAAATTTCAACCTCATCCAATCAAGCAAAGGTTATAACCCAAAATTGGTTCTTAGTTGTAAATTTCCGAATAAGTTTTGAACTTAGTTTTCACATCTCAATTACTAAAAGTATTTTCTCTATTCAAAATACCTAACATTCTTAATGTTTTAAGCTACTTGTTTAATTAATCATACTCAAGAGTTGTGGATTAATTCTAGGATTTCTCCTTAATATGAATTCTAGGTACATAATATAAATTTATCTTACCATGAAACCTCTTCCCTATGGGTTTTTAAATTTTCCTAAAATTCATACAAGAACCTATTACAAATTATTTACTTTTTGAATTTTCATCCTACTCATTTCTATATTGAGTAAACTTTTAATTGGCTTCCTTCAATTGAAAGACTCAAATTTCATAACTCCTTTTAAAGTATTCATGTTATTTAATTAAAATTCCTTGATAGCCCTAGAGATTAAAAAGGAGATAAAGCAGGAGAAAATTTCCCTTATAATCTTACACTACAAATTTCATTTTAAAAAAATGAAAATTACTTTTTACCAAAGGAATCCCAATTATTTTGCTTTGTTAAATATTTGTCTCCCAAATAAAGAAACTTCCTTTAGTTATTTCCAAAATTATTCTAAAGTTTTGAAAACTTGAAGATTTTCCAATAGAGATTTTTGTAGTTAAAGCCCTTAAAGTTCAACCATTAGTTTTACCTATGCACTTCACCTTTATTGCATAGTATGTATACAAATCAACAGGATCCTCCAACTAGATTTTATCCTATTTAAGATTTTACTAATTGAATTTTTCCATTTTCTTTATGATAAAAATAAAATCCCAAGAAATTATTATTATAATAACCAAGCCTCCAAAATTCATTTTCTCATTCTCTATTTTAATTCAGAAATAAAATTTCCAAATCTCATAATTACTTACTTATCTCAATATTCAACAAATCTTATGTTGGGTAAAAAACCCAAAAATATAAATCTAGTCTCATTTCTCATCCTTGTATTTTCCATTTACCATTTTTCATCTTTTGAAATTCCTAAAAATATTTTCAAATCCCTGATTATTTTTATTTTTGAAATAAATCCTTTTCTTAGTGCAATTTTAAAACCTTAGGCACTACCTAATTTAAGGTGAATCTACATATATATATATATATATATCACGGATTCAATTCACTAGCCTCTTCTTAGGAGTGTATTCAATTTCCTCTTAATATTTTAATTAATATCCAAACGATAAATTAATCTATAATGTCATCATTAAAATTTTCATGACACTTTGAAACTCTTAAGTATTTAAGTCTAAATAATTATCTTTTTTAGTAACAAGTTTGAATAGTGAGTCAATGTATATAACATATGTTCCACAAAATATTATCAAAACTTCTTTTAATAACAGGATTTGTATCCAAAAGATGAATTAGTTCATAAAGTTATTTCCACATATATTTACTTCAAATACGATTAGAGATGGTATCTCAAATTTTCATATTATTTAACCTAAGCTTATTTTAAAACTTAAAGTTTGCCCTTTTTGTTTTAAACATTCATAATTTGCTTTCAATTGATTTAAGTAAAATAACCATGCTTCTACCTAGCTTTTGTTGACTTGGCTATTTAAGGATTTACACTTATGTATTTTTACTTAGATTATAATGGTCTTTCATAGCCTATCTAAAGAATTATACCAAATTCAATTTTTTTAGAGAAAATCTTAAAACAATTCCCAAATATCATAAACAACACATAATGTTACCTCTCCATTTATTCATAACAAATTGCCTTGACCAATAGCTGCAGTGTTGATTATAAAATCAACATCCTCTTGCCGTTGTTCTCCGCGATCTCTAAGGATTAAGCATCGATGCCCATTATTAAATTATTAACTCATATAATATATCTTTATTGATATTTCTATTCTTTTGATAGTATAGAAATATTCTTATACTCCCAAACTCTTAATATATAGTTATGTACATACCTTTGTATGTGTTTCCAGATATCATTTTATTTTAAACCACATTAGTTTTAAAAAAATTATTCCTTCTTGAATTGACATATTTTCAAAAATATGATTTTTCCAAAATACTTATTTTAAGTGCATGTTCTATTGTCTTGTTTGAATATTTAAGAATCACTATCGAGTACGTTGGCCAGACGTCCCGACCAAAATCCTTAAAGCATCCAATAGGCAATTTAACACATGCACACACGTATATATATACACACACACACACTTCAAAACTCCTCTTTTAAAATTAAGAATACTTATATCTTTATGTACCCTAGTTTATACATATAATAAGAAGCTCATAGTCATCACCATTAAACATCTTATAGAAAACTCATAGGATGATATTTCCTAATTAGGCGATGATTGCATCAAAACAATTCTTAATCAAACTCTTGGTTTAGAGTAAATAATAAATCATTTATTTTTGGTTAATTAGTAATCAAATACCAAAACTTATCTCCATTTCCAATTGATTAATTTTTATAACTATAAGATTTGATCCTTGATTATTTTATATCCAAGAAATTCAATATCTCTTGCGGTGATTTCCAATACGAAGATACCATAAGATTCAATAATTAACCTTCAAATAGAATTCTAATTATCAAGGGATAATTGTCGAATTGTCGCTAAGAATCATATGCACATAAACATCCAATCAACCAATCATATAGTCGCAGATTTACTGGACAATGTGCCCAACAGATCCTTCCGTCTGCTTCTACAGCGTGACCCTGATCATAAAATGATTGACAAAAAATTTCATTATTTGCTGGGCGAACAAAGTACTAGTCTCAACTGGGCTCGCTAGATTGCCCAATACTAGAACAAGTGACTCAACCGTCAGCCAACTACACTTTCAAAATGGATACGATTAGATCAAAGATTGCTTAGGAATCACATGATTTGATAATAGGAACATCAAAAAGTGGAAACGAAAGGAAACATTCCTAGATTCTATAAAGAAACTTCTTATTCTAAAGGGAATGGTTCCTATTATCTACCCCAAGAACCCCTAATGGACGGTCTCTAAGACTCATCTAGGCCAAGGTTTGTGTTTGTAATATCATATATTGTTCTGAATGTAGCTCTGATGCCAAGTTGTGACGCCCCACCCCAAGACCCACACTAACAAAGCAAATTACAAAGTAATATTGTATGTTAGTGTAGAGAATAAGACCAGTTAGGAGCAACCTTCGTGAATTTTAATTTAAGCGAGCATCGATACGTCGATTAATATACTATATTTTTTTTCTATCACAAGTGGAATCGATGTATCCGATCCAATCTTAAAACAAAACTACGATGGATAAAATAATAATCCAAAACAATCTATGATAAATAGAAATCACAAAATCATAGATCATAGAATATACACTGTGGAATACATATAGATACAAGCTGATCAAATCAAATAGGTATATAAAGTTAACTACGAAATTATGGTCACTACGTACCATGGAATATACAAGAACTACATCTTATATATATATATATACAAATATGTACATTTAAATGAGTCTAAACTCGATGCAAAATAAAACATTACATGAATATGTACACATGTTCAAGATGAAAGTAAGATGTATGATAACTAGATAATTGGAGTGAAATCCTCTCTAGAACTATCAAACCGGAGCATCTGAAATATCTCGGTCTGAACGAAGTATTATAAAATAATAAATGGGCCAGTCTAGCTATAATGAATGAGTTAAGAAAGATAAATAATAGATGTAAGGAGATAGATCTCAAAAATAAACACAAAGCCAAGTATTGGCAAACATCAAGAATGCTTCAATAACTTTAAGAATATAATCACAAAATATCAAAACCCAAGATAGCTTCTAAAAGAAAAACCTCCCAAACTATTTGGTGATAACTCAAATAACATATAATTTAGAAATCATCAATAGAAATCTAGAAATCACATAAAAGAGGCAAAGGCGCCAAAACTCCAAGATTAGTGAGTAAATTCGCCTACATACATGTAACTCCAAGATAGACATATGTGTCTATAAAACTCCAAGATGGGTATAATTCCCATGGTAACTTCAAGATAGGTGCGAGACCTATAAACTCCAAGAAATGAATAAGTTATAAACTACATGATAGGTACAAGACCTATAAAAACTCCAAGATAGGTAAAAGACCTATAACTATATGATAGGTACAAGACCTATAAAAACTCCAAGGGCGAGTCATAAACTCGTCGATATAAATGTCATGTACTCGTAAATAGCAACCGAATAAGTAACAACCGTGTGTCTCATACCACATAGGATTACCTATACTTTTACTATAAGTTAGTAAACTTCACCCATGGTCTACAGGGTTCAATCAAACAAGTCTAGGAATTAACTAGTTAAACGATGTTCCATACCACTCGTTTCCCTAAACCGTTTAATTCGATTTCTCATCCGATCGAGTGAATGTGATTTTTATAAAAACACTTAGCTTTGAAAATCTTCTTAAATACTATATATGAGTGTATACAGTAATATATATATGAAAAGGAATTTTTTAAACTTTTAAATACATAAATATATTTAAACATTGTTTTGTAAGCTAATGTATATTAAAAAGCATTTGTGAAATCTCTTTAGACATTTGAAGAGTCCCATATCAATTTAAAACCATTATTATTATAATAAATAATTAATTAAATGTGTGTGTATATATAAATATAAATATACTTATTATAGAAAATAAATTGTACTCGAAAAGATTTGGATAAAACACTTTAATTTGGAAATTAGCCTTTTGCAAATTCTGATTAAAATTGTGCTAGAAAACTTTTGTATAAGTCCATGAACCCAAAAAGAATTTCTACGATATAATAACTCCAAATTGAATTCTAAAATTCATAAATCCAAATCCATAAGTAACATTGAAACCCCCATGGAAAACAACATCAGAACAAGCAAATAGGTTCAAGTGGTCAAACGGACGAATGGTCGCGACCAAGGAGTCGAATGTCTTGACCTGGAACCTGGCCCAGGTTACCATCGGTCCACCGATGGTTACACCTGGATTGAGTTTTAGGCAGCTCCAGTGGCGTTCTGACGGCATGTTGTCGCTCGTTTCTTCGCCGTTGATCAATTTGAGGTCTGAGGTACTGAATTAACATTAAAGCAAGCATGTAAATATGTACAATTGAATGCTAATTTAGATAATAAAGTAAGGGTTTCAAAAGGCAGAAATTTGCATAGCAAAAGGTGTAAACAAAATCAAATATTGAGATCAAATTAATGCCAAAATTTATCCAAATGACCAACAACAACATGCATCCAATATAGGCTAGAAGTGTGAGTATTACTCACCTAAAAGAACTTAAATTAGGGCCTAGAATCCAGATTCACCTAAGTTATCACCTCTCAGTCACAAAACCTAGGTTTATCTGAAAAATTGAAGAAGAAAAACTACAACCCTAAGCCAAAAATGAGATTAATTCACGAATTAAACATACTAGAAGATGAAGGAGATTACCTTCTTTTGATTTCTATAATTGTTAGCCCAAAGCCCCGTGATTTGCTCTTTATTTGGGAAAAATAGTAGATAGGGTTTTGAGAACAAGGGGTTTCTTGGTTTTAGATTTTTGAGTTGAGAATAGCATGAGACGGAAAAATGAGCGTAATTTTCATTTTCTCCTTACTAATATTACTACATGGACCAAAGTGGCTACCCTATACCCAATAAGAAAACGAATTATTGTTTGCTTCTAAATTCTCATTATAAAACACTAATTTAAACCTTAATAGTGTTTTATAGTAACATAGATTGATTTCTCAAAATTTTCAGAACTAATCAACAAGTTAAAAATTCTCATTTCTATTTTTTTTAAATGGGTAAGAGCTTTTATTAAGGCATTACAGCCCAAGGCGAGGCCCAAAAACACAGGCCGAAAGCTTACAAACACAACAGACAATATATGACAGTATATGTTAAACCCGACATAACATCACAAACTTTCCAAAAAGAACAAACATAGACGAAAAGTAAAAAAACGCTTCTTCTTCTTCATTCATGGCGGCCGGTGATGATAGCTTGTACTTGGGTTATTTGCCAATGAATAGCTCAGATCCTCTTCTCCGGTATGCTCTCCGTCTCTTCCCCGTGAGGTAAGGCTCCAATTTTTAATTCTTTTCTACACCATTCGCATGTCATTAATCGCGAGCTTACTGACCTCTATCTGTTTTCTTTGTTTATTCTGAAAAATTCTACGATTTCTTTCCTTCCACACACTCCAAATCGTGACAGTGATGGCAATACTACTCAGTTTGGCTTCCATGTCTTCGCCTCCCCTTCTATGAATCAGGTAATTTATTGCATCTGCTAGTAGGTGAGACTGAATTGATGAGTTAATTGCGATTTTACACATATTCCACACCTCTTTCGAAAAATTGCAGGAGAAAAAGAGGTGTTCATGAGTTTCCTCTTCTTGATTACATAGTACACACGTCTTATCTGTTAAAATCCCCCACTTTGAGAGTCTATCCTTAGTGGGTAGTCTCTTGAGCATCGCTTTATACGCTGTGAAAGCCATTTTAGGGCTATTAACACGATTCCAGATAATTTTGCTCCATTCTACTTTGTTATCTGTATGTCTAACTTCATTCCAAGCAGATTTAGTGCTAAATTCGTTTCCAGAATGTTTCCAGACCCATATATCATTTTCTCGTCCACTAAATATCGGCATACATTGAATTTTTCCTTTAATTTCTTGATTCACTGGTATCACCGAGCAAATTCTCATTTCTATTAGTATTGAGGTATTTTATAGAATTAAATATAACTTTTGAAATTAAAAGTTATTCTCATTATTTTTAATAAAATAAACTATTAATTGTAAAATCTCATTTTAAACAATAAATCTCAATATTAACTTTAATTAAATTTACAACATTTGTTGTAATAATTTGAAATGGAAAATATTTATCATAAATCTCGATTTAAAATAAATAAGTGAATAAACCTTAGAAAAACTCACATTTTAAATTACAAAATTATTTTAATATATTTTTAACTCTTATTTTCCCTAAGATTATTCTTATATTATTAATATAAGAATTTAAATTACATAGTTTTTAATATTAATTAAACTTTCCCAATTTATTTATTGCCATTGAAAAGCCATTTTAATTTGGAAATTATAACTAATAAAATTTCTCAAATTTATCTTAAAATTAATTAAGATAATTATAAATCATATTTTAGATTTAATTCCAGTTAATCTCAACTAGGGTTATTATAAATTTCCTATTCCTCCTACTGCACCAATGGCACATACGCCCTACCTGTCGATGCAACATCCCATCATATTGACTTTCCTAAATCGTGTAAGGACTTTCTTAATATGGGAGGGAAGACATACTCTGGAACCAAGGGATATCTCGAAGCTAAAGCACGGGTTAATGACCGTGAGAAAATATTTAAAGAGCGTGGTTGGGAAGATCAGCTAAAGAGGAGGATGGTTGCTTTGCACCTCAAAGGAGAAGTTCTAGATTGGTGGAACTTGTTGACTAAGAAAAATGCTGGAAGGATTTTCTCATTGGAGGAATTAAAAAATGATTTGGGAAAAGATTTATTTCTAAGGCAGAAGTGAGTCTACAACTAGATAAATCCATTCAACTTAGGCAAGGAGACTCCACTCTAAAGGATTACATAGCTAAGTTCATAAAGCTGGCTAAATTCGGGATGAGCTTGATAGCAACACCTATGGAAAAGGCGATGAAGCTCGACCTAAATTCCCCGTTGGGAGAAATGTTATTGACCCAAGTACACGTTGGTGCCACATATGAGATGTTGGTGGAGATGGCAATGCTACACATGGCCAATGTGGACGATAAGGAGGCAGATAAGGAGAAGGCTGCACCTACCTAAAAGCAAGGAAGGTCTAAGAAAGGAAGATTTTGGGCTAACAAGAAGTCAAAGTGGAAGTTTAAGAAGGATGCTAAGGATTGCAAGCGATGTCGGAAGAAAGGTCATGAGGCTAAAGACTGCAGGGTGAGTCTGATGAAGGAAGCTTTTAAAGGGAAGTGTTTTATTGCCATGAGGAAGGGCACCTCAAGAATCAATGCCCTAAATTGGCAAAGAAAGTATTAAGCGGACAAGCCAATGCTATTGAAGCCGTCCCTATTGCACATAGACCATCGAGAGACTAAGGGAAGGCAATATTATAAGGTATACCTCTTATTTTAGGGGTTACAATTCATACCATATTTGATTCAGGGGCATCTCATTCCTTTATATCTAGGAATGTAGTAAACTTCTTAAACATTCAAACCCAGATTAACACCGACCCAATAGTGGTCTTTAATCCTATTGGGGGTTCGCCACATCTTTCTTTTATTTGCAAAGACCAAGTATTGGACATATGCGACGTTGATTTCATATGTAATGTTTACATTCTAAATTTGAGGGATATGGACTTATCTCGGGTATGGATTAGTTATCATATTATGGAGCAATTCTTGATTATGATAGGAGGATTGTATGATTAAGAAATTAGAAAGGACATGACCTAGAAATTCTTTGTACACTCCAAGATTTAGTTGAATTAAGCCATTAATACTCACTAAATCTAACTGTTGGAGAGCTATCATCCATACCGTAGTTTATGAATTTCTCGATATCTTTGAGGAAATCTTGGGTCTCCTACTCCAATGGGAGATCGAGTTTTGAATAGATTTGGAGAAAGACGCAAGGCCAGTCGCCCTGCCTTTAAGACACATGGCCCCTAAAGAAAGAAGAGAATTGGATAAGAAAATCTCTGAGCTATTAAAGAAAGGATTCATCCGTCAAAGTACTTCAGAGTGGGCAACTCCTGTTGTTTTCGCCACTAAGGCAGACGGTTCACTAAGACTTTATGTCGACTATAGGGAATTGAACAAGTTGATAAGGAAGAATATGTACCCTTTACCTAGGATAGACGACCTTTTCAATCAGCTTGGAGGAGCTTAAGTCTTTTCTTAGCTAGACTTCGCAACCAGATTCCATTAGTTGAGGATTGTAGAAGAAAGCAAGTTGAAGATTGCATTTCGCACACTAAATGGATTCTATGAGTGGGAAGTGATGCCTTTTGGATTGATGAATTCCCCTAAATACTTTTTGGATTTAATGAGTAGGGTATTTAGGGGGAAACTCAATAAATTCATCATTGTGTTTGTATATGATATTTTGGTATTCTCTAAGCGCAAAGAGGAGCAGAAGGGCCACCTAAGAGAGGTACTAGGCACCTTAAGAAGGCACCAACTTAAGGCCAAATTTACTAAATGCCACTTATGTAGAAAAGAAGTAAGATTCCTTGGGCGTATTATTTCTAAGCAAGGACTGGCAGTAGACCCAATAAAGTGGAAGCTGTTCAAGGATGAAAAACTCCTAGAAATGCATCAGAGGTTAGAAGTTTTCTCGAGTTGGCAGGCTACTATAGGAAGTTCATAAAAAGCTTCGCAAAAATAGCAGCCCCCTTAACCCATGACTAAAAAGAACCTTGTCTTTTCTTGGGACGATCAATAAGGCATTTGAGAAGCTAGAGTTATTGATTAGAGCACATGTGCTCACTATTCCTGATGGAACCAAACGGTTTATGGTTTTCACAGATGCTTGTGGCACAGGGATAGGAGCAGTTTTAATGCAAGAAGGAAAAATAGTTGCTTATGCTAGTAGGCAACTAAAGGATCTGGAGAAAAGATATCCACTTCATGACTTGAAGTGACAGCTATCGTCTTTGCCTTGATGATGTGGAGGCATTATCTCTTGGGAGAAAGGTTTGAGTTATTCATTGACCATAAATCACTCAAATACCTGTTTTCCCAAAAAGATTTAAATCTTAGGCAACAGAGATGGATGGAATATATAGCATGGTTCGAATTTAGTATTCAATGCACCCCTAGGAAAGGGAACTTAGTCGCTGATGCCCTTAGTCAGAGGCATGCTACCTTAGGTGTTATATATGAATGGAGGCAGTTGGAGTACCTTTCAAATTTTATCTTCCAACCGCCAACGGGATCCATCCAAGGGTTTTTAGAAGTTATGGATATTATTCCAGCCTTAATAGACCGCATAAGGCTTGAGTAAGTGATGGATGAGAAGTTAGTAGAGATTTTGGGGAAGTTGAGGAAGGGAGAGCATTTTCCCTATGCTAGTAGGAATTCAGTTGATGAGAAAGGATGCTTAAGAAAATATGGATGCCTTAATGTCCTAATGGTTAATAGTTTGTTGAAAGAGGTGCTTATGGAACGTCACCAGTCAAAGATGACCATTCACCCCGGAGGAAATAAGATGTATAAGGATATGAAGAGGATTTCCTTTTGGTCTGGAATGCAAAAGAGTGCAGTTGAGTTTTTTGCTAAGCGCTTGATATGTCAGAGAGTAAAAGCGGAGCAAGGGAAGCCTGTAGGGTTACTATCACCACTGGAAATTCCAACTTGGAAGTAGGAGTACATTTTGATGGATTTTGTGGAAGGACTGCCTAGAAGTTAGCAAGCTATTTGGGTTGTTGTGGATAGACTCACTAAGAGTGCCCATTTTATTCTGGTTAGGAATAATAGAACTACCACTTCTCTCATGTAGATCTACATCAAGGAGGTAGTTCGATTGCATGGAATTCCTGTGAGCATAGTTAGTGATAGGGACCCTTTGTTCACTAGTGAATTTTGGAGAAACCTACAAGCAGCTTTGGGAACTTCTTTGAATCTCAGCACTACATATCACCTACATACTGATGGTCAAACTAGAGAGGGTGAATAGGATTTTGGAAGACTTGTTGAGGGCTAGTGTTTTGGATTTCAAAGGGAATTGGGAGCAGTAACTACCATTGGTCGAGTTCGCATATAATAATAGCTATCAAGCGACGATTGGTATGGTCTCTTTTGAAGCACTTTATGGGAGACCATGCACATCGCCAAGTTGTTGCGGTGAAATTGTTAAACCAAAAAATGGATCAACGCCCTGGATTGAGTGTGAAAGCGCCATCCCTGTTTATCAAGGAAAATAAAATAGAAAAGCAAGGTAGATCACAGAAAAGGTAAAATAATAAAAATATTTTTATAGCGGTTCGGCTGTTAATGAAGCCCACGTTCACTTTATAACTTTCTATTAACTGAATGCTGCCGCAAGTGAAATCAGATTACAATATGATTGAATCTTCTAAGTTAGATCAAGTCACAAGTGCAGGAGTTACTGGAGAATCACAGTGAACCCCTGAGTGACATTTGTGTGGGAGGAGAAAAGTGAAGAATAGTTTTTGTAGGTTTTCAGCAGCCAGTCCAGAAGATCCCCTTCATGTTGCAATTAGGACTGTATTTATAGGGGTTGGAGAGCTATTGGGCTAGGCCGCTTTGCCAGAAGCCTACACTTGATGATACGAAGAACCTCCAAAAATTTCATTGCAATCCAACTCAATGCGATGGATCGCTAGTGATCCATGTACTTAGGGGATTTTTAGATCGTTTCATTTGGGTTGCATTCTTTACCTCATGTAGATGCACTACATGTAATTTGGTAACTAGTTGCCTTGTTTTGATGGTGATTCATATACAGGTTGCATTGAACTATAACTGGAATCAAATGAATGCTTACTTTTCGAATTAATTTGCTTGGAATACCATGAAACTTGGCAAACATCCTTAGAAAGATATTGGATCATGATGCAAGAAGTTTGGAGAATCCATGAGCAAGCCTTATGGGGTCGCTAGTGATCCATCACCTTAGCTTATTTTCGCTCCTTTCCTTTTGGGTCATTCCTAGTTCCTTCTTCTAGTCTTCTTGGTTGATTCTTGAGATGTTTCGACTTGTCGTAGATGTTCTAACTTCCTTTGAATTCTATTGGGTTAAAAACCCAAGTTAACATTTGCCTCCCAGAGTAAGCCTTCATTGGAAACATGGTGTACTATGAAAGTAACTGCTTTTGGGTTCCCATTTTGTGAAGTCTAATTGATCGTGTTGAGGCTATCATGTGAATTTGGCTTTAGCTATTTAGCCGTCTGTTGAGTTTCGATGTGAATCGTCATTGCTCGTAACGATAAATCAATTCCAACCCCACAACTTTCCAAATGCTTGCAAACAATACTTAGATCATACTTGGCGAGTTTAGAGAAAATTAACTACAACTTTATGGATCACTAGCGATTCGAGGACTTAGAAAAAAAAATTCATGCAATCTCCTACTTAACTTCGTTCGAGCCGACCTTCCATCATTCCACATTTTTGTTTGCAAACCAATCAATTTGCCTTGCGACCCGATCCAAACGCCTCCAAACCCTAAACTCGTTCCTCCATTGCCGTCGTCGATCTCCACCACCAAAGCTTCTTGCCACCCACCCCACTTGACTTCGCCGTCATCTAGAGCCATCCTTTAGTGCCTGAAACATCACTTACCTACATCATCACCGACCTTGCCCACCTTTTATCGCCAACTACTTGAGATTGACCGTGTTCGCCTTTTCACTTGAGGTTGTGATTTAGATTTTGGTGTTTACTTGGCGATTTGGTGACGAAGTTGTGTTGGTGACGGATGCAATGGAGAATTCAAGTTGATTGCGATTTTATGGAAGAAGATGGTAAATCGAGTCATGAATTCTTCACGGAATGAAGCCCGGGTTTTGCCTCGGTGCTTGACATGTTTTGTTATCTTCATCCACAGAGTCAGAATTAAGAAGCACCAAGTTACACTGATAATCTGGCACGGCATCTTGCGGATTGATTTTATTTTTTATAGAAGGTGATAATAGCTTAGGGTAGCATCCCATATGCATCTCATGCTGTTATCGCTTTCCAAAGAACCGAAATCGACTTACACTGAGAATCATTTACTCGATTCGGACCCATTGATCTATAGTAGCTCACTTTGGATTGGTCTTATCATTGCATAGTCAGTGTACTTGGAATAGGAAGAGCTTTTTGTGTCGCCTCGGACAGGGGATCCGTCATCAATCGTTAATCGGTAACGGGTAAGTGTAGGAGAAATAACTTTAATGAATAATACGAAAAGCTTTTTTCTTTCTTCGCTGCGAGTGAACTATCTACACAGGATAGAGCATTTGTAGTGTTCAGGACACCAAGTCCATCCCACATAGATAACACACTGTACTTGCCCTAGTCAATGCTTGAAATCCGATGAGTCGGCATAAATCGGTATTTTTTCGGAATTCAAGTGTTAAGCGTAGGGGGACTTTTAGTTATAAATAGAAATACCTAACCACGTTAGATACAAGTTCTGTTGTATAGAATGAAGCACCCTTCATCCCGTCATAAATCCAACGGAGGAAGTCCAGCACTCTCGTAAGCCGAATCGATATCATTTATGCCTTCACAAACGGTTTCAGCAACGCCTACTTCTTCGGCATCACCAGCTGAATATGGTCAATTGGTTCCAGTTGGTCCGGTTGTAGATCGAACTCCCCCAAACTTTAGAGTTTTACTCAACCCTCTAGAGAGAGATTCCTCCGTAATTTATGCCAAAGTCCCGCACAACATTTGTTTGCAGCATGGCATCCTAGATGATGACGTACGCCTTCCATTGAAAAACGAGTTTGCACACATGCCACCTTCGGGGTACACCGCCTGCTATCGGTACATGTGCTTGAATGGAGCAGTTCCCTCCTTCAATCCTTTCTTGAGAGAGACTCTTATGAAGTTTTAAATTGCTTCATTTTAGATTCACCCCAACGGATACGTGATTTTGACTTGTCTTCACGTTTTTTTATGCGAACATTCAATCATGCGCCAAGCTTTGATGAACTGAGATACTTCCTCCCATTCAAGAAGAGAGACAAGTGTTTGTTTCTTCTGATCATCATGGCCTAAATAAATTGCAAAATTATGCTATTCAAAGTAATTTATCCCTATTCAAGACTCAATATATTTTCGTTAGGTGTCCTGAAGAATTTAATCGCCTTTAAATGACAGGAGTAAGCCTTCTCTTTTACTCTTTGTGGTTTAATATGACGGTGTGGGATTTTTAATAGACTAAATACTCCTTGCAGTTATTCCAAGGCCAAACAAAGATCCATCACTTGATTCCATCTTCCATACTCTGAAGGCCATAGACGCTAGAGAGAAACTGATCAAGTCTTTGCTAATGGATGAGAATTTGCTTCGGTACGAGTTGCTGCATCCTGGGAGATCTGCCATTGCTGTTGAAGTTCCATCTCCTTCCTGTTCCAAGATTAGAACATGCTCCACTTCTTCACTAAACGACTCTGAAGAGGGCGATCTACTAGAAGGAGAAAGTCCATCCGATGGATCAACTGAAGAAATTCATGAAAAAAAGGCATTACGATCGGAGCCAGTTGCCCGATTAGGATGCCCCCGATCCTGGAGGAGGGGGAAGAGTTCGTGCAGCATGAGGGCAAGGCTGTAGTGATCATAGAAAAGGAGGAGGGTAAAATTTAGAGCAGCAATAGCTATGATTCCTCCTCTAATGATGAGGAATTTGATGCAAGTACCAATACAGGAGACTTCGGATCATGCTACGAAACTCCAGGAATGAGTCCTATTCTCTCGGATTCGCCTCTCCAAGAGATTATTACTAATGATGCTTCTCCAATAGCCAAATGACTTCACGGTTCTCCATCTAAGAAAACTGATATCAACACTGGGGACATGGACAACGTTTATGTAAACATCGATGAACTCATGGGAGATGATTTGGAGTTCGAGGGATTGTCTTCTCACCTCGGTCATGTTGTGTCTCGAGTTAGCCCTATTCCCACTGTGGTGGCTTCTCGATCCGGTTTGTGAAGTCCTTTTAAGCAGCCTACCACATGTTACACATTTCACTAGGGTCACGTACACTTACATATGCGTTATTTGAGTTCATTTTCTATCGCTAAAGTTCTTAATTTATTTTTTATACCAGGTATATGAGAGGTCGTGGATTTTATGAGGACCTTGAACAATTTACAGACGCACAATGCAGGTCAAGATGGACTTCAAGCCTCCATCAGCCCTGAGAAACTAAGGAAGAGTGGAGGAGGAGGAAAGATTCGAAAGCCGAAGTTCATCGTCGAGACGATAGAGACCGAGGCAAAGTTTGTAGGAGTGGTTATGAGAAGAGGAAAACTCCTGATGATCGAGAAGAACCATCCAAGAAATCAAAGGTAGACCGTGGTTCTCATCCTTCCGAGCACCAAGCATTTGCCCTGGCTCCAGTCTCTATTGGAATTGAAGCTTTGACTTCTATTGGTCAAGTCTCTCCATCAATCCAGACTCCGTCAACTCACGTAGTGTCTGCTTCTGGTTCTTCATAGCCCCACAGGAGGCTGGCATATATTATCCCATCTTGTCCTCCTAAGCTTGAGGTCGCACTCCCCGGATGGTTTCTAAAGGGAGTTAAATTTGATCGTGACCTTCGCCCAATCCATAAAGATTCTTACATGCCCTATATCCAAGCGATTTGGACCAAGCTGAAGGATGGGAGAAGTTATGTAAGCAACTGGCGGACACAAACCATAACAATTACCAAGAGATCCTTTCCCTCGAGTCAGAAAAGGATGATTATGAGAGGATGTTAACAGAACATCACGTTAAAATTGAGCAACTGACAAAGGAGAGGGATGCTGCACTTCGGGAGAGTAAGAGCAACGCTGGCTTGCTGAAGGAAATGAAAGAGGCCTACACAAAAATCGAGATCGTGTTCAGAGACGAAATCAAGAAGGCTCACACTGATAAAGTTAAGCTGAAAAAGGAGCTTGAAATTCGAGACGAGATCAATGAAGCTCAAAAGAAAACTATTGCTGGTCATGATGAAGCCGTCGAAGCTCATAAAAAGACAATCGTTGATTATGCGGGAATGGTGGAATCCCATGACAAGGCCATTTCTGACCAGGCTCAAATGATTGCTTTGCTTTTGGAAAATGTCATGTAGCTTAACGCTAAAAAGACCCAAGTTGAAGTTGAGAAGGCCGCCCTGATGGTGGACTACTTGGAGTTGCAGGATACTTTCGAAAGAAAGATGGAGAAGAGGGATGACACCATCTTGAATTTCTACATTAACTCCTTGTTGCACCAGGGTAGCCTCAACTATTTGGACCCCAAATGCTCGCATATTCTTGCTATGGTTTGGGAAGAAGTTCTGGCATATTTCTGAGAAAACGAGGATGTATACACCGAGCAAGAGTTGGAGGACGCCTATCTTAACGAAGAGTCGAAGAAGGCTTTGGAATAAGGTGAGATTATTCGGATTGAGAGGGAGCAGGAGGCTGCCGATGCTAGTGCACTTGCAACTACTAAAGCACTATTAGAGCCATTCATTTCGAGGCTTGGCGAATCATCAAGGCAGTCTTGTGATCAATCAGGAACTATTCAGGATTCAACCGGTACTGCTTTGTTGTCTGCCCCTTTAGCGGCTGTTTCGGAAGCTTTGGGTGATCCTGGAACTTTGCCAAAGATCGTGCAGCCATCCAAAGAAGGAAATGGTGAGGAGTATGAGGTTGAAATTCTTGGTCACACTTCCGATGTAGGTAACCTTCTTATTTCTCCCGAGTTATAGAACTTTCAGCTCGTGCTGCAAGAACAAGAAGAATTAAGTGCTTTCATTTTTTATCTTATAGGTCTGTCTTCCTTGCCTATCGAACTACCAATTTCTTAAATATAGAGGCCTACTGCTATTTCGACCGCTTCGATGCTTGTTTCTGTGGCTGCTTCGATCACCATGCCCATGTCTGGCTCACAACCAGAGCCAGAATCTGAGAAGATTGATGTGTTACACAGCCAGGACAACCCTTCCATATCTTTGGAGTGTGATTTAACAGCAACTGAGGCTCGAGAATAGATAGACCAAGCTAGCCTCTAATCAAGTCTGAACAGCAGATGGTGGCCATTGAGAGGGAAAAGATTGAGGAGAGAAAGTATTCAAGGAGCTCCTACAAGTCCCGGAAGCACAGGACAAAGAGGGAGTCTTCCGAGGGGGTCGAAGAACAAGGAGGAGACCTGGGCACGGAGTCAATAATTGATATTTCGGGCAGCGACACGACTCCTTGCGGGGATTCTGAGAAGAAGAAGAAACTTCCAACCAAAGGAGAGAAGGGAAGTGGTAGAAAAAACATGATAGGCTTGAGTTACAGTGAAGCAGATACTGGAACATTCTGATTTGTTTGACATTTATTTTGTACAATTGCAGAATCTACACTTATTGCTTTTGTTATTCTAGCATATGTACTTTTATTTTTGTTGGCCGATATTGTGTGGGTATGGTTCCCACATTTTGACTTTGTATAGAAAATGTTATAAAGAATGAAAAGATTAATATTTTAACTGTCATCTCTTCTATGTTCTTCCTTATTTATCACGTACTTAGCTTGTTTTTTATACTACTTATGTTTGCACATGGCACGATTGCCAAAATTCTTTGTTTGGAGAAACGGGCCTATAGAGTAGTTTTCCTTTCAACTAAATGTCGGTATGTGTGTGCCTTCTACTTTACAGGCTTATTTTCTTCGAACACTTGACATATGACTAGTTGATCCAAGCAATTCCTCGGATGTCTATAACTGAATCTACTTTGTGGTTCCTATCTTCATGACCTTGTGGCTCGAGCGTCACGATTCCAGATATTCTGTCGGTCAACGATCGGAATTCTTTGTCGATTGCTAGTTATGGGTTCTTGTTAGTACTGCAATAGACGAGTTTCATGGTGTTGTCGGGACAATACCGACACTTACAAGATCTTAATGGCTTGCTGGTGGTGCCGGAGCAACATCGAGTAGTGCATGCATGGAGTGCGTGGCTTTTTGGAGTGAGCGGCTTACAAAATGCACAGCTTTTGAGAATGCACGGCTTACGAAATGCGCGGCTTATGGGATTGATATGACCCGTCGATTCGAAACGGTTTGGAATTTCTCAATGTTACCAATCTTCGGGTAACGTGAGGAGTTCGTGCTTCGAGAACGTGGTTCCATGACTCAAGAAGTGATGCATGGCTTATGAGTGTGTGCGACTTAAGTAATTATATTGGGCATGATTTCACAACCCAAGAAGTGGTACGCAGCTTATGAAATACGTGGCTTTGGTTTAGGCCTTCCCAGTGTTGCTGGAGCAACACCGGTTCTTAGAAGGCAAGGATCGAGTTCTGTCGATCCAATGGTTTGAGTTGATTTGCTTCCGTCGACTCGGTAGGTAGATGGGGCATACTTGAGCATGATTCCACTATCTTAAGTAGTGATTGGATGGTTCTGAGTCGATTTGACCCCGTCGACTTAGCAGGTTACTTTTGTGAACACGGTTTTATTGGTTAAGAAAGCAAAGCAATTTTATTAATAAAATATGGGCAAGTTCTACCTATTTACAATGCCTCTAGTATGCCGGTATGGCTTATTCGTAGGAAATAGGAAATACATAAGATATTCTTAGATAAAGTAACGATGTAGCGACTGCTCCAAGCTCGAGGAATTTGGGTTCCATCAATGATTATTAACTTGAATGTGCCATCCCCTACCTTTTAGCCGATCAAATAGGGCCCTTCCCAGTTTGGTCTGAATATTCCTGGTACAGGGTAGACTCGTTTGAGGACAAGGTCGCCCATTTTGAATGTATGGTTACAGACTTTAGAATTGAAATATCGTGCGACCCATTTCTGGTGAGCGGCAGTCCTTAACTCGGCTTCTTCCCTCCTCTCATCGACTATATCGGGCGACTAGAGTAGGAGCTACTCGTTTTGCCTTTGATTGAAGTTTTACCTTTGCTAAGAGGGGACTTCTAGCTTGACTAGGATCATTGCTTCTAAACCGTACATTAGAAAAAACGGGGTGTTTTCGGTTGCAGATTTGTGCATTGTCCTGTAAGCCCATAGCGCGAGTGGAAGTTCATCAACCCAATTTCCTTTAGCTTTAGTCGGTCGCTTTTTGATGGTGGACTTGATGGTCTTGTTCATTGCTTCCACTTGCCCATTTGCCTACGGATGTGCAACAGCGGAAAAGATTTTCTCGATGCAGAAGCGTTTGCAAAAGTCTTTGAACTCGGCGCTTTCGAATTGAGTCTCATTATCCATGATGATTTTTTGTGGCACTCCAAACCTACAGATAATGTTTTTAATGATAAAATTAATAACTTTCTTTGTGGTAATAGTGGCCAACGGTTCTACTTCGGCCCATTTGGTGAAATAGTCCACAACAACGATAGCATATTTGGCTCCTCCTTTGGCAATCGATAATACACCAATCAGATCGATTCCCCAAATCGCGAATGGCCATGAGATGACCATCTATGTTAGCTATATCGAAGGAGTTCTTTTGATCTTGCCAAATCTTTGACATTGGTCGCATCGTATGGCATAATATGCTACATCGTGGTTTACTATTGGCCAAAAATACCCATATCGGAGAACTTTCTTTGCAAGGGTTTGGCCCCCAGTGTGATCTCCATGGTCGCCTTCATGAATTTCCCTAAGGATTCTTCAGGCTTCATCGTTGGTCATACACCTAAGAAAGGGGTAGAGAATCCCCTTCAGTAGAGTATCCCATCATCTACTACAAACTGTGGTGCCTTTCGAAGGAGCTTTTTCCATTGATTCTTGTCTATGGGGAGTGTTCCTCTGAGCAGGTAGTCATTGATCAGTGTCATCCACGTTTTTGGTTCTCCGACTATCTCAAAGATCCATTTGACATCCATCTTTCTTACGCTTGGAGCAGTTAGCATTTCAACTGGGACCAGTCCCAATGAATGAGCTTCTCCGGAACTGGCCAATTTGGCTAGATAGTCTGCCTTCGTGTTTTATTCCCTTGAGATATGAGTTATGGTGTAACGTTCAATGTCATTTAGTAGTTCCTGCACTTTGGATAGGTATGGGGCAAGATTCTCTCCCCGAGCTTGGTATTCGCCTTTCACCTTATAGACGACTAGCTGAGAGTCAATATAGATGTGTACGGACTTTATCCCGAGTTCCTTCACAACTTTCAGCCCGACTGTCAATGCTTCGTATTCCGCTTTGTTATTTGTTGTAGGGAATTCTAAGTGCAAGGCATAGCAAATGGATCATGCTTTTGAAGTTTCGAGCACTACTCCTGCCCCCAAGCAGAAGCTGTTAGATGCACCATCGACGAACAACTTCCAACATGTCTCCACTTCCGGAGTCATTTCTTCCTTGGTATCTCGTATTGTAAACTCGGTAATGAAATCTGCCAGCGCCTGCTCGTTGATCGCCTTTCGAGGATGGTATGTGATTTCATACTAACTTAATTCGATGTTCCATTTGTTGCATCATGGATAAAATCATTTGCCATCAACTTATCCACTTCTTCTCTCGGCGCTTTGGACCGTTCGGGTCTAGGCTACATCTCTTCTGTTTCACTGGTGTATACTTGGGATCAATATTAAGTGCATAGAATGCAATCTCTGGCAAAACCCTGCACATATCGAAATGTGTCCAAGTGAATACGTCCAGGTTTGCATGAAGGAATTTGATGAGCTCCAATCGCATCTTGTTCCCAAGATGTAATCCAATTTTCAAGACCCGTGTTAGGTCATCCATATCGATTGGGACTGACATCGTCAATTCTGCCAGTGCTGCCCATTCCTCCTCTAAACTCTTCTTTCTAGGGTCCAAGCCTTATCGAGTCAGTTATGGTCCCCAAGCTAGGGTGGCTCCATAGTTGCTATTCGATAGGTTCACGAATGTAGAGAATTCTCCCACATTCTTCCACTTTTCTTTTCTTCTAGACTTGCGTAGTTCTGTAATGTAGCATTCTCTAGCGGCACCTGGGTCTCCTTTGATCAACCCAACTCCGTTCTTTATGGAAATTTCATGGTTAGACACCACTGAGCTAAAGCGGTCCTGAAGTCTGCCAAAGCAGGCCGACCCAAGAAAGCATTGTAGGTGGATATTTCATCTACAATCACAAAGGTTTGGAAGAGGATGACTCTTCAGTCATCTTCTCCCAATTCTACAGGTAAATCGGTTATTCCGCCCGGTTGCTTAGGTTCACCGATGAATCCCTGGATCTTCGTTCGGCAAGTGGATACATCCTTTATACTAATCTTCATATGATCAAACGTGTGTTTGAACAGGATATTCACAGAGCTACCATTATCCACCAATACACGTCGGACCATGGTTGGTCCGAACCCTACCATCAAGACGAGGGGTCAAGGGTCAGAGCTTCTATTCCTTCAATGTCTCGATTCTGGAACACTATGTCATCATTCAAGGTTCTCTGCTGCTTGGTAGGAGTTCCTTCTTCGATCGCGAAGTACGAATCTTTTGGAGCGTGTCTTAGTGAGCTTGCATATCGCTCCCTTTCTCCCCAACTCCTCTGCATAGGATGAGGTCCTCTAGATATTATTTCGATACTGAGTCTCCGGTCGGTCTGTCTGGATCCCACTTTGCTGATTCTAGCTTTGTTTCATTGGTCTCTAGGAGCTTGGGGTGCTACATGCTAGTTAGGATTTTGTGGTTTCCTAAATACCGCTGAAGCTTATTTTCCCAAATCAGCTCTTCAATCGGGTTTTTTTAGTGATGGCACTCATTCGTGTTGTGACCATGTGTTTCATGGAAGCGGAAGTACTTTTCGGAAAACTTTTGTTATTCAGTCGCTTCCTTTTTGAAAGGGAGTGCAGATTAAGGATCTTCAGGCTAATTTCACACTAGAGAGGAGGTGAATAGTGTTTAATGGATTCTAAGACTTATATGGACTAATTTAAAAATTATGATATAAACAGATGCAGAACTTAATCATAGAACAATCACATAATCAAACACAGATGCAAAAAGTAAATAAAAAGCAGTAAAAGGAAAGAACGCACCGGATTTCATACTGGTTTAGAGTTACCCTACGTCCAGTCCTGCACCAAGGCAAACACCTCGTATAGATTTTTATTATACCAATGTCGAGATTACAATCCTCAATTTCTAAAGGCCTTGAGGTACCCTCCTGTCTTCGAGTCCGGGGCAAACTCTCTTGATTTACGGGACACAAGATCACCCAATTGATTTCCAGGCACAACCACACCTTATAGAGAGACTCGATAAACTTTTGATACAAATTGATCCTATAACTCTGAATAGCACTTTGATCTTCGAGAGAGGGCACATAATCAAACAAGAATGAGATTCTAATTTGATTCACTTGAGAATTCGGCAAAATTTCGGCACGATCTTAAAAATATGAAAATTTTAAAATATGGATTTGTGGAGAAGAAGGAGTGAAGAAAATAAGAAAATAGTTAGTTAAAAAATTCATTTGTGAACGCTATTTATAGACCAGTAACGGCCATAACCATTCGTGAAGAGATTTAACGAATAGACACTTCTTTTGAAAATTGAAACTTTTGAATTTAACGGTCGCCATGTCGACATGGGGTATCCCATGATGTCGACATCCCTTAGTTAAAAACAATGTAAAATTTGTTTTGAAAATGGTATTGAAAGGAAAACAAGATGAAATTATTCTGGAGTAAAATAAACTAATTTTCCTATGTTTTAAAATAAAGATGAGTAGAAAAATATATTTTTAGAATGTATATATAAAATTGATTTTTAATCTCAAGTATATATATATTATAAAAGAATATTTAAAAATCAGAAGATAGTTTTAAAAACAAACGAAGTTTAAAACAAGAGTTTATTTAAAAACAAAAACAAAGAATATTTTAAGGCTAAAACATCTTTTTGAAAATCATTTGAAAAGATAATTTTTAAGGCTAAACCATTTTGAAAAGCAGTTTTGAAAATCATTTTGAAAAACCATTTTGAAGTAGTTTTGCAAGCTTCTTCCTGCAGAATATCTCATCACATCAGGTGTCGAGAACTTATACAAAATCAGGATGTTTGTGGGTTTGTAAGCCACTTGTCGTAGATTTGTAAGCTACTTGTCGTGGGTTTGTAAGCCACTAAGAAGGTAGAAATGGGTTCCATCCCAAATGAAATTTGGAATGAAAATTTCCATGCTATTATGCAGTTTTAACAAAACTAGACACTTATCTTGAAATCTTGATCTTGATACTCATGAGTCTTCAAACTTGATTTCTTCATTCTTGATCTTTATACTGTACAGTCTTGAATAATCAGTACCTGCCTTATATATATCATGCATAATAACATTCATATATATCTAGACAATAGTGTTAGTATATAAGTTATAATAAAATAAGCTACAAAGGTTGTTGTCATCAAAACCACTATCTCCAGTTCCTAACAATCTCCCTCTTTCTGATGATGACAACCTTATAAAATATACTTACCACTTCGATCATACCATAACTCCCCCTTACACCAACAACTCCCCCTTACTTCAAACATACTATTTTATATAACTTCTCCCCCTTTGTCATCAATAAAAATAACCTATAAACCTTGAACTTAATAGAAAATGAGATATAAAAACATATGACATAAGAATAATAACTATGTATGAGTGAAATATAGCATCCTAAGTTAAATGGAATTCAAGATTTTATACACCAAAGATTGTTTTTTTAGAAGAACATTAATTAAGATAACACTTATATACAAATTAACAAACCAATATACAATCAAGAAAGAGAGAAAAAAACTCTTAACCAGGACCCTTAACTATTGGTGATTTATGGACCGAACAATTTGGATTGTGGAGACAAAAGTTTCCACGTTGTTCGACCAAGTTCCTATTAGCGTCAAAAAGGACCTCTCCAATGCAAATCACGCCATCGTCTTCGTCCATATGAAAATCCGGATTCGGCAGAGGTTGTTCTTCTTCTTGATCCACTTGTGGTTCTTCTAGAGGCTCTTCTTCTTCAGAATCCATGGCTTGTGATGATTCTTCGATGACAATGGGATGGCATGGTTTTCCATAAGGAATTTTTGTAAATTCCTAAGGATTCTGCCTTGCCTATCTTGTTCTCTAGCCATTTGCAGTTGACTTACTTGAATTTCCATCATCATTTGAAGCAAATCTTTCATCTTCTCTTGTAATTTGATGACTCGTACGTGTGTGGAACGTTGAAAAGGACCAGAATGAGGAGAAGTGCATGAAGAAGGTTCACTATTAGAAGAGAAAGCCATTAATTTACTGTTTTAGAAGTTTATTACAGAGAATAGAACAGAGAAAAGCAGTAAAAGTCGAAATATATAAATATATAACCAAATAACTAATTTTAAAGGGAAATTTAAATTTGAAAATCTCGGCCTGTATGTCGACATAGGGGGATGGGTCATGTCGACATGCCCAGTTCAATTTTTGAGAAATTTTTATTTATATTAATTATTAACTATACTTGTATTATTTATAATTTATATTTCAGTTAATGAACATATACCTAATTCTCTTCTAAATTTAGTAAAGTTTTGTTCATTTAATGGTTTGGTTAATATATCAGCAATTTGTTTTTCAGTATTAATATATTCAAGAGTTATGACTTCTTTACTTATATTATCTCTAAGAAAATGATGTCTAATATCAATATGTTTTGTTCTAGCATGATGAATTGGATTCTTAGATAGGTTTATTGCACTAGTATTGTCACAATAAATTGGTGATTTAGTTATAGTTAATCCAAAATCTTTTAAAGTTTGTTGCATATATATAACTTGAGAACAAGCCAAAGCAGCAGATGTATATTCTGCTTCAGTTGTTGACAAGGATACAACGTTTTGCTTCTTACTAAACCAGGAAACCAGAGAATGTCCTAGAAAGTGACTAGTTCCACTTGTACTTTTTTGGTCTGATTTACAACCAGCGTAATCAGCATCACAATATGAAATTAAATCAAATACATCATTTTTAGGGTAAAATAAACCATAATCTAAAGTATGTTTTACATATCTTAAAATTCTTTTAACAGCTTTTAAGTGAGTTTCTTTATGTTGAGATTGGTATCTTGCAAAGTGACAGACACTATGCATGATGTCGGGACGACTTGCTATTATATAAAGCAGCAAACCAATCATTCCCCTATATAATTTTTGATCAACATCTTTTGATTTATCTTCTTTACTTAAAGCTACATTAGTTGTCATTGGAGTTGGTTTCCCACTAGAAGTGGTCAATCCAAATTTATTAATTAAATCCTTAGCATATTTTTCTTGACTAATGAAAATTCCTTTATCTAATTGTTTGATTTGAAGTCCTAAGAAGAAACTTAGTTCTCCCATATGACTCATTTCAAATTCTTTAGTCATTATATCTGAGAATTCTTTATTCATTATGTTATTAGTTGACCCAAATATTATATCATCTACATATATTTGTACTAATTGAATATCATTTTGGTTTCTTTTAATAAAAAGTGTTGTATCTATTTTACCAATTTCAAAACCAGATTGTAGTAAATAAGATCTTAGTCATTCATACCAGGCTCTAGGAGCTTGTTTCAAACCATATAAATCTTTCTTTAATTTATATACATGATTTGGAAATTTATTATCTTCAAAAAGTGGAGGTTGTTCAACATAAACATCTTCTTTTACAAAACCATTTAGAAAAGCACTTTTAACATCCATTTGATATAACTTGAAATTATTGTAGTTTGCGAATGCAAGTAGAATCCTGATAGCTTCTAGTCTTGCTACGGGTGCAAAGGTTTCGTCATAATCAATTCCTTCTTCTCGATGATAACTTTGCGCGACTAAACGAGCTTTATTTCTCACGACCTCACCAAGTTCATTCATTTTATTTTTATAAACCCATTTAGTTCCAATTATACTTTTATCCTCAGGTCTAGGAACAAGTTCCCAAACATCATTTCTGGTGCTGGTTCAATTCTTCTTGCATAACAAGAATCCATGAATCATCAAATGATGCTTCCTTTGGATTTTTAGGTTCAATAGTTGATATAAAAGCTACATTACTCATACTATTTAGTTGATTTCTTGTTTTAACTATAGATTCAATATTTCTTAGTATATTTCTACAGGATGATCTTTTAATAGCCTAATTCTTTTATTAGGTTGAATGATTTCACAATTAGTTTCATTAGGCTCATTATTGAAAGTTACAAAATCTTCTTCATCTTCTATTTGTACAGTATCTTTAAAATTTTCATCAAAAGATATATGCATTGTTTCTTCAATAGTGTTAGTTCTTAAATTATAAACTCTAAATGCTTTACATCTATTAGAATATCCGATAAAGATACCTTTGTCGGATTTAGGTTCAAATTTATCTAAATTATCTTTTGTATTAAGAATAAAACACTTACTACCAAAAACTTTAAAATAAGCTACTATGGGTTTCTTATTGTAAAGTAATTCATATGGTGTTTTATTTTATTGGTTAATGGTCTAATTAAAAACGTATTTAATATATAACAAGCTGTAGCGACTACTTCAGCCCAAAAGTTTTTAGGTAATTTACTATCAGAAAGCATTGTTCTAGCACACTCTTAAATCGTTCTATTCTTACGTTCTACCACTCCGTTTTGTTGTGGAGTTCTTGGAAAAGAGAAATTATGAGTAATTACTTTTTGATTACAGAAATTCTCAAAATTTTCATTTTCAAATTCTCCACCGTGATCACTACGAATAGTTTTTATTTTTAAAGAAAGTTGATTTTGTATTCTTTTAGAAAAATTCTTAAATAATTCAAAAGCATCACTTTTAAGTTAAAGAAAAATTGTCAAAGTATATCTAGAATAATCATCTACAATTACAAAAACATATTTATTGTGATTAATTGATTGAACTTGGGATGGACCAAATAAATCTAAATGAAGTAATTCTAGAGGTTTAGAAGTAGAAATCATATCTTTTAGTTTAAATGAACTTTTCTTAAGTTTTCCTAATTGGCAAGCATTACATATACTATCTACTTTAAAGTTTAACTTGGGAAGACCTATAACTAAGTCAAGTTTTGATAACCCAAATAACAGTTTGAAATTTAAATGATGAAATCTTTTATGCCAAATCCAAGGGTCACTTGTATTAGCCAAAAGACATAAGTTATCATTTGAAACTTTCATACTAAGGATGTAAATGTTTTTCTTCCTAATTCCTTCAAAGATAATATTTGACTTAGTATCTTCGATGTGACACTTACCTTTTTCAAATTTAATTTTAAATCCTTTATCACATAGTTGACTTATACTAAGCAAATTATGTTTTAAATTACTAACTAGCAAAACATTAGAAATAAGAGGAGTTTTAGAATTACCGACATTGCCGATGCCAATCACATATCCTTTTGAGTTATCTCCAAAGTTGACCAATCCACCATCTTGATATATAATGTCAATGAGTATCTCGGGATTTCCAGTCATATGCCTTGAACAGCCACTATCAAGTATCCATTTATCTTTCTCAATTTGCATGGTTTGTCCATTGGTTGTTGATTCTTCAAAAGCCATGTAACATATCTGTTCCTGCATAACAAACCAATTCGGTAGATAACTTGATTTTTCATAAAAACTATATGCAGACTTATGATACTTTGATGAAATGCATAAATTCAAACAAGTATTAACAAAATTTCCTAAATTTGCCATTTTTAACTTTTCAAGTTTTAGATTATGAAAACTATGAAAACCTATGCTCTGGTACCAATTGAAAGGGAGTGCAGATTAAGGATCTTAAGGCTAATTTAACACTAGAGGGGGTGAATAGTATTTAATGGATTCTAAGACTTATATGGACTAATTTAAAAATTATGATATAAACAAATGCAGAATTTAATCACAGAACAATCACAGAATCAAAAACAGATGCAAAAAGTAAATAAAAAGCAGTAAAAGGAAAGAACACACTGGATTTTATACTGGTTCGGAGTTACCCTACTTCCAGTCCTGCACCAAGGCAAGCACCTCATACAGATTTTTATTATACCAATGTCGAGATTACAATCCTCAATTTCTAAAGGCCTTAAGGTACCCTCTTATCTTCGAGTCCGGGGCAAACTCTCTTGATTTACGGGACACAAGATCACCCAATTTATTTCCAAACACAACCACACCTTATAGAGAGACTCGATAAACTTTTGATTACAAATTGATCCTATAACTCTGAATAGCACTTTGACCTTCGAGAGAGGGCAGAGAATCAAACAAGAATGAGGTTCTAATTTGATTCACTTGAGAATTTTGCAGAATTTCTGCACGATCTTAAAAAAATGAAAAGTTTAGAATATGGATTTGTGGAGAAGAAGGAGTGAAGAAAATAAGAAAATAGTTAGATAAAAATTCGTTTGTGAAGGCTATTTATAGACCAGTAACGGTCATAACCATTCGTGAAGATATTTAAACGAATAGACACTTCTTTTGAAAATTGAAACTTTGAATTTTACGGCCACCATGTCGACATGGGGTATCCCATGATGTCGACATCCCTTAGTTAAAAACAATGTGAAATTTGTTTTGAAAATTGTATTGAAAGGAAAACAAGATGAAATTATTCTGGAGTAAAATAAACTAATTTTCATATGTTTTAAAATAAAGAAGAGTAGAAAATATATTTTTAGAATGTATATATAAATTTGATTTTAAAACTCAAGTATGTATATATTATAAAAGAATATTTAAAAATCAGAAGATAGTTTTAAAAACAAACAAAGTTTAAAACAAGAATTTATTTAAAAACAAAAACAAAGAATATTTTAAGGCTAAAACATCTTTTTGAAAATCATTTGAAAAGATAGTTTTTAAGGCTAAAACATTTTGAAAAGCAGTTTTGAAAATCATTTTGAAAAACCATTTTGAAGTAGTTTTGCAAGCTTCTTCCTGCAGAATGTCTCATCACATCAGGACTCGAGAACTTGTACAAAACCAGGATGTTCGTGGGTTTGTAAGCCACTTGTCGTAGGTTTGTAAGCCACTTGTCGTGGGTTTGTAAGCTACTAAGAAGGTAGAAATGGGATCCATCCCAAATGAAATTTGGAACGAAGATTTCCATGCTATTATGAAGTTTTAACAAAACTAGACACTTATCTTGAAATCTTGATCTTGATACTCATGAGTCTTCAAACTTGATTTCTTCATTCTTGACCTTTATACTGTATAGTCTTCAATAATCAGTACCTGCCTTATATATATCCTGCATAATAACATTCATATATATTTAGACAATAGTGTTAGTATATAAGTTGTAATAAAATAAGTTACAAAGGTTGTTGTCATCAAAACAAATATCTCAAGTTCCTAACAATTTTTAGGCGGTTTCTTGTACTCTTCCATCCCTTGTGTCGTGAGGTAGATGTTCTTTGGAGTATCATTGAGTGTAGTGTAGTTTTCGATCCTTAAGCCTTTAAGTCGCCTGCTACTTCTATTTCACTTATTGGAGTTCTTATTCTTCCTTTTCTGATTCCTGTCCTTTCTTGTAGCGGTCTCGGAGGTATTTGCGTCATGGATCGCCACCACACCATTCTGCACAATGTGGGTTGGTTGTTGGTTAGCAAGTTTTTCTTCTAGCTCCTCTGCCTCTTCCAATCTCAAGTACTATCTCGCCTTCCGATTAAAGTCCTTCTTGGGGTAGGTTATCCTTATCCATTTTTTGAATTCAGTATCGAGATGGATAGCATAGACCAGGGCCATAAAGATCAAATCTTCATTTGGGTTACTTACTTCAGTGACCGCGGTGTTAAACCGACTCACAAAGGATTTCAAAGATTCATTTCGTCCGTTGAGTAGGCCCGATAAGGACATCACGTCTTTCGGTTGTGCCATTTGAAGCCTAAATTGATCAATGAACTTTATTGCTGATTCACCGAAAGTGGAGATGGATTTAGGTGGGAGCCTGGTGAACCACATGGAAGAAATTCCCTCCAAAAAGATTGAAAAACATCTACACCTAACAGCATTTGAAGCATTCGCTCCGGCCATATACCAATTGTACATGTACAAGTGAGGTTTCGGGTCTCTAGTTCCATCGTAGGATGGAATAGTCGGCATAGTGAACTTTTTAGGATATCGTTCATTCAGAATGTCATCAATGAAGGGAGTCTGACTTGGAGCAGATCCCCATTCATCATCTCTCCTATTCTTACTTTCGTCCATTAGGCGCTTGATCATGTTCGCGATATATGCCTTAGATGTCTGGTAATCCATGGGTTGGTTGTCAATGACTATACCAAGTGTTTGATTTTGCAAATGGTCTTGGTAAGTGGGCTGAAGCCTAGGCTCTACTGTCTTTGGGAGAGCCACTCCCTCAGAGTTCCATTGGCTTGCGGCTGGTCGTATAAGAGCAGTTTGAACCTCTCTGCCAGTTTTGAGCGCGTTAGTGATTACTTTCAAGTCGTCATCGTCAAGTTGTTCATAATCTTCGAAGTTGGAGAGATCCACTACTATATCTTCCCGTTGGATTTTCGTCCCCAGATTCAAGTTCATGGCGGGCTGCTTTGCAGTTAGTGGAGTGCTTGCGCTTCCTTTTATGGTGATTCATGCAGCTCCACCTACTACTCCTTTTTACTGCTGCTTTCCGCTTCTCCAGTTTAGGCCAGAAATGGAAGAGTTTTCCTACTCCACGGCAGTCGCAGGTTCTGGCATGGTTCTCAGAGTAGCTAATGATTTCAAGGTCAAGAGGGAATTTAGTTTTTCCACAAGAGATTTTTGGCTATTCTCCATCTTTTGATTGATTTCATCAACCATCTTATTTAACACGCCTTTAGTGACAACTTCATGCGGGATAGAAGATCCTGGCATCAGATCTCTTGTATTGACGCCGTTGACTTCAACTTGTTGAGGATTGGTTTCCTCTCCAGCTATTATAGCTCCTATGGATCTTCTTGAAGCGGTTCTCTTTCTTCCTGGTGCCATTGATTCTCAACATCAAATTTTCTAAGCAGAGATTGAGGATCTAACTTTTGTACCTGTCTGATCAAAAGTAGATAGCTAGATCTAAGCCTAAGTTAGGTTCTCAATGAAAGAACCAAAACATTAACCCAAAAAATGAATCAACACCCTGGATTGATTGTGAAAGCATCAACCCTATTTATAAAGGCAAATAAAATAGAAAAGGTAATAGTAGATCGTTGAAAAAGTAAAGGAACAAGAAGATTTTTATAGTGGTTCGGCTATTAATGAAGCCTGCGTCCACTTTATAACTTTCTATTAACTGACTGCAGTTACAATTAAAATCAGATTACAATAATATTGAATATCCTAAGTTAGATCAAGTGAAAAGTGCAAGAGTTACTGGAGAATCACAGCGAACCCCTAGATGAATATTATGTGGGAGGAGAAGTGAAGAATAGTTTTGCAAGGTTTCAACAGCTAATCCAGAAGATCTCCTTCATATTACAAGTAGGACTGTATTTATGGGGTTTGGAGAGCTATTGGGCTAGGCCACTTTGCTAGAAGCCTACACTTGACGATACAAAGATGCTCCAAAACTTTCATTGCGATCCAACACAATGGGATGGATCACTAAAGATCTATCTACTTAGGGGATTTTTAGATCGTTTCCTTTAGGTTGCATTCCTTGCCTCATTTAGATGCTCTCCATGTAATTTGGTAATTTGTTGCCCTTTTTTAATAGTGATTCGTATACAGGTTGCATTGAACTGTGACTAGAATCAGATGAATGCTTACTTGTCCAACTAGTTTGCTTGGTATACCTTGAAACATGGCAGACATCCTTAGAAAGGACACTGGATCCTGATGTAAGAAGTTTCCATGAGCAAGCCTTATGGATTGCTAGAGGTCCATAGGTCATGGATCGCTAGCGATCCATCACCTTAGCTTATTTTCGCTCCTTTCCTTTTGGGCCATCCCTAGTTCCTACTTCTGACCCTTTCGGTTGATTCTTGAGATGTTTCGACTTGTCATAGATGTTCTAACTTCCTTTGAATTCTATTGGGTTAAAAATCGGTTAATAGAAACCACAGACAAAATATTGCTTGTACCTGATTTGATCTGTGATACCATGAAAGAAGTAGAGTTTATCGGGCAATGAATGAAGGCGGCACAAGATCGTCAGAGATCTTATGCAGATAGAAGAAGGAAAGAGCGAGTTTGAGGTTGAAGATATAGTATTTGTCGAAGTCTTCCCTCTTAGAAAAGTGTTTTGGTTTGGCAAGTCTGGAAAATTGATGCCAAGATTTGTTGGGCCATTCAGAGTTTTAGAAAGGATGGGAAAACTTGCTTATCGCATAGAGCTTCCTGACAGATTGGCAGGAGTCTACAATGTTTTCCACATTTCTTACCTTAGAAAATGCCTTCATGACACCAATATTAAAGTTGAGCTTGATCTGCTAGGGGAACTAGAGATGGAGCCAACAGTGCTTCGTGCCACCGCATGGATTATGGAGCATGGAACGAGAATACTCTGCAACAAAATAATTAGGCTGGTCCGAGTACAATAGGGGGATACCCGGTGGAAAGCACATGGGAAACTGAGGAAAAGATGAAAATCACTCATCTAGAGCTTTTCACTAGTAAATTTTCTCTCCAAAGTTAGGATTTTTGTTGCATCGTGGTTGCAAGTTTGGATGGTAGGAGATGGTTTCTCACTTTTTCACAATCACTTTACACTCTTATAGAAATTTTTGTGCAGTTTAGAGTATTTGCATATACACTTGCATGACATGATTACACACTCACACTAGGATTGAATTCATTTTAGTATGTCTGCAGTATTTAATAACATTGCACTTAGGTTGTGTAGATAATTTGGTTAAATAATATGTATGTTATTGCGCGTTATGCTGTTTGCCCCTTGAAAGATTTCAAAACAAAATCTTTTCTAAGGGGAAGGATTTAACACCCCGTAAAATCAACTATAAATATAAATTAAATAAGGAAGGCTTGTAAATGGAAATTATATAAAAGTTGGAATTTGACTACGAAAAATAACTGTTTCATTCGTGGCGAAATTCTGATCTCTTTCCATATATAATATGCTGAAAACAGAGCTCAAAAGAAGAAGTTATAAGCGTTTGATGTTTTTAGATTTAAATTAAATTAGTTTGAATTCAAATTCAAATGAGTATTTAAATTTAGGGTTTGAATTTCAAAAATTAATTGTAGGTTTACTTGGGGGTGAAGTAAACGTTAAGTTAAACAATTAATGTTAAAAATTAATTAGGAAATAAAATAATCGAGCAACGGAAATAAATCAACACACTCCAAATGAGCGGAGAGGTCGACAACTCCAACCAAAGTGGTCAACCAGTTAAGGGGTGGTCAACCCCTATTCAGGGTGGTGGCTAGGGTTGTTTCGTGTTTGAAAACCACAGATTTATTCCTTTTTCATCTAACTTCATCTTACTTTTCTGGTGGTTCCAACACCTATAAATAAGACCATATCCTCTTCATTTTCCATTCATAAATATTTGAGGAATTCCTCGAGCCATTTTCTCTCTTCGGTTAGGTTCACAAATTCAATTAGGAATTTAGGTAAGGATTCTAATCATTTTCTAATTATTCTTTTAATTTATTCACTTCTCCTCCAACCTCTTTGAATCTAATAAAAATTTATATATATATATATATATATATCCTTCGCTATGTATATGTATATCAAAAGAAGGAGATCTGGAAAAGTGTTGTTTTAGCGTTGCAAATCCATACAAGAAAAGCTAAGGATAATATGTGAGTTCAAACCTTAATATTTTTATTTCAGTAATTGATTAGTATATATCTATGGATTTGAATATGCCATAGGGATTTTGGGATTTGTGAAACAAAATTGATAAAATTCCTAAAAGTCTTTTTTATTTTGAAATGTCAATTCTAGATGGATTACTCAATTATTTATGTTAATTTGATGGAATTTATATTGTTTCTGCAATTTTTGATAATTTCATTGTCTATTCCACTTCTCCTCCTTCTTTGATTCAAATTATGAGTTTTCAATAATGAAATAAGGGTGTAGAGAACGAATCCTATTTATTATTTACACCACTTATGCCATACAAAATTCCATCATTTATTTCTTTCTAAAAGAGGAGTTGAATAAAATATGAAGTTAGAATTGCAATTCCTATTGTTTAGGCCATCTCATTAATTTGATGTAATAAATTGAGTTTCTATTTCTATTTACAAGTTACTTATTGCAGTTTTGGATATGAATATCGAATCCCTTGTTATGGATATTGAAATCTTGGAAATCTATAGGGAAATGACTTGTATTAGTGTTATGGTTAAAGAAATTGACATTTAACATTAGTTTAGGGTGTATGAACATCACTCTTAGAAGTTATTAGGCATGAAAATATATTTATTTCTATTAGCATAATAAACGTATAATTATAGCATATAATTACAAAGTTAATTAGGCAATAATTGTCATTAATTCGCCCTTAGGAAGGCAATTAATATTTTAAGGTGTAATAAGAAGGATTCCTGGTAAGGCCTTAATTATGAAACGGTGAGATGAGTATTATATATATGGAGAGTATTTAAATTATGGCTAAGTCATAGGGCTGCGAGGTCAATCAAAAGACACATAAAAGTCTGTCGAGCTAATCTGGCTACCAGCAGTGTGACTTTGGAGCTGATGTGAGATATCTTCTATGATAAATATTTCTGACAACGCGAGGTTAGTCTCAAATTCTATAGGGTAAATCTGCCCATCTAATCTGGCTAGCAGTTCCAACAAATAGTCGAACTAATGCGAGACATCATTATGAGTATGGTTCATAATACAAAGGGCCTGCTTTGTGGTCTTAAAGTATTAAGTGGTTATTTGAGGTACCGCCTCTTTTCCCCAAATAAAGTATTAAATGGTCAAGGGGTTAGTTATTAGACACGATAGTTGGAATCTCGACAGGGGTCTGCTTCGGGATTATGTATTAAGTGACTGATTGAGGGTCCATCTTTCCATAAAGAAGTATTAAGTGGCTCAAGAGATTTCATGCGATGTTAGCCAGATAGTCATCGATGAGAATTCCACCTTGGGAGTAGGTATTAAATGATGGGGTCTGCCTCAATTAAGGTCCTAAATAGCCAGATCTGCCTATTTTCCAATAAAAGGTATTAAGTGGCTTTGGTACTATCTCTCGCATTGTTAGACATTTATGACGTGGGATTTGGGTTATGAGATTTAGAAACCTACTTTGGGAGTAGAAGGTATTAAGTGATTGATTGAAGATTCGCCTTCTTTCTTATAAAAAGTATTAAATGGTTTTATGTATGTAAGACATATTATTATTTTAAAATATACTGCCCAAGTACTAAAATGGTAAGACTCGAGGTTTTTATTCATCGGACATTTCTTGTTCTGACCCCCTCCTCATTAGAACACGGGTTAAGGATAAAGTAATGACGGCGATGATACTTGAGTGGCTTAAGCTTGTGGCAATTATTATTATTATTTATGATGTTTTAAGTTGTACCTATGTATTCTAGATAAATGATGTAACGGATTTTACTTAACAGTTTGATGATGTTTTGTATTATGACATTTCAAATGGTTTTGAAATAAATGTGTAAAATTTGCTATTATATTTTATTCCATCCGATATGAGTTCTAAAAAAATAATTATTGCTTTATATTGTTACTTCTTTTTCTAGCCAACAGCCATCCTTAGAATGGATCTAAATTTCAAAGGGCCTTTCCTGGGTTGAAATTTAGGCCTGTTATGAGGTGTGTTGTTACATAGCATGCTCATCCTCCTCCTCAATCACAAATTCATCCAACACAAAGCTTCCTCTTAAAGTTTCCTCTTTAAAAAACTTTCAAGCGCCATATCATTGAATATATGCTCACTAGTCCAAATCTATGCTTGAGTCTCAATGAATGATTCTATTTCCGTATAAGATTTTCCTCACATATGAAGGTAATCTATACAAAGCTTGGGGATGTCAAGAACCGGTGGTGGGGTGACTTGGCATCGGTCCAATTGATGCTGGTACAAGCAGGACTCCCATTAGAGGTGGGAGGCCCTATTTGTTAGCTTGTAAGTATCTCTGTAACCATGCTAGAATTTGGAGATCCGAAACCTCAGCGGCATCTCTAGCGGTCGTTGCTCGAGTGGACGACTCATGATAACTATTGGTATATGGGAATTAGTTTCAACTTTTCCAAAAGATAGTACATAGTACTAGAAACAAAAGTGTGGATGCCTAAATGCTATATGTATAAATATAACATAATATAATTAAGCTCTCTCAACTTCATCCCAATTTATGTGATCTGGTAACCAAAGCTTAGATACCAAATGCAATGATCTTCCATTCATGATATTTGTAATCCATGCACTAATGCACTTTGATTCCATAAGTACAGGAATTATGTTTTATCGAGTAGTATTAAAACACCAATGCAGAGCATATCAATCACACACACACACACACACACACATATATATATATATATATTATATCTCATAGCGGTAGTAAATATTATATTAATATGAACATTTAATAGACTAAGTGCATATCATATTAAAGAGACATAAGATTCATTGTCATAATAAATTGTGTAAATGGTATATCAAAACTCAAATACAACATGTCTCAAAATGAATATAGTTTAACATACCTACACAAAAATACTGGATAGATATAATCATAATGGGAATAGTTATAGCTCAATAACTCGCCTCTAGCTATGAGAATTCCCTTCTCTAAGTCAACATATTAAACTAGTAGATAACAAAAGAGATAACAAAGAGAGGGTCGGACATAAAGTCTGCCATTGTTTCTTCACTTTCTGTGATATTAAAGTAATAGATAACAGAAGAAATAACAAAGAGAGGCTCCAAACTTTTTGAGCTCTCTCTGCATGACGACTATAGACTTCTTACAAAGCAATTCTCGGCCCAAGTGCTCCCCGAATCCTATAAAACCATCCCATCTACAACGGAAAAAGGATCGTCTCTGATCTCTGCTGAAACTCTGCCATTATTTTTCCACTCTACTTCTCCCTTACAATAGCCATTAAAGGGCAACTGAGATCCTTCCAATTGTCTCTAACAATAGTGGCTTGATTTAACTTAGGAAAGAAGAATCATATTGTAATCCAAACACCTTTGTAACAGTAGTTGATCAATAAAAGCTATAAAGTGAATGTAGGCTTGGTTAACAGCTGAACCATATAAAAATCTCTTGTCTACTTACTTTTTCTACAATTTACTACTACTTTTTCTATTTTATTTGCCTTGATAAACATGGGTGGTGCTTTCACACTCAATCTAGGGTGTTGATCCATTTTTTAGGTTAACATTTTAGTGCTTTCACTGAGAGCTGAATTCAAGACTTAGATCTAGCTATCTTCTTTGGATCAGGTAGGTTTAGAAGTTAGATCCTCAATCTCTGCTTAGAAGATTTGTCATTGAGAATCAAAGGCACCAGGAAGAAAGAGAATGACTTCCGGAAGATCCTTAGGAGCTGTAATAGTTAGAGAAGAAACCAATCCTCGGCAAGTTGAGGTCAACGGAGCTAATAATCCATTAATCAAAGCAAATTATGGAGCCAATACAGGAGATCAGGTGACGGGACCTTCTATCCAGTATACAGTCGTCACTAAAGGAAAATTGAATAAGATGGTTGATGAAATCAATCAAATGATGGAGAACAGCCAGAAAGCTCTTATGGAAAAATTAAATGCCCTCCGGATCTTAAATCACTGGCTTCTCCAAGAACCATGCCAGAACCTACGGCTGCCATGGAGCAACAAAACTTTTCTGTTTCTGGCCTAAACAAAAGAAATAGAAGGCAGAATCAAAAAGGAGCAATGGGTGGAGCTGCAGGAATCACTATAGAAGGGAATGCAAGCACTCCACCAACTGCAATGAAGCCCACCATGAACTTTAATCTAGGGGCGAAAATGCCATGGGAAGATATAGCAGTGGATCTCTTCGACATTGAAGAAGGTGAGCAACTTGACAACGACGAGTTGGAAGAAAACACTAATGCACTCAATATAGGCAGGGAGGTCCAAAATGCCTCTACCCGACCAAACGAAAGCTAAAGGTTGTCCGAGGGAGTGGCTCTCCCGAAGACAGGAGAGCCTAGGCTTCAACCCACTTACCTAAATCGTTTGCAAGATCAAAAACTTGGTATAGTCACTGACGGCCAACCCACAGACTACCAGACCAACCAATGGATCTCGTAGAATTTTATTATGAGGCTAAAAGGTTTCTACGGTAGGAGGACACCGAAGCTGATAAGGAAGAGGTTAATGCTCTGGATGGCGGAGGACCGCCTGGGGAAGAAACCACTAAGATAAAGAAAAGCTAAAAATGGATGGCGGCTATGATGGTTCAAAGCGCTAAAGGAGGAAACCGAAGTTTCTTACTTTGCGGATTTGAACGAAACTCTGGAACGGATCTACTTGGATACAGGGGCAACTCCCCTACTGAAAGCCGGCAAAGCCAGAACCTATAGACCATGAAAGGACATTTGGAAAGTACTTCCTATTCCGTGAATTGGATGGGCATAACACAAATGATTATAGGCATTTGCAAGATCTAATAGAGGAACATATTAGAGATAATCAGCTACAACAATATGTAAAAAATCGAACAATGGTGATGGAATGGGAGCGCTGTCTTCCGCATGGAATGGAAATTGTCCTGGATCAAGAGCAAGGATAGTCATCTCTTGATCGGGATGGAAGGGAACTAGGTCTGGTTCTCACACTCTTTTCCCCTCTTTTTCAATGCAATAATACAGTTCAGACACCTATTCGTGTATGGGATCCCGAACGGTCTCTAGGCACGCTTTGGACTGGATGCTAGACCGCAATTCCTGGCGAGGCAATTACTTGGATGTTTGATTTTTTGTTGTTTTTTTATATTTGAATTTGATTATTGAAATCCACATTGAATGTGATGACCAATATTAATTGCTACAAAGTCCCGTCCGGAGGGACGGGACCGAAGTGCAAGAAGTATGTCCCCTCACTGGAATGTGAGTGGATGGGTTTACTTATCATCGAGTCCCCTCGTTGGAGAACGAGCGAATTGGGCTCGACAAAGGTTTATAGAGACCATGGATTTGATCGTGTTATGTTCCATCAGAAGAGATGGAACCAGAGTGCAAGGTTAAGTCACCTCGTCGGAGAGCGAGCGGATTGGGCTTAACAAGAATCGTGTTACGTCCTGAACAGAGAGTCGGACGAAAGTGCATAGGGTAGGTCACATTACCAGAGAGTGATTAGATGGGCCTGCTCGTTGTTAAGTCCCATCGTCGGAGAGAGAGTGGATTGGGCTTAGAAAGGGTGTGAAGAGGCCATAGATTGGTCCGGAGAGACCAAGGACCTGATCATCGTTCTCGAACAACCACGAATTTGATCATCGGTCCCGAACGACCATGAATTTGATTACCAGCCTCGAATGGCAATGGATTTAACTATCGACCCTGAATAGTTACGAAGTTAATTACCGATTCGAAGAGATCGTGCATTAAACTAAATATAAAACGATCTGGAGAAATCAACCTGAAAATGAAAACAGATTTGATTTTGATAAAAGGATTTGAACGCCTTGAAATTAAAACAAAAGAGATAAATCTCGAACGAACACGGGACAGTTTTGATAGGTAATAACTCTAAATGAAATCAGATTGACAATGATTTAATTCCCGGATGATATGGAATGGTTTTGATATGTGATGTAATGACTTCGAATGAAATCAAAATTGTGATGATGTATGGATAACACTTAGGCAAAGACTAGAGTCTTAGGCTGTAACTGGTTTAAAATGACCCGTGATTGACCAGAGAATTCGAAGGAACTGGAAGATTCACCCAGATTGAAGTAGCCAGATAGCTCATGTCGAGACCCAAAAGTCGACCTTCGAAAATCGGCACCCATACTTCACTTGTACTCAAAATGCCGTAGATTCAAATGTCGAATCTGGTTCTTGGGAGCTTATAACACAGTTAAGTAAATAACACAGCGGAAGAAATGAATAATACATTGATATACAATATCTGATACAACAGAGTGATACAATGAATATCAATATACATCAGAGATATGATACAACAAATAGCAGCGGAAAAGAAAACGATAACATCAGCAGCGGATAATCTCCATCTTCAAAGCACCAATCCAGAATTAGCTCGAACTCCCAATAACGAGGCACAAAGATAAGCAAGTGCAGTCCGATCCAAAGACTGAACTAGCTCCAGAAAATCTACTAATCTGAATATCTGAAAAACCAAACTCTAGACTGCTCATGTAGAAAAATTTTGAGCATCCAGAGTTTAGGAAATAAACAATAAACTCCGGATCAGTCATGGGACTGGTGTGAGCAACAAAAACAGTTTATCTTTAAAACAAATAGCAGAGAATTTTAAAGTCAATTCGCAATGCTTTTGGAAAATGAAACTACCATAAGGCCTCCCGCCACACACACAATGCAAACGCAGAATTGGAGGAGATTTCTCCTTATGATAGTCAAAGATGCTTACTACGCAAAATCAAATCATTTTTGATATTATTATTAGTGCATAGTGTAGAAAAACATTTCGAAAGTAGAATATAAATCTTAGCCAGCATAGGCATTCCGCACTTATGCCTACTATAGCTACTATGTTCAATAGCAGGTTACCGCCACATTCCATAGTAGGTAATACAACTAAAACCGTACAAGTCACGTATTGTTTCTTTGGATTTCCAACAAATGGTCAGGCTAAGGAACTTCCTATGCCACGAACAGAACGCCTCTGGAATGACGTCCCGAGAAATAACCTAACATTACGGTTAGATCTCTGCCAACACAAGGCCGGGTTACCTCTGCAAAAATAGGTAACTACTGACACGCGTATGCCATCCCCCGATCGTCACCGATCTTCCCGAGGATCCCCGATTCGCAACAACCACAAAGTAATAAACTTGCAGCAACCACAGAGGTTAAGTATCTGGGCTCCATACCATGATACCACCTTTATCCAGAAGGAATGACATACACTAAGGGGCGCTACTCCCTAGAACCTTGCTGCATCCTTCCTGTTTTGACCATTTCCGGGGTGTGAGGTCCGACGAAGTCTCGTCCACAAAGCTACGCTTTGTCACAAAGCCATGCTTCGGGTCAAACAAATGATCAGCCTATGATCACAAAGATATAAGATCAAATAAATGATCATATCGCAAATGATCAAACGCTGATCATCACACAGCAACACTCAGCATGCCACATTACCAGATTGGGATATATCGCTGATAACTTCAACTACATAACCTCTGAGCTCGTACGTCTCAGAGAAGGGTGTTAAGCTAAGAGAATAAATTCTCCGCCACCAACAGAAATGTATTTGAAAAAAATCGGCTTTATATCTCAAAGTGTAATGTCAGACATGTAACCATACAAGTCTGTTCCGGGATCGAACAGAACCGAAGGCACTTCTCACGAAGCCCTTGCAAATCCGGATAATTTTCCATCACGTCCGAACTTCCCATCACAAAAAGAGTGATATAAATCTCTATACCGGCGCGACTCAGTGTAGAGACATTCGACAGGTTGTCCTTTCATTTTCGAAAAATATCCGGTCTTCAACACCGGTCTTCAAATGCTATCCATATACGACGTATCACTATTCGGAATGGGTTATATGACACAATTGTCTTTTCCCGGCTAACCCGAATAGTGAGCGCAATATTCAAAAACAAATGGATAATGGGATTTCAATTAAGTCACAATTTTAAACCCAAACTTCTCTTTTCAAATGGTTTAACAAATTACCATTTTAATCTTTTTAAACAAAAAGATTCAATTCACAAAGTTCACTTAATTTCACAAAGATTCATTCACAGATTTTCCAAATCAATTTCCCTTTCAATTTGATTAATTCATTAAATCTTTAAATCAAAGATTTAACTCATAGCTTTCAAAACAATTTCATTTCGAATGGGTTAAACAAAACATCAATTTAAATCTGTTAAAAATAAACAGATTTAACTCATAGCTTTCGAAAAGAATTCATTCATAACTTGGAAAATCATTTTTTTTCAATTTAATCTTGAAATTCCTTTACCTAAATTGGAATTTCACTTCTTATCTGAAAGCTTTTATTCCTTTAAAACAAACAGTTTTTATTTGGAAATTTGATTCATCTATACGAGTTAAAGTTCTTAGGTTAAATCCAAATTTTCAAACAATACTTTTAAAATGGTTTAAATTCATATGAACACATTTATAACATTTTTAACCGTAATTTCAAATCATAGGATTCAATTTCAAACTTGAATTCAAATTTAAATCAAATTATTTAAATTTCAAAACTCGATTAAGTTATTCAAAATAACTTTTATATTTGAAATTCCATTTCAAAAGCTTTTCATTTTAAACCCAAATTTCTAATTTCAAAATCAATTGAAATTAAAATTTCAATTTCAAAAACATCAAATTTAAATCATCTGTGACTTAACTGATTTCCACGTGAAATCCATATTTCTGTGTGAATGGTGTAGTCCAGGGGTTTCACACACAATAGTGCAACATCAATCATCACAGATATATCGATAAGCGGTATAATCGATAACGCTTATCTCCATTCACAGATTCATAGATAAAGTAAATTTATCAGTCACAAAGATTCACTATTACAATTCGATGTGGGTTTTGGATAACCAACTGGAATCCGACTCCCTGTCGCATCGAAATTCAAATGTCGTTTTACGGACAAAGGGTTTCATATTCACATAGTAATATATCACAGAAACAGAAAATCTCAGATTACAACATAAATCAGGATGTATCACAAAGCATCATATATCAGGGATATCAAATAATTCACATTCAATAGAATCCAAACATTCATAAGTAAAGTCAAGTATTCAATAGTTATTTATAAGCAGAATCAATTAACCGTTTAATCCTGATAAATTCAATTTATTTCCAAGTAAATTAATTACTTATGAATTAATTATCGAATCTTGATTTATTAATTTATAAATCATTTCATATAGATTAATTTATCAGACACCTTAATTAATTGAATTTTTCTTAATTAATCATATTAATCAAGTTATCCTTTAAACCATTTACATGATTTAATTAACCCCTTAATTTATTTTCATTAAATAATTAACAATTTCAATTGATTATCTTAAATAAATAAATTTAATTATCAAGGTTTATCACAATATTTTAATTATTTAAAAATCCCTAGTTAATCATCCTTATTAACTACTAATATTTACTTAATTGTTTTCTTAAGAAATTTTCCTTGGATTAATTCATTTAAATCTTTAAATCATTTCTATTTTTATAAATACATCTAAATTATTTATTTATAAATTAAATAAATCACTCTTTAATTACCTTATTAATTTAAATAATCTTTGACTTAACAATAAACTTATAAACGAACAATAACATTATCGTTTATAAAAAGGAATAATTTTAGAAATTTATTTAACTAAATTTTGTAAAAGTTCAAATCTGGAAACATAAAACCCGAGACTTTCCTCCGGTATTACCAGAGTAACACTTCGAGTTCCTCCCCATTTTCCCCCGAGTCCACGAAATCGCCTGCCTGCTTCGAGTCGAAACTCCACTTGCACGAGACCAACCCCGAAACTCCTCTTTCTTCCCCAAACCAACATTTTTCCTGATACACCAGCTTCTCGCGTGCACTTGCACACGTCATTGCCGCGGCTCCGACCAACTTCGTCTTCGCTCACAAGTCGACGACGACCTATTTGAACCCTCAGACCACCCAGAATGATCAATCCCACCGGAACCCAAAATCGAGCAATTCGATCGAGTTACTGGAACACGCGATCACTGGAAACACGTCTCGTCCCAATCATCCAAACCACCATCGTTCACGTCCCCTTGCCCAGACCTTCGCCGTAGTCCCCTCTGCCTTCATCTCGAACCACGTGCCACTCGATCAACCCGAGTCAACGAAATCTTCATGTTTACAGACCACCACCAAACTTAACGTTAAACCCTACTTTGGGTTCGTTCTATAATTTCGTGCATTCGAAAAATACTTTAGCAATTTTCTCATCATCGCAGAAACTCAAACAAGCTTCAAACTAAATTTCAATGGTTTTAATTGAATCATCCTCCAGAAATTAGGAAAAATACAATTTTGGTTTGAATTCGAACTGCTCTTAGACTACTTTAGTAAAAATCTTCATATTGCTTTTAAAAATCATAACTTTGTATGTTTATTCAATTTAGGTAATCAAATCAATGTTTTAAGACACTTGAATTTATCACAAGATTTTGTTTTTACTGTATTTTTACCCTTTCCAGTAAATCCATATATATTTATTACTTAGAAGTATTCTTAAAACTTTGGTCTTGTTAATTCAAACATTTTTTTGTTTAAATAACAAAGCCTATCAGTGAATGATTTAAGAGATTTGTATTTTTTTTCTTTTTGTTTAGCCTGTAAACTTAGAATAGGTATGCATATGCCTGTACATACATCCGTTAATTCTTATGTGTATATATACACACCTGTGCAGATATATCATACAAGTATAATTTCATCACAACTTCAAGTACAAGATCAAACAACAAGAAACATATCAGATTCAAAAGGTTTGCTCACCGTTTAGAAAAGGAAGAAGAAACAGAGCTTTTCATGTTGACCCAAGCTTTGAAAATGTAAACTGGCATCATCTTCTTGTTTTATTTAAATTTGTATTGTTGATCTAAACTTGTTGCTTTGCTGAGGATCAAGTCAGGTTGAAGCTTGAAGACTTTAAATTGGTTTATCATTTCTAGGTTGAAGCTTGAAGTTGCTCACTGTATTTCAAGAAATGAAGAACAGAGTTGCTTGTTTATTTTATTTTGATTAAATTTTGTTTTAAGTTTTGAACTGAAGTTTTGTTTGAGTTTTTAAAATATGCTTCGGTTTTGTAGCTGGACGAAATGAGATAGGAGGTGATGCTTATAAAAAGAAGTTACAGGCTATTTTTATTTTATTTATACAATAGGGTATGTGCTAAAGATGCTTGTTGCATTAATGAGAAGTTGATATGGTATGGTGGCATATGCTTTGTTTATTTCATTTTGACTTCGGCTGGAATGATGTTATGGTGGCTTCATTTCTTTGTTTTATATTTTGTTTTGATGTCTTCTTTGTTTCTATGCTTTTGTTCTAACTTGTTTCCAGGTTTACACTTGCTTTTTGTTTTGTATTTAAGTGTTGATTGTTTTCAACTTTGTTTTGTATTTAAGTGTTGATTGTTTATTCCTTTTTGTTTTATTGTCTTATTTTTATTCCTCTTTTATTTTAACTTTTGTTCAAGTTGTATTTGTTATTTTATTACTTTACAATGTAATTGAATTTCTAATTTATTCTATTTCAAACATTTTACTTTAATATTATCATTATCGATTTATTTTACTATTTTATTCAAAAATTCATTTAATTATTAATTTAACTCCAAAATTCAATAAATTATTATTTTAAATTAAATTAAAATCTGGGGTCGTTACAAACTTCCCCCCTTAAAAGAATTTCGTCCTCGAAATTCGCAGGTACGAAAATAACACAGAGATAGACAGAGGTGATCTCCTATAATTCCTCAAACACAAGATATGGATTCAAAACTCAAGTCGGAATATCTCAGAATACATACCAATTTGTCCCTCTTCGGACTTCGGTATTCAAAAGAAATTACAATAGAATTTCAAATTCGGTTTTAAACGATATCGTTTTAATTGATTCAATTCAATTTACCCTCATATTTTATTAGTCAATTTAATTCAATTTAAAATTCCAATTTCAAATTCATTAAGGTTTAAATCCAAAAGGCTGATAAGAAGTCGATGAAGATACGAAATAAGAATCTCCTACAACTGTTCGTAGAGCCATCATCACACCGAAACTTCTTGTAGCTGGTACGAAGAAATCAAAAGAATTTTGGGAACGAATCAAAGAAATTTGATAGAGAAAGATTGTTTCCACTGTTGCAGGGTATTGACCATTTATAGTCGTACTCCCTGTCCCCTATCTCGTCCTCTTCTTTTACTCATACTTACTATCAGTGGATAGCAAGAGAATTTACTGAGACGTTCAGACGGATATCTTAGAATATACTCATTCTAAAGTTTACTTCACTTTATCTCTAATGAGCTACTTAACGTGTTATACTCCTGAGCTAAAGTTCAACCTTAGCTCTGATACCACTTGTCGAGACCCAAAAGTCGACCTTCGAAAATCGGCACCCGTACTTCACTTGTACTCAAAATGCTGTAGATTCAAATGCCGAATCTGGTTCTTGGGAGCTTATAACACAGTTAAGTAAATAACACAGCGGAAGAAATGAATAATACATTGATATACAATATCTGATACAACAGAGTGATACAATGAATATCAATATACATCAGAGATATGATACAACAAATAGCAGCGGAAAAGAAAACGATAACATCAGCAGCGGATAATCTCCATCTTCAAAGCACCAATCCAGAATTAGCTCGAACTCCCAATAACGAGGCACAAAGATAAGCAAGTGCAGTCCGATCCAAAGACTGAACTAGCTCCAGAAAATCTACTAATCTGAATATCTGAAAAACCAAACTCTAGACTGCTCGTGTAGAAAAATTTTGAGCATCCAGAGTTTAGGAAATAAACAATAACTCCGGATCAGTCATGGGACTGGTGTGAGCAACAAAAACAGTTTATCTTTAAAACAAATAGCAGAGAATTTTAAAGTCAATTCGCAATGCTTTTGGAAAATGAAACTACCATAAGGCCTCCCGCCACACACACAATGCAAACGCAGAATTGGAGGAGATTTCTCCTTATGATAGTCAAAGATGCTTACTACGCAAAATCAAATCATTTTTGATATTATCATTAGTGCATAGTGTAGAAAAACATTTCGAAAGTAGAATATAAATCTTAGCCAGCATAGGCATTCCGCACTTATGCCTACTATAGCTACTATGTTCAATAGCAGGTTACCGCCACATTCCATAGCAGGTAATACAACTAAAACCGAACAAGTCACGTATTGTTTCTTTGGATTTCCAACAAATGGTCAGGCTAAGGAACTTCCTATGCCACGAACAGAACGCCTCTGGAATGACGTCCCGAGAAATAACCTAACATTACGGTTAGATCTCTGCCAACACAAGGTCGGGTTACCTCTGCAAAAATAGGTAACTACTGACACGCGTATGCCATCCCCCGATCGTCACCGATCTTCCCGAGGATCCCCGATTCGCAACAACCACAAAGTAATAAACTTGCAGCAACCACAGAGGTTAAGTATCTGGGCTCCATACCATGATACCACCTTTATCCAGAAGGAATGACATACACTAAGGGGTGCTACTCCTTAGAACCTTGCTGCATCCTTCCTGTTTTGACCATTTCTGGGGTGTGAGGTCCGACGAAGTCTCGTCCACAAAGCTACGCTTTGTCACAAAGCCTTGCTTCGGGTCAAACAAATGATCAACCTATGATCACAAAGATATAAGATCAAATAAATGATCATATCGCAAATGATCAAACGCTGATCATCACACAGCAACACTCAGCATGCCACATTACCAGATTGGGATATATTGCTGATAACTTCAACTACATAACCTCTGAGCTCGTACGTCTCAGAGAAGGGTGTTAAGCTAAGAGAATAAATTCTCCGCCACCAACAGAAATGTATTTGAAAAAAATCGGCTTTATATCTCAAAGTGTAATGTCAGACATGTAACCATACAAGTCTGTTCCGGGATCGAACAGAACCGAAGGCACTTCTCACGAAGCTCTTGCAAATCCGGATAATTTTCAATCACGTCCGAACTTCCCATCACAAAAAGAGTGATATAAATCTCTATACCGGCGCGACTCAGTGCAGAGACATTCGACAGGTTGTCCTTTCATTTTCGAAAAATATCCGGTCTTCAACACCGGTCTTCAAATGCTATCCATATACGACGTATCACTATTCGGAATGGGTTATATGACACAATTGTCTTTTCCCGGCTAACCCGAATAGTGAGCGCAATATTCAAAAACAAATGGGTAATGGGATTTCAATTAAGTCACAATTTTAAACCCAAACTTCTCTTTTCAAATGGTTTAACAAATTACCATTTTAATCTTTTTAAACAAAAAGATTCAATTCACAAAGTTCACTTAATTTCACAAAGATTCATTCACAGATTTTCCAAATCAATTTCCCTTTCAATTTGATTAATTCGTTAAATCTTTAAATCAAAGATTTAACTCATAGCTTTCAAATCAATTTCATTTCGAATGGGTTAAACAAAACATCAATTTAAATCTGTTAAGAATAAACAGATTTAATTCATAGCTTTCGAAAAGAATTCATTCATAACTTGGAAAATCATTTTTTTTCAATTTAATCTTGAAATTCCTTTACCTAAATTGGAATTTCACTTCTTATCTGAAAGCTTTTATTCCTTTAAAACAAACAGTTTTTATTTGGAAATTTGATTCATCTATACGAGTTAAAGTTCTTGGGTTAAATCCAAATTTTCAAACAATACTTTTAAAATGGTTTAAATTCATATGAACACATTTATAACATTTTTAACCGTAATTTCAAATCATAGGATTCAATTTCAAACTTGAATTCAAATTTAAATCAAATTATTTAAATTTCAAAACTCGATTAAGTTATTCAAAATAACTTTTATATTTGAAATTCCATTTCAAAAGCTTTTCATTTTAAACCCAAATTTCTAATTTCAAAATCAATTGAAATTAAAATTTCAATTTCAAAAACATCAAATTTAAATCATCTGTGACTTAACCGATTTCCACGTGAAATCCATATTTCTGTGTGAATGGTGTAGTCCAGGGGTTTCACACACAATAGTGCAACATCAATCATCACAGATATATCGATAAGCGGTATAATCGATAACGCTTATCTCCATTCACAGATTCATAGATAAAGTAAATTTATCAGTCACAAAGATTCACTATTACAATTCGATGTGGGTTTCGGATAACCAACTGGAATCCGACTCCCTGTCGCATCGAAATTCAAATGCCGTTTTACGGACAAAGGGTTTCATATCCACATAGTAATATATCACAGAAACAGAAAATCTCAGATTACAACATAAATCAGGATGTATCACAAAGCATCATATATCAGGGATATCAAATAATTCACATTCAATAGAATCCAAACATTCATAAGTAAAGTCAAGTATTCAATAGTTATTTATAAGCAGAATCAATTAACCGTTTAATCCTGGTAAATTCAATTTATTTCCAAGTAAATTAATTACTTATGAATTAATTATCGAATCTTGATTTATCAATTTATAAATCATTTCATATAGATTAATTTATCAGACACCTTAATTAATTGAATTTTTCTTAATTAATCATATTAATCAAGTTATCCTTTAAACCATTTACATGATTTAATTAACCCCTTAATTTATTTTCATTAAGTAATTAACAATTTCAATTGATTATCTTAAATAAATAAATTTAATTATCAAGGTTTATCACAATATTTTAATTATTTAAAAATCCCTAGTTAATCATCCTTATTAACTACTAATATTTACTTAATTGTTTTCTTAAGAAATTTTCCTTGGATTAATTCATTTAAATCTTTAAATCATTTCTATTTTTATAAATACATCTAAATTATTTATTTATAAATTAAATAAATCACTCTTTAATTACCTTATTAATTTAAATAATCTTTGACTTAACAATAAACTTATAAACGAACAATAACATTATCGTTTATAAAAAGGAATAATTTTAGAAATTTATTTAACTAAATTTTGTAAAAGTTCAAATCTGGAAACATAAAACCCGAGACTTTCCTCCGGTATTACCAGAGTAACACTTCGAGTTCCTCCCCATTTTCCCCCGAGTTCACGAAATCGCCTGCCTGCTTCGAGTCGAAACTCCACTTGCACGAGACCAACCCCGAAACTCCTCTTTCTTCCCCAAACCAACATTTTTCCTGATACACCAACTTCTCGCGTGCACATGCACACGTCATTGCCGCGGTTCCGACCAACTTCGTCTTCGCTCACAAGTCGACGACGACCTATTTGAACCCTCAGACCACCCAGAATGATCAATCCCACCGGAACCCAAAATCGAGCAATTCGATCGAGTTACTGGAACACACGATCACTGGAAACACGTCTCGTCCCGATCATCCAAACCACCATCGTTCACGTCCCCTTGCCCAGACCTTCGCCGTAGTCCCCTCTGCCTTCATCTCGAACCACGTGCCACTCGATCAACCCGAGTCAACGAAATCTTCATGTTTACAGACCACCACCAAACTTAACGTTAAACCCTACTTTGGGTTCGTTCTATAATTTCGTGCATTCGAAAAATACTTTAGCAATTTTCTCATCATCGCAGAAACTCAAACAAGCTTCAAACTAAATTTCAATGGTTTTAATTGAATCATCCTCCAGAAATTAGGAAAAATACAATTTTGGTTTGAATTCGAACTGCTCTTAGACTACTTTAGTAAAAATCTTCATATTGCTTTTAAAAATCATAACTTTGTATGTTTATTCAATTTAGGTAATCAAATCAATGTTTTAAGACACTTGAATTTATCACAAGATTTTGTTTTTACTGTATTTTTACCCTTTCCAGTAAATCCATATATATTTATTACTTAGAAGTATTCTTAAAACTTTGGTCTTGTTAATTCAAACATTTTTTTGTTTAAATAACAAAGCCTATAAGTGAATGATTTAAGAGATTTGTATTTTTTTTCTTTTTGTTTAGCCTGTAAACTTAGAATAGGTATGTATATGCCTGTACATACATCCGTTAATTCTTATGTGTATATATACACACCTGTGCAGATATATCATACAAGTATAATTTCATCACAACTTCAAGTACAAGATCAAACAACAAGAAACATATCAGATTCAAAAGGTTTGCTCACCGTTTAGAAAAGGAAGAAGAAACAGAGCTTTTCATGTTGACCCAGGCTTTGAAAATGTAAACTGGCATCATCTTCTTGTTTTATTTAAATTTGTATTGTTGATCTAAACTTGTTGCTTTGCTGAGGATCAAGTCAGGTTGAAGCTTGAAGACTTTAAATTGGTTTATCATTTCTAGGTTGAAGCTTGAAGTTGCTCACTGTATTTCAAGAAATGAAGAACAGAGTTGCTTGTTTATTTTATTTTGATTAAATTTTGTTTTAAGTTTTGAACTGAAGTTTTGTTTGAGTTATGCTTCGGTTTTGTAGCTGGACGAAATGAGATAGGAGGTGATGCTTATAAAAAGAAGTTACAGGCTATTTTTATTTTATTTATACAATAGGGTATGGGCTAAAGATTCTTGTTGCATTAATGAGAAGTTGATATGGTATGGTGGCATATGCTTTGTTTATTTCATTTTGACTTCGGCTGGAATGATGTTATGGTGGCTTCATTTCTTTGTTTTATATTTTGTTTTGATGTCTTCTTTGTTTCTATGCTTTTGTTCTTACTTGTTTCCAGGTTTACACTTGCTTTTTGTTTTGTATTTAAGTGTTGATTGTTTTCAACTTTGTTTTGTATTTAAGTGTTGATTGTTTATTCATTTTTGTTTTATTGTCTTATTTTTATTCCTCTTTTATTTTAACTTTTGTTCAAGTTGTATTTGTTATTTTATTACTTTACAATGTAATTGAATTTCTAATTTATTCTATTTCAAACATTTTACTTTAATATTATCATTATCGATTTATTTTACTATTTTATTCAAAAATTCATTTAATTATTAATTTAACTCCAAAATTCAATAAATTATTATTTTAAATTAAATTAAAATCTGGGGTCGTTACAAACTTCCCCCCTTAAAAGAATTTCGTCCTCGAAATTCGCAGCTACGAAAATAACACAGAGATAGACAGAGGTGATCTCCTATAATTCCCCAAACACAAGATATGGATTCCAAACTCAAGTCGGAATATCTCATAATACATACCAATTTGTCCCTCTTCGGACTTCGGTATTCAAAAGAAATTACAATAGAATTTCAAATTCGGTTTTAAACGATATCGTTTTAATTGATTCAATACAATTTACCCTCATATTTTATTAGTCAATTTAATTCAATTTCAAATTCCAATTTCAAATTCATTAAGGTTTAAATCCAAAAGGCTGATAAGAAGTCGATGAAGATACGAAATAAGAATCTCCTACAACGGTTCGTAGAGCCATCATCACACCAAAACTTCTTGTAGCTGGTACGAAGAAATCAAAAGAATTTTGGGAACGAATCAAAGAAATTTGATAGAGAAAGATTGTTTCCACTGTTGCAGGGTATTGACCATTTATAGTCGTACTCCCTGTCCCCTATCTCGTCCTCTTCTTTTACTCATACTTACTATCAGTGGATAGCAAGAGAATTTACTGAGACGTTCAGACGGATATCTTAGAATATACTCATTCTAAAGTTTACTTCACTCTATCTCTAATGAGCTACTTAACGTGTTATACTCCTGAGCTAAAGTTCAACCTTAGCTCTGATACCACTTATCGAGACCCAAAAGTCGACCTTCGAAAATCGGCACCCGTACTTCACTTGTACTCAAAATGCCGTAGATTCAAATGCCGAATCTGGTTCTTGGGAGCTTATAACACAGTTAAGTAAATAACACAGCGAAAGAAATGAATAATACATTGATATACAATATCTGATACAACAGAGTGATACAATGAATATCAATATACATCAGAGATATGATACAACAAATAGCAGCGGAAAAGAAAACGATAACATCAGCAGCGGATAATCTCCATCTTCAAAGCACCAATCCAGAATTAGCTCGAACTCCCAATAACGAGGCACAAAGATAAGCAAGTGCAGTCCGATCCAAAGACTGAACTAGCTCCAGAAAATCTACTAATTTGAATATCTGAAAAACCAAACTCTAGACTGCTCGTGTAGAAAAATTTTGAGCATCTAGAGTTTAGGAAATAAACAATAAACTCCGGATCAGTCATGGGACTGGTGTGAGCAACAAAAACAGTTTATCTTTAAAATAAATAGCAGAGAATTTTAAAGTCAATTCGCAATGCTTTTGGAAAATGAAACTACCATAAGGCCTCCCGCCACACACACAATGCAAACGTAGAATTGGAGGAGATTTCTCCTTATGATAGTCAAAGATGCTTACTACGCAAAATCAAATCATTTTTGATATTATTATTAGTGCATAGTGTAGAAAAACATTTCGAAAGTAGAATATAAATCTTAGCCAGCATAGGCATTCCGCACTTATGCCTACTATAGCTACTATGTTCAATAGCAGGTTACCGCCACATTCCATAGCAGGTAATACAACTAAAACCGTACAAGTCACGTATTGTTTCTTTGGATTTCCAACAAATGGTCAGGCTAAGGAACTTCCTATGCCACGAACAGAACGCCTCTGGAATGACGTCCCAAGAAATAACCTAACATTATGGTTAGATCTCTGCCAACACAAGGCCGGGTTACCTCTGCAAAAATAGGTAACTACTGACACGCGTATGCCATCCCCCGATCGTCACCGATCTTCCCGAGGATCCCCGATTCGCAACAACCACAAAGTAATAAACTTGCAGCAACCACAGAGGTTAAGTATCTGGGCTCCATACCATGATACCACCTTTATCCAGAAGGAATGACATACACTAAGGGGCGCTACTCCCTAGAACCTTGCTGCATCCTTCCTGTTTTGACCATTTCCGGGGTGTGAGGTCCGACGAAGTCTCGTCCACAAAGCTACGCTTTGTCACAAAGCCTTGCTTCGGGTCAAACAAATGATCAACCTATGATCACAAAGATATAAGATCAAATAAATGATCATATCGCAAATGATCAAACGCTGATCATCACACAGCAACACTCAGCATGCCACATTACCAGATTGGGATATATCGCTGATAACTTCAACTACATAACCTCTGAGCTCGTACGTCTTAGAGAAGGGTGTTAAGCTAAGAGAATAAATTCTCCGCCTCCAACAGAAATGTATTTGAAAAAAATCGGCTTTATATCTCAAAGTGTAATGTCAGACATGTAACCATACAAGTCTGTTCCGGGATCGAATAGAACCGAAGGCACTTCTCACGAAGCCCTTGCAAATTCGGATAATTTTCAATCACGTCCGAACTTCCCATCACAAAAAGAGTGATATAAATCTCTATACCGGCGCGACTCAGTGCAGAGACATTCGATAGGTTGTCCTTTCATTTTCAAAAAATATCCGGTCTTCAACACCGGTCTTCAAATGCTATCCATATACGACGTATCACTATTCGGAATGGGTTATATGACACAATTGTCTTTTCCCGGCTAACCCGAATAGTGAGCGCAATATTCAAAAACAAATGGATAATGGGATTTCAATTAAGTCACAATTTTAAACCCAAACTTCTCTTTTCAAATGGTTTAACAAATTACCATTTTAATCTTTTTAAACAAAAAGATTCAATTCACAAAGTTCACTTAATTTCACAAAGATTCATTCACAGATTTTCCAAATCAATTTCCCTTTCAATTTGATTAATTCGTTAAATCTTTAAATCAAAGATTTAACTCATAGCTTTCAAAACAATTTCATTTCGAATGGGTTAAACAAAACATCAATTTAAATCTGTTAAAAATAAACAGATTTAATTCATAGCTTTCGAAAAGAATTCATTCATAACTTGGAAAATCATTTTTTTTCAATTTAATCTTGAAATTCCTTTACCTAAATTGGAATTTCACTTCTTATCTGAAAGCTTTTATTCCTTTAAAACAAACAGTTTTTATTTGGAAATTTGATTCATCTATACGAGTTAAAGTTCTTGGGTTAAATCCAAATTTTCAAACAATACTTTTAAAATGGTTTAAATTCATATGAACACATTTATAACATTTTTAACCGTAGTTTCAAATCATAGGATTCAATTTCAAACTTGAATTCAAATTTAAATCAAATTATTTAAATTTCAAAACTCGATTAAGTTATTCAAAATAACTTTTATATTTGAAATTCCATTTCAAAAGCTTTTCATTTTAAACCCAAATTTCTAATTTCAAAATCAATTGAAATTAAAATTTCAATTTCAAAAACATCAAATTTAAATCATCTGTGACTTAACCGATTTCCACGTGAAATCCATATTTGTGTGTGAATGGTGTAGTCCAGGGGTTTCACACACAATAGTGCAACATCAATCATCACAGATATATCGATAAGCGGTATAATCGATAACGCTTATCTCCATTCACAGATTCATAGATAAAGTAAATTTATCAGTCACAAAGATTCACTATTACAATTCGATGTGGGTTTCGGATAACCAACTGGAATCCGACTCCCTGTCGCATCAAAATTCAAATGCCGTTTTACGGACAAAGGGTTTCATATTCACATAGTAATATATCACAGAAACAGAAAATCTCATATTACAACATAAATCAGGATGTATCACAAAGCATCATATATCAGGGATATCAAATAATTCACATTCAATAGAATCCAAACATTCATAAGTAAAGTTAAGTATTCAATAGTTATTTATAAGCAGAATCAATTAACCGTTTAATCCTGATAAATTCAATTTATTTCCATGTAAATTAATTACTTATGAATTAATTATCGAATCTTGATTTATCAATTTATAAATCATTTCATATAGATTAATTTATCAGACACCTTAATTAATTGAATTTTTCTTAATTAATCATATTAATCAAGTTATCCTTTAAACCATTTACATGATTTAATTAACCCCTTAATTTATTTTCATTAAGTAATTAACAATTTCAATTGATTATCTTAAATAAATAAATTTAATTATCAAGGTTTATCACAATATTTTAATTATTTAAAAATCCCTAGTTAATCATCCTTATTAACTACTAATATTTACTTAATTGTTTTCTTAAGAAATTTTCCTTGGATTAATTCATTTAAATCTTTAAATCATTTCTATTTTTATAAATACATCTAAATTATTTATTTATAAATTAAATAAATCACTCTTTAATTACCTTATTAATTTAAATAATCTTTGACTTAACAATAAACTTATAAACGAACAATAACATTATCGTTTATAAAAAGGAATAATTTTAGAAATTTATTTAACTAAATTTTGTAAAGTTCAAATCTGGAAACATAAAACTCGAGACTTTCCTCCGGTATTACCAGAGTAACACTTCGAGTTCCTCCCCATTTTCCCCTGAGTCCACGAAATCGCCTGCCTGCTTCGAGTCGAAACTCCACTTGCACGAGACCAACCCCGAAACTCCTCTTTCTTCCCCAAACCAACATTTTTCCTGATACACCAGCTTCTCACGTGCACGTGCACACGTCATTGCCGCGGCTCCGACCAACTTCGTCTTCGCTCACAAGTCGACGACGACCTATTTGAACCCTCAGACCACCCAGAATGATCAATCCCACCGGAACCCAAAATCGAGCAATTCGATCGAGTTACTGGAACACACGATCACTGGAAACACGTCTCGTCCCGATCATCCAAACCACCATCGTTCACGTCCCCTTGCCCAGACCTTCGTCGTAGTCCCCTCTGCCTTCATCTCGAACCACGTGCCACTCGATCAACCCGAGTCAACGAAATCTTCATGTTTACAGACCACCACCAAACTTAACGTTAAACCCTACTTTGGGTTCGTTCTATAATTTCGTGCATTCGAAAAATACTTTAGCAATTTTCTCATCATCGCAGAAACTCAAACAAGCTTCAAACTAAATTTCAATGGTTTTAATTGAATCATCCTCCAGAAATTAGGAAAAATACAATTTTGGTTTGAATTCGAACTGCTCTTAGACTACTTTAGTAAAAATCTTCATATTGCTTTTAAAAATCATAACTTTGTATGTTTATTCAATTTAGGTAATCAAATCAATGTTTTAAGACACTTGAATTTATCACAAGATTTTGTTTTTACTGTATTTTTACCCTTTCCAGTAAATCCATATATATTTATTACTTAGAAGTATTCTTAAAACATTGGTCTTGTTAATTCAAACATTTTTTTGTTTAAATAACAAAGCCTATCAGTGAATGATTTAAGAGATTTGTATTTTTTTTCTTTTTGTTTAGCCTGTAAACTTAGAATAGGTATGTATATGCCTGTACATACATCCGTTAATTCTTATGTGTATATATACACACCTGTGCAGATATATCATACAAGTATAATTTCATCACAACTTCAAGTACAAGATCAAACAACAAGAAACATATCAGATTCAAAAGGTTTGCTCACCGTTTAGAAAAGGAAGAAGAAACAGAGCTTTTCATGTTGACCCAGGCTTTGAAAATGTAAACTGGCATCATCTTCTTGTTTTATTTAAATTTGTATTGTTGATCTAAACTTGTTGCTTTGCTGAGGATCAAGTCAGGTTGAAGCTTGAAGACTTTAAATTGGTTTATCATTTCTAGGTTGAAGCTTGAAGTTGCTCACTGTATTTCAAGAAATGAAGAACAGAGTTGCTTGTTTATTTTATTTTGATTAAATTTTGTTTTAAGTTTTGAACTGAAGTTTTGTTTGAGTTTTTATAATATGCTTCGGTTTTGTAGCTGGACGAAATGAGATAGGAGGTGATGCTTATAAAAAGAAGTTACATGCTATTTTTATTTTATTTATACAATAGGGTATGGGCTAAAGATGCTTGTTGCATTAATGAGAAGTTGATATGGTATGGTGGCATATGCTTTGTTTATTTCATTTTGACTTCGGCTAGAATGATGTTATGGTGGCTTCATTTCTTTGTTTTATATTTTGTTTTGATGTCTTCTTTGTTTCTGTGCTTTTGTTCTTACTTGTTTCCAGGTTTACACTTGCTTTTTTTTGTATTTAAGTGTTGATTGTTTTCAACTTTGTTTTGTATTTAAGTGTTGATTGTTTATTCCTTTTTGTTTTATTGTCTTATTTTTATTCCCCTTTTATTTTAACTTTTGTTCAAGTTGTATTTGTTATTTTATTACTTTACAATGTAATTGAATTTCTAATTTATTCTATTTCAAACATTTTACTTTAATATTATCATTATCGATTTATTTTACTATTTTATTCAAAAATTCATTTAATTATTAATTTAACTCCAAAATTCAATAAATTATTATTTTAAATTAAATTAAAATCTGGGGTCGTTACAGCTCAACTATCAAAGATTGACATCACATTTTTTCTTAAACAAAGCACACCTTCAATTCACAAGGCGTGCTTTGGGGGGCAAACGTTGTCCCGCCTTTTGACCAAGCAGTATACAAACAAACCCGATGAGTTAAACTTTGAAGTTATCAAGGTAGGACGTCCGGAAAGATGAACACAAAACCAAAAACAAAAGTACAAATAAGATCACAACACAAGTACCAAACCACCACACAAATACCGGAAACCAAGTTTCCCAAGTGTGGAGTCAGTTCCAACCATCCCAAGGGGTCGGTACCGACTCCTGATTCCACCTTAGGTGGACCCTATCTTCCTCTTATGGATGCTTCTTGATGTTAGGACCCCAATTCCAGAGTTTGCTTGTTGATTCAATGCAATTCTCTACCGATCCCCACGAACTCCCAAAATTGAAACTATGTTCTTCCACATCTCCATTATTAGGACCCTGAAATAAGCTTTTATTGATATAAACAACTATGGAATCACGAAGCTAACCAAGAGCCGAGCCGAAGCAAAGAGTTCAAGACATCCAATTTGGCCATTTTAGGGATCGATAACGACCCCTAACCTTGGATTCATACTGACCCCTTGCAACCTGATGATGTGACACCCTATTTTCATGGAGAATTGGTTTAAATCTTGAGTAACGGCCTAGAGATATTTTAGATGAGATTTTAGGCTCCCTACCTCTATAAATAGAGAGTAGAGCTCATTTTTCAGAATATTTTGGCTCTAGCTCTACTCTATATTCTTGTAATTTTGAAAATATAAGTGTTGGAGTTGTACCGACCCCTCAAAACTTTAGCCTCCAAATTAGAAGTAAGCAATAAAATCATTAAGTGGAAGTAGGCCAGAGTTTATCGAACCATTATAAATCTCTATGTGTTCATTTATTACTTGTTTAAATTTGTTTTTCATCACTTTTTATTCTTCTACTTTCTATTGGGTGTTTGTGCCATTTTTGGTACAAACACATACATACATACATATACACACACAGCTCAAAAAATCCGTCTTTTCGACCCTTAAAAGTTGGCACTTAATACATCCACACTATTAGAATGTCAAGCATCCAAGTACTGGAAAGAAGATTATTAGAGTAATATAAAGAAAAGGAACAGGGGAAACAGAATCTCACAACGGAATAATAACATAACAAAGAAGTAAAGTTGTCACTCTAAGATACATGGTATATTAAATCAAATACAAACATCATTAGCATGCATATTTAGAACTTTTTGACCTTACAATTGTTGATGGGTATACGTAATAATACGATGAAAAATAAAAATACTAAGGTAGGTAAACATCTAACTCTACTCCATGAGCTCCATGTCCCACCAATGACAACCTAGAAAAAACTCGGTCTGACCCGAGTATTATAATAAAATAACATCTGGATAAGTTTGGAAAACCAGCATGAGAAAACTCAAGAAATATGATGAATATATAATAATCTATGAGACCATACCACTAAACATGGAATGGGTTTTACCTCACAAGAACAACCTCCAAACATGAAAGAATGGAAATAAGCCAAAACAAAAGCACAAACAATAAAGGATGAATACAGATAAGGTTAAATCCAAACTTAAAGAATGGACACAAATAAACATAGAGAAGAGCATAAGGTACTTCTCAATGCAAATAAGAAAGGATAAACTCCAAGGTCCAAATCAAAACGAGGATAATGAATTCATCCAACATGACTAGGAGGGTATGCCCCCTCTTCACCTAAAGTATACCTCTAGATAAAATAAACTTGAGCGCCCACGCCAAACACGCATCACTCTTGGGAACTTCCAAGCTGGACCCTCGCCAAACACGGGAATCCAAATATATCTACATCGCCGCATGCATGCAACTGAAACCTCTCTAGATAAATGTGAATATACCTAATGGGTGCGACCCCTATAGTTTGGCTCCCACTCACTCTTTGGTTTTAGTTAACTCCGTTGTTGGATGCAAATGCTTAAAATGAGATACAAATCATCTTAGATTGACGTGGCACAAAGAAGGAAAACAAGAATCGATAGTCAATGAATCAACTATCAGGAATAACAAAAATGATCGTATATGGAAATTAAATCTCATATACTTATCACAACTCATTGATCTCAAACTAGTACTACCCCGAGGAAAAAAATAAAGTCCGACAAGTTAGGACAATGTTGCTTTCTACCATGACTCGACATACATTCTTAACTTTAAGAATAGCAAGAGTTCGCACAAAGTTTAGTGCTAAACATATGCTTAAATTCTTTCCATATATGTAAAGACATGTTTCCTTGACCTTCCTAAATCGACACTAATACATCCTTGGTATTTACATGCCGCAAATCCAAGTATCAGAGAGGCGGTTATTTAAAGGTAAGAAAGAAAAATAGAAATAACAAAATCTTACATGAATGGAATAACATATATTATTTCAATATATAATCTTTACAGTGAAAATTTAAATACATTTATTAGAGTCTATCTTAAGCTCGGCTTGGACAGTTATAGATGAATGTCCTTACAAATGCTGAAAACAACAAAAGACAAATGTAGTAGGGAGGGAAATGGGTAACTATCTACAAGAAATCTTCAGCTCCAAGCTCCATCCAATTACTCCAAGTCAAACCTAAAACACTTGGCTATCTGGGAAAATTAGAGCACCCGGAGTTTAAGGGAAAAAAATAAACTCTGGGTTCGTCATGGAACTTGTGTGAGAAGCTCAAAGTAAGTCTTTTTGAAAATAAAGGTATCTCATAAGACCACGCCACACATAAACACGGAATGGGTTTTTACCTTATGATAACCAAAATCTTTGCTATGCAAAATCTGAGGATATTATTTTTAATGACATTCATTTTTTATAAAACATTTGCATGTAAACTTATGAATATTAGCCGAAATTTTTACCATTATTAAATTCCAGATATGTTAGGCTCTACAATCAAGTCTGAAGGCACTTATTGATGAATGGATTCGATAAATGGCAAGCAAGGGATTACCTTCCGTACAGTACATCTCTAGAGGGATGTACTGAGGATACACAAACAACCCTCCACGTCTGGCAAGATCGGCCTACCTCTTTTTGGACTCAAACGTAGCCTGGATAAAAACTGAATATATCACCACCCTAGTCATTACCGACTTATCAGAGACGTCTCATACATACACCATATACCCAAAATATAAAGGGTTATCTAGAAAGATGATAATCGTACCCTAATGGTTGAGAACCACATAGCCTTACGGCGTACCCTGTTTTAGTCATTACCGGGTGATGAGCCTGAGGTAACGATTACCTTTCACATAGCACACATTCCATTTTGAATGCCACATTGCCAATTCCATCACACACTATTGATATACACACATTCCGTCGGGCCAGTCCGGGTAGCTACGGAGAGCAGGCAACTGGTTTCCTAAACCCAAGCTCAGAGACTACCTCTCTATTACCCATAAGGTGGTCAAGTTATTCAATCGACTCTAAATCTTTTAACATACTTAATTTATTTTTAATTATTTTAGAGCATTCGGGCTTTCCCTTCAATCTGTTCTATTCCTCGGTCGGATTTTCTAACACTTAAAAATAGAACAAATGTACTAGTTATTTCTGCATACTCATTTTTAAACCTCTTAATCATCTTTAAATTGCTTAATTATTTATTTTAAAAGGTTCACAAAATATTTGGGAAAGAATAATTATGTTAAAACCATTGTTTGCAAAAGTTATTAAAAATGCTGCGAAAAAGTGCTGCAAATAGTGCTGCAAATAATGTTTTCAAAACTTATTTGGTCAAAACAAATTTTTGATTATTTAGAAATCCATTTTTATAACTCAAATCTATTTCAAAACATTTTAAAAGATTTATAGGATTTATTCCATATTTTTAAATAATTAAAAAATATCAATTTTAAAAGAAATCCCTTTATGGATCCTGAACTACACAACCACGGTTACTTTGAAAACTAGTTTTGCTCATATTTCAAAATCTACTAAACCAAATCTTGATCCTTTTCTTTTATTTGAAAACTATGATTATAGGGGTATGGAAAATTCTTATTACAAAGAATTCCGACTCTTAATCCATAATATAAATGGATTTAACTTTCTATGGCGTGAAATCGCGAACTGCCATTACACGACGCGTCTATTTTAACTCAATTTTCATATTCTTTTCAAAATTCATCGAAACACTTTTAGATGTTTATAGAACATTTCTAAATCATTTTAAACCATTTTAAAGAGGTTTAACAATCTCGTATACACCATTTCATTTATTAAAGGAAAGTGATTTCCTTTGTGATTTTCGACGTGTATTAAATGTGCCATGTTAATACAATCAAACAACATATAATCAACATCAAAACTTGATAAATAATCATCACAACCAAGCGTAACAAAACATATATATCATCCAATATATCATGTTATAACTAGAGTTTCTCACCTTTATTTTGGCTTGAACTAGTTTTGAATCGGCTATAGCTTTGCTACGATTGCTTTAAACTCTATGGAATCGAGCTCCTAAGCTTTGAATGAGCTCGGCCTTGGCTAGGGAAGTCAGGGTCATGGGTTGGGTGGTGGATGGCTCGGCCTAGGATGAAGGAAACTGCGGTCGTGGATTTTGATGGGAGAATGGAGTGAATTGAAGTGGTTTTGAGGTGTTTATACTAATATGTATACACACACACACACTAATAATTTAATTTCTTTTGGCAATTATTTTCTCCATAATTTTTCTAACATAGGAAGCTATTAAAACAAGTTGAAGAAGGAGGAAGAAGATGAAGAATAAGTGTTAGGAATTTATAATGAAAGGGGTAGGTATTTATAGGAAAAACTTAGAAAATGTATCTAAACATCTAATTACCTTTTTACCCTCAACCCACACCCCCTATCACTTCACTCCACAAGCCTCTTCCCCCCACTTATCCTCTCTTCCATGTGCTAGCCCATGTGTGTGTACTTTAGTGTGTAAGATGAGTTGATGGTTGCTTTTTGGTTGCTTAAGTCTTAAGTTTTTAATATTTTGAAATATGTGTGTGTGTTTAAGTGTATATGTATATTCGTATGTGTGTGTGTGTGTTCATGTGTATGTTAGGGGTGTGAATATGTATTTTATATATGTGCACATGACATATAAATAAGGTTGCAACAACTTTGAACAACTTCCATTCGTTAAACCGTTGAAAATCCGGAAACCAATTCCCGGTCACATTTTTATTTATAAATTATTTCACATATAAATGTAAACAAAATTTGAAAACTAATTTCTTCTTATTTTTTACTAACTAAAATGATCACATTTTATTTATAAAATCATATAAATTAATATTAACAATTATCTACAAAAATTGCTATTATATCAATAAAGTGATGAATTTTCTTATATTTTCAAATCAAGTATATCACTTTATAACTATTTAAAATGATTTATTATCACTTTATAAATATTTAAAATAAATTATTATCATTTAAAAATAATTATTTGAATAATTATAAAAAAAATTATATCATTAAATCTCAATTTAAATTCATACATTAATATTTAAATATAACGGCGTCACTGATGATATCATAAATACATTAATAAAATAATTGATTTTGTTTCATATTCTCATTCAATTATAAGTGTACGTATCTAGCTCCATGCGCGATGTTTCATGATTACAAAGCTATTTATTGATAAAATGGTTTTTAGCCATTTTATCGGTATATCTTTCCAATGGAAATATTTATGTGAGCATTCTTCCAAAATAAGTTCATTGTTACTATTTATCACTTAAAACTTGATTATTTATGAAAAATAATCTATAATTGAATATTTAAAATGATTTAAATATCTCTAATTAAAATGATCAAATTACGGGTCGTTACAATATAAGTGATATCACTTATAGAAATTAAATATCCTTCACTCATCACCACTGGTCGATCCTAAACCAAGCCACTATCCTGAGGTTAACAATGACTCAGACAAGTTAGAGTAGTCTTGCTTCCTATCTTAACTTGACATACATTTTTAACTTTAAAGATAGCATGGTTCCCTCAACGTTTAGTGCTAAGCATATGTCTAAATTCTTTCCATATAAGTAATATCACTTATAGAAATTAAAACTCCTACACTTATCACCACTTGTTGATCCTAAACCAAGCAACTACCCCAGGGTTAGCAATGAGCCGAACAAGTTAGGGCAGTGTTGCTTCCTACCTTGACTCAACATACATTCTTAATTTTAAAGGGATCGCTGTACTACTTCATTCTCCCTGAGCCTTTAAATTTGTCGCATCCCTTTCATCCTTAAGCACCACCGTCCGTTCGCATGCCTCCTGGGCAGCTTTATTGGCATCGTCTTTCTCCTTGATGGCCTCGGCACGTTTTTCCTTTAGCTCGTTGAGCTCTTTCAGCGCAGCATCTCTCTCTACCATGATAGTAGTATTCCGGTGGCCCATCTCTTCCACCAAGGCCATGTGTGTCTGTCGCATTCTTTCCACGGATTGTTTTTCCTCATCGACTCTTTTATCGGCCTTCATCTCTGATTTTCTTGAAGATTCTGCTTCGTTGTTAAGTACTTCTATTATCCGATTTTTCTGAGTAAGATCGATCTCCATTTTCTTGATTATCTTGGCCCGCTCGAAGGCTACCGCCGAAGCCTTTTCTGCAGTTTTCACCCACTCCCGGTACTGGCTGTAAACATCATGCACATAATCCTGCACCAGTCTTTCTACATCGTTGGGAATTCGTTTCAAGTTTGGGGGAAGTGGAAGCAGTCAAAGCAGACATTTGGAAAATCTTTTTTCAACTTAGCAATTCTGATCGCTCCCTCCCTGGTGGGTTCTAAAGCTGCCTGTTCTGTGATAATGGGAGTTTCAACCTCAGTCCTTCGATGTTGCTTATCAGATCTTGAAGTTTGAGGAAGCATTATTTGACGTGAAGTCTCTGAAGACTGCCTTTTGGAGCTGGAGGGTTTGGAATAACCTTTGGGTGGTGGCGATCGCGACCGAGAGCGACGCCTACTTTGGTGTTGCCTCTTCCTCTCCCTTTCATAATGGTCACGCTTTTGGCTGGAGTGGCCGTGATCATAATCTCTTTCAGTCTCATGTCTGTTAGACTCAAAATAAGAACTAGAAGAATGGCGTTTGGAACGCAGACTGCCAAGCATCGATCCTTGCATCACCATCGTGTCCGAAAAATGAAAAGAGAAGCTGAATTAGTTATCTCCTGAAATTAGAGAAAGTGTGATTAGAAATTGTGTGGTGTTGTCTGTGTGTGCATGTGCAAACCCCCCAACCAACTGATTGTGGCAACCTCGCTCGCAGGAGTTGGCTCCCCTACATCTAAGGCGCTTAAGCCTACATCAGTGTGCGATGGGGAGCAAAGTCCCTCTAATCCGAAGTCATGAAATAAAGACAGGTCATCTAGAATGGGAATATTCGCTAATCCTTTCAACGAACTCTCTATTCACAGAGGAGAAGTCTCCTGACTTGTAGCAGTTGCGGCAGGCAAAGATAATATGACAGTTTTACGCCTATTGGATTTGTGGGCGAGAGCCTTGCATTTTCTTTTTAATAGAAGACTCTGTGAAAGCACAACTGTGGGCTCGTCCAATGCAGGCACACTCTCGTCGTCTCCATGTTCAGTAATTACAACTCCAGGAGCTCTTCTTCCACCCTGCCTCACCGGAACCATTTCGGGAACTCCTACAAGCCCGATGCTTTGATCTCTATCTATTAGCCCCATGGCAATCAAGTTTTCATTAGTGAGGACTCCATCAATTTCCCTGAACTCAGCTGGCACCGCTTAGAGAACCCTTACTACTTCTTTAAATTGGGCTCCTTCGAGCCGCGGAATCGAAGCTACAAAAGTAACCAAGTATTAGATTCAGCATCAACTTGTACTATCCAGTTAATCGACAAAGAAGTTAGAACACTTACGTCTAACTAGCCACCGTCTGGCAAACCTCGGTAGACACCGAACGAAAAACCATTCGGTTTTGAAGTAGCTTTGTTTGCTCGAGGCTCCTGCCACTACTTGGCAATTTCTAACCGTTTCCAGAAAGGTGAAAGAAGGATTGTCCCCGTGACTCTTAATGTTGAATAGAAATCTGATTTCCTCGACAGTCGGAGGTCGGAAAAGGTGCTCCATAAAGATAATGACTAGCCTGTTGAGCAGAGAATACCCATTCGGATGCAATTGAGATAGACCGATCCTCAAGAAGAACAACACTTGCCTAATAAATTGATTGAAAGGAGGCAGCGTTCCGGCTGTGCACATGAACCTATTGTAAGCAGTTTATCCTTCTGGGGGATTGTGGGCTCTGTCTTCCGGCCCTGGCAATAAAACATCATTTAGAGATAACCCATGCCTAAGGCAGATCTTTCCTAACATGTCTTCAGAAATTTTAGAGCGAACATAATCCTTCGGTTTAAGACTAAAACTGCACCCGGCAGTTCATCCGGGGCAAGACTAACTTCATCTGCCGTAATGACTGGCACTTCGATATCAGGGAGAGGAGGACTCTGAATATCCTATGGCTCGGAGCTTCCGGGATCCATAACTATTGAACTCGGTAAAAATCATCATTAGATTGCAATAAACCCGTGTTCCCCCTGGTGTGAAATGAGTGATCGTGTTGTGTAGTGTAGTACTACATAATACTTAAGATTTCTACAAGCTCGAAAGATGTCAAAATGACAAGACTTCGAGAATCAACCGGAGTGACCATGATCGCTGACCGTCACAACCGTGCCATCCTGACTTCGAAGAATGATCCATGCTAGAGTTCGTAAAGTTTTTCAAGTTACAGTTCCATCGATGAGCTTCGAGGGATAGTCAAATATGCAGTTTAATGGTTAAGTCCAGATATGCAAGGCTGAAGCTCGCCGGAGTCAAGTGTTTGAGTATGCAAACATCTCGTATCCATCAAAGTTCAAACTTGGATCGTTCCGCAAGAAGCCTGGTTCATATCGATCAGGGAAGTTAGGTTTCATATCGATCACAAGAAGCCCAGTTCGTATCGATCACTAACTATGGCTTTGTATCGATCACCGGCCTAGTCTTCGTATCGATCGCTCCAAATCGATACGAACTCCTACCATTCTCAATCGATAGAAGCTACTCCATCATTTCTAGAGCGATACGAGCTTCCATTGTTTCCAGATCGATACTAGCTTCTACGTTCTAAGATCGATACGAGCTATTTCCCAACGCTCCAGCGATTCCTTCGTATCCATCAACATTTCTTCTTCCCCAAGCTGCTAAAGCACCATCGCTCCTTCCTCGACTTCACTCCGACCAAATTCCGGTATCAACAACGCCGGAATTGACAATGACCAGGGATGGAGCAGTGTTAAGATTCGAGTCTCACTATTTTAAGATGGATTTATTCAACTAATTACCTAGTTTAAAGTAACTGCTTTAAGGATTAAAGATTGATTGCTTTGGAGACGAAGACTTTACAGTTATCTTTTATTTCCAATCAATACGAAGCGGATATGAAGGCAATGGCAAGTGAGAAAATTTGGCTAAGTACAAATGATATTTATATGAGTTCATACCCAAGGGAAAAAGACGTTTCGTATTCTAGTTGTTATACTGGGATAACCAGTTACCTCCATCGATACGAAGGCAGAACTTCGTATCCATCAACGCAAGCATATCCAACTGCTTCGTATCAATCTGTGCATCGATACGAAAGTTACAGCGAGATTGCACTAGAACCACATGACTCCGTCGATACAAAACGTTTATTTCCTATCCATCAATTCAAATCTCATCGATACAAAAGATACGACAAAGTATTATTTGAGTCACTGAGTTCCATCGATATGAAGCGTTAGTTTCGTATCCATCCATTCGAAGACCAAAAGATCTCGTATCCATCGATACGTAGCATTTTGAAGGACCATCTATTTCGTATTGATAACCATCGATACGAAACATGCATTCCAGCTTCTCAGATCGATCCAAGAGAGGATCGATACGAAGGAGTGACTCAAAACAGCCATCAAACGTTGTTACAACTCGAATTTCACATCGATCCCAGAGAGGATCGATACGAGACTTGATCCAAACAAAAACTAAAGAACTTGACAATGACCAGTGAACGTGCAAACGTGAACAGGAGTCAGGTTAAGATACATACATGTATGACGAATTAACGTACAATTTTCAAAATTGACAGGGATTGAATGCTTACCTAGTAACAATCAAAACAATGAACAACAAATCGCTAGCACTCGACACTCAGTTACAACCAAACATTTCATGATCATTGGCAGTCAACAACTCAACATTTATATTACTGGAAATCAATCAAGGGTTACATCTCTTGACAAAAAGACAATAAATATTCAATGAATCAGATAAAACCTTTTCAGAATAAAGATTGCAGCTTTTCAAAGCATGTCATGTTCACACAAGACGTACTTTGGGGAGCAAATGTTATCCTGCCTTTTGGCAAGACTGTGACATAAAGGACTTGACTGGAAACCAAGGACAATCGGTCCCGAAGATCAGTTATACACAGGTTCACTATGGATACTGGAAAATTTGGTCCGAATCTGGATCGAACTACAATTAACATGGTATGACAAGTAAAGCTATGAAAGCCAATGTTCCAAATTTCAGGTCAATCGGAGTTCATATGCTCAAGTTATAGATCAATCAAGAGTCATGTAGAAGTCCTCATTTCGTATCCATCATAAGCCATCCTACTTCGTATCCATACAACTTCATATCCATCGACTTCACCTGTCACTTCGTATCCATCTCCATCCTTTTCGTACCCATCAGCCCACAAGCACAGTTCGTATCCTTCCATCAACGCCCTTCGGTTCGTAACCATCAAACAAAAGCGGCATGTTTCGTATCGATCACTCGCTTGATCGATACAAAGGAGAGAGCCAGGTATCAATACGAAGAGCACATGCAAGTATCGATACGAAAGCAGCATACAAGGATCGATACGAAAGGAGACGCACTATATCGGTACGAAGAAGGAAATGTCAATCAAGAGAAGCGGTTACTTAGCATGAAATATGGATCTCCCTTGAACTATCGCTCCATATCATCAATACACAGCTAATCCATACAAAAGGGGATCGATATGAAGGTCTATCGATACAAAGGTATCGATACACATGCTTCAGCCAGTTGCAAAACTAACCTGGATCGATCATAACTCAAAATCTACAAGTCCAAATGTTATGAAATTTTCACAGGAGCTTGCTTACCACCTCGAGAATGTTTCTGATCGATCTCGGCCCAAATGGACACCATTTTGATCGATACGAATGGAATGGGGATCGATTCCAAATGCCCCCTGATCGATCTAGTGGGCCCACCCACATGTGAGAAGGAGTATTCCGAGTTCAAAGGCAGATATTTCTAGACCACACATATAAATTGCACCGCTATGCCTACAAAAAAAGGACTTTTCACTCTACTACGTCGTTACTCTGTCGCAACTCCATTGTAACTCGAGTGTTAAAGATTTGTATTGTTGTAATTAGTTGTCAATCATCAATAAACAGCAAAACATTCAAAGTGGATGTAGGCTACAATGTCGAACCGCTATAATTCCTTGTCTTTTTCTATCTCTACATGCTTTTATTGGTGTGATTGTTAGATTAGCCTCTTTTTACATTTAATTTCTTCACTTTGATCTCTTCAATCACATCCGAAGAGTGTTGTGCCCAATTTTGGTACAAACAGTAAGACTAAATATTTTCTATAAACGAATCAAACTTTTAAACCATTCGATTCACACTTGTGCTAGATTTTCACATCACAAATATTTGTAAAACACTTTAAAACACTCTTTAAAATATTCTTTTAAAGAGGTTATTATATTTCTAAGTGTATTAAAAAGAAGGGTAAAAAAAATGTCATTAAAACATTATTTACTATAAACTCAAAACCACTTACACTTAGCTTTATTTTTAAAACATTCTTTTTAAAGATCTTTTCATTTATAAAATATCAATCATAAATCACTTATTATCATCTTTAAAACAAAACTCCTCCAAAGATCTAAGAATATCAACACTTATTGAGTTAAGTAACAATTTTTCTTAATAACTTTACGGAATCATTTATTATAACAAAAGTGTTATAATCCATGAATTCTTTCCCAATTTACGAAAAACATTTATTACAACAATGGTATTGTAATCCATGCTTCCTTTTCACTTTTCAGTAAACTCAAAAATACTTGAAATATCATTTTAAAAACATCAATTTCCAATATTACTTGGAAAATCTCAAGTTTAAAATACATTAAATACTCAAACCATTTCCTTTCCTTATTTCGAAATAAACTTCTTCTTCGATAATTTATAATAAATCATTTAAAATATATATAAATTTCAAACCACTTTTAAATCACTTAAATATATCATATAAAAGTTCACAAAAAGTATTGAAGAATAAAATCAAGTTTAAAACCATTTAACAAAAGTTGAAAATTGTGCCGCAAAATTGCCGCTAAAAATAGTATGGAACATCCCTTTAAATCGGTTATTTTCAAATTGGAATTTTCTCCACATTTTTACAAAGTATAAACATTATAATTTATATTTGGAACAACATACTATGAGTCTAGTATGCATTCATAAAAATTTAGAGAATTTTGAAGTCAACAAAATCGATTTGAAAGTTGTTTTAAAACTTGACTTTCGAACTGCAAAAATGCGACCAAATTCTTTTTAACTTTTATAACCTTTAGAAGTAGGTGTTATAACCTTTTCAAGCTATCAAAACTTTGTTCAAAAAATATTTTTAATAGTTCGAGAGCGCGACCAAATATTGATGCAAACACAAGCACAAGATTTCAAACATAAGATTTAAAGAGATGGGATTTCAAAGTGCAATAACGCTATTTCGAAGCGCAAAAGCACGATTATTCCACTATTCAACATTTTTGCTACTTTAACATCTCAACTAATAACCAAACATTTATACAAGCAAGATGCATATAAAAGTAAATCAATAATGTTGAGACATCCCTTAGGTTCTCTCTACAAAGTCCATGTAAATCACATATATGTCATCCGCTTTCTAAAGCAGGAATTGAACCAAATCAACCCTATAAATTATTCAAGCATGCAAATAATAATTTATATCAACACATATGTCATATAGAGTTCATTCAAAGGTGAGTTAACTCATCAAAAATCCAGCCAATGCTTAAGCGTTCCTTCTTGATCTAAAATCAAACAGCATTCAATTTCAATTCGAAATCTTACTTGCTCGAAACTTGACGAAATCAACTCCAATGCGCAGATAGCACCCCTACGAGCGCAACGCAACGGACCACATTCGATTTAGACCTCGTATGCAAGAGTTATGGATTTAATAATATTTTTGGATTAATTAATATAATTAACTAACCTAATTAATCAAATTTCCTCCTTGATCCTTCTTCCACTTTCCCCTAAATCAAATTGCATGTACAAAGAGACATGTACACGCACCAAACCCATACGTGCACAGTGCACCTCTCCACCTTTCTCGTTCCACACTCGATGAAATGACGCCAAACCTCCTCCAATCAACTCCACTTCGTGAGAGCTACACCCCAGACCGAAAATCATGCAACTCGATCCTTTGAAGCCAAATGCGACCTACTGCTATCCGACCCAAAGCCTTAACAATGTGTTTTGCCACACATAGCTGGACGTGCTCCGACTACCCCCATTATGCTCCACTCCAAACCAATTTTACAATGGAGGCCTCTGTTGACTAACCGTGGCCCCAATCTCTACCACGTCATCATCTAGCAACGGCGAGAAATAAGCAAGCTCGGCCGATCATCATCGTATATGCCATCGTTTACATGGATTTGAAGCTCTAACTCACATGAGTTCAATGGATCAAATGATTTTGATTTTCATTGAGCGAAGCTCCGAAGTTAATTAAAAATGTGGAGGCGACTACATTTGGTTTACAGGAAACAAAGAAAGAAAGAAAGAAAGAGGAGAAGGTATGAAAAATATGTTAAGTGTTGGGGTTATTTAAAGTTATAATTTTGGTACTTCGCTACACAATATCACATTTGCGTACGAACCGCAAACGATGGAAATAAAAATTCAATTGCGCACAACAATGCGACACGATAACAAAATAACACAAAAATACACAAATTAACTTATTCTGTGTAGTCTCAAAAATATCAACATTTCCCGCAAAATGCGTCAAACAATAATTTAAATATTTTCCAAATTAAAAATTATGGAAAAATCCTATAAATACAATTAAAAATACGTCATTAAAAATCAAGTCATTTTTATTAACAATTAATTTTCTTATTATTTATTATATGTGTTATAAATGTGTATATAAGAGTGCAAACAACAACTTTCGTTTGGTAAAAATTCGAAAATCCCAAAAAAAAAATTCGGTCACAGTTTCAATTTTTCACCGAACTATTTATTTATGTAAACGAATTTACAAGATGAGTTTACCATTATTATTTATTAATTAAAAGGAGTTTAATAATACTATTAACTCCATTAAATTAATATTAAATTCACAATTCAAATATTTAAATAATTTATATATTTGAATATAAAGTTTTTTATTTTTCCGGGATGTTACAATATATATGTGTGTGTGTACCTATGTATGTATGTATCCATATATGTATATGTATGTGTGTGTGTATTCAAAATTCGAACTTGTAATAAAATTTAGTAGTTTGACTAAGAAAAATATCAAATTAAATTTGAAGTTCAAATTTAAAATATATTACTACAAAACTAATTTTGACTAGGTCAAAGATATTTTACATCTGAATTTAAAATCAATTTGACAATTTCAAAATATTTAAGTCTAACATTTAAAATTTTAAACTAAATATATAAAACAATAACTAAATCAAATATATAAATTTGAAAAATAACTATTTATTTTTAGGTAAAAAATTTCATAAATAATATACATCTATATATATTATAAATAAATATATTTATTAATAAATGAATATTAATCTCGATCGAATCAAAAAAGTCGAGAGCTAATCATGTGTGTATGTGTATTTTATACTAATTAATTGATAATGCTTGCATATACATATATATATTACTTAAACCAAAAATTATTTTGTATTTAAATATTAAATAAATGTTAAATAAAAGAATTGAATATTTTATAAAGTTAGTCATATAAAATTAATTCACTGCATAAGGCCGAAAATGAAAACTGATATTTTTTTATCGATCTGCAATTTAGATACATATTAAATTATATAAACTTCGTATTAATAATTTTTAGTTCTACATTAATACACAAAATTATATATGTAGCTATAAGATTACATACGAAGGTCAGGGTATTCTTATGAAATTAGATCTATAAGTTAAAACTTATCTTTGAAGATCTAGCCATGTGTAACACGTTGATCTGCTTTTAATCTCCTAGGATTCTGAATCCACCACTAGAGCTTGCAAAGGATCAAGATGTACCACCAATGAAGTGTTGTGCTGGATAGGACGAAGTAAATAGGTTTGGCTATAGGGGATGGAGGCCAGGGCTAGCATAAACAAAGAGCGGCAAGAATGAATATGAATAAGTATTTATAAGGAGAGCAAAGAAGAAAATATTTAGCTCCCTTTACTCGGTCTCCAATACCAATACAAACTCATTCAAACTCCCCCTTACCATGTATAGCCGGCCTTATATGGACATCTCCTCTTTAAACATATTTTTAACACATTTAACTATTTATATAAATATAAAACCTTATTTAAATATATATTAATATCATATACATGTGTGCATATATAACATTTATATATATACCCAAATAATTACTGATGACAATTGAAAATTTTCTAAGAGCTACCCAATTTCTAAAAAAGCACCCCAAACATTAAATACACTTATAATTGATATTTATCAAATATTAGTTAATTTAGTTAACTTATAACAAATCATAAACTAATTAAATCGAGTTGTATTTTGGAGTTTGCACGGATACGGATGTGTAACTTACATGTGTGAATTTAGTCAGTGACTAATATTCACTTTAGCTGATGGTGTTAAAGTTTGGTTGCATTCATCGCTTATGGATCTTTTTAGTAAAATCATACTTTGCATCAGCTTAAGTTATATCCTCGAGTGATGAAATGATATATATGATAGAGTTAAGGACATGCCCTAGGGGCAATTATGTAATTTGTGATATAAATCTAACTCGATAACCAATCTTGTTCAAAATAAAAGGTGTTTCCTTTCTATTACATGCTTGTTATAAAATGTTACAGATAATTATTTAGTTGGTTTAAATATATATGTCAGAAAGTCCATAAATGATGTGTTTGTGGTAGCAGTTATAAATAGTTATAACCATGAGTATTATGTCATAATATGAAAAGCGCATCATTTTAAATATTCCTAGTCAAGATGTATCGAGATTGGACATCGATGCATCTGTTGAGACTAGAGTACGTGACACTCTCAAATGTTGAGTAGTTTATTACCCATGGCTGATGGGAGCACCAAGGAGTTACGTACTGCTAATTATTTGATAACTATAGAATGACTCACTCAATAGTTTTCTATTGGTAAATATAACTAAGGTCAAATAGTAAATATCAAAGTGGCTAATTTACATAGTTCTCTTGACTTGAGAATATAGTTGATCTTTAATACAAAAGGTCTGCTTTGATATAGTTAAATCATTGTATGGCGTCCATCGATCGACTGTAGTTGGGTTGAGTGGAAGTATTGGAAGCGAAACACTATTTAAGAGTTAATTCGTCTCCTCGGTTATATGGGGTTAGTATCACGGTCAACTGAAGTCAACTTAAAGTCAAAATCTATAGCCAGAGTAGTTTGGTTAATAACAATTATTATTATTAAACCAAGGATTTTATATTTGAACTAAAAAGTAGAATATGGATGATATTAGAATTTTGTCCAATACCAAATTCCGTAAGTCTGAACCGATACAGTTTTGACAAAGAGAATTAGTGTAAATATCATCACTATTAGGTATAGCTTATAATAAGCAAAATTGGATTTTACCAAAAGATGTGTAAAAGATAAATTCAACCAAAATGTCACACCACTAGCTAAGGTGACATGTGAATGTCAATATTTGGATTGTCGATATTAACCGTTGACTGAATTTACACATTTAGGTCGCGCAACCATAATGATGAATTCTCCAAAAAACCACATGATTTAATAAATTTATAAAATGTTGTAAACTAATTAATATTTAAGAAATATTAATTATTATTTAATTTAGTTTATGTTTGGGAGTTGTTTTTAATTATTTGAATACATTTCTAAAAGTTATATTTATGCGCATTGATATACGATATCGTTGTAATTTTAAACGGGTTCAAATAAAAATGAATTGCATGAAGTGACTTATAGAAATTTTATATCATTTGATGGCATGTAATTTCAACTATAACATATGGAAAGAGAGGAATGGAGAGAAAGAGATAATCAAGGAAATTAATTAAGGAAGTTTTAATTAAAGAATGGAAAATGTTTCATTCTTTTAATTAAAACATATCTACTAATCCATTTTTCTACAGACAATTCATTATTCCACATTTATTTTTTCTCTTCTTTCCTCCTAAACATCCATGGAAAAAGATATAAAAAGGTTTCCAAAATCTTCCAACTCCAAATAAAAAAACACTAAATAAAATAAAACACAAGTGGTTTATCCATCCTTTGTAAGGATTGGGTGTGGATATTGGAGTTCTATGGAGATTTCTTCATTCAAGGTGCATTCTCTTGGCAATATCCCAGGGTAATAATTCAAATTTAATTTATTCATCATTCACCTTGTTCCTATGATTTGGATACATCTCATATTTCATATCATCTGAAAATTCGTTTATTTGGTTACATAGATTAGATTCCCTTTTGCTGCATCTTAATTAATTATATATGTCCACCATGTTATTTTCATTTGGATCCATCTTAAGAAATACTTTGATTGCTTACCTTCACCTTTTCATCATTAGATCTACATCATATGATTTCACATTTAATTAATTGTTCATATTGTTTATATAGTTTAGATTTGAAACCTTTGCAACATATATATATATATATATGCCTGATTTTTCCTATCTATTTTTGTTATGGTTTTAAATTTGCTGTTTAAATAAATAAATAAAACTATTGATTGAAATCTAAGTTTTAAATAGTAATATAATTATATTACTGATTCAAAAAGAAAACATATATAGTTTATTAATGTTTGTATATATGTTTTGTGTTTGTTATTTTGAATTTGGTTATTGCATACTTCTATTTGAAAGTTCAAAAAAACCTTTATAAACATAACTAGACTTTTGTGTAAAATATAATAAACCCTTGGATTTTCTTTTAAATTAAAGTTAGACTTCAGTTTGTTACTTTATTTTAAACTATATACTAAATTATAAATTTTATCATGTAGATGTTGTTTTAGGTTTAAAACATTATTTACAATGATTTTTATATGTGTATGTATGTGTGTGTGTTAATTTAACTTAAGTATTATAAAATGTTTTTTTATGTAAAATCATAATTTGAATCTTAAACCCTTCCTAACTTTGAAACTAGATTCAAAAAATTTATTTTTAATTTCGAACTTATAAAATAGTAAAACTTAATTTTAACACATTTATATATATGTGTGTATGTGTCTTTATATGCATGTATTTATTTATATATGTATTTTAAATAATATTATAAACAAAAAAGGCATAAATGAAGGAAACATCATTTATGCACACTTCTCATATGTTGCACTTATACAATATACATTGGAGTATATTTGGATATACTCATTCAGGCCATGTCTAAATTGATCATCAATGTCATTTAAAAAATCATCAATAGAGAGAAACAAAAGGTTGTTCTCTCCAATTAATGCTATCTATTCCCTTAATTGATTGCACAAGTATTAGAGAAGAAAACAAAAGGTTTCCTTCTTAAATTAATTTTAATAAGTAACCGCTACACATATGGGTGTATTGATACACTCATTCATTTAAATTTATATCAAATTTAAACTGTTTCAAACTAATCAAATAAAATAAAGAATTTTATTTAAAACTCCTTTTAGATTGGATCTAAAGTCTCTTTAGACTTCATAGGCCCTATAGATCCAAAGAGGAATTTTTTGAAATTTACCCTTTAACTCCACTACGGGATGACCCAGTTCCAGCAATACAAACGTTCTCTTCGTCAATACTATATCACTTTAAGATATTTGAAGTTTGTCATTAGTCTAAATTCCAACAATATATGTATACAATTGTTTATTCCATCTACAAATTCCTTGGTTTAACAATAACATTTATTATTATCTATTTTACTCTGGTCAGTTATTCTGACTTTGAATTGACTATAGTTGACCATGAAACTAACCTCATACACCTAAGAAGTCAAATTCTCTCTCAGATAGTGTTCACTTCCTACATGTCTACTCGGACCCAACTATAATTGTTCGGTTGGACATCATGCTATGATTCGACTAAAATCAAGGGAAAGTATTCACGTCGAAGTTCCAAGTATTCTTAAGTTGAGAGAGCTTTGTAACATCGTCACATTGGGATTTCCTATTTGACTTAGTTGTTATCAACCAATAGGAAACCCTCGGTCGAGTCATTCTATAGTTATCCAATAATTATAAGTATGTATCCCTTTAGTGCCCCCCGGCAGCCATGAGTAATACCTTACCCAACATTTGGAGAGCGTTACGTACTTTAGTCTTAGCGGATGTATTGATATCATTTCTTGAAACATATTGACCAGGAATATTTATAATAAAATGTTATTCAAGTTATTATTAATTGATCATGGTTGCAACTACTATCATATAACATTTCATTTAAGGATTTTCTTATTTATATACTTAAAATTAATTAATTAATTAATTATATAAAATGTAACACTATATAAAAGAAAAAAACACCAGAAATAATTTTTACTATGAACAAGATCGTTTGCAGAGTTAAGTATATAACACATTTATATAATTGTCACTAGGTCATACCATTAACTCTCTCAGATGACTTGTGCTTGATGAATACGGCAAGGAAGGTTGCCATCCTTTGACTTTCTCTAATGGCATGTAGGACTTGCTGAAGAACTGCCTAGTGCTTAGGGTGGCAGCTTGGGTTGAAAAAGGAGAAAGATAAATTGCCTATAAATTATATTTTATCCCTTACATACATACACTTATAACTTTCACATATGAGCCCTGCTTTGTAAGCAACTTGCAACATTAAGTTGATATTGAAATTGTGAAAACATGAACATCATTCAACAAAAACTTATATGATTATTTCTAACATAAGACAGCGTACTTTATAATTGTTATATTTTATACACATTGGTACTATTATATAGAAACTAATATTTAATGACATTATTAGTTTTATTCTTATAATTTTTTAGGAAAATAAGTGATCCTCCCAAAGGGGAGAGCACTCATATAACTTTATTCTACTCTAAGAAGTGGTGCTGCCAACAGGCCTAGCATATACTTAAACCCCATACAAAGAATAAAAAGGAAAAAAACCCTCCTAAAAGCTATAGACAAGGATTCAAGGAAAGATACAAAGATCGCAAACTAGAAATTAAATGTACACTAAACAGTAGGAAATCATAAAGAAATAAGCCAAAAGTCCTCCAGCAGACCTATTAAGAATGATAGTGGAAAATTAATATCGTCCATCGAACAAAAAAATTATGGTAGATCAAAGAAAGAAAAATAAAATTTGCATGTCCAGCTATCTCAAAAAGAAAAATCCATGGTGAGTCATCGTTAGGTATCCAATCACAACAAATCATCATCCTTGTTCCTTCTATTATAGTTCCATAATGTAAGCAGACCAATCAAAAACAACAACTAAACCTAAATAAACTTAGTAAAAACGTAAGTCCAGCACATATATATGTGTATAAAAAGTTTATATACATACATATGTGGAAAAGAAAAGTGACAACAAAGGTGAAATGAACTTAATTTTCACTCAAGAGTAAAATGTTCGACTACTTATCTTCGTTAGCCATATCATGTCTCCTATTGTTGTTAACAATTTTTACCTTTAAACTATCGATGTGACATTTTACTATTTAAGAAATTCCTTCAAGTAAATATTTTTAGCTGATTTGTAGCTAGGATTTGTCATCTAATTATGACTAAAACTGCAATAGCATAGATCAAGTTACTAGAAGGAGTGTTAACATTGTTGAACATTCTTTGGTTCCATTCAAACCAAAGATGCCAATAAGTAATGGTCAAGGTAGTGTCAAATAAAATTCAATAATATTTATCATATCAAAATCTAAAATTGTTCTAGTAGTAGTCACATTTAAAATTAGTATTGGTTACATTAAAGTCAAAAATAATGAGACTGTTTACAAGGATAAGGGACAATTGTAATACAGGTGCGTTATATTTTCTAAATCTATATTACAAAAAACACATTTTATCTATAAGCAACTTCATTTTCTTTAAAAATTCAATGGGGTTCAATTTGTTGTGCAGGATTAGCCACATGTGTAACTTTGATTTAGCGGGGGGCCTTAACTTGCCAAATAAATTTGAAATTTTTGTTCATTTTATCCCTAAGAAATTTAAAAATCTATAAACTAAGTTTGAGGAGCATATTTATTATTTTCTGAACATCAAATTTTGGTATCACTCCTGTTGCCTAAGTTATAGTATTCAAGCTTAGTAAAAAGTGTTATAAATTGAGCCAAGGCGATCCCTTCAAGGGCGTGGTTGAAGTTAAGGGTCCTCAAAAATTTGTTTTAAGATCTAAAAATCTCAAATATTAGGGTACTTTTAGATTATTTATATATATATAGGATCATTGTATTAAACTCTAAGGGGTATAATAGAAATTTAACTATCCTGCCTAAAGGATGTGTTATTACAATAATAAACTATGTTATAATACCAAGGTTAAAAATATTGAAATTTTTTAAGATGGATTTCCAATAGTGAGATGTGTTGGTAAAATTAGAGGAAATATGGTCAAGGTTATAAGGATACCATAAATTTATTCAAAATCATTTCTTTCCAAATATGGTTTTTGTTATTGCTATTAAATTTCCAAAGTCATTTTCTTAGTAAAGACACATTAGGATTATGGAGATTTACGATTCCAAGGCCCCTTCCATTTTGGATTTGCATATTGTTTCCCAATTAATAAGACAGCTAATACTGCTACAGGAACTATTGTAAGAACCTGTATTTTTAGAGTGCTTTGAATATCTAAAATTTTGAATATTTAATTATATATTGATTTTTTTTATCGATGAGCTGAAAACTCAATTTTTCATAGTGGATTTTTTAGGACTCGGGATTATTTCCATTGGGTCCGGATGGTCCAAGTGAGCCAGAATGAACATAAGTATCAATATATTCTGATTGTTTGATTTAGAATTAAAAGGTGAAGTTCTGTTTGTAAAATCGAGCGACTTGAAAAGTTAACTTTTGTATATGTTGGAATTAGGTCACAATAATAGTTCCATTGAGTTCGAAACAGGGATATTTGGTTGGGAATGCCAGTAAGTACGCCTCGATTGGAGTTCGTGTATTTTCGGGCGTGAATAGTATCGGTTAGAAATTCTATATAAGGACCATGCCCCCTCATTTTGTTGCCCAAAACGAGAATAAAACCCTAGCCGCCCGTTTTCAATATGTCCCCTCTTCCAACGGCCCATGTTGATCTGCACCTCTAGGGGCTGAATTGGGCCTCGACCCCAACCGCAAAATTGTTCGTGAGGGTGAGTGGAGTAAGATGGTCGGTTGGATTGGCCGATGATGGCCCATGGCGTCGTAGATCTAGCGATAAAGGTGGCCGATATTTTGGGTTCATAGGGGAAATTTAGGCAAAGTTGGAGGTCATGGGTGGTGACGATAGGTAGGTCTGGATGAGTTCGTGCTTGGATGATGGTGTGGTGGCCGGTGGTGGCCGGTGGTGGTCGATGGCGGTGGTGAAGAGCGAATTAATGAAATTGTGTTTAAGCAGCTGAAGGGGGATTTCAGGATTTGGGTTTCTTAAATTAGCGGTCGTGATTTGATTAAGGGTGATTAACGATTTGATTAAGTAATTAAGTATATTTAATTATTTAATTAAATCAAAAACTTATTTAACCCATATCTTGATCATACGAGGTCAGAATCAAACGCGGTCAGTTACGTTGTGCTCGTAAGAATGTCATCTACATTTTGGAATTAGATTGGTTAAGATTGAAGCTTATAGAATTTCAAGCTAAGATCAAACGCTATTTGATTTTAGATGGAACCAGAACGCTTAGGCGATAACTAAAATTTCAATGAGTTAAACTCACCTTTTTAGTTAATTAGTATGTTATATAGTAGATAAAAAATTATTGGTTGTATACTTGGATGTTTTATTTGTTTAATTGTCCGGTTTGGATAAATTATCATTTTTGAAAATGGATAATGTTTTAAGTGATAAAATAATATTGATTTAATATAATTATGTTGTTTAAATAAAAACGTAGTTAATTTAAGCATACTTCTTTGGTGTTTACTATTCGGCCAACTAAACACCGTCTAATAATAAACGGAAGAGTTTATTTTGAATGACATTTATTTAGCAGAATAAATCCTCGTCCAGCTATTATATTAATTTGGACATTTATTTAAGTCCTAGCTGATTAATACTGGATAATTGATGTGTTAACAATTAATTATTAGTTATGGATTTGGTTTACATATATGCCTACTTATGTAAATACTAGTAATTTAATCTGCGAAGTTAAATTGAATAAAATGGTAGCTTGTTTAAGTATTATTGGGGTTGCTAAGCCTCTTTCTGAGTTTGGAAAGTTATGGAGTTAAATTAACTTCGATTTTATAATTTGAAGTAAAGTGATTATTTAATTATTATTTTAACAAAGTGTTTTATATAATTATTCCTGTAGTAAAATTAATTATTATATCATTGTTTGCGCCAAAATTGGTCACAAACCCCGAATGTTGTGAAAGCACCAGTGTATGAATATAAATCAACAATATTCACACACAAATCTCAAATCTAAGCAAACAGAGTATCACAATTCAGAAATAATGAACATAAACACGAGATTTATAGTGGTTCGGCGATCTTGCCTACGTCCACTCTGAAGTTGATGATTTTATTGATGTTCACTTGATGATTACAATTTCTTCTGATGTAGTACAACTGATTGTATGATTATAATCTGAACCTAAGGAAGCAGTGGTGATTCTGAGTAAATCTGGCAGAGTCTGGGCGCTCTTTAGCTCCTAGAATTGTCCGACCCCTTTTCGGAATGACCAGGGGCTCTATTTATAGGTGTAGGAGGCAGATATTTTGCCTAAAATGAAGGGAGACCAGTTCTGATACGTCAGGGGGCCCACATGGCCGAAATCTGGAGATCTGGGGCCCACTTTGGGATCGATTCGACCCTTGGTTCGAATCGATCAAGAAATCATCCAATCGAGCTGAAATTTGGTGTGAACATTCTTCATCATGTGTTTAAGCTTCTGTGAAAATTTCATTGCATTTGGACTTGTGGATCTCAAGTTATGATCGATTCAAGTTGACGTTCTTCGCTCTATGGATTCGAACTGAGGCTCGGCCTATGGATTCGAACTGAGGCTCGGCCTATGGATTCGAACTGAGGCTCGGCCTATGGATTCGAACTGAGGCTCGGCCTATGGATTCGAACTAAGGCTCGGCCTATGGATTCGAACTGAGGCTCGGCCTATGGATTCGAACTGAGGCTCGGCCTATGGATTCGAACTAAGGCTTGTTCTATGGATTCGAACTAAGGTTCGGCCTATGGATTCGAACTGAGGCTTGACCTATGGATTCGAACTGAGGCTCGGCCTATGGATTCGAACTGAGGCTCGGCCTATGGATTCGAACTGAGGCTCGGCCTATGGATTCGAACTGAGGCTCGGCCTGTGGATTCGAACTAAGGCTCGTTCTATGGATTCGAAGCAAGGTCATAGGATGGATTCGAAGCAAGGTCATGTCCTTATCTTGTATCGACTATATCTTGAGCATACTAACTCGGTTTGACTTGAAACTTTCAACATTGGTTTGCATGGCTTTACTTGTCATGTCTTATCAATTGTAGCCTGATCCGGACTCGGACAAAATTCATCGATATCCATGGTGAACTTGTGATGTAACCGTCCTACAGGATGAACTGTCATTGATTTCTAGTCGACTTTTTGGTGTCACGGCCTTGCCAAAAGGAGGGATAACATTTGCCCCCCAAAACATGCCTTGCGATAGGAAGGTGTGTTTTGTAATGCCATAAGCTGGATGTTCATATCCTGTTGATGACCTATGGTACAACCTGCGAAGAGTTTGACAGTTTTATATGACCTCAAATGACGACCGTTTGCGATTAAGCCATTTCTATATGGCCCCAAATGACGACCGTTCGCGATCAAGCCATTTGAGGCGAGGGGTGTCGTTCGAGGCGAGTTGTGACCGTTCGTGGTCGAGTGCCGTTCGTGGCGAATCATGACCGTTCGAGGTCGGGTGCCGTTCGTGGCGAATTGTGACCGTTCGAGGTCGGGTGGCTGTTCGAGGTGAATTTGTGACTGTTCGAAGTCGGGTGCCTGTTCGAGGCGAATTTGTGACTGTTCGAAGTCGGGTTCCTGTTCGAGGCGAATTTGTGACTGTTCGTTGTCGGGTGCCTGTTCGAGGCGAATTTGTGACTGTTCGAAGTCGAGTGCCTGTTCGAGGCGAATTGAGTGTGCCCGGGGAGGGACTTAGTATCATCAATAACAGGTTTCACGTTCGGGTGAATTCCAGGATTGTTTGTTGCAATGGTTTATCGCCATCTCAGAGCATGCCTAGGTACCGTTCACGATCCCGTACATGTGTAAGTGGCTTAGCCGTTATGAAATCACAAGTAGTATTTTTCATTGAAAATAAGTCTTTTAGCAGAAATGTTAAACAAAATCAAGTTCAAATATTCAAATCAAGATGAAACAAAAGCAAAGCAAGGATGTCAAAGTGTAAACTCTCACAACGATAGGGTTAATAGTCATTCAAAGCATGCCTCTGGACCGCTCGTGATCTCGCACATGTGTAAATGACTTACCCGTGTTGGCGAGAGGTTTACGACTTGTTCATCATTATTTCAATTAACTGATAACCATACGGTGTCCCGGCTCAGGGTCACCCCTAGTTGATGTAGACGGTGGTCGCTCTTGCTCCACTAGTGGAGCTCGCCTTCTCACATACTGAAGTAGCATACCGTTCCTGATTTGCCCTTCCACCTCATCCTTCAGATGTCTACAGTCGTTAGTGTTATGACCATTCAGTTCGTGGAACAAGCAATATCTGTCTGATTTCCTCTCGTCAACAGTGGGGTCCCTTCGTATTGGCCTACGGTAGGGAACTTGCTCTCGTGTATCTCGGTAGATTCGCTCCAAACTCTCATTCAACTCTGAGTAGGTGGTGAATCGTGGCTCTCTCCGCAGTCGCTTTGGCCCATCACCACTATCCTCAGCCTTTCGTTTTCCTTTATCCTTGCCTGAATCATTTTCGAGAGGCTTTTTGTCTTTAAGTGCATAAACTTCTATTCCCTCTCCTTCTTCTCTTTCAACATTAGCGTCTTCCAATCGCAAAAACTTTTCTGCCTCGTGATAGAATTCCCCTAGATCCATAGGCGGATCCTTAGTTAATGAATTTTTGAACTCTGTGCCGTCAGCTATTCCGAACACAGCTGCCATCATAACCATGGATGGATCTGGCCGATACACCGATGCTGTTGCCGCATTGAATCGCGTCAGGAAATTCCTCAAAGACTCTCTAGCTTTCTGCTTTAGCATTGCTAAACTCATCACATTCTTGGGTCTTGAAATGTGAACCCTGAATTGCCTCATAAATTTCTCAATCAAATCGGTCCATGTCCCAATGGAGCCGCTCTCTAGCTGTCTGAACCATAAAGCTGCTATGTCTGTCAAATACAATGGAAAGCACCGGGCCATGACTTCCTGTGATGCCCCCAGCACTTCCATGTGCCTTATATACCTCGTTAGATGGACCGCAGGGTCCGTCCTTCCATCATATCTTTCCACTGTTGGCAGTTTGAATTCTGGTGGGTTCCTAGCCAACCTAATTGCAGGAGAAAAGGGACTCCTGTTCACGTCTTCAAGATCTCTGTTTACTAATCCGCCTCTCATGGCTCGCCTGACCATCTCTGCCAATCTATCATTGTCTCCAAGCTGTAGTCCTCGTTCACTACCTTCGATCTGCCCCCTGGGTCCGTGTGAGCTTTCAGGTGTCTGCCCCCCTGGCTGAGCGTTCATTCCTCTATTGCCGCCAGGTTGCTCGGATGTCCTTGTCTCTCTTCCCAGGTTCGGATCAACATGTCCTAAGTGTATGCCCCCTAGCTCCGGTGCTGCGCCAGATGGTCCTGCTCCGTTCTGGATTCTGGTTGTTCCTTGATTTTGCGCTCCAAGTTGTCCAATTTGTTGAAGCAAATTATGGATCATCTCTCCTGTCTCTTCATCATTGTCTCCATCTCATCCCTGGTGATGAAGATCGATGCTTGGTTTGCTCCTAAGGAAGCCTCTTGACTCCTTTCGTGCTGACTTTGTTCTGGCCTTGGCCTTCTGCTCGATTGTCTCATCATAGCTTTTCAAATCTGAACTTTTAAACCTTCGAATTCAACTTCCAAGCGGTAGAATCCCTGAGTTCAGTTCTCAGTGAAAGCACCAAAGTGTTTGCGCCAAAATTGGTCACAAACCCCGAATGTTATGAAAGCACCAGTGTATGAATATAAATCAACAATATTCACACACAAATCTCAAATCTAAGCAAACAGAGTATCACAATTCAGAAATAATGAACATAAACACGAGATTTATAGTGGTTCGGCGATCTTGCCTACGTCCACTCTGAAGTTGATGATTTTATTGATGTTCACTTGATGATTACAATTTCTTCTGATGTAGTACAACTGATTGTATGATTATAATCCGAACCTAAGGAAGCAGTGGTGATTCTGAGTAAATCTGGCAGAGTCTGGGCGCTCTTTAGCTCCTAGAATTGTCCGACCCCTTTTCTGAATGACCAGGGGCTCTATTTATAGGTGTAGGAGGCAGATATTTTGCCTAAAATGAAGGGAGACCAGTTCTGATACGTCAGGGGGCCCACATGGCCGAAATCTGGAGATCTGGGGCCCACTTTGGGATCGATTCGACCCTTGGTTCGAATCGATCAAGAAATCATCCAATCGAGCTGAAATTTGGTGTGAACATTCTTCATCATGTGTTTAAGCTTCTGTGAAAATTTCATTGCATTTGGACTTGTGGATCTCAAGTTATGATCGATTCAAGTTGACGTTCTTCGCCCTATGGATTCGAACTGAGGCTCGGCCTATGGATTCGAACTGAGGCTTGGCCTATGGATTCGAACTAAGGCTCGGCCTATGGATTCAAACTGAGGCTCGGCCTATGGATTCGAACTGAGGCTCGGCCTATGGATTCGAACTGAGGCTCGGCCTATGGATTCGAACTAAGGCTTGTTCTATGGATTCGAACTAAGGTTCGGCCTATGGATTCGAACTAAGGCTTGTTCTATGGATTCGAACTAAGGCTCGGCCTATGGATTCGAACTGAGGCTCGGCCTATGGATTCGAACTGAGGCTCGGCCTATGGATTCGAACTGAGGCTCGGCCTATGGATTCGAACTGAGGCTCGGCCTATGGATTCGAACTAAGGCTCGTTCTATGGATTCGAAGCAAGGTCATAGGATGGATTCGAAGCAAGGTCATGTCCTCATCTTGTATCGACTATATCTTGAGCATACGAACTCGGATTGACTTGAAACTTGGAACGTTGGTTTGCATGGCTTTACTTGTCATGTCTTATCAATTGTAGCCTGATCCGGACTCGGACAAAATTCATCGATATCCATGGTGAACTTGTGATGTAACCGTCCTACAGGATGGACTGTCATTGATTTCTAGTCGACTTTTTGGTGTCACGGCCTTGCCAAAAGGCGGGATAACAATCATTTAAAATGTTTTAAAGTTAATTATTATATTTATGTAATGACCCGCCATTCATTTCACAGAATGACGCATCATTAATAAGAAAGAAAGGGATAGAAAAGAGAAAAGATAGAGAAGAAAGAACTAAACAATATCAGAATCTCACAACGGAACAAATAAATTATATTAATCACATAAGATATTAAATATTATACAACAACTATCACAGTTACACAACTTATTCAAACACAAACTAGACAGTTATAAACACCTGTTTAGTTATTACAATTCAATGGAGCAGGAGGCTTCAGCGTATAGATATATATTGGTTACGCTATGTTAGTGTTTATCTGTATCTCTGTGTTGTATTGACCGAGTATTACAGATTATCGGGTAAGGACGTTTTGGAGCTCAGGATGCGAGCTGGATGGCAGGAACGTATGGAGTGTATTCCGCTGTGATATATTGTAGTTGTTTGGGACATGTTAATTGTATCTATCCAGTGATTTGTGTATATGTTGTAACTCTAATGTATTGATGAAAATTAACAAATACAGTTTTCTTTGTTTAACTGATATTATTATTTGATATTGTATTTTGATCCGCTGCGAATGTGAGAATCTATGTCTTGTTCTGTTTCTTTCTTCTATCTCTTTTCTTTTTCTCCTAACTATCTGGAATTTTCGGGTTCAAAAATTCCGGGTCGTTACATTTGGTATCGGTTTTAGAATTAATTATTTATTAGTGTTGGTTAAAGATAATTAATTATCTATTAAGGCTGTTTAAAGACGACAAATTATTTCATGATTGTTTAAAGCTAGTTAATTACTTTATTAGTTTATTGTTTAAAAGTTAAGTAATTACATTTTTAAAAGTTGTTTAAAGTTATTTTATTATACTATTTAAAATGTTTTTAAAATTTGATTGTTTTATTATTTAAATGTTATTAAAAAGTTTTATTATTACATTTTAATAATGCTTTTAAAGTTTTATTATTATATTATATTTAATATGTTTAAATTTTATTTTTATGATGTTAAAGTTTTATTCATTATAATCAAATAATAAATTATTTATAAAAGGATTCCTTTTTATGAAAAGGATTTATTAAAGGAGTTTATGAATTTGAAAGTGATTTGAAATTGGAAAAGAAGTTCGGTTTTTAAATGATTTCAAAAAGGCGGTTTATAAATGGTTTTAGAGATTAGGAAGGAAAGTTTTATAAATGGGATTCTGAGATGTATAATGAGTATTTTATAATAAACTTAGAGATTCATAAAGAAGCTTTATAAATAGATTGGTGATTTATACAGAAGCTTTATAAATAGATTTGGAGATTTATGAAGGAGATATTTATAAAATAAAAGAGATTTATGAAAAGGAATGGTGTTTTGGGTTATTTATATCTCCGTTTTAATGACATTTGGGTTTGATCATTTTAAATTGATTTTGAAATAGAAAATCTTTCTAAGTTTTTGGTGAATATACTCATACCATTTTATCAGTATGTTAGAAGGGTTTCCAAGTTTTGGAAGGATTAGTTTGTGAATATACTTATCTCGGTGAGATAAGTATATGAATATTTTAATAAATATTTTGGAAAGAGATTTAATTAATGAAAGATTAATCTAAGAGGCTTGGTGGTTTCCATAGGAAATATAATCTATGTTTGGATTGTGTGTTTATTTGATAGTAAATAACCGACTATCAAATCTTGGCCTAAATATGTAATCCTTCTTAATTTTGGTGGTACAGAAATATTCTTTCCTTACTTCACCGAAGGATTTAACTCTGGAAATATCTAGGCGAAACATGGGGATTATATGGTATAGTTACCGTCGGTGGTGTTATATTGTATGTATAAACTCGTTTTATTCTCCTAAGATAAATGGCAAGGAAATCTGTCTGCTTGAATGGTTAGGAGGTGATCTTCACTCTTATGTATTGTCTGATTATTTCTAAAAGAACTCGTATTGAGTATTTTGGAAATCAATTGATTGGTTTCAAAACACCTGGTAAGTGGGGGAGTGTACTTATATGAGATGACTCGAAACCGTAGCCACTCCAAAACCATATACGAGTTCTATGCTTGGAGGAGATTTGATTTTTCATTCGAGATGTTGGAATCCATGTGCGATTCTAAGACCCATTGGGGTATGGGAATCCATGTGTGATTCCAAGATCTAAGTTGGGATGTGGGAACCCATGTGTGATTCCGAGACCCGTTGGGGTGTGGGAATCTATGTGTTATTCCGAGATCTTTGTTGAGATGTAGGAATCCATGTGTGATTCTGGGACTTGTTGAGGTATGGGAATCCATGTGTGATTCAGAGAACTATTCGAATGGTGACTCGAGTATTGGAGCGTCGGACGTAGCCTCACCAGTGGTAATGACTAAAACTAGAGATGCATAGCCAGGGGTTTAGCTAACCCATAAGGGTTCATCCGTTTCCTTCCTAGAGTTACCTATAGTTGTTATGCATGCATAGAGCGATGCGTTCGGCCTGCGTGGTCAGCTATGTATTTCCTATTGTACATCACTAGGGATGTATTGTTGCTTCGGAAGGATAACTCTGATCCTTATGCAGGAGTACCGTTCTCATAATACTGAGGGCACTTCCGTGGAACCCTACACAATTAACGAATGTGCCTTAGCAGTTTTTGATTATCTATATATTATTGTTGTCATATACACTCACGAGCATCACGACTACTCAATTATTGATATTTTTGCCCTTAGATATTATTATAATATCACTGGATTTTCTAATATAAATGGTTTAGTTATCGTAAGGTAAAAACCTATCTGTGTTTATGTGCGGCGTGGTCTCATGAGATACCTTTTATTTTGAAAGTATTTTATAAAAATAGAGATCAATATGTCTGGATTAAGTTTTCTCACGCTGGTTTGCTAGACTGATCCAGGTGTTATTTTATTATAATGCTCGGGTAAGAATGAGCATGTTTACAGATTCAGTTTGGATACTTGGAACTTCAGGAGACAAGCTAAATGCCTCCAGGTCATATTTACATATATTTTATTTCTGAAGCATTAGTTGTTTTATTTAACGGCATTTGTGAGGATATGTTGTTATAACTTCCAGGCTGATGATTTGTTTAGTGTACTTTGATTGATGTATGCATATTACAGTTTTTCTTTGTGTAAAGGTCTGTTGTATATTATATATTACTTTCCATGGATTCTATTCTGTCTTTTTTCTTTCTTTTTCCCTAACAAACCATCTTTCTGCCACTTGGATGCTCAGCAAGTGAATACTGTGGATGTATTAGTGTTGACTTCTTAAGGTCGAAAAGGCAGGTCATTACAGTTGGTATCCGAGCCAGGGTGAGCAAACACCTAGGCTTTGGTGGGGTAAACTCATTAGAGATAGGGTTAGTAATGTCCTAGAATGAGTAAACTCATTAAAGATAGGGTCAGTAGCACCCTATAATGAGTTTAGTGTATTATCCATAAGGGCACGTATTTGTTAGTTCTATAAAAAAAATTTGTATTAGGTTGATTTATCTATTGAGTGTTTTATAAATTCTGGTCAAGACGTGGGAAGCTACAGTATTGATAGGGTTTCTAAACCCTTGAAATGGCAAACCGACACGGTATTGTTTTGAAATTGGTAAATGAAATAATTTTACTTAGGATTATATTATATATATATATATAATGGAATAATTTTATAAAATTTATATAGTTATTATTGATGTGTTGTTTGTGAAGGAATGATAATATTCAATTATTATCAGTTATTGGTTGATTAGTCATGCTCACCCAGTTAGGTGCATTGGCTATTGTTTGTTGATTGAGTAGTTATGCCCGACAATGGTCATGTGCATTGACTATTTTGGTTGATTAGGAGAGTTTTATCCTTTTCACTACATAGGTTGGGTAAATAGTATTGTGGGAACATTGAAACGAACACCTTGTGAATTCATTTTCGTAATTTGACTATAAGGCGTTCGATGATAATGTTGGGTTAAAATTTAACTTTAATAAAAAATTGTTTATTTAATCTAAATAAAGATATACATTTATGAAATGGTTTTATATAAGGAAGTGAAAATTATATAATTATAATTTATAAATGTGGTTTATAAGAAAAATGATTAAGCTGGGAATTTGAAAATTTAAATCTCAGTGTTTTTGGAAATGGTTTTACAAAGTTTTGTAAGAAATAATAATAGTATTATTTGGAAGTATATTTGGAACAGGAATATTTTTAAAAGTATTTTGAAGGAGATAGAAAGACTGAACTCACTTCAGTCGTTGGAAAATAATTTCGGTGATGATTGCAACATCATCGACGTTCATTTTCGAGTTTCTAGGGGGGAAATGCTACTGTGGTAATTTTTTAGATTTGTTTTGGTAAAACAAGTTTTGATTTAAATTTAGGAGTAAGATTTGGTATACAAAAGGATGTATATATGTTATTATTATTTCAAAATTATTTGAAATAAAACTGGATGTTTAGTTCTTAAGTTTTCTATCAAATTATTATATGGATGCATATATCCTAGGCATTAGGGTTGTTTGGTTTATGCACTTCATTATGGTATGGTGTTCGATAGTTTTCATTCATTAAAATGAAAAGGAACTTTCGACGATTTTGGACAGTCGGGACATCTGAATGGATATAGGAATTTGAAGCTAAGTGTTTTTGTGAAAATACAAAAGTTGAGTTTTATAACTCTTAATAGAGAAGGTGGTAGGAATTTAAAAAAGTTCTAATTTGTTGAACATTTTGGTTAAGTAAAACAAATTTGATATTATATTTATACTTTTAGGATATATATAAGAGTGTTATACGAATATGAACTTAAGTTTTAAAGTGATAAGTAAACAATAAGTGGTGTTTAAGAGAATGTTTACAAACTTAAGTAAGAGTTTCATGGGATAGTTATAAAGTAAATGATTTAGTATTAAAGGAAATATACTAAGTAAATAACCGAATGTGAATAAAAATAATTTGGATTAGTTAAAAAACCAGTGGAATAAATACATAAGATGTACGTAGATTATTTTATTTGCATAAGAATCTTTAGTCCGATTAGGGCACATGAATTCGGGATGATTTATATCGATCCGAACAAGGATTTTTCACTCGATTCATGATGGCAAACATTTGATATAGGTTCTTGAGATGATCCTGAAATTCTCTATCATAGCACATAGTTATGCAAGGAGAACGGCGGTTTCTAATCAAGGAACCGGATCGTGGTCCGCACAAGAGAAGTTGAGTAAGCGATACTAGTTCGGAAATGAAATTTGTGTAATCGAGTTGATATTGCGCATGGATGGCACATGTACATCGTACGGACTTTGATATGAATTTTTGGTGCTTACATTAGAAATGCAAGTAACATGATTCAATATGACAAGTTGGTTCAAGATGATTGTTATTAATGATTTGGCATGCTTAGATTTATGTTATATGTTGTTCAGTTGTTGTACTATTTCATTATCACATTTAACTCTATTTTAGGTTTTATAAGTGAGTTTTAGGCACATAGAAGCAAAGGCTAGCTTGCTGCTTTTGGTTTCATGAGCAGAGTTTGTTGCCCGACAAATAGGTATGTAGTAGATTTAGAATTGGGATTTGATTGATGATTTGATACCCTAGATATGGGAGGCCACTTTTGGGATTTTTTTTCTTTTGTTGGTTAGGGCCATATGTGGCAAGTTATAGTTTTACGGATCTAGCCGTATAAAGGTGGTGATGTCGAAATTTTCCAAAAACTTAGGCCAAGTTAGAGTAAGGATGTTTAGATATGGTTGATAGTCGTAAGAATCAGTGGTAGAGATTTTTGGAATAGCCTGAGTGACTTAGGAATTTTAGTGACAATAAGGAAAGTTGTCATGATAGATGCTATTATTGTTACTTATTCATTTCGAGTGCTTATAACTCGATTCGGTAAGAGTGCCATGTTGGCTGACATGTGCGCAAGTAGATAGGATAGTATCCAGGATAGATTAGTATAGAGCCTGTTGTTTTGGCATAAGTTGAAGATGATTTTTATATATCATCAAATATGCTAGGGTATTAGGGTTTGTTGCTTAGTCCTTAGGGATTTATGGAACGAAATCTTTTTAAGGGGGGAGAGTGCAACAACCCGTATTTTTAGAGTGCTTTGAATATCTAAAATTTTGGATATTTAATTAGTTATTGATTTATTTTATCGATGAGCTGAAAACTCGATTTTTTACAGACGGACCTTTTAGGACTCGGGATTATTTCCATTGGGCCAGGATAGTCCAAGTATGCCAGAATGAGTATAAGTATCGATGTATTTCGACTATTTGATTTAGAGTTAGAAGGTCGAGTTCGGTTCGTAAAAAGTTAACTTCTGTATATGTTGGAACTAGGACCCAAAAATAGTTCCATTGAGTTTGAAATAGGGATATTTGGCTAGGAACACCAGTAAGCATGCCTTGATAGCACTTCGTGTATTTTGGACATGAATAGTATCAATTAGTATTTGCACCAAAAATTGGCACAAACATCCAATAGAAGTTTTGAAGAGAAATAAATGAAGAGTATAAAATGAAAACGGAGGAAAATAGTAATGAAATATCAATAAATCAAAGCAATAACACGAACGCAATGATTTATAGTGGTTTAGCATTGTTTGCCTATATCCACTTTGAATGGAAAGCTTTATTAATCACTTTATAAACTGAGTATAATAGGGATTGAATAAAAATCCTTAGTTACAATAGGGTACAAAATAACCAGCAGTGTAAAGTCGTGAAAACGAATAACAAGCCTGTATTTATAGACGAATATGGCAAAATATCTCCCAGAAAATTTGGCAGAAGGATCTCCAAAACTATATGCACCCATCAAAGGGATCACATAGCCTAAATCACAAGGTATATGGATTGGTGCTGATGTCTATTTTTAAGTATTTAGGGGTGCGATCCCTATGGTAGTGTTCCCATGTTGTAATGTTCTTAGCCTCAAATTTTCATGCCAATTGGATTAGTTGAACTTGAGTTATTGCTCGATCTTTGCTTCAATGTGAGTTGTCTTCTGATTTCAGCCGATCCCTACTGAGGGAAGAAGGACGATCCCTCTTGTTTCATCTTTTTGAGGTGCAATCCCTAGGGTAGGCTCCTTAGGGTCCCCACATCTTGTTCACAAAATTTCATATGCATTGGACATATGGATCTTGAGATATTGATTGTTTTCTATTGAATTGCACTTGCTTCCTAAAACATGTTGATCTCTATGTTGGAGAATGGTTATAGCTGATTCCTCCTCTATGTTGAACTATATTCCATGTGTCGAACATCCTGCATTGCATATCTCTCAATTCCGTTTGATCACGGCTTCATATTACCATCTGTACTTGACTTCTGGACCCCACAATCATTGCTCTGGACTTACTGGCCTTGAGGACAATCGAATCTAACTTGTCCAATTGGTTTGAATATAGCCAGATCAAAATGTCGGCTAACACTTACCCCTCAAAGTTCACCTTGTGCTAAACATGATGTGCTTTGAATCGAAGCAAGTTATAGTTGTCGGAAAGAAATCCATCCAGTTTTCGAAATAGTTGCTATCCTCCCCTCGAATTATTTTCCCAAGGTGTTGTATATCTTCTTGATTATCATGACGCTTGGTTGATTTCCAATAATATAAATTCACGATTATATTCCGTCAGCTAATATCCACGTCTAGTTCTACGAGACTCGTAAGCTTTGGCTATCTGATCTAGGTGTGAAAACTTCAAAAATTGAATTCAATTTCTATCAATTTCAAAAATTAAAATTTTAGAATATACATGTGCATGTTCGGGTACATGTTCTCGTCGTTGGCTCCCAGACGTGTTTACATGCTCATGGATCATCGCCAATGTTAGTTGAGTTAAATACAATTTCATTACATTTTGTATATATGTACTTTATATAATCTTCATGTCCATGATTGTGTAAACAGCTGCTCATGGCCGATCCCTTCTATTTTTTTTACATATATGTTCCTAAGGATCAGCATTCCTCTAGCCGATCCCTCCCTCCTTTCTCTTTTTTTTAATGTGTGTAGGGATCGACATCCTTTTAGCTATTACGTGGTACAGGGATCGGTTGGTTGATAGCTTGAAAGAGGGATCGGTCATTTTGTTAAGTAAAGGAGGGATCGGTTGGAATGTTGGAGAGTAATGAATGAAGCCAAGTAGAGGGATCGACAGTGGTGTGTTTTGGATGGAGGGATCGGTAGTTTTGATTTGTAATAGGGATCAGATGTAGGCCTTGTAATAGGGATCGGCTGTTTTGCATAATGGGATCGTTTAAATAGAGTTCGGTTATTTTTTAGATAGAGGGATCGGCTATGGTGCTTAGCCGATTCCAAGCTTTGAATTGTACTTGAAAACCAATCCCTATTCATTCACATAAACAATTCGAACCAATCCCATCCCAATAAACTTGAACATATGACAATAATGAACAACGGGACTTGCACATCCAATATCGAACTCAAACTCGAACGACCAAACTCCTAGGACTTAGAACATGAACTAAAACTTAACATATGGACTTTAATAATCGACTTCAAACTTTGACATGTTGATGGTCGATCCTAAAGCTTACACAACCGATCAATGTAAATGCCAATTGAGATGGTCAGCGATGACGGTCACCCTAGTCAGAATCCAATGTCTCATCATTTACTTTTGCTTTTAATTTTGAACTGTTTATCTCTTCATTGCACAACACTGCACCACACTAGCTTACACTTAGCACGGGGGAACAGATGAATTTTCCTAATCTTGATTATCTACTAAGTTTAGTTGATATGGGCTCTAGACATTCAGAGCTTTTTAGCTGCAATGCCTTTTGGACAACCTTCTCAACTTAGCAATCCCAGAGCCGAGTCAAGTTCTGCAACTACTTCTAATAGACTTTCCCCTGATTGTCAAATTGAGCAACCAGAGGTTTCTAGCCCGTCGACTGACCTTTTTTCTGATGTTCCCGTCCTTTCGGTGAAAGGTATAAGTCCTGCCCCCAACACTTTAAAAGGCGCCGTATTTCTAGATGATCCGACGGATTCCCAAGCCTTTAGAATTAGCAAGGCTGCTCTTCACAGATTATGCGCTAAACATGGGATTCTGTTTGGAGATGTTCTAGTTCTTTCGGTGACTGACAGGGCTCATTTGCCTCTAGAAGGATATACGGCATGCAATAAATTCATGTGCGGGGCTAGATGTGTGCCGCCTTTCAATTCTTTTATCTCGGAGATGCTGAATTATCTAGTAATAGCTCTTGCTCAGTTGCATACGAACAGCTATGCTTTCCTTCATGGCACCTTCTTACTATATATGGATGTTCTATTCCACCCACCATCTCCTAAGGACATCAAGTTCATTTACAATTTCAAACGACAGACAGGAAGCTTTTCTTGCACTTTCCTCAAGCCTTCGCCCAATTGTCAATTTCTAACTAGCGCTTAGAACAAGCTAAGCGTCTTCAAACACAAATGGTTTTTTGTTTATTTCCCGCCTGGATTTGCATGGCGATGGTTGGAAGGACATAAATGTTGTGTTCACTTAATTCTCAAATTCTTTAATCTGAGTCGTACCATGAACTAACTAATACTTTGAAAATTTATGGGTGTCCACCCACGTCCAGAAGGTGATAGTTTCGCAAGGGTGGTTTCTGTAATTCGTGCCACCCTATTTGAGGATAGGGACATCAGATCTCTAGTAACCGATGAATGGTTATCTTTGTTTGGACTGTTAGAAGAAGACCGGAGCATCGGGTTTCCAGGAAGCGTTGCACTACCAAGAAATGTGGTGGAACAAGATGGTGGCGCTTATAGCCCTATCGTGACCTAGTTGAGGGGGCTTAGGATAATGCTGAAGAGGGTGAAATTAGAGGTGTCGAAACCGATAAGCTTGGTGGCGCTGATGCTGGTCCGGGCAAAGCGGATGTGGTCGAAACATCACAAGGCGCACAATCTCACATGCCAACAAGGAGAGGAAATAAGCTCGCATATAAACTCCCTTGGAGAAAAACCGCTAAAGAGCCTAAGTTTACAATCACCTCTATTGATGAAGAACCTTCCTTTTAGCATCTAGAAAGTTTGATGGAAGGGTTCTCGAATCTCCCGATCCTTGATGATATCTTAACTTATGACTTCTCTAACATCAGTATTAGGGGACTTAATTCTCCCACTAGGAGTGGTGACGACATTCCTCCCACTAGCAAAGGGGAGAAAACTCTTATGAGCAAGGCTGCAACAACTGGTCTGTCAGGGGGATACTAGGACACTCATAATCACGTGCACTTCATGCACGATTTTCATCTATCTTTTGTTCAATGGTCACTTATTCACTCTTGTTTGGTTTGCAGGTAAGATATCTCAATCCCATGCTTTTGATCGCTTGAGGAGCTCATCAACACAGTACGGGTCCGATCACGGTCCAGAATCGGTAGGCATAGAGAGAGAGAGAGAGATGATGGCCGTGAAAGAAGTCGTCGTTCAAGGGAGTCTTCATCTTCCAAACATAAGTCCTACTCTCAATTGTCTCAACAAGAAGTTCTGCTTGATCTTCTTGTATATAGCGGCAATTATACTTCTTTCCATGCTCCTCGAATTGTCATGCCGCCTGAGTAGTATTCTGATTCATCTGGTTCCAGACATTCCCGCGATCGTAGGTCAAGCAAATGCCTAATTGTTTCTTTCGATCTAGCTCTGCCTATTGCAGCTCCAGAGGTTTCCATGGAAAAAATTGGTCGAACTTAAGGCAAATTTTCCAAAGATTTGCTTCGATGGGCTTAAATTCCTTCCTTACATTCATACAATTCTATGGAATGCTAAAGCGAGTTCCCTTGCATGCGTCAATGATGTTTTTGTGCAACATGAAGCATTCCAGCATCTAGCCAAAAAAATGTCCGAGGAGTCTATCAAGAGACAACATGAAATCGATCGTCCCAAGTTAGAGGTGATCCACGACAAAGACATAATTAAACATCAAGACAATGAGATCTCAAAGTTGATAGCAAAGCTAACCACGGCGGAAAAGAATGCTAAAGAAACATCTGAGCTGATTAGTTATCTAGAAGCAGCTCATAAAAAGGAACTTGATACTGCCCTCAACCGCAGTGGTGTGCTCGCTTTGGAAAAAGATACATTGCAAAAGGGAAAAATATTCTAGCCTGCCGCATTGAGGAATTTGAAGAACTCCTTAAAAAAGAGAAGAAAGAGAAGCTCGTAGCTCAAGAGGAGTCACAAAGATATTGCGAAGAGGCCGTCGAAGCCTGAGGACCAAAAATTAAGCTTGACGAGCAACTCACTCAAATTGAAGTCCTCAAAGAAGAGGCAAGAGAAGCGGGCTGCAAGGAGATTAGAGAGAAAATCAATGCCTAATTAGAAGGTGCCAAAGAAGCTAGTCGGAATAAAATTAAGGACATGTTCGATCCTCTGATCGTCGAATATAATGCTAAAGTCTTAATTCATCGCGATCTGAGTTTCTTTGGAGAGGCTATCTTGAATCGCTCGCCGTGGCTTGGGAAACATTGTTGAGATGAAGAAGAAAGCCCTCGGTGAAGCAGATTTAGATGAAGAGAAGCTGGTGTGGAAGATTCTTCATGGGGATGAACCTTTAGACCTTACTACTGTGAGACTCCGATACTTTAATATTCTAGACCCTCCCATAAAGGGAAAAACATTGCTGAGTCTTCGGAGTCTAATCCCAAAGGTCCCCCTTCACTTAAAACTACCGGAGCATCAGATTCTCTTAGCCTGGGACAGGATCTAAGCTACGATCCGGATAGACCCGGCTATCAATCAAAGGTGCTGACTCCTATTCTAGAGGGGAGCACTCCGACGACAACTGAAAGTCGACCGGACACAGGTATCCCGCTTTGTTCTCCATTATTCGAGAGATTTCATTCCTCTTTCCTAATAGTCATGGGCTTCTTGTTTTTACGAATCTACAGGTCTTCCGGGTCCTAGCTAGACTCTAGGAAGCAGTTCCGCTATGGAGCAACAATTGACATCTATAGAAATTCTGGCGGCCACCGACATTTCAGGGCCGACGCTTAAATTATCGGAGCGCTTGATGATGAAAAAGCAAATGACCCGCCGCTATCAGGTGAATTAGATGATGTTGTGATTACTGGTGCCACTGAACATACCGATGAGCTTAGCTTAAAAGAGGGCATCGAGAGAGAGGAGTCACTGAAGGAAAAAAGCTAAGGCAGAACCCACTGATGTGCATCGACGATCCAAATCCTGTCCTAGTACAAGTCATTCCACTCGGCGGGTTGGTTCCCGAAGAACTCCCTCCAACCTCTGAAAGCTCTCCTATCAAGGGAAAAAAAGGATCTAGGAAAAGGACATGCAAATAAAAGTTCATTATTTTCTGTCGAACTCTTATGTGAATCTTGTCTAAGTAGTCGAGCTATTACTTTTCCATTCAATGTACTTGTAATTCGTTGCTCGTTGATTCGGATGATAATCTGTTAATTCTATCCCAAGGCCTCAATATGGTCGTGGCCCTGAGTTGTACCAAATACGGGGCTCTAGCACTAGTGTTACGTTGTAGGATTCAGCGGATTGAGTGATTATACTCCTGCCCCTAGTCTCGGGTTAGCGGAGTAAGATAGTGGATGGTCAAACTCCATCCTTAGCGAGTTTATACTCCTCCTATCAGTTTCAGGCTGGAGTTTATGGAATAGTGAGTGGTCGAACCGCACTTGTATATTTGTTTATACTCATATCCGCACTATGGGGATAAGAGTTAGTTGGCGGGTGCTCAAATCGCACCAAACTTGTGTTTATACTCCAGCCCACACTCTGAGGACTTAGAGTTATTTCAAAAAATAGCCGAACCATACTTTCCTTAATTGATTGATTTACCCCCAAGTCCGAGGTTTAACTTAGCAAATGATCGGTCGCATCACGATCGCTTTTGATTCATGTCTATCCTATCGCTTGGTGGGATTAACTTGGTTATCAGATGGTCGATCACATCCATTCCTTGTTAGGTATTCCACCCATTGGGTTGTGAGCGAGAATCATCAGATGAACGGTCGAACCACTTTCATTTTGTATAGTTCAATCGTGAACTATTGTGATCGGCTAGCTCTAAATTCTAGGAACCTGCTCGGATATGTCAATATTAGCTAATCGAGTATCGTAACTAATATATAATGCTACAACAATCATAGATATGAAGGAAATTTCAAACTTTATTTGCCAAATGGAAAGAAATGACATAATTTGTCTTATTACATGTCTGGAAAATCAAATGCTAAAGCAAATTTGTATATTGAATACAACTAAATGAAAAAAATTAAGTTAAATAGAATCGTAAATGCTCACTATTCCACACTCTTGGGTGTGTGATGCCATCAACAGTCGCTAGATTAAAAGTTCCCTCTCTAAGCCTCCGTTCAATGACATATGGTCCTTCCCAAGTAGGATTCATGTGCGATGGGGTAAGAAAAACCCTTTTCAAGACGAGATCATCAATTTCAAAGGTTCTAGGTCAGACTTTAGTGTTGTAATCGGGCGACTCGGTGTTGATGTGCACCTGCCCTCAAATCAGCTTCCTTGCGCTTCTCATCTACAAAGTCTAGGGATTCTTAGAGGAGATCTCTTTTCATTTTGGGATCGTAGTAGGTCACTCGATGAGAAGGAACTTTGAGTTCAACGGGAATGATAGCTTCGGAGCTACAAGCAAGGGAAAATGGAGTATGGCCAGTCGCGGACTTGTGGGTGGTTCTATAAGCCCATAATGCTGTTGGGAGTTCATTTATCCACTTGCCTCTAGCCTTTTCCAAACGCTTTTTCAGAATGGACTTCATGATTTTGTTCATAGCTTCGACTTGTCCATTTGCTTGAGGGTGAGCAACTGCCGCAAATCTCTTCTCAATATGATGCCGACGGCAGAAGTCTCTGAATTCAGCGCTGTCGAATTGGGTTCCATTGTTTGTTATAATGGTTTGTGGAAGGAAAAACGACAGTGATGTTTCGAATAATGAAGTTGATTACTTTCTTTGTTGTGATCGTGGCTAAAGGTTCTGATTCGGCCCATTTGGTGAAGTAATCAAATACGACGATGGCATACTTTGTACCACCTTTAGATATCGGTAAGGAATCGATAATATCTAAGCCCCATATGGAAAACAACCACGGTCTGACTATTTGTGTGATTTCTGTCAGCCGAGCTCTTATAATTTTTGCATACATTTGGCACTTATCACATTCGCTAATGTAATCGGTTGCATCTCGGTTGACAGTCAGCCAATAATACCCATAATGGAGTATTTTCTTTGCTAAGGTTTGCCCCCCAATATGATCACCACATTCCCCTTCATAAACTTCCTTTAAGACTTGTTTTATTTCATCGTGAGTGATACACAGGAACAGGGAAACAGAAAAACACTTTATATACATGACTCCTTCCTAAATGATATATCGCGAAGCCTTGCGAAGGACTTGTCGCCTTTCATTCCTTCGCTCGGGAAGGAATCCATGTAGCACATAGTCTTTAATCAAAGTCATCCATGACTCCTTCTTAGGCTCTGTCTCTAGTACCAGTCGATTTCCATTTGGTTTATGCTCAGAGCGCTTATTACTTCGACTGGAACCAAGCCCATCTGTTGTGCATCCCCACTGTAAGAAAACTTTTTCGATGAGTCGGCCTCTTTGTTTTGATCTCAAAGAATGTGTGTGATGTCATAATACTCAAAGCCAGTCAATGGCTCTTGGACTTGGATAAGGTACGGGGCGAACCATTATCCTTTAGCTTGGTAATCTCCCCTGACTTGGTATACTACCAACCGTGAGTCGCAAAAGATTTTAAGAGGTTTTATCCCCAGTTCTCTGGAAAGTTTGAGTCCAGCAATCAAAGCGTTATATTCAGCTTCATTATTCATTGCAGGGAAGTTGAGCTTCAAAGCGTAGCAAATTGATCGATCTTTCGGAGTTACTAACACAATTCCGAGTCTAGAACAACGATCAATGGATGCTCCATCCGTATACATTTTCCACCAGATGTTAGGGGATCCACCGCTCTTTGGGAGATCATCTTGTGCAGTGAAATCTGCTATAAAGTCTGTCAGTGCTAGTCTCTGGATCTGATTCTCTTCGCGAAGCTGTGCGGCATTTATAGCATGTACCGACATGGCCAAGTAGATATATAAGTCTTCGTGATCCACCGGCTTTGACAAGATGGGAGGCCTCTCTAGGTGGTTCACTAAAGCTCGAAATGCGTCTTCACAATCCTGCGTCCATTCAAAGTTCATTTTCCCTCTTCTAGTCAAATCGAAGAAAGGAATGCATTTATCGGTGGCTTTGGAAATAAATCAACTTAGGGCGGCAACCTACCCATTTAGGCTATGTACTTGTTCAATGGTCTTCGGCACTTGGATGTTGCGAATTTCTTGAATCCTCTTAGGATTAGCTTCAATTCCATAGGCATTGATGATGAAACCGAAGAACTTTCCTGATGCGACGACAAAAGATCACTTCAAAGGATTGATCTTTATTTTGTAATATCGGAGGATATAGAACATTTCTGCCAAGTCTTTAATGTGGTCGCTCAATCATTATGACTTCATGAGCAGATCATCCACGTATACCTCCATCGTCATTCCAATCTGATCTTTAAACATTTTGTTGACTAGGCGCTGATAGGTCGCTCCATCATTTTTTAATCCAAATTGCATTACTACATAGCAATACAGTCCAACATCGGTAACAAAGCTGGCATTCTCCTGATCGAGAATGTGCATCAGGATCTGGTTATATATAGAGTATGCATCCATGAAAGATAGCAATCTGTGTCCTGCGGTTCAGTCTACCAACTGGTCGACCCTTGGAAGCGGAAAACCGTCTTTTGGGCATGCCTTGTTCAAGTCCAAGTAACAACGCATGTTCGCCATTTTCCATTCGCCTTTCTCACAAGTACAGGATTAGATATCCATTTTGTGTAGAGGGAATTGCGAATAAACCCATTGCTTTTGAGCCTATCTACCTCCTCTTTTAAGGGAAACAGATCTCTCTAGATCCATGCTATGCATTTTCTATTTCACCGGAACATGCCTCGGGTCGATATTTAATGCGTGGCTCACAATGGCAGGCGAGATCCCACACATGTCAGAATGAGTCCAAGCAAACACGTCAAGATTCACTCGGAGAAAACCAGCAAGTTTTTTCATCATTGGGGGGCTGAGTTGTGATCTGATCTTTAGTACCCATGACGGGTTGTCGTGGCTAACCATGATGTCAATTGTTAGCTCAACCGGTGCAGCCTTGGTCTCTTTGGGCTCCTCCTCGTCATCCCTCGGATCTATGTCTCTATAGAACCGACTGTGGCACCCGAGCCAAGGCCCAGGCGCTGGTTGTTAATTTTTGGCGGTTTGGATGCAGAGAGACTTATTCATAGCCTTACCTTTCTCCGTCCGTTGAGCGTCTCTCAACTCAACCACATAGCAGGCACGTCCGATCACCTGATCACCATGTACAATTCCAACACCGTTATCAGTTGGGAACTTCAAAGTCAAACACCATAGGGCAAGAGCTGCCTGGAATTTAGCTAAGGCTGGTCGGTCAAGAAAAGCATTGTATGGAGAGTCAACACCCAAGACAAAAAATAGCAAAATCCATACTCTCTTACGGTCACCTTCTCTCAACTCTACGGACAATTCGACATATCCAACAGCTTCAGTTGTAGCACCGTTAAAGCTATGAATACGGTCTTTAGATGGTTTCAAGTCTTTTGCTTCCATCCTCATCTGATCGTAAGACTTTTTAAAAATTATATTTATAAAACTTCCATGATCAACCAAATTTCTTCTTACTAAGGCGGGGTCGATCATGGCCGAAATGACCATTGGATCGATCGTCAATGCCTCCACCTTATCTGCATCTCTATTTCTGATCACAATGTCATCTACCATTGCACGCTGCTGTTTTTCCAGAGCTCCATCTTTTGTATTCGAACAACATTCAAAATTCATATGCTTAATCGTGCTAGCATATCGCTCCATCTCATGCCAACTCTTATCAGCTGGATTTTGTCCTCCAACTATAGTATTGATCATAAATCTTCTACCAATCCGAGTAGGTTCCTCAGTGATGTGCATGTAAATGTGCATGTATTTACATTCATATTTTATCCATTTTATTTAAATAAATGTCATATTTGGGTATTTTAACATGTTTAAACCAAAATTCAATTATTTGCAAATTGATGTGCACGTAAATATGCATATTTTTACCACCATATTTAATCTATTTAAATTAAATAAATGATCATATTGGGTGTTTTAACTTGTTTAAACCAAAATTCAAATTATTTTCAAATTGTCACATATTCATCTTCATATAGGGGCAAAATGGTCATTTTTGTGCATTTATTAATTTGTGAAAATTTACTTGGAATTTTCTATGTTGTTTTGTAGGAAGTTTAGTGTATTTTACAAGTGGCTTCATGAAGATATGCATGCACAAGAGTGAATACAAAGGAATGGAGATGGAAATAATTCGAAGTGATGATCATGGAGGACCCCACTTACCCACCTACCATAATGTACACTTAGGAGCTAATGCACATGCTAAAAGGCCATTAAATCTTCATGCACACTTAATGGATGATTATTTGAAGTTAATGATAACTTGGCCACCACACTTCCTAAGAGGGTATTTTGGGTAGTTCCCAAAAAAGGGAATTAGGATTTTAAACTTGTATAGATACCCCTTATGTTTCATGTAACCCTCTCATCTTCCTTTAGGCTCTCTTCTCTTTAGTTTAGTTTAGGAAAATAAATCAAAGCTCTTCTTTTTCCATGGCTACTTAGCCATTTTATTTCATGTAATTTTCTTTTCTTTTATGCAATGTTAATTAGTATTCTCTTTTATTTACATGCTTCTTCTCTTCTTATGTTAGTAGTGTAGTTTACTTTTAATGCAAGTAGATTAGTGTTATTTCTTTTTACTTAGCTCTTCTTTTCATTTTTTCTCTCTTTTCCTCTTCTTTTTTGTGTTTCATGTTGCATGCTACTTGTGTTGATATGATAACACAAATGAGAGGCTAATCCCTTCAATTTAGGGGTAATGAAGCCTCTAATCATGTAGCTTCAACATTTTGATAATTATTGCTCTCTTTTTATGCTTAATGAGATGCATGAAGTGATTGACTTGTTGTTTTTGCTTTGAATTTGATAGCCTATATTGTTGACACCAAATAGGCTATGCTTAAACAATCACAAAACAAAAATTGCCTCTTCATCTAAATATGATTATGGCAAAGAAGTGAATGTTGAAATTAAAATTTGATGGCTTATATTTCTAATTAATAGTTAATAGGCCATGCTTAAAATAGATTTTGCTTTTAACTTTGTTGTCATATTTCATGAGAATTAAATGTGTATTAGTGGTTGTGTTATAGTTTGATGGTTTAAATTGGGCTAATTAATAGCACAAATATACCATACTTATGATAAGCACATCAACAAATCTCACTAATGACCAAAAGAGAGATCATAACTTCATTTTGTTGATTTATGTGATCTAAAGAGTAGAAATTATCTCTAAATTGTCTTAACACTCTCATAGTTTTATCAATTTTCTTTTGTTAGTTTTTTACATTTTTAGCAAATCACACTTTCGACTTTGGTATAATTTGATTGAATAGAAAATTTAAAATCAACAATTCCCTGCGAATCGACTTGTACTCGCCACGTACTAACATTTGTACGTCGTGCGCTTGGAGTATAAATTTTATTATAAAAATTTCAACGGTTTTATAACTCGATAGAAATTCTATCGTTAAGCACAAATCACCATATTTCCATCTTCATACAGGGGTAAAATGGTCATTTTTGTGCATGTGCTAATTTGAGAAATTTTACTTGGACATTTTTTATGATTTTTTATAGGTTTTTGGATGTAAATGGAAGAGGGTTTCATGGAATATATGCATGCTGTAACAACCCATAATTTTGTAAATATTTTAATTAAAATTTTATTTGAAAACTTTGATTTTTAGATCATTCAAGGTTGAATTTTTAGAATTTTTCCAATGTAATTTTGGATTTTGTTTGTAATTTATTTTCCAAATATAATAAAACAATTATTTCTGAAAATTTTATATTTTGGTCAACTTTGGTCAAACGTTGACTTTTAGTTGAAATTTTTAAATTTCCAATCTTTTTCTTTGAAACTGCATTTGATTCTGATGTTCGTTCTACTTTTCGTTTCATCAAATTCTGCTTTATACTTTTTAAATTGGATAGAATACAGCGTTTTACACGCAATTATTTTCTGAAATTTTATTTTCTATTTTCCTATGCTCACTTCTATATTTTATTTTCTATTTTATTTTGTTTAGACTCTTGTTTTATTTAATGGATTTTTACTTGTTTATTTTGATTTTGGGCTTGGAAATTTCAAGAGACTTCGGTTTCTTCTCTTTAATTTGTGCCTTTACATTTTCTAGCCTTTTCCTTTTCTCCAGCCGTTCATTTTTCTTCCTATAGCCATGCTTCTTATTTTCTAATTCACGTACAAAAATTCACTTCTCCTCCTCATTTTCATTTCTAGAAAATATTACAACAAATCATGGCTTCCTTCTCTTCTTTCTTCTTCCATTTTTCTTTTGTTTTTCTCTTTTGTTTGCCTCAAGTAGCTCGGCCTCCACCTCTATTGCCGACCACCACTCCTCTCCACCTCCACCTATGATCGGCCACCACTCCTCATCACCATCCCATGCCCTTGGCCGTGACCCCTAGATCAAGATCCATCACCACAAAGCAAACAACACCTAGCCGAGCCTTCCTTATTCACCTTCCTCTTCTATCAGCCTCGGCCACAACACAAACACCACCTACCTGCTTTGCTATGATCTACAACATCCCTAGCCATGCCTATTGATATGCCTTGACCAAGATCCAACCCATGGCCGAACCTATGTGAACCCAAAACCCTCCCATGCTTGACCTTTTGCCTTCCATACTTTATAACTTGCCACTTTTCACCTTCCCTTGCATGGCCGTGCATTTGCTTGACTCAAACAACCCATAGCTGAGCATACTTGCATCAAATTAAGTCATGGCCGAGCCATGTAGTGATGTGGTCGAGCCTACTCCTATGGTGGCCGAGCCTACTTGTATAGGTGAAGCCATTTTATCTCATCTTGATTCATACTTTTCATTTTTTTAATCTATAATCTTTTGTATTGAATCATATTCTTATATTTGTTTTATTTTATTTATTGCATGATCTAAATATTGGCTCATCATCTTCTCCTCAAATCTATCCGTGCTTTGTCGTGCTTTTCGGAGCGTGGTTGTGTGTTTTAAATTGTCATCTCTAGCTTTAAAAGGTGAGTTTATCACTCTCGACATTCGTACTTATGTAATTGTGAAACAATGACATGTGAATTATAGAAATTAATATGCTATGTTCATATATGCATGTGATATGATTATATGATGTTATATACTGCTTATATATTTGTTACATCACCTGATATGATATTATATGCTCTACTGTTATTTTATTTTCCGTATCTCACACTACAAGTTCCCTTTTCACTATGGGTTGAAATGATACATACCCGAACGGACATTAGAATAAGGGAAAATCGTTATGAGCTGAAATAATAGGCTCAAGCAATTTTTATCTATTTTGTTTGACTCGGGATTGCGGGTTTGAAATGATAGATCCCGGATTTTTCTTTTTAAATTACGGATTGAAATGATATATTATCCGTATCACTTGACCTAGGCTAGAAAATATTTTACAGACCCGTGGTTTATTTTAAATAATAGTTTTCTAAAATTTTAAGTATTTTGAAATATTAAATATATGTGATTTTGAACTTAAGTTTGATATAATAGTTTTTTTGAAATTTTAAAGTATTTTGAAATATTAAATATATGTGAATTTGAACTTAAGTTTGATATAATAGTTTTCTGAAATTTTTAAGTATTTTCAAATATTAAATATATGTGATTTTAAACTTAAGTTTGATATCATAGTTTTCTGAAGATTTTTAAGTATTTGGAATTTAAATTATATGAGATTTTAACTTAAATTGGATTTAAATGATTTAAATAAATTTTATAGTGATTTTCTGTAAGTTAAAGTGTATAAGCAAATTAATTATTGAAAATGTAAATTTTGATTTGACTTAATAATTGAAAATTTAGTGTTAAATGGAATTTTAAGCTTACTTAGTGATAAGAATATTTTATTTATGAAATGGGCATTTTAAATAAAGCATTAAGTTATTTGTTAAAATAAAAGTTAAGTAAATTAATGTATTTTGACTTGATAAATGAATTATAATTTAAATTGGATATTGGTTAAATAAATGTTATTTTATAAAAATTTATAAGTTAAGTAATATCCAAATAAATAATTTTAAAAGTGAAATAAGTTTGATATGTTAAAATGATAAAAGTTGAAGATATATTGAATTAAAGTGATATAATTAACTTGTAACAGAAATTGTAGCGTTCAGAAATGCTATGATTTTAATGTATTGTTTTCCAACCTACCACTATACTTACTGTAACACTTTATAAGTGCTGCTAATTCTGAAATTGAACTGTTTTGAAATAATAATATACTTACAGTAACACTTTACAAGTGCTGCTGTTTCTGAAATTGAACTGTTTTGAAATAATAATATAGCTACTGTAACACTTTATAAGTGCTGCTATTTCTGAAATTGAACTGTTTTTGAAATACTAATATATCTACTGTAACACTTTATAAGTGCTTCTGTTTCTGAAATTGACAATGTTTTGAAATACTAATATATCTACTGTAACACTTTATAAGTGTTGTTGTTTTTGAAAATATAATGTTTTAAAATTGTTGTAATTAAATGAATGAACTTAGAAATGTTAGAAATTCTGGAAATTGAATATTTTATTTGAAAGGATAATGACTTCATATTTAAATGATTCATATATATATATATATATATTGTGAAATAGAAATGACATCGTATTTGTTTTCGATTTGGTTTTGAAGTAAAAATAATATCGTTTTGTTTTGGTTTTTGAAATAGTGGTTTTTGAAGTAAAATTGATATCGTTTTGATTTGGGTTTTTGAAATGGTGGTTTTTGAAATGGAAATGGTATTTGGATTTGAAAGTATAAACCATTTTTGAATTTATAACCACAGGTTATAATAACGATTGGTTGTTAAAGAGACCAGGATCGGATATGGGCATACTCTTTGTCAATACCAAAAACCACTTTAACAACCGTGTACGCGGTGGAGATTCGAGAATGAAATAGGATGGTGGCGACGATCCTATTGAGGTATGAACGTGGACCCGACTCCCGTGAGTTGGCATAAGGTGGCTAAAACAGAAGCGATTGACGGGCCAATGAGGTAGCTCCTCTGATCGGACGCATTCCATCGTATACTATTATATTACTTTGTGATTGATTTGATGGCCATCCTCGATTTTTGATTCGGGAGTGTGTTCCGAGGTGGGAGGTAGTGGCTGCTATGCGTTACCACCAGCCCGGATGCGTAATTGGTATATCTACCCTGGCATTGCCTCATTGTATCATGTCACCTACCATATCGAGCTTTACTATGAGTTTGGTTTTATGCCGTAGCCTGTGGAGTATTTAGGGTAGCCTCCCGATCTAGAGGTACGCTGACACTGGATAGACTACCGGGACTATTATGTGTTAAGGGGAATATTAGGTCACTCCTTAATGCTATTTTAAGTAAGTTTATTTTATTACTAGACATTATTATAATAGCGTATATTATTACATAGTATATAGTTTAATGGATCCTTAAAGAATGGGCGATCCCAAGCATTCTTTAAGTTACTTGAGCATTTCTATTACAGTTCACTTGAGTTGGTTTACATTGTATAAGTATGTATGTCCTGACTCGAGTGTTTAGTGTTTTGCTTTACGTTCGGGTCAGATTGAGTTGTACCAGTATTGGAGACTCGCCTTTGGAGTTGGAGCTTCGCTTGGATCCATCTATTGATTCTGCTTTCAGTCATTCAGTTGATTCCAGTGATGTATTCAGATCTTGTATTTGACTATTGTATTGAGACATCTTTGTATTCGTGATTTCTGTTGTATCTTGTTGAACTCTGTTATATTATATATAGTAGCTTCATGAACTACTATTCTTTGTTTCCGCTGCATTGTTATATTACTCTGTGTCTGTGATTTTGTGATTATTTATTTACTGTATATTCTGTGTTTTGCCAAATTTTAAATTAACTATTTGATATTTTGGGCAATTCAAATCCGACTTGTATGGATGCGAATGGTTGAAAATAACGGGTCGTTACAGTTGGTATCAGAGCTTTGGCACTAGGCAAACTTAGCATATATGGTAAATTTATTTACAGAATCACTTTCGTTCGAGCTTGAATCTCTTTCTTTTTGACTCGATTTCTTTGAATTTTGGAACGTTCCCTACGGTTCCAAATCCATTCTTTTCTCTCCCTATTTGTCTTCTTTTGATTCTGGAGTATCCTATAACTCCACTTCGAATGATCTTTATAATGAATAGGCGGTCTCGCCAATCTTCGAATGATTGTAAGGGGTTGAAACTCCTTTACAAGAAGCATTGATTCATCGAAGATTTCTGCATCCTCGGTTTACAATGCTATCTATCTCTTGTTATCCCGAATTCTATCTCTTGAGATCGGATGTAGGTTTGTCCCAGAACTCTGCATCGATCTTATTCATGAAGTCATGGTCGACCCGGTTAAGGTTGCCAGTGATTTATATAAGCTTATTCATTCCCTTATTCTGTTATTTAATCATCTTGTCTTTTGTTTCCAACTTATCTTCAAATCATTCTTGAAGTGTATTTGTAAACTAATATTTAAAATGTTTTATTATATATTATGTTGTTTGAATTGTTGATGTTGTGGGTTTCAGATCGATTCGTCTGATCAAAGCTATCGATACGATCTCCAAACACTTGAATAGAGCAAACTAACACCATATTGTTTTCAAACTTGGTAAATGCGATAAATTTTGTATAATTATATTTTATATATATGTCTAATTTTCTGACTTTTGATAGTTAATTGAATTGGATGTTAAGAAATAATATTTGACTTTGTATATATCTTGTAACCATTGGCTTTTGTTTCATATATAAATAATTGAACTATTAAATATGGTTATAAATTAATTTGGAAATTAAAATGAATTTAAAATCAAGAATTTGAGAATTTAATTTCCGATTATTTCGAACTTTGGTTTTAAAGTTTTAAAGGATATATTATTTAAAGTATTTTCGAATAGAAATTGTTTCTAAAGAATTTTAAAGTTTAAATTAGTGCTCTTCTCTTTGTCGCTGGAAAATAATTCCGGTGATGACTGCAACATCATTGACATTCATTTTCGAGTTTCGAAGTGAAGAGACCATTATGTAGCCTTGTTACATTTTTGCCTTGGAGAATTAAATTTATTTGAATTTCTGAATTTCTAAAAATTGCCTTGATTTATAATATATATTGATATATGGTTTAAAATTTGATTTGATATATATATTGTATATATATTTAGTTATCTCTAGAATAGTTTGAAGTTAACCGGAAATTTAATTCTTAAATTTTATCTTAAAGGACGATTTCAATTATAAAATGAAGCCAAAATTTTGAATAAATATTTAAGCTGAATAATTGAATTATAAAATTTTATTTGTATAATATTCTATTGCATTCCAATATGACTTACCTTAATTATTTAGAAGTTAACAATGTAATTGAATAATGTACAATATAAAATGGTGTTAAAGGAATTTATAATAAATTGGAGTAGTTATTATAAGTTTAAATAGACTTAAATGTGATTAGATATATTAAGTGGAAAAATTAATAATAATTTGGAATAAAGAAGAATTAAAATTTATTGAATAAATTATGAGTATAGTAAATGATTTTCAAATTCATGATTTTAGAAATTGTTAATTGGATGGTCGGATAATGAAATTAGAAATAGTTAAGATTTATTTAACTTAGGTGAAATCAAATGGATGAAATCATTCATTAATTTAAGTTGAAATTTTCATGGTTTTAAATCTAATATCTTATTTTATTTTCCAATCTATTTTCCTTTCGGGTTATTCCTATTCTCCTACCTCCTAAGTGGGAATCAAATTTCGAATTTGATCTTATTCCTGGAGCTCGACCTGTAGTTCTTCCTCCCAGAAGAATGTCACTCCGTGAGAAGGTTGAGTAAGTCCGCTGGTCCTTTGAGGATGTGTGTTGATTATAGGGAGCTGAACAAGCTCACTAGGAAAACAGATATCCAATGCCTCGCATCAATGATGTGTTTGATTCAGCTCTATGGAGTTATTGTTTTCTCTCAGCTTGATCTTACCACAGGCTTCTCCAACTCAATGTTGCTAAGGAAAGTACTCCCAAGACTACTTTCCGTATTGAGAATACTTTTTTTATGAATGGTTAGTTATGCCTTTCGGTGTGACTAATGCCCCAGCTTTCTTTGTTGATTTGATGAATTGTGTTTTTCGTGTTGTGCTTACCAAGTTTGTTTGTCTTTGTTGATGATATCCTTGTCTTCTCCAAGTCAAGGAAAGAACAGGAGTCACATTCGAAATCTGTTCTGGAGGCTCTTAGGAATCATCAGTTGAAGGCTGAATTTTGAAATACCATTTCTAGAAGGATGAAGTCCAATTTCTCGGACATATTGTTTCTAGTAATGGAATTTATGTTGATCCAGTTAAGATCACGGCGATCGATGTAAGTCTTTCTTCTCATCTTTCTTTGTGATTTCAAATCATAACTCTATCATTTTGGTTGTCCTTATTTCTCACTATCTTGTTAGAGAATGGAAGGGTATTGCTTATACCAGTCTGTTTTGGAAACTTTTCAAGAATCTTTGGTACTCATCTGAATCTGAGCACTGCTTACCATCCATAGACCGACGGTCAAACGGAAAGAGTGAATCAGATTCTAGAGGATCTTCTTCAGGCTTGTGTTCTTGATTATAGAGTGTAACGACCCACTATTTTGGACCATTCAAATCGACAATAATCCACACATGTCGGACTTGAATAATTTAAAATAATAGATTGTAATAAAATTTGGAGCAAATAAAATCATTCACAGAATCACATACACAGAAATATCAGACTAACTCACAACAGAAATAAAATACCATAGTAGTTCATGAAGCTACTATATACATACTCTCAAAATATATACAAAATTCTCATAGTAAAATAGATACAGTAGAAGTCAGGATACATAAATCAATAATACAGAGACAAATACAGAATAGGAACTAACTGGAAGAAGTAGATGAATAGATAGACAGATAAGCTCCAACAAAACTCCAGCTCCAGAAGGTGAATCCAAAGCTGTGATTCTCAGGCTGACCCGAGCATAAAGTAAAACACAAAACACTCGAGTCAGGACATACATACTTATACAATGTAAACCAAATCAAGTGAACTGTAATATAAATGCACAATAACTTAAAGGATGCTTGGGATCGCCCATCCTTTAAGGATCCATTTCCATTAATTACGAAGTCATAACACTATCATAGAAATATCCATATTAGAGTAAACCAATGCAAATAACAGTGTTAATGTGACTAGGGTAGCGTAGAGCTGCAGTAATCGTCCATCTCTAGCCACACTCTCAAATTAAAGTGTGCATCCAAATAAATCACAAGGAAATAAAATGGCATACATATAAGTGTACCCGTGGTTATAGATTTCAAAATGGTTTAAAAATTCGGATTAAAATCATTCATTTAAACCATTAAAAGTAAAGTCATTATACTTACAAATCAAATATTAAATTCTCAAAATTTAACCTTTTTCTGAGCTCATTTAAATACTTTAAACATTTAAATTTCAACTTCCATAGCATTTAGAAAGTGCTGCGGTAAGTTATATAAAAAACAATTCATTTAAGCAAAGACAGCATTTAAAAACTGCTGTAATAGTCAGTTTTAGTTGAAAAATAGTTCAATTCAGAAAAGACAGCATTTACAAAACTGATGTAATAGTTCAGGGTTCAAATTATATTCAAAAATCACATTTCAGCCAACTGCAGCACTTAACAAGTGCTACAATAGCTCTTTCATTAATTTCAGTTTCAAGTTTAGTTCTTTCCACTACAGCACTTACAAAGTGCTGTCATAGCCCTCAGTTAAATTATCCTTTTAGTTCGCTTTTGCAACTACAGCAATTACAAAGTGCTGCAGATTCTATTTAGTTCAGATTTTAGTTATTATTCAGAAACGATAGCATTTCTGAAGTGCTACTAATTAAATTTCCAGATATACACTAAAATTTCAGAAACAATTAAACTTCAATTTAAACCATTTATATTTTATAAAAATCATATTTTTCCACTTTAAAATGGTCATTTAAATACCCTTTAACTTATGATTTTTATAAAGTAAATTTCACAAATAAATATCAAATTTTCATTACTTCACTTATTAAATTCAAGTGTACAATTTTCATATTCTTTGCATTCACTTAACACTTTAATTTAATTTATCATTTCACAAATAAAACTAAATTTCCATTTTTATTTTCCTTTACTTAAACTTCCATTTTTAAAACCAAATCTCACAATTTCCAAGTCAAGTTAAATTCCAAATTACCATTTTAAGCATTCATTTGTTTAACATTTTATATTCATAGAAAAATCAATAACACTTTAATAAATCATTTTAAATTCCAATTAAATCAAAATGTCATGATTTACATTTTTAAATACTTAAAAATATCCAGAGAAATATATAAAATAACCACGGGTCTGTATACTATTTTCTAACCTGTCAAGTGATACGGATAATATATCATTTCAATCCGTAATTTACAAAGAAAAATCTGAGTTCTATCATTTCAAACCCGCAATCCCAAGTTAATAAAAATAAAATAAATAAAAATCACTCGAGCCTATCATTTCAGCCCATAATGATTTTTCCCTATTCTAAAGTCCGTTCGGGTATGTTTCATTTCAACCCATAGTGATTCTATTTTACAGGGAACTTGTAGTGTGACTAACAGAAATAAATAAACAGTAAAAATAAAATAAAATATAACAAATGATGTGACAAGTTAATAACAGGGTTTAACATCATATAATTTACATCACAGGCAGATATAACATGATATAATAGTTTACACATTCACTTGTTGTCACTTCACAATTATATAAGTATAAATGTCATGTGTGAATACTCACCTTTTTTAAGCTGGAGTTCGCAAAACAAAACACACAAATGAATCCAGAAAGCACGATAAAGCACGACTTTTGATTTGAGTAGAGAGAGAGGCAAGATGTTAATCTTGTATTCGACAACAAAACAAAGAAAAGTATAAATATAAATACAATACAAAATTTATTTTCAAACAAATTGAAATAGAGATAAACAAAGACATCACCAAGTTTCAAACAAGTTTTGCTTGCTCTTGACTCAACATGTGCTTGGCCTTAAGGCTAATTTGGTTCAACCATGACACGTTTCAGGTGGGTAAAGGTCAGGTTTGGATCTGAAAATAACAAGGCTTGGTCAAGAAGGAAAAGGGTTTGGAGGTTACAACATGAGGAAGGTCAAAAGGCAAGCAAAAAGAGGTGGTTTGTTCATCATTTTGGGCTCGGCCTTGGCACATTTTGGCTCTGCCAGGGCTGCTACAGGTCTGGTAAGAGGAGAGGGGGATGTTCAGAGGTGGTAAACAAGCTGTTGGTGGTGGCTAAGGGGGTGGCCGAATTCAAAGATGAAGGGTATGTGAACTACAAGGCTCGGTTATGTAGTTGTTTTGGAATTTTTGCATTATTTTGTGAAGTTTTGTTCAAGGGGGAGGTCATGGCACTTTCAAGTCAGAGGAGAATGATGGTTAGGCCGTGGATTATGTGGGAAAGAGGTGGTGGTGGTCGGTGGAGGAGATGGTGAGGCTATGGGCCGAGCAACATAGGTGAAGATCAGGGCAAAAAATCAAGTTAAAAACAATGGAAAACAAGGGAAAAAGTGAAGAAGAAATGGAAGAAGCCATTACCAATTTTTTTTAGAAATGATGTCGCTGAAAATTTGCTGAAATGAGAAACTTCTCACATGAAAATGAGATAAAACTCACAGCCAAACATTTAAGTTTTGAACGGCCAAAGAAAATGAAGAGTCGAGCAATTGAAAAGTCATAGTTTTAAAGCCTTTAGTCTCTTAGAATTTCCACATTCTTTTATATACAAAATAAACTCAGTAAATAATATATAAATAAACTAAAATAATGTGAAAAAGAAAATAAATAATTTGTTTTAGGAAAATAGGAAAATAAAGAAAATAGCTTATATATTGAGACTAGCTTTAAAAATTGCAAACAAAATATAACTAACATAAGAAAATTATAACTCAACAAATTCACATAATTAAATTCAAAGTCCAAAACAAAATAAAAGATGGAAATTAGAATGGCAAAATGAATATTACAATACAGGTAAAATTTTGCGTGTAAATGCTGCATTTATCAAATTATAAAAAAGTTTTAAACGGAATTCGATGAAACGAAAAGCAGAACAGATATCAAAACCAATTACTGTTCCAAAGAAAAGATAAAAATTAAAATTTCAATTAATTTAAATAAAAAGTCAAAGTTTGACAAAATATAACATTTCCGGAAAGTCAATATTTAATCATATTTGGAAGAATAAAAATAGAAACAAAAATCCAAAATATCTTGGAAAGATTCCAAACTTCAATTTAAAATTATTTAAAAATTAAAGTTTCAAAATAAAAAAAATTAATTTTAAAATATTTATAAAAATTATGGGTTGTTACACTCTCCACCACTCAAATCTTTTCGTCCTCGAAAAGGAAGAAGACAGGGGAATAGAAATAGCTAGTAGGAAAAATGGTGAATCGGAATAGCTAGGAGGGGAAATAGGTCCAAAGACAAGGATGAGCCATTAATTTAAAACCATATAAATTCAATTTAGAATTCTTTAATATTTAGTAACTTGGTTAAATCCATTTTATATATCCATAAAAGTCTTTTAAATTCAAATTGTCAGTAAAAGGGTAAACAGTATTTTAGAACACATTAAAATCTTTTAGGAAGGAAAATAACTGATCAAAATATCCTTAACATGATACTTTATCAAAATACTTTTATAACTCGTTGTCTTAACAAGTTTATCCTCATTCCTGCAGACTCTGGCAGTGCGTTGATCAGGCGCAAAGCTAGAATTCTCCAGGTACTTAGTAGACCTGTTTCAACACCTAGTGAAAATACTGGAAAAAACTTTTTTAAAAACAGATATGGAAAGTACAATCCAAACAAAACAACCAAAACCTTTGTCTCACCATGGATCGCAGATACACAATGATTACGCCTGGATCCCCTAGGAAACAATCCATATCCGTAAGCTTTCTCAGCCTTGCGAATTACGCCATGATGACTAGTGTAACGATACGATTTTTTGTCGCTCGAAAGTCGACATTAATACGTCCACTGTATCAAATGCCGCGCAATCGAATGCCGGAAAACCGAACCATTAGGGTTAAAAGAAGAGGTAGAAGAAGACAGAAGAAAAGAAAGAACAGAAAAACACAGAAACAAAAACAATATCAGAATCTCACATTTGCAGCGGAACAATATATAATAGATAATCACTAATCTTTTAAAACAAAGAACTATATCAGTTTATACATACATCAATCAGAGTCAATATACAACTCAATACAACAATGAATAGTTATATAAACCTGTCCACATACAGAATACACAGCGAAATAAAATAACAAGTACGGAAGTACGTCTCGTCATCCAGCTCATCTCCAAAGCTCCATAATATCCTGATAACATAACTCTAGGCTGCCCGTGTGGAAAATTATGGGCACCCAAAGTTTAGAAGGGAACAATAAACTCCGAGTCAGTCATGGTGACTGGTGTGAGATCGTAAAACAGTTATTTTCACAAAGAAAATAAAACAGATTCGCAATGCTTTTGGAAAATGAAACTACCATAAGACCTCCCGCCACACACACAATGCAAACGCAGAATTGGAGGAGATTTCTTCTTATGATAGTCAAAGATGCTTACTACGCCAATCATTGGATATTATTATTAATGTCTAGTGTAGAAAAGATTTCAAAAGTATAATATTAATCTTAGCCAGCATAGACATTTCGAACTATGCCTACTATAGCTACCATCTAAACAGTGGGGCGCCACCATAAGTAAATGGCAGGTTCTGCAACTAAAACCGTAAAATTTTCGTATTGAGAATTGGATTTCCAATAAATGGTCAGGCTAAGGAACTTCCTTTCCTACTGCCGAATGGGATCGCCTCTGGCTGGACGTCCTGAGAGACAAACTGCTCTCTGCCAAACAAAGTCGGGTTACCCCTGTAACTAGGTAACTCACGAATATGTCATCCCCCGGTCCTTTGGGACCTTTATCCGAGCGCTCGGTAACCAACATCACACATAATAAATAAAGTGTGTCCACATGAGTAAGTATCTGGGCTCCATACCATGATACCACCCCTTTCCAGAAGGAAATGACATACCCTAAAGGGTGCGACCCTCATAACTTTGCCGCAACATTCCTGTTTCGACCATTTCCGGGTTGTTGAGGCCCTGACGAAGTCTCGTCCAGAAAGCTACGCTTTTTCACAAAGCCATGCTTTGATCACAAATGATCAATAAATGATCATCATCACAGCAACACTCAGCATGCCACATTACCAAATTGGGAATATATCGCTGATAACCTTCAACTACATAACCTCTGAGCTCGTACGTCTTAGAGAAGGGTGTTAAGCTAAGAGAATAAATTCTCCGCCACCAACAGAAATGTATTTGAAAGAAATCAGCTTTATATCTCAAAATGTAATGTCTGACACGTAACCATACAAGTCTGTTCCGGGTTCGAACAGAACCGAAGGCACTTCCGAAGAAGCCCTTGCAATTCGAATATTCACAATCCCGATAAAACTTCCCATCACAAAGGAAATCTCAATACTGTAGCTAACGGTGCAGAGACAATCGATAGGTCATCCTATCGTTTTCACAAATACCCGGTCTTCACCACCGGTCTTCAATACGATCCATATCGTCGTATTATTATTCGGAATGGGTTATCTGACACAAAGGTCCTTTCCCGGCTAAACCGAATAATAAGCGTTTGTTTTTAAAAACAAATTCAAGTGCCATTTCAAAGGCAAATATTGATAGTCGGTGATTTAACTATCAACAATATTCACAACAATCATCAGATTTAAATAATTTTCCCAAATTATTTAATTTCAAAATATCTTCACGAGATATATATATTTTTCTTTCCCACACTTCATATTTGAAAATCAATTTCAAATTACTTTTCACCTTTCAACTTTTGAAAATAAATTTCAAATCAATTTCCTTACACGGAATATATTTCCAAATATATCTTTTAAAAACCCACTTAGAACTTTTAATTTATATTTTAAAAGCTACTTTGGAATATACTCGGTTTTTTCAAGGAAAATACACTTCCATTTCAAAATGGTCCATTTAAACCAATTTAATAAATCCTTATCGATTTATTTTAAATTTACGTTCCAAATCCGTAAATTTACTTTCACACTTTTAAAAATAAATCAGCGTTTATTTTTAAACAAATTTCTCTTTCATTTCATAAATTCCATTTTGAATTTACATTCCCAAATATTCACTTTTAACCCCAAAATCAAATTCCAAATTGATTTCTAATTTTATTTCAATATCGAATCAATTACAAATTGATTTCTAAGTTTTATTTCAATAGAACAAAACATTTCAATTTATTTCTAAGTTTATCTCCAAATAACAAACCATTTGCAAATCGACGTCCAAATTCAATTTTCAAACACTAAATCAATTTCAAATAAATTTTCCAATGATTTATTTTCCATTACCAAATTAATTACAAATTTGATTTCTAAATTTATTTTCAACTCCAAATAAATTTCCAAATCGATTTCTCAAAGGTTCATTTTCCAATACCAAATCAATTTCAAATTGATTTCTAAAAGTTTATCACTTTTAAATAAATTCCTTTGTTCTTTCCAAATTATTTAAAATTCCATATTTTGAATGAATTATTCAACTTTTGAAACAATATTGTTCAAAACTCGTTTACTAATATCTTTTCCCATATTTTGGAATTTATTCGGTAAGATTTCGAAAAATCAATTTTAATACTTTAAAATTCCTTCTTTCAATAAATTCAATCCTTAACAATAAATTCACTTAAAATTTTCCACTTTAATTTCAAAATCTAATTTATATTCATTTCTGGTATCCCACGATACCAAAAATACATTCGGCTAAATTTTAGCCTTCAACAATTACAATTATCAATAAATCATCCACAGATTATCAATAATCACATCATTCACATATGAAATAATATTCAAAGAATTTGAGGAATCCAGTTGGATCCCTCGAACCTGTTTCCCTACATCCACAAATGTTAGCACAATTCCACTTCGAGGTGGAATATCGCGGTATATGGGATTTTATAAAAATATCATCCGCTATTATGCAGCGCAATAGGGTTTCATCCGCTATACAATGCGGGAAATCAACAACTGCAATATATACATATGCGAATATATATATATTGCTATATATATAGATATATCCTACTATATCTAATATCACATCCAAACAGCAATCAATAACTGTAAAAATCAAAATTTCCTTTTGAGTGAGAAGATCTCACCTTAGCTTTTTATTTTGCAATCCCATTTTCCAATTTGACCATTTCTTCACGGTTTTGACCTTGTATAAACAATTTTGTAATTGATAAATATTCGAATTGATTGATAATAAATTACCATCTGTTAATTTATTTAAACTAATTAAATTTTTCTTACAACACCTCAAAAATCCTATATATTTTAAACTGTATATATATATTTTTCTTTCACTGCTATATATATCTTGATCAATAATTGTTAATATCCTAAAATTAAACAGCAATCTAGGTATACATCTGAATTTATTATACATATCTATCAAATTAAACATACTGTCCTGTATCCTACAATTGAAAAAAAAATATCATTTCTATATATATTTTTTTTCAATCGGCATGCGTATAGATTTTATTAAGAAAAATTAAACAGATGGTATACCTCGCTGGCCAGAAACTAGCTCCGACAACTAAAGACGTCGCGCCATCTGCCTCCCTCGATTCGTGACCTACTGAGAACGAACTCATGTTCGTTATTCCAGAACCCATACTACGAGCTGCTCGAAATTGCAACCCCGCCACTGACGACATCGAACTCAAACCAACCTTAACCGCCCTCGACGCTCCTGCTCGATCTCCCTCATGCGTGTCCTAATCGAACAGTCGTGGGCTCGCTGTCGACTTCCATCCATCGCTCTTCGCCACGCAAGCAGCCGAAGCATTCCTCGTAGGCGAGCTCGAGCTTGAGAGCTCATCGCCATACATGGCTACATCCACGCGACTTCCCCCCTTACGAACGATTTGATTTTTCTTCGAACGAATTGGAACAAGGAAAATACGAACGACTCTCATTCGTATGAATTTGATTTGAACTCGGTTGCCATTATTTGTGTAACGACCCGCCATTTTTGACCGTTCAAGTCGACAATAATCCACACATGTCCAACTCAAACCGTTCAAAAAGGCAGATGGTTATTGGGGTTAAATAAGAAAAGGAAAGAAAGAACAGAAGCAAACTCAGAATCTTGCAGCGGAAGGAACAAGATATAATAATAAAATAACAGTTCATGAAGCTATTAAATAAATAAATTTGATTATTATTATACATCATAAATCAGAGTTACATACATATCAGAGATAATACAATAATGCAGCGGAAAAATAATATGGTAGTAGAATACAAATGATGTAATACCAAACTCCATCTTCGTCCTCCAAAATAGATCTTCAACCTTATCTGAAATGCTCAGGCTGACCCGAGCGTAATGAAAAGACAAAACACTCGAGTCAGGACTAAAATATCTCATGTAAGTCAAATCTAATAAGAAAATATGAGTGTGACGGCGTCAAAGATGTTTACGGGGTTTGACATCTCCTGTCCAGTGTCAACGTGAGTCCAGTAACTTAAGAGATGTTACGGGATTTTCCATCTCTCAAGGATCCGTTAAACTATCTACTATGTAGTACAATACGCTATTATAATATGTCTACATTAAAGTAAAAGTATTAAAATAGTGTTAAGCCATGGCCCATTCCACCCTTAACACATTTTATATTCCCAAGAGCATATACAAGACCGTAGTTTCCCCAAAACCGGAAGTCACCAGAGGGCAATCCATATACTAAAGGTACAAACCAAAATCGTAGTGGTCGCGAATAGGATAATCAGTATGACAAGGTACATGAGGCAATACCAACTAGGATACTAGTAGTTGCGTGATCCGGACTGATGTTGGGCATAGCAGCTACTACCCCAACACCGCGAAACAACACTCCCAAAATCGAGGGGTGCACCCAAATCGAATCACAAAAGTAATAGACATGGTAACGAAGAAGTGTGTCCACTGGAGGTGGCGAACCTCAATGGCCCGGCGCGGCTCCTGTTTTAGTCATGTCAGGGGTCATCAAATATCGTTCTCTTTCTTCAGTCAACGCGTTCACCAAACCATCCACTTCGTTCTGGATCAACACTCCACGTATACTAGTATTAAAGTGGTTTTCGGTATCGACAGAGAGTATGTCCATATCCGATCCCGGTCTCTTTAATAACTACGTATTATTACACCGATGGCTCTTTTACATTTCAAATCGATTCATAATTGATATCAAAATATCATATTCGCTTCAAAATCAAATCCATTTCAAATATCATCATATCTATTCAAGATGTAAGATTCTGTTTCAAAATCATTTTTCGCCTCAATATCTCATTTCAATTTCAAAATCATTTTCGCCTCAATATCTCATTTCGATTTCAAAATCATTTTCATTTCGATTTCAAAATCATTTTTCGCCTCAATTTCCACAAAATGATTCACATAAACTCGAATTCCAAAATTTAAAATTTAATCCAATTTCAAATCATCAATTTCAACTCGATTCAGCTTCTCAATAAACCATTTCAAATTATCAATTTCACATACATATTTGAACCACAAAATAAACAATTTCACTTTCAATATATTTCGAAACTTTAAATATTTCACATTTCAAAACAGCTCATATATTTATATAAGAATATAAGATTCGCTTTAAAACCATTTCGTATTCAAATTAGAATATACTTTAAATTAAATATCTGTATTAAGTAGTTTACTTAATTTTTGGAACAATTCCAATTCAATAAACTTATATTAACATTCGGATTTCAAGAATTCATTTAAGTATTACATTCCAAATCAATTTCAGTTCAAATCCTATTCAAATCAATTTTATCTTCAAATTTAATTCAATAGTTTCAATTTAGTCCAATTCACAAATTTCTTTGAATTTCAATTAAATTCCAAATTAATTAAATCTCAATTTCAAATCAATTTTCAATTCCAAACTCAAACTTGAAATATCATTTCATATAAATTTTCTTAGAAATATTCATAGTTCGATTAAAAGTCCAATCTTTTAAAACAAATCAACTTTCGAAAATTTACGCCGTATTTCAATTTTTTCTTAAAAACTTAAACTTCGAATAATTAAACAATTTCATTTACCAAGTTTAAATTCCAACATCTCGAGCTTCAATTCAAAATAATTCGATTTCCATAAATTGGATTTTATTCTTAAAATCAATTCATTTAAATAATTTCAAAACAACTTTTAAAATCATTTAATTTAACCAACCTGGTGTCCGTATATAATTTTCTATCCTATGGCCAAGTGATTATTTATTTCAATTAAATGTCAGGGATGAATATATATCACTTTAACCAAATCACAGTGTCATATGTATGTATAACAGGATATATATATATAAGCAAATAAACATCCAAACATTTAAATATCAACCAATAGCATCCATCGAAATAAATCATCCAATAGTCAATACAATTCACGGCAATTTCATAGTTATCAATATCGGGAAATTTGATTTTGATTAAATCCTAATTTCAATTTACTGTCAATTTAATTTTTCAACGGTGAATTCACATGACAATCTATATGACAATTAAATTTTTATCAAACAACGACAAATAAATTCATATCACTTCATAATGTCAAATTTAACTACCATAAAGATATTCAGTACGTTGTGAGCGTTATAAAACACTCACCTTGATTTTCTGTTGTCGCCGAGACGTTCCGGTTTGGAACTAAAACTGGATAATGCCCAACTTTAGCCCAAATTTCCACCGTCTCCAAATCCATGCAAACCAGTTTCATTTCGTAGCTCTCGTCATTACGATCGTAATGCAAAAAGTTTCGTTCCAATCGGACCTCGTATGAAAAAGTTATGCATTTTAGAAGTTTGTACAAATTTTAATATAACTAATTTACAAATTCTTTTTTAATTCCAAACCCTGCTGAATCCTGGCCGTTCATCTTTGCTTCAGGAAATCTGGGCCGCACCTGCCTCCTTCTCCATCATCGTTCAATTCACGTGAACCCTAACCCATAGCCGCCTATCTTCATCAAATTATCACGACCAACTCACTCGACTTCACAATGATCAGAGACCACCGTTAGAAGCGTCTTCGCAAGAGCTACCATCGGCCAGGGTAGGGTGGAGCTCGGCCATCTCTGCTGCACGCAAATCGAGGACAAACACGAAACTTTAAATGCAAATTCCCGTTGATCCGTTGCTCCGTTTTCGATCATCTCTGTATGTATTTGAAGCTCTCATCGTCATCTACAACTTTGTAGTTGACAACTTTTGCTAATTCCTTACGGATTGAGAGAGATTAAGGAGGAAAGAAAACGAATTTCTGGCCATTGATGGAAAAGATGGCAGCTAGGGCTGAAACCCTAAGTTTTTTTTGGAAAATAGAGAAAGTGAGGGGCTTTTATAGAAAAATACGCGACACTATTCATCCCGGATTTTCCGAACTCCAAACGAAGCGTGCCGGCTGACGTTTCTAAGGTTTTATCACGTACGGGAATTTTCGACTTTCGAAAATTCGACATCGATACTCACTTTATCGACTGCCGAGAAATCGAGTGCCGGAAACTCCAATAGTGAGGGTTTTAAGAAGAAGAAAAAGGCAGAAGAAGAAGAAAGAAGAAAAAGAAAGAAGAACAACAACAGAACAAGAGCAGTAACAGAAACAGAAAACAATATCAGAATCTCACATATCGCAGCGGAACAATATACAATAGATAAATGAATATCATTTCAAAACAAAAGAATTATATCTGTTATTACATTACATCACATCATATCATCAGAGTCAATAAACAACAATGGACCGTTATATAAACTTGTCCTCATACAGAATACACAGCGGAATAAATACTATCATATACAAATACTACGCCTTGCCATCCAGCTTGTTTCCAAAGCTCCAGAATATCCTGATAACATAACTCTAGGCTGCCCGTGTGGAAAATTTGTGGGCACCCAGAGTTTAGAAGGGAACAATAAACTCCGAGTCAGTCATGGTGACTGGTGTGAGATCGTAAAACAGTTATTCTTTATAACAACAAAATAATTTTTTTTAAGTCAATTCGAAATGCTTTTGGAAAATGAAACTACCATAAGACCTCCCACCACACACACAATGCAAACGCAGAATTGGAGGAGATTTCTTCTTATGATAGTCAAAGATGCTTACTACGCAAAAATCAAATTCTTTTTGATATTATTATTAGTGCATAGTGTAGAAAACATTTCGAAAGTATAATATTAATCTTAGCCAACATACGACCAGTATCGTATGCCTACTATAGCTACCATCTAAACAGTGGTGACCACCGTACGTAAATGGCAGGTTCTACAACTAATACCGTACAAAGTTCGTATTGGAGTTTGGATTTCCAACAAATGGCCAGGCTAAGGAACTTCCTATCCACGATGGGTACGTCCCTGGAATAGACGACCCGAGAACCTAACCGGATCTCTGCCAACACAAGGCCGGGTTACCTCTGCAAAAATAGGTAACTACTGACACGCGTATGCCATCCCCCGATCGTCACCGATCTTCCCGAGGATCCCCGATTCGCAACAAACCACATAGATAATAATGCAGCAACCACATAGGTTAAGTATCTGGGCTCCATACCATGATACCACCTTTATCCAGAAGGAATGACATACACTAAGGGGCGCTACTCCCTAGAACCTTGCCGCATCCTTCCTGTTTCGACCATTTCCGGGGTGTGAGGCTCGACGGAGTCTCGTCCACAAAGCTACGCTTTCTACAAAGCCCTGCTTCGGGTCGAACAAAATGATCAACCTATGATCACAAAGATATAAGATCAAACAAATGATCATATCACAAATGATCAAACACTTATCATTTCACAGCAACACTCAGTATGCCACGTTACCAAATGGGGATATATCGCTGATAAATTTCAACTACATAACCTCTGAGCTCGTACGTCTCAGAGAAGGGTGTTAAGCTAAGAGAATAAATTCTCCGCCACCAACAGATATGTATTTGAAAGAAATCAGCTTTATATCTCAAATTGTAACGTCAGACACACAATCCATATAAGTCTATTCCGGGATCGAACAGAACCGAAGGCACTTCTCACGAAGCCCTTGCATTTCCGGATAATTTTCTAATCACGTCCGGACTTCCCGTCACTAAGGGTGATAAAACCTCTAAACCGGAGATCAGCCGATGTAGAGTAACTCGACGGTAATCCTTCCGTTTTCAAAAATATCCGGTCTTCAACACCGGTCTTCAAATGCAATTCATAACGACGTATCACATATTCGGAATGGGTTATACGACCCCATGGTCCTTTCCCGGCTAACCCGAATAGTGAGCGATTATTCAAAAATAAGTGTGGCATTCAAATTCATCCAATTCACAACAAATACCTATCTAAAGGTAATTATTGATAGTCGGTTATTTAACTATCAATAAAGATGCGCAACATCATCAGATTCCAAATAATTTTCCAAATTATTTCATCTTCCAAAATATCTTTACTAGATATATAATTTCCACACTTTAAAAATAAATCAACGTTTATTTTTCTAAACAGTTTCCCTTTCCTTTATAAATTCCATAGTGAATTTATATTTTCAAAATATCTACAGATATTCGATTTCCAAATCGATTTCAATATTCAATTTCGATTTATCTTTAAGAAGATAAATCTCAAAAACGTTCATTTCATATTGGAAAAGCAATTCCACACTTATATAATAATAAGTAATTCACAAATCTATTTATTTTCAACACTTGAAAATATTCAATATACTTAAATCAAATTAAGTATATATTTCATTCTTTTAAGGAAACCATTTACTATAACATTTATTCGAGTCAAAACGAATGTTGCGTAAAACATCGTTACGACGACTCAAAATCACTAGTATAAGGATTCGAAATTTAGATAGATATATAAATCCCAATACTACATTAAAAACATTTCCTTTCGGAAATCATTTACTATAACAACAGTGTTATAGTCCACCATTTTCTTATTTCTCGAAAACGTCTATTTCAACAATAAATGTTGAAATCTATGATTTCGATAGTTCACACGTTTTAAAACATCTTTTAAAACAATTAACTTCCTTTATAATATCGCTTTCCCAAACATAACCATTTTTTTCAATAATATATTCACTGTCCAAAATCGTGAATATACTTCAATAACCAAATTTCGATCTTTTCTACACATTTATTTCAAGAATTACCCACTGTCCAAAATCGTGGATAAAATCCCCTTTAACATTTTAATTTATCAAATCCAATTGATTTCGAATTTATAAAACAACGTTTATAAATTCTATTTCTATTTTCTAACGACTTCAATTTAATAAATCTTCTTTATTAATAATTCGATCAATATCCCATTTAAAGGCAACAATCCAAGTTACAAGTAAATTTCTTATCAGTCTTTATTCTACAACTTCATTCATTTTATAACTTCATACTTTATAAATCTATAAACTTCAATCTTTATAAATCTATAAACTTCAAATCTTCACAATCTATAATTCTATAAATCTCATGTCTTCACAATTTATAATTCTATAAATTTCTAACACTTATAGAAACTCGTTTTAAAATTCCAATACTTTTAATTGATAAATATCAATTCTGTACATCTTTTATATACATCATTTTTAAATAATTCAAAAGAAATCCAACTTAAACTATTTTATTAATCACTTGACTATTTATTTCAAAATCACCTTTTTCAGGTATATTTCACAATTTAAAATTTTCATAACTTTAAATTTATAACATTTATTTATTTAAGATAAATAAATTCCATAATTTAATAAATCGTATACTTTCCAAAAATCACTTCAAAATCCCTTTTAAAGTAAAAATCGTTTATTTTTAAACTTTAAAATTGAACCCGATGATGCAACGCACCAATTAGTCCACCATAACAACAACATCATATATCAACATATGATAACAGAATATACATCAATATCTGTAAATAAATAACTACTGGTGAGGAATCCAGTTGGATCCCTCCAACCTGTTTCCCTGCATCCACAGATGTTAGCACAATACCAATTCCGCTCCAGTACGGAATTATCGCGGTATATGGGTTTTATAAAAATCCGCTTACTAACGGCGCAATAGGGTCTCATCCGCTATACGAGGCGGGAAATCATCAATCCAATATATACATATGCCAATATGTATATATTGCTATATATATATAGATATATCCTACTATATCTAATATCACAATCAATAGCAATCAACACAATCAATAAATAACTGAAAATTCCACTTTCATTTTGAGTGAGAAAAATCTCACCTTAGCTTTTATTTTGCAATCCATTTCCATCTCGACTTGTTTTCTCGATTATCTTGATTTTTAACCTTGTATAAATAATTATACAATTTATCAATATTTGAATTAAATCGAACAATTCAAATTTTCATTTGGTAAATTTATTTAAACCAAAAATTTTATTTTATCGGATGATTTCTTTTAAACCAATTTCTTTATAAATTTCAAACTTTTACCTATACCTATATAAATTGAAAATCTGCATACATGTGCTACTATATATATTTTTCTGTTTATATATCTATTTAAATCAAAACAGAATTTTTTAAAACTTGCAGTGAATTAATACTGCTTTATATACCCTGACCAAAAATATACATATTTTTTTCTCCCCTTTTTTTTATTTGAAAAGGAAATATACCATACTGTTACTGTATTTACTGTATTGATAAGTGAGATAAAAATCAACAATTCATCTATAAGTTTTTAAGCCTAAGTAACATAAAAAAAATGTTTTAGAACTGAACTACCTCAATGACCAACTTCAATAGCACTCGCGAAACAAGCTCACGAATTCGCCGTGCTCGAACACATGTCCGCGAGCCTCCCCCAATCATTGCGATGCTGACCATTCCTCCAGCGTCGTACGAACTGCCATCGCGAGTGTCGACGTCTCCTTACCCCAATTCCACACTTCAACAATCTCGAGCGTCGCCGATCGAACGAGATGACTTCGTTCCCCTTGTCGCCGCCGCACCTTGAAATCACGATCTCTGATTCGCAACCCACGAGCTCACGAAATCGCTCGCGACCCACTTCGCCCTCAAATCTTCCCATGGCCAGAGTTGCCTTCGAGCTCGCCTACGAGCTCGACACTGTCGCCGCCGTGCTTAGTATCGGAGGCCGCCTCCAATCGTGCCATCGCAATTTCCTCCCCCGGCCGCGTGCTCGCTCCAGACTCGAGCAAAGAACGCGTCGCTATTTATTTTTCCTGTAGTCGACTTTGTGAATTGATTTAGGAGCAATACGATTTTTCTTTGAACTGAAGGGCTTCGGCCATTTGATTTCGTTTTCTTGTTTCGTTCGATTTTGAAAAAGGCTGAATGATAAGGGATGGAGACGAGATGCTTTGAAATTGAACGAGGAATGGGTCACACGATTTGTCTCGAGATTTTGAACGAGATTCTAGGCGTATTCAACGGGAGATAACGTGGTGGTGTTGTGTTGACCAAATATCCAATTTAAATTTTCAAATTTAAATTCGATTTAAATTTCAACGCATTTACATATCGTATGGTCACAAAACAACTCCGATTTATACGAAAATTGAAATCCGGTAATAATACAAAATTACGGACTCAATGGAACTGGTTTCGTCGAATTCCGAGACTGTCCCTCGGAACGCTATTTTTAAATATCGATACGAACGATAATTTTCAAAACTGAACAGATTGTTTCCAAATCAATTTCTGAAGGTTCTGTTATCTTCCGTATTATCAATACGAATTTTAAAAGCTTTTGAAATATTTTTCCTCAGCTTAAAATTGAAGATATAAATTTTCGTTCAACTTACAATAGATTAAATTTTGTAATTTAATCGCCAATTTCAAAGTTATATCGGGGATTCAAATTAAATCGTCGTTCAAATATTTAAAATTAATTAAATATTCTCAATTTAATTTGTTCAAAATTCTGGGTCGTTACAGGTTTACCCCACGTTCCGAACACAATGGAATAGGTTTCGGAAGCTAATTCGATCATCTGTGCGAGTTACGGCAATAAACGATCGATTTAAAATTAAATCGGTTAATCAAATTTTTGTGCGCTTGGGCTCGCCCCGGACAAACGGTAAATCTGATTGACACGAAATTTGAAACCTTACAAATATATGACATTACGGATCCGATGAAACGGGTTTCGTCGAAATTCGAGACTTTTTGAAAAATGACTATTTTCTCTCGCCGAATTAATATTAAAAACAATTCGATGCGTTTCGAGCTGCCACGATCAAACGATAACTCCGATTGCTACGAAAATTGAAATCCGACAATAACAAACTATTACGGATCCAATGGAACTAGTTTCGTTCAATTCTGAGACTGTTCGAAAAATGGCTATTTTCCAATCGATAATTAAATATTAAAATATTCAATTTTCACAAATTAACTTTAAATTCAATTTTAAAAGTTCTATAACATTACTATAACTGCAATATGATAAGATAAAATTTTACAAATCATTTTCAATCATATTCAACTCGATTTTCAATTATTTCTGAAATTTAACTTATTAAATTATCGATTTAATTGTCTAATTAAATCCAATATTCGAAAAATAAATTATTCGACTGTTTAATTTCAATATAAAATTCCCAATTTTAAATTATTAACTTTTAAATCAAATTTCAATTGTTCACAAATTCCATTTTTAATTTCACAGTAATTAATAATCTTTTACAATGCAATTTTCCATTATAAATTCAATATAAAAGATTATATTAGATTCCACGTTCAATTATATTGTAATTCAAATTCAAGTTATTTAATTCCAAATGAATTCCTTTATTTCGATTTACACTTTCATTATTGAATCAACCATTTACTTATACATTATTATCAATAGTTTATAATTCATTTACTTTCATTTTCTTCAGCTATCATCTTATTTAAATTCACAGTAATATTAAATTACATTCATTTACGTTGATTTCCATATTATAACTTCAATATTAAATGTAACATTTTATTTATTTCATTGTTTACAATCAAATTCAATTCAATTCAATTACTTGTTACATTCAAATTTAAATCTTTACTTACGTTCAATTACAAGTTAACATCTTTATCGAATTACAGTTTCAGTTATTATCTGCTTTCAATCAACTGTAATATTAAGTTACATTTATTTATATTGGTTTCAATAACATAAACTTCCATTATTAAATCTACCATTTTATTTATTCTTTGTTTACAATCATAACAAATTTGGTTTACAATCAAATTCAATTCATTATTTACATTCACTACAAGTTAACATCCATATTTAATTTACAAATAAGTTATTTCAAAATTCAGTTTGGTATTTTAACTTGTAATTCGCATTTAACAACACAAAATTTTATTTCCTTTGGATTTTTATCCAAAATTTTCATTTTAATTCGTATTTTTAAAGTGTTAAAAATACGGGTCGTTACATTCTCCCCCACTTAAAACTTTTCGTCCTCGAAAAGGAACGGAGAAGGAGAAACCATCATTTAGATATAATTCATTCAAAATATTCCACTTATTTGCAAAATTTAGTTATAGGATTTTTTTTCACAAAATTTTCTAACTCCCGGATTTTTTGAAAAATTTCGGCAGCACCTCCTTTGCGCGGCTAGGACCGAAAAATTTCACAGTAGTAATAATTGCATGATATACATCTCATTACAAGAATGAGGCTTCCCAAAACATGGGGAACACATTAATATACCACAACATAAACCGTAATCCGAGAACGTACCTTTTATTAAGCATTTATTAGATTTTTAACTTACATTTTGCATTTAGCGCAGAAGCGAGCTCCACAAGCGAAGCGCAACCCCTTTGCTACCTACTAAAATGCTCAATAACCAAGTTAGAACCATGCATATAAAGATAGATCGATATACTTAGCATTAACAGCCTACATATAACATGTTTAGCTTCAAAACTGAAATTCCAATTCCAGGACAGCAAACGAATCTTAGATTTTGGTCACCTAAACGATAAAATTTGACAATGGAATCTAAACAAAAGTTGTTGCATTCGTTTCAGGCTTTCCAGAATGTCCAAAATTATCAAATTTGGACCATCCGTTCAAAAGTTACGGCCGTTTTACTAAATGGATACACCTCAGCCTGGGCAATGCATTGCGCAGGTCAGCGACGTTCACTCCCCTTTTCGACCATCTCAATGACAGCAAAACACAAAACACTTAAAGCAAAAGTTTTAACTTAAGTTCTTAGCTTTCCAGAAAGTGCAAGATCGTCAAAATCCGATACACCAGTAAAAAGTTATGGCGAGAATACTAAGGTGCTTCAGATTTCTACTCCGCACAGGCCAGCGACTAATATTGGTGTTTTAAGCCTAGTGGATGAAGGTATTTATCAAAATATTCTAAACAAAAGATGTAGCACAGTTTCTAGGCTTTCCGAAAAGTCCAAGATCGTCGAATTCCGTTCAAACCTTTAAAAGTTATGGTTGTTTTCGTTCCAGCATATATTGGACAATTTTGGATTTTTCTTCTTCCCAAATTTGTTTTTATTATTTCAAAGCACAAACCATCAAACTTCAAATTTTCTAAAGAAACAATCATAAACACAAAGTTGTTTATTTTCTTATATATCCAGGAAATAAGTTTACATTCGATTTGTTTCCGATTTATTCAAGTTTGTTTCATTCATAATTTAAATTCAAGTCAATTTGCTTCAATTTAATTTGAATTCAATTATATTCAATTTCCCTATGCTTCAAATTTGAATTTAATTATTTTAAAATTTTATTCCGTTTATTCAATTCCATTAACACTAATGAATTCTATTTAATCAATTGTCATCCATCTAACAACCAATGCATATCAAACATTAACATCCATCCAAATCTATAATAAATCAATTATACATTTCCAAGTCAAAATTTTAATTTCATACACTTCCAAGTTTATTGACATTTAGTTTTATTCAAATTTAATTAGTTTCCATTTACTAATTCTATATTTAATTAATTTTAAATTTAATTCATTTTACAACTTAAATTTCCTTTATATTTACAACTATCAATAGATCTTCACATTTTATTATTCACTCTCACACTGGTATATTATTCCTCTACTTATCCTTATTAGCATTTTAAATTTTTTAAGTATTTGGTAAGTTTTTGTTATGCAAATAGAATGTAGTTAAACAACATACCACCTCTTTTCATTCAAAGTTGAATTTTCAATTAATTAATTCTTAAGTCATTACTTAAATTTCACTATAATTTAATTTCACATTTACATTCACATATAGTATTTCCTTTTATATTAACAAAATGGTGAATCACCTTTAAATGTTAATTTAAATTCCAATTATTTACTAACAATTTTATTTATATTTGCAAACCATTAATTAAATGCATATTTCATTATTCAAACCTATACTTGTATATTATCCAATTAACAATTCATATAACATTTTTGAACTTCTTAAATGATTTGGTAAGTTATATCTATGCTATAGAATGAAATTTAATACTATGCGAGTTTTACAGTTTCAATTTTATTTTAAATTCATAATTTCCTAATTCTAAGGATTTCTACTTCAATTGATATTTCACTTAGCTCTTAGGTTCATTTCTCATTTCGCAATTCAGAAGTTCCGTAATGATTCAAGTATTAATTCATTTCAACCATTAAAAGAAAAATCATTAATTATTAAAGAACTCAAGAATTCCAATCCCGGTTTCATTTCAAATCAAATTTTGAAATAATATATACTTATATAATTTATATATCAAATCATACTATAGAGAATACAAAATAAAATTCAATTTTAATCAAAACAGGGTTTAGAAAAACTATTAAGTGATCTCCCCCACTTGGACTCTCGAAAATAAACGTCGATGATGCGTGCACTCATCACCGAAATCATTCTCTAGTGTCAAGAGGGGAGTATAACACTTACTTCATTTGAAATCCTTTGAAAACAATTTCTAATCGAATATACTATCATATAATACTTATATTATACATTTCAAATTTTTGTTAATAAATTTTCAAAACACCAGAATTTAAATCTCCATCTTAATTTAAATTCATTTTTATTTCATTTTATTTACCATTTATATTCATTGTCAATCATATTTACAAGTTTCATTTCTTAAAATCATTCAATAGTCAATAGTTAGAAATATTGACTAATCAACAATAAACGATGATAATCTAATATTATCATCTCTAACCAATACAATCAAAATTTATAAATTTTCAAGATAAGCCTTTTATATATAGAATATAATCCAAAACAATATTATGTCAATCTGTCCTATTCGAGTGTTTAGAAATTCCTATCGATGCCTTGGCGTCCCAAGTACCAACCAGAATTCATAAATACTCAACGGAACAAATTAACACAATATAAAATCATTTTTATATCAAAATTACAAATACGCTCTCTCATATACACTCAACTCATTCATATAGTTTACCTCTATTTCAATGAGTTATTCCCCACTAGAGCCAAGGTAATCTAAACCAAAGCTCTGATACCAACTGTAACGACCCGCCATTTTTGACCGTTCAAGTCGACAATAATCCACACATGTCCAACTCAAACCGTTCAAAAAGGCAGATGGTTATTGGGGTTAAATAAGAAAAGGAAAGAAAGAACAGAAGCAAACTCAGAATCTTGCAGCGGAAGGAACAAGATATAATAATAAAATAACAGTTCATGAAGCTGTTAAATAAATAAATTTGATTATTATTATACATCATAAATCAGAGTTACATACATATCAGAGATTATACAATAATGCAGCGGAAATATAATATGGTAGTAGAATACAAATGATGTAATACCAAACTCCGTCTTCGTCCTCCAAAATAGATATTCAACCTTATCTGAAATGCTCAGGCTGACCCGAGCGTAATGAAAAGACAAAACACTCGAGTCAGGACTAAAATATATCATGTAAGTCAAATCTAATAAGAAAATATGAGTGTGACGACGTCAGAGATGTTTACGGGGTTTGACATCTCCTGTCCCGTGTCAACGTGAGTGCAGTAACTTAAGAGATGTTACGGGATTTTCCATCTCTCAAGGATCCGTTAAACTATCTACTATGTAGTACAATACGCTATTATAATATGTCTACATTAAAGTAAAAGTATTAAAATAGCGTTAAGCCATGGCCCATTCCACCCTTAACACAGTTTATATTCCCAAGAGCATATACAAGACCGTAGTTTCCCCAAAACCGAAAGTCACCAGAGGGCAATCCATATACTAAAGGTACAAACCAAAATCGTAGTGGTCGCGAATAGGATAATCAGTATGACAAGGTACATGAGGCAATACCAACTAGGATACTAGTAGTTGCGTGATCCGGACTGATGTTGGGCATAGCAGCTACTACCCCAACACCGCGAAACAACACTCCCAAAATCGAGGGGTGCACCCAAATCGAATCACAAAAGTAATAGACATGGTAACGAAGAAGTGTGTCCACTAGAGGTGGCGAACCTCAATCGCCCGGCGCGGCTCCTGTTTTAGTCATGTCAGGGGTCATCCAATATCGTTCTCTTTCTTCAGTCAACGCGTTCACCAAACCATCCACTTCGTTCTGGATCAACACTCCGCGTATACTAGTTATTAAAGTGGTTTTCTGTATCGACAGAGAGTATGTCCATATCTGATCCCGGTCTCTTTAATAACTACGTATTATTACACCGATGGCTCTTTTACATTTCAAATCGATTCATAATTGATATCAAAATATCATATTCGCTTCAAATTCAAATCCATTTCAAATATCATCATATCTATTCAAGATGTAAGATTCCGTTTCAAAATCATTTTTCGCCTCAATATCTCATTTCAATTTCAAAATCATTTTCGCCTCAATATCTCATTTCGATTTCAAAATCATTTTTCGCCTCAATATCTCATTTCGATTTCAAAATCATTTTTCGCCTCAATTTCCACAAAATGATTCACATAAACTCGAATTCCAAAATTTAAAATTTAATCCAATTTCAAATCATCAATTTCAACTCGATTCAGCTTCTTAATAAACCATTTCAAATTATCAATTTCACATACATATTTGAACCACAAAATAAACAATTTCACTTTCAATATATTTCGAAACTTTAAATATTTCACATTTCAAAACAGCTCATATATTTATATAAGAATATAAGATTCGCTTTAAAACCATTTCGTATTCAAATTAGAATATACTTTAAATTAAACATCCGTATTAAGTAGTTTACTTAATTTTTGGAACAATTCCAATTCAATAAACTTAGATTAACATTCGGATTTCAAGAATTCATTTAAGTATTACATTCCAAATCAATTTCAGTTCAAATCCTATTCAAATCAATTTTATCTTCAATTTTAATTCAATAGTTTCAATTTAGTCCAATTCACAAATTTCTTTGAATTTCAATTAAATTCCAAATTAATTAAATCTCAATTTCAAATCAATTTTCAATTCCAAACTCAAACTTGAAATATCATTTCATATAAATTTTCTTAGAAATATTCATAGTTCGATTAAAAGTCCAATCTTTTAAAACAAATCAAATTTCGAAAATTTACGCCGTATTTCAATTTTTTCTTAAAAATCTAAACTTCGAATAATTAAACAATTTCATTTACCAAGTTTAAATTCCAACATCTCGAGCTTCAATTCAAAATAATTTGATTTCCATAAATTGGATTTTATTCTTAAAATCAATTCATTTAAATAATTTCAAAACAACTTTTAAAATCATTTAATTTAACCAACCTGGTGTCCGTATATAATTTTCTATCCTATGGCCAAGTGATTATTTATTTCAATTAAATGTCAGGGATGAATATATATCACTTTAACCAAATCACAGTGTCATATGTATGTATAACAGGATATATATATAAGCAAATAAACATCCAAACATTTAAATATCAACCAATAGCATCCATCGAAATAAATCATCCAATAGTCAATACAATTCACGGCAATTTCATAGTTATCAATATCGGAAAATTTGATTTTGATTAAATCCTAATTTCAATTTACTGTCAATTTAATTTTTCAACGGTGAATTCACATGACAATCTATATGACAATTAAATTTTTATCAAACAACGACAAATAAATTCATATCACTTCATAATGTCAAATTTAACTACCATAAAGATATTCAGTACGTTGTGAGCGTTATAAAACACTCACCTTGATTTTCTGTTGTCGCCGAGACGTTCCGGTTTGGAACTAAAACTGGACGACGCCCAACTTTAGCCCAAATTTCCACCCTCTCCAAATCCATCCAAACCAGTTTCATTTTGAAGCTCTCGTCATTACGATCGCAACGCAAAAAGTTTTGTTCCAATCGGACCTCGTATGAAAAAGTTATGCATTTTAGAAGTTTGTACAAATTTTAATATAACTAATTTACAAATTCTTTTTTAATTCCAAACCCTGCTGAATCCTGGTCGTTCATCTTTGCTTCAGGAAATCTGGGCCGCACCTGCCTCCTTCTCCATCATCGTTCAATTCACGTGAACCCTAACCCATAGCCGCCTATCTTCATCAAATTATCACGACCAACTCACTCGACTTCACAATGATCAGAGACCACCGTTAGAAGCGTCTTCGCAAGAGCTACCATCGGCCAGAGTAGGGTGGAGCTCGGCCATCTCTACTGCACGCAAATCGAGGACAAACACGAAACTTTAAATGCAAATTCCCGTTGATCCGTTGCTCCATTTTCGATCATCTCCGTATGGATTTGAAGCTCTCATCGTCCTCTACAACTTTGTAGTTGACAACTTTTGCTAATTCCTTACGGATTGAGAGAGATTAAGGAGGAAAGAAAACGAATTTCTGGCCATTGATGGAAAAGATGGCGGCTAGGGCTGAAACCCTAAGTTGTTTTTGGAAAATAGAGAAAGTGAGGGGCTTTTATAGAAAAATACGCGACACTATTCATCCCGGATTTTCCAAACTCCAAACGAAGCATGCCGGCTGACGTTTCTAAGGTTTACCCCACGTTCCGAACACAATGGAATAGGTTTCGGAAGCTAATTCGATCATTTGTGCGAGTTACGGCAATAAACGAGCGATTTAAAATTAAATCGGTTATTCAAATATTTGTGCGTTTGGGCTCGCCCCGGACAAACGGTAAATCTGATTGACACAAAATTTGAAACCTTACAAAAATATGACATTACGGAACCGATGAAACTAGTTTCGTCGAAATCCGAGACTTTTTGAAAAAAGACTATTTTCTCTCGCCGAATTAATATTAAAAACAATTCGATGCGTTTCGAGCTGCCACGATCAAATGATAACACCGATTGCTATGAAAATTGAAATCCGATGTAACGACTCGGATTTTTCGCGTTCGAAAATCAACATCCGTACTTCACATTGTACTAGAATGCCGCAGATTCGACCGTTCAAATCCGATTCGCCGGAGCTATAACAACATTAAGTATAACAACACAGCGGAAGGAAAAGAAATAAATGATATCATATACAACTCCAATGAATACAATATCCAGTATGATATACAACAATGATATCAATATGATACAACAATATCAGAGATAACAAAAATGATACAGCGGAAGAGAAAATAGATAACACCAGCAGCGGATAGAATGTCTCCAATAGAATGCTCCAAGATAAGGAACGTCAGTCCATGAACTCCAAGAACTGAACTAGCTCCAGATAATCTACTCAACCTGAATATCTGAGAAAACCCAACTCTAGACTGCCCGTGTGGAAAATAGTGGGCACCCAGAGTTTAGGAAGGGAACAATAAACTCCGGATCAGTCATGGGACTGGTGTGAGCAACAAAAACAGTTTATCTTTAAAACAAGCAACAAAGGCTTTTAAACATTGAAACCCGCAATGCTTTTCGAAAATGAAACTACCATAAGACCTCCCACCACACACACAATGCAATCGTAGACTTGGAGGAGATTTCTTCTTATGATAGTCAAAAATGCTTACTACGCAAAATCATTCGATATTATTATCATTAGTGCATAGTGTCGAAAACCATTTCGAAAATATAATATTAATCTTAGCCAGCATACAACCATTGTTGTATGCCTACTATAGCTACCACGTTCAATAGCAGGTTACCGCCACATTCCATAGCAGGTAATACAACTAAAACCGTACAGGGTTCGTATTGTTTCTTTGGATTTCCAACAAATGATCAGGCAAAGGAACTTCCTTACCGAAATAGAAACGTCTCTGGAAAGACGCCCCGGATCCTAACCGGATCTCTGCAAACAAAAGGCCGATGCTACCTCACGCTCTAACCGAGCTGTAACTAGGTAACTAACACATGAGTCATGTCATCCCCCGGTCGTCACCGACCTTTATCCGAGACGTCTCGATCATAAAGCAACATCGTACAGTAATAAATACAGTGTGTCCACATGAGTAAGTATCTGGGCTCCATACCATGATACCACCCTTTATCCAGAAGGAAATGACATACCCTAGGAGCGCTACCCCTACAAACCTTTGCCGCAACATTCCTGTTTCGACCATTACCGGGTTGTGAGGCTCGACGAAGTCTCGTCCATAAAGCCACGCTTTTTCACAAAGCCACGCTTTTTCACAAAGCCACGCTTTTTCACAAAGCCACGCTTTGATCAACCAATGATCAGCAGCACTTCGTATGCCACATTACCAAATTGGGAATGTATCACTAGTAACCATCAACTACATAACCTCTGAGCTCGTACGTCTCAGAGAAGGGTGTTAAGCTAAGAGAATAAATTCTCCGCCACCAACATAAATGTATTTGATAGAAACCAGCTTTACATCTCAAAGTGTAATGTCAGACACACATCCATACAAGTCTGTTCCGGGTTCGAACAGAACCGAAGGCACTTCCGAAGAAGCCCTTGCAAATCTGGGTATTCACAATCTCGATCGGACTTCCCATCACTTAGGAAATCTCTATACCGTAGCTACTCAGTGCAGAGACAATCGATAGGTCATCCTATCGCTCTCGCAAACACCCGGTCTTCACCACCGGTCTTCAAATGCTATCCATATCGTCGTATCACTGTTCGGAATAGGATATATGACACAAAGGTCCTCTCCCGGCTAAACCGAATAACGAGCGCAATTAAAAATCTTATGGATACTGGGGTCTCAGTTAAATCACAGCTTAAAGTCAAAACTTTTCATTCGAATGGTAAAACAAATTACCATTTCCAATCTTTTAAACAAAAAAGATTCATTTCAAAAACCTTCAATGGTTTAAACAATTTCCACACTTTAATCTTTTAAACAAAAAGATCCAATTCACAAAGTTTACCCCGTTCATAAAGATCCATTTATAGATTTCAAAACAATTTCCATTTCAATTTGATTAACTCGTTAAATCTTTAAATCAAGATTTAACTTATAGCTTTCAAAACTCGTTTCCAAGATTCATTCATAGCCTTTCAAAACAATTCTATTTCAAGTTAAATTAACTCATCCGGTCTTTGAAATCAAAGACTCATTTCATAGTTTTCAAAACATTTCAATTCTATTTCAAACTTGAAACCGTTCAACATAATTTGGAAATCCTTTCTTAAAATGAAAGCTATTATTATTTGAAAGCAAGTAGTTTTCGTTTCATAAGAATCCAGTTATATTTACACGAGTTAAAACCCTTGAATTAAATTCAAATTCCCAAATCAATACCTTTAAAATGGTTTAACCCATATATAACTTGTACAGCATCTTTAATCCCTAGTTTCAAATCATAGGATTCAATTTCAAACTTGAATTCAAATTTAAATCAAATTATTTAAATTTTCAAAACTCGATTAAGTTATTCAAAATAACTTTTATCTTTGAAATTCCATTTCAAAAGCTTTTCACTTTAAACCCAAATTTCCAATTTCAAAATCAATTGAAATTAAAATTTCAATTTCAAAAATATTAAATTTAAATCATCTGTGACTTAACCGATTTCCACGTGAAATCCATATTTGTGTGTGTAAAGGTGTAGTCTAGGGGTTTCACACAGTAGTGCAACGTCATCAATCATCACAGATATATCGATAAGCGATATAATCAATAACGCTTATCTTCATTCACGGATTCATAGATAAAATAAATTTATCAGTCACAAAGATTCACAATTATAATTCGATGTGGGTTTTGGATAACCAACTGAAATCCGACTCCCTGTCGCATCGAAATTCAAGTGCCGTTTACAGGTCAAGGGTTCATATTCACATAGTAATATATCATCACAGATATAGAAATTTCAGATCACAACATAAATCAGGGTATATCACAAAGCATCATATATCAAGAATATCAAACAAACGAATTATTCAATAGAATTCAAACATTCATAAGTAAGGTCAGTCAATTGTTTGATTTATTCAATTCAGATTAATAAATTACTAATCCTGGTTAATTACAAATCATTTGATTAATTCTTTCTTTACTCATTAATTAACCATTTATAATTTATAAATCAACCTTTAATTTCTTAATTAATAAATTTCCAATTCATTAATCTCTAATTATTAGTAAATCAATCATAATCATTAATTAATTAATTACTTAATTATTCTTGAATTAATCAGTTAATTAATCTTTATCCTCAATTAATTAAATTAACTTAGGATAACCCAAAGGTTTTACAATTAATTTGTCAAATCGCTTCTTATTAAAGTATTCAATATACTTATATTTGACACTTTGTCTAATAATGGCTATGAGAACTTACCCATTTCAACTTGTTTTAGAAACTGGATACAATTCTCTTTATTTTAAAACCTTAAATTTAAGCCCACATAATCATCTAAGAAAATACCCGATCCACATATCAAAACACTCGGTCAAATCTCGAGTTAACCCAAAAACCCAGTCTTCAAGTTAAACACAAAAACATCTTCAAGTTAATCACAGTAGGTCCATCTTCCACTGTTCCTCTTCCATACCCAGCTCCACCGTGATTTACCCGAGCAAAATCTGGGTTTCCCCGAGCCTTCACGTTTATAAATTTCCTTTAAAAACTTAGCTTAGTTTTAATTTAAACCTGTTAACATGATAGGCCACTCGCGAGCTACACGAAACCAAACCCGAGTACTTCATCTTCTTCCCCAACCATTCTAGAACACAGATACACCTCTCCCTCCGTGCACGTGTACACGCGATCATCGACGCTCTGACCAACTCCGCCGCCACCAGCAAGTCGCGTACGATCTCCACAATCGAAATCCCATATCAACACGATGCCTCAACATCCAGATCACGATTCGCCCCTTCGTTCGAACCTGAACTAAAACTCACCAACCAAAAACTTCCACGCTTCACCCCCTCCGTCGATCTGACGCTCCGCCGTCGCATCCAGACCCTCGCCGAAGTTCACTGCACCGATTCCCCCAGGTCTCGTTGATCTCGATCTACCAGGGGCGTCGCATCAATCTCGTTTTTTGCCATCGTCCAAGACGAGCCCTTAAACCCTAGAACAACTCCAAGCCGCCGTTCCGGTCATCAAAAACCTCTGTTACCATTTTTCCTCGAATCCCCTTACCTTCAGCTAGCTACAGTTCTAAGCCTGATGATCCCCATTGCATTGTTCATCGGAAATCGGCAGAGGACCAAAATCTGGTCATCTCATGACATTTCTTCAATTTCAAACTTAAAATTTTTTATATTTGCATCAAAATTCAAGATTTCATAATGCGAATCAGATTATATATTTAAAACATGAATTATAATCCAACGATTTTCTGGCTCGATATAAATTTCCCTGTAAATCCTGATTTTCAAAATAATTCCCGATTTATTTAGCTTGAATCTATTTTTAAAATTTGGATTTCATCATTATGACCACCTCTCATTTAAAGATTGAATCCTAAATTCGATTGGGGTGATGATTTGAATTCCCTAACAGGTTTCAAACCTTGTAAGGAACAACAGAGGTATATGCCTGTACATAGTCACAAATATATGCATATATTCAAAGATACAAGCACCTTCCACATTCATACCAACATAATTCATGACTTGCATCAAACACTGATCACATGAAAACCAAGATATAAACAAATTTAAGGGATTTAGAAGTTAGTTTGCTCACTTGAATTTGGACAGAAAAGCAAAGCCTGGAACTGTTTTTGACCTTGAACTTGATCTGCTCTTGCTTGTTACCACTGAATTGAATATGGTTTTACTTGATTATGATGTTGATTTTGTTTAAGTTATTAAGATATATTATAACTTTAGAGTTTACTTAGCTTGATGGGAAGAAGAACAGAGATGCTTTTCTTTAAGTCAACCTGGGAACTGCCTGTTGAAGCTTCCTCCTTGATCTCAGGTTTGAATTGATTTAATTTGTTGTTTTTATTGAAGCATGTCTATGTTAAAGATGAAGCTTACAACAGATGCTACTCAGTTTTGAATAGAACGAACCGAGGAAAAGGAAGATATGTATATAGAATAGAAGGCTCACTGGTTGATATATATTATTTTGTACAATGTTTAGCAGGGATATTTTCTTCTTTTGCTTGCTGATATTTTCCTTTGGTGGCTGATGCATTAATTAGTTTGTACCACATTTATATTTATATAGTATCCCTCCTTCCATCTCGGCTGTAAAAGAAAATGAAATAGTTTAAATGTGGCTTGTATAAATCTATGTTGTGTACTAAGGATACATGCATTAATTGCTCAAGTCCTTTATGTCTTCTTTCTCATATATATTTATTCAACTTGTATACATGATATTGTCTTCTTCAGCAAGCTTAGTGATAGATATATATATTCTTATTTGTTTGCACTTGAATATATATTGTTGTCTTATTACTTTATAGTATGAATAACTTCTATTTTATTATGTTGTTAGATTATTTTACTTTACTACTAACTATCTTGTATCCAAAGTATATACATATATATATATCTCTATATTTATTTTATGAATTCAAATTTAAACCATTTATTTTAAATTTAAACTCAAATTCAATATATATACAATATTTTTAATTTAAATGATTTATCCAAAATTTATTCGATGATCGGGGAAACTCGCATCACTTAAATCGATTTATTTCACAAATTTTATTCAAAAATTCTTTAAATTATCAATTTAAATTTATATAAAATTCGGGGTCGTTACAGACTTCCCCCCTTAAAAGAATTTCGTCCTCGAAATTACCAAGGAGACACAAAGATAGATGAAGAATGTTTCATCAAATCAAACTGAACATCTATTCTGCATTTGGTTCACCAAATCAGAATATCAATAATAGATACGATAACGAATCTATTTAACACTTCCCAAGATACTCGGGTTATCCAGATCTACGAAATATATAATGGCATCGGTTAGTTCGAAAGGATAACTAACCATTCGTAGAATATATCGGAACCCAAAGAGTAGATAGATATATGGATACAATTTCAAAATTTTTAACTTTTAGTTTAGAAACCAAAGTATCTATCAACCATAACAAACAATGCAACCAATTTCCAAACAAACAATTTTGGTCCATCCGGAGTTTACGTCCCATATCGAATCTTCTTTCTGGATCTACCAGAAATTACCGAAGAATTGAGAAAAGAGGCTGAACAAAAGAGATTAATAGAGAAAAAATCGTTTCCTTGTTGTTACAGGGTATTGACCATTTATAGTCGTATTCCCCTGTCCCCTATCACATCCTCTTCTTATACTCATACTTACTATCAGTGGATAGTAAGAGAATTTACTGAGACATACGGACGGATATCTGAGAATTACTCATTCTAGGGTATACTTCACCCCATCTCTAATGAGCTACTTAATGTGTTATACTCCTGAGCTAAAGTTCAACCTTAGCTCTGATACCAAATGTAACGACTCGGATTTTTCGCGTTCGAAAATCAACATCCGTACTTCACATTGTACTAGAATGCCGCAGATTCGACCGTTCAAATCCGATTCGCCGGAGCTATAACAACATTAAGTATAACAACACAGCGGAAGGAAAAGAAATAAATGATATCATATACAACTCCAATGAATACAATATCCAGTATGATATACAACAATGATATCAATATGATACAACAATATCAGAGATAACAAAAATGATACAGCGGAAGAGAAAATAGATAACACCAGCAGCGGATAGAATGTCTCCAATAGAATGCTCCAAGATAAGGAACGTCAGTCCATGAACTCCAAGAACTGAACTAGCTCCAGATAATCTACTCAACCTGAATATCTGAGAAAACCCAACTCTAGACTGCCCGTGTGGAAAATAGTGGGCACCCAGAGTTTAGGAAGGGAACAATAAACTCCGGATCAGTCATGGGACTGGTGTGAGCAACAAAAACAGTTTATCTTTAAAACAAGCAACAAAGGCTTTTAAACATTGAAACCCGCAATGCTTTTCGAAAATGAAACTACCATAAGACCTCCCACCACACACACAATGCAATCGCAGACTTGGAGGAGATTTCTTCTTATGATAGTCAAAAATGCTTACTACGCAAAATCATTCGATATTATTATCATTAGTGCATAGTGTCGAAAACCATTTCGAAAATATAATATTAATCTTAGCCAGCATACAACCATTGTTGTATGCCTACTATAGCTACCACGTTCAATAGCAGGTTACCGCCACATTCCATAGCAGGTAATACAACTAAAACCGTACAGGGTTCGTATTGTTTCTTTGGATTTCCAACAAATGATCAGGCAAAGGAACTTCCTTACCGAAATAGAAACGTCTCTGGAAAGACGCCCCGGATCCTAACCGGATCTCTGCAAACAAAAGGCCGATGCTACCTCACGCTCTAACCGAGCTGTAACTAGGTAACTAACACATGAGTCATGTCATCCCCCGGTCGTCACCGACCTTTATCCGAGACGTCTCGATCATAAAGCAACATCGTACAGTAATAAATACAGTGTGTCCACATGAGTAAGTATCTGGGCTCCATACCATGATACCACCCTTTATCCAGAAGGAAATGACATACCCTAGGAGCGCTACCCCTACAAACCTTTGCCGCAACATTCCTGTTTCGACCATTACCGGGTTGTGAGGCTCGACGAAGTCTCGTCCATAAAGCCACGCTTTTTCACAAAGCCACGCTTTTTCACAAAGCCACGCTTTTTCACAAAGCCACGCTTTTTCACAAAGCCACGCTTTGATCAACCAATGATCAGCAGCACTTCGTATGCCACATTACCAAATTGGGAATGTATCACTAGTAACCATCAACTACATAACCTCTGAGCTCGTACGTCTCAGAGAAGGGTGTTAAGCTAAGAGAATAAATTCTCCGCCACCAACAGAAATGTATTTGATAGAAACCAGCTTTACATCTCAAAGTGTAATGTCAGACACACATCCATACAAGTCTGTTCCGGGTTCGAACAGAACCGAAGGCACTTCCGAAGAAGCCCTTGCAAATCCGGGTATTCACAATCTCGATCGGACTTCCCATCACTTAGGAAATCTCTATACCGTAGCTACTCAGTGCAGAGACAATCGATAGGTCATCCTATCGCTCTCGCAAACACCCGGTCTTCACCACCGGTCTTCAAATGCTATCCATATCGTCGTATCACTATTCGGAATGGGATATATGACACAAAGGTCCTCTCCCGGCTAAACCGAATAACGAGCGCAATTAAAAATCTTATGGATACTGGGGTCTCAGTTAAATCACAGCTTAAAGTCAAAACTTTTCATTCGAATGGTAAAACAAATTACCATTTCCAATCTTTTAAACAAAAAAGATTCATTTCAAAAACCTTCAATGGTTTAAACAATTTCCACACTTTAATCTTTTAAACAAAAAGATCCAATTCACAAAGTTTACCCCGTTCATAAAGATCCATTTATAGATTTCAAAACAATTTCCATTTCAATTTGATTAACTCGTTAAATCTTTAAATCAAGATTTAACTTATAGCTTTCAAAACTCGTTTCCAAGATTCATTCATAGCCTTTCAAAACAATTCTATTTCAAGTTAAATTAACTCATCCGGTCTTTGAAATCAAAGACTCATTTCATAGTTTTCAAAACATTTCAATTCTATTTCAAACTTGAAACCGTTCAACATAATTTGGAAATCCTTTCTTAAAATGAAAGCTATTATTATTTGAAAGCAAGTAGTTTTCGTTTCATAAGAATCCAGTTATATTTACACGAGTTAAAACCCTTGAATTAAATTCAAATTCCCAAATCAATACCTTTAAAATGGTTTAACCCATATATAACTTGTACAGCATCTTTAATCCCTAGTTTCAAATCATAGGATTCAATTTCAAACTTGAATTCAAATTTAAATCAAATTATTTAAATTTTCAAAACTCGATTAAGTTATTCAAAATAACTTTTATCTTTGAAATTCCATTTCAAAAGCTTTTCACTTTAAACCCAAATTTCCAATTTCAAAATCAATTGAAATTAAAATTTCAATTTCAAAAATATTAAATTTAAATCATCTGTGACTTAACCGATTTCCACGTGAAATCCATATTTGTGTGTGTAAAGGTGTAGTCTAGGGGTTTCACACAGTAGTGCAACGTCATCAATCATCACAGATATATCGATAAGCGATATAATCGATAACGCTTATCTTCATTCACGGATTCATAGATAAAATAAATTTATCAGTCACAAAGATTCACAATTATAATTCGATGTGGGTTTCGGATAACCAACTGAAATCCGACTCCCTGTCGCATCGAAATTCAAGTGCCGTTTACGGGTCAAGGGTTCATATTCACATAGTAATATATCATCACAGATATAGAAATTTCAGATCACAACATAAATCAGGGTATATCACAAAGCATCATATATCAAGAATATCAAACAAACGAATTATTCAATAGAATTCAAACATTCATAAGTAAGGTCAGTCAATTGTTTGATTTATTCAATTCAGATTAATAAATTACTAATCCTGGTTAATTACAAATCATTTGATTAATTCTTTCTTTACTCATTAATTAACCATTTATAATTTATAAATCAACCTTTAATTTCTTAATTAATAAATTTCCAATTCATTAATCTCTAATTATTAGTAAATCAATCATAATCATTAATTAATTAATTACTTAATTATTCTTGAATTAATCAGTTAATTAATCTTTATCCTCAATTAATTAAATTAACTTAGGATAACCCAAAGGTTTTACAATTAATTTGTCAAATCGCTTCTTATTAAAGTATTCAATATACTTATATTTGACACTTTGTCTAATAATGGCTATGAGAACTTACCCATTTCAACTTGTTTTAGAAACTGGATACAATTCTCTTTATTTTAAAACCTTAAATTTAAGCCCACATAATCATCTAAGAAAATACCCGATCCACATATCAAAACACTCGGTCAAATCTCGAGTTAACCCAAAAACCCAGTCTTCAAGTTAAACACAAAAACATCTTCAAGTTAATCACAGTAGGTCCATCTTCCACTGTTCCTCTTCCATACCCAGCTCCACCGTGATTTACCCGAGCAAAATCTGGGTTTCCCCGAGCCTTCATGTTTATAAATTTCCTTTAAAAACTTAGCTTAGTTTTAATTTAAACCTGTTAACATGATAGGCCACTCGCGAGCTACACGAAACCAAACCCGAGTACTTCATCTTCTTCCCCAACCATTCTAGAACACAGATACACCTCTCCCTCCGTGCACGTGTACACGCGATCATCGACGCTCTGACCAACTCCGCCGCCACCAGCAAGTCGCGTACGATCTCCACAATCGAAATCCCATATCAACACGATGCCTCAACATCCAGATCACGATTCGCCCCTTCGTTCGAACCTGAACTAAAACTCACCAACCAAAAACTTCCACGCTTCACCCCCTCCGTCGATCTAACGCTCCGCCGTCGCATCCAGACCCTCGCCGAAGTTCACTGCACCGATTCCCCCAGGTCTCGTTGATCTCGATCTACCAGGGGCGTCGCATCAATCTCGTTTTTTGCCATCGTCCAAGACGAGCCCTTAAACCCTAGAACAACTCCAAGCCGCCGTTCCGGTCATCAAAAACCTCTGTTACCATTTTTCCTCGAATCCCCTTACCTTCAGCTAGCTACAGTTCTAAGCCTGATGATCCCCATTGCATTGTTCATCGGAAATCGGCAGAGGACCAAAATCTGGTCATCTCATGACATTTCTTCAATTTCAAACTTAAAATTTTTTATATTTGCATCAAAATTCAAGATTTCATAATGCGAATCAGATTATATATTTAAAACATGAATTATAATCCAACGATTTTCTGGCTCGATATAAATTTCCCTGTAAATCCTGATTTTCAAAATAATTCCCGATTTATTTAGCTTGAATCTATTTTTAAAATTTGGATTTCATCATTATGACCACCTCTCATTTAAAGATTGAATCCTAAATTCGATTGGGGTGATGATTTGAATTCCCTAACAGGTTTCAAACCTTGTAAGGAACAACAGAGGTATATGCCTGTACATAGTCACAAATATATGCATATATTCAAAGATACAAGCACCTTCCACATTCATACCAACATAATTCATGACTTGCATCAAACACTGATCACATGAAAACCAAGATATAAACAAATTTAAGGGATTTAGAAGTTAGTTTGCTCACTTGAATTTGGACAGAAAAGCAAAGCCTGGAACTGTTTTTGACCTTGAACTTGATCTGCTCTTGCTTGTTACCACTGAATTGAATATGGTTTTACTTGATTATGATGTTGATTTTGTTTAAGTTATTAAGATATATCATAACTTTAGAGTTTACTTAGCTTGATGGGAAGAAGAACAGAGATGCTTTTCTTTAAGTCAACCTGGGAACTGCCTGTTGAAGCTTCCTCCTTGATCTCAGGTTTGAATTGATTTAATTTGTTGTTTTTATTGAAGCATGTCTATGTTAAAGATGAAGCTTACAACAGATGCTACTCAGTTTTGAATAGAACGAACCGAGGAAAAGGAAGATATGTATATAGAATAGAAGGCTCACTGGTTGATATATATTATTTTGTACAATGTTTAGCAGGGATATTTTCTTCTTTTGCTTGCTGATATTTTCCTTTGGTGGCTGATGCATTAATTAGTTTGTACCACATTTATATTTATATAGTATCCCTCCTTCCATCTCGGCTGTAAAAGAAAATGAAATAGTTTAAATGTGGCTTGTATAAATCTATGTTGTGTACTAAGGATACATGCATTAATTGCTCAAGTCCTTTATGTCTTCTTTCTCATATATATTTATTCAACTTGTATACATGATATTGTCTTCTTCAGCAAGCTTAGTGATAGATATATATATTCTTATTTGTTTGCACTTGAATATATATTGTTGTCTTATTACTTTATAGTATGAATAACTTCTATTTTATTATGTTGTTAGATTATTTTACTTTACTACTAACTATCTTGTATCCAAAGTATATACATATATATATCTCTATATTTATTTTATGAATTCAAATTTAAACCATTTATTTTAAATTTAAACTCAAATTCAATATATATACAATATTTTTAATTTAAATTATTTATCCAAAATTTATTCGATGATCGGGGAAACTCGCATCACTTAAATCGATTTATTTCACAAATTTTATTCAAAAATTCTTTAAATTATCAATTTAAATTTATATAAAATTCGGGGTCGTTACATCCGACAATAACAAACTATTACGGATCCAATGGAACTAGTTTCGTTCAATTCTTAGACTGTTCGAAAAATGGCTATTTTCCAATCGATAATTAAATATTAAAATATTCAATTTTCACAAATTAACTTTAAATTCAATTTTAAAAGTTCTATAACATTACTATAACTGCAATATGATAAGATAAAATTTTACAAATCATTTTCAATCATATTCAACTCGATTTTCAATTATTTCTGAAATTTAACTTATTAAATTATCGATTTAATTGTCTAATTAAATCCAATATTCGAAAAATAAATTATTCGACTGTTTAATTTCAATATAAAATTCCCAATTTTAAATTATTAACTTTTAAATCAAATTTCAATTGTTCACAAATTCCATTTTTAATTTCACAGTAATTAACAATCTTTTACAATGCAATTTTCCATTATAAATCCAATATAAAAGATTATATTAGATTCCACGTTCAATTATATTGTAATTCAAATTCAAGTTATTTAATTCCAAATGAATTCTTTTATTTCGAGTTACACTTTCATTATTGAATCAACCATTTACTCTTTTTAAACTCAACCCAGAGCCCTGATGAAATCGAAGGGATGAGAAGAGCCCTCCCCGAGCCTGGTCCGACCACAGACAGGAGAGTTTTAGACCAGCCCAGTACAGAGATTTGATGCCCCCAACTCATTTATAAGATTAACGGGGACCCACCTCCGCGCCTTTGGAATGGGAGTAGGGCAGACGGGGATCGAACCTGCGACTCTGTTACCGGGAAGCAAGTAACCATTTACTTATACATTATTATCAATAGTTTATAATTCATTTACTTTCATTTTCTTCAGCTATCATCTTATTTAAATTCACAGTAATATTAAATTACATTCATTTACGTTGATTTCCATATTATAACTTCAATATTAAATGTAACATTTTATTTATTTCGTTGTTTACAATCAAATTCAATTCAATTCAATTACTTGTTACATTCAAATTTAAATCTTTACTTACGTTCAATTACAAGTTAACATCTTTATCGAATTACAGTTTCAGTTATTATCTGCTTTCAATCAACTGTAATATTAAGTTACATTTATTTATATTAGTTTCAATAACATAAACTTCCATTATTAAATCTACCATTTTATTTATTCTTTGTTTACAATCATAACCAATTTGGTTTACAATCAAATTCAATTCATTATTTACATTCACTACAAGTTAACATCCATATTTAATTTACAAATAAGTTATTTCAGAATTCAGTTTTGTATTTTAACTTGTAATTCGCATTTAACAACACAAAATTTTATTTCCTTTGGATTTTTATACAAAATTTTCATTTTAATTCGTATTTTTAAAGTGTTAAAAATACGGGTCGTTACATTCTCCCCCACTTAAAACTTTTCGTCCTCGAAAAGGAACGGAGAAGGGGAAACCATCATTTAGATATAATTCATTCAAAATATTCTACTTATTTGCAAAATTTAGTTATAGGATATTTTTTCACAAAATTTTTCTAACTCCCGGATTTTTTGAAAAATTTCGGCAGCACCTCCTTTGCGCGGCTAGGACCGAAAAATTTCACAGTAGTAATAATTGCATGATATACATCTCATTACAAGAATGAGGCATCCCAAAACATGGGGAACACAATAATATACCACAACATAAACCGTAATCCGAGAACGTACCTTTTATTAAGCATTTATTAGATTTTTAACTTACATTCTGCATTTAGCGCAGAAGCAAGCTCCACAAGCGAAGCGCAACCCCTTTGCTACCTACTAAAATGCTCAATAACCAAGTTAGAACCATGCATATAAAGATAGATCGATATACTTAGCATAAACAACCTACATATAACATGTTTAGCTTCAAAACTGAAATTCCAATTCCAGGACAGCGAACGAATCTCAGTTTTTGGTCACCTAAACGATAAAATTTGACAATGGAATCTAAACAAAAGTTGTTGCATTCGTTTCAGGCTTTCCGTAATGTCCAAAGTTATCAAATTTGGACCATCCGTTCAAAAGTTACGGCCGTTTTACTAAATGGATACGCCTCAGCCTGGGCAATGCATTGCGCAGGTCAGCGACGTTCACTCCCCTTTTCGACCATCTAAATGACAGCAAAACACAAAACACTTAAAGCAAAAGTTTTAACTTAAGTTCTTAGCTTTCCATAAAGTGCAAGATCGTCAAAATTCGATGCACCAGTAAAAAGTTATGGCGAGAATACTAAGGTGCTTCAGATTTCTACTCCGCACAGGCCAGCGACTAATATTGGTGTTTTAAGCCTAGTGGATGAAGGTATTTATCAAAACATTCTAAACAAAAGATGTAGCACAGTTTCTAGGCTTTCCGAAAAGTCCAAGATCGTCGAATTCCGTTCAAACATTTAAAAGTTATGGTTGTTTTCGTTCCAGCATATATTGGACAATTTTGGATTTTTTTTCTTCCCAAATTTGCTTTTATTATTTCAAAGCACAAACCATCAAACTTCAAATTTTCTAAAGAAACAATCATAAACACAAAGTCGTTTATTTTCTTATATATCTAGGAAATAAGTTTACATTCGATTTGTTTCCGATTTATTCAAGTTTGTTTCATTCATAATTTAAATTCAAGTCAATTTGCTTCAATTTAATTTGAATTCAATTATATTCAATTTCCCTATGCTTCAAATTTGAATTTAATTATTTTAAAATTTTATTCCGTTTATTCAATTCCATTAACACTAATGAATTCTATTTAATCAATTATCATCCATCTAACAACCAATGCATATCAAACATTAACATCCATCCAAATTTATAATAAATCAATTATACATTTCCAAGTCAAAATTTTAATTTCATACACTTCCAAGTTTATTGACATTTAGTTTTATTCAAATTTAATTAGTTTCAATTTACTAATTCTATATTTAATTAATTTTAAATTTAATTCATTTTACAACTTAAATTTCCTTTATATTTACAACTATCAATAGATCTTCACATTTTATTATTCACTCTCACACTGGTATTTTATTCCTCTACTTATCCTTATTAGCATTTTAAACTTTTTAAGTATTTGGTAAGTTTTTGTTATGCAAATAGAATGTAGTTAAACAACATACCACCTCTTTTCATTCAAAGTTGAATTTTCAATTAATTAATTCTTAAGTCATTATTTAAATTTCACTATAATTTAATTTCACATTTACATTCACATATAGTATTTCCATTTTATATTAACATAATGGTGAATCACCTTTAAATGTTAATTTAAATTCCAATTATTTACTAACAATTTTATTTATATTTGCAAACCATTAATTAAATGCATATTTCATTATTCAAACCTATACTTGTATATTATCCAATTAACAATTCATATAACATTTTTGAACTTCATAAATGATTTGGTAAGTTATATCTATGCTATAGAATGAAATTTAATACTATGCGAGTTTTACAGTTTCAATTTTATTTTAAATTCATAATTTCCTAATTCTAAGGATTTCTACTTCAATTGATATTTCACTTAGCTCTTAGGTTCATTTCTCATTTCGCAATTCAGAAGTTCCGTAATGATTCAAGTATTAATTCATTTCAACCATTAAAAGAAAAATCATTAATTATTAAAGAACTCAAGAATTCCAATCCCGGTTTCATTTCAAATCAAATTTTGAAATAATATATACTTATATAATTTATATATCAAATCATACTATAGAGAATACAAAATAAAATTCAATTTTAATCAAAACGGGGTTTAGAAAAACTATTAAGTGATCTCCCCCACTTGGACTCTCGAAAATAAACGTCGATGATGCGTGCACTCATCATCGAAATCATTCTCTAGTGTCAAGAGGGGAGTATAACACTTACTTCATTTGAAATCCTTTGAAAACAATTTCTAATCGAATATACTATCATATAATACTTATATTATACATTTCAAATTTTTGTTAATAAATTTTCAAAACACCAGAATTTAAATTCTCCATCTTAATTTAAATTCATTTTTATTTCATTTTATTTACCATTTATATTCATTGTCAATCATATTTACAAGTTTCATTTCTTAAAATCATTCAATAGTCAATAGTTAGAAATATTGACTAATCAACAATAAACGATGATAATCTAATATTATCATCTCTAACCAATACAATCAAAATTTATAAATTTTCAAGATAAGTCTTTTATATATAGAATATAATCCAAAACAATATTATGTCAATCTGTCCTATTCGAGTGTTTAGAAATTCCTATCGATGCCCTGGCGTCCCAAGTATCAACCAGAATTCATAAATACTCAAAGGAACAAATTAACACAATATAAAATCATTTTTATATCAAAATTACAAATACGCTCTCTCATATACACTCAACTCATTCATATAGTTTACCTCTATTTCAATGAGTTATTCCCCACTAGAGCCAAGGTAATCTAAACCAAAGCTCTGATACCAACTGTAACGACCCGCCATTTTTGACCGTTCAAGTCGACAATAATCCACACATGTCCAACTCAAACCGTTCAAAAAGGCAGATGGTTATTGGGGTTAAATAAGAAAAGGAAAGAAAGAACAGAAGAAAACTCAGAATCTTGCAGCGGATGGAACAAGATATAATAATAAAATAACAGTTCATGAAGCTGTTAAATAAATAAATTTGATTATTATTATACATCATAAATCAGAGTTACATACATATCAGAGATAATACAATAATGCAGCGGAAAAATAATATGGTAGTAGAATACAAATGATGTAATACCAAACTCCGTCTTCGTCCTCCAAAATAGATCTTCAACCTTATCTGAAATGCTCAGGCTGACCCGAGCGTAATGAAAAGACAAAACACTCGAGTCAGGACTAAAATATCATGTAAGTCAAATCTAATAAGAAAATATGAGTGTGACGGCGTCAGAGATGTTTACGGGGTTTGACATCTCCTGTCCAGTGTCAACGTGAGTGTAGTAACTTAAGAGATGTTACGGGATTTTCCATCTCTCAAGGATCCGTTAAACTATCTACTATGTAGTACAATACGCTATTATAATATGTCTACATTAAAGTAAAAGTATTAAGATAGCGTTAAGCCATGGCCCATTCCACCCTTAACACAGTTTATATTCCCAAGAGCATATACAAGACCGTAGTTTCCCCAAAACCGGAAGTCACCAGAGGGCAATCCATATACTAAAGGTACAAACCAAAATCGTAGTGGTCGCGAATAGGATAATCAGTATGACAAGGTACATGAGGCAATACCAACTAGGATACTAGTAGTTGCGTGATCCGGACTGATGTTGGGCATAGCAGCTACTACCCCAACACCGCGAAACAACACTCCCAAAATCGAGGGGTGCACCCAAATCGAATCACAAAAGTAATAGACATGGTAACGAAGAAGTGTGTCCACTAGAGGTGGCGAACCTCAATAGCCCGGCGCGGCTCCTGTTTTAGTCATGTCAGGGGTCATCCAATATCGTTCTCTTTTCTTCAGTCAACGCGTTCACCAAACCATCCACTTCGTTCTGGATCAACACTCCGCGTATACTAGTTATTAAAGTGGTTTTCGGTATCGACAGAGAGTATGCCCATATCTGATCCCGGTCTCTTTAATAACTACGTATTATTACACCGATGGCTCTTTTACATTTCAAATCGATTCATAATTGATATCAAAATATCATATTCGCTTCAAAATCAAATCCATTTCAAATATCATCATATCTATTCAAGATGTAAGATTCCGTTTCAAAATCATTTTTCGCCTCAATATCTCATTTCAATTTCAAAATCATTTTCGCCTCAATATCTCATTTCGATTTCAAAATCATTTTCATTTTGATTTCAAAATCATTTTTCGCCTCAATTTCCACAAAATGATTCACATAAACTCGAATTCCAAAATTTAAAATTTAATCCAATTTCAAATCAACAATTTCAACTATATTCAGCTTCTCAATAAACCATTTCAAATTATCAATTTCACATACATATTTGAACCACAAAATAAACAATTTCACTTTCAATATATTTCGAAACTTTAAATATTTCACATTTCAAAACAGCTCATATATTTATATAAGAATATAAGATTCGCTTTAAAACCATTTCGTATTCAAATTAGAATATACTTTAAATTAAACATCAGTATTAAGTAGTTTACTTAATTTTTGGAACAATTCCAATTCAATAAACTTAGATTAACATTCGGATTTCAAGAATTCATTTAAGTATTACATTCCAAATCAATTTCAGTTCAAATCCTATTCAAATCAATTTTATCTTCAAATTTAATTCAATAGTTTCAATTTAGTCCAATTCACAAATTTCTTTGAATTTCAATTAAATTCCAAATTAATTAAATCTCAATTTCAAATCAATTTTCAATTCCAAACTCAAACTTGAAATATCATTTCATATAAATTTTCTTAGAAATATTCATAGTTCGATTAAAAGTCCAATCTTTTAAAACAAATCAACTTTCGAAAATTTACGCCGTATTTCAATTTTTTCTTAAAAACCTAAACTTCGAATAATTAAACAATTTCATTTACCAAGTTTAAATTCCAACATCTCGAGCTTCAATTCAAAATAATTCGATTTCCATAAATTGGATTTTATTCTTAAAATCAATTCATTTAAATAATTTCAAAACAACTTTTAAAATCATTTAATTTAACCAACCTGGTGTCCGTATATAATTTTCTATCCTATGGCCAAGTGATTATTTATTTCAATTAAATGTCAGGGATGAATATATATCACTTTAACCAAATCACAGTGTCATATGTATGTATAACAGGATATATATATATATAAGCAAATAAACATCCAAACATTTAAATATCAACCAATAGCATCCATCGAAATAAATCATCCAATAGTCAATACAATTCACGGCAATTTCATAGTTATCAATATCGGGAAATTTGATTTTGATTAAATCCTAATTTCAATTTACTGTCAATTTAATTTTTCAACGGTGAATTCACATGACAATCTATATGACAATTAAATTTTTATCAAACAACGACAAATAAATTAATATCACTTCATAATGTCAAATTTAACTACCATAAAGATATTCAGTACGTTGTGAGCGTTATAAAACACTCACCTTGATTTTCTGTTGTCGCCGAGACGTTCCGGTTTGGAACTAAAACTGGACGACGCCCAACTTTAGCCCAAATTTCCACCATCTCCAAATCCATCTAAACCAGTTTCATTTTGAAGCTCTCGTCATTACGATCGCAACACAAAAAGTTTTGTTCCAATCGGACCTCGTATGAAAAAGTTATGCATTTTAGAAGTTTGTACAAATTTTAATATAACTAATTTACAAATTCTTTTTTAATTCCAAACCCTGCTGAATCCTGGTCGTTCATCTTTGCTTCAGGAAATCTGGGCTGCACCTGCCTCCTTCTCCATCATCGTTCAATTCACGTGAACCCTAACCCATAGCCGCCTATCTTCATCAAATTATCACGACCAACTCACTCGACTTCACAATGATCAGAGACCACCGTTAGAAGCGTCTTCGCAAGAGCTACCATCGGCCAGAGTAGGGTAGAGCTCGGCCATCTCTACTGCACGCAAATCGAGGACAAACACGAAACTTTAAATGCAAATTCCCGTTGATCCGTTACTCCGTTTTCGATCATCTCCGTATGGATTTGAAGCTCTCATCGTCCTCTACAACTTTGTAGTTGACAACTTTTGTTAATTCCTTACGGATTGAGAGAGATTAAGGAGGAAACAAAACGAATTTTTGGCCATTGATGGAAAAGATGGCGGCTAGGGCTGAAACCCTAAGTTGTTTTTGGAAAATAGAGAAAGTGAGGGGCTTTTATAGAAAAATACGCGACACTATTCATCCCGGATTTTCCGAACTCCAAACGAAGTATGCCGGCTGACGTTTCTAAGGTTTACCCCACGTTCCGAACACAATGGAACAGGTTTCGGAAGCTAATTCGATCATCTGTGCGAGTTACGGCAATAAACGATCGATTTAAAATTAAATCGGTTATTCAAATATTTGTGCGTTTGGGCTCGCCCCGGACAAACGGTAAATCTGATTGACACAAAATTTGAAACCTTACAAAAATATGACATTACGGATCCGATGAAACTAGTTTCGTCGAAATCCAAGACTTTTTGAAAAATGACTATTTTCTCTCGCCGAATTAATATTAAAAACAATTCGATACGTTTAGAGCTGCCACGATCAAATGATAACTCCGATTGCTACGAAAATTGAAATCCGACAATAACAAACTATTACGGATCCAACGGAACTAGTTTCGTTCAATTCTTAGACTGTTCGAAAAATGGTTATTTTCCAGTCGATAATTAAATATTAAAATATTCAATTTTCACAAATTAACTTTAAATTCAATTTTAAAAGTTCTATAACATTACTATAACTGCAATATGATAAGATAAAATTTTACAAATCATTTTCAATCATATTCAACTCGATTTTCAATTATTTCTGAAATTTAACTTATTAAATTATCGATTTAATTGTCTAATTAAATCCAATATTCGAAAAATAAATTATTCGACTGTTTAATTTCAATATAAAATTCCCAATTTTAAATTATTAACTTTTAAATCAAATTTCAATTGTTCACAAATTCCATTTTTAATTTCACAGTAATTAACAATCTTTTACAATGCAATTTTCCATTATAAATCCAATATAAAAGATTATATTAGATTCCACGTTCAATTATATTGTAATTCAAATTCAAGTTATTTAATTCCAAATGAATTCTTTTATTTTGATTTACACTTTCATTATTGAATCAACCATTTACTCTTTTTAAACTCAACCCAGAGCCCTGATGAAATCGAAGGGATGAGAAGAGCCCTCCCCGAGCCTGGTCCGACCACAGACAGGAGAGTTTTAGACCAGCCCAGTACAGAGATTTGATGCCCCCAACTCATTTATAAGATTAACGGGGACCCACCTCCGCGCCTTTGGAATGGGAGTAGGGCAGACGGGGATCGAACCTGCGACTCTGTTACCGGGAAGCAAGTAACCATTTACTTATACATTATTATCAATAGTTTATAATTCATTTACTTTCATTTTCTTCAGCTATCATCTTATTTAAATTCACAGTAATATTAAATTACATTCATTTACGTTGATTTCCATATTATAACTTCAATATTAAATGTAACATTTTATTTATTTCGTTGTTTACAATCAAATTCAATTCAATTACTTGTTACATTCAAATTTAAATCTTTACTTACGTTCAATTACAAGTTAACATCTTTATCGAATTACAGTTTCAGTTATTATCTGCTTTCAATCAACTGTAATATTAAGTTACATTTATTTATATTAGTTTCAATAACATAAACTTCCATTATTAAATCTACCATTTTATTTATTCTTTGTTTACAATCATAACCAATTTGGTTTACAATCAAATTCAATTCATTATTTACATTCACTACAAGTTAACATCCATATTTAATTTACAAATAAGTTATTTCAGAATTCAGTTTTGTATTTTAACTTGTAATTCGCATTTAACAACACAAAAATTTATTTCCTTTGGATTTTTATCCAAAATTTTCATTTTAATTCGTATTTTTAAAGTGTTAAAAATACGGGTCGTTACATTCTCCCCCACTTAAAACTTTTCGTCCTCGAAAAGGAACGGAGAAGGGGAAACCATCATTTAGATATAATTCATTCAAAATATTCTACTTATTTGCAAAATTTAGTTATAGGATATTTTTTCACAAAATTTTTCTAACTCCCGGATTTTTTGAAAAATTTCGGCAGCACCTCCTTTGCGCGGCTAGGACCGAAAAATTTCACAGTAGTAATAATTGCATGATATACATCTCATTACAAGAATGAGGCATCCCAAAACATGGGGAACACAATAATATACCACAACATAAACCGTAATCCGAGAACGTACCTTTTATTAAGCATTTATTAGATTTTTAACTTACATTCTGCATTTAGCGCAGAAGCAAGCTCCACAAGCGAAGCGCAACCCCTTTGCTACCTACTAAAATGCTCAATAACCAAGTTAGAACCATGCATATAAAGATAGATCGATATACTTAGCATAAACAACCTACATATAACATGTTTAGCTTCAAAACTGAAATTCCAATTCCAGGACAGCAAACGAATCTCAGATTTGGTCACCTAAACGATAAAATTTGACAATGGAATCTAAACAAAAGTTGTTGCATTCGTTTCAGGCTTTCCGTAATGTCCAAAGTTATCAAATTTGGACCATCCGTTCAAAAGTTACGGCCGTTTTACTAAATGGATACGCCTCAGCCTGGGCAATGCATTGCGCAGGTCAGCGACGTTCACTCCCCTTTTCGACCATCTAAATGACAGCAAAACACAAAACACTTAAAGCAAAAGTTTTAACTTAAGTTCTTAGCTTTCCATAAAGTGCAAGATCGTCAAAATCCGATGCACCAGTAAAAAGTTATGGCGAGAATACTAAGATGCTTCAGATTTCTACTCCGCACAGGCCAGCGACTAATATTGGTGTTTTAAGCCTAGTGGATGAAGGTATTGATCAAAACATTCTAAACAAAAGATGTAGCACAGTTTCTAGGCTTTCCTAAAAGTCCAAGATCGTCGAATTCCGTTCAAACATTTAAAAGTTATGGTTGTTTTCGTTCCAGCATATATTGGACAATTTTGGATTTTTTTTCTTCCCAAATTTGCTTTTATTATTTCAAAGCACAAACCATCAAACTTCAAATTTTCTAAAGAAACAATCATAAACACAAAGTCGTTTATTTTCTTATATATCCAGGAAATAAGTTTACATTCGATTTGTTTCCGATTTATTCAAGTTTGTTTCATTCATAATTTAAATTTAAGTCAATTTGCTTCAATTTAATTTGAATTCAATTATATTCAATTTCCCTATGCTTCAAATTTGAATTTAATTATTTTAAAATTTTATTCCGTTTATTCAATTCCATTAACACTAATGAATTCTATTTAATCAATTATCATCCATCTAACAACCAATGCATATCAAACATTAACATCCATCCAAATTTATAATAAATCAATTATACATTTCCAAGTCAAAATTTTAATTTCATACACTTCCAAGTTTATTGACATTTAGTTTTATTCAAATTTAATTAGTTTCAATTTACTAATTCTATATTTAATTAATTTTAAATTTAATTCATTTTACAACTTAAATTTCCTTTATATTTACAACTATCAATAGATCTTCACATTTTATTATTCACTCTCACACTGGTATTTTATTCCTCTACTTATCCTTATTAGCATTTTAAACTTTTTAAGTATTTGGTAAGTTTTTGTTATGCAAATAGAATGTAGTTAAACAACATACCACCTCTTTTCATTCAAAGTTGAATTTTCAATTAATTAATTCTTAAGTCATTATTTAAATTTCACTATAATTTAATTTCACATTTACATTCACATATAGTATTTCCATTTTATATTAACATAATGGTGAATCACCTTTAAATGTTAATTTAAATTCCAATTATTTACTAACAATTTTATTTATATTTGCAAACCATTAATTAAATGCATATTTCATTATTCAAACCTATACTTGTATATTATCCAATTAACAATTCATATAACATTTTTGAACTTCATAAATGATTTGGTAAGTTATATCTATGCTATAGAATGAAATTTAATACTATGCGAGTTTTACAGTTTCAATTTTATTTTAAATTCATAATTTCCTAATTCTAAGGATTTCTACTTCAATTGATATTTCACTTAGCTCTTAGGTTCATTTCTCATTTCGCAATTCAGAAGTTCCGTAATGATTCAAGTATTAATTCATTTCAACCATTAAAAGAAAAATCATTAATTATTAAAGAACTCATGAATTCCAATCCCGGTTTCATTTCAAATCAAATTTTGAAATAATATATACTTATATAATTTATATATCAAATCATACTATAGAGAATACAAAATAAAATTCAATTTTAATCAAAACAGGGTTTAGAAAAACTATTAAGTGATCTCCCCCACTTGGACTCTCGAAAATAAACGTCGATGATGCGTGCACTCATCACCGAAATCATTCTCTAGTGTCAAGAGGGGAGTATAACACTTACTTCATTTGAAATCCTTTGAAAACAATTTCTAATCGAATATACTATCATATAATACTTATATTATACATTTCAAATTTTTGTTAATAAATTTTCAAAACACCAGAATTTAAATTCTCCATCTTAATTTAAATTCATTTTTATTTCATTTTATTTACCATTTATATTCATTGTCAATCATATTTACAAGTTTCATTTCTTAAAATCATTCAATAGTCAATAGTTAGAAATATTGACTAATCAACAATAAACGATGATAATCTAATATTATCATCTCTAACCAATACAATCAAAATTTATAAATTTTCAAGATAAGTCTTTTATATATAGAATATAATCCAAAACAATATTATGTCAATCTGTCCTATTCGAGTGTTTAGAAATTCCTATCGATGCCCTGGCGTCCCAAGTATCAACCAGAATTCATAAATACTCAAAGGAACAAATTAACACAATATAAAATCATTTTTATATCAAAATTACAAATACGCTCTCTCATATACACTCAACTCATTCATATAGTTTACCTCTATTTCAATGAGTTATTCCCCACTAGAGCCAAGGTAATCTAAACCAAAGCTCTGATACCAACTGTAACGACCCGCCATTTTTGACCGTTCAAGTCGACAATAATCCACACATGTCCAACTCAAATCGTTCAAAAAGGCAGATGGTTATTGGGGTTAAATAAGAAAAGGAAAGAAAGAACAGAAGAAAACTCAAAATCTTGCAGCGGATGGAACAAGATATAATAATAAAATAACAGTTCATGAAGCTGTTAAATAAATAAATTTGATTATTATTATACATCATAAATCAGAGTTACATACATATCAGAGATAATACAATAATGCAGCGGAAAAATAATATGGTAGTAGAATACAAATGATGTAATACCAAACTCCGTCTTCGTCCTCCAAAATAGATCTTCAACCTTATCTGAAATGCTCAGGCTGACCCGAGCGTAATGAAAAGACAAAACACTCGAGTCAGGACTAAAATATCATGTAAGTCAAATCTAATAAGAAAATATGAGTGTGACGGCGTCAGAGATGTTTACGGGGTTTGACATCTCCTGTCCAGTGTCAACGTGAGTGTAGTAACTTAAGAGATGTTACGGGATTTTCCATCTCTCAAGGATCCGTTAAACTATCTACTATGTAGTACAATACGCTATTATAATATGTCTACATTAAAGTAAAAGTATTAAGATAGCGTTAAGCCATGGCCCATTCCACCCTTAACACAGTTTATATTCCCAAGAGCATATACAAGACCGTAGTTTCCCCAAAACCGGAAGTCACCAGAGGGCAATCCATATACTAAAGGTACAAACCAAAATCGTAGTGGTCGCGAATAGGATAATCAGTATGACAAGGTACATGAGGCAATACCAACTAGGATACTAGTAGTTGCGTGATCCGGACTGATGTTGGGCATAGCAGCTACTACCCCAACACCGCGAAACAACACTCCCAAAATCGAGGGGTGCACCCAAATCGAATCACAAAAGTAATAGACATGGTAACGAAGAAGTGTGTCCACTAGAGGTGGCGAACCTCAATAGCCCGGCGCGGCTCCTGTTTTAGTCATGTCAGGGGTCATCCAATATCGTTCTCTTTTCTTCAGTCAACGCGTTCACCAAACCATCCACTTCGTTCTGGATCAACACTCCGCGTATACTAGTTATTAAAGTGGTTTTCGGTATCGACAGAGAGTATGCCCATATCTGATCCCGGTCTCTTTAATAACTACGTATTATTACACCGATGGCTCTTTTACATTTCAAATCGATTCATAATTGATATCAAAATATCATATTCGCTTCAAAATCAAATCCATTTCAAATATCATCATATCTATTCAAGATGTAAGATTCCGTTTCAAAATCATTTTTCGCCTCAATATCTCATTTCAATTTCAAAATCATTTTCGCCTCAATATCTCATTTCGATTTCAAAATCATTTTCATTTTGATTTCAAAATCATTTTTCGCCTCAATTTCCACAAAATGATTCACATAAACTCGAATTCCAAAATTTAAAATTTAATCCAATTTCAAATCAACAATTTCAACTATATTCAGCTTCTCAATAAACCATTTCAAATTATCAATTTCACATACATATTTGAACCACAAAATAAACAATTTCACTTTCAATATATTTCGAAACTTTAAATATTTCACATTTCAAAACAGCTCATATATTTATATAAGAATATAAGATTCGCTTTAAAACCATTTCGTATTCAAATTAGAATATACTTTAAATTAAACATCAGTATTAAGTAGTTTACTTAATTTTTGGAACAATTCCAATTCAATAAACTTAGATTAACATTCGGATTTCAAGAATTCATTTAAGTATTACATTCCAAATCAATTTCAGTTCAAATCCTATTCAAATCAATTTTATCTTCAAATTTAATTCAATAGTTTCAATTTAGTCCAATTCACAAATTTCTTTGAATTTCAATTAAATTCCAAATTAATTAAATCTCAATTTCAAATCAATTTTCAATTCCAAACTCAAACTTGAAATATCATTTCATATAAATTTTCTTAGAAATATTCATAGTTCGATTAAAAGTCCAATCTTTTAAAACAAATCAACTTTCGAAAATTTACGCCGTATTTCAATTTTTTCTTAAAAACCTAAACTTCGAATAATTAAACAATTTCATTTACCAAGTTTAAATTCCAACATCTCGAGCTTCAATTCAAAATAATTCGATTTCCATAAATTGGATTTTATTCTTAAAATCAATTCATTTAAATAATTTCAAAACAACTTTTAAAATCATTTAATTTAACCAACCTGGTGTCCGTATATAATTTTCTATCCTATGGCCAAGTGATTATTTATTTCAATTAAATGTCAGGGATGAATATATATCACTTTAACCAAATCACAGTGTCATATGTATGTATAACAGGATATATATATATATAAGCAAATAAACATCCAAACATTTAAATATCAACCAATAGCATCCATCGAAATAAATCATCCAATAGTCAATACAATTCACGGCAATTTCATAGTTATCAATATCGGGAAATTTGATTTTGATTAAATCCTAATTTCAATTTACTGTCAATTTAATTTTTCAACGGTGAATTCACATGACAATCTATATGACAATTAAATTTTTATCAAACAACGACAAATAAATTAATATCACTTCATAATGTCAAATTTAACTACCATAAAGATATTCAGTACGTTGTGAGCGTTATAAAACACTCACCTTGATTTTCTGTTGTCGCCGAGACGTTCCGGTTTGGAACTAAAACTGGACGACGCCCAACTTTAGCCCAAATTTCCACCATCTCCAAATCCATCTAAACCAGTTTCATTTTGAAGCTCTCGTCATTACGATCGCAACACAAAAAGTTTTGTTCCAATCGGACCTCGTATGAAAAAGTTATGCATTTTAGAAGTTTGTACAAATTTTAATATAACTAATTTACAAATTCTTTTTTAATTCCAAACCCTGCTGAATCCTGGTCGTTCATCTTTGCTTCAGGAAATCTGGGCTGCACCTGCCTCCTTCTCCATCATCGTTCAATTCACGTGAACCCTAACCCATAGCCGCCTATCTTCATCAAATTATCACGACCAACTCACTCGACTTCACAATGATCAGAGACCACCGTTAGAAGCGTCTTCGCAAGAGCTACCATCGGCCAGAGTAGGGTAGAGCTCGGCCATCTCTACTGCACGCAAATCGAGGACAAACACGAAACTTTAAATGCAAATTCCCGTTGATCCGTTACTCCGTTTTCGATCATCTCCGTATGGATTTGAAGCTCTCATCGTCCTCTACAACTTTGTAGTTGACAACTTTTGCTAATTCCTTACGGATTGAGAGAGATTAAGGAGGAAACAAAACGAATTTTTGGCCATTGATGGAAAAGATGGCGGCTAGGGCTGAAACCCTAAGTTGTTTTTGGAAAATAGAGAAAGTGAGGGGCTTTTATAGAAAAATACGCGACACTATTCATCCCGGATTTTCCGAACTCCAAACGAAGTATGCCGGCTGACGTTTCTAAGGTTTACCCCACGTTCCGAACACAATGGAACAGGTTTCGGAAGCTAATTCGATCATCTGTGCGAGTTACGGCAATAAACGATCGATTTAAAATTAAATCGGTTATTCAAATATTTGTGCGTTTGGGCTCGCCCCGGACAAACGGTAAATCTGATTGACACAAAATTTGAAACCTTACAAAAATATGACATTACGGATCCGATGAAACTAGTTTCGTCGAAATCCAAGACTTTTTGAAAAATGACTATTTTCTCTCGCCGAATTAATATTAAAAACAATTCGATACGTTACCAGCTGCCACGATCAAATGATAACTCCGATTGCTACGAAAATTGAAATCCGACAATAACAAACTATTACGGATCCAACGGAACTAGTTTCGTTCAATTCTTAGACTGTTCGAAAAATGGCTATTTTCCAATCGATAATTAAATATTAAAATATTCAATTTTCACAAATTAACTTTAAATTCAATTTTAAAAGTTCTATAACATTACTATAACTGCAATATGATAAGATAAAATTTTACAAATCATTTTCAATCATATTCAACTCGATTTTCAATTATTTCTGAAATTTAACTTATTAAATTATCGATTTAATTGTCTAATTAAATCCAATATTCGAAAAATAAATTATTCGACTGTTTAATTTCAATATAAAATTCCCAATTTTAAATTATTAACTTTTAAATCAAATTTCAATTGTTCACAAATTCCATTTTTAATTTCACAGTAATTAACAATCTTTTACAATGCAATTTTCCATTATAAATCCAATATAAAAGATTATATTAGATTCCACGTTCAATTATATTGTAATTCAAATTCAAGTTATTTAATTCCAAATGAATTCTTTTATTTTGATTTACACTTTCATTATTGAATCAACCATTTACTCTTTTTAAACTCAACCCAGAGCCCTGATGAAATCGAAGGGATGAGAAGAGCCCTCCCCGAGCCTGGTCCGACCACAGACAGGAGAGTTTTAGACCAGCCCAGTACAGAGATTTGATGCCCCCAACTCATTTATAAGATTAACGGGGACCCACCTCCGCGCCTTTGGAATGGGAGTAGGGCAGACGGGGATCGAACCTGCGACTCTGTTACCGGGAAGCAAGTAACCATTTACTTATACATTATTATCAATAGTTTATAATTCATTTACTTTCATTTTCTTCAGCTATCATCTTATTTAAATTCACAGTAATATTAAATTACATTCATTTACGTTGATTTCCATATTATAACTTCAATATTAAATGTAACATTTTATTTATTTCGTTGTTTACAATCAAATTCAATTCAATTCAATTACTTGTTACATTCAAATTTAAATCTTTACTTACGTTCAATTACAAGTTAACATCTTTATCGAATTACAGTTTCAGTTATTATCTGCTTTCAATCAACTGTAATATTAAGTTACATTTATTTATATTAGTTTCAATAACATAAACTTCCATTATTAAATCTACCATTTTATTTATTCTTTGTTTACAATCATAACCAATTTGGTTTACAATCAAATTCAATTCATTATTTACATTCACTACAAGTTAACATCCATATTTAATTTACAAATAAGTTATTTCAGAATTCAGTTTTGTATTTTAACTTGTAATTCGCATTTAACAACACAAAAATTTATTTCCTTTGGATTTTTATCCAAAATTTTCATTTTAATTCGTATTTTTAAAGTGTTAAAAATACGGGTCGTTACATTCTCCCCCACTTAAAACTTTTCGTCCTCGAAAAGGAACGGAGAAGGGGAAACCATCATTTAGATATAATTCATTCAAAATATTCTACTTATTTGCAAAATTTAGTTATAGGATATTTTTTCACAAAATTTTTCTAACTCCCGGATTTTTTGAAAAATTTCGGTAGCACCTCCTTTGCGCGGCTAGGACCGAAAAATTTCACAGTAGTAATAATTGCATGATATACATCTCATTACAAGAATGAGGCATCCCAAAACATGGGGAACACAATAATATACCACAACATAAACCGTAATCCGAGAACGTACCTTTTATTAAGCATTTATTAGATTTTTAACTTACATTCTGCATTTAGCGCAGAAGCAAGCTCCACAAGCGAAGCGCAACCCCTTTGCTACCTACTAAAATGCTCAATAACCAAGTTAGAACCATGCATATAAAGATAGATCGATATACTTAGCATAAACAACCTACATATAACATGTTTAGCTTCAAAACTGAAATTCCAATTCCAGGACAGCAAACGAATCTCAGTTTTTGGTCACCTAAACGATAAAATTTGACAATGGAATCTAAACAAAAGTTGTTGCATTCGTTTCAGGCTTTCCGTAATGTCCAAAGTTATCAAATTTGGACCATCCGTTCAAAAGTTACGGCCGTTTTACTAAATGGATACGCCTCAGCCTGGGCAATGCATTGCGCAGGTCAGCGACGTTCACTCCCCTTTTCGACCATCTAAATGACAGCAAAACACAAAACACTTAAAGCAAAAGTTTTAACTTAAGTTCTTAGCTTTCCATAAAGTGCAAGATCGTCAAAATCCGATGCACCAGTAAAAAGTTATGGCGAGAATACTAAGATGCTTCAGATTTCTACTCCGCACAGGCCAGCGACTAATATTGGTGTTTTAAGCCTAGTGGATGAAGGTATTGATCCAAACATTCTAAACAAAAGATGTAGCACAGTTTCTAGGCTTTCCTAAAAGTCCAAGATCGTCGAATTCCGTTCAAACATTTAAAAGTTATGGTTGTTTTCGTTCCAGCATATATTGGACAATTTTGGATTTTTTTTCTTCCCAAATTTGCTTTTATTATTTCAAAGCACAAACCATCAAACTTCAAATTTTCTAAAGAAACAATCATAAACACAAAGTCGTTTATTTTCTTATATATCCAGGAAATAAGTTTACATTCGATTTGTTTCCGATTTATTCAAGTTTGTTTCATTCATAATTTAAATTCAAGTCAATTTGCTTCAATTTAATTTGAATTCAATTATATTCAATTTCCCTATGCTTCAAATTTGAATTTAATTATTTTAAAATTTTATTCCGTTTATTCAATTCCATTAACACTAATGAATTCTATTTAATCAATTATCATCCATCTAACAACCAATGCATATCAAACATTAACATCCATCTAAATCTATAATAAATCAATTATACATTTCCAAGTCAAAATTTTAATTTCATACACTTCCAAGTTTATTGACATTTAGTTTTATTCAAATTTAATTAGTTTCAATTTACTAATTCTATATTTAATTAATTTTAAATTTAATTCATTTTACAACTTAAATTTCCTTTATATTTACAACTATCAATAGATCTTCACATTTTATTATTCACTCTCACACTGGTATATTATTCCTCTACTTATCCTTATTAGCATTTTAAACTTTTTAAGTATTTGGTAAGTTTTTGTTATGCAAATAGAATGTAGTTAAACAACATACCACCTCTTTTCATTCAAAGTTGAATTTTCAATTAATTAATTCTTAAGTCATTACTTAAATTTCACTATAATTTAATTTCACATTTACATTCACATATAGTATTTCCATTTTATATTAACATAATGGTGAATCACCTTTAAATGTTAATTTAAATTCCAATTATTTACTAACAATTTTATTTATATTTGCAAACCATTAATTAAATGCATATTTCATTATTCAAACTTATACTTGTATATTATCCAATTAACAATTCATATAACATTTTTGAACTTCTTAAATGATTTAGTAAGTTATATCTATGCTATAGAATGAAATTTAATACTATGCGAGTTTTACAGTTTCAATTTTATTTTAAATTCATAATTTCCTAATTCTAAGGATTTCTACTTCAATTGATATTTCACTTAGCTCTTAGGTTCATTTCTCATTTCGCAATTCAGAAGTTCCGTAATGCTTCAAGTATTAATTCATTTCAACCATTAAAAGAAAAATCATTAATTATTAAAGAACTCAAGAATTCCAATCCCGGTTTCATTTCAAATCAAATTTTGAAATAATATATACTTATATAATTTATATATCAAATCATACTATAGAGAATACAAAATAAAATTCAATTTTAATCAAAACAGGGTTTAGAAAAACTATTAAGTGATCTCCCCCACTTGGACTCTCGAAAATAAACGTCAATGATGCGTGCACTCATCACCGAAATCATTCTCTAGTGTCAAGAGGGGAGTATAACACTTACTTCATTTGAAATCCTTTGAAAACAATTTCTAATCGAATATACTATCATATAATACTTATATTATACATTTCAAATTTTTGTTAATAAATTTTCAAAACACCAGAATTTAAATTCTCCATCTTAATTTAAATTCATTTTTATTTCATTTTATTTACCATTTATATTCATTGTCAATCATATTTACAAGTTTCATTTCTTAAAATCATTCAATAGTCAATAGTTAGAAATATTGACTAATCAACAATAAACGATGATAATCTAATATTATCATCTCTAACCAATACAATCAAAATTTATAAATTTTCAAGATAAGTCTTTTATATATAGAATATAATCCAAAACAATATTATGTCAATCTGTCCTATTCGAGTGTTTAGAAATTCCTATCGATGCCTTGGCGTCCCAAGTACCAACCAGAATTCATAAATACTCAACGGAACAAATTAACACAATATAAAATCATTTTTATATCAAAATTACAAATACGCTCTCTCATATACACTCAACTCATTCATATAGTTTACCTCTATTTCAATGAGTTATTTCCCACTATTGCCAAGGTAATCTAAACCAAAGCTCTGATACCAACTGTAACGACCCGCCATTTTTGACCGTTCAAGTCGACAATAATCCACACATGTCCAACTCAAACCGTTCAAAAAGGCAGATGGTTATTGGGGTTAAATAAGAAAAGGAAAGAATGAACAGAAGCAAACTCAGAATCTTGCAGCGGAAGGAACAAGATATAATAATAAAATAACAGTTCATGAAGTTGTTAAATAAATAAATTTGATTATTATTATACATCATAAATCAGAGTTACATACATATCAGAGATAATACAATAATGCAGCGGAAAAATAATATGGTAGTAGAATACAAATGATGTAATACCAAACTCCGTCTTCGTCCTCCAAAATAGATCTTCAACCTTATCTGAAATGCTCAGGCTGACCCGAGCGTAATGAAAAGACAAAACACTCGAGTCAGGACTAAAATATCTCATGTAAGTCAAATCTAATAAGAAAATATTAGTGTGACGGCGTCAGAGATGTTTACGGGGTTTGACATCTCCTGTCCAGTGTCAACGTGAGTGGAGTAACTTAAGAGATGTTACGGGATTTTCCATCTCTCAAGGATCCGTTAAACTATCTACTATGTAGTACAATACGCTATTATAATATGTCTACATTAAAGTAAAAGTATTAAAATAGCGTAAAGCCATGGCCCATTCCACCCTTAACACAATTTATATTCCCAAGAGCATATACAAGACCGTAGTTTCCCCAAAACCGGAAGTCACCAGAGGGCAATCCATATACTAAAGGTACAAACCAAAATCGTAGTGGTCGCGAATAGGATAATCAGTATGACAAGGTACATGAGGCAATACCAACTAGGATACTAGTAGTTGCGTGATCCGGACTGATGTTGGGCATAGCAGCTACTACCCCAACACCGCGAAACAACACTCCCAAAATCGAGGGGTGCACCCAAATCGAATCACAAAAGTAATAGACATGGTAACGAAGAAGTGTGTCCACTAGAGGTGGCGAACCTCAATGGCCCGGCGCGGCTCCTGTTTTAGTCATGTCAGGGGTCATCCAATATCGTTCTCTTTCTTCAGTCAACGCGTTCACCAAACCATCCACTTCGTTCTGGATCAACACTCCGCGTATACTAGTTATTAAAGTGGTTTCCGGTATCAACAGAGAGTATGTCCATATCCGATCCCAGTCTCTTTAATAACTACGTATTATTACACCGATGGCTCTTTTACATTTCAAATCGATTCATAATTGATATCAAAATATCATATTCGCTTCAAAATCAAATCCATTTCAAATATCATCATATCTATTCAAGATGTAAGATTCCGTTTCAAAATCATTTTTCGCCTCAATATCTCATTTCAATTTCAAAATCATTTTCGCCTCAATATCTCATTTCGATTTTAAAATCATTTTTCGCCTCAATATCTCATTTCGATTTCAAAATCATTTTTCGCCTCAATTTCCACAAAATGATTCACATAAACTCGAATTCCAAAATTTAAAATTTAATCCAATTTCAAATCATCAATTTCAACTCGATTCAGCTTCTCAATAAACCATTTCAAATTATCAATTTCACATACATATTTGAACCACAAAATAAACAATTTCACTTTCAATATATTTCGAAACTTTAAATATTTCACATTTCAAAACAGCTCATATATTTATATAAGAATATAAGATTCGCTTTAAAACCATTTCGTATTCAAATTAGAATATACTTTAAATTAAACATCCGTATTAAGTATTTCACTTAATTTTTGGAACAATTCCAATTCAATAAACTTAGATTAACATTCGGATTTCAAGAATTCATTTAAGTATTACATTCCAAATCAATTTCAGTTCAAATCCTATTCAAATCGATTTTATCTTCAAATTTAATTCAATAGTTTCAATTTAGTCCAATTCACAAATTTCTATGAATTTCAATTAAATTCCAAATTAATTAAATCTCAATTTCAAATCAATTTTCAATTCCAAACTCAAACTTGAAATATCATTTCATATAAATTTTCTTAGAAATATTCATAGTTCGATTAAAAGTCCAATCTTTTAAAACAAATCAAATTTCGAAAATTTACGCCGTATTTCAATTTTTTCTTAAAAATCTAAACTTCGAATAATTAAACAATTTCATTTACCAAGTTTAAATTCCAACATCTCGAGCTTCAATTCAAAATAATTTGATTTCCATAAATTGGATTTTATTCTTAAAATCAATTCATTTAAATAATTTCAAAACAACTTTTAAAATCATTTAATTTAACCAACCTGGTGTCCGTATATAATTTTCTATCCTATGGCCAAGTGATTATTTATTTCAATTAAATGTCAGGGATGAATATATATCACTTTAACCAAATCACAGTGTCATATGTATGTATAACAGGATATATATATAAGCAAATAAACATCCAAACATTTAAATATCAACCAATAGCATCCATCGAAATAAATCATCCAATAGTCAATACAATTCACGGCAATTTCATAGTTATCAATATCGGAAAATTTGATTTTGATTAAATCCTAATTTCAATTTACTGTCAATTTAATTTTTCAACGGTGAATTCACATGACAATCTATATGACAATTAAATTTTTATCAAACAACGACAAATAAATTCATATCACTTCATAATGTCAAATTTAACTACCATAAAGATATTCAGTACGTTGTGAGCGTTATAAAACACTCACCTTGATTTTCTGTTGTCGCCGAGACGTTCCGGTTTGGAACTAAAACTGGACGACGCCCAACTTTAGCCCAAATTTCCACCGTCTCCAAATCCATCCAAACCAGTTTCATTTCGAAGCTCTCGTCATTTCGATCACAACGCAAAAAGTTTCGTTCCAATCGGACCTCGTATGAAAAAGATATGCATTTTAGAAGTTTGTACAAATTTTAATATAACTAATTTACAAATTCTTTTTTAATTCCAAACCCTGCTGAATCCTGGCCGTTCATCTTTGCTTCAGGAAATCTGGGCCGCACCTGCCACCTTCTCCATCATCGTTCAATTCACGTGAACCCTAACCCATAGCCGCCTATCTTCATCAAATTATCACGACCAACTCACTCGACTTCACAATGATCAGAGACCACCGTTAGAAGCGTCTTCGCAAGAGCTACCTTCGGCCAGAGTAGGGTGGAGCTCGGCCATCTCTGCTGCACGCAAATTGAGGACAAACACGAAACTTTAAATGCAAATTCCTGTTGATCCGTTGCTCCGTTTTTTATCATCTCCGTATGGATTTGAAGCTCTCATCGTCCTCTACAACTTTGTAGTTGACAACTTTTGCTAATTCCTTACGGATTGAGAGAGATTAAGGAGGAAAGAAAACGAATTTTTGGCCATTGATGGAAAAGATGGCGGCTAGGGCTGAAACCCTAAGTTGTTTTTGGAAAATAGAGAAAGTGAGGGGCTTTTATAGAAAAATACACGACACTATTCATCCCGGATTTTCCGAACTCCAAACGAAGCATGCCGGCTGACGTTTCTAAGGTTTACCCCATGTTCCGAACACAATGGAAGAGGTTTCGGAAGCTAATTCGATCATCTGTGCGAGTTACGGCAATAAACGATCGATTTAAAATTAAATCGGTTAATTAAATTTTTGTGCGTTTCGGCTCGCCCTGGACAAACGGTAAATCTGATTGACACGAAATTTGAAACCTTACAAAAATATGACATTACGGATCCGATGAAACTGGTTTTGTCGAAATCCGAGACTTTTTGAAAAATGACTATTTTCTCTTGCCGAATTAATATTAAAAACAATTCGATGCGTTTCGAGCTGCCACGATCAAACGATAACTCCGATTGCTACGAAAATTGAAATCCGACAATAACAAACTATTACGGATCCAATGGAACTAGTTTCGTTCAATTCTAAGACTGTTCAAAAAATGGCTATTTTCCAGTCGATAATTAAATATTAAAATATTCAATTTTCACAAATTAACTTTAAATTCAATTTTAAAAGTTCTATAACATTACTATAACTGCAATATGATAAGATAAAATTTTACAAATCATTTTCAATCATATTCAACTCCATTTTCAATTATTTCTGAAATTTAACTTATTAAATTATCGATTTAATTGTCTAATTAAATCCAATATTCGAAAAATAAATTATTCGACTGTTTAATTTCAATATAAAATTCCCAATTTTAAATTATTAACTTTTAAATCAAATTTCAATTGTTCACAAATTCCATTTTTAATTTCACAGTAATTAACAATCTTTTACAATGCAATTTTCCATTATAAATCCAATATAAAAGATTATATTAGATTCCACATTCAATTATATTGTAATTCAAATTCAAGTTATTTAATTCCAAATGAATTCTTTTATTTCGATTTACACTTTCATTATTGAATCAACCATTTACTTATACATTATTATCAATAGTTTATAATTCATTTACTTTCATTTTCTTCAGCTATCATCTTATTTAAATTCACAGTAATATTAAATTACATTCATTTACGTTGATTTCCATATTATAACTTCAATATTAAATGTAACATTTTATTTATTTCGTTGTTTACAATCAAATTCAATTCAATTCAATTACTTGTTACATTCAAATTTAAATCTTTACTTACGTTCAATTACAAGTTAACATCTTTATCGAATTACAGTTTCAGTTATTATCTGCTTTCAATCAACTGTAATATTAAGTTACATTTATTTATATTAGTTTCAATAACATAAACTTCCATTATTAAATCTACCATTTTATTTATTCTTTGTTTACAATCATAACCAATTTGGTTTACAATCAAATTCAATTCATTATTTACATTCACTACAAGTTAACATCCATATTTAATTTACAAATAAGTTATTTCAGAATTCAGTTTTGTATTTTAACTTGTAATTCGCATTTAATGTTAATTCCTTTAAGCGACCTAAAACTTTGCAACCTAAGAGAAGCTTTGCGACCTAACGAAGTCACGACTTAGGGAATTCCGCGACTTAGTGAAGCTACAACCTAAGCTACAGGAATGTCACGACCTAAGAAAGACGCGACCTAAGAATGTCACAACCTAACTCTTGAAGTAGCCCAGCGACCTACGACTTAGGGAACATTGCGACCTAGCAATGTTGCGACCTAAAGCTACAGGGAACATTGCGACCTAGCAATGTTGCGACCTAGAGACTACGACTTAAGAAGAGCTCCAACTTAACAGTTTGCGAGTTAAAAGGTTGACGACCTATGACCTAAGAACATAGCGACCTAACCATCTCAAGAACTTCGCGACCTAGCAGTGTTGCGACCTAAAGGAGCTTGCGACCTAACTACTGAAGAAGCTTGCGACCTAAAGGAGCTTGCGACCTAACTACTGAAGATGCTTGCGACCTAAAGCCTGAAGTGATCTAGCAACTAAAGAGCTTCACAGCCCACGACTCAAGAGGATATTACGACTTAAAGGACCTACGACTTAAGGAACTCATGACCTGGCTTAAGTCGTCCTCGACCTAAAAGCTACGAGGTTAGAGTCCAGAGCCCATGCCTATACTACCTGTCTGATAAGTCGGCCACGACTTAACACTTGTCGAAGACAAAGCCACAAGATGAGTCCAGAACAACCCAATCCCTTAACTCGTCACCGACTTACCTTAAGTCCTCCACGACTTAGGACTTAGGAAAATTTCCAGACGACTTCATCACTGCACTTCTTAAGTTGTGTATGGGGTACGACCTATCTTAGGTCGCTCGCGACCCACGACCTAGCTTAAGTCGTACGCGACCTAAGACTTAGCATTTTCTCTGCCCAGAATCCAGAGCTGCTCCTATAAATAGACCACCACTTCCAACATGGAGGGGACTTTTTGGGGGCCATTCATTTCTTCAAGCGCCGTTACTCTGTCGAAGTCTCCTCTCATTCAGCAATCAAAGATCTTCAAGCATTCGAGACACTACAACAAGCTTCGAGAAGAACTCCTTACATCCAACATGGATTCGTCGAGTTTCATCATCAAAGATTGAGCTAGTAGTCAAGAGTGTTTTCATGATCCACTTGTATTGTATTTTAAAGGATATTGTATCAAATTGTAACCGAATCAGTAATAAAAGACTATAAAGTGGACGTAGGCTCAATTACGGGCCGAACCACTATAAATCTGTTGTTCATTTACTGCTTTTCTGCTATTTTCAGCTTATATTCTGTTCCCGTACCAACGGGTGGTGCTTTCACAATTCTATTACACACACCGGGTGTTAATGTTCACTTTTTAGCGTTAACATTTTGGTGCTTTCACTGAGAACCCAACTCAGGCGATCATCCACCGTTGCTTCGCAAAGATTCATAAAAAGAACCTCTCTTAAAAACCAGATCCGAAATAATGGCTCCTGGAAGAAGAGGTAGACCTATCAGATCCAGAAATGCTCACGAAGGGACTTCCGCTTCCCCAGCAACAGACCAAGCGACTCCTACCTTTGGAGTCACCAGGGCTGAATTGGATGACGCAGTTTCTGGATTATACCAACAAATTGAAACTCAAAACGCTTTGATGATGGATAGGATAACTGCCCTGCTCGGGGCAAATCGTCACCCAAAAAACCATCAAACCACCCTTCCTGAAATGCCACCTTTCCAAGCTGATGGTTCTATGCCGCAACCAACTTGTCGTGAACATATGCTCGGGCAAACTTCCGAGGGAAGAACTGATGCTTGCCCGGAGGTGTCTTTGAACAATAAAGAGTACCTGTCTGAAATGGTTGGCCGCATCATGAAAGAGAGCATGCAAAGGGAAGAGGATGAGGCTGACTGGGGATTCGCGCCAAGCAGAACTCCGTTTACTGAAAGGATCCTGAGAGCGGAGTTTCCAAGGAAATTTGCACCTCCTACTATCCAAGCCTATAGGGGAACCAGTGACCCTAATCATTTCCTATACAAATACGATTGGCATATGACCGGTGCAAGAGCATCAGACGAGATCAAGTGTCGATACTTTCCAGTATACCTGGAAGGTGTGGCTTTACTTTGGTTCACAAAGCTTCCAGTTTGGTCTGTAGATAAGTTCTCCGACTTAACGCAAAAATTTAAAGAACAGTTCAGATTGTATGCTTCAAAAGCTAAGGATATAATGTCGCTGTCCAACCTTGAGCAAGCGCCCGGAGAATCAATCAAATCTTTCTTGAGCCGTTTCAATATAGCTTTAGCCGAAGTAGAAAATGCGGAACCACGCATGATCCTGACTTATTTGATGCGAGCCATTGATAAATCGAGTAAATTTGGAATATGGCTAAAGATGAAGGAACCGAACTCACTTGATAAATTTTATAAAAGGGCCGACGAGTTCATTCGCCTTGAAAGCCTTTCTACGACATCGAAAGTGGTTGCTGCCCAAACTAATAATAACAATGTCCCATCTAATAAAAGAGAATCTGAAAGTCAGAAAAGGGAGAATGAAGGAGGAAAGAGCCAGGGAAATGAAAAGAAACCTCGCCGCTTTAATCCTTCGGATTTTACTCCTTTAACTGATACACCAAGAAATATCTTTTTTGCAACAAAGGACGTTGTCAGGTATCCTAAGCCACCTGAGATGACGAGAGGTGCAAAGCGTAATGGAAAATTCTGCCAATTTCACAATCAACCTGGCCATGACACTGATCAATGTCGCCAATTAAAGAATGTGATTGAAGAATTGCTGGAGCAGGGTAAACTCCAACAATACATTAAAAAAAGCGGAGTCGATCCAACCTCATCCAATCGGGATCCACAACGCCCTACTCATCAATCCGATTCTCGCAACAACACTGCAGCGCAAGATTCAGAAAAGCTTGTCATTAATGTTGTCACAGGAGGTCCACACCCAGCAGGCAGAAGTTGGGACGACTGCTAATGGTCCACAAAACTGCAACTGGGGCATCTTTCACTTTCTTTGGCATATAAATCCGAAGCTGCAAATCTAGCACAAATGGAAATCCAGCTTGGAGATTCTGAAACAACAATAACTAGCATCCATTTTTTACTTAGCAGCATTGCTTGAATTTGTAAAAATGATAATAGATGTGTGAATTCTGCATTGTAAACCGCTGAGAAATCAGCGTGACTGAATAATAAAAAACTATGCATTCTGTGTTTTCTATTATAAAATGCCTGTTATATTTCGATGTGTAAATACTCTAAATGTATTGCTAAAATGTCGATCTAATATTGCAGGTCATTAAAGCAAAGCTCACCCATCGCAAAGCTAAGCAAGCCTTACAAATCATTTATTAAAGCAAGCACGGAAGCAACCAAAAGGAATTTTGCTCCTCAATAAAAGGGCCGGTAGAACCACCGAAGGGACACCTTCCCAAGCAGAAGGAACAGGGCCCTTGCTAACTGATCGTGATGCATCCGATCAGGCAGCTTGCGTCCGTCCCGTGGATCTACTCGCCCCTGAGAAGCAACCTTCCTGGCACACCAACCAACCGATGCTCCTTCCCAAAGGTCAACAAAGCCCTCTAACGAGGCACGCCAATAAATGAAAGTGCTTCTCTCAATAACAAGATTGGTGGAACCACCGGAGGGGAACCTTCCCAAGCTGAAGGAACAGGGCCCTTGTTAATTGATTGCGATCATTTGTGCAAACGAACATCCAATCAAGCAACTTGCGTCCGCCCCGTGGATCCACTCAACCATGAGAAAGTAACTTCCAGGCAATTTCAAGACCTCTTCGGAGGCAAAAGCCCTTTTCGGAGGCACATTTCACCCGTGTAGAAGTGCAAAATGCTTCTCTTCGGAGACCCACTTCACCAGTGATGAAATGCTAAAAAGCCCTTTTCAGAGGCACATTTCACCCGTGTAGAAGTGCAAAATGCTTCTCTTCGGAGACCCACTTCACCAGAGCTGAAATGCTAAAATTGCTTCTCTTCGGAGACCAAAATTGCTTCTCTTCGGAGACCAAAATTGCTTCTCTTCGGAGACCAAAATTGCTTCTCTTCAGAGACCAAAAGACCTCTGTAGAGGCGTACTTCACCTTGCTTGAAGTACCAAAAATAAACCCTTTACTGGGGCACAAAAATCAAAACCTTCTTCAGAAGCTCATTTCATTGTGCAGGAAAATTCATTTTTAAACAAATAAAAGTGATCATTCCCAAAAGTCGAAGTGTTCTTCTGACAGAAAGAGAAAGTAAAAATTTCTCCAAAAACGAGATATGCTTTATTAAAAGCAGAATGATTCCTTCCTCAAAAGTGGAATAGTTATTCTCTAATATAAGAGTATCAGTCTTGTAAAAGCGAGAAATATTGCAATGCACTTGTGGTATGGGGGCAACATTATACAATTCAGTTACATTAATAAAAGTAATATACAAGCGACACACCACAAGTTCATTGCAATATCACATAAAGAAGATGTGGAATAAATGCGTTCTTGAAACACAAACAAAAGTTTGTACAAGTAAAAAGAATCGTTCACTCTACACTTCAAATGAAAAACAGATATATTCCTACATACACAAGAATTTGTACAAGTAAAATAGTTATTTTATTCAATACTATGGAAACTTTTTACATTGTGCAGATTACAAAAAGGAGCGGAGACCGGTATCCGCACAATCTCCGGTCAATGCATGCAAAAAGCAGAAAAGACAAAATCAAACTCATTTCTCCTTCTTCCCACCCTTGGAGCCTTTACCCGGCCTGGTAATTAGTTTCGAAGGCCGTATCGGAGAAGAAGGAGAAAGAGACTCAGCCGGATCGACTTCTGCTTCATCTCCAGCAGCAGAAGAATTTTTCTTTCCTTTCTTCGAAACCACACGTTTCCCCTTCTTCTTGGAAGAAGACTCACTCCCCGGAGTAAGAAATGTAGAAAGCTTTGTGTCGTAGTCAAAAGACTGCTCCGGGGTCTTCTCGCTATCTTCCAGATCTTCTGCTTTCTGCTCCTCGGAAGCAGGTGGTTCGTCCAAGCCTTGAAGGGCTGCTATCTGTTCTTCCTGTGAACCTGGTTGAGAAGCTGGAAGAGGAGTAACTTGAGAAGGAGGAGGAACGGCAGCTGAAGAAGGAGAAATTGGTGCAATTTCCGGCACGTCCGCTGCATAATAAAAGAAATCAAAATCAGTATTCTCCGAGGAAAAAGAAGACAGTGGATCGTCAAAGCTTAAGTAATAAGTAAGAAGTTCGTCGAACTCGGTTAAGTCGAATAAGCAATTCACTGAATTCATCTCGTCAAAGTTACCTGGAGAAGTCGGTTTGGCGAGATCAATCTCAAATTCCCGAGCCTGAAAGTCCTTCATTGCCTCTTCTTCTGTAGGAGTGGTCACAACTGGATGTGAAGGATGAGAGCTGGAATCCATAATGTTTGCATCAGCCGAAGTGGAAGTACGAACAGGGGCAGTTATAGGAGCTTCCTCTTTTGAAAGCTCTTCTCCCAGTGATTCAGCCCGTGCTTTAGCAAGCTGCTCCTTCCCTCTAACAAGAGCGGCGCGAGCCTCATCATCAAGATAGCGAGCCTCAAACTTTGCTTCCTCAAATTTTGCTTCATCATAGCCGGCACCTTTAAACATATCAAGTGCGGCTTCCCACACTTCAGCCAGAGTGATTTCATAATCTGGACCCAGAAAAGCAAGGCTCCCACGACCCAGAACGTAGTGTAAATAAAAGTCGAATAAGGTAGAACTGATGTTTGCTTTCGTTGCCTCATGCGATTGCTCAACCGCTTCTTTTTCGGCAATGGCAGCAACCCTACCAGTAATAGCCTCATCACGAGCTGTCTCAGCTTTAGCAAGTCGAGACTTTAGTAACTCAATCTCCACGTTCTGGGAGGTGACTTTTTCCCACAGTTCGGCGTTTTCTGTGCGATATTTCTCATTAACGTGCTGTTCGGCGGCAAGCTTCATTTCTACATCTCTTTGTGCAGCATGTGCATCCCGCACTTGCTTCTGAAAGACTTCTTCTTTTTGAGTATATGATGCAGAAGAAGAAGCGAGATTTTCCTTAAGCTGCTTAACTTCAGACGCAAGCTTTGCATTGTCGTCTGCAATGCTCGTCATCTCCGCATCATGCTGCTTACGCCATTTGTCCCATTCTGATTTATCGTTCTCCATGGTCATCATCGCCTCAAGGTTAATATGGTTGACCCTTTGAAGTTCATCAACCAACTTCTGCCATCCAGACATTCTTTCAATATCAAGCTTGATAGCATCGACATTTCTCAGCATTGCCTGCTTATCAATGGGAACCAAATCTAAGTCAAAACGGACTCCTCTTAGACACCAATTCGGAAATCGGCTCTGAAGCGTTGGAGGGCCATCTTTAACTTGATATTGTGGCCTGTTAATGATGGTTTGAATATTAGATTCCTTTAGAGGAGGAGAACCGGCCGGAATGTCAGAAGAAATGGGAGCGTTAGTCTTCTCAGAAATAGCAGACGCGTCACTTGGCTTAAACCGTTTGCTCGATTCATCAGTAATATGAGTCTTCCCTTTGTCATCATAAGACTTTCGCTTATGAGAATCGTAAGTTCTGTAAGAAGAATCATATCGATCAACATCTCTTCTTCTCTGCCGCTGCTCATAATCCCATTTTTCTTGAGCCTTCCATTGGGCCCGTTCCTCATCTGTCTCTCTCTGGTCACCAAGATATTTCCTAAAGTCATAGGATCCACGACCTCCATGGCGCTGAAATGAGTCATAGTATGAGCCGGAGCGTCCCATCGGAGAATCTGAAAAACGGAAAATAAGTAAAGCTTAGAAATTTCCAAAAAGAGATAGTAAATGCTTATAAGTGCATAAAATCCTAAGTGTGTGCGGCGTGCGAACTACGTGCATCAAACTACAAACCACGCTTTAGTGCGGGAACGGAGACGACGGGTGTAGAAGGCGTCGAGGTCTGTTTCAAAGAGGAAGTCGCTTCAATGACAGGAGAGTTCGCCTTTGGAATATTATCCTTGAAAAGCTCTTGAGAAGTTATCATTATGTCACTCAAGTCATCGAAGGTGTCATCGTTATGATGCTCAGCAGAATTCTCCTTCTCAACTTCCACATCAGTTGATTTTTCAAAAACTCGAGGATTTTCTTCCTCTTCGATAATTGGGGCAAGTGCCGATTTGCTGACTAACCCTACAACATTAGTGGATGCGGAACACTTTATCAAAGCAGCCTCTACGACAGGTGTTTCTGATGCAACTTCTTCTACAGAAACTGGGGCATTCGATGCCTCTGCTTGAGAGCCCGAAGCAGCTAACGTTTCTGCATCAGAACTGGAAATTTCATGAATCTGGGTCGATCTAGAAGGATGTAAAAGACCAAATTGGTGCAGAAATTCATCTTTCAGCAAGAATTTGGCACTCCTCTCTTCAACATCAACGGCACTCAAAGTATCTAAAATTAACTTGTGACTGGTATCTCGAAGTGGAGGAGGAAGTGCTGCAAAAAGAAAGAATGGAGTTAAGCATTTGACAGTTCGAGTTCTGGAAAGTCTTAAAAACGAATCGGAAAGAGGCAATCTTACTTCCGACTCTCCAGATGGCATAAAATCCCGGAGGACAGCGGACATAAAAGAATTGAGTCAAGAACCCATGGGCACTTTCGGGCAAGTCCAGAATTAGTTTACGGTTCCTGGCACTCCTCACAAGTGTAATAGAGGGATGATCTTTGTTCTTTGCAAATGTGCACAAGAAGCGAATTTCGGCAAAACTGGGAAAACGGCCCAACGTTCTCCTGAAAAGCACACACAGTCCCAGCAGGATGGAGTATCCATTAGGGTGCAGTTGAAAAGGGGAGATAGATAGCCGAAGGAGAAGTTCTCGAAGACAATCATTAAAGGGCGGAATAGCTCCGCTCAAGCACATCTGACGATTCACAGCAACAAAGCCAAGAGGCGGCCTGTCAGTAGTGTCGCTTGACCCAGGAAGTAAAGCATCTGCTTCGGCAATGCCAAATTGGATGCACAATTGTCTGAAGACCTTGTGGCTCAGAGTAGTAGAAGTCCGTTCCGAAGGGTCGTTCAGTGGAGTAGCAATTGGAAAAGCTTCTCCAGCTATTTCCAAGTCTTCCTGTTGAGATGCCATTCTACACAAGGAACTGGACGATCAAATATTAAGGTGCACGTTTCCTAAAAAAGAGTGAAGTGTTGTGCAAAACTAACGCAGTAACAAGCAAATATAAATGAAACTAAATTAGTTGATACTTGTCAATTATAAAGTTTCGGGGCTTGATATCTTAAGTCCAAGAACAGTGTTGTGTTGATGCAAATAAATCAGCTTTAGTTGATCGTTTCAATTTTGCTTTAATACTTCACTTAGATTTGTTAGTTCACAGCATTTCATTCGCGAAGTTCATTTAAGTTAGATATTCTTTGTCGACTAATCTGTCATTTGATGTGGGCAATCAATGGCAGTATATTCATCCCATTTTTTCTGTGAATATTGCTTCTAAACAGGTTATCAGCATTAAAGTTAAGGCAATCTGAAAAGAAGTACAACGAAGTCTAAAACAATTCAAATTCAAAAATCAGCCAAATTCTGCCTAAATTTCTGAGTCCTAGGTCGTTCACGACCTAACATAAGTCGGAGCAATTTTAAGTCGTGCTGTCCAATTTGAAGCGTTCAGGGCTTTACAAATTTGTTTCAAGTACTAGGTCGTTCAGCGACCTATCATAGGTCGGGGCATATCTAGGTCGCGCAATGTAACTGTGGATCAAGGCAAAGCAATTTACTCCATGTCCTAGGTCGCATACGACTTAGCATAGGTTGAGAATTCTTAGGTCGCAAAAGAGATTGGTCAGCTTCGTTTTAGTTGCAGATGTTTTTTAGATCGCAAGGCTTAGGTCGCCAAGAACCTTACGACCTAACTTTTAAAGCCATCCGGATCTGCTAGGTCGCTGGCTTCTTCTCCAAACAATCTTACTGATCCAATAACCCGACACTGCTAGTATAAAGAAAACGATTCATCCTCTTCTTGAATCCCATTCATCTCTACATACCAACCGAATCGCCCAGTAAATCAATTTCAAGTTCTTCAATTCATTACAAACATTACCGTGCATTCACGAATCATGTTAACATGTCGATTGTGACAATCATTCAAAAAAAAACGAAACACAAATGCATGGAATTAAACTTGGGTTAGAGAACATGAACTCGTGATTGGGCGGCGATTATGGTGGGATAGAGATCGAAACTCACTTACGTAGTTTGTTAGAAAGGATGAATCGTCGTTTAAACAAGTTCAATTCTCTCTTGTGGGTTCGAAGATTTGCCAATAGCAACGAGAAATTAGAGCAGAAGGATTAGGAGGAAGAAAGCGACTTAACAGTTTATATGGGCTGAGAATGGAAGGCGAATAGGCACGAAGTTTTAGGTCGTCCACGACTTAGCAAGGTTGAATCGAAGTATACGACCTATGGCATAGTCATATACCTCGAGGGGCAAATGTTAATTCCTTTAAGCGACCTAAAACTTTGCGACCTAAGAGAAGCTTTGCGACCTAACAAAGTCACGACTTAGGGAATTCCACGACTTAGTGAAGCTACAACCTAAGCTACAGGAATGTCACGACCTAAGAAAGACGCGACCTAAGAATGTCACAACCTAACCCTTGAAGTAGCCCAGCGACCTACGACTTAGGGAACATTGCGACCTAGCAATGTTGCGACCTAAAGCTACAGGGAACATTGCGACCTAGCAATGTTGCGACCTAGAGACTACGACTTAAGAAGAGCTCCAACTTAACAGTTTGCGAGTTAAAAGGTTGACGACCTACGACCTAAGAACATAGCGACCTAACCATCTCAAGAACTTCGCGACCTAGCAGTGTTGCGACCTAAAGGAGTTTGCGACCTAACTACTGAAGAAGCTTGCGACCTAAAGGAGCTTGCGACCTAACTACTGAAGATGCTTGCGACCTAAAGCCTGAAGTGATCTAGCAACTAAAGAGCTTCACAGCCCACGACTCAAGAGGATATTACGACTTAAAGGACCTACGACTTAAGGAACTCATGACCTGGCTTAAGTCGTCCTCGACCTAAAAGCTACGAGGTTAGAGTCCAGAGCCCATGCCTATACTACCTATCTGATAAGTCGGCCACGACTTAACACTTGTCGAAGACAAAGCCACAAGATGAGTCCAGTGGTCCAAATCCCAAGGAATAGAGATCAATGCTGATCATTAATTTTAAGGAATTTACAGGTACAATCCACATGGTAGCTTTCCCATGCTGTAATGTACTTAGCCTCAAAGTTTCATGGAAATTTGATTAGTAGAACTTGAGTTATTGCTCGATCTTGCTTCATTGTGAGTTGTCTTCTGATTACAGTCGATCCCTATTGAGGGAAGAGGGCCGATCCCTCTTATTTCATCTTTTTGAGGTGCGATCTATAGGGTAGGCTTCCTAGGGTCTCCACATCTTGCTCATAAAATTTCATATGCATCGGACTTACAGATCTTGAGATATTGATTGTTTTGTATTGAATTGCACTAGCTTCCTGAAACATGTCAGTCCCTATGTTGGAGAATGGTTATAACCGATCCCTCCTCTATGTTGAACTATATTCCATACTTTGAACGTTCTGCATTGCATATCTCTTAATTACGTTCGATCACGGCTTCATATTATCATCTATACTTGACTTCTGGACCCTACAGTCATTGCTTTGGCATTACTTGCCTTGACGACAGTCGAATCTAACTTGTCCAATCGGTTCAAATATAGCCAGGTCAAAATGCCGAATAAAAGTTAGAAATTCTATACAAGCACCTTGCCCCTCGTTTTACTGCCTAAAACCAAAATAAAACCCTAGCCGCCCTTTTTCAATACCTCCCCTCATCCAATGGCCCATGTCGATCCGTGCCTTTAGGGGTTGAATTGGGCCTCGACTCCAACTGCAAAGTTTTTCGTGAGGGTGAGTGAAGTAGGGTGGTCGGTTGGATTGGCCGGTGATGGCCCATGGCACCGCAGATCTGGCGATGAAGGTGGTTGATGTTTTGGGTTCATGAGGGAGATACAGGTGGAATTGGAGATCATGGGTGGTGGCGATGGGTAGGTCTTGGTGGGGTCGTGCTTGGATGATGGTGCGGTGGCAGGTAGTGGTCGATGGCGGAGGTGAAGGGCGAATTAATGAGATCATGTTTAGGCGGCTAAAGGGAGGTTTCGCGATTTGGATTTCTCAAATTAGCGGCCATGATTTGATAAAAGGCGATTAACAATTTGGTTAAGTAATTAAGTATATTTAATTATTTAATTACATCACAAACATATTTAACCCATATCTTGATCATACGAGGTCAAAATCGAACTCGATCAGTTGCGTTGTGCTCGTAAGAATGTCATCCATTTTGGAATTGGACTGGTTGAGATTGAAGCTTGAAGAATTTTAGGTTAAAATTGAATGCTATTCGATTTTAGATGGAACCAGAATGCTTTGGCGATAACTGAAATTTCGGTGAGTTAAACTCACCTTATTGGTTAATCGGTATGTTATATAGTAGATAAAAAATTTTGGTTGTATGCTTGGATGTTTTATTTGTTTGATTGTTGGGTTTGGATAAATTATCATTTTTGAAAATGGATAATGTATAAAGTGATAAAACAATATTGATTTAATATAATTACGTTGTTTAAATAATAACATAGTTAATTTAAGCATACTTCTTTGGTGTTACATATTTAGCTAAACAAACACCGTCTAATAATAAACGAAAGATTTTATTTGAATGAGATTTGTTTAGCAGAATAAATACTCGTTCTGCTATTATATTAATTTGGACATTTAATTAAGTATTAGTTGACTAATACTGATTAGTAATGTGTTAATAATTAATTATTAATTATGGATTTGGTTTACATATATGCCTACTTATGAAAATACCAGTAATTTAACCTGGGAAGTTAAATTGAATAAAATGGTAGTTTGTTTAAGTATCATTAGGGTCGCTAAGCCTCTTTCTGAGTTTGGAAAGGTATGGAGTTAAATTAACTTCAATTTTATAATTTGAAGTAAAGTGATATTTAATTATTATTTTAACAAAGTGTTTTACATAATTATTTCTATAGTAAAATTAATTATTATATCATTTAAAATGTTTTAAAGTTAATTATTATATTTATAATATTTTAGAATTAATTATTTTATTAGTGTTGTTTAAAGATAATTAATTATTTACTAAGGTTGTTTAAAGACAATAAATTTTTTTAATAATGATTGTTTAAAACTATTTAATTACTTTGTTAGTTTATTGTTTAAAAGTAAAGTAATTACATTTTTAAAAGTTGTTTAAAGTTATTTTATTATACTATTTAAAAAAAATTAAAGTTCATTATTTTATTATTTAAATGTTTTCAAAAAGTTTTATTATTATATTTTTAATAATGCTTTTAAGGTTTTATTATTATATTGTATTAAAAATGTTTAAAAAAAATTATGATGTTAAAGTTTTTATTCATTGTAATTAAATAATAAATTATTAATAAAAGGATTCCTTTTTATAAAATGGATTTATTAAAAGAGTTTATGAATTTGAAAGAGATTTGAAATTGGAAAAGAAGTTCGGTTTTTAAATGATTTCAGAAAGGAGGTTTATAAATGGTTTTAGAGATTTGAAAGAGAAGTTTTATAAATGGGTTTTTGAGATTTATAATGAGTATTTTATAATAAAATTAGAGATTCCTAAAGAAGCTTTATAAATAGATTGGAGATTTATAAAGAAGCTTTATAAATAGATTGGAGATTTATAAAGAATATATTTATAAAATAAAAGAGATTTATGGAAAGGAATGGTGTTTTGGGTTATTTATATCTCCGTTTTAATGACATTTGGGTTTGATCATTTTAATATGATTCTTAAATAGAAAATATTTCAAGTGTTTAGTGAATATACTAATACCATTTTATAAGTATGTGAAAAGGGTTTTCCAAGTTTTGAAAGGAATGGTTTGCAAATATACTTATCCCGGTAAGATAAGTATATGAATATTTCGATAAATATTTTGGAAAGAGATTTAATGAATGAAAGATTAATCTAAGAGACTTGGTAATTTCCATGGGAAATATAATCTCTATTTGGAATGTTTGTTTATTTGATATTTAAATAACCGACTATCAAATCTTGGCCTAAATATGTAATCCTTCTTAATTTTGGTGGTACAGAAATATTCTTTCCCTACTTAACACCGAAGGATTTAACTCTGGAAATATCTAGGTGAAACCTGAGGATTATATGGTATAGTTATTGTCGGTGGTGCTATATTGTATGTATAAACTCATGTTGTTCTCTTAGGACAAATGATAAGGAAATTTGTCCGCTTAAACGGTTAGGAGGTGATCTCCACCCTTATGCTTTGTCTGATTATTTCTAAAAGAACCGTTATTGAGTATTCCAGAAATCGATAGATTGGTTTTGAAACACCTGGTAAGTGGGGGAGTGTACTTGTGTAAGATGACTCAAAACTGTAACCACTCCAAAACCATATACGGGTTCTATGCTTGGAGGAGATTCAAGTTTTTGTTCGAGATGTTGAAATCCATGTGTGATTCTGAGACCCGTTGGGGTATGGGAATCATGTGTGATTCCAAGATTTAAGTTGAGGTTTGGGAATCCATGTGTGATTCCGAGACCTGTTGGGGGTATGTGAATCCATGTGTGATTCCGATATTTTTGTTGAGATCAGGGAATCCATGTGTGATTCCAAGACCTGTTGAGGTATGGGAATCCATGTGTGATTCCGAGACCTATTCGAGTAGTGAATCTAGTGCTGGAATGCCAAATGTAGCCTCACCAGTAGTAATGACTAAAACCAAAGATAGAATGCGTAGCCAGGGGTTTAGCTAACCTATATGGGTGTGGTCGTCTCCTTCCTAGAGTTACCTACAGTTGTTATGCATGCATGGAGCGATGCATTCAGCCTGCGCGGCCAGCTATGTTTTCCTATTGTACATTAGGGATGTATTGTTGCTTCGGAAGGATAACTTTGATCCTTGTGCAGGAAGACCATTCTCGAAGTACCAAGGGCACCTCCATGGAATCCTAAATAATTAGCGAATGCACCTTAGTGGTTTTTGATTATATACATATTATTGTTGTGATGTACACTCACGAGCATCATAGCTACTTGATTATTGATATTTTCACCCTTAGACATTATTATAATATCATTTGATTTTCTAATATAAATGGTTTGGTTACCATAAGGTAAAAACCCGTCCATTTTTATGTGCGGCGTGGTCTTACGAGATATGTTTTATTTTGAAAGGGTTTTATAAAAATAGAAATCAATATGCTTTGATTAAGTTTTATCACATTGGTTTACCAGACCGATCCAGGTGTTATTTTATTATAATGATCGAGTAAGAACGAGCATATTTACATATTCAGTTTGGATACTTGGAGCTTCAGGAGACGAGTTGGATGCCTCTAAGTCGTATTCACATATAATTTATTTTTGGTGCATTAGTTGTTTTATTTAATAGTATTTATGAAGACATGTTGTTATAGCTGTCCAGGTTGATGATTTGTTTGGTGTACTCTGATTGATGTGTATTACAGTTTTTCTTTGTGTAAAGATCTATTGTATATTCTACATTACTCGTCACAATATGAGATTATGTTCGTTCATTTTTTTCCCTAACAATCTGTCTTTTTGGCACATGGATGTTTGGCATGTGAATACCATGGATGTATTTGTATCGACTTCTGAAGGTTAAAAAGGCAGGTTGTTACAACTATCCCCACTGCAAAGGAAGTTTATTCTAATTTTATCTATTTTATCAATTATCCGTTTTGAAAAAAGAAGATAAGGGATCTGGTAAATTGGTAAATTGATAAAACAAAGTTAATTATGATGATTCTACCTACTTTAGATAATAGTCTATGGTTCCAATTCGATAATGCACTATCAATTTATCACTTGCCAATCTTCCTATTTTAGCCTAGTTAGTCTAATCAAGTACCCTAAGTATTGTAAGGGAACTTCATGATTTTACAATTAAGAGTATTAGCAATAAGATTTTCAACATTATTGACATTGTTCAATACTAAAATCAAACTTTTACCAATGTTAATTTTAAGCTCCGATAGCATTTCAAAAATATAAGAAATAAATTTAAAAGTTGTAGTATGATATGGAAAATTATGAGGTAAAAAGCATAATATCATTAGTGAATTGGCGAACTGAAATCCCTCGCTAATAATATTGTTACCTACATTGTCGAAAACACTATTTCTAATGGATTACTTAATGATCCTGATGAATACATCCATTGCTAAGTTAAACGGTAAAGGCGTCAAAGGATCACCTTATCTAAGCCTATATTAGACTGAATTTTATTTCCTAGGATATTGATAACGATTATACTTGAGTTTTCAGTTTTGAGCAAAGTCATAATCTAACTCACCCATCTGGAACAAAAAACCCTAGCCAATAATAAATCTTTAAGAAAAAAATAGTCAATGGAATCTAAAGCCTTAGCAAAATCAAATTTTAAGTAGGCACAAGTGATGTTATTTTTACAATAGTAATTAATAAATTTTTTGACTACAACAACTTCATCCATGAATTTCTACCCTTTATAAAAGCAGATTCTGTAATACTGATTAGATTTTTCAAGTTAATCTTTAACTTATTAGCTATGATTTTTGAAGTAATTTTAAGGAAAAGGTCATCAATGAAATAAAATCTTTAAGCTCTATTGCACTCACTTTCTTATGTACGTTAGCAAAGTTAAATCTTCCTACTTGTAAATTATCATTATAGAATTCATCAAGCATTTTAATTAAGACATGTATTAAAACATGGAAAGTTTTCTTATAAAATAGCATGGAAAATCCATCTAGTCCTGTTGATTTATTGTTAATAGCCCTAAACAACTCCTCTTTCGAGATTGAACTATCCAAGTCATCTAAAACAGTCCTTGTATTTTCAAATTATAGATCGTTCCACCTAAATTTGATTTTATGACCTCTATTGGTTCCAAAGAAATCTTTGTAGTAGTTAGTGAAGGCATTATTGAGTTCATTTTGATTAAAAATTTCCACGTTGTTAATAAGTAAGGAGTTTATTGTATTACTACTCTTACGACTGTTAAAATCTTGAATTTTAATGTTTTGATTTTAATAACTATATAAGTAAATATTATATGAACTAACCATATTTGAAGGAGAAGATATTGTTTTACTCGAGAAATAATCTAACATATCGAAGACCAGATTCCAAGTAGAAGCTTCAGTAATATATTTAGTCTATGGTCTGAGTCTAGTACTAAATTCATGTTAAAAACTCTCTGAAGTGGTATATGCACACAGACGCAATTTAAATTTCTTCAAAACATAGTTCATATGATAAATAATTTGGTGACATAGTTCATATGCTAAAGTTCTTTCAAAAACATTGATATGGCACAAAATGCTAAAAACAGCCGGCTGAATAGCATGGTTCAGCCGACTGAATTCTATGCATGTGCACAGTTTATTCAAGACGGATAACCATGCATACTCAACCGACTGAATTGGGTCATTTTTTCACTGTTTTCTTACTAGATCAAATTTTAATCCATTCAGTTGGCTGATTCATGCTATTCAGATGGTTGAATCTTCATAACGGCTATATTTTGAAAAGACACTTCATTTCAGCGAATAGAAACAACTTTTGATTCAAGACTTGTTTCCATATTCTTTCATGGCTATTTTTACAAACGATTGCAACTCTTAATCACTATATATAGCCATGAAATCCTTTGTTTTGTTAACTAATTTCTGATTCTAATTCTCATTCTTAATGTCTAAACTGTCTTACCATTTGCATTCAATATTTCATTCTAATCACTTGTTCACTCAAGCAAACTTCATTGGTGATTTAATAAACTTTCTATCTTTATGAATTACATGATATACCACAAAGGAGAAGATTATAGGAAGGGTGTACATTATTAACTTATCAGTGCTATTCAAGAGCATACTCAGTCGGAAAAAAATTTACTATTTGTATTGGAAGTCCTGTTTGATTGCTCAGGCGGTTGAAGTCCTATTCTGTTGCTTAGGCGGTTGAAGTCCTGTTCGGTTGCCCATGCGGTGTAATACATGTTCCTTCGGGTTAAATGAGGGTTGATAGTTGAATTCCAGAAGGAGTCTAGGACTGGACGTAGAACGGAAAGTTCGAACCAATATAAAAATATCTGGTGTCATTTACTTTATTATTTTACTTTTATATTTATATTCTGCACAAGTAAATAGTTTTTAGTTAATATTCCATTTTACACGATCCTTAGTTACTTTCACTTGGTATCAAAGCAAGGTCATCATACAACCATAACAAAGTTATTTGATATTCAGTTAATATGGAAAATAACATTATCACAAGTTTTATTAAAGGTCAATCCACTGCACGACCACCACTATTTAACAGTTTGAATTACAATTATTGGTCAACTCGCATGAGAATCTATATGCAGGCAAACGGATATGAAACTTGGAATATCACTCAGAGTGAATATACTATACCTACTACACCATATTGCACAATGGTCTAACACACAAAAATTAGATGCTACTGCTAATGCTAAAGCCATGAATATGTTGTTTTGTTCAGTAGACAAAAATGAGTTTAACAGAGTTAGTATGTGTAATTCAGCATATGAAATTTGGCGTACACTTAATGTTACACATGAAGGTACTAACAAAGCTAAACAAAGCAAGATTTCTATGCTTAAGAACCCGTTCTAGAAATTTAAAATGAAAAAGGATGAGACTATAAATGAAATGCGCTCTAGATTTCAAGACATATATCACTCACTATTGGCATTAGGAGAAAAATACATAGATTTTGATATTGTCTCAAAAATCGTAAACTCTTTAACGGATGAATGGGAACGGAAAGTCTTAGCTATAGAAGAAGCTAACGATATTTCTACCATCAAACCTGAAGAGTTAGTAGGAAATCTCATGTCGTATGAAGTAAACTTGCAGGCAAAAAGGAATCAAGCCCAAGACAGAAAGACTATAGCATTCCAAGCTGAACAAGATGATTTGGATTCGTATGAAGCTAAAATAGCTTTTACTGCTAAGAACTTTAAGAAATTTTTAAAATTTCCAAAGAATAAGAAATTCGGAAACAACAGAAGAGTCAATACCAATAAACCACCAGCTTCAAATCTCGAATGTTATGAATGTCATAAGAAGGGTCACATAAAGAAGGACTGTCCTGATCGAAAGAAAGACGGGTACAAGAATAAGAAGGACAAGTTAATAAGAAGAAAGCACTCTTTGTTACATGGGATGATTTAGAATCGTCTTCATCATCAAATAGTGACACTGACAGTGATTCTGAACAAGCCAATATCTGCTTTATGGCTTCGACTGACGATGTAAGTGATCTGACTTTTGATGATTTAATTGATATAAACCCAGAGTTATTGGATAAACTAAAAGATGTTAAAAGAAAGTATAAGATGCTTTAGAAGAACTAAGCAGAAGTGAAATGGAAGTTGATATGCTCAGAGATGAAAAGAAAATCTTAGAAGAAGAACTTGTCAAAACACAAGAATCTTTATCTAATGTATCTTCTCAACTCACGAAGCTATCAAATGAAATTGAAGTTCAAAAAGAAAAGAATATGACATTAGCTGTAGAAAATCACGACTTAAAATCTAATGTCAAAATTATTGAATTAAACAATACTAGTCTCAAAACCGAGTTAGAAAATATTACTAAAAACGTTTCTAACTTTAATAAAGGTAGAGAAAACCTCTCTAAAATTATTAAAAACTCTCAAGCTACTTTTAATAAGAAAGGGTTAGGGTATAAAAATTCCTCAAAATCTAGTTCAAAGAGGAATAATTCACCATATAAAAATTCCAAAGTATATAAGAATTTTGTAAAAGCAAAACCAAAACAAAAGGTTTTCACTCAAAAGAAGGATATTTGCAACACAAATATTATAAAGATTTGGGTGCCAAAAACTAATGATAATTCGATTAGAAATAAGTATATTAAGTCTTTTATAAATTCAATTCATAAAAATAAAAAATTTACTAATAAAGGGAATTCTAAACCCTCTTGGTTTTGGTTTCCAAAGATCTAACTCTTGGGACCCTAATAAAAAGTGAGTACCAATGTCATCTCTATATTTTTTGCAGGTACCAACTAAGAAAAAAGGAAAGTGTATACTTGGTAGTGGTTGCTCAAAACATATGACCAGAAACAAAGATATGTTGACTAACATTATGTACCCAGATGGAGGATCTATCGCATTTGGAGATAACTTCAAAGGATATATCATCGGCAAAGGTGATGTGAGCAATGACGGTACATCTAACTTACCTCCTATTACAAATGTTTTACTAGTTAAAAATTTAAAACATAATTTGCTTAGTATAAGTCAACTATACGACAAAGGTTTTAATATACCTTTTTTGGAAAATAAATGTAATATATTTGATCAAAACAAGAATCTAATCTTTGAAGGAACTAGAGAACGAAATATATACATATTAAATATGAAAGTTAATCGTAACACAGATATGTGTCTAGTAACCAAAGAAAATGATCCTTGGTTATGGCATAAAAGATTTTGTCATATAAACTTTAAAGCAATAAGCAAATTATCTAAAAATAATTTAGTAAAAGGTTTGCCGAAAATGAATTTTAAAGTAAATAGTATTTGTGATGCTTGTCAGTTAGGAAAATTAACCAAATCTACTTTTAAATCGAAGAAAATTCTACATTACAACCACTTGAGTTATTACATTTAGATCTTTTTGGACCAACTTAAGTTCAATCTATAAATCATAATAGATATGTTTTCATAATTGTAGATGGTTTCTCAAGATACACTTGGACAATATTTATGAAAAAGAAAAGTGATACTTTTGAAAAATTTAAAATATTTGCTAAGAGAATTCAAAATATTAAGAATATAAAAATTAAAAACATTCGAAGCAACCACAGTGGAAAATTCGATAATGATATTTTTGAAAAATATTGTAATAAGAAAGGAATTGTTCACAATTTCTCATTTCCTTGAACTCTGCAAAAAAACGGAGTTGTAGAAAGGAAAAATAGAACACTTCAACAATGTGCTAGAACCTTATTAAATGGAAGCACTCTACCTAAACATTTTTGGGCAGAAGTTGTAGCAACTGCTTATTATGTTTTAAGTCAAGTCTCTATTAGACCATTAACAAAACATACTCCATATGAACTTTTTAATGAAAGAAAACCTAATATATCATATTTTAAAGTTTTTGGTTCAAAATGCTTTTTATTAAATACAAAAGACCAACTTGGTAAATTCGATCCAAAATCCGATGAAGGAATATTCATTGGATACTCGTAACGAAGCAGGGCATATAGAATTTATAATAAAAAAGATTAAAATAATCGACGAAACACTTCATGTGTCATTCGATAAAAATTTTAAATTTAATAATAAAATTGAAGATGAAGAAATAATTCCTAAATCAAATATCACATAATATGATATTGAAAATAATGTTGAATTTGGAAACAACAATTTAATAGATGAAATTGAGATTCGATCTTCACCTAGACTACTTAGAAATCACCCAATTGAAAATATTATTGGAGAAATAAATTCTAATGTAAGAACATGAAATCAATTAAATCAAATCGGTCATGTAGCTTTCCTATCGAACATTGAACCCAAAAATGCTAAAGAAGCCTCAACTGATGATTACTGGATTATAGCTATGCAAGAAGAGTTAAATCATTTTGAACGAAATGAAGTTTGGGACTTAGTTCCTAGACCTAGTAACCAAACAGTCATCGATACTAAGTGGGTTTACAAAAATAATGCTGATAAGCAAGGGAATATTATTCAAAATAAAGCTAGATTAGTTGCTCAAGGACACAATCAAGAGGAACCGAGTTTTCTAAGAGTATTTGGATAGGTTTGCATTGGTATTTATAGATGACATTCTAGTCTACTCTAGCGATGAGAGAGAGCATGAAGTTCAATTTAGAGTGGTACTTGAGACGCTGAAGCAGAATCAGCTAAAAGCGAAGTTTACCAAGTGTCATTTCTAGATGAAAGAAGTAAAATTTCTTGGTCACGTGGTTTCATAGAAAGGATTGTCAGTCGATCCAGATAAGATCGAAGCCGTGAATAATTGGAAGAGACCAAAGATGGTGATTGAGATCAGGAGTTTTCTTGGACTTGTTGGCTACTACCGGAGATTCATTAAGGATTTCTCGCAGATAGCAGCACCCTTAACTAAGCTAACCAGGAAGGAAGTGAGATTTGTTTGGTCTGACAAATGTGAGGAGGCATTCCTTAAGTTAAAGCATTTGTTGACCAATGCACCCATGTTAGTAGTTCGAGACAGAAACCAAGGATTAGTGGTGTATACCGATGCATGTGGAACTGGATTAGGAGCAGTGTTGATGCAGAATGATGAAGTTATTACCTACGCATCTAGGCAGCTTAGACCGCATGAAGTTAGGTATCCTACTCATGATTTGGAGTTGGCAGCTGTGATCTTCGCATTGAAGATTTGGAGACATTATCTCCTAGGAGAAAGATTTGAGCTTTATATCGATCATAAGTCTTTATGGTATTTATTCTCTCAGAAGGAGTTGAATATGAGGCAGCAGAGATGGCTGGAGTTTTTGGCTGCTTATAATATTGGTATAGAGTATACACTGGGGAAAGGTAATAACGTGGCAGATGCTCTTAGCAGAAAACATCAGAATGTGGTGTTAGCTATGTTGACAGATTGGAAAGATTTAGAAGCTTTAGTCAATTGTGATGTGCAGTCAAGATCGACTGCTGGTTCTAGTCAGAGTTCCGCCCAGTTGTCTTATTTAGAAGTTCGACCAGTATTGCTTGAGAAAATTGCTTCTAAGCAGAAGGGGGATCCAGTATTGGCTGAGAGAATTAGAAGGGTTGAGGTTGGAATTGAGATCGATGATCTAAAGGATTTTAGCCTTGACCAAAGAGGATGGTTGAGAAAGAAGGGACGGTTGTGTGTTACGAATGTGGAGGACTTGAGAAAAGAAGTTCTTGGAGAATGTCATTGGTCCAAGTTTATGATTCATCCTGGAGGGACCAAGATGTATTAGGATATGAAGGGGAGCTTCTATTGGGAAAGCATGAAGAGGGATGTTGGCTTGTGGGTTAGGCAGTGCGCAAACTGTCAACAAGTGAAAGCTGAACATCAAAAACCGAGTGGGTTGCTTCAACCTTTAGAGATTCCAGTTTGGAAATAGGATTCGATATCTATGGATTTTATAGATGGGTTGCCAAGGTCAAATAGAGGTAATGAAAGTATATAGGTTATAGTGGACAGATTGACCAAGAGTGCCCATTTCATTCCAGTTAAGTCAACCAGAACGGCACCTGTTTTAGCTAAGTTGTTCCTGAAGAACGTAGTTAGACTACATGGAGTTCCTAGTAGCATAGTTAGTGACAGAGATGCTTTGTTCAGTAGTGAATTCTGGAAGAGTCTACAGGAAGTGATGGGTACCAAGCTTAATATGAGTACCACGTATCACCCTCATTTGGTTGAGTTTTCCTATAATAACAGTTATCAAACAAGTATAGGAATGGTGCTTTTTGAGGCTTTGTATGGAAGACCCTGCAAATCACTAGCATGTTGGTTGGAGACTGGAGACATTATTATTAGGTCTAGATTTGGTTAGAAAGACGTCAGAGAAGATTGTGTTGATCCGAGAAAGGATGAAGGATGCTCAGTCAAGGCAGAAGAGTTACACGGATAAAAGGCGTAAGGACCTAGAATTCTCAGTTGGAGATAAGGTTTTCATTAAGGTATCACCTATGAAGGGTGTGGTGTGATTTGGAAAGTCAAGGGAGTTGGCCCCAAGATATGTAGGTCCATTCCAGATCATAGAAAGGATCGGAAAACTCGCATACAGAATAGAGTTGCCGAGCAGTTTGGCAGGTGTCCACAATGTATTTCATGTGTCTCATCTTCGCAAGTATTGCATGATCCAAAAACTACTATTCCTCCAACATGGTTGGAAGACTTAATAGTAGAGCCTAATTTAACTTTTGTTAGACAACCAGTTCGGTTTGTAGATAGAGATGAGAAAAGATTAAGGAATAAGACAGTCAGGTTAGTGAAAGTTCAGTGGAGCGACAACGAGAAGGACTATACTTGGGAGACAGAGGATAGGATTAGAGATATTTATCATGATCTTCTTTGAGGGTATGCCTATGTTAGATTTATATAGATAGTTGCTAGTCAGTTAGACTAGTATGGTTGTTAGGTATTGTTACAGATGATTGCTATATTTAGTATTTAGTCCTTACTGAATTTCAAGGATGAAATTATTTAAGGGGGAGACTGTAACATCCCTAATTTTTTATAACATTATTCAGGAAAATTTAATTAGATAAATTAAATAGAATAATGATGATAAGGGAATTGAGATTTGAATAAATTATGTAAAGGATCATGCTTACTAATTAAATAAATGGGCTTTAATTGGTTTAAAGGATAATTAGTTCACACATGGGCATATTAGTAAAATAGCCTCTTAATTTTACACGGCTATACATTTCCAAAATAAAAGTGTAGCAAGGCTACTAATGGTCTCTCCACTCTGAAACTCGAAAATGAATGTCGATGATGTTGCAGTCATCACCGAAATTATTTTCCAGCGACAACAGAGAAGAGTACTGATTTAAACTTTTAAAATTCTTTGGAAACGATTTCTATTCAAAAATTACTTTAAATAATATACCCTAAAAAATTTAAAACAAATTTTCAAAATATATCGTAAATTTAATTCTCAAATTCTTAATTTAAATCTATTTAAATGCCAAATCAAATTATAACCATGTTTTATAGTTTCATTTATTTATCATGTGGCAATAGTCAATGATTTACAGAATAATAAATGAAAATCAAATATTATCATCTCTGTTAACCAATTCATTTAACTTTTTAATTTCAGAGAATTTATACTTATATATATAGTATAACCATAAAAATTATAAATTTTGAAAACAATATTGTGTCAGTTTGCTCTGTTCAAGTGTTTTGGAATTCCTATCGATAGCGTTGATCATACGAATCGATCGCAACCCCAAATCAACCTTAACAACTCAAACAACACACTATAAAACATTTTATATTGATTACAAATACACTCCTTCACTCGATGATTCAAGAATGGATAGAGAACCAGGATAGAGATCCAAATTTAGAGGAACCCAAATCAAGAGAATTTTAACTAAGAAGATAGACTTGAATGGGAGATAAGGTAATTAAATAGCAAAAGAGAAAAGATGGATATACTAATGTTAGTCACAGGTGACCTTAATCGGGTCAACCAAGACATCAAGAATAAGGTCGATATTGAATTCTGAGGCAAATCGACATCCGATCACAAGAGAATAGAATTCGGACATAGCAAGAGATAGCAACATCTAAACCAACAATACTGAAATCTTCGGTAAATCAATGCTTGTTGTAAAGGAGCTTCACCCATTTACAAATTATACAATGGAGCTATGGGATGCTCCAGAATCAAGAAAACACGAATAGGGAGAGACAAAAATAAATTTCAGAACGAAGGAAAAAGTTCCAAAATTCAAAGGAAACCGAGTCAAAGAGGAAGTGATTCAAGCTCGAACAAAGGTAATTCCATAATTAAATTTACTTTATATTCTAAGTTTTGCCTAAAACCATAGCTCTGATACCAACTGTAATGACCCGCTGTTTCAAACCATTCGCATCCGCACATGTCGGACTTGAATTGCTCAAAACAACAGATTTTTAAATTATATTTGGCAAAACTCAGCATATACATTAAATAAATCAATCACAGAATCACAAACACAGATTAATATAACAATAAGCAGCGGAATAAATAAATAGTAGTTCATGAAGCTACTATATAAACAACAGAGTTTGAAATAAAATACAATAGAATATCTCAAATACAATGTAGACTCGAATACAAATAGATGACAAGTCCGAACAAACGACTGGATAGCTGAAAACTGAATAGATATAGATGGATCTCCAAGTGAAGCTCCAACTCCAAAGGTGAGCCTAAAATGCTGTGATGCTCAGTCTGACCCGAGTGTAAAGCTAAACACAAAACACTCGAGTCAGGATTTACATTCTTATATTAATAAATTCAACTCAAGTGAAATGTCAACTGAAATACAAGTAACTTAAAGGATGTTTGGGATCTCCATCCTCTAAGGATCCGTGGAACTATCTACTATGTAGTAATATACGCTATTATAATATGTATATAGTAAAGTAAAGGTATTAAAATAGCGTTAAGGCGTTACCCATATCCCCCTTAACACATTTTTATAATGCCGTGGTCTATACAAATACTGTAAACTCCACCCGTAGGTGGGCTATCAAGGAGCACTCCATAGGTACGACACAAAAACTCGTAGAAGGCGCAATAGGGCATGTGACACGGCACTCGAGGCAATGCCAGGGTAGATATACCATTTGCACTCTCGACTGGTGGTAACGCATAGCAGCTACTACAGCCCACCTCGTAACACAATCCCAAATCAAAGGGTGCACCCAATCAAATCACAAAAGCAATAGAATGGTATCAAAGAAATGTGCCCGATAGGAGGAATGACCTCACTTAGCCCGGTATAGCTCCTATTTTAGCCACATCAAGATGACTCACGGGAGACAGGGCTACGTAAATACCATATAGAATCGTCACCAAACCATCCTACTTTATTTTGGAATCTCCACCACATACACAGTTGTTAAAGTGGTTTTGGTATTTGTAACAACCCGCATATTTTTTACGATAATATATTTAAATGATTTATTTAAATATAGCATCGTTGGTTGAATTAAAAGTCCGAAATATGACTTTCTGTAAACGGTCGAATCCGGACTCGAGACTACTTCCATTGAGTCCAAAATGGCGTTTGCGACCTTTTTGAGTATAAACATCGATATGTTTGGAGTTGAGTAGAATTTTGCTATTTTTCTATTGTGCTTTGGGTTTGGGTTTCAGCCCACTAAGAGAACCCAACTCCTCTACATAATAACTCCCACTCCACCCCTCTACTCTTCATTCATTTCATTTCCAATTTCCTAATACTCAAGCCCTAAAAGAAAAATGGGGGAAAAGAAAAGAAATTAAAATTCCTAAGCCCTAGATTATTAGGAAATTCAAGATCCAAGCTCCAAAATCAAAGAGAAGCTTAGGTAAGCATCCTTTTCTTCTTCTCCATCTCAATCTCTCTCCAATTTCAGAAATTTCCTGTAACCTAACTTAGGAAATATTTGCTTAAGATCTTAGATTCGAGCTTCTAGAGTTGAAGTTGAAGAGTAGTTGATCTTTCCTTTGTTTTTGAGCTTCTCATTCGTTGTTTTTGGGTTTAAAGGTGAGTTCTTGAACTCACATCTATGTCTATACCTTTGATAGTTGTTAGGTATGAATTCCTTACACCTAATTCATGTTCATTTGCTTTTGAATTGAATTGGATTGGTGAATATTCCAATTTTTGGTATTTTGAAGTCAAAATCTATGAAAATCCTTATATGGATGTTTGGACATGTTATTTGGAGTGTATTGATGTGTTTATAGGGTTGGGTTGTCGCTTGACATCGATCTCTAGCCATCGTCGCTCATTCGTTTGTTTCAAATTTGATTTGGCCATCAATGGCCTTGGCAAAAATTGTCCTGAGCTTCAGCTCAGACGTCTGGTAATAAGCTCAGAAGTCTGATGCTACGGGAATAAAATTCTAGTCTTTCGGCTCAGATGTCTGAGCTTACTTTCCAGACGTCTAGGCGATCTGGAAGAAAATTTCCAGTCTTTCAGCTCAGACGTCTGGGAAGTCTACCAGACGTCTGGAGCTGCTTATTTCAACCAAATTGCCTATTTTGAGTGGATTTCCGTTTTAATCGATTTTTGGTTGATCCGATTAGTTGTTATCACTTATTATCAACTTTGATGACTTCTTTTTCCGGATTTTTGGGAATATCCATTTGATAGATTTGATATCGATTTGCATGGATTTAATTCACGCCATCGAATGTGAATTTTTGGTTGATTGATTGTTTCTACAATCAATTTTGTGCCTTGTCACTTTTAAAAATATAAAGGTTTCTATACTAGTAGTAAATATTCAAACGCTTTCACAAAGATGATTTCAATACCATTTTTAATACAAAAATCGTTTTTAAATCCGTTTTCCAATCTATTGGTACATACAAAACCTTTACCTCATTCGTACGAGAAATCTAATTAAACGACTTAGCAAAACAAGTGGTATGAAACGCTTGCGTTTACTTCGCCGGCTAATTCTTAGACTTGTTCGATTGAAATCTTGTGACAATTTTCGAGTGGAAATCTACAATTTGCTTGTAAATATTTAAGTTAAGCTAGTGGTTATGGGACATGAAGCTAAACTCATTTATTTACTAGTTTAGTGCAATCTACACTTTTCATTGATCAATGGTGATCATTTTATGGTTTAGACAAGCGATATGCGTGGTCTCTTTGTCCGCGTGAGGGACTATACCCCGTTTTGTGGAGCTTCATCTCATTTTGTGGGGCTAACAACCCAGGGTCTTTTGACCGTCCGTGGAGCAATCGGCTCGATAAGTCGGTGCATGGGACGTATCTTTTAGGTGTGTCGATGTTCGACTATTTATGGGGCGTATCTTTTTAGGTGCGTCGATGTTTGTTTATGCATGGGGCGTATCTTTTTAGGTGCGTCGATGTTCATTTATGCATGGAGCGTATCTTTTTAGGTGCGTCGATGTTTGTTTATGCATGGGGCTTATCTTTTTAGGTGCATCGATGTTCGTTTATGCATGGGGCGTATCTTTTTAGGTGCGTCGATGTTTGTTTATGCATGGGCCGTATCTTTTTAGGTGTGTCGATGTTCGTTTATGCATAGGGCGTATCTTTTTAGGTGTGTCGATGTTCGTTTATGCATGGGGCGTATCTTTTTAGGTGTGTCGATGTTCGACTATGCATGGGGCATATCTTTTTAGGTGCGTCGATGTTCAGCTCATTTTATGGGTTAGCGACCCATGGGATAACATCCCGTTTATATTAGGCCTACCCCTTCTTTGTGTTTTCTGGATTTCTAATTATTGATTTCTGGAGTTTGTGTTTCACCGATTTTTGCGATTGGCATTGATATATTTTGTCAATATTTGAGGTTTGGTGAATAAGCTAAGAATGTGATATTCTTTTTGGATATTTGAGATGATTTGAGATGTTGTTTGATTTTTGTTGTTATCAAATGTATGCTTGTCAAAGCATGGCATTATTGCTATCATATATTTTTGTTGTATCTCTTATCCTATCTCATCCTATATGATATTTATAGCTAGACTGATCCGTTTATTATTTTTCTTCTTAAATAATACTTGGGTCAGACCGAGGTGTTACAGGTGCTTCCACTTGACTTCTTAGTAGGGGCTAGCTTCTGACTTTTGGCTAACTACTTTAGCTTAGTAGTTTTTTCTTTTATACATTTGAGATAGAGACTCCTTGATGTATACTTATTCTTTTGCTTGGCACTTGTACCTATTCTTTTGTGATGTAGTGGATCTTGTATGACCACTATTTTGATGTACACTTTTATGTGTTATATTAATATCTGTTTTCGCCTTTGTGATATAAATATCTGTGACTGATTTATGTTATGTTTATTTCTATATTTGTTTCCGAAGCCCACATAGCCACTGTGTAGTAGCTTTGAGTTTGTATTTCATATGTCAGATTTCCTCTTGAAATGAAATGCAAGTCATACTATTTGACATATCGGTACTCGCACAAAGCAATTACATAGATGGTCGCTCCTCAACAGCCTTATTCTTCGTGCTAGTCGACGGCATTACCCCGTAGTGTCCTTGCCTAGTGTGAGTATAGAGGTGGGGCGTCACAACTTGGTATCGGAGCCAAACTTCGGAACAATGTAGAATAATCTAGCAAGGATCATTGTCCTAAGTCTTTCTTAGGAGTCGTGCCTTTGGATTTAATTCGAATCATTGGACCCATTCTATCCTATTTTCTATTATGATGCCTTGTTTTATCAATCAAGTTTTTTTGATATTTATTCTGAGAATAACCTTTTTCCTCTTCTTTCTTTCTTTCTTAAAGAAGAGAAATGGTTAGACCTGGCCGTCCCAGCGCCATTCAATCCAGTGCTACTCCTCAGGATGGCGTATTTATGTCTGCCCAACAGCTTTTAGATCTTGTAAAGAATGCCCAAGCCGCCAGACCCATTTCAGAGCCTACTCATCCTAAATCTGGGTTTGCATGCTTATGCAGAGATTATACCAATTTGGGTGGAAGGCCATTCAAGGGTTCCGAAAGCGTTATAGAAATCCAAGCTTGTCTTAGAACATGCGATCGCATCTTTTCTCGCATGAATCTTGTGGATCTATATCGTGTCCAAGTGGCTTCTAGCATGCTCCATGAGAGAGCATTAGATTGGTATGAGCTTTTGATTTCGGAAATTATTGAAGCGGATCTTACTTGGGAGCAATTCCGGGAAAGGTTTGAGTTAAAGTTTGTGCCGGAAGTTGAAAAAGTAACTTTAGCTCGATGCTTTATTGACCTTGTTCAAGGTGAATCTTTTGTGGCAGATTACGTCGCATCTTTTGAATCTCTCTCTAAATATGGGGTCGAGTATATTAATACCCATTGAAGAAAAATCAGAGGTTTGACTATGGGTTGAATAAGAACCTCAAAAAGCCTTTGCTTCTGAAACTAGAAGTTTCTTTCGATCAGCTTGTAGATATTGCTCTTCGACTTGAAGAGGCCGATAAAGAAAGTGATGTTGAAGTTAGGGTGCCAAACCGAACTTCAACAATAACATGAAGAAGGCCTATTAAGTTCAAAGGCCCCAATCCCAACAAGAAAGGGAAGCAAGAAACTTCGGTAGCAAGGACTCCTACCTCTAGTCGTGGACAATGCTACAATTGTGGTTCTATAGACCATTATGCGAATGAGTGTCTGAAACCCCTTTATTGTTTCTATTGCAAAAGTTTGAGTCATAATATATCTACGTGTCCCATACTTCAAACCAAGAAGGAGGGAAAGCTAAATGTTGTGCAAGCCCCTAGTAACACTTCTCTTAGTCAAGGTATTTCACATTCAGTCCTTGATGGCGTTATTTTATTTCGTGATCTTCCTATTTGAATTTCTTTTGATTCGGGTGCATCTCACTCTTTTATTTTAAAAGAACTTGTTGTTACTTTTTCTTTAAATATTATTGGCTTGATGACTTCATTGAGAATTGCGAATCCAGTTGGTGGATCCGCAACACTCAGTTTACTTTATGGAGATGTCGAGATTATTTTATGTGATTATGCTTTCCGATCCGATTTGCATATTATGTGCTACTTAGGTTTCGAAATGATTTTTGGGAATGGATTGGCTTAATCGATATGAAGCCCATATCCTATGTCCCGTGAGAACTATCCATCTTCGACATTCTCAATCTGTTAAGCAGGCTTTTAATTTTTCTTAATGATTTCGATTCCAATTCTGTGGCATCATTTTATTCTTTAAACCCACATGATGACGATAATGTTATTTCTCTCATTCAAGTAGTTTGTGAATTTTCTGGTATTTTTGAGCTTGTCTTAGGATTACCACCTAAGCGATCTATTGAGTGGTGCTAACGTCTTTTCAGCTCGACCTTGCCACCAGTTTTCATCAGCTACGAGTTGCGGAGGGTAGCATTCCACTTACCGCATTCCGCACTCGTTATGATTCTTATGAGTGACTCGTGATGTCATTCGGTTTGTCCATCTTATTTCATCCATCTTATGAATCGAGTATTCTGCGAATATCTCGATGAGACCATCCTTGTATTCATTGATTATGGATGAAAACAACAATTTAAAATTTGCAAATCTTTTTAATAAGATATTTATAAGTATAATTGGATTTCGTTCTAAAAACGAGTAATGAATATTCGTAAAAATTTTAAGAGACATGTTTATCATATAGAAGATGATTTTGTGTTGTTTTGCCCATTGAGTGCTTTAAGAATTCTGGTCGATGCGCTTGATCAACGTTATCAATAGGAATCTCCTAAACGCTATGATGAGATAGTCGGACATAATAAATTGACTTGTAAAAAGTAAATTTTTCTAAAAAGATGATTACAGAAAGTTCATTATAATTTTGAATGTCTTAGCTTTTCGAGAAAGAGGATCATTTAAAAGAACTCCTTTCTGATCTCCTATTCTTTTGATTCCCGAAGGGAACCAAGACTTTATTGTTTATACCGATGCTAGTCGTGTTGGTTTGGGAGCCGTTCTAATGCAAAGGGAACGTGTTATCGCTTATGCTTCTAGGAAATTAAAGCCTGCCGAGACTAGATATGCCACTCATGATTTAGAGCTCGCGGCTATTGTTTTCGCCCTTAGAATTTGGCGTCATTATCTTTTGGGAGAGAAATTTGTTCTCCACACCGATCATAAACTTTTGAAGTATTTATTTCTCAAAAGGAACTTAATTTGCGTCAACAACGTTGGCTCGAATTCCTTGCATCTTATGATCTTGATATTCTCTATATTCTCGGAAAGGGAGGTCGTGTTGCCGATGCCCTTAGCCGAAAGCAACAAGCATTTTTTTCCATAATGATATCTGAATGGAATGATCGTGAGACTTTGTCCACTTGGGAGATATGGTATTCATTCGTGTTTCACCTATGAAGGATGTTGTGTGTTTCAGTCGATCGAGAAAATTAGCACCTCGATATATTAGTCCATTTCCCATATCACCGAATGCATTGGTTCCGTGGCTTATCGTCTTTTATTACCGGCTCAATTTTCTGCTATTCATGACGTATTCCACGTCTCTCAACTACGGAAATGCCTTAGAGATTCCGATTCTATTCTTGAGCCCGGTGTTATTGAAGAAATTGAAGTTTCACCTAATTTGACTTATAAGCAAAATCCTATTCGCATTATTGCTATGGAGGTTAAACGCCTTTGTAATAAAGATGTTCCGCTTGTGAAAGTTCAATGGTCCTCAAATCCTAAGGATTACTCTTGGGAATCCAGAGAATTCATCGAGCGAACACATCCAGACTTACTCTCTCGTGCTCCTTAAGGTGAACTCCTTACTTCAAATTTTTCTTCTTTGTTGTTATGCCTTAGAGTGGTTGTTACTCTTTATTTCTTCTTAAGTATTACGAGGACACAATTTCTTTAAGGAGGGGAGTCTGTAACAACCCGCATATTTTTTACGATAATATATTTAAATGATTTATTTAAATATAGCATCGTTGGTTGAATTTAAAAGTTTGAAATGTGACTTTCTGTAAACGGTCGAATCCGGACTCAAGACCACTTCCATTGAGTCCAAAATGGCGTTTGCTACCTTTTTGAGTATAAACATCGATATTTTTGGAGTTGAGTAGAATTTTTCTATTTTTCTATTGGGCTTTGGGTTTGGGTTTCAGCCCACTAAGAGAACCCACAACTCCTCTACATAATAACTCCCACTCCACCCCTCTACTCTTCATTCATTTCCAATTTCCTAATACTCAAGCCCTAAAATAAAAATGAGGGAAAAGAAAAGAAATTAAAATTCCTAAGCCCTAAATTCTTAGGAAATTCAAGATCCAAACTCAAAAATCAAAGAGAAGCTTAGGTAAGCATCCTCTTCTTCTTCTCCATCTCAATCTCTCTCTAATTTCAGAAATTTCCTATAACCTAACTCAGGAAATATTTGCTTATGATCTTAGATTGGAGCTTCTAGAGTTGAAGTTGACGTTGAAGAGTAGTCGATCTTTCCTTTGTTTTTGAGCTTCTCATTCGTTGTTTTTGGCTTTAAAGGTGAGTTCTTGAACTCACATCTATGTCTATACCTTTGATAGTTGTTAGGTATGAATTCCTAACACCTAATTCATGTTCATTTGCTTTTGAATTGAATTGGATTAGTGAATATTCCAATTTTTGGTATTTTGAAGTCAAAATCTATGAAAATCCTTATATGGATGTTTGGACATGTTATTTTGGAGTGTATTGATGTGTTTATAGGGTTGGGTTGTCGCTTGACATCGATCTCTAGCCATCGTCGCTCATTCGTTTGTTTCGAATTTGATTTCGCCATCAATAGCCTTGGCAAAAATTGCCCTGAGCTTCGGCTCAAACGTCTGGTAATAAGCTCAGATGTCTGATGCTACGGGAATAAAATTCCAGTCTTTCAGCTCAGACGTCTGAGCTTACTTTCCAAACGTCTGGGCGATCTGGAAGAAAATTTCTAGTCTTTCAGCTCAGACGTCTGGAGCTGCTTATTTCAGCCAAATTGCCTATTTTGAGTGGATTTCCATTTTAATCGATTTTTGGTTGATCCGATTAGTTGTTATCACTTATTATCAACTTTGATGACTTCTTTTTCCGGATTATTGGGAATATCCATTTGATGGATTTGATATCAATTTGCATGGATTTAATTCACGTCATCGAATGTGAATTTTTGGTTGATTGATTATTTCTACAATCAATTTTGTACCTTGTCACTTTTAAAAATATAAAGGTTTCTATACTAGTAGTAAATATTCAAACGCTTTCATAAAGATGATTTCAATACCATTTTTAATACAAAACTCGTTTTTAAATCTGTTTTCCAATCTATTAGTATATACAAACCTTTACCTCATTTATACGAGAAATCCAATTCAACGACTTAGCAAAACAAATGGTATGAAACGCTTGCGTTTACTTTTCCGGTTAATTCTTAGACTTGTTCGATTGAAATCTTGTGACAATTTTCGAGTGGAAATCTACAATTTGCTCATAAATATTTAAGTTAAGCTTGTGGTTATGGGACATGAAGCTAAACTCATTTATTTACTAGCTTTGTGTAATCTACTTTTCATTGATCAATGGTGATCATTTTATGGTTTAGACTAGCGATATGCGTGGTCTCTTTGTCCGTGTGGGGGACTATACCCCGTTTTGTGGAGCTTCGTCTCATTTTATGGGGCTAACAACCCAGGGTCTTTTGACCGTCCGTGGAGCAATCGGCTCGATAAGTCGGTGCATGGGACGTATCTTTTAGGTGCGTCGATGTTCGACTATTCATGGGGCGTATATTTTTAGGTGCGTCGATGTTTGTTTATGCATGGGGCGTATCTTTTTAGGTGCGTCGATGTTCGTTTATGCATGGGGCGTATCTTTTAGGTGCGTCGATGTTCGTTTATGCATGGGGCGTATCTTTTTAGGTGCGTCGATTTTTGACTATGCATGGGGCGTATCTTTTTAGGTGCGTCGATGTTCAGCTCATTTTATGGGTTAGCGGCCCATGGGATAACATCCCGTTTATATTAGGCCTACCCCTTCTTTGTGTTTTCTGGATTTCTAATTATTGATTTCTGGAGTTTGTGTTTCACCAATTTTTGCGATTGGCATTGATATGTTTTGTCAATATTTGAGGTTTGGTGAATAAGCTAAGAATGTGATATTCTTTTTGGATATTTGAGATGATTAGAGATGTTGTTTGATTTTTGTTGTTATCAAATGTATGCTTGTCAAAGCATGGCATTATTGCTATCATATATTTTTGTTGTATCTCTTATCTTATCTCATCCTATATGATATCTATAGCTAGACTGATCCGTTTATTATTTTTTTTCTTAAATAATACTTGGGTTAGACCGAGGTGTTACAGGTGCTTCCACTTGACTTCTTAGTAGGGGCTAGCTTCTGACTTTTGGCTAACTACTTTAGCTTAGTAGTTTTTTCTTTTATACATTTGAGATAGAGACTCCTTGATGTATACTTATTCTTTTGCTTGGCACTTGTACCTATTCTTTTGTGATGTAGTGGATCTTGTATAACCACTATTTTGATGTACACTTTTATGTGTTATATTCATATCTGTTTCCGCCTTTGTGATATGAATATCTGTGACTGATTTATGTTATGTTTATTTCTATATTTGTTTCCAAAGCCCACATAGCCACTGTGTAGTAACTTTGAGTTTGTATTTGATATGTCGGATTTCCTCTTGAAATGAAATGCAAGTCATACTATCTGACATATCGGTACTCGCACAAAGCAATTACACAGATGGACGCTCCTTAACAGCCTTATTCTTCGTGCTAGTCGACGGTATTACCCCGTAGTGTCCTTGGCTAGTGTGAGTATAGAGGTGGGGCGTTACAGTATTGGCAAAGAGTTTGACAATATCCGATCTCGGTCTCTTTAACAACCAAATGTTATTATAACATCGTGGTCATTTCATTTCAAACAGTTCATGATTCATATCAAAATATCATATCATTTCAAACCATATCAATTCGACAACATTGTTCCCTTTTAAATAATATTCATTTCCAGAATCGTAACACTTTCAAACTTATAGCACTTTCGAGATCATAGCACTTTTGAAATCATAACACTGAAATCATTACACTTTGGAAATCATAACATTTTGGAAATCATAACACTTTGAAATCATAATACTTCCTACTTAAATAGTTTAGATATAGAAAATAGTATATATAATAAAATAGTTTATATAATAAAATAGTTTATAAAATAAAATAGTTTATATAATAAAATAATTAGTATATTAAAATGGTTTTATATTAAAAATAGTTTATATTAAAATAATTTATATATATTAAACTATTTTTATATTAAAATTGATATATATTAAAATAATTTATTAAGTAAAATATTTTTATATATTTTAAAATACTTATATAATAAAACAGTTTCCTCAAAGTTCACAAATCGATTCAAATCGAATTTTAAAATTCAATTTAATTCAATCTCAATTCATCAAATTTCAATTTAGTTCAACGTCTCAATAAACCATTTTCAATTTATATCAATTTCAAATACAAATTTGAATCGCAAATTAAACCATTTTAACTTTAATATATTTCAAAGTTTAATAATATTCAACCTTTACAATAACTAAATTTGATAATTTCATATTTATTCCAAATTCATTTCACTATTATTTAGTTTTGAAATATTCATTTTAATCAATCCAATAATCATTTAAATAAAACTTCAAATTACAAGTTTAAATAAAACTAAATATCCCGATTTAAATTTATTTAAACTTGAAATATCCATTTAATCACTTTAAATCAAAAATCAAGTTATAAATCATATCTTCAAAATCACAAATTTAATAACTTTCAAATTTATTTTAATTAAATAAAAATTCTTAAAAGAATACGTTTCAAATCAATCTCAAATTATCTCCCCAACCTTAATTTATTAAAAATTATAAAATCTAATTTAAAATATAAATTTTAAATAAATACTTAAAACATATTATACACTAATTAAATTAAACTTTATTAAATTAAATCTTATTATTAAATTTATATTTTTATTAAATCTATTTTATATATTTTTTAAAAATAGTAAAATTATAAGAAAATCTTAAAATTTATAAATTTCAAAACTATTTTATAAATTTAAATTTCCCAAAACTTATAATTTTAAAATCAAGAATTTTAAACATATATAAATAACATTCTTGTATATAATATTTAAAAATCAATATTTATATAAAACCATATATATATTTCTTTTTCTTTTTTAAACCTTGGAAATCATTTCAAAATATATATAGACCAACGATGTCTGTATATAAATTTATATCCTAGGGTCAAGTGATACAAATATTTATCAACTGTAATGACCCGCATTTTTGACCGTTCAAGTCGACAATAATCCACACATGTCCAACTCAAACCGTTCAAAAAGGCAGATGGTTATTGGGGTTAAATAAGAAAAGGAAAGAAAGAACATAAGCAAACTCAGAATCTTGCAGCGGAAGGAACAAGATATAATAATAAAATAACAGTTCATGAAGCTGTTAAATAAATAAATTTGATTATTATTATACATCATAAATCAGAGTTACATACATATCAGAGATAATACAATAATGCAGCGGAAAAATAATATGGTAGTAGAATACAAATGGTGTAATACCAAACTCCGTCTTCGTCCTCCAAAATAGATCTTCAACCTTATCTGAAATGCTCAGGCTGACCCGAGCGTAATGAAAAGACAAAACACTCGAGTCGGGACTAAAATATCTCATGTAAGTCAAATCGAATAAGAAAATATGAGTGTGACGGCGTCAGAGATGTTTACGGGGTTTGACATCTCCTATCCAGTGTCAACGTGAGTGCAATAACTTAAGAGATGTTACGAGATTTTCCATCTCTCAAGGATCTGTTAAACTATCTACTATGTAGTACAATACGCTATTATAATATGTCTACATTAAAGTAAAAGTATTAAAATAGCGTTAAGCCATGGCCCATTCCACCCTTAACATAGTTTATATTCCCAAGAGCATATACAAGACCGTAGTTTCCCCAAAACCGGAAGTCACCAAAGGGCAATCCATATACTAAAGGTACAAACCAAAATCGTAGTGGTCGCGAATAGGATAATCAGTATGACAAGGTACATGAGGCAATACCAACTAGGATACTAGTAGTTGCATGATCTGGACTGATGTTGGGCATAGCAGCTACTACCCCAACACCGCGAAACAACACTCCCAAAATCGAGGGGTGCACCCAAATCGAATCACAAAAGTAATAGATATGGTAACGAAGATGTGTGTCCGCTAGAGGTGGCGAACCTCAATGGCCCGGCAGGGCTCCTGTTTAGTCATGTCAGGGGTCATCCAAAATCGTTCTCTTTCTTCAATCAACGCGTTCACCAAAACCATCCACTTCATTCTGGATCAACACTCCACTTGTATTAGTTATTAAAGTGGTTTTCGGTATCGACAGAGAGTATGTCCATATCCGATCCCGGTCTCTTTAATAACAACGTATTATTACACCGGTGGCTCTTTTACATTTCAAATCGATTCATAATTTATATCAAAATATCATATTCGCTTCAAAATCAAATCCATTCAAATATCATCATATCTATTCAAGATGTAAGATTCCGTTTCAAAATCATCTTTCGCCTCAATATCTCATTTCGATTTCAAAATCATTTTCGCCTCAATATCTCATTTCGATTTCAAAATCATTAATTTTAACTCGATTTAGCTCTCAATAAACCATTTCAAATTATCAATTTCAAATACATATTTGAACCACAAAATAAACAATTTCACTTACAATATATTTCGAAACTTTAAATATTTCACATTTCAAAACAGCTCATATATTTATATAAGAATATAAGATTCGCTATAAAACCATTTCGTATTCAAATTAGAATATACTTCAAATTAAACATCCGTATTAATTAGTTTACTTAATTTCTGGAACAATTCCAATTCAATAAACTTAGATTAACATTCGGATTTCAAGAATTCATTTAAGTATTACATTCCAAATCAATTTCAATTCAAATCCTATTCAAATCAATTTTATCTTCAAATTTAATTCAACAGTTTCAATTTAGTCCAATTCACAAATTTCTTTGAATTTCAATTAAATTCCAAATTAATTAAATCTCAATTTCAAATTTATTTTCAATTCCAAACTCAAACTTGAAATATCATTTCATATAAATTTTCTTAGAAATATTCAGAGTTTGATTAAAAGTCCAATCCTTTAAAACAAATCAACTTTCGAAAATTTACGTCGTATTTCAATCTTTTTCTTAAAAATCTAAACTTCGAATAATTAAACAATTTCATTTACCAAGTTTAAATTCCAACATCTCAAGCTTCAATTCAAAATAATTCAATTTCCATAAATTGGATTTTTTTCTTAAAATCAATTCATTTAAATCATTTCAAAACAACTTTTAATATCATTTAATTTAACCAACCCAGTGTCCGTATATAATTTTCTAACCTATGGCCAAGTGGATAATTATTTCAATTTTAATTTCAAGGATGGATATATATCATTTCAATCCAAATAGATGTCATAGGTATATCATTTCAACCTATTCCTTAATTTATTTGAAATGATTCAGTTTATAGTTTTATATGCAATAAACAATATACATGATGATAGCATGATATAAATAAACAACCAATATCGACCAATAGCATCCATCACAACCAATCAACCATAAAGCCAACAACATTCACAACAATTTTATAATTATCAATATCAGGTAATTTGATCGCAATTAAATTTTAACTTCAATTTGACTGTCAATTTAATTTTCAACGGTGAATTCAAACGACAATCTATATGACAATTAAATTTTTATCAAACAACGACAAATAAATCCATATCACTTCATAATGTCAAATTTAACTACCATAAAGATATTCAGTACGTTGTGAGCGTTATAAAACACTCACCTTGATTTTCTGTTGTCGCCGAGACGTTCCGGTTTGGAACTGAAACTGGACGACGCCCAACTTTAGCCCAAATTTCCACCGTCTCCAAATCCATCCAAACCTATTTCATTTCGAAGCACTCGTCATTACGATCGCAACGCAAAAATTTTTGTTCCAATCGGACCTCGTATGAAAAAGTTATGCATTTTAGAAGTTTGTACAAATTTTAATATAACTAATTTACAAATTCTTTTTTAATTTCAAACCCTACTGAATCCTGGCCGTTCATCTTTGCTTCAGGAAATCTGGGCCGCACCTGCCTCCTTCTCCATCATCGTTCAATTCACGTGAACCCTAAACCGTAGCCGCCTATCTTCATCAAATTATCATGACCAACTCACTCGACTTCACAATGATCAGAGACCACCGTTAGAAGCGTCTTCGCAAGAGCTACCATCGGCCAGAGTAGGGTGGAGCTCGGCCATCTCAGCTGCATGCAAATCGAGGACAAACACGAAACCGTTCAAGTCGACAATAATCCACACATGTCCAACTCAAACCGTTCAAAAAGGCAGATGGTTATTGGGGTTAAATAAGAAAAGGAAAGAAAGAACAGAAGCAAACTCAGAATCTTGCAGCAGAAGGAACAAGATATAATAATAAAATAACAGTTAATGAAGCTGTTAAATAAATAAATTTGATTATTATTATACATCATAAATCAGAGTTACATACATATCAGATATAATACAACAATGAAGTGGAAAAATAATACAGTAGTAGAATACAAATGATGTAATACCAAACTCCGTCTTCGTCCTCCAGAATAGATCTTCAACCTTATCTGAAATGCTCAGGCTGACCCGAGCGTAATGAAAAGACAAAACACTCAAGTCAGGACTAAAATATCTCATGTAAGTCAAATCGAATAAGAAATATGAGTGTGACGGCGTTAGAGATGTTTACGGGGTTTGACATCTCCTATCCAGTGTCAACGTGAGTGCAATAACTTAAGAGATGTTACGGGATTTTCCATCTCTCAAGGATCCGTTAAACTATCTACTATGTAGTACAATACGCTATTATAATATGTCTATATTAAAGTAAAAGTATTAAAATAGCGTTAAGCCATAGCCCATTCCACCCTTAACACATTTTTATTCCCAAGAGTATATACAAGACCGTAGTTTCCCCAAAACCGGAAGTCACCAGAGGGCAATCCATATACTAAAGGTACAAACCAAAACGTAGTGGTCGCGAATAGGATAATCAGTATGACAAGGTACATAAGGCGATACCAACTAGGATACTAGTAGCTGCGTCAATCCGATATTTAAATATCTACAGGTATATATCTTTTCAACCCGCAATCCCAAATTCAATTCAATTGAAAATCGCTTAGGTTTATCATTTCAACCCATAACGATTTCCTCCTATTCTACAAGATCTGTAACATCCCGAAATTTTCGACTTTCGAAAATTCAACATCGATACTCACTTTATCGACTGCTGAGCCATCGAATGCCGGAAACTCGAAAAGTTATGGTTTTAAGAAAAAGAAAAGGGAGAAGAAGAAGATAGAAGAAAAAGAGAAGAAAGAAAGAAGAACAACAGAACAGCAACAGAAACAGACCAATATCAGAATCTCACATATCGCAGCGGAACAATATATAATAGATAAATGAATATCATTTAAAAACAAAAGAATTATATCTGTTATTACATTACATCACATCATATCATCAGAGTCAATAAACAACAATGGACAGTTATATAAACTTGTCCTCATACAGAATACACAGCGGAATAAATACTATCAGATACAAATACTACGTCTCGCCATCCAGAATATCTCCAAGCTCCAGAATATCCTGATAATATAACTCTAGACTGCCCGTGTGGAAATTTGTGGGCACCCAGAGTTTAGAAGGGAACAATAAACTCCGAGTCAGTCATGGTGACTGGTGTGAGATCGTAAAACAGTTATTTATCTTTAAAATAAATAGCAGAGAATTTTAAAGTCAATTCGAAATGCTTTTGGAAAATGAAACTACCATAAGACCTCCCACCACACACACAATGCAAACGCAGAATTGGAGGAGATTTCTTCTTATGATAGTCAAAGATGCTTACTACGCAAAATCAAATCATTTTTTATATTATTTTTAGTGCATAGTGTAGAAAACATTTCGAAAGTATAATATTAATCTTAGCCAACATACGACCAGTATCGTATGCCTACTATAGCTACTATGTTCAATAGCAGGTTACCGCCACATTCCATAGCAGGTAATACAACTAAAACCGTACAAGTCACGTATTGTTTCTTTGGATTTCCAACAAATGGTCAGGCAAAGGAACTTCCTATCCACGATGGGTACGTCCCTGGAATAGACGACCCGAGAACCTAACCGGATCTCTGCCAACACAAGGCCGGGTTACCTCTGCAAAAATAGGTAACTACTGACACGCGTATGCCATCCCCCGATCGTCACCGATCTTCCCGAGGATCCCCGATTTCCAACAAACCACATAGAAAAAATAATGCAGTAACCACAGAGGTTAAGTATCTGGGCTCCATACCATGATACCACCTTTATCCAGAAGGAATGACATACACTAAGGGGCGCTACTCCCTAGAACCTTGCTGCATTCGTCCTGTTTCGACCATTTCCGGGGTGTGAGGCTCGACGAAGTCTCGTCCACAAAGCTACGCTTTCTATAAAAAGCCCTGCTTCGGGTCAAACAAAATGATCAACCTATGATCACAAAGATATAAGATCAAACAAATGATCATATCACAAATGATCAAACACTGATCATTTCACAGCAACACTCAGTATGCCACATTACCAAATTGGGATATATCGCTGATAAATTTCAACTACATAACCTCTGAGCTCGTACGTCTCAGAGAAGGGTGTTAAGCTAAGAGAATAAATTCTCCGCCACCAACAGAAATGTATTTGAAAGAAATCAGCTTTATATCTCAAATTGTAACGTCAGACACACAATCCATACAAGTCTGTTCCGGGATCGAACAGAACCGAAGGCACTTCTCACGAAGCCCTTGCAATTCCGGATAATTTTCAATCACGTCAGGACTTCCCGTCACTAAGGGTGATAAAACCTCTAAATCGAAGATCAGTCGATGTAGAGTAACTCGACGGTAATCCTTCCGTTTTCAAAAATATCCGGTCTTCAACACCGGTCTTCAAATGCGATTCATAACGACGTATCACATATTCGGAATGGGTTATACGACCCCATGGTCCTTTCCCGGCTAACCCGAATAGTGAGCGTTTATTTCAAAAATAAGTGTGGCATTCAAATTCATCCAATTCACAACAAATACCTATCTAAAGGTAATTATTGATAGTCGGTTATTTAACTACCAATAAAGATGCACAACATCATCAGATTCCAAATAATTTCCCAAATTATTTCATCTTCCAAAATATCTTTTACTAGATATAAAATTTCCACACTTAACCATTTGAAAAACAATTTCAAATCAATTTCCACATTTCAATTTATCTTTAAAAGATAAAATCTCAAAACAGTTCATTTCATATTGGAAAAGCAATTCCATACTTATTTAATAATAAGTATTTCACAAATCATTTATTTTCAACATTTGAAAATATTCGATATACTTAAATCGATATTAAGTATATATTCATTCTTTAAGGAAATCATACATTTCAACATCTATTTGAGTCAAAACGAATGTTGCGTAAAACATCGTTACGACGACTCGAAATCACTAGTATAGGGATTCGGATTTAGATAGATATATATAAATCCCAATACTACATCAAAACATTTCCTTTCGGAAATCATTTACTATAACAACAGTGTTATAGTCCACCATTTCCTTAAATTTCTCGAAAACGTCTATTTCAACAAGAACTGCGGAAATCTCTGCTTTCGATTTATAATACATTTTAAAACATCTTTAAAATGTTTAACTTCATTTTTCAATATCACTTCTTCAAAACTATCCATTTTACTTAACGATATATTCACTATCCAAAATCGTGAATATACTTTACTATTTACATTTCACTATTTTCTACACGTTTTATTTCGATAATAATTCGCTATCCAAAATCGCGAATATATCTCCTTTGATAATCTTCTATATTTAATTTATCAAATTCAATCGATTGGTTTCCGAATTTATAAAACAACGTTTATAAACTCCAGTTTCTATTTTCTATAACAACTCCGGTTTATAAATCTCATTTTATTAACTTCAAAAATTCACTTATAAGAATAAGTGATTTCGGATTTATAAAACAACGTTTATAAATCACATTTGTACTTAGTAACGATTTCAACTTACAAAATCATTTCATTTTGCAATTTCTATTTATATCCCATCTAAGTGCAAAAGTCAAATTTATAAGTAAATTACTTATAAATCGTTTATTCTACAACATCTATTCACTTTATAACTTCACGTTATAAATCTATTTATTTCATTCACTTATGAAATCCTTTTTATACTTCTTTTTAACACTTATAAAAATTCGTTGTATAAGTCCAATATTTCGATTTATAAAATATCAATTTTATAAATCTTTTTATACAAATCGTTTAAAGTTACTAAAAATCCCAATTTAAACCATTTTATAAATAAATCGACTTTTATTTCAAAAACGACACATCGGTTATATTTCACTAAAAATTATAACTTTTATAACTTTAAAATTTTACGTTTATAAATCGATTCAAAAATTCCATAAAACGTATATTTTCAAAAATCACTTTAAAAACCCTTTTAAAATAACAGTCGTTATTTTTACATTTCAAAACTGAATCCGATGATGCCACAACACCAATCAGTCCATCACAACAGTCAAATATCATATATCATCATATGATAACAGAATATATCAAAATATCTGTAAATAAATAACTACTGGTGAGGAATCCAGTTGGATCCCTCCAACCTGTTTCCCTGCATCCACAGACGTCAGCACAATACCAATTCCGCTCCAGTACGGAATTATCGCGGTATATAGGTTTTTATAAATCCGCTTACTAACGGCGCAATAGGGTCTCATCCGCTATACGAGGCGGGAAATCAATCAATCCAATATATACATATGCCAATATGTATATACTGCTATATATATAGATATATCCTATCATATCTAATAGCACATTCAAACAGTCAATCATCAATCAATAACTGTAAATAATTCCACATTCAAATTTGAGTGAGAAGATCTCACCTTGATTTTAATTCTGATTTCAGCGTTTGATTTCGAATAAAATTAAACAGCCGTTTAATTTTACTCAAAAATTTCACTGATTCCAAACACGCCCAGATCTGCGCTGCAGCGTAGAGCGCGTCGCTGCGATTCCAACGCTTCTGGTTTCGTAATTTTCTGACCTCGTACGAAAAAGATATTGTATTTTAAAGTTTATACAATTATAAATAAAATTAATTTACATTTTCTATATATAATTTCCAACCTAACAGATCTGCCGTTCATCTCATCAAGGCAAATCACGGCCCTTGATTGTCATCTTCCCTCCCACGTTTTGCTTCCAGGTGACGAACGACAAAAACACCCATCCCCTTCGAACGTTGACCGACCCAAAGCCCTACCCACGATCACCGTGCACTCGATCAAATACCACCATTCCCTTCGCCCACGCGTACTCCATCATCGTGCAAAACACGGCTCAGCTCGGCCTCCCCCATACGCTGAAAAGCGTGCGCGAACACAAAACGAACGCGGCACGATTGCTCCACCTCAGGTCGATCGTAGTTCATCACATCCGCATAGATATGGAGCCCTCAAGACGTTCTTCATTTTGCTAGTTGACAATTTCTGCTATAAACGCGTGGATTGGGAAAGATTGAGGGAGGAAATTCGAAGCTTTCTGGCCATTGATTCATCAAGTGGCGGCTGAGACATTTAGAAACCCTAGGGTTGTTTTAATTTGCAAAAATGAAAACTTAGGGGCTTTTATAGAAAAAACGACGAACACTATTCACTCCGGATTTTCCGAACTCGAAATCGAGCGTGCCGGCTGACGTTCGTAAGGTTTACCCCACGTTCCGAACGCAATGGAACAGGTTTCGGAAGCTAATTCGATCGTATGTGCGAGATATGCAATTAAACAATAAATTTAAATTAAACCGATTTAAATCGATTTCGAGGCGTTTTAATTTGTACCGGACAAATGGTAATTCCAAAAATTACGAAATTTGAAACCATGCAATAATTTCACATTACGGATCCGATGAAACTGGTTTCGTCGAAATCCGAGACCGTTTGAAAAATGACTATTTTAACTCGCCGAAAAAAAATTAAAATGATATCGGTGCGTTTCGAGTTGCCAGGGTCAAACGACAACTTCGATTGCTACGAAAATTGAAATCCGACAATAACTAACTATTACGGATCCAATGGAACTGGTCTCGTTCAATTCTGAGACTGTCCGAAAATTGGCTATTTTTACAGTCGATAATTAAATATTAAAATATTCAGTTTTCACAGATTAACTCCAATTTCAATTTCTGAAAGTTCTATAACCTTTCTATAACTCCAGTATGATTTAATATAACTTTACAAATCATTTAAAATCATATTCAATCCAGATTTCAATTAATTCTGGAATTTTACTATTTAATTTATCGATTAAATTGACCAGATTAAAATTCAATATTCGAGATTAAAATTATTCAACTCATTAAATTCACTTATTAATATTTAAAATTAATTAAATATCCGAATTTTAATTATCAGAAATTCTGGGTCGTTACAAACTTCCCCCCTTAAAAGAATTTCGTCCTCGAAATTACAAGTTAGGAAAAAAGGTCCTTAACTCGTCTATTATTTTCTCAAATTCAAATAGTTTTATCAATTTATCAAAACGAATCTTTCTATTAAAGATTCGTTATCATTCAACTAGCTTTCTAACTTCAATTATAAATTCCAAACAACATTGTTTACTTCAAAATTCAAATTCGAGTTTAAATTCAAATTTTAAGCTTCAAAATTTTCTCAAAAAATTTCTAACGCCTTAAATTTTCAGAAAATTTCGCCAGCGTCTCCTTTGCGCGGCTAATACGGCACGACTACAAAACGTCCCTACGGACTCTCAGATTTCAAAAAGAAAAAGAAAAAGCCAAACGGCTAGAGAAATAAGTCATCAAATCTCATATTCGAATTCAAATACTTACCTTTTTCGAGCAATTCGAATTATCTGTGAAATAAATTTTCCAATCCCTTTATACACCTGTATATCCTACTAGCCATTATATCTAGTTACAGCATTCAAATCATTTTGCAAATTCAATTACAAATTTTCAATATAAACTACTTATATCATCTTTTATTTCACTATTGAAATTACATATCTATTTTCGTTCAATTTTTCATTTCAAATCTATTCGAATTCAATTTCACATTTCAATTTCCTATCTGAGTTAAATTCATCATTCAATTCAAGTTGGATTCTATTTATCTTCTGAATATTGAATTTACCAATTATCTTTCATTCACAACTGTATCATTTTAAATTAGTTTCATTTACTAATTTATCACAAATTGTAATTCACTTTATTCAAATTTGTTTTCAACATTCAGTTTCAATTCCAGTTTTATTCTTTCGTTCATTCCCAAAATTTATTTTCAATTTGCCATTTTGGTTTATAACCACTCATATTAAACTGGATTTCCAATAGCATATGAATTTTAATTCATCTTTCAATTTACATTATTCAATTCAATTCATTTGCTTACGAATTCGAAATGAATTTCAACTTTCAATTTCATTTTCATTTAATTGATTCACTTATACTTGCTTTGATTTAACTTCATTCTTTTAAGTTAAATTTATTCTACCAAAATTCAATTGGTATAAGTTATCAACTTAGTAATATTTCATAAATATCTTTATATAGCATTCCAGAGTTTACCAACATTTCAAAGCCATTTTGAAAACAATTCAAATTATCCTTTGAATTTCAAAACAAAATCCAAATTTTTCAAACAACTTTTATTTAAAACAATTTGGCAGCAATTCCTCTTTTGGAAACCCGAAAATGAACACCGGTGATGCTGCAGTCATTACCGAAGTTATTTTCCAGCGACCGACAAGAGTTTAGAGCTTTTCATCTCTTCAGAATACTTTTCCAAAACCTTCGAAATCCATTTTCAAATCAAAAAGATTTAAACTTTCAAATCTCCAAAATTTTCAAATCCTTTTCAAAACATTTCCAAATATTCCTCTGGAATTCCGTTTCAACTTTTAAGTCACATTTATAATTCATATTCTCAAATTTCATTTGTATATGGATTAATTTCTAATCTTTGGAGTTATGATTTCAATTTCTTATTCAATTTCAAATTTAATGATAACGTTTCAACATTATCACTATCCTAACATCCATGCAACCATATACTATAGTACTTTATAGAAAAACATTTCTTTTTTTATACAAAAATAGTTTTGGGTAAAATTATTTCATTTACCCTATTTAAAACAATACTGTGCCGAATTGTTCTATTCAAGTGTTTAGAGATCCCTATCGATAGAGTTGTACGGACAATACCGACCAGAATCCATATACCACTCAACAAACCAATCATCACAATATAAAACAATTTTATATTCACTAACAAATACGCACTCGTATCTATTATTACACTCAACTCATTCTAGAGTACTACTGACTCTATCTCTAATGAGTAACACCCAACAGAGCAGGGTTGTCGCTTAACCATATGCTCTGATACCACTTGTAACATCCCGAAATTTTCGACTTTCGAAAATTCAACATCGATACTCACTTTATCGACTGCTGAGCCATCGAATGCCGGAAACTCGAAAAGTTATGGTTTTAAGAAAAAGAAAAGGGAGAAGAAGAAGATAGAAGAAAAAGAGAAGAAAGAAAGAAGAACAACAGAACAGCAACAGAAACAGACCAATATCAGAATCTCACATATCGCAGCGGAACAATATATAATAGATAAATGAATATCATTTAAAAACAAAAGAATTAAATTAAACCGATTTAAATCGATTTCGAGGCGTTTTAATTTGTACCGGACAAATGGTAATTCCAAAAATTACGAAATTTGAAACCATGCAATAATTTCACATTACGGATCCGATGAAACTGGTTTCGTCGAAATCCGAGACCGTTTGAAAAATGACTATTTTAACTCGCCGAAAAAAAATTAAAATGATATCGGTGCGTTTCGAGTTGCCAGGGTCAAACGACAACTTCGATTGCTACGAAAATTGAAATCCGACAATAACTAACTATTACGGATCCAATGGAACTGGTCTCGTTCAATTCTGAGACTGTCCGAAAATTGGCTATTTTTACAGTCGATAATTAAATATTAAAATATTCAGTTTTCACAGATTAACTCCAATTTCAATTTCTGAAAGTTCTATAACCTTTCTATAACTCCAGTATGATTTAATATAACTTTACAAATCATTTAAAATCATATTCAATCCAGATTTCAATTAATTCTGGAATTTTACTATTTAATTTATCGATTAAATTGACCAGATTAAAATTCAATATTCGAGATTAAAATTATTCAACTCATTAAATTCACTTATTAATATTTAAAATTAATTAAATATCCGAATTTTAATTATCAGAAATTCTGGGTCGTTACAAGATCGTTCGGGTATGTATCATTTCAACCCATAGGGAATTTATTCTATACTAACAGGGAACTTGCAGTGTGAGAACAGTGATGATAATAACATAACATATCAACAAAAGGCATATATCATCAATAACAGATAAAATATAAATAACAGATCATGATGTCAGATATCATAAGTGAACAGTTATAGATACTGGCATATCATATATGGCAAATAATTAACAGTTCAATTTAGCAGCATATTTCAATTGTCGTTTCAAATGAAATAAAATTTAATAAATATAAGAACGTTAATCATGAGTGATTGCTCACCTTTCGAGGCTAGAGAGATTCGACAATGAAATGAGTTACGAATCCAAGCACGAATTCCAAAGCGAAGCAAAATTGACATGAATTTGACGACAAGGCTGATAAATAGGATTTGACGAGATCAAATCAAAACTGGATCGATGAAGATAAATGGTACAAGTGAACTTATATATATAGCTATATATAACTATTTACATATATAAAAATCATATTCTAAATTCAAACACATTTTAAATTTAAATATATATGTATTTCAAAATCATTGTTTTAAATTAGAACACATATATAAAAATCAACATATATACATTACTGTAAAATTACTAAAATTTGAACCTAAGATATATAAATACTTTTAAACATATATAAACACTGTAACCATATATATATATATATGTGTGTGCTGCAAAAACATAGTTGATGCTTCTTCTAAAATATAATATATATTATAAACAAATGTATACAACATCATACAGTAAACAAAACATAATATATATATATATAATGTAATATACAATACTGTACAACAGTATATATAAAATATATAAACTAAACTTATCCAATCCAAAGCAAGTATATAAACTATAGTCGAACAACAATTATATATATACAAATTTATAAACTGCAACCATTACATTCTTATATATATATATATATACTATAAGAACAAAACTCAGGCAAGATATAACTTACATATATATCATCTCCAAAATAAATGTTTAAAATAAAAATAAGTTCAAACTATCTAAACATATTAGATATATATATATATATAATACCAATATAAAACTATATAACGGATAAAATATTTAATGCTATTATAAACCTATACAAACCTATACATATATCTCAGTAAAATACACTAACTGGATATAAAGCTTATATATATTCAAACAGATAAAACTTCATATACAAACGGCATATTATTTAACTTTCACAACCACATATATAAACATAAACATATTACACAATATACAACATATGACAAACTTATTTTAAACTTATATATAAACAGGCTTATACAGTGCAACATATAATATATATATATATATATATATACTTATATAATAGTCAGACTTTATACATAAGCAGTAAGTTATATCTCTAATGTAAATGTATATAGATATACACCCATGTATAAACTTACACAAAGTATACAACCTTGTATTATAGTTCTTCCTAAACAATTTAAAGTCAAAATTAAATAAACATATAATTTATGTTATGATAAAATCTTTTAAAACATGAGTTGTAAATAAGCTTTTAAACATATTATACCTATCATTTCGATCATGACCTTGAGGAGCTAGCTACATCTCGGCTAAAAGATAAAAAGAGCTAGGGATGAAGAGCTACTGCTACAATGAAGCTTAGGATTGCATGCATGGAAAGATGGTAGGGCAAAGTGGAGGAGTTCGGCTGGGTGCTCGCATGGGTTTTGAGGTGGGAGGTTGGTCGCGAGTGTGACGACCCGGCTTTCTCTCCACAGAAAGTCGTATCATCTTGAAGAAAGAAAGGGATAGAAAAGAGAAAAGATAGAGAAGAAAGAAGAAACAACATCAGAATCTCAACAGAGGAACGAATAAATTATATTAATCACATAAATATTACATAGTATACAACATCAATTAGAGTTACACAGATAATACATCACATACTAGACAGTTATAAACACCTGTCTAGTTATTACAACTCAATACAACTCAGACAAAATAACATAGCGGAACACTATATATATCTACAACGCTGAAGCCTCCTGCTCCATTGCTCCTCCACAAATCATCAAAACTAACCTGAATCCCTTGGCTACTCATAAAAATTTGAGTACCCGAGAGTTTAAGAAAAACAGAATAAACTCCGGGTCAGACATGGGTCTGGTGTGAGTAACAGGTTAAAGTTGCTTAACTTTGAAAATTCTTTGAAAACAAAAGGTATCACGTAAGACTCCCCACACATAAACATGGGTATGTTTTTACCTTACGCTAACCAAACATTTGATAGGAAATTCTATGATATTATAATAGGTCTAGGGTTTTCAAGTAAATAAGAAATAGCTGAAATTGTTACATGATTAAATTCCAGCATACTAGCCAACAAAGTGGGTAATACAATCAAATATGATGGCGCTTATTGGAGATTGGATTCCATACCATGGCAGGGCTACTGAGGTACCGCCCGTCACAGTACATGGCCTAGATCAACGTACCGAGGATCCACCCTAAATCCCCTGCAACACAAGGTCGGAACCATTCCTTACTGGACAATCCCGAACAAGACAACCCCAGCAGTTGGAGCTCACAACTGCCCACACAGCCGAAATAAAAAGGTACATCAAGACAGGGGAAAATCTCGTCCTACTTGGGTGCTACCCACTTAGCCTTGCTGCACCTCCACTGTTTTAGCCATTCCCGGTTGATGAGGCTTGAGGCTACGATTACCTTATCAGAACACATCACTTAGAATGCTCATCGTCCACCTGACGATGTTCTGAAAGCATTCAATCCATACAAGTTCGTTCCGGGTTCGAACTAAACCGAAGGCATTATCTCGTTACACTCATTTTGGAATCACCCTCAGAGTTAACGACAATAATCCTTGCATTCTGAATCTTCATCTTCACTTGAGATTCACGACCTATCGTTAATTTGGATCGACGTGGTTTTCGGATATCCAAATCTGGAAACCCGATCCCGGTCTCATCGAAATCCAAAACGTATCTTTTAAGGCCAAGTTGTTTTAAAGTTAAAACAATTCAATTCTATTACCTATATACACACAGATAGATAATTCACAATATCACAGATAGATAATTCACATTATCATCACAAATAGATAATTCACTTTATCATCATAAATAGATAATCCATATTATCATCACACTTCAACCAAAGCATCCATATCACATAGCGTTACTTATCTCATATCTGAGATTTCAAACCATTCAAGGTAAATCAATATCATTTATCCATACATAAACAAGGATTAATAATCACACCATTTATAATTAATTTAAAATGAATTAAATTAATTACCTTATCTTTAATTAATTTAAAGTAAATTAAATTAATTACTTCATTTTATAAATCCTGCTTACTTAATTAATTACAAATCAATTAATTAATCAACCCTTAATTACATCATTAATTATATAAATTAATGATCCCTAATTACATTTTTAATTAATTATTCTATTTAAATTGATTACATTAAGTAATTAATCTTTACTTAAACCACATTTATTAATCACTCTTGATTAATCACATTCAGTAATTAACTACCCTTAATTACTTCATTAAATAAATTAATTACTCCATAATTAATTATCTTAATTGATCCCTTGATTAATTACACAAAGTAATTTAATCCAAATTACTTCCATTTTTAAATCATCTTCAATTAATTACATAGAGTAATTACCATTAATTATTTCACTAAGTAATTTCACTTCCTTTATTACATTAAGTAATTACTTATCAAATCATCCAATGATTAATTAAAATTAATTAAACTTAATTAATTAACTAAAACTAAGCACATTTAACCCAATTAATTACATTGAGTAATTAATTCCTTAATTTACTTCCATTAAGTAATTATACTTAAACAATTTCATAAATGATTATCTCTAATTAATTAATCTAATTAATTATTAAAATTAATCACATTAATTAATTGTTAAATAATCTTAAGTTAATGACCTTCATTAACTATTTACAATTCTTAATTTCTTTTCTTAAGTAATTAAACTTAGATTAATCATTATTAATTACAAATTACCCATTAATTAACCTTTAATTATTTAATTAATTAAGTGTTAACTGTAACTTAATTAATCTTAAATTACTTGATTAATTAATATTTAATCATTAATTTAAAATCTAATCTTATCAAATTAATGATCCTTAATTCCAAATTAATTATTCCTAATTAATTAACTTAAACTTTAATTAATTAATTTAAAACTCTTAATTACTTAATTAATCATCCATATCATTAATTAATTAAATTAATTAATTATCCATATTTAATTATCTTAATAATTTAATGAATCACAAATCATTAAATCCTAATTAACTTTAGGATAAACATTATTCTTAATAATGATTAAATTATCATTAACAAAACATTTAAAACAATTTACTTTCAAATTTATTTCAAATTTCATTTTAAATTTAAGATTTAAAAATGAATACAAATTTAACTTTAACTAAGTTTTAGAACCATTTAAAATCCTTTAATTTCACATGTTAAAGAAATACATACCTTATAACAAGAAGCTTAAAAAAATTTAAACCAAATTCATTTTTAAATTCAAATCAATTTAAAATACACTTTAAACATTTTAAAGTTGATTAACAATTTAATTTTATAAAACTTTATTTATTTCAAAACTGAGATTTAAACTAACTTAAATCCAGATTTAAACTTTGATTTACTTAGTTTAAACTTTGCTTTATGTTTTAAAATCATTTTAAATTTTTAATACACTGACAGGTTTTAAAACCTATACAGAACAATGACTCGAGCCACCCCTAAAAATACTTCGAGTCGAACTCCCCATATCTTTGAGCTATTCCCTAAACAACTCGAGTAAAAAACTCGAGTACAAATCCACTTCTCAACCATCTTCATAAGAACCCAGATATGCACCGTGCATATGCACTGGGTCGCCGATCAACTCCAACCATCTCCGATGATCTTCACACATCAGAAAACATCTCTGCACCCAATAACGATTGCCAGAACATCATCCAATACTCGAAATCGAATTCGAGAGTTTAAATCCAAACCTGGAACAGTTTGAACAACACACCCAGTCCTGGAAAACTACCTCGACCACGAAGCTCCGACCACCATAAGATCTGCTACTCTGGCCAAGACTTCGTCTACGACCAAACTACCATCTCCCAAAACCTAGTAGCACTCGATCAATTGTATAAGCCGTGGTTGATCGAACTACCTAACCTAGTTAAATTAGGGTTCCAGAAAAGAATCCACTGCTACAACTTCCTCGATGAATTGCATCACCATCAGCCATTTTTCTCATCAACTACGATCACTCCTCCATCATCAGGAAGAACCCCGACGCCTCCAAACTTTTGGATCATCAGAAAACCCCAATTCCCCCTATTTTGTTCAACCCAGAACGGCACCCTTAATCCCAAACTAAAAATTATGATTCTTATGTTAGAAATCATATTTTTGTTTATGTATTCAGTTTATAATCCTGAATTTATAAATTACACAGTTTAAATTTTCACTTATATTGACATGCATAGTTGTTTTTAGTTTTACAGAGATACTCAGGCTTTATTTTGACTTGATTAAATTTTTAAACCTTAATCTATGTTAAATCAAACATTTGTTTATAAATCAAATCCTATCAGAAACTAGATTAAGTGGTAAGGGATTTTAAATAAAATTTTGAGCCTGGGAACAAAACATGAACAAAGCACATATACACAACATGCATACTATAAATAATCACATCAAATTTCACTTATATATACATGCAATACTTATTCATTTCAACACACTAGAATGCAACCAAATTTACTTAAGTTTTAAAAGTTGCTCACCTGTTTAGAAAAGGAAGAACAGAGCATCTAATTGAAAAGCTTTGAAAACTTTAAAACTAGAAAATGCTTTGAAAGTTGCTAACTGGAACCCTTTGATCTTCATGTTTGTTGAGTTGAATTGTTGTTTAAGTTGAGTTGAAATAAAGCTTCAGTTGTAATAAAATTTCTGGTATGCTAAGTCTTTTGATGTACGAAATGAGATAAGGAAGATTTGGCATATAGAAAAGAGTTTACAGGTGATATTATTTTTCTTTGTACAATAGGTCAGAGATTTTTCCACTTGGAGGCTGATATGATCTTATATTGTGTACTACAGATAATAGCATTTATTATCATTGTCCCTTATGTTTACATACTTATCCTTTATTTCATATGTACTGAGATATCATTTTTCTTTTCAAGTGTACGTGCTTATCCTATACAATTTCTAAGTTCACAGATATTTATATCTTTCCTTTCTTTAGTCTTATGCTTTGTAATATAAATAAGTTCCTATATTTAACATGATGTTAGAATTTATCTAATGTATCTACTTATTCTCTTACATAACCATATATTTTACCTTATATATTTATTTCTATTTCTAACTTAAATACTTATTTTTATTTCTTTTAAAACTTAAACCACCAAACACTTCATTTACACTTATTTATTTTTATACTTATGAATTACTTTTTAGAGAAAATAAAATAAAACTATGTATATATATACAAATAAAAGCTTATACAAATATCTTTAAAATCCAAAACATTTTAAATATCTACCCTTTTTTTACATTTCAAGACATTTAGATTCACAATAAATTCTAAAATCCAATTTTAAAATCAAGTTATATATATATACATATATAACAACATATTAAATTTGAAAATAACACTTCTATTTTAAAATCTATTTAGATTTATATATAAAACAATACATTAATAATGTTATTTGAAAATAATAATTTGTCAAATTTAAATAATTTATAAAAGAGATTATAAATTCCTATTATTATTAAATGAATTAATATATCATATTTATTAAACAATATTTTAAAACAAACCTTTTAATTAATCTTAAACTTAAGCTAAGATATAAATTAATCAATTAAACATTTATCTTAAATATTTTAAAACTACATATTTTAAATTAAATCAAAATTTCTAAATTACCAAAATATATTAGAATTTGAAAACAAGATTTATTTATTTATTAAATTCAAACCAAAGATTTCTATTTACAATATATACAAATATATACACATTATAAATAGAAAACAATTTATTAGCTTTCAAAAAGATAAAATCACCAATTAAATATTTATTAAAAGAAGATTATTAAATCAATTCAAATTTATCAACAAAAATTATTAAATCAATTTAAATTTTAGTACAGATTATTAAATTGATATTGCTAAAAATTCCGGGATATCACACCAAGAGAGTGGAAGAGGAGAGAAAAGCTTCGGTGAGTTTGGGGTTTCTGGGCTTGCCCATTGTAGGTTGGCGAATTGGTGGCAAGGTGGCCGATGTTGAATGGAAGGTGGAGTTTGAAGGTGGGCGCAGCGAAGAGATGTGGTTGCTTGGTTTTGAAGCACGAGGAAGGGGATCGGGCTAATATGCATACGAACATTTTTTGTTAACCTTGGCCGAAAAAAAAGGAAGAGCAAGGGTTTGGCAAGAAGAAGGAAAATGAATAACAAAGGAATACGAAGTCTAAATAAGCAGATATACATTTCGTTCATAATGATAATGAAACGAACCAATTTTTGAAACCAATTAAAACCAAAGGTAATGACGGTTAAAATCTGGAATACCAATAGTTAATGGTTATTAGCATTACCTGATGGACAATCGTATAGACACAGAAAGCCCAAATAACTCAAATACAGAACCGATACGAAAATCGTTATACTGATTCCGCGGCATACCGGACCCCAAAATATACAAATGAGTATACTGCGAAGATCAGCACGATAAGATGATCAAAACGGTATACAGGTATCTGTGGTACGATCATCCTATCAAAAGTCGATAATCAGTACCAAAAATGCTGCTAAAACGTCGAAAATAAGAAAAACGGAGTAATAGCAGTCCAAATTTGACGAAACGAAATATGACGTCACACTCAGAAGATGATTTACAAATTTATTATATAAAAATATTCAGGTTTGGAAAACATTTTATTATCATCTAATATTGACTGATTTAAATTGAAATAAAATTACACAAGGAAATAAACTTCCATATTATCAGATGAAAATTTACCATTTGTTATGTTTAAATAGACGTATTCCAAATGTCAAATTTTCATTATTAAATTTGATTATTTAAAAAAATTCACAAAATCCAGTTTAATTACGTTATAAAATTATTAAAAATTTACGGGTCATTACACTCTCCCCCACTCAAAACTTTTCGTCCCCGAAAAGGAAGGAGGTAGGAGAATAGAAACAACCGGAAAGAAAATAGATTTGAAAATAAAACATGTAATTTAACCATATAAATTTCAATTTTAAATTGGTTTATATTCAACTAATTGATTTCAATTCAAGGTATTTCATTTAGTTGATTTAATTTCAATTTATAAATTCCTTCAAAACAAAATTTATTTAATCTATCTTATTTATTTAATCCATTTATTTCACTTAGGTAATTTCACTAAATTCAATCTTAATTATTTCTAAATTCATATTTATCTATTCATTATCTTATTATTCTATTTATCTCTATTAACATTTTTATAATTATAAATTAAGTGTATAAACATTTATAATTGAAATCTTTCTCAACAAAAATTTAAGAGTTAATTTCTGGTTCCACTTCAAACCATTTAGAGATAAATGTATACATATATATATTATATATCAAATCAAATCTAAAATCATATACCTATATATATTATAAATCAAGTCATACTTAAGAAATTTTCATTTCTAAAACAAAAGTGTAGCAAAGCTACTGATGGTCTCTCCACTCTGAAACTCGAAAATGAATGTCGATAATGTTGCAGTCATCACCGAAATTATTTTCCAGTGACAACAAAGAAGAGTACTGATTTAAACTTTTAAAATTATTTGGAAATGATTTCTATTCAAAAATTACTTTAAATAATATACCCTAAAAATTTTAAAAAAAAATTCAAAATATATCGTAAATTTAATTCTCAAATTCTTAGTTTAAATCTATTTAAATTCCAAATCAAATTATAACCATGTTTTATAGTTTCATTTATTTATCATGTGGCAATAGTCAATGATTTACAGGATAATAAATGAAAATCAAATACTATCATCTTTGTTAACCAATTCATTTAACTTTTTAATTTCAGAGAATTTATACTTATATATATAGTATAACCATACAAAATTATAAATTTTGAAAACAATATTGTGTCAGTTTGCTCTGTTTAAGTGTTTTGGAATTCCTATCGATAGCATTGATCAGACGAATCGATCGCAACCCCAAATCAACCTTAACAACTCAAACAACACACTATAAAACATTTTATATTGATTACAAATACACTCCTTCACTCGATGATTCAAGAATGGATAGAGAACAGGATAGAGATCCAAATTTAGAGGAACCCAAATCAAGAGAATTTAACTAAGAAGATAGACTTGAATGGGAGATAAGGTAATTAAATAGCAAAAGAGAAAAGATGGATATACTAATGTTAGTCGTGGGTGACCTTAACCGGGTCAACCAAGACTTCAAGAATAAGGTCGATATAGAATTCTGAGGCAAATCGACATCCGATCACAAGAGAATAGAATTCGGACATAGCAAGAGATAGCAGCATCTAAACCAACGATACAGAAATCTTCTGTAAATCAATGCTTGTTGTAAAGGAGTTTCACCCCTTTACAAATTATACAATGGAGTTATGGGATGCTCCAGAATCAAGAAAACACGAATATGGAGAGACAAGAATGAACTTTAGAACGAAGGGAAAAGTTCCAAAATTCAAGGGAAACTGAGTCAAAGAGGAAGAGATTCAAGCTCGAACGAAGGTAATTCCGTAAGGTTTAAAAATTTATTTCGAGTATTTCAGGAAGAAATTGGATCCGAAATTTTGATATGTTGAATTATATAATGAAAGAGATTTTCTGTGATTTTTGGGGATTTTTCCCAGATGATTTATTAAGGAAAATAAATTATTTTTAAAAGAGGGACTTTTTTGCAAATATTTATTTTGTCATATAGAAGGGTTTAACGTTATAATGCTTTGATTTAGATCTAATTAGTGCGGCATTTTTGAATTGTAAAGTATTTAAAAAGTTTTAAAGTATCCAATCAAGGAGTTACAACCGGTAGGTTAATTGTAAAGCAATTGCCATGTTTAGTTATAAATTAGCGTTTCAAAAAAAGGTGGTTCCACCTATTTCAGAGGCACATTTCGACTCCTTTACCTCCACACCATCTCAGTCGAAACCATCTCTGTCGAAACCCACATAGTCGGAACCAAGGCACATGGTACCAATAGAATTGGTACGAGGTGAATTGGTAAGTAGCGGAAGGTGGGGTGTCGAAAGCTATGCTTTCGTCAAGGTCGAAACCAAGGTTCACTTTTAAAAAGATAAGCGCCTGCCTAGTTTTTGAAGGGCTTTCGACTGAGTCGATACCCTATAGAGTCGAAACCTTAGTTTGTTTTCTAAAGTTAAATTCCTACCTTGTTTAACTTTAAGCTTTCAACATAGTCGAAAGCCAGGCTTTTGAAAGGGGTTAACGGTTTCGAAGGACATGGTGTCGAAAGGGGATTTCGACATTATCCTTTAATGTTTTAATTTAAAAGGTTGTTGCTTTCGACTAGATGGTTCCGGCACCATCAACTTTTTCCCCAAAACAATATTATAATTGGTTTCGAAAGAGATACTTTCATATATAACTATTTTGACCCAATAGATATTTAAAAAGTAAACCCAATACTTTCGAAAGGGGTACTTTCATTGGTTTCGAAGCCATTTTCCTAAATATTAGTAAGCAAGGTTTTGATACATTCAAAAGGTATGATTTGGTTTCGAAAGGATTGATTATACAGCTTCGAAAGGTATATGCTTAGAGTTTTGAAAGGAGGTTTTCTATGCTTTCGAGGGAGGTCATCCAGTGGTTTCAAAAGTGAGTGATGTTTTAAGATTTCAAAACAAATGACCCATTCTCATTTTTAAAAAGGAAATACCATGGCATAAATAAAGATTTTGGGAATATTATTCACATTGTTATTAACCCATAAATGTATGTTGGGGAAGGGCAGAATAACCAGATAGGTTGACCCAGTAGTGAACATAAATTAAGGAATGTTAAAACCTTAAAACTAAAGATATTGGCATGGGCCAATAGGTTTACGGTAAGCCCATGAAAACTGTATATGACTAATAATATTGGCAGTGGCCAATAGGTTCATAGTCGGACCATGAAAACTATGATTTGATACTGGCAGGGGCCAGTAGGTTTGTAGTTAGCCCATGAAAACTATATCTAGATTAAGATATTGACAGTCGGTCAATAGGTTCCTAGTTATCCCATGAAAACTAGGATAAGAGATATGATATTGGAGTTACCAATAGGTTCTTAGTGATCCCATGAAAACTAAGATATTGGACAGATAGTCTATAAACATTTAACAGGTTTAGTAATCCTAGACACTATAATTGAGATAGATAGTCAAAATGAATGGAGATGGGTAATCCAGAATTGATTTACTTGTTTATCATATCATCATAATGTTTTGAAATACTATGTTTTAACCATTGTGGATACCGGAGCACGGTATATGGTTTTGTAAATGTTTTAGGATACTAGTGAGGGGAAAACCAGTTCTGCTAAGCGGGTTGGTCTCACTAGATATCTAATGGTTTGAGATGGTAAATTATTATTTATACCAGGCTTTATGTGTGACTCGAAGTTTTTGTTTTCCCCTTAAACTCTTGGGTACTCAATTGATTTTGAGTAGGTTGAGAGTTAAGGTTTTCAGGTTTCTTTTAGACAAACAAAGCTTCCGAGGTGTGCAGGAGGCAAGCTTGTTATTAGGGTTCTTTTACTTCCGCTGTGTGTTTTGTTTGTAAAGGCAAATTGTTTTCTTGCCTATCTATATACTCTGATCTACCAAGAGGGCATCTTCATATGTCGCTCTTGGAGTATTTTGTAATAATTATATGTTATCTGAACGTGGTCTGCGAACTAGGATTATGTAATCAATTTGGAATATTTTGAAATGGAATGTGGAATTTGTTTGATGTTTAAACTTTTTCCATATACTTGTGTTTCTGTGTATCAATGTATCTAATATCGCCGTATTTGGTCGCCGAGGATTAGTAGCTATGGATAATTGCAGCATCCATAGCCGTTAGTTTTGGACCTCAAAGTAGGGGGATGTTACAGTCCCAATCACCAACTGTAATGACCCTAAAATAAAAATAAAATGATATATATTTATATTAGAAAATTCTGAGATATATATATATATGTATATATATAAGTATATATATATATATACACATTGCATTAAAACAGAAAAGAATTTGGCAATAAATAAAATAAATGGAAGCTTCTGTTTGATAAAATGCAAGGAATTAAGGTAATTAGAAGAAAAATTGGAGCTCAAAATAAATATAGTTTTATGTTCAAAGAACCATGTAAATATATACATATTTAATATATATGGGGTGTTTGCTGTTTTACATGAAGATAAAATAAAAATAAAGTTTAATATAAAGGGTTATATGTCTTATAATTGTGCCAGAAAATAATTAGCATAATATATGTGATTTTTAAATTTAAAAGGGAGTTGACTGATTTGACAAAAAGGCAGAAATATATAAATATATATATATACACATACAGAATCAAATAAAATTTCCCTACCATATTTATTCTAAGCAAATAATTTGGGTAAATGATTTTACATTACAAAGTATGGTAGTATGTCTGATAGAATGGAGGTAATAGATAGGTAGGAAAAAATATATACAAAGTAGATTTTCAGATTTCCTTAAAACTTATAAAAAGAAATAATAAACTAAGGGTCACATGCTTATGGCATGAGTAGAAAGGAGTCATGAAAATAGTATTGAGTGTCTAAAAATGCATGATCCCCGAAATAGCTAATTAAAGTGTGCATTTCCAATTTATGATCACACAGAAATATGATGTGAACATAAACATCTAAGGGTATCAGGGGAATTACCCATTTTCTAAAACCCTAGAATGGATTTATAAATAACTGCACATAGCCAAAACCATCACTCTCTCGGGATCAAAACAAAAATAAAATAAATAAGGAGAAACACTAGCTTGAGGCTTTGGGGGATTTGCTGTTCTAAGAAATTAAGGCAGTAAAAAGGAGAAACATTATGTGAGTATTTATCTTTTGTATGCAATGGCATTAAGTCCTATTGCAGGCAGCCTAAAAATACTATGAGTTATTTGAATCTCTGAAATGATTTGTTATGGGTGATATGGATGTTTGTTTGTGCATTTTTGTTTGGAGCATTGATCTGTAATTTGGCTTTCAGAGTTAACATGTTTTAAGTATTCATGTTCTATCATCATTAAACATGGATCAAGATTAATAGGGGAACATGGGGTTAAGCCAGAAAATATGCAGGCAGTCATATTTCTCTGATATAAAAAAAAGGTAAAACTAAATTGGTCACTTGGGGGTAGTCAATGATCTGCTTACTTCAGGTGGAAGCAAGTATGTGCATGGTGCAACTGCACCCTGAGGCCTTTGTGTGTTGGAATAATTTAAACAACCTGGGAGTTTCCATCACAATGCATACATAGTGTTCATTTGACAAGGAGTTAAAGACCATAAAATAAATGGGGGTAGGGGTTTAAAAATCTGGGTTATAAACTTTCAGATTTGGTGTTAGATTTAATCAAGATAAATATTGCTCATTGATTAATTGCTGGGTGGAAGTTTGGAGTATGAATTAGTGATTACTTATCCAAGATTTGATGAGGATGAATTAAAAATTTGTACACATGTTTAATCTTAACTGACTGTTGTGCATTGTTTGATTTGTTGAATGTGGTTTTGTGTCTTTTTGAATGAACCAAAACATACTAAGTATAGGACCTGTTAATCTAGGAAGGCATTGCAAGATTACTACAATTATGTACATATATACAAAATTGATAAATGCTCATACCAGTGTGAACTGACCCTTTTGGTTGCCCTTGCAATCATCTGGGTGTCTCAAAAATTATTTGGGGCAGCTAAATGATTTGCTTGCAGGAAATTGAAGTTGGCTTGATGAGTAAAGAAGGCTTTGGCTGCTAGTATAAATAAGAGAGACTTGTTTTAAAATTTGCAGTTGCTTTGCAATGGAATTACTAGACAAATTCTATTTTCTGTAATTGAAGTACTTGTAGGAAACTTTCTAAGTATTTGGGGTTGAAAACTTGTACTTAAGTAAAATTCATTTTGAATGATATTTGATGGAGTTTGATTTTTATTGATTTTATGATCATCTGATTTGGAGAAAACAAGGGCATGGATATAACACATAAATATGAAATGTGAATGTAATGATCTCTGGTTTTATTGCCTGAGTTTATTCTATGATTTTCTTTAAATAAAATTATAATAGATTTGACAAGATTTGAATAAGAAATACTCAAGTGGAATAAAATGTATGCATGTCAGATAAATGATACTGAGATATACATATATTTGAATCTCTGATTTCTATTGTTTATATTTTGTCTTATGGAAATTGAACAGCTAAGGGGATCTAATTTTTGAACTAAACTCTCAAGATTTTTGTAGAACATTCAAGTGAAATGAATTTGTGTATGGCAGGTAAATGATACTGGCATGTGCATGAATTCTGGAAACTTGCATAAATTTGAGTATTTAAATTTTCAAAAAGATCTTTGAGAATAGTAGTCTTGAAAGGTACTGAATTTTGGATAAATGATTGAACAGCTATAAGAATGATTTTTCCAGAAAACTTGAACTGGACATAAAAAGGCTTGGGAATTTAGGAGTAGCACTTTGTAGAAGTTTGTTAACATGAGGGATATGGGTTTACAAGTGGTAAAGGAGGGACTATGGCCGGCCTAGATGGCCATGAGTCAAACCCTTGGATGCCTGGAACCACTTCATTTCAATCAGTGAAGTGTAATGTGCTTCCGGGACAAATTAAAGAAAACACCAAGCAGCCCTTATATAACTCCAAGCATATCTCACAAACCACCAAGTATGTAGGTCTGCATCATACTAAACTTTAAAATGCTAAAAGTACTCTCCTAATCAACCTGAAATGATAAATGGAAATAACCTATGAGTAGTGTTATGTGTATACCTGATAACACTGATAAGGTTAAGGAAATACTATTTTTGTATTAATAGAATTATTTAGGCAGATTAATATTTATAGTCAGATAAAAGGTTTAAGTGTTGTAATTTGCTAAAATACACCTCTGGCAGTAGAACAAGATTCAGAAAGGAAATAAATGACTTGTCAATAGATTGTATGATATTTTGTTTTCACTTTGATTTAAATTGACTCTGAAATATATATATATAAAAATATATATGTAAATATTAATAAAGGAGCAATTGTATATCATCAAATATATAATTGGTTTAATCTTTGTACACTGATATGATTATATTAGTAATTACAGGGTCTTGGGAAAAATATTTGGAAACTATATAAAAAGTTAAATATAAAAGTATTTGGGGTTTAGTGGTGAGTCCCTAAAAAAAAATTCTAAGTGATTTTAAAGATGAGGGTCACCATAGTTGGTATCAGAGCTATGTTTTAAATAACATAGTAAATGTTGTTGTATGCATATGGATGTTTGAATGCATTGTTTGAATTGTTGGTGTTGAATGTTTTTACTTTATGTCAAGAAATATATGTGTGTACATGTGACACATGCACAGTGTGCACAGAAATAAAAATGAACCAAGTAAAGACACCAAAAACTGATAGGGGTAAATAAACTAACATAACAATCATATTTATAGCATTATGGTAGGACCAAGGCATCACACAGGTGCAGGATCATCACGTGAGCCACCTGTGATGAGCATGGAGGATTTTGTGAGAGCTTTAAGGGATGGAATGGCACCAAGGCAAGACAATCCTCATGAGGAACTCTCCAAACTGCTTAAGACTTGTGCCACTTTGGGAGGAAAGGATTTTGAAGGTACTGAAGGACCTATAGGTGTTCAAACTTGGATAAAAACTATGGAGAGGGTCTTCACAGATATGCAAATCAATGACCAAAGAAAGAGACAGATAGCTTCAAGGAAATTGAAGGGGGTTGCACTGGATTGGTGGGAAGTTGTGACAGCAGGAAGACAAGAGGATACCATTACTTGGAATAATTTCAAGGACATGCTTGAGGCCAGATTTGTCCCAGCATCTGCCAAGGCTACACTGTTGGAAGACTTTATTAGATTAAGGCAAGGAAGCATGAGTGTGAATGAATACACTCAGAAGTTTGAAGCATTATCCAAATATGGACTGGTGTTGATAGGGAATGCAGAAGCAAAGAATGCAAGGTACATTCAAGGCTTGAACCCTAGTTTGTCAAGGGCAATGTTGCCATACAAGGACAAAACCTTTGATCAAGTAATTGATCTAACTCTCTCATTTGAGCAACATGACACTGCAAGAGAGAAATTCAGGAATATGAAGCTCAATAAGAAGAAGGGTGGTCAGAACAAAGTGCAACCTTATGACAAGAGAAATGCAAGTAAAGGAGTTAAGAAAGGGGAAGGAGCAACATCACCTGAAAGCAAGAAGTTCACTCATTGTTTTAATTGTGAAAAAGCTGGACATTATAGTAACCAATGCCCTGACCCCAAGATACCCAAAGGAGGCTGCTATAATTGTGGAAAGATGGGTCATCTCAAGAAGGATTGCCCAGAAACCAATAGGGGAACAGCAATGGTAGGAGCTTTGGCAGCAAGTAACACTGGGAATGTTGGGCAACTTGAAGGTATAATTTTTATTCATACCCAACCCATATCAGTAATATATGACACTGGTGCCTCACATTCACTAATATCTTTGGAAATTGTAAAGAAGTTAACACTTGCATGTGTTTCCATTGATCAGCCCTTGGTTGTACACAGTCCCATAGGGAGTCATTGTATGTTGGGAATGAAGTGTATGGGTCTGAAATTAATTATAGAGGGTTATGAATTTAATTCAGACTTATATACCTTAAATTATCCTGGTATTGGGATTATTTTGGGGGTAGATTGGTTAATGAGAAATAAAGCAATTTTAAATTTAGAAAACCTTACTATTTCTTTGGAAACAAATGAAGGCAAAAGAATTACCATCTTAAGTGAAATAGCAAAGAATACATGTTTTAATAAAATCTGGAGTATTAATGAAGTTCAAAAGGAATTAAAAATAGAGGAAATCCCAGTAGTCAATGAATATGTAGATGTGTTTGGAGAAGTGAAAGGAATTCCTCAAAACAGACCAGTTGAATTCAAAATAAAATTAATTCCTGGAACAAATCCAATCATTAAGAAGCCTTATAGAATGGGTCCAAAAGAGTTGGTAGAATTAAAACATCAACTAGAAGAATTAGAAGAGAAAGGATTCATAAGATCAAGTAGTTCCAGTTGGGGTTCCCCGGTGCTATTTGTCAAGAAACATGATGGAACAATGAGGTTGTGTGTAGACTACAGAGATTTAAACAAGGTGACTATTAAAAATAAGTACCCACTGCCTAGAATAGATGATCTATTTGATCAATTGCATGGGGCTAAAATATTTTCAAGGTTAGACTTAGCCTCTGGATTTCATCAGATGAAAGTTGCAGAGGAAAGCATTGAGTACACAGCCTTTAATACAAGGTATGGCCTTTATAAATTTCTAGTAATGCCATTTGGCTTGACCAATGCTCCCTCCTATTTTGTAGACTTGATGAATAGAATTTTTAGAGACTTTTTGGATAAGTTTGTCTTGGTATTTATAGATGACATATTAATTTATTCAAAGACAGAAAATGATCATGCCATGCACCTACATTTAGTATTATCCAGACTTAGAGAACATGAATTAAAAGCTAAGTATTCAAAGTGTACATTTTGGCAACATGATGTAAAATTCTTAGGACACATAGTGTCACAACAGGGAGTAAGTGTAGATCCAAGCAAGGTCATTGCAGTTCAATCATGGAGTAGACCCAAAACAGTGACTGAGGTGAGGTCATTCTTAGGTTTGGCAGGGTATTATAGAAGGTTCATCAAGGATTTTTCAAGAATAGCCGCACCAATGACCAAACTAACCAAGAAGAACCAACCATATGTGTGGACTGAGCAGTGTGAACAAGCTTTTGAGAAATTGAAGCAAGCATTGGTGGAAGCTCCTGTCCTACAAATCCCAGAAGCAAATGAAGGAATGGTTGTATACACTAATGCTAGTGGGTCTGGGTTAGGTGCAGTGCTTATGCAACATGGCAAGGTAGTGGCATATGCATCAAGACAACTTAAACCCAATGAAACCAAATATGCAACTCATGATCTAGAATTAGCTGCAATAGTGTTTGCACTAAAACTATGGAGGCATTATTTGCTTGGGGAAAAATTTGAATTATTCACAGATCATCAAGCATTGAAATATTTATTTTCTCAAAAAGATTTAAATATGAGGCAAGCAAGGTGGTTGGAGTTCCTAGCTGCATATGATTTAGATATATTGTACACCCCTGGAAAAGCTAATAGAGTAGCAGATGCTTTGAGCAGAAATCATGTTAGATTAGCCAGTTTGATGATTGATGAGTTTAAAAATCTTGCAGTGCTTGGGGAGGCAGATATATACAGCAAGGATGCAGTGAATTTTAAAGAGCATGGTGATATGGTGGAGTATGGTATAATGGGAATAATCACAGTGAAGTCTAATCTGGTGGAGAAAGTTGGTAGCATGCAAGATCAAGATCAAAGTCTAAAGGAGAAGAAAGAAATGTTATTAAATAACATTGAGTCAGATAATTTTAAAATAGATTCCCAAGGTTATTTGAGGAAAAATGATAAGCTTTGTGTACCAAACATTGCAGAATTGAAGGAAGAAATCATGAATGAGCATCACAAGACCAGGTACACCATACACCCTGGTGGTACTAAGATGTATCATGATTTAAAAAGAGGCTACTGGTGGCCAGGAATGAAGCAAGCAGTGGCAAGATATGTGGCAAAATGTTCCACATGTCAACAAATTAAAGCAGATCACCAAAAGCCCTCTGGCATGTTGCAACCTTTGGAGGTACCTCAGTGGAAGTGGGAAAGCATTTCCATGGATTTTGTGGATGGTTTTCCTAGAACTAAGAAAGGCAATGATAGTATATGGGTAATTGTTGATAGACTAACCAAATCAGCTCACTTTGTTCCTGTCAGGTCAGATAGAAATGCATCTAGGCTTGCACAATTGTTTATTAAAGAAGTGGTGAGGCTACATGGCATACCCAAGACTATTGTAAGTGATAGAGACACTTTGTTCACCTCAAGATTTTGGGAAAGTTTCCAAGAAGCAATGGGAACACAACTTTGTTTAAGCACTGCCTACCATCCTCAAAGTGATGGGCAAACAGAGATAGTGAATAAAATATTGGAAGATTTACTTAGAGCATGTGTGCTTGATTTTGGGGGAAATTGGGAGGATCATATTCACTTGGCAGAATTCACTTACAACAATAGCTATCAATCAACTATAGGAATGGCTCCCTTTGAAGCCCTGTATGGGAGACCTTGCATGTCTCCTGCCTGTTGGTTGGAAGCAGGAGAGGGTGTATTATTGGGGCCAGATCATGTTAAAGAAACTTCCAACATGATTGAATTGGTTAGGCATAGAATGAAGGCAGCACAATCAAGACAAAAGTCTTATGCAGATAGAAAGAGAAAGCCAATGGAGTTTGAAGTAGGAGAGCATGTTTTTCTGAAAGTATCACCAATGAAGAAAGTGTTCAGGTTTGGAAAATCTGGTAAGCTATCACCAAGATTTGTAGGACCATATGAAATTATACAGAGGATTGGTGCTATGGCCTACAGACTTAAGTTACCTGAGGAGTTGAGTGGTGTGCATCCTGTATTTCATGTTTCTCAATTGAGAAAATGGGTGCATGATGAAGGAGCAATTCTGGAGTCACCTACTCAAGTTCAAGTCCAGAAGAATTTGGTATATACAAATGAACCAGTAGGGATAGTTGCCAAGGAAGAGAAAAAGTTGAGGAACAAGGTGATCAAACTGGTGAAAATCCAATGGAGCTTAGACACTAATGATTGTACATGGGAGGTTGAAGATAAAATGAGGGCTAAATACCCCAGTTTATTTACTGATGGAGAGGTATGTCTAAGCAGCCTAAGATAATTTTTCTAAATATACTTATACATTGTTTGTTTTCATAAAATATGGGTATGGGGTTATGGAGTTAAAACAGGCTATGGATTAGTGCTTTTAATTGGAGAAATTAGGTGAAATTATGGGGACATAATTCCTTTAAGGGGGAGGGTATGTAATGACCCTAAAATAAAAATAAAATGATATATATTTATATTAGAAAATTCTGAGATATATATATATATATATATGTATATATATAAGTATATATATATATATACATTGCATTAAAACAGAAAAGAATTTGGCAATAAATAAAATAAATGGAAGCTTCTGTTTGATAAAATGCAAGGAATTAAGGTAATTAGAAGAAAAATTGGAGCTCAAAATAAATATAGTTTTATGTTCAAAGAACCATGTAAATATATACATATTTAATATATATGGGGTGTTTGCTATTTTACATGAAGATAAAATAAAAATAAAGTTTAATATAAAGGGTTATATGTCTTATAATTGTGCCAGAAAATAATTAGCATAATATATGTGATTTTTAAATTTAAAAGGGAGTTGACTGATTTGACAAAAAGGCAGAAATATATAAATATATATATACACATACAGAATCAAATAAAATTTCCCTACCATATTTATTCTAAGCAAATAATTTGGGTAAATGATTTTACATTACAAAGTATGGTAGTATGTCTGATAGAATGGAGGTAATAGATAGGTAGGAAAAAATATATACAAAGTAGATTTTCAGATTTCCTTAAAACTTATAAAAAGAAATAATAAACTAAGGGTCACATGCTTATGGCATGAGTAGAAAGGAGTCATGAAAATAGTATTGAGTGTCTAAAAATGCATGATCCCCGAAATAGCTAATTAAAGTGTGCATTTCCAATTTATGATCACACAGAAATATGATGTGAACATAAACATCTAAGGGTATCAGGGGAATTACCCATTTTCTAAAACCCTAGAATGGATTTATAAATAACTGCACATAGCCAAAACCATCACTCTCTCGGGATCAAAACAAAAATAAAATAAATAAGGAGAAACACTAGCTTGAGGCTTTGGGGGATTTGTTGTTCTAAGAAATTAAGGCAGTAAAAAGGAGAAACATTATGTGAGTATTTATCTTTTGTATGCAATGGCATTAAGTCCTATTGCAGGCAGCCTAAAAATACTATGAGTTATTTGAATCTCTGAAATGATTTGTTATGGGTGATATGGATGTTTGTTTGTGCATTTTTGTTTGGAGCATTGATCTGTAATTTGGCTTTCAGAGTTAACATGTTTTAAGTATTCTTGTTCTATCATCATTAAACATGGATCAAGATTAATAGGGGAACATGGGGTTAAGCCAGAAAATATGCAGGCAGTCATATTTCTCTGATATAAAAAAAAAGGTAAAACTAAATTGGTCACTTGGGGGTAGTCAATGATCTGCTTACTTCAGGTGGAAGCAAGTATGTGCATGGTGCAACTGCACCCTGAGGCCTTTGTGTGTTGGAATAATTTAAACAACCTGGGAGTTTCCATCACAATGCATACATAGTGTTCATTTGACAAGGAGTTAAAGACCATAAAATAAATGGGGGTAGGGGTTTAAAAATCTGGGTTATAAACTTTCAGATTTGGTGTTAGATTTAATCAAGATAAATATTGCTCATTGATTAATTGCTGGGTGGAAGTTTGGAGTATGAATTAGTGATTACTTATCCAAGATTTGATGAGGATGAATTAAAAATTTGTACACATGTTTAATCTTAACTGACTGTTGTGCATTGTTTGATTTGTTGAAAGTGGTTTTGTGTCTTTTTGAATGAACCAAAACATACTAAGTATAGGACCTGTTAATCTAGGAAGGCATTGCAAGATTACTACAATTATGTACATATATACAAAATTGATAAATGCTCATACCAGTGTGAACTGACCCTTTTGGTTGCCCTTGCAATCATCTGGGTGTCTCAAAAATTATTTGGGGCAGCTAAATGATTTGCTTGCAGGAAATTGAAGTTGGCTTGATGAGTAAAGAAGGCTTTGGCTGCTAGTATAAATAAGAGAGACTTGTTTTAAAATTTGCAGTTGCTTTGCAATGGAATTACTAGACAAATTCTATTTTCTGTAATTGAAGTACTTGTAGGAAACTTTCTAAGTATTTGGGGTTGAAAACTTGTACTTAAGTAAAATTCATTTTGAATGATATTTGATGGAGTTTGATTTTTATTGATTTTATGATCATCTGATTTGGAGAAAACAAGGGCATGGATATAACACATAAATATGAAATGTGAATGTAATGATCTCTGGTTTTATTGCCTGAGTTTATTCTATGATTTTCTTTAAATAAAATTATAATAGATTTGACAAGATTTGAATAAGAAATACTCAAGTGGAATAAAATGTATGCATGTCAGATAAATGATACTGAGATATACATATATTTGAATCTCTGATTTCTATTGTTTATATTTTGTCTTATGGAAATTGAACAGCTAAGGGGATCTAATTTTTGAACTAAACTCTCAATATTTTTGTAGAACATTCAAGTGAAATGAATTTGTGTATGGCAGGTAAATGATACTGGCATGTGCATGAATTCTGGAAACTTGCATAAATTTGAGTATTTAAATTTTCAAAAAGATCTTTGAGAATAGTAGTCTTGAAAGGTACTGAATTTTGGATAAATGATTGAACAGCTATAAGAATGATTTTTCCAGAAAACTTGAACTGGACATAAAAAGGCTTGGGAATTTAGGAGTAGCACTTTGTAGAAGTTTGTTAACATGAGGGATATGGGTTTACAAGTGGTAAAGGAGGGACTATGGCCGGCCTAGATGGCCATGAGTCAAACCCTTGGATGCCTGGAACCACTTCATTTCAATCAGTGAAGTGTAATGTGCTTCCGGGACAAATTAAAGAAAACACCAAGCAGCCCTTATATAACTCCAAGCATATCTCACAAACCACCAAGTATGTAGGTCTGCATCATACTAAACTTTAAAATGCTAAAAGTACTCTCCTAATCAACCTGAAATGATAAATGGAAATAACCTATGAGTAGTGTTATGTGTATACCTGATAACACTGATAAGGTTAAGGAAATACTATTTTTGTATTAATAGAATTATTTAGGCAGATTAATATTTATAGTCAGATAAAAGGTTTAAGTGTTGTAATTTGCTAAAATACACCTCTGGCAGTAGAACAAGATTCAGAAAGGAAATAAATGACTTGTCAATAGATTGTATGATATTTTGTTTTCACTTTGATTTAAATTGACTCTGAAATATATATATATATATAAAAATATATATGTAAATATTAATAAAGGAGCAATTGTATATCATCAAATATATAATTGGTTTAATCTTTGTACACTGATATGATTATATTAGTAATTACAGGGTCTTGGGAAAAATATTTGGAAACTATATAAAAAGTTAAATATAAAAGTATTTGGGGTTTAGTGGTGAGTCCCTAAAAAAAAATTCTAAGTGATTTTAAAGATGAGGGTCACCACACCAACAAATCATTAGCTTTCAAGAATGGGTCGCTAATCGTAATCAAGGTATCCTACAACCAAGAGACACGAATATTGGTTCTTCCTCCTCTCAAGTTCCTCAATAAGAAGAAGAGGACGATGAAACTCAAGAACTTCATGACGTGCCTCCAAAGCAAGCTCTTCTAACTTTATCGCAGAATCAAAGCAAACTTAGTCGACGTTTAGCTAATGTGGAAAAGAACGTTTATAAAACTAACAAAAAGCTAAACTTGATAAAGGGCTTTTTAAATAAAATTTAGGAAAAGGTCTCTTGTTCCGGGTCCACTTCGACCAGTATTGTTGAAAATCTGGCACCATTCTCTTGGACGACCTCGAAAGAAGAAGAAGATGATGTAGAAGGTAGTGAGGAATTCTAGACCCTTTTATGTTACATTGCTATGCTATTTAATTCATGAAAACTTGTAGTACTATTATTTCGTTTAAGACATATTCTTATGTGTTTGATGTTTATAATTTTTATGGTATGGCAACTTTTATAATGCTTATATGTTTTAAGATGGTTATTTACTTCTCAAACCTATATACTTATATGTCTATGTAAATTGCTTATATTCCTCATATCAATTTTTTTCCTTTTTGTCAATGACAGAGGGGGAGAATATGATTAATAGGGGGAATATTTAGTCAGGGGGAGTAAATTGCTTTTATATATTTACAAACTTACATAGTTGACATCATCAAAAATGGGGAGAATGTTAGAACCTTGAATTTTGATGTTTTGATTGTGACAACTATATGAGTAAATATTATATGAACTAACCATATTTGCAGGAGAAGATATTGTTTTACTCGAGAAATAATCTAACATATCGATGACCAGATTCTAGATAGAAGCTTTAGTAATATATCTAGTCTATAGTCTGAGTCTAGTAGTAAATTCATGTTAAAATCTCTCTGAAGTGGTATATGCATGCAGATGCAATTTAAAGTTCTTCAAAACAAAGTTCATATGCTAACTAATTTAGTGACATAGTTCATATGCTAAAGTTCTTTCAAAAACATTGATATGGCACAAAACGCTGAAAACAGTCGGCTGAATAGCATGGTTCAGCCGACTAAATTCCATGCATGTGCATAGTTTATTCAAGACGGATAACCATGCATACTCAACCGGCTGAATTGGGTCATTTTTCACTGTTTTCTTGCTGGATCAAATTTTAATCCATTCAGCTGGCTGATTCATGCTATTCAAACGAATGAACCTTCATAATGGCTATATTTTGAAAAGACACTTCATTTCAGCAATAGAAACAACTCTTGATTCAAGAGTTGTTTCCATATTCTTTCATGGCTACTTTTTACGAACGATTGCAACTCTTAGACACTATATATAGCCATGAAATCCATTGTTTTATTAACTAATTTCTGATTCTAATTCTCATTCTTATTGTCTAAACTATCTTGCAATTTGCATTCAATATTTCATTCTAATCACTTGTTCACTCAAGCGAACTTCATTTGTGATTTAATAAACTTTGTATCTTCACGAATTACACGATATACCACAAAGGAGAAGATTATAGGAAGGGTGTACATTATTGACTTATCAGTGCTATTCAAGAGCAATATCGGTCAGAAACAATTTTACTATTTGTATTGGAAGTTCTGTTCGGTTGCTCAGGCGATTGAAGTCCTATTCTGTTGCTTAGGTGGTTGAAGTCCTGTTCGGTTGCTCAGGCGGTGTAATACATGTTCCTACGGGTTAAGTGAGGGTTGATAGTTGAATTCCAAAAGGAGTTTGGGACTGGACGTAGAACGAAAAGTTCGAACCTGTATAAAAATATCTGGTGTCATTTACTTTATTATTTTACTTTTATATTTATATTCCGCACAAGTAAATAGTTTTTAGTTAATATTCCATATTGCACGATCCTTAGTCACTTTCAACGACCGTTGGCCGTGCTATACAAAAACTCGGTATTTTTGTCTCCCTCATCTATCCACTGAACCCTGGACCTCTACTTACATATAATTTCGTCTCGCTTAATGATTTTGTCTGGTGCAAAGATTTAAAATAATATTTCTGCTTAGAAACAATTAAGATTCTACATTCTTCTAATTTAATTGTAAAATTTAGAAAGTAATTTCTCCTTTTTAATCATAATCATGTCAAAAACGTCCTTGTTTCATTTTTTAATCATAAAAAGCCATTTATTAGTAACTAAATCAATAAAATTACTCTCTAAAAGCCTTATCTTTTCAAATATAACTATATTATGTATTAGGTTATGATTCCCGCAAGAGAGAAAAATAGGACATTGATCAAAACACATAGTTGGAAGCCTATTAGCATGCAAAACCGGGAACCGGTCTTCATTTCTTCACTAATGAAAAATGATCGAGGAAGCGCTATTGAAAGAATATCTCTTGAATTCGACCAAGTAAACCGCTTATTACTAAGTAGTAATTCAATCGAGTTATCATTAATAATAAACCGGTCAAGCTCCTCCATGGTAGAATTATCGCCATCTTTTCTTATAAAATCCCAGCCATATTGATATTCCCCCACCACCCAAGGACTGACGGTAAGGGATTTGAACTCTAAACAATCGGTCCAAAGGACTCTTCTATTAATCTTATTATGTAGCCCATATATGCTAGAGACATTTAAAAGAGAATTGTCTCTTTAATATGTGAAAGTAAGATGCATCGAATGAACATTAGAACATAGTTATATTTCCATCTCACCATTAAATCCTCCATGCTACCCCTAATAGAGGGACAGGCCTATTTACTAAGAACCTCACTTAATTTTTATAAAAACGATAGCCGGGACACTCTATTTTAGTTTCTTGCAGAAAAACATATCAATATAATTATCCTATAAAAAAGATCTAATTTTACTGCATTTATCTAGGTTATTTAGATTCTTAACATTCCAACTAATGTATCTTATGATCTAAGTGATCCGACCCTCTAAAGTTCCATGTTCCTAATATAATCTGTATCAAAAACAAAACTCGTACCCCTATCTAGGTCAAACATAGAGATAGTAGATAAATCATTCAACATAGTAAGAAAATAAGTGCTATTTGAGAGGTTAACCAAACCTGAGCTAGAGTTTGAAACTCTAGTGGTCGCACTAGAATGTACCCCATGTAGTCGTATACTTCTTCTCGCTGAGCCCCAAGCTGAAGATACTTTCTCCTTAAAGAACATTTTGAGCCTGTGAAAACAAACATAATGAATCTTTCACTACAATCTCTGAGTAGAATTTCAGTATTAACCTACCAGCCATGATAGTTTCGCCCCTTCTATTAGCAATCTAGCAACATAATCCTCTTCCTTTGAAACATCAACATTTGACACAACTAATCCCGTGAATTTCTCCTGTATGGCACCCTCTACATAATCTTCCAATTCATCTTCATTTGAAACATCTCCCTACCTATGCACTCTCATGCACAACACAATAAACAACCCCCAACTTTATTAGCATTATCCCCCAATTCACCTCGGCGACACCTGTGCACACCACCTCATTCCAAACTTCATCATCAGGCACATCATTAACAACAAGTCCCACTTTAGCATCCCATACTTAAGCCATATCTTTAACAATAACCCCCTCACACATCCTAATACAAATATTTACTTCCTCATCAGCTAAACCCATGCATTCATCATGTACTACACAAGCATCAACCCCCACTTCCTTAGCAAAATTCCCTACCTCATTAACAAAACCAATTGCATGATCTTTCTCTACTTTTCAGACCCTACCAGCATCCCATGCCCTCATCTAGTCCAACGGACACAATATAATTCCCAATTTCGATAGCTAGACCACCAGCCCTTTTCTCGTGCTACTAAACTACCATCGGCCCAAACCAATCCCACGACCTTCTCCTCAATCGTACCTTTATCCCCACAAACACCAATAGATTCAAGTCCAGGTTCGTAAAGGGCATTGTTCGACAATATTTGAACTAGACCCATGACGAATGGTTCAAAGTAAAGCAGGTCTGATGAAATATCTATAGCAGTTAACCCATATGAGAATTTGGTAGACATTTCATTGAGCATGTTTTCTACTTGCTTGTTGTTGTCCAAGCATGTTTCATCAAAACTTGGAAAAACGTTGCTCTACCCTACCCCTTGAACTAATGTAAAAGCCTCCTCGTCATTCCACCCATCTTCCCTCATGAGCCAGTAGATAGCAATAAAGTGAGAGAAAAATTCATCAACAGCTCCAATGCAAGGGTCTCTTTTCTACCAAAGGCTTCCGAGTAGCAATCATGTAACATCCTCCACTTGGAGGCCCAAAACTGACGGCTATGGATGTTGTAGTGTTATTAATCATTGGCGACCAAATACGGTAATGTTAGATACATTTATATAACAGAAACACATAGATATGGAAAAAAAATTAAAATCAACAAACAACTTTCTCATTCCATTTCAAAGCATTTCAAATTCATTACATAATCCAAATAGGAGAACCACGTTCGGAGAAAATATAATTATTACAACATATGCCAAGAGCGACATATGAAGATGCCCCCTTGGATGATCAGAGTATATATCTAGGAAACTAAACAAATTTGCCTTTAAACAAAACACAGCGGAATCAAAATAGAAAAGAACTCTAAATAGCTATAATGCCTCCTACACGTCTCCGGAAGCTTATTCGTCTAATGAGGTGCCTGAAAACCTCAACTCTCAAACTACTTAAAATCAATTGAGCACCCGAGAGTTTAAAGGGAAAACATAAACTTCGAGTAAGACATAAAGCCTGGTATGAATAATAATCTACAATCTCAAACCAATTAGATATCTAGTGAGACCATGCCGCATAGCGGAACGGATTTTCCCCTCACTATTATCCTAAAACTTTATAAACCCATATACCGTTCTCCTACATCCACAATGGTTAAAATATAACATTTCAAAATAATATGATGATATGCAAACAGGTAAATCAATTCTGAATTACCCATCCCCATTCATTTTTGACTATCTGTCTCAGTTGTAGTTTCTAGGGTCACTATTAACCTAATAGTTTTCATGGGCTGACTATTAACCTTTAACACTTATGGACTCCCTGTCCAGTCTCATAGTTTTCATGGGATCACTAAGAACTTATTAGCCCCTGCCAATAACTTCATTGTTTCATGGGTTCTCCCTGAACCTATTGGTATCTCCAATAACTTCACTCTTATCCTAGTTTACATGAGTTGCCTAGGAACCTATTGACTTCTGTCAATAACTTAATCCGGATATAGTTTTCTTGGGTTCACTACAATCCTATTGTCCCCTGCTATTAACTCTTTCTAATCATAGTTTTCATGGGTTTACTATGAACCTGTCTATCTGACAACTTCAGTATTTTGGAATCCTACATTCTGGTCTGTCTGATCTCCTGGATGCAATTTTACTCATTTAGGAGTTAACTCAATTTCTATTCACTACTAGGTCAACCTAGCTGGTTATTCTACCCCTTTTCCCAAAATATGGTTATGGGTCCATATTAAGTGAATATGTATATTTGAAGAAGCAAACATAATAGCACAGTAATAATACCAACACCTGTGGTTTAATATCCTTGAGATCAATTTCATATAAACATGGTTAGTCCCTTTAACTTATTATTTTATCAAGGAAAGCTTCTTCAAAAACTCTAATTTAAAAGCATTTAAAAGCTCTTTTATAATGCCATGGGTTTTGCCTTTAAAATTGAGATTTGGTTCTTTGTTTTGAAACTAAGGCTTTTGAAACCTTTAATCTTTACTTTCGAAACCATTGGAAAACTTCCTTTCGAAAGCATTCAAATCTTCTTTTCAAAACTCTAGGCACCTACCTTTCGAAACACTTTAAAGCCTTTTTTCAAAACCTTTTGAATGTATTAAAGTGAAACCATTCTGTTATAGAAGCATATCTTTGAAACCATTTAAAAGTACCCCTTTCGAAACCATTGGGTTTAATTTAAAACATATCTTATTAGGTCTAAGTGAATACAAGCGAAAGTACCCCTTTTGAAACCATTAAAAAGAATTTGGGGAAAAACAGATGGCTTCGACACCATCCTTTAGAAACTCAAAACATTTAAGTAAAACATTTGAAGGATAGCTTCGAAACCCCTTTCAAAGCCATTGCCTTCGAAACCCCTTTCAAAGCCATTACCTTCGAAACCCCTTGAATCCTTTCGAAAGTTTTTAGGAAGTGGCTTAGTACAAGTATAAAACAAAAATAACCTTTGAAAGCATTGATGACTTCAATCCCTTCGAAAGGCATAGGAACGGCAGAAGGTTTCGACTTGGTCGAAACTACTCTTTTTGGAAGCATTGATTTTAATATAAGTAACTCATTCGAAAGCTACTAATTAAACTAGAAGCGGCAACCCCTTTCGAAAGCAATTTAGAAAGACCCCTTCGAAGCATCTGTTTCGACTCCTTCGAAAGCATTTAGTAAAAATAGGCAAGCGCATATCTTTAGGAAGTAAAACAAAGGTTTCGACTCCTAACGAAAGCTATGTTTCGACACCATGTCTTCTGCCTTTCTCCAAACAACTACGTACCATCATTGTGATACCTTGTGTATTGGTTTCGGTTTAGTTGGTTTCAACCTGCTAGGTTTCGACTTGGTTGAAGGTGGAAGCATAGGTAGAAAGGTGCTTCTGAAAGAGGCGAAACTCACTTTTCTGGGTAAAGACTGATTTAATGTCAATTAAAGAAAATATTTTATAACTAACCTGCCTACTTGTAAACATTTGATCGGTTGCCATAACTTTTCAAATTCTTTACAAAAATAATTGCCGCATAATTTCAGATATCAACATGGATTAATTTAACAAATAAGCCCTTCCATTAAGCAAAACTAATAAAACAATTAAGTCCTTTATCTAAAATAATTTAATTTCCATAGGAAATTACTTAGGAAAAATCCCCAAAAATTACAGAAATTCACTTTCAATATGTTATCTAACATATAAAAATTCCATACCCAAATTCTTCATATATTAATCGAAACAAATTTCTAAACCGAATTATTCATATTTTCCTTTGGAAATTCATAATAAATTTTTCATTGGAAAATTATAAAAATTAAAAATCATCTCTAAAATCATGTTTTGCATAACATAAAATTTTCTCATGGCATATGAAAATCATTATAATCGGTTTTACCCTTAAAACCGTGTAAAATAATTATCAAATTATTTTGTTTGAATCCAACATGTTCGAATCCAAGCATATCATCAATCAAAAATCATCATAATAATGCATTTAATCTTAAACCCGGAAAACAAATGATCATAAAACAAAATAGAGATGATCTAGATTATTATTCACCTTGATTAGGATAAGGAACTTGAGATTTGATTGAGATTAATTTTCCCTAGCTTGAATCTTTAGCTTTAAATTGATTTTTCTCCTCTTTTCTCCTAATGGCCAGCTTTGCTCTTCTTTTCTTTATGTTTTGTAATTTGTAAAATGAACGTGAGAAAGAATGAAATGTGGGTTATAAGGATTATGGTAATAAGGTGCGGCTATTTCCTAATAAGCCTTGTGTAAATTAATTAGCCTATAAGCCATTCTTAAGCCATTTAAATAATTAAGCACAGCCCTTAATTTATTTTCAAATCTCAATCCCCTTATCACTCTAATTATTTACATTATTCTATTTAATTTATCTAATTAAATATCCTGAATAATGTTATCAAAAATTAGAGGCGTTACAAATCGCTTAAGGTTCGTGCATTTGAGCATGAATCGAAAATCATGCTCCCGTCTCAATATAAAATCATATTATGACGAGCTAGTGTTTGACGAAATGTGATGGCTTGATGGTCTGTGGTCGAAACTTCCACAACCGAAGCATCTAATGGGCTCACGACAAGATCTGGCTATGTGAGATGAACTCCTGCACTGGAAGCATATACGCTTACCTGATTGTCGTCGGGTCTAGGAAGAACAAGAAATTTTGCGGTGGGAATCGATCAAGCTAGTATGTCAAGAAGGAGCATTACCAATAGAGATAATGAGCGGTTATCAATGAACAAGCGAACAAGAGAAGCGGAGTTAAGTACAGAGATATGTGGTGACAAATGACCGTTATGGGAAGAAGCCATGATTTTTTTTGAATTTTCCATAAAACTATTATTTGTGCTTTTTTATTCGTATAGCTGATATTCAAATTTGAGAAAATTATAAATTTACGAGAATTTTTGGCATGTACAATACATTTGCATATAAAAACCCTTATATAATGTTATAAAATTGTTAAACTTTAAATTTTTATATAGCATTGATAAATAAAAGTTGAAAACTGTAAAGAAAAATATTATTAAGATTACGTTGAGATTAGGTTTTGAACTTGTGATCTTATTTATGTATAAAAATATTCATTTGGAAACAGTTATTATTATTATTTTAAGTAAGACTCGAACTTCGAACCTCTTGTTTGTATATGAGGGTATTTTTGGAACTTCTCAGTCAGATCAAAAATTGCAACTATATTATAGTTATTAATAAAATATAGGAAATACTATTATATTAAATAAATATCATTTGAGTTAATAACTAAAATTATTAAATATTATGTATAAATAAATCTTACTCCAAATAATTAATTAAAAATGATTTTTTATATTTTCAAAACTATAAAATAAATGTATATTAAAACTAATTTAATTTTAAATTAAACCATGTTTTTATAACATGTGTAATGCTTTATTCAAACAGAACACTCATTATGATGCCTTGGGGGCTTGAAACCGTCTTTTAAAGCAACATACTTCTAACCACTTGAGCTAGAAATCCTTGACTAAATTAAGCCAATATTTTTAGTATAATAGTTATTTAAAATTTTACTTTTTAATTAAAAATTCCTTTACATAAAACTAAATTTACTGTAGACTATATTATTCAGATAACGCTATAAAAGCTCTATTGTATAATGAAAAAAGAAAATTTCTTGATATTTGACCCCTTTGACCCACTGCTTGATGCACCTCATTCAAAAGTTAGTGGATCAATATGAAGGAGGAATAGAAGGGGAACTTAACCCCTTGATTTTTAAGTAAACCCCAATGAACCAGGGGTAGTGTTATCCTGCCTTTTGGCAAGGTCGTGATATCATGGATTTGGCTAAGTGGATTTCATGATCATCAGGGCAGGAAGCACAGAGAGATGATTATCAAGTTTGTAAGTTGGTTATAAGCAAGGCTATGGATGATAGTCAAGCGGATTCAAGCAGAAGGCATCCCAGAATTGGCTAAGTATGGATTTGCACTTCCTCTGGGCAGGGGATCGGATTAGATCACTATGGTTATGGATCACTCGGATCGGTAGTTCAACTCAATGATGATTGCTCAATATCTCAATAAACACCAAGGGAACCAGGCAAACAACTATGGAAACCCGAAGAGGAAGTGGAGGAGATCACCGCAATCGATCGCATGGGACAACGTGACCCCTACCACCGATCGGTGCCGATCACTTATATAGGCCCAGGTAGGCCCTAAACTTTCTAGATTGGTTTGTCTCGACCTTGGTCTTCTACATGCGGATTTTCAATTGGATATTTCGGCGTCTTCTCCTATAAATACAGGATCATTGGCTCATTGCAGGGGATCTTCTTTTTTGGCTAGACCGATCTTCTTTTCGGCCCTCTTCTTCCTCCATTATTATTCTGAGTCCATTATCCGGACTGTAATTGTAATCTGCAGTATAAATAAAAAGGAAACTTTGGAGTGGACGTAGGCCAGAGTACGTCGAACCACTATAAAATCTCGTGTTCATTTACTTTCTCTCTGTTTTAATTTACCACTCTTCATATTTTATTCTCTACATCATTCTGTTTGGAATGGATTATTGTATTGGTGGTGTTTTCATATTGTTTGGGTGCTGGTGGCCATTTTTGATGCTAACATTTCGGTGCTTTCACTGAGAAGACTTGCACCCGCGGATTTGGAAGCTAGGATCTTGGATTTAGAAGCCTGGATACTTGGACCTAGAAAGCAATGGCTAAGAAATTACCAAGGATACCATTGGCATATAGGAGCCACAATGGAGGGAGTCGGGAGGCATCCTCAGGAGCTGGAGCTAATCATGGAGGCTATGACAGAGGCGATGTAGGAGCGGATGATGAAGAGATAAGAGGAGATGATGTCAAATTTCCTCAAGCAAATCGGACAGGCTCAAGTAGGAGCTACTGCTAATATGGATCAAGGAGTTGGAGCAACAGGAGCTCCAAAAAATCAAAATCAGGAATATGGAAACAGAGCTAACAGGCAAGAGAACGGAACGAAGCATCCAGGGGCGAACCCTAGGCAAGTAGGAGGGATCAGCATTGATCCACCTAGAGGGATCGGCACCAATCCCTTAGGCTTGAGGGGCATACCCCCAGGTCAGGTCAGTTTGGATGTCAGCGGGCCAATGGTCGGTGCTGTGTAGTTTGATGCGGATCGGAATGTGGATGCACGTCCGGAGGAGTACGTTCCGGAATACTCTCGCGGAGTTGAGGAGCAGGGTGGTAAAATGGATTGGAGATCACCTATGGATGAGAACGAAAGGAAGGCGGAGTTGATACGACAGATAATGAGAGATGGATTACCCAACTGGAATCTGGAAGATGTCAATCGGAATCCGTTCACTCCGAACATCAGGCAAGCTAGGAACTCACCAGAGTTTAACCTACCAACACTGGAGGTGTATGACGGGAAGTCGGATCCTACAGTGCACTTGATGAGATATATCTGGCATATGGAAGTGCTAAGGGCATCGGAGAAGGTCATGGCAAGATGTTTTCCATTTTATTTGACAGAGTTAGATGTGCTCTGGTTTAAGCAGCTGGAGAGTGGTTCAGTCGGGACATGAATCGAGTTGGTAGATCGGTTTATAAAACAGTTTAGGGTCCTCATTTCAAGACCCAAGAACGTAATGACATTGGCAGCACTAAATAAAAGGATCGGAGAGTCCTTGAGGAGTTTCTTGACATGGTCTAATGCGACGGTTGCTTCGATAGATCGGCCGGATCCATCGATGGTTTTAATGGTGGCAGTATCCGGGATTACTGATGACACAGATTTTAAGGTTGCATTGGAGCGGGATCCACCAATGGATCTTGGATAATTTTTCCATGAAGCAGATAGGTTCCTGCGGTAGGAGGATGCACGAGCTCACAAACAAGAAGTAAATGCTATGAGAAGTGAAGGACCATTTGGAGAAGGGTCTTGAAAGCATAAGGGTAAATGGAAAATGGATGATGTTTATGATGGATCAAAAAGGTAAAGGAAGGAACGAGAGCCGAAATTATCATCTTTTTTGAATTTGACGAAAAGTTTGGAGCAGATTTACCTGGATATAAGAGGGCAACTCCCCTGTCGAAAACCGACTAGGAGGGATCCTACGGAGTGGGAACGGAGGTTTGGAAAGTATTGCATATTCCACAAACTTGATGGGCATACTACGGATGAATGTAGGCAATTACGGGATATGGTTGAGGAACATGTCAGGGATGGCAGGCTATCGCACTATGTAAGGACTCGTGCTGCAATGGAGGAAGATGAGCGGTCGTCGTCCATGTCAAATGAAAATGGCCTTGGATCGAGGTCACAGATCGTCATCTCTTGATCGGGATGGCATGAACCTTATAATAATAAACTTCACAATAAAATGGCTAAGTTACTTACACATGTACTGGATCAAGATCGGTCCCTATGCATGCTATGAGATGATGATGAACCGCCATGCCCGGAGAGGCAATATTTAGTTTTCCTAGTTTTTCTAGTTTTTTCTAGTTTTTTTATTGTTTAAAACTCAAATTTAATGAATGGATCTTAAAACACTTAAATCCGCATTAATGCGATGAACAAAACAGGTCGTGGTTGTCTCGAATGGAGAGACGGGGTAATAACTACAAGGTGCGAGTTCCTTTGCCGAAGAGCGACAGGATAGACTCATACGTCATGGATTAAGCCCTCGATCGAAGAGTTGAGGCTAAAGAAAGTAAGTCGGTACAGAATTGATCGCTTTATGTCCCTGACCGGAGAGTCGAGGACCGGAGTGCAAGAAGTGAGTCACTTCGCCGGAGAGCGATAGGATCGACTTACTTATCGTTGTTCCCCCTTTCGCTGGAGAGCGACTGGATGGGGTCTAGCAAGGGTCCGGAGAGACATGATCGGCCTAGGAAGGCTAGGACATCGCTTTATGTTTAGAGACACTGAACCGGAGTGCAGGAAGTAACACCGTTTCGCCGGAGAGCGGGATCGGCTTACTTGTCGTTGTTCCCCCTTCACTCGAGAGTGACAGGATGGAGTCCGGCAAAAGTTCGAAGAGGGTATGATCGGTCCAGGAGGATCAAGACATCGCTATATGCCCCAAAAGAGCTGGAGTGCAAGGGTTAGGTCGCTTCATCGGAGAGCGACAGGATTGGCATACTCATCGTTAAGTTTGGATTGGACTTAGCAAGGGTCCGGAGAGACCATCGATTGGTTCGGAGAGACCATGAACTTGGATAATGATCCGAGGAGATTACGGATTGGCTTACTGACTTCTAGGATTTTAAACGGTTATGGATTTGGACATCAACCCAGAAAGGTCACGGACTTGGATATTGACCCGGGAGGTCACGGATTTGGATAATGATCTGGTGAGATCGAGGTTTTGGATTTGGCAAACGATCCAGTGAGACCATGGATTTGGTTAATGGATTTAGATGGATATGGATACGGCCAAGGATTTAAAATGGTTTTGGAATTGGCTATCGACTCGGAACAGTCGCGGATTTCACTAATAATCCGAAGAGATTGAGGATTCAGCATGCAAATACCAACTCCCGGACGAACACGGGATGGGTCATGGTGATTCGGATTAGCAAAGGATTGGATTCTGGATTAGAAATTTGGCTATCGACGGATTATGGACTTCGGATTTATAAAAATTCAAAACACACATTCCTATTGCGAGGCATGTTTTGGGGGGGCAAATGTTATCCCACCATTTGCCAAGGCTGTGATATCATGGATTTGGCTAAACGGATTTCATGATCATCATAGTAGAAAGCCCGGAGAGATGATTATCAAGTTCTGAGATCAGTTATAAGCAAGATTATGGATGATAGTCAAGCAGAAGGCATTCCAGAATTGGCTAAGTATGGATTTGCACTTCCCCTGGACAGAATTGGCTAAGTACCGATCGCATGGCGCCACATGGCCCCCCACCACTGATCGGTGTCGATCGCTCATATAGGCCCAAGTGGGCTCCAAACTTTCTGGATTGGTTCTTCTTGCCCTTGGTCTTCTGCACGTGGATTTTCAGCTGGATATTTCGACGTCTTTTCCTATAAGTACAGGATCATTGGCTCATTGCAGAGGATCTTCTTTTTCGTCTAGATCGATCTTCTTTCTGGCTCTCTTCTTCCTCCATTATTATTCTAAGTCCATTATCCGGACTATAATTGTAATCTGTAGTATAAATAAAAAGAAAACTTTGGAGTGGACGTAGGCCGGAGTACGTCGAACCACTATAAAATCTCGTGTTCATTTATTTTCTCTCTGTTTTAATTTACCGCTCTTCATATTTTATTCTCTACATCATTCTGTTTGGATTGGATTATTAGATTTGTGGTGCTTTCATATTGTTTGGGTGTTTGCGGCCATTTTTGACGCTAACAGACAGCTTTGTCCAAAACAAACATAGTAAAGAAAACTAATGCACTGCAAACATAGACTTTGGTGAGGGAATTGATTTGGATCTCATTTCTTCTTTAAAGTACCTTTTAATTCCTTTGAGTACAAAGATCAAGCAATTTTTTATATATGTTATATTAATTAGCAAGATCATTTGTGGAAAAAAAATACTATTTCATAACTTTTGATTTATACAAAATTGCAAATCAATATGAATCAATTGAAAATATTTATTTTAATCATTGAGTTGAAGAGTAATTTTGAAAAGAAGAGAAGATTCGTTGCATTTCAAATTTTGTATATATGATCCTGCCAAGAACATAACATATATGACGACCGCCCATGACCCCTGCACCGAATCTAGAGATAGTGCGCTGTAAAGTGTGCCAGGCGACCATGGACGATTGTCAGGGTAAGATAAAACAATAGAATCTATCGTATTACTCACAGCGCATGGACAAAATACAATAGAACATATGTATAGTGAAGCTTTACAGAACAAAATGCCGTCATATAAAACTCCATAATAGTTGAATACAAACATCCAATAGTCAAATACATCAAGCCTCACTACATATCCCTCAGAGAATACAAAATAGCGGAACATCCAGTACATATAATAAGAAGATAATATGCAACCCTCCAGCTCGTCTTCGATATCAGCATCGAGAGAAGAGAACAGCACCTGTCACCTGCTACCTAGTCTGCCCGTCCCAAAAATGGACGAACAGCCCAAGGCAATAAGAATTAAAAACATAAAGCCTTGAGTCAGACAACAGTCTTAGTGAGCAGTAAATTAACTAACAACATACCAAAAGAGCATAAAGGAAAAGGAACAGGAATACAACCCTCCCACTCCAACCTCATTCTACAGTGATAGCCCCCAGACACACACTAAACAGAAGCAACATAGCAGAGCATACAATTTAAAGTAAAGTAATAATCACTCGAGTCAAGGACGATGTTTTCCAAGTACCTAGGCCTAAATCAGATAAGCACCCAGAAAATACCGCTCTAGAGTCCGAATGACGATACAACCAAACATCCATGACTCTGGCTATCACTGTTATCATTGCTTCGATATCACCGTTAATTGAATGACCGGCACATTCTTTCAGCCGTCCGTCAAGGGTTAATGGAAACCCCGGTTCTAGACATAACTCCCGCACGTCGTCGCAGCCCGTGCCTAGGACTATCGAATCTGCCCAGAGTACTCGACCATCAACAGTTGGCCGTTGGGACTATCGAATCTGCCCAAACGTACTCTTGCTTAGAGCATGCTAGAACCTTCAACAACGATGCTATCCAAGCCTCCTAGTCATCCTCCTCGACGACTATTCTCATATCCATTCATTATCCTCAACTCGAATCATATCACCGAGTTATCAACATGCTTGGAATGATCACGTCTGGATTAGACCAAGTCTTCATCACGTGATTGCCTCGCTTCATCACATCCTCGCAAAGCCTCATCTCAATATCACATCATCAAATCTACGCATAAGAGCTTCATCATCCCGCTACATATGCCACAAGCAGCTTTCCCAATTCGAGAGCCTTTCCCTTAGCTTTTGAATCATCTTCGGTCTAAATCAAACCATCAATCATCTAATTCATAACAATCAATCAAATCAAACATTAATCCAAACAACCAAGCATTCAAACAAGATCTAAATAGACAATTATCACAATAATGGCATTTTCGTAATTAAAGAGTTGAAAGTCCAATAAGCATGAAAACATGAATTATATCCCTACAAACTTGATGAATGAACTTGCATAGGTTAACATATGATAAAATGGATGTAACATCATCATGAACAATGGATCTATATGGATCTACACTTAGGATGAAGAAAATGCATGGAAATCACTATTTTAACACCAAATCGAGCCAACAATCCGATATACTCCTTTGGATCCGTGTGAGAAATAATCACCACTCACCAAATCACCAAAACAAACCCAAATCAACACGCTTCAGATCTGGACAGCGAAGGATCAAGCTTGATCTATCACGAATCCACTTCAAACGAAGAAATCTCTCTTGAAAAGATGAAGATCTTCAATCTAAGCTCTTGAATCTTAAATCTTGATCTTCGATTTGGATGAAAGGAAGCACTAGATTAGAGTGGAGAAAAGAAGTGAAGAAGTGTAGAAGTCGAGCTCTCAAAATGGCAGCACTTTGTCGCTTCAAAATCCGGATCCCAAAAATGAAGCCAACCCCCTCTATTTATAGGCAGAAAATCTCTTAAGTCGTAACTCGGTATTAGGTCGTTTCCGACCTACGACCTAAGACTCCCCTCCGACCTAAGTCTAACGACTCAACAACTCACGACCTATCAGAACTTCACTCTACGCGACATAACCATCTCCGATCTAACAGACCATACCCTTACGACCTAACAATGTCGCGACTTAAGCTCCTCCGACCTATGACTTGGAAAAATACTATGACCTACCAGCCAATCTCCTAAGTCGGTCATGACTTAACACATGGGTTACGACTTACGACTTAACGGTTATCTCCTAGGTCGGTCACGACCTAAAGCATGCGCGCCTATGACCCAACTGAGAAGCGACCTAACAACATAAGTCGCAAACAACTGGAATGCGACCTAACTACTAAGCCAAAGCCCAGCGACCTAACAACTCGCGCGACCTACGACTTAGAAATCACGCGACCTAACACTTAAACTATTCCCTACGACCTAACAACTCGTACTACAAAACTACTCACGCGACCTAACTGGGTTATGTTCTAACTCCTTAAGTCGCCTAACTCTTAGGTCGCTAACACGCTAACCTTCTTAGGTCGCTAACCTACAGGTCGCTCCAAGATACTAAGTCGCTAACCCGGTAACCACTAGGTCGCTAACTCGCCCTGCCGACCTAACACTTAACTCACCAAAGCTCTTAGGTCACCAACTTCCTTAAGCCGATGCCGACCTACCCCTTAGGTCGCCAATCCTATAAGTCGGTCACGACTTAAGACTTAACCAAATTTTTCCCAAAATCTGAAACGACCTAAAATGCTGAAAATTCCAGATTTGAACGAACTTCTCGATCCGTAAAATACGGGTCGTTACATTCTCTCCCCCTTAGGAATTTCGCCCCCGAAATTCCAAACAAACAAAGCAATCAAAAACTATTCCGCACGCCTACCATCCATAGCAATCAACAAACCATGCATCCAATTCTAGCTTAGCATGCAGAATTCTAAAACTAGAACAAGTTACAATTTCGTTAGATGACACGACACCTTAGGGCCATACCTCGAAGAGTTCAGGATGAGCTGCTTTCATCCTCTCTTCCACTTCCCACGTACAGTCGTTATCATCATCACTCCATTGTATCTTGAGCAACTTAACTACCTTCCTCCTAAGCTGTTTCGTGTCGGTTTCCACAACACGAAGCGGCTTACGAGGTCTCTTATCGACTGGATCAACTTCGAAATCTTCACAGCTATCAGCAGAAACCACTGTATTCGAGTCGTGCACATACTTCCGTAGATATGATACATGAAAAACATTGTGCACACTCGACATCTTCTCTGGTAACTCCAATCTGTAGGCGAGCTTTCCAATTCGCTCGATGATCGGGAATGGTCCAACAAATCTCGGAGTCAATTTTCCTTTCTTCCCGAATCGAATAACATTCTTCAGTGGAGAAATCTTCACGAAAACCATATCACCTACGTCGAACTCCAAATCCTTACGACGCTTATCAACATAACTCTTCTGACGGTCTTGGGCTGCCTTCATTCGTTGCCGAATGATCTCTATACAATCTGAAGTCTGCCGAATCATCTCTGGCCCAAGTATCAGCTTTTCTCCAGTTTCCAACCAACATGTCGGAGAGTTACACGGTCTTCCATACAATGCCTCATACGGTGCCATACCAATGCTTGACTGGTAACTGTTGTTGTACGCAAACTCCACCAAATGAAGGTGATCTTCCCATGATCCTCCGAAGTCCAAAACACATGCTCTAAGAAGATCTTCCAAAACTCGGTTGACTCTCTCGGTCTGACCATTTGTTTGAGGGTGATAAGCTGTACTCAAACACAACTCGGTTCCCAAAACTTCCTGGAAGCTCTTCCAAAATCCACTAGTGAACAATGGGTCTCGATCGCTCAATATACTCTTCGGAATACCATGGAATCGAACTATCCACTTAACATACAACTCAGCCAACTTTGATGCAGTCCTAGTCGATCGAACAGGAATGAATCTTGCGCTCTTAGTCAGACGATCTACAATGACCCAAATCCCTTCATTTCCCGTTCTGGTTCTAGGCAATCCATCAATAAAATCCATCGATACCTGCTCCCACTTCCATGTAGGAACTTCTAATGGCTGTAGTAATCCACTTGGCTTCTTCTGTTCGGCTTTTACCATCTGGCAGTTCATACACTTGGAAATAAAATTTCCAACATCCTTCTTCATACCTTCCCAGTAGTAGGTTCTCTTCATATCCCGATACATCTTATTTCCACCTGGATGAATTGTCAACTTAGAGTGATGACTTTCCTTCAGAACTTCACTCCTCAATTCATCTATATCGGGAACAACTAATCGTCCTTGCTTCCAAAGCCAACCCTCTCGATCGACCTCGAATCCTTTATCCTTTTCTGGATCCAATCCAGATTCCAATTCACGGATAATCTTGACAAGCTTATCGTCTTGCTTTTGGCTCTTTCCAATCCTTTCCACAAGAGAAGGTCTTATCGACAAGTTTGCCAACCTCTCAGGTTCCAATTCACATCTAGGCCTGAAGTCAAATTCAGCTAAATACTCGAGACTCTTCCATTCTGAAAACATGGCTCCCAATCCTGCATGTCTTCGACTCAACGCATCAGCCACTGCGTTACCTTTTCCCGGAGTATAAGCTATACCAAAATCATATGATGCCAAAAACTCTAGCCAACGCTGCTGCCGAAGATTCAAATCCTTTTGGGAGAAAAGATACTTCAACGACTTATGATCTGTAAACAACTCAAATCGAACTCCCAATAGATAATGTCTCCACATCTTCAGAGCAAAAACAATCGCCGCTAACTCCAAATCATGAGTCGAGTAATTCCTTTCATGCGGCTTCAGTTGTCGACTGGCATACGCAACAACTTTATCCTTCTGCATCAGCACTGCTCCAAGTCCAGTACCACATGCGTCGGTGTAAACCACCATATCATCATTCCCACTTGGAATAGTCAAAACAGGAGCACTCGTCAATCTCTCTTTCAGGATTCCGAAAGCTTGCTCACACTTAGCATCCCAACTGAATACTTGGTTCTTCTTCGTCAATCATGTTAACGGTGCAGCTATCTTGGAGAAGTCTTTGATAAACCGTCGATAATATCCTGCTAATCCAAGAAAACTTCTCACATCAGATGCATTCTTAGGTCTAACCCAATCCTGGATTGCTGCCACCTTAGCGGGGTCAACCGCTATTCCACTTCCAGAAATCACATGGCCTAAGAACCTCACTTCACTCTTCCAGAAGTGACACTTCGAAAACTTAGCCTTCAGCTGATGTTTCCGCAAGATTTCCAAAATAATGCGCAAGTGCGTCTTGTGCTCCTTTTCCGTTCTGGAATAAATCGGAATATCATCCACGAACACAAGTACGAACTTGTTCAACTGATCTCTGAGCACTCTATTCATAAGATCTACAAAATATGCTGGCGCGTTAGTCAATCCAAACGGCATTACCAGCCACTCAAAGAAACCAGATGGTGTCCGAAAAGCAGTCTTCGGCACACTATCCTTAGCTACTCTCAACTGGTGAAATCCCGTTGCCAAATCCATCTGAGAAAACACCTTAGCTTCGTGAAGCTGATCAAACAAGTCATCTATCCTTGGCAATGGATACTTGTTCTTCTTAGTCACCTTATTCATCTCACGATAATCCACACACAATCTCAACGACCCATCTGCCTTGGTTGCAAACACAACTGGTGCTCCCCACTCGGACACACTACGCCGAATGAATCCTTTCTGCAAAAGATCATCAACTTGCACCCTCAACTCCTGTTGTTCCCTAGGCGCCATCCGCCTAAGAGGCATCACAACAGGTCTGGCTCCTTCAACTAGATCTATACGAAACTCGATCTCTCTATGCGGCGGCAACCCTTTGACTTCGTCAAAGACATCCTCGAATCCATTAGCGATTGGCACTGATGACAGTCCATCCCGTGGAACAACCAGCGAATACATGAAGCTCATGAAGACGCCTTCTTCATGCTTACATCGTATCACAACCTTTCGCCCCTCCACATTCTCGACTGTCACTTCCAACCTCTCGCAATCAACCTTTGCCGCATACCTCCTAAGCCAGTCCATACCCAAAATAATTCCGAACCCCGCAAAGTTCAGAACAAAACAATCACAAACAAAAGAGCAACCATGACTCGACACAACTAGACCACGGCATAACATACACAAACAAGACGAACCCCCAACTGGATTAGTCACAACCAATGGCCTATCAACAATATCCGGCTTCAAATCTAACCGGCCTACGAGTTCATTACAAACAAACGAATGCGACGCTCCAGTATCAAACAAAACTCTAACTGGAACACCACATAGGAAAAGAGTACCTTGAACAACCACACTCTTTCCTTTCTCTTCAGCAGTAGGAGCTTTCGAAGACGACGGAACAGCTCCCAAAGCGTAAGCTTGCACAATCTGCTTGTCCCTTCTCGGCTCTGGACAATTCTTCCTGAAATGCCCCGGCTTGTCACAGTTGTGACACTTCATCGGCACCTTCGGATTCTTACAATCCTTCGAGAAATGGCCCTTCTGCTGACAATTGTAGCAAGTCACTTCGCCTTTCGGCTTCTTCTGGCCATCCTTACCTTTCTGCTGCTGCTGCTTCCTCTTCTTGTTTCCACTCTGCTGGGGTTTAGACTCTTCCCTGGTAACAGCAACAACAGATCCTTCCTTAGGAAACAGACTCTCATGCCTAAGAGCTTTCTCCACAAGCTTCTCAAAGGAATCGTCCAAATGATCCACCAACTGTCTCCCAAGATAACTGTCCAAGCCTGTCACAAACTTCTCATTCTTCTGATATGCAGATTCAATATATGACCGGGCGTACTTGGACAAAGCTTCAAACTCAGAAACATACTCAAGAACTGATCTCCCTCCTTGCTTGAGCTCCACAAACCTCTTGAACAGAACAGACTTCTGAGCTGTAGAAATGAACTTAGCTTCAAATCTGACTTGGAATTGCTCCCAAGTAATCTCTTCCTCCGGAGTAGTGATGGTAATAGAGTTCCACCAATCAGAGGCTCTCCCTTGAAGCTGCCTTGATGCCAACTTCCTCTTAGTCGCATCCTCAATTCCCAAATCACCAAAGATCCTTCTACAAGTATCTATCCACCTCTGGACCTCAATAGTTGATTCTGTTCCCAAGAAAACCTTCCCTCCAAGAGCAGTATAGTCTTTGCACAACTTAGCAAAATCCACTGGTTTCGGAGTTTGAACTTGAACTCCAACATCTACTGCCGCCCCTGGAACTGGTATCCTTCTCATGATCGAAGTCATCATAGCTTCGAACATAGCTGCATAATCAGCAGTTCCCTCAGTAGCACGGCCTTCCCTAGCAGCTGGTCTCCCTCTTCGACTCATTCTCAATATCTATAAAAAGAAATGATTAGAACATCTAGAGAAACAACTGCACAAAGGACTAACTTACTTTTAAGCTACTATATTATATATAGTAATCATCCATCAAATTACAATTACGTCTCTCATACGTAGTTACGACAGCGAGCGTTGGGTAAAATCGATTAACCAATGCTCTGATACCAAATGTGACGACCGCCCATGACCCCTGCACCGAATCTAGAGACAGTGCGCTGTAAAGTGTGCCAGGCGACCATGGACGATTGTCAGGGTAAGATAAAACAATAGAATCTATCGTATTACTCACAGCGCATGGACAAAATACAATAGAACATATGTATAGTGAAGCTTTACAGAACAAAATGTCGTCATATAAAACTCCATAATAGTTGAATACAAACATCCCAATAGTCAAATACATCAAGCCTCACTACATATCCCTCAGAGAATACAAAACAGCGGAACATCCAGTACATATAATAAGAAGATAATATGCAACCCTCCAGCTCATCTTCGATATCAGCATCGAGAGAAGAGAACAGCACCTGTCACCTGCTACCTAGTCTGCCCGTCCCAAAAATGGACGAACAGCCCAAGGCAATAAGAATTAAAAACATAAAGCCTTGAGTCAGACAACAGTCTTAGTGAGCAGTAAATTAACTAACAACATACCAAAAGAGCATAAAGGAAAAGGAACAGGAATACAACCCTCCCACTCCAACCTCATTCTACAGTGATAGCCCCCAGACACACACTAAACAGAAGCAACATAGCAGAGCATACAATTTAAAGTAAAGTAATAATCACTCGAGTCAAGGACGATGTTTTCCAAGTACCTAGGCCTAAATCAGATAAGCACCCAGAAAATACCGCTCTTGAGTCCGAATGACGATACAACCAAACATCCATGACTCTGGCTATCACTGTTATCATTGCTTCGATATCACCGTTAATTGAATGACCGGCACATTCTTTCAGCCGTCCGTCAAGGGTTAATGGAAACCCCGGTTCTAGACATAACTCCCGCACGTCGTCGCAGCCCGTGCCTAGGACTATCGAATCTGCCCAGAGTACTCGACCATCAACAGTTGGCCGTTGGGACTATCGAATCTATCCAAACGTACTCTTGCTTAGAGCATGCTAGAACCTTCAACAACGATGCTATCCAAGCCTCCTAGTCATCCTCCTCGACGACTATTCTCATATCCATTCATTATCCTCAACTCGAATCATATCACCGAGGTATCAACATGCTTGGAATGATCCCGTCTGGATTAGACCAAGTCTTCATCACGTGATTGCCTCGCTTCATCACATCCTCGCAAAGCCTCATCTCAATATCACATCATCAAATCTATGCATAAGAGCTTCATCATCCCGCTACATATGCCACAAGCAGCTTTCCCAATTCAAGAGCCTTTCCCTTAGCTTTTGAATCATCTTCGGTCTAAATCAAACCATCAATCATCTAATTCATAACAATCAATCAAATCAAACATTAATCCAAACAACCAAGCATTCAAACAAGATCTAAATAGACAATTATCACAATAATGGTATTTTCGTAATTAAAGAGTTGAAAGTCCAATAAGCATGAAAACATGAATTATATCCCTACAAACTTGATGAATGAACTTGCATAGGTTAACATATGATAAAATGGATGTAACATCATCATGAACAATGGATCTATATGGATCTACACTTAGGATGAAGAAAATGCATGGAAATCACTATTTTAACACCAAATCGAGCCAACAATCCGATATACTCCTTTGGATCCATGTGAGAGATAATCACCACTCACCAAATCACCAAAACAAATCCAAATCAACACGCTTCAGATCTGGACAGCGAAGGATCAAGCTTGATCTATCACGAATCCACTTCAAACGAAGAAATCTCTCTTGAAAAGATGAAGATCTTCAATCTAAGCTCTTGAATCTTAAATCTTGATCTTCGATTTGGATGAAAGGAAGCACTAGATTAGAGTGGAGAAAAGAAGTGAAGAAGTGTAGAAGTCGAGCTCTCAAAATGGCAGCACTTCGTCGCTTCAAAATCCGAATCCCAAAAATAAAGCCAACCCCCTCTATTTATAGGCAGAAAATCTCTTAAGTCGTAACTCGGTATTAGGTCGTTTTCGACCTACGACCTAAGACTCCCCTCCGACCTAAGTCTAACGACTCAACAACTCACGACCTATCAGAACTTCACTCTGCGCGACATAACCATCTCCGATCTAACAGACCATACCCTTACAACCTAACAATGTCGCGACTTAAGCTCCTCCGACCTATGACTTGGAAAAATACTATGACCTATCAGCCAATCTCCTAAGTCGGTCATGACTTAACACATGGGTTACGACTTACGACTTAACGGTTATCTCCTAGGTCGGTCACGACCTAAAGCATGCGCGCCTATGACCCAACTGAGAAGCGACCTAACAACATAAGTCGCAAACAACTGGACTGCGACCTAACTACTAAGCCAAAGCCCAGCGACCTAACAACTCGCGCGACCTACGACTTAGAAATCACGCGACCTAACACTTAAACTATTCCCTGCGACCTAACAACTCGTACTACAAAACTACTCACGCGACCTAACTGGGTTATGTTCTAACTCCTTAAGTCGCCTAACTCTTAGGTCGCTAACACGCTAACCTTCTTAGGTCGCTAACCTACAGGTCGCTCCAAGATACTAAGTCGCTAACCCGGTAACCACTAGGTCGCTAACTCGCCCTGTCGACCTAACACTTAACTCACCAAAGCTCTTAGGTCACCAACTTCCTTAAGCCGCTACCGACCTACCCCTTAGGTCGCCAATCCTATAAGTCGGTCACGACTTAAGACTTAACCAAATTTTTCCCAAAATCTGAAACGATCTAAAATGCTGAAAATTCCAGATTTGAACGAACTTCTCAATCCGTAAAATACGGGTCGTTACATAACATATTTATAAAGATTCACTTCGATTCAAAATTGTATACGAGAGGAATTGGAGGGAACTTATAAGATACAGGTCTAGAACCTTCCATGTATTTGATATATGTTCAACTTTGACATTTGTTCGAAGATATTCAAACACGATCAAGCATGTACAAACGATGTTATGTCGTGTGCGGATGTGTTAAAACTTGCTGGGGAAGATTTTCAGAAGTCTTTGAACCATATGAAACATGGTGCAGATAATGTTCAAACATGTTTAAACAATATTGTGTTGAGACCTGATATGATGTATTTAGTTGATATTCGAACAATACATACAGGAACAAAAACAAACATAAAACAGAGATTAATAATAGAGCGGTGCTAAATGCACCGTGATTTGTGCTAGTAGCACCGCAGTCGGTTGTAATCCGCCAACCGAACAACTGTTTGATCGACGGTTTTCCACAGACCGCAGTGTAAAAAAAGAAAATTTCACGATGTCATTTGTGCATTTAACGCTCATCTAATAATATATACATGCATAATTGTTATTTTTTTAGAGTAAAATAGATACTCAACAGTAAAACAAATGAGAAAAATGTTAACATGTACTTTAAAGGCACGTGTTAAGGTTATTAAACTACTAATACAACTTCTTCGAGTTCCGCCTTTTTTTAATTGAAAAATACTAATGTTAAGGTTATTAAATTACCAATATAATCCCTCTAAATTCCACCTTTTAAAAAAAATTATAGGATAAAATAGGTATTGAAATAATTCTTTTTGTCTTTTAGCCGGTGCCGGCCCACAACATTTTGTTGCCCCAAACGACTTCCAACTAATGCTCTTATTAGCATTGTACAAGATATTATAAATAATTGTTAATAAAGCTACAAGCTATAACATGTATATATTATAGTATGGTGCATCTAAAACTATTTCACACTTCCAAGATATATGTATTATGGATCTAGAGCCTTGAATCTAGACATTATATTACATTTGCAGTACATATATTTATGTTATGCTAGATTAAAAATTCATTTTAAAACACTTAGAAACTAGATTTTCATCATTATGCATGTTTTCTAGTTATTCATACTTTATGTTTTATGTGTTGCTCTTGGCATTAGTTTTATTAGCCTTGTCGGGTTGGCTCGGCCTTTAGCTAATAACTATGTATATTTAACTTAAAAGCACACTTTAACAAAAACCCAAATTTAGCTAATAACAAATAAAGGTATCATCAAACATTTACAGTCCAACTTTGGTAAAAGTGAGCATTCAGGTGTTTCATATTAAAATTATGTTTAGGGAATGCCATGCAAATCTGTATTGGGGATATAATCTAACCAAAGTTCAAATAGTCGTTCAATTAAAAATAGATACAGAAAATTCATAACAGGTCCAACTTCAAACATGTTTGAGCATCAGTTAAACGCCTCGTTGATGCCATATAAATTCGTCCTAACAGATCTAATTATAGAGGGAACACTTCCAAACATTGTCCAACCACGCGTGGTAGATCAGTACCAAATTGAAGGTAAATGTATTATAAACTAATATTTGAAATGGAAAAGATCAATCGTAAATGCAGAGACAACCAGAAGTTTTGCCTAGAAGCGACCACCCTTGAAAGAGTGCATAATAGCGCATTGATCGATCGCTCTTGTGCCGAAGATGAACGGGACTTAACAATCTATCGAAGCTGTGGGATATCAAAATACATCGATAGGAGGAGCGTTCCACCTTTAAAGGGAAGCACCCAGATGTCCAAAAATACCCTATGTGCAAAGAAAAAGTTAATATATATTTTCAAACAAAAATTTTAAAACATATATTACAAATTCAAAACCCAAATCAAATAAATAAATGCATTTTCTCTCGAGGGAATTAGGAAAAATGACCAACTTTGAAAAAAAATTAAACTGAAGGACAAGAAGTTTTACTTCAGGCTGAAGAACAAATGCTATTTATAATTAGTATTATATTTAACTTTTACACCATACAAAATGCTAGTTATATCTAACATTATTTTCAGTTTTACACTATACAAAATGCTAGTCATAACTAACAGTTCTTCAGTTTAAAAAACAAACTTGTCATCCTGCAGCCTAAATTTTTTTTTAAATTTGCTCTTGTGTCTATTTTCCTGTTTTTTCTTTATATATTTTAGTTTATTTATCAAACTACATTAAAAAAAAAATTCATAAAGGTCATGTGCCAAAAACATCTCCATGCCATAAACAAAAACAAACTTGTCTAAATAGTCTCTATGAATTAAACTTAATTGATAGAATAAATGAACATTGCCATCCAAATTCAAACGACTGGCAATTTCTCCATTGAACAAGGAAAAAAAACCAAATTCACCACGTCAAACATTTCAACAATACGCTCAGATAATAGTAGGAAAAAGCGTTTGCTGCATCACACATTTGAATAACTATGAATAGAATTAGGAAAAATCTGCTAACACGCAACTCGTAGCTGAAATAAAACACGAACAAACCGCACACTATAAAACAGATTAAGAAAACCCTACAATTTCAAATTAACGCACTTTAAAATACCATTATATCATTTAATAATCATATGTTTTAGCAATGTAACTAGGGAAGCATATTATACCAAAACGAGAACGGACAAAACTTAAAACAAAGGCAAATTCAAATGTGCAAAACCCACAAGCTCGAATCACACACCAAGACCAAAAGTAAACTTAATGTTCAAAAACAGATTAAGAAAGCCCTACGATTTTACAACTGCCATCGCTCAAACTCAAACTAATCGCCTTTCTTTCTGAAAGAGCAGCCTTCAGTGAGTCTAGCTTTGCCTCCAGTTGGTTGGCAGAGCACGGTCTGGCAGTTTCCACAAACTACTACTGTTTGTGAATGGCTAAACACAGTAGTTCTGCACCAAGTAAATGCACAAGAATTCAGTTAGGACAACAGAAAATTAGAAATTTTATTATATACAACCAATGTACATGAACGAACATAAAATATCTTAAATTAAAAATATGATCTGAATTTATATTGGATATATAGAATATAACTGTAAGGGTAGAACTATCTTTTTGGGGGACAAATACATAGTTGCCACTACAGTATATATCATGATATTGATATCTTAAAGAGTATTGTTAATTCACAAGTTAAAAGAAGACGTGACTGGTAACTGTGAACCAACTAGCCTAACAGTTTTAGGTTATCGCTGTTTCCAAGAAACACAGAGCCTCCACTGAGCCAGGGCCAATACGTTCAACACATAATCTGATGTTGTGTGGTTGGTCGACAGTGATGAATGTAACATTTAATAATCACCAGCCATTCATGCATCCAAGATTGATATTTTCATTTCTGAATCTCGTTTCATGTTTTGTATCACTGCTCATGTAGTATCCAGTTAACATATTTGCTTTAAATTCCTCGTGTTAAATTTCTAATTCTGATTAGTTGTCAATTAAGAATTTGTTTCTTCAATTTGATGTTGCAACTTATAAATAAACTTCTGAAATGAATATATGTAAAACCAAACTTAGATTGTTTAGCTTCATATTCCCAATTTAACTTGCCTGTGTAATATAAAACCACATACGTTTGTATGAATGTCTTTGTTTCACATCTCTATTAAAATCGAGTACGATTTACTAATTACATAGCATTAGGTTAGCGTTTTTACCTGATTATTATTTTCTCACTATTGATGTTGATTTATACTTGCGCTTATCGTTCCAATTTCTGTCATAAATAGGTAAAGATATACATTTAACTTTATTTTACAGCATGTCATCATTCGTTTTGGGAGAGCAAACATACATGTTTAAACTACATAGGTCCCTGAAAAACGATAATATCAATGATTGAAGATTACATATATTCCTATTCATAAGTGTGTTATCAAAATCCTACTGGACACCCCTGCCTTGGTTCCACCACTGCTAGGGAAGCTTCGATTAATCCTACATGGATTTATCGGAAAACCTTAACTTCGATTAATATCTACCAAAACGATTTATATTAACTTCATATATCTACCGTCTGGCAACAGCGTTTGCCCGGTGATTCTTACAACCTTGTTTGAAATGAAACTCATAACAAAAAAATCTACTTCACATGCTTATATACACAGTTGTAGAACGCATAGTATAATACTAATTTAATTTTCTTTATTGACCATATTTCTTACGGCTGTCATCACCGCCCATATATGACTAACGAATGGAAAACGTAACTTTGTTGACCAGCATCGTATTTTTAATCTAAATTTGTTTCCACCTCTCCGGAACAGTTATGGTTGAGCATAATTATAGCAACTTTACCGCGGACAACTTTGTAAATTCTAAGGTTATTGCTATTTATTAATTAAAGGGCAACTAAAATCAAGTGTGGCTATGGCAACAAATTGTTTGGGCCAGTCTGACCATTTGTTAGAACTTAATTGTGATGAAGATAGGAATACATAACTAATTGATGTGGTAGATGAGTTTTTGATATAATCATTCATCGTAAGTTTATGAACGATAAATTTAAGTATTTTGTGAATGTGCTCAAACGAACGGGAAAATTAGCAAAACATATAATATAAACTACAAAATGTCCACTTTTAAAAAATACTAGACAAACTACAAGCTATGGAAAAGACGGCGTAAGCTATATATCATCTAGGATCAGCAACATAATCAATGAACACACCAAAGTACTTATGCCAACATATTATGATCCTCTTGTACAAATTTTAACTGGACGTAAACAAATAACATAGAATTAAAGATAGTTCAAAAAAACTAGACCCAACAGCGTCCTTTCTTTGGTTATAATTCAAAACCATGCAATAAATATAACCTCAATACTTTTGGACTCATCTTTTTCACGAAGCACAACTGCACATACTTAACTGCATATTCTTCATTATAGTTATCCAACTAGTTGCATCAAGTAACTAAAAAAATTAAGTTTCTAACATATGTAACATCAAATTAAAGGATAAATGCAAATTCAGTGAAAGCGTCTTACATGTTGAAGCAACCTTGGCATTTGACATCCTGCGAACAGCAATTATTCAAGTAAGCGAAATTCATGTAAATTAAAATAAAAGAAATTAAGAAAATAAAAGAAATTATGCTAGGCTAAAAAAATACCATGAAAAATGAATTAGGAGACTGCACGAGTCTCTTCAACTTGTGTCTCCTCTTCTCAAGTTCAGCTGGGGGATTCAACAGATCGATATCGTTTGGCAGCACCTAATTCAAAAACGTTACCAATTAATTTAACAAAAAAGGTTTAAAAAAGGCAAATTCATATCAGTGCTGATAACAATCGTACCATTTTGTTGAAACCGACGATTATAATCGGTAGAAAGTTAGAGTGCAGATGTGGCGGCAGAGGGATACTGGTAACCCTAGATGGTCATTATATAGAATACGGAGTCATGATTTGAAACTTTGTGGCCGTCAGATTTTCTTGTGAGTGATACAGACCGCAAGATGGTCTACTTGTAATTGTCCGATTTGGGCTTTTGCTTGCCATGAATCGGTGTAGGAAGAACATGCAAGTACCCGGCCCATATGTTAATTTAGGAAGTACATACACGAGAAATCATGCGTTGTCCAGACAAACTCGCATTCATGTTCTAGATACCAAAAGGTGCTTTGCACATGGAAGTCTCTATTTCTGATTTTGTTTCAAGAAAAGTCCCTGTAGTAAAGAATATGTAAAATAGGTCCCTATTTTCTCAAAATAAGAAAGTGCAAACTAGTTTGCAGTTTTCTGTTAGAAAGTGAAAGTTAACTTGCGCTTTTTGAAAATTTAAAATTTTTAAAATTTTCAAAAAGAATTTCAAAATTAGAAAACTGCAAGTTGCCTTGCATTTTCTGTTTCAAAAATAGGGACCAAATTTACATATTAATTTCTGCAGGGACTTTTCTTATAACAACATTAAAAACAGAGACTTGTAGCTCTTTTCTTGATACCAAAAAGTAAAATCGTATCTCACGTGTACTAGTTGTTTCGTAGAAGAATGGTCGTGTTTTAGATATAAACGTTAACCAATAAGCACAAATATAAAAAACAGCTTGTATTTTATATTCTACCAGTATAACCGTATAACGGTGGAAAACCTACCGTTAAATTATATAATTTTCAAAAATGATGTAATATTGTAATTGTTAGAACTTTAAGTAAATTAATTAAAAAATAAATAAAAACAAGTTAACTATCACGTATTTATGAGCCGTTGTTGTAATTGAGCCGTTGCAAATGTATTACGGTAATATATACTAGTATAACCGCACAACGGTGGGGAAAACCGACCGTTTGGTGATATAATTATAAAACAAAAAATTTTTGCATTAATTCTCAAAAGGAAATAATTTTTTTTCCTTAATTGGACATAAGAATAAAAAAAGTTGGTATATCTTTCAAACGTTTCTGAATTTCAGTGAATAAACTTCATTTTGTTGAACATTTTTGAATGTTTATTTAACATTTACTAATTTTATAAATATTTATTATAAAAAAAACATTTTGGAACAAAAATTTTTTTTTTCAAAAGAACTTATTAACAAAATTTGGACCTTTTCGACAAAGTATATTTGAAATTAATTGATTTTAATAAAGTGTGAAATTTCTTAATTAAAGATCCAACATTTACCATTATCAAATATAAAAGAATTAAAGGCATTTCAGATATGCCTCAAAAAAAATTATTAGAGACCAAAACTAATATTAGAATGTCACTATAACTACGAGTGTTACGGCACGCGCTTCGCGCATGAATTATTTTCCTTATAAATTATATGTGTTTAAATCAGTCAAAAAAGGTGATTTTTTATTTTCAAATGATATTAAAATTTGTATATTTGTAAAGAAGTATTTTGAATTTGTAAAGTAAGTTTAATTTTATATCCTATTTTTAGAAACACTTTGAATTTGTAAGGTATGTATAACTGTTAGATCCACTTTTAAGGGGGTTTGAATTTGTAAAAAACGTTCAATATTAGATCATATTTTTAAGCAATTAAAATTTGATAATACATAGATGTGCGATTTTGACAGTTCACGTTGATACCAAAAGGCGTGACACCGAAGTTATAACAACTATTATTAAAGATGAGAGGTAAAATAAGATCAGCCTTTAAAAATTATGCCTCTAATAATAAATTGGGGAATATAATTCTCACAGCTTGCCTTCAATAAAATGCATTTCACGTCATTAGTATACCATATTATTCTAATGCTATTCTAGTAGAGGCAGTATTAAATGCCTCCAAAAGCTTCAACAAGAGCAATAAAAAATGATCCAATGCTATAAACAACTACAAACTAGATTATAATACATGCACAACAATTATGCTTCTAATGGTGTAATTGCAATAAATCAAATATTAAAAAGAAGACGAACATAACATATAATTGTCTTCAAACTAAACATAAAAAATATAAATGCAGTAGATTATATGAATACAAGTTACATTTCAACATAATATACACATATAAACAAATTCACACAAAAAAGAAGACAGAGGACACTTCAAATACAAGTCACTACTGTGCATCTCTTTGTATTCACCTGCACATATCATATATATCATAACTCTATAAGCTTGTGAACTACAAAATAATATATTGTTTTTCTAACTACAGCATGATCGTTATACAGGAAGCAAAAAAAACCGAAAGCAAATGGTTAACTCATGCTGCATTGCAAGTATTATCAAAGCAACTTCACACATACCGCTTTACTTATTGTAGAAAGAGATACCATAACTGGTAACCGCTTGAGAGATCCATTCCTTCCAATGCCCTGGCCATTAAGCCTTGCTAAATACCAGCGGGCCCATACACCAGGAGGGCCCAACCAAAGAACCGCTCCATCTGTGTTGTCAGTTAATTTTACCCCTACTAATGCTCCACTCAAACTCCATAGCACGACAAGGAAAAATAGCACGACTGCCGCAGCCATAACGTGTCTTTTGAGACTATTTACTCGCATATGTTCAAAGCAGGTCATATTTTTATTGAACTTTGTGGAGAGGGTTTTCTTAAGGCCTGATGCGGATTCAACCCCCCATCGAATACTCCCGTCCAAGATTAAAATGCCTGTAATATAACTAAAACTAAGTAGGTTTTCGACTGCAAAAGAATGATATTCACATTAGCAATAATTTCAGCTTAGAAGTTTGAAACCAGTTATACCCAGTATGATGCCAGCTATATCGTGTGTCCAATGACTTGTAGATGCCAAATTAAGCATTTTCTGATTCCATCCACTGAAAGTTGTCAGGCTACCCAAATAGCCAGTAGACAATCCAATTGCTAAGTGCTCGGAAAAATAACGTATATTTGATTTGAACACTACTCCAAGCCACCCCCCATGAGAAAGGAACCTAGCCATTATGAGCAAATTATGTAACGTACACCGAGACCAAGTGCAGATGAACTAGACAGTTCACATAATAAAGGGTATTTTGTGCATTAGAATTTCAGTCAACAATCATTGATGGCGGTATAATTGATGTTTAACACGTAGAATTAGTTACACAGCAGCGCTATCTTTAGTAAAAATAATTTTCATATTGGTCATGAAATCGCATATATGCGATCGTTTATACTTAGTTCAAGGTTAACTTAATATGTATTGTATACTTAAATTTTGTGAATTTCATATTTGCTTCACACCCGCTAAAAAGATCGGACTCCAAAACTTAGCTTTCATTATTTTATGGGTAGGTAAAAAAATCAAGAGAAATAGAAATACCACATTAGAAGGAAGATCAAGGTATATCAGTGTGTCATCTTCTGTAAGCTTAAGAAGATTGGGGCCAAAGAGTTTTTGCAGCAAATACCTGGTTAACGCTTACAGTCGGTTTTAACCTTGACACTTTGTTCATTGTGTGACTGGTTTTTCTCGGCAGAATTTAGCATACCATCAGTAGGTAATGGTGAAGTAGCCTCATCTTTATCAGGTGAAACAGGCAATACCGAGTTTGAAAGATGTAATCTAACTTTAGTTGCGTTCTCAATAGATTTGTTATGATCTCTATAATCTATTGACACACGATCTCCACTGTCTCTTATTTGACCAATCTCGAAGCTATCAACATCACCAAGCATCTGTTCTGCTATGTCTCGAGATAGACTGAGTGATTTTAAAACCCGATCACCTACATCCCGAGAAAGGCTGCTTGAATTTGTCTGAAAGAACCACGGCTACTCTTCCTGATAAGTGATTTATCTCTATATTCTGAATCCGTAATTGAAGCTTGATCCATCTTCTCAATGTCTTGCAATGATCCTGCAATAGACACAAATTTTCATCAATAAAGGTGAAAGATGACCATGTATATCATGTGTTTAAATTTGAGATAAAGTGTACGAAGTGCAAATACAACAAGCAAATACAATTTTCGCTTCTCTATGGAGAAGTATATTTCTTGACTGAAGACCTCAAGAAAGATAACAAGGATGATACCAAATAAAGCCAGGATAAAAAAAACTCATTCTTTTGTTGCTTGATTCCTTTTATTATTCCTAATTTTATCCCTCTATAATTCTATGGGTGCCAATAAAAACATTTTTAAGCCAACTGGCGCTTAAAAGTACATATAATTTCGATCATCAGTTGGATATAATCAAAAGTTTGGTCTTTTTTTGAATTTGTTTTTCATTTTATTGAAGCAAGTAACCAAACTAGTCAATTCAGGCGAGCAAGGCCATTATCAACATTTAATAAACAATTAAGCTGTCATGAATTATATAATAAGTTTATAAAAATACATACGTTGTCTGTGCATTTTTTGAACGAAAACACAAAACTAAAAAGTAGAGTTTTGTGAGAATGTAGAAAGATTCCCAGACAAATTGTTGATTCATAAACTATATACACAAAATGTCAACACTTCACATTAAATATAGATGTTTACATATTGATAATAAAAAAATGAAAACGCGATCCTACATGTTTCTATATACATGCACGCACATTTATACATACATATAGACATAACTATATACATGTATGTAGGTATGTATGCATGTATATTTATTTATCTATACTATATTATTATTAGTGAGTTGAATTTCAAGCTCACACGGGCCCTCTTGAAATTTGGCAACTGAAAAGTCGCATTTTTAATTTCTTTATATTCCAAACTTTAAAATGTGATAACTTTTTCTACATTGATTGGATTTAAGAATCGTTTTCACTATTAAATCTCAAATTTAATTTTCTTTCCAATGATATCCATTGTTGATAGCTAAAAATAAACTTTTTAGAATCATAATTTTATATAGCAGCTTTAATTGCACAATTATTTTGTGTCACCGCTGTGTACCGCGTTTCTGTAACAGCATTATTATGATGATCATAAACATTACATAGTAGTTTTACCTAGATTATTATAATGTATTTATTATCTTTTAACATATTTGAAAGGAATATTTTTTTTGAATTATACAATTATGGTTGCCTTTGAATATTGTAACTACATTATGTAATAAAGTAATAATCTTGATTGTGTTTGATAGTATTCAAACTTAGTGCAGTTATAATTTAACCCCATCAAAAAATGGTGTAATAATTTATAGGCATTTTTTGAATTAATTTAACTACGTTAGCATTTTTTTTATTGCATTTACTATTGATGATTTTGACTATATTTGATAATTTTATTCAATTTTAAAACAGTTATAAATTAATGAAATTAAGAAAATGCAATTATAATTTACCAGCAAGTTTTGGGTAAATTTAACTATATTTGAAGATTTTTAACCACATTTATGTGATGAAGTAATAAATTTGGCTACATTTCAGGAATTTATTCAATCTTAATACAATTAAAATTTAACTACATTAATAAAATGCAGTTATAATTTAATGACAATTTTGAATTATGCATGGTAGAAATTGAATATTTCAGCTATATTTATGTGATGCAGTAATAATTTTGGTTGTACACGATGATTTATTCGAGCTTACTATAGTTAAAATTTAAATGCATTAAGCAAAAGCGGTTATTATTTTGCAGTATTTTTGGAATTAAGCAATTATTGTTTTTGAATATTTTAACTGCATTTGTGTGATGCAATACTAATTTAGCTGTAGTAATAATTTTGTTTGATGTTAATGATAGTTATTTAACCGCATTATGAAAATATAATTGAAAAATGAATTTTGATTTTTGATAGTTTGAGATGATTAAATAATGACTTCACATAATTAATGCTTGATTCAACCGTGCAGCTCAGCGTTTAATACATTGCTTCCAGGTTTGATGACATAATTTGGCTAAGTTTACTCAATTTCGTTTACAATTACGATGATCAATAATACAATAAGCATATAAGTTGTTGTATTCGGGCTTAAGGTAGATGCACAGTTTAAGTGCTGGGTCAAAACATGTGTTGTAGTGAGAATAATGTTGATAACCACCTAAAAGAGTTTATTTTTTATTTTTTGCAGTAAATTCTAAAATCACTTGCACCACCACCGTCGGAAAACTTCTAGAAAACAATTGATGAATGTATCTTTGTATAGGTGATTATGTAGTCATGGTTTGATTATTAGATATAGTTAATAGGTCAGACGAGCAGTGAGAGAATTTAGTAATAATACTGCATCAATGACATTTTTGCCTTTTTTGGCTGCAGGTACAAATACCTTCAATGGTTAAAATAATTGACTGATGTAATGCATCTATTAAGGCCAAGAAAACATCACCTATTTGCGCTCAAGCCAATAGCATACACGCGTTGCTAGCAGTTATTTCTGAGGCTAAAAAAATGAATGGACTTCTCACAATTGTTCTCTTCTGTATGTTTTGGATATTTTCAAATATTGGTTACTGCGACCAGCTGTATGCCGTGTTTTGTACCCTGCATCGGCATAGATCAGATTCGGTGAACAATAGTAATTTATATTGGAACCCATGTTATTTTCTTATTGCATCATCATTTCTATTTCAATTGAATCTTCTGTTGTACTACTTTTCCCCTGTACTACATTTGTTGCTTTTTTCTTTTTTCTTTTGCTCCCTTTTTTCAGCTGTTGACAAATACTTTTCCTGACTGTTTACAAATTTCATCCTATTACTATATTTCTCCCCATTGCAAAAAAAATTTGTTACTCTTATTTAATTGAATCGAACTGCACTGTGTCTTTGTGTCTGCAGTTCACAGTGAATACTTCAGCTATATCTATGCACATTGAAGCAGCTGTGTAATTGCAAAAGCAACAACATTGGCGTTATATGCCACAGTGAATATATCTATGCATTAGCGGATAAATTTTTAACACATTATCCTCTAAATAGTCTGTGAACTTTAACATATTCACTGTAATTGTTTTGTTCGATTTTAATTATGATTATCATAACCAAATATATCTATGTATTCTTTATCCTACCAAATTGTTATTCATGATGTAACACTATCGTTCAACAATGTTTTTTCATTACCACCGTATTAAATTTCTTATACATTTGGATATGACCTATGCAACAACAATATTTTTTCAACATCTGTGTGCAAAGCACGGGTTCACACTAGTATATATAATAATTTAGAGATGATGAAAACACTCAGTATAATCATATCCAATATGTGCCGCATACATACAGTAGAAGACAATGTTAATACCCATTGTTTTTCTTTTGACTATAAAGTATGAGTCCCACATAAGGGTGATGGTATGCTATGTTCAGTAAACTTTGAAGATAGAGCTCTAAATTATGCCACTTAAAATACACACACATGGAACTACATCTGCATCAATATTTATATGTTATCTCTGTAGTACTCAACTGATTTCTTCAATTTACTAACCAACTTTGATAGGGGTTAATGCTACTATCTTTTTTATGTTAACTGACTTGGATTAAAGGAGATAAGCTAACAGCTTCATTCATATATAGGTACTAAACAATGCAGTGGTAGACAATCCCGTTCTTATCAGGAACATCACAGATCATTTCCAGATTACCTCTATGCATATAATCTTTTATAGTAGTTCAATATTTTCTTCGTGTTTCTTACAATATGTGCACCACTGATGTTCATAATACAAATATGATGAAAAGCCGCATACATTCATGACCATAGATACTTGACTGTATATTATTATATATTTAGTAATTGATAATTCCAGATACCAAGCCATTTTCAAATTTTTATGGATTTATTTTTAATACTTGTTAAAAAACTTACGCTGCTTTCTTGCAAAGTTTCCAACTGAAGGAAAACAGCAAGCTATGATTTCTGATTTCTGAACGATGTCTATGATGGTTGTAGAAATAAAGGATTTTTGTTTTTGTTTTCACGAAAGAAGCGGAAAAGTAGACGCTAAATAATTCACAGATCCCAAATGATTCACAATCACCTAGTTAACAGTGTACAAGCGCAAAACAGTGGCGAAGCTGGGTAGAACCAAGGGGAAGTAAGTTCAAATTATTTTATTTTGTTGAAACCGTTTTCCTTTTGACCGTTTACTATTACAAATTAGGGTGGATGGACAACCTTTACTTCTTTTAAGTTACCAAGAGGTATTCACATTATTTCTTGTTTCACAACATAAGTCAGATATCCTTGATATTTCAATGGCATATATAAGTTGTTCGCACATTTTTATATTTGTTAAACTTACATAATATAATGATTTTAACCAAATATGTTATTTCCATTTAAATACTAAATCTCTAGTTTTAACATATTGGGCTGTATACTTGGAATCAAAAAAGGTATTAAGTATATATTAAAGTCAATATTGATCTAAAATAGTCTACTTCACATGTAATCTATTGGAATGACTTTTAAGTTTTATCATATCAGTTTCTATAATTGAACTAATTTATTTATTTGAAACCTATTTTTTAATATTATATATAGAATTACCTTTATAACTAAAACAATTTATGTTTGCACAATACTTTTTATTACTACATAAACATAATATGGTTTTAAAACTATTCATAAAATAATGTAAGACATAAAAATATTACTGCTTTTAGTATATTTTTGCTGCTTTATCTTATACTAAAAAAATGGATATAATATTATAGATTTTAATTATGTAAGTTATTGATTCCCAGATAAATTGTTGATTCGATAACTATATACACAAAATGTCAACACCTCGCATGAAATATAGATGTTTACATATATTGAAAATAAAAAAAATAAAAACATGATCCTACATGTGCATATTACACATATAAATATCAGTAAATTCAAGCAAACAATGATTTTAATGCTGTAAAAATTAAAATCAAAGCATTAAAATGAGTAAAAAAACTAAGCTAGATTCATCAATAACTAAACCTAGTTACTACAGGAAGCGTATGCACTTATCTAGCTTTAAAAAAATTGATGTTTTGATGTATTAAAAAAGAAAACATTGCAATAAAAACTTGTGACTTTCGTGTAGTTAAATTTGAAAGCACCAGTTAACACTTGTCGCATGCAAAATCATGACAAGAACATTTCACGGTCAACATCAGATCTATCCTAATAAAATCAACTTTTGCTTAAACCGCCTTTAACGACTTCACATCTATAACATATATCATCGTTAACACATCCCAAAAACGATCAATAAATAAATTGAACCAAGACATATATTTATGTAATCATGTATAAAAAGGAAGGAGAAAAAAATATATCATTGCTTTAGCCTTGTTTTTGATCAGACTGTCTTCTTCTTCCCTCCAAATTAGAAATAAAAAAACCGAAAAAAGTAAGCACAATTTTAGTTCGACTAATTTCATACCTTAAATCATTCACGTTGACTACATCTCCTTATAGTTCAATTTCTCCTCTCAAATCGAAATATTCCAGCAAAAATAGAAAAACCGGTGATATTAGACTTGATAAAATACCATAAAGCTAAATATCATATACCTATTCCAGTAAGTGCAACAATAATAGAAATAAACTCACGTTTTTAATCATATCTTCTGATGTGAGAAAGTCTCTTATCCTAACAATGGAAATCGCATTTCATCCTCATTTCGGTCGTTTGCCTTTGTTCTTTTTCTTTATCGTTCTAGCAAAAATTGCAAATAAATAGATGGCCGGTTGTGGATACGTATTGATGTCGATAGGGAGATGGCCGACTGTGGTGATGTCAATAGGTGTTTTACTAGGTCTGGTGGTGGGTGGTGGAGATCTGGGCTGTAGGTTTGATGCGTTGATTTAGGGTTCGAACTCAGTTGTAATTCAAATGAAGAGAAAGGAGCCACGGAAGGATTTGAAGCTGAAAAGTTGGATCCAAAAATTTGGATCGAGAATGGAGAATAAGGAGGCGATTGGAGAATAGGATAAAGGAGAATACGTTCTCCAGTTGAATCGTGATTATGGTCAAGAGGAGAAAATATGGGAGGAGGAACATACGGGAAACGAAAACGAAACAGCAGCAGTATTATTTGGGCTTCAGAGTTTTTGATATTGGCTAGTGACAGTAAGCAAACCTCCCTAATGGTCGGTTTGATTCATGAGCCATCATTATCATTGAGCCGTTGCAAATGTATTACGATAATATATATTCATGAGTCATCATTATTGAGTCATTGCAAAAGTTAATGGTATTAAAAATTCATTTTAAATGACAATTAATTCAAATCCATTAACATTCTCTCGCTTCGGTAACGCATACAATTTCCATTCTGCCTATTTAAACGATAGGTAGACAAATGAAAAAATGTGAATAACAGATAACTTTTCTTTCTTCTTTATTCTCTGCATTTTTCTCTCTTTAAGAAATTTTACAAGCAATTAAATTAAAAAGTGTTATATTTAGAACAATTTGTTGTAGTGCAAACAACAAATTGACCAAGTTTGAGAGGCTCTTTGCACCTTGAGGCTAAGCCACAAATCATCTTAAAGAGAACGGCCTAGTCCGCGACTCAGCCAGAAAAAAGACGTTGCACATTCAGATTGAAGTACAACAATTTTAAGACGATTATGGCTTCGATCATTGACAACTCCGCTACCCCGATGTCGATGTTTGAGGTTCCGACAATATCTGCTGCGCCATTTAGATTCGAAGGCTTGCATTTCAAACGATAGCACCAAAAGATAGAATTTTTTCTAACTACATGAAAGGTGACACATGTGCTGACGACCGAAAAACCAACGCTGCCTGGAGAAGCAACAAACGATCAAAAAAAGGCTTGAAGGACTAGATTGAACATGACTACCTCTGCTAAAATTACGTTCTTAATGGCTTGAGTGATGATTTGTACGATTATTACAACTCAGACAAGAAGTCAGCAAAGGAGATCTAGGATGCGCTGCAAAAGAAATATGATACCGAGGAAGCTGGAGCAAAAAAATATGTTGTTAGTCGCTATTTGAAGTTTCAGATGATTGATGAAAAATCTATGGAGGCGCAGTCGCACGAGCTCTAGAAAATTGCGCATGAGATCATCTCCGAATCTATGGCTTTCGACGAACAATTTCAAATTGCTGTGTTAATTGATAAATTACCCCCTAGTTGGAAAGATTTTAAAAATAATCTCAAACATAAGACTAAGGAGTTTTCCTTAAAGAGTTTGATTACTCGTCGTCGTATTGAAGAGAAGGCCAGAAAATAGGACCAGAAAGAAGAAGTGCTTGTTGTATCTACCAACAACAATACGAAATCCACAAACAAGAGTCTGAAACCAAGTGTGAAAATTTTTAAAAATTAAAATCACAAACTAAATCAGAACTACAACAATGGGCATTAGAAAAATCAGCATAATACCTATAACATCCCACCATTTTAGACCATTCAAATCGACAATAAATCCACACATGTTGGACTTGAATACTTCAAAACAGTGAATTGTTAAGAAAATTCAGAGCAAATAAAACCAAACACAGAATCACAGACATAGAATATCAGAATAACTCGCAGCAAAAATAAAATACCATAGTAGTTCATGAAGCTACTATATACATACTCTCAAAACATATACAAAATCTTATAGTCTAAAAATAGATACAATAGAAGTCTGGATACATAAATCACTAATACAGAAGCAATACCGAATAGGAAATAACTGGAATAGAAATAGACGAACAGATAGACAAATAAGCTCCAACAAATCTCTAGCCCCAGAAGATGAATCAAAAGCTGTGATACTCAGGCTGACCCGAGTGTAAAGTAAAACACAAACACTCGAGTCAGGACATACATACTTATACAATGTAAACCAACTCAAGTGAACTATAATAGCAATGCACAAATAACTTAAAGGACGTTCGGGATCGCCCATCCTTTAAGGATCCGTTAAACCATCTAATAAACAGAAATGAACGCTATCATAGTAATGTCCAAAGCAAAGTAAACCATGCAAAATAATAGTGTTAATGTGACTGGGGTAGTGCAGAGCTGCAGCAATCGCTCACCTCTAGCCACCCTCTCAAATCGAATGTGCACATCAAATCAATCACAAGGTAATAGCATGGTATTCAAAGAAGTGGACCCGTGGTTATGAATTCCAAAATGGTCTATATTTTTAAATCAAAATCATCCATTTAAACTATTAAAAGTGAAGTCATTATACCTTCAAATCAAATATTCAATTCCCAAAATTTAGCATTTTTGAAACTCATTTATTCAATTATAATATTCCAAAACATTGAAATTTCAGCATTCGCAGCACTTAGAAAATGCTGCTGCAAGTATAGTGATTTATTTGAAAAACAGTTCAATTCAGAAAAGACAGCATTTATAAATGTTGTAAGTCAGTGATTTGTTGAAAAACAATACAATTCAGAATCTACAGCACTTATAAACTACTGCAGTAGATCGAGTGTTCTTTGAGAAAATAGTTCATTTCAGCAACAGCAGCACTTATCAAGTGCTACAGTAGCCCCTTAGTTATTTCAGAATATAGTTTACTTTCAGCAACAACAGCACTTATCAAGTGCTATAGTAGCTCTTTAGTTATTTCAGAATATAGTTACTTTCAGCAACAACAGCACTTACCAAGTGCTGCAGTAGCTTTATTACTTCAGATTTTATTTAGTTTCAGCACAACAGCATTTCTGAAGTGCTACCAATACTAACTCCAGATTTATTATAAAATTTCAGAAACATTAAAACTTCAATTTTTAGCCATTTTAACTTATAAAATCATATTTTTTGCTTCAAAAAAGTTCATTTGGATATTCTTTAACTTATGATTTTATAAAATAAAATTTCATTAATAAATATCCACTTTTAAATAATAATTCACTTATTAAGTCAAAGTTCACTATAAGTTGCTTAACTTTTATTTTGGCCAATAACTTGATATTTTCTTTTACTCTAATTTATCCAATCCATAAATAAATAAATTTAACCACTAAGTTAAGCTTAAAATTTCCATTTTAACCCAAATTTCAATTATCAAGTTAAATCAAACTTTAAAATTTCAATTTAAACCATCTATTGACTTATACCATTTTAACTTTTAGGACATCACTGTTTAAATCATTTAAATCCAATATAAATCAAAATTTCATAATTTACATTAAAAATACTTAATAATTTCTAAAATCCCATTTTTAATCAAATTTCAATTATTAAGTTAAGTCAAATTCTAAAATTACAATTTAAGCCATTTATTAACTTATACAATCTTAACCTTTTAGAAAATCACTATTTAAATTATTTAGATCCAATATAAGTAAAAATCCATATTTTACATTTTCAAAATACTTAATAATTTAAGAAAATCATATTTTAAAATTAACCACGGGTTTGTATAATAATTTCTAACCTAAGTCAAGTGGTACGGATAATATACCATTTCAATCCGTAATTAATTAAAATTCCGGGTTTTATCATTTCAAACCCGAAATCCCAAGTCAACAAAAATCACCCAAGCCTATCATTTCAGCTCGTAACGACTTTTCCCTATTCTAAAGTCCGTTCGGGTATGTATCATTTCAACCCATAGTGATTCTATACTACAAGGAACTTGCAGTGTGAGAAGAAGAAAATAAAATAAACAGTATAACATATAATATCAGATCAGGTGATGTAACGGGTAAAAAAATCAGGTTATACATCATATAATCAGATCATGGGTATATATGAACATAGTATATCAATTATTACACATTCACTTGTCATTGTTTCACCATTTATATAAGTACGAATGTCGAGAGTGATAAACTCACTTTCTAAAGCTGGAGTTAACAAATTAAAACACACGAATAAACTTCGAAAAGCACGACACAGCACGACTTAGATTCGAGTAGAGGGAGAGCCAATATTCAGATCTTGTAAAAAAATAAATATAAACAATCATAAATATATATTTCATCACAAAATAATAAATCAAAACAATGTACAAAACATGAATCAAGGTGAAGCAAATTGGATTGAATCATCAAGTGGGCTCGGCCACATCACCCATAGGCTCAACCATCATCATACATGGTTCGGCCATGATCAAAACTGAAGCACTAGGCTCGGCCAAGGTCACATATGCTTGGTTAAGGGGTTACAAGGCAAGGTTATGGTCTAAGAAATGGAAGGCAAAGCAAGTAGAGACATAAGCAAGGATCAAGTGGAGTTTGGGCTCGGCCCTAGGGCTATGTGGCTCGACCTATGTGCCAAACTTGGTCGGATCTGGTCACATCAGAGGGGTATGGCCTGGAGCAAGGCAAGGAGGAGGAGTAGGTGGTGGAAATGGGTGTGGCCGAGGCTAGCAAATAGGATTTAGATGAGGTGATGGGCTCGGCTAGGGTTTTGTTCATGCTTTGTGAAGGGTTTTTGGATCTAGGGTTTCATGGCATAAGTGGTAGAGGTGATGAGGTATTTGAGGCCGAGCATAGGTGGTGGATGGAGTAAGATGGTCGGCTTGATCATGAGGCCGAGCTAGCTTGAAGAAAACAAAAGAAAAAAAATAAAAGAAGAGAAGAGGAGCCATAGAAAACTTACTGTATTTTCTTTCAATCAGAAGAGGCAAATGAGGAAGGGGAGGTTTTGGGAAATATTTGTACGTGAATTGATAATTAATTGAGGAGTTTTTCACGGCTAATCAATAGAAGGAAACGACATGGTATCAATATTTGAACGGCTAGAAATAATAAAGAGTAGGCAATTAAAAAGGCAAGCATTCAAACAATGTAACGTGTGTCCCTTTGATTTTCTCCAGCCATTTATAAAAAGATATAAGCAAATAAATTCCAATAAATACAATAAAAGTCTAGACAAATAAATAAAGAAATAAAACAAAGAGATGGATATAGGAAAAATATAAAATAAGAATACAGAAATTTATTGCGTGTAAAACACTGTATTTTATCCCATTTTAAAAGTATAAATCAGAATTTAACGAAACGAAAAGCAGAACAAATATCAGAAACAAATACTGCTTCAAAGAAAAGGATTAAAATTTAAAAATTCAAATATTCAAATTTTAAAAATTTCAATTAAAAGTCAAAGTTTGACCAAAATATAAAATTTCTAGAAACTCAATATTTAATTATATTTGGAAAATAAAATAGAAACATAATCCAAAATTCAATTTAAAAATTATTTAAAAATCAAAGTTTCAAAATAAAATAAAATTTAAAATATTTATTAAAATTATGGGTTGTTACACTCTCCCCACTCAGAACTTTTCATCCTCAAAAAGGAAGAAGGTAGGAGAATAGGAATAGCTAGCAGGAAAAATAGGAGAATAGGAATAGCTAGGAAGGAAAATAGGAGAAATAGGAATAGCTAAGAAGGAAAATAGGAGAAATAGGAATAACTAGGAAGGAAAATAGGAGAAATAGGAACAGCTAGGAGGGAAAAATAGGTTGAAAGACAAGGATGAACCATTAATTTAAAACTATATAAATTTCAATTAGAATTATTTAATATTTAATAATTTGGTTAAACCCATTTTATTATATCCATAAAAGTCATTCGATTCAAATTGTTAGTTCAAAAAAAAGTAAACAATACTTAAAACATTTTAAATTATTTAGAAAGGAAAAATAAATGATCAAAATATCCTTTATATAATACTTTATCAAAATACTTTTATAACTCGATGTCTTAACAAGTTTATCCTCGTTCCTGTAGACTCTGGCCATGCGTTGATCAGGCGCAAAGCTAGAATTCTCCAGGTACTTAGTAGACTTGTTTCGACACCCAGTGAAAATACTGGAAAAACTTCTAAAAACAGATATGGAAAGTACAATCCAACAAAACAAACAACCGAAACATGTCGAATCATGGATCGCAGATACACAATGGTTACGCCTGGATCCCCAGGAAACATCCGTACCCGTAGGCCACCGCAGCCCTGCGATTATGCCATGATGACTAGTAGACCGCAGATACACAATGGTTACGTCTGGATCTCTCAGGAAACATCCGTACCCGTAGGCCATCTCAGCCCCTGCGGATTACGCTACCAAGCGACCCAATAGATCGCAGATACACAATGGTTACGCCTGGATCCCCCAGGAAACATTCGTACCCGTAGGCCATCTCAGCCCCTGCGAATTACGCTATGCAGTCGCGCTCGTAAGACCATGGAGATCGCCATGGAATTCGATTGACACTCGAGTATCATATCCGGAAAACCCAAATCAGAGAGAATAATATCGATAGAATGAATCCACAATGTGGCCACAAAGCGGATATCAAGCAGAAGACACTTTCCATATCTTTACTTCGAAAATATGTATCATATAGTACCTTTTCAAATCACTTTCAAATATCATACTTATATAAAGTCCATCATATATAAGATTTCATTTTCAAATCGAATACTTTCCAAAATCAAAAGTATATCAAATCACACTTATATAGACTTCGATTATATAAGATTTCACTTTTCAAATTGAGTACCTTTCCAAATCAATAGTTTTCGAATCAACTTCATACTTATACAAATCGATTTTATATAAGTTCGATAACTCCCAAATCAAGTATTTAGTAACACAAGGTTCTCAATTTCAATTCGGTTCAATATCAGTTCAGTTTCAAAATCATATACGATTTCATCAAATTATTTCTTCCAAATTAAATATCTTCAGTTTCAAAGTTTCCAAAATAATGAGTTTAGAAAATAATCCAAATTTCCAAATCAACATCATTTAGGTCGAACAAATTCATTTCCAAAACATCATGTAAATACTGGGTTTTAAATTTCAATCTATTTTCGAAACCTAATATTTTTCTCAAAATCAATTATACCCAAAATGATTACCCAGTTTATAACTCTCCCTTTAAATCTTTTTAAACTATTTATTTTATTATTTGAAATATCTACATTACCCTTTTGAAAATTATTATTATCATCATATATATATATATATATTGTTTTATAAAAGATGTTACTAAGTTAAATTATTTAAAACTAAATTTTATTCAAAACATTTCAAAACTAAATTTCATATTAGTATAATTCAAAATAGTCTTATTTATTTGACAAAATAGTTTCAAATTTATTTAAAACATATTACTTCATACTTTAAATATACAAAACTAAACTTATATATTTTATCAAATAATATATATATATATATATTTTAAATTACTTAGCTTTGAAAATTAAACCTTGATTTGGAAGTGTTCGAACATTCAAAGTAGTCGGAGAAATCATATTCACAATCCAAAAGTTGGGAATCATCAAAAAATCAGTAAATCAATTTCAAAGGACAGGGTTATACCAAATCAAATCCGAAACTCGAGGACTGAACACCGGGCTCATTTCAAACTGTTTCAAATATATATACATATATCTTTCGAATACCAAATCATACTCAGATTTTGAAATCAAAATTGGTTTCACAAATCAATCACATAGCAAAGCTACTAAAGTGGCCTCTATTTTCTTTGACAACATCTTTGAAATTTCTTCGAAATCATTGGAACTCGTTTGAAACCATTTGAAACATTTTTTATTCGTAAAATACTTTCAAATCGTATTATTATATATTTTCAAAATCTTAAAACCAATTTCAAAAATGCCAGAGTTCAATCTCTCGAAATTTCGAATTCAAAACCATTCAATGATAAATCATTTTTATACGAATCAATTGCTTATATAATTTCAAAATTTCAAATCCTTTCGAAACTTCAAATTCTCATTTTTAAAAGGTATATAATCCTTATCAAAAACATTTCACCTTCATATATAAAATATAATCATCCTTGTCAAAATAATAATTTCGATGTATAAACAATTTCTAAAGTACAACAAACACAAAATTTTCAAGGGATGATTCAAGGATGGATTTCAAAACTAAGATAGATTTTCAAAATAGAATTCTGATTCGAAGATAAGCTCGAACGAAGATGAGATAATTAAATTACCAAATAGAAGATGGATAAACCTATATAAATCGCGGGCGACCTTAACCGGGTCAACCGTGACTTCAGGAATATAATCGATGAGGAAATCTAAGGCAAATCGACATTCGATCGCCAACGATAGAATCCAGGTATAGCAGAAGATAGATAGCATCGTAAACCGAGGATATAGAAATCTCCGGTGCATCAATGCCAATTGTAAAGGAGTTTCACCCCTTTACAAATCATTCAAAGATTGACGGGATCACCGATTTTTATAGAGGTCATTCGAAGTGGAGTTATGGAATGCCCCGAAATAAAAAGGATAGAAATAGGGAAGACAAGAATGGATTTCAGAACGAGTGGGAGCGTTCCGAAGTTCAAAGGAATCCTAATCGATGAGAATACTAACCAAGATTTCGAGATATATAACCTATATCAATTCAAAAGAATTCCCATTCATTATTTGGAAAAGACTCAAATTCATATCATACGAAAAACAGGAGCATAAATATCTTTAGTTTGACAACTTCAGCTAAGCCAAAGATACAATAGAGTTCACTGAATGCAACCTAACATACTACCGATAACAACCAGATCCACTGATAAATACTCCTACATAAACAATGCATCAGTATTGATTCTTCCGGGTGGTGCTTCAACGGGTCCAGAACACTCCCCCTCAATGTGCCCCAAACTATTACATTTCCAGCATAAGTGCACTACATTCCCATCTTCCTTAATGAACTTCGGGTACACAGCTTGCCTCCCGTGTTGTCTCTCAGAACAATCTTTGGCTATATGCCCAGCCCGCCTACAGTGGTAGCAAATAGTTGAGTGGCCGATCTATGTAGGGAGTGCATATTTCACTTTCTTCACCTTCTGGCAGCGACTTGGAAAGTGTCCCCTCTTACGGCATTTAAAACAGAAAATCTTGGATCGAAAACGCTTGCCCTCCATCCTCTTTCCTTTATCTCTCTTCTCACACATGGCTGCATAGTGTCCCTTTTCCTGACACCGATAACAAATGACATGGTCATAAGGACCAGGTTCTGCCCTTTCCCTCCACAGCCTTTCCCACTTCTCGATTGTCTCCTCCCGTTCCTTACGGGCCAGTGCTCGACGAGCTGCTTTCTGCTATTCCGATTTTGCCATACACAAAATAGCTTCCTATTATCAATGAATCCAGATCAAACAAGATAGAAGTTCAAAATTTAAGTGGATCCTAATCAAAGGAATTACTAACAAGGTGGATACGAAAGGAATGAAGTTTAGAAATTTTTTACTTTCAAAGCAAGAAAATTTATATCAAAATAATCTTTGAAAATCCTTTAAAATCATTTGAAAATCATTTTATACTTCGAAAATACGTTCTCTCACAAAGAAATGATTCTGAGATTGATTTCACTCATTCTAGGGTATTTCTACCCTATCTCTAATGAGTTTTTGCTCTGCAGGCTAAGGTTTGCCTAAAACCAAAGCTCTGATACCAAATGTAACATCCCGCATGGAAGTGGGGTAACACCCACCGTAGCATACATTGGTACATGTGTTCTGCCTTTACGGCCAGCCTCTCGACTGCACCAACCCCGCAGGGACATGTAGGAGTAAGAGTCATCCGCTCGCTACCAAACCAAATGCGAGAATCCCTTATCATGCTGCACCCGCCAAGTGCATAGGCAGACACACATGTCGGACTTGAATACTTCAAAACAGTGAATTGTTAAGAAAATTCGGAGCAAATAAAATCAAACACAGAATCAAAGACACGGAATATCAGAATAACTCGCAGCGGAAATAAAATACCATATTAGTTCATGAAGCTACTATATACATACTCTCAAAACATATACAAAATCTTATAGTCTAAAAATAGATACAATAAAAGTCTGGATACATAAATCACTAATAAAGAAGCAATACCGAATAGGAAATAACTGGAATAGAAATAGATGAACAGATAGACAAGTAAGCTCCAACAAATCTCTAGCTCCAGAAAATGAATCCAAAGTTGTGATACTCAGGCTGACCCGAGCGTAAAGTAAAACACAAACACTCGAGTCAGGACATACATACTTATACAATGTAAGCCAACTCAAGTGAACTGTAATAGCAATGCACAAATAAATTAAAGGACGTTCGGGATCGCCCATCCTTTAAGGATCCGTTAAACCATCTAATAAACAGAAATGAACGCTATCATAGTAATGTCCAAAGCAAAGTAAACCATGCAAAATAATAGTGTTAATGTGACTGGGGTAGTGCAGAGCTGCAGCAATCGCTCACCTCTAGCCACCCTCTCAAATCGAATGTGCACATCAAATCAATCACAAGGTAATAGCATGGTATTCGAAGAAGTGGACCCGTGGTTATGAATTCCAAAATGGTTTATATTTTTAAATCAAAATCATCCATTTAAACTATTAAAAAGTGAAGTCATTATACCTTCAAATCAAATATTCAATTCCCAAAATTTAGCATTTTTGAAACTCATTTATTCAATTATAATATTCCAAAACATTGAAATTTCAGCATTCGCAGCACTTAGAAAATGCTGCTGCAAGTATAGTGATTTATTTGAAAAACAGTTCAATTCAGAAAAGACAGCATTTATAAATGCTGTAAGTCAGTGATTTGTTGAAAAACAATACAATTCAGAATCTACAGCACTTATAAACTGCTGCAGTAGATCGAGTGTTCATTGAGAAAATAGTTCATTTCAGCAACAACATCACTTATCAAGTGCTACAGTAGCCCCTTAGTTATTTCAGAATATAGTTTACTTTCAGCAACAACAGCACTTACCAAGTGCTATAGTAGCCCTTTAGTTATTTCAGAATATAGTTTACTTTCAGCAACAACAGCACTTACCAAGTGCTGCAGTAGCTTTATTACTTCAGATTTTATTTAGTTTCAGCACAACAGCATTTTTGAAGTGCTACCAATACTAACTCCAGATTTATTATAAAATTTCAGAAACATTAAAACTTCAATTTTTAGCCATTTTAACTTATAAAATCATATTTTTTGCTTCAAAAATGTTCATTCGGATATCCTTTAACTTATGATTTTATAAAATAAAATTTCATTAATAAATATCCACTTTTAAATAATAATTCACTTATTAAGTCAAAGTTCACTATAAGTTGCTTAACTTTTTTTTTTGCAGATTAAGCGGGGTTAAACTGGGCCCCTACCAGGTTTATTAAAGCACGAAGAGATTACAGAATAAGCGAAAACACACCATGGAAAAGAAAAAGAGAAAAGGAAAGCACAAAGATCACACCAGAGACACGAACAACAACGAATAGGCAAGCATGGAAGGAACTACGGAATCCAAGGCTCAAACTGATAATCAAGGAACTTGTGGACACTGGCCCTCATCCCCAACAAAATCTCTTGCCTTAAAACAGTCCAAACTACTTCCTTGCTTCTGTAAATTCCATCAAAACACCTCTTATTTCTTTCTTTCCAAGTTACCATCAATAACTTTTTCAAAATGAAGAAAAAATACAGCCTAATGTCATCCCTCCACGTAGTAGCGCTCTCAATAAAATTCCAATGGTTGATAATGTTAGGTGAAGCAACACCCCTCTGAAAACTGCCTATCATTTTAGTCCAGATATTAAGAACATAGGGACATTCAAAGTATAAGTGCTGAACACTCTCACATTGATGAGTACATAGCTCACAAGAGGGAAGCACAGACAAACCATATCTAATAAGCTTGTCCCTTGTCATCAGAGCATTATTAGTCACCTTCCAGAACAGAAGGTTGTCACTGCTACATGAGATGGCATTCCAAGTAACCTTCCTCCACCTACATTTAGGCACAGTGTCCAGACCCTGCAAGGCCTCATAAACACTGGAAATGGTATGAGCCCAACCATTCCACAAAACCGAGTCATGATCATACAAATCATATGTACATGTATCATAAAGGCTCCAAAATGACATGACAATCTGATTACTAGAAAATGGCAGCACAAGCTTACCATTAACAATGTGATCAACTGCCAGGGCATTGTTACCAATGCCAGATTGAAACTTTTGCTGGGTTGTGAATAACTGTTCAAGAATGATACCTTTGCTTATCCATGGATCAGTCCAAAACTTGCATAAGCTAGCTGCAGAAAGTTTAATTTGAACATAAGGCTTGAAACAGTTTCTTGACTTTAATATACTCCTCCATATCCAACTACATGATTGAGGAATCTCCATTAGCCAAAAGTTTTTAGCCCCAATGTTATACCTGATTGTCCATCTCACCCATAGTGTGTCATGCTTATGTAACAAAGCATTGAAATGGTGACTGTAAGCAGCTTTGTTCCAGACCTCTATGCTATGCAAGCCCAACCCTCCTTCGCTTTTAGGCTTCTCGAAATTAGAGTATGAACATGGCAGCACCTTCTTCGAATGAATGGATCCAAACCAAAAAAATCTCATCATTGCTCTTCTAACCATTTTCAATAGCTTAATTGGAAGAATGAAAGTCCTCGCCCAATACACCATTAAAGAGAAGCTGACAGATTGAACAAGAACCAATCTACCAGCTTGAGACAAGAAACAGTTAGCCCAACAATCCATGACTGAAGTTATTTTTTCATACAGAGGATAACAATTGGCCTGAGTAACCCTAGAGGAACATAAAGGCAGCCCAAGATAAAACATGTCAGAAGCCATAGACTGCATTCCAGCAAAGGAGGTAAGATTCGTTTCATGCAAGCTAGTTATCCCAGAGAACAATATACTAGATTTATTTAGATTAAGCTTCAGGCCAGTCATCATATAGAAATTATGTAGAGCACCTTTAATACATTCAATGGATTGCAGATTGGGCTTAGTGAATATCATGATGTCATCTGCGAAAAGGAGAGAAGTTATCTGAAAGTCTTTACATTTGGGGTGATAATGTATTTGCTTGTTTTGAAACATCGGACTTAACATACAAGTGAATACTTCCATAACCATGATGAAAATATAGGAAGAGAGAGGGTCACCCTACCTAATGCCCTGCTTGGAGACAAAGTTACATGAGCTAGTACCATTGAATATCAGAGAGAAGGATGGAGTTGAAATACATTCATATATCCAGGCAACAAAAACTTTAGGAAAGCCCATGAGAGACATTATCCTAACAATTGACTTCCACTGAATAGAATCATAAGCCTTCAATAAATCAAGCTTTAACATTGCTCCTGGAGTAGCACTAACACAACGATATCCTTTTAAGAGCTCATGGGCTAGAATTACGTTGTCAAGAATATTTCTATTAGGCAGGAAAGCCACCTGGTTGTTGGAAATAATTCTTTACAATACAGAGACTAGCCTCGTAGCAATAATCTTAGAAATGCACTTATAAACAACGTTGCAGCAGGAGATAGGCCTGAAGGAGGACACAAAGGAAGCGGGTTTGGACTTTGGGATTAACACTAGATTTGTAGCATTCACAGAATTAAGCAACTTGAACTTATCAAAGAAATTATGAACAGCCTTGCAAAAGTGCCCACCAACAATGTCCCAGCTAGAAGTAAAAAGACAACGTTGAAACCATTAGGGCCACCAGAGGAGTTTTTATTCATAGTAAATAGGGTATTCTTAATTTCTTCGTTAGTCACTTTTTCCACCAAATAATTAGCTTCATCATGATTAATTTTAGGCAGAGGAATGCTGGATAACAGATCCAACTCCGGTTCAAAATTGTTCACATTACCAAAGAGGGAAGAATAATACAGGAGTAAAGCTTTTTCAACAGATTCAGGGGTAGAATACAGGTTACCTGCTTCATCTAAAATGGAAGAGATGTTATTAACAGAGTTTTTAACCTTAAGGGATGCATGAAAAAATTTAGTGTTCCTATCGCCATCAGCAGCCCATTTGATTCTTAATTGCTGCTTCTTTATCTCACACTCATAAGCCAGAGCATGATTAAGGTCATTGTTAATGGCAGCTTCCTTTTCAGCCAGCTCAACATTGTCGGGATGAGCCAACATAAGATCCTGAGCATTCTTTAGCTGGACCATAAGACTGGTAGATTGAAGATTGCCTTTTCCAAATTTTGTTCTTGCCCAAGCTCTTAAGTCTTCCTTTGCTGCTCTGAGTTTTCTGCAAAAAATAAACATTGGATTGCCAAAAAACTTAACTGACCAAGCATTTTTAATAATATTATTATACTCAGGATCGCGGACCCAAACATTGAAGAATTTAAATCCTCTTCTTGCTCCAATAGGCTGCTTCCCAATGGTCAAGATTATAGGATAGTGGTCTGAGAGGATGGGATGGGGCAAAAGAGTGGAGATGTTAGGCCAAGAGGTAAGGGCTTTGAAGTTAGAGAAGGAATGATCGATGTTGGAAAAGATGCGGGCACCACTCCTAGATCTATTGTTCCATGAATATAGAGCACCATTTTTGCGAATTGGGATTAGGGAAGAATCATTAATAGCAGTGTTCAAAGGTAGGATATCCCTAGGCGTAAGCGGGAGTCCACCATGCTTGTCCGACATTGTTAAGCAATTGTTGAAGTCTCCAAGAATAACCCAAGGGTGAGATTCTTGCCTTAGAGCAGGAATAAGATTGAGAAGAGTTTGCCGAGAAGAAGGAGAGTTATAAGCATAGACAAATGTGATATAGAAGGAAGAGGAAGAATTGAAGAACTTGGCATGATAGTGCATTAATTGAGGAGTTGCTAGAAGGAGATCAAGGGTTAACTGTACAGGATTATGGGGAACCATGATTCTCCCATAACTTGCTTCATGAAGATTGTAAGACAGAGTCCATGATGGATTTATGTACTTAGCAGTAGATAAAGATAGGGGAAGGTTTAATTTAGTTTCAAGAATTGCAAAGATAGATAGATGATGATTGATGATTAATTGTTTAACCTGATCAAGCTTGAGGAAATTATGACATCCTCTGATGTTCCATGCACCAATATTGTGTATCATGATTATGCTATAGTAGTGTGATCACCTTCTTTCATGCTCCTCGTAACAAGAGAATTGATTCTTGAGAAACTCGTGTTATGGTTCTTTGAATTTTTATTCTTCTTGCTTTTTCCATTTTTTGAAGTTTGACAGATGACATTTGATGGATCTTTTGGGGGTGTTTTCCAGCCAGGAATAGATCCCTAAAAAACATAAGGCTGACATGGGGGAGATTTGTTTGGAACTGGTGGAGATGAGATGGGGGGAGACACATGAGTGATAGGAGTAGAATGCATAGAGAAGAATAGTTCAAAATTTTGTTTTTGCAAAGCAATACAGAATTGCTCGTCTTGATTGCCTGAGTTTGTTATGGTATTTGTATGACAAGAGGAAAGAGAATTTTGATAGTTGAGGAAGGTATCTGAACATTGGGCATACAAGGGGATATCTGCAGGCAATAGAGAGTCAGAAGCATGCATAATATGATTGTCAAAATCCTGTTCCTGATTCAGTATGATTTGGGTTTCTTCAGAAGATAATGTTATAATCTCAGGAACAAAATGCTTGTCTACCTTTCCTCCTATGTTTGAAACAACCAAATCAACTAAATTTGTTTCCATCTCATCAGATTGCTTTACTTTGGTTGCTACCTTTTCGATAACATCATCAATTTCCATATCATTTAACACTCAAACTTGTTATTTATCAAGACAGAGACATGGTCATTATCTGTTACACCATCCTCCACATAACTTTCATTTCCACTAAGATCAACATTATTTGTATTCGTCATCTGACGCTGCATTGCTATATTAGTATCAGCTTTCTCAACATTATTTGCTTTATCATTTAGAACAGGCAATCTCAATGAATTTCCAACCCCAGCTTTTGCTTTTTTATAAGCAACTCTTGTAACAGCCCGATTTTTTTAAACGAAATTTTTATTTAAAAATAAAACATTTTGAAATATTATTGAATTTAAAAGTGTAAAAAATTTGTTGAAACGAGAAATTTAAGGCGTTACATTTCGTTACGTATATTTATGTTCGTTCTTAACTTTACATTAGAACCAAATTTTATTAATGATGATAATAGCTATTTTAAATTTGGTTTAAAAAGATATGTTATATTTTTAAGAAACCGTTAATTTTTTTTTTTAATTTATTAAATAAAAGAAACAAGTAACGGTTGTACGTTACTTTGGGCGTTACACTTTGCGTTCGTTGTTCTTTGTCCATTTGATCTTTTCTTGTGTTAATAGTGCTATTTCAGCTGCATAATTTCAGTTTGAAAATTTCAATTAAATCTTGCATTGAATTGTGCGCGTGAGAATTATTCCACTTTCCCCTTTATCTTCCTTACGTTTCGTTCAAACTTAATAATATTGCCTACCGTTCAACTTTATTTACTGTCTTAATTGCCTACAGTTCTAAAACCTTTCGTTGCCTTCTTTCTACAAAAAGCAAAACAGCTGTTCATTTTTGTTTCGTTCAAAAATTTTCATTTCTCCAAAAAAGCATTCTCTGTAGCTTTTGTTCAAATCTCGTGAGCAGTGCATAAAGGTAAGCACTTGCCTTCTCCTTTTATATTATATTTTGTTTTCCCTGTTTGCTGTTGGCCAATCCCTTACCTTTCTTCTTTTCCATTTGTGTAAAGAAAGTTGTGGCCTTTGCTTTTGTTTGCTGTGCATAGTTTTCGTTCATATTTTGCTTTTATTTTTTTTCTTCCAAACCTTTGCCAGATCTCGAAGCCTACCACCCTGTCACCCTACGACCTGCCCAACCCCACCGAGATCCCCATGCCGAACCCGTGCCGGCCCACCACCATGCGAACCCTGCCCACGTCCCTCTCCAGCAGACCGCCCTGCCTGCCTCATTCACAACCCAGCGCCTCCACCCAGGCAAACACCCAGGCCGAGACTACCCTCCTCCACGAGAACCCACTGCTCCTCCATGCTCCGCCCTACGCCCTGCCCATTCGCCTCCAGGCCGAGACCATCCACCACCTCACGCCAAACATCACCAATCCCCACGTCTCCAATGCCAGCCGAGAACCCACGGCCCTCCAACCCATGCCAACCACCACCACCACGTCAGCCCCTGCCCATCCGAGACCAGGCACTACCGAAACCAACCCCTCCGCCAGTCAATCTCCTACTCCATGCTACCACCGAGACAAACTCCAACCCATACCGCATCACCTCACCTGTCGTTCCTCCACCACCAGACCACCCACGTCCTCAACCGAAGCCAGTTGCCAGCCTACCAGTCAGCCTTTTCAGTCCATCCTCCACGTCGCCTCAAACCCCTGCCGAGACCACCCAGACCCCTGTAGTTGAAATATTATACGAGCAAACCGTGTTGTCACTTTTGTATTTTTTTTTTCTGAAGCATTTTTGACCACCGAACCTTGTTTTGGGAAAAAGGAAATGAGAAAATTTGTTGGTCACATTCTTACATTTTTCATTTTTGTGTTTGCTGACCAAGATTGTTTTGAGAAATTAAACAAATTTCTTTTGTCACCTTTTTGTCTGTTGTATTTGTTTTCCCTGGGGTGTTGTCTGAACACAAATGAAAAATGAAGAGTTGTTTGTCACCTTGTATTTGGTAGTATAGTTTCCCCAGAGCTTCTTGTTTTGAAGTTATAAATCTGTATTGCCTCTGACCTTGTTTTGAAAAAGAATGAAAAGTTGTTTTGTCACTTTTGCAAACTTTGAAGTTACATTTTTCCCTGGCCTTTGTTTTGAGAGAAAAAAAAAAATGAAATGAACAATTTGTTTGGTCGAGCCTTTGTTTGAAGTTATAGTTTATATTTTAAAAGTGGTCGAGCTATTCCTTTCTAGTATTCAACTTGTTTCTTTTTCATTGTTTGCTTCATTGAAGAATAATTATTCGTGCAATCTTAGATTTTGATTATTCTTTTGACTTTAGATTTGAATCTAGTCGGCGCATCCGCTAACGACTGATCGTGCTATCCGCGTGCTTCCAATAGACATCGTCTTTCCTTTCTTTCTGAATCTCCAGCTCCGTAGAGGTGAGTAAATCTCACAAGAATATCCATACTTATATGATTGTGAAACGACCGCAACTGAATGTGTAGAAATAAATAAACAAATAAATGATGTTATAACTACCTGTGATTTATTTATAATTGATGTTAATTGTTAAAACTGCATATCGTATCATCTGTTATGTTCTGTTATTATTTTACTGTTATTCTATTCTGTTAAATCACACTGCAAGTTCCCTGTAGAATAGAATCACTATGGGTTGAAATGATACATACCCGAACGGACTTTAGAATAAGGGAAGGTCGTTATGGGCTGAAATGATAGGCCTAAGCGATTTTCAATTAAATTTTATTTACTTGGGATTGCGGGTTTGAAATGATAAAACCCGGATTTTTCTTTGTAAATTACGGATTGAAATGATATAGTATCCGTATCACTTGACTTAGGCTAGAAAATACTATACAGACCCGTGGTTATTTTTCTGTATTTTTCTAGATACTTTTAAATAATTTAAATATTGTAATAATATTAAATTGATTTAAATCGAATTTTTAAGTGATTTATTTAAAAATAGAAATGATTTTTCTATGTGATAAATATAAATAAATGGAGGAATATTGATTTTAAAACGAAACTTAAATTGGAAATTTTGACTAAAAGAAAAGATGGAAACTTAAGTTAATTAAATTGAAATGAAAGTTTAGTTTTAAAAATGGTGGAAAAATGGAGTTTAAGTTTAAATGTTGAAATGAATGTAATAAGCGAATTTGTAAGTTTTGGTTTTTAATGTGTAAAAATTTCTCTTAAAAATAAATTTGTTAAAGGATTTAAATGAACATTTTAATGTATGATTTTATAAGTTCTAAACTAGATAGAATCTGTAGCACTTGTTAAGTGCTGTGGTTATATAAGTGAACCAAAGGACTAAAATGAACTAAGGCTGTGATAGTACTTGGTAAGTGCTGTTGTAGCAGAAACTAAAATTGAACCTGAACTAATAAAAGGGCTACTGTAGCACTTGTTAAGGACTGCAGTAGGCGGAAATATAATTTTGTTTAAAACTGAACTATTATAGTAGTTTATAAATGTTGTTTTGCTAAATTAAAAATGTTTTCAAATATAACTTATAGCAGTTGTTATTAAATGCTGTGAAATGCTGAAATTTTAATAATTAGAGTTTTTGACTTAGTAAACGAATTCAGAATGGTTTGAAACTTTGGAAATTGAATACTTGATTTGAAAATATAATAATTTCACTTTTAAAAGGTTTAAATGAATTATTTTGATTGGAATATAAACTATTTAAAAGTGATATGAAATGATAGTAAATGAACGATATCTTTGAATTTAAAAGGTATTTAAAGTAATATTTAGATTTGAACTCAAATGATATTTGGAATATTAAAATGATTTGAAATGAAGTTTTGAAATGATATGATATTTTAAAAATATGGAAATGGTTTAGAATTGATTTAATCTTTATTTCGATAAAGATTTGGATTTGAAATGATATTCTATTTTGAAGTATAAACTGTTTTTAAAACTTATAACCACGGGTTATAATAACGTTGGGTTGTTAAAGAGACCGGGATCGGATATGGACATACTCTCTGTCTTACCGAAAACCACTTTGACAACCGTGTACGCGGTGGAGATTCCAGAATGAAGTAGGATGGTGACGACGTTCTTAAGGTATGTTACGTGGACCCAACTCCCGTGAGTTGGCATAAGGTGGCTAAAACAGGAGCGATCTCGGACCAGTGAGGTAGCACCTCTTCTCGGACGCATTTCTTCGATATTATACTCTTACTTGTGATTTGACTAGATGGCCATCCTCCGATTTGGGAATGTTGTTCGAGGTGGAACGGTAGTGGCTGCTATGCGTATCCATCAGTCCGTGTGCGTAATTGGTATATCTACCCTGGCATTGCCTAGTTGTGCCGTGTCACCTACCATATCGAGCTTTACTACGATTATGATTTTAAGATCCGACCGCGTTAAGGTTCTCCATCCCCTTAACGCTATTTTCCGATATGATTATACTTTACTTATTTAGACACTATTATAATAGCGAATATTACTACATAGTAGATAGTTTAACGGATCCTTAGAGGATGGGCGGTCCCAAGCATCTTCTAAGTTACTTGTACCTTTACTACAGTTCACTTGAGTTGGTTTACATTGTATAAGTATGTATATCCTGACTCGAGTGTTTATGTTTTATTTTACGCTCGGGTCAGCCTGAGTATCAGTTGGACTTCATCTTCACGGAGCTAGGACTACTGGAGATCATTCTTATCCAGCTGCTATCTGGTTTATCTGTTCAGTCTGTTGTTCTATTTCAGCTCTTGTATTAGTAGACTTCTATGTCTTGAGACTTCTGTTGTACTTTACTTCTTCTGTTGTATTTTTATTTAACTCTAATATATCTTATTTATATAGTAGCTTCATGAACTACTATTTCTTTTACTTCCGCTGCATTATTTCACTCTGTGTCTGTGATCTGTGATTATATTTATTTACTGTATATTCTGAGATTTGCCAAATTTTATTTACAACGCGGTATTTTGAGCAATTCAACTCCGGCATGAGTGTCTACCTATACACTTATAATGGATGCGAATGGTTGAAAATACCGGGTCGTTACAACTCTCTTCCAGACTTGCTTGCTTTTATTAAATTGCTTACCATCCCTCTGCTCAGAAATATTCCCTTCTTGCATTTTCTTCATTAATATTGTCTCATCCTCATTCCTATCATTATCGCCACCTTCTCTCATGCATAAATTAATCAAGTGACCAAATTCTTTGCAGCGAGTACATATTTCAGGTTTCCATAGGTAGCTAACTTGCACCATTTGAGTTGATCCATCAATAAGCTTCACAGGAAACTCATCAACCAAATCCTGATTAGGGGAGACATCCACTAAGCATTTAGCATAACCAATCCTTTCCATTTTATCAGTGGAAGAATCCAAGCAGAGGAGTTTACCAATTCTTGAAGCAAGCCAGTTAATTCCTAAGTGCGACAAGGCATAAAGTGGAATGTTCGATAATTTTAACCAAACAGGCACCGATTTAATTATACTGCAACTGTTCCCAATATATGGATCCCAGGCCTTAATGATGAAAATCTTGTTCCTAAGAAAAATAGGGTCAGCTTCAACAATTTTCCTTCTATCCTCAGCACATGAGAGATGGAAAAGGAACAAGGTTCCATCAGATTTTATGGTTATTTCTCCTTTAAGCTTCCAGAGCTTCTTTAAATGGTTGATAACATCCAAGTATGACAAGGGCTTATCAAGGAAGAAACCTACCAGCCAATCACTCCACACTGCGTTACCAGCTTTTATCACTTCAGTTGGAGAAACCATGGCAAGTCCATCATAAGATAGAGGTATGTCAACTGGAGAGTACATGCCCACATTGTGTGGTTTGGATTTGAAGAGAGAGGACCACGTTGAAGAAGAGGAAGCAGGATTGGTCAAAGAAGTGGTTAAGACAGGGGATGGAACCGTGAAGACAAGGGGTGGAACAAACGGGAAGACAAGGGTTGGAACAGACGGGAAGATAGGGGGTGGAACAGGCGGTGGTAAGGTATGGGGTGAGTTAGGTAAGGGGGCCGCAGGTGAAGCTGATGGAGGAACAGAAGACGATAAGGGGAGGTCAGATTGAAAAGACTAGGCATGGGCATGGGGATGGGCGGGAGCAACCATTGAAAAGAGGGAAAAGAGGTCAGATTAATGAAGTTGCTTAACTTTTATTTTGACCAATAACTTGATATTTTCTTTTACTCTAATTTATCCAATCCATAAATAAATTAATTTAACCATTAAGTTAAGCTTAAAATTTCCATTTTAACCCAAATTTCAGTTATCAAGTTAAATCAAACTTTAAAATTTCAATTTAAACCATCTATTGACTTATACCATTTTAACTTTTAGGACATCACTGTTTAAATCATTTAAATCCAATATAAGTCAAAATTTCATAATTTATATTTAAAATACTTAATAATTTCTAAAATCCCATTTTTAATCAAATTTCAATTATTAAGTTAAGTTAAATTCTAAAATTACAATTTAAGCCATTTATTAACTTATACAATTTTAACCTTTTAGAAAATCACTATTTAAATTATTTAGATCCAATATAAGTAAAAATCCATATTTTACATTTTCAAAATACTTAATAATTTAAGAAAATCATATTTTAAAATTAACCACGGGTTTGTATAATAATTTCTAACCTAAGTCAAGTGGTACGGATAATATACCATTTCAATCCGTAATTAATTAAAATTCCGGGTTTTATCATTTCAAACCCGAAATCCCAAGTCAACAAAAATCACCCAAGCCTATCATTTCAGCTCGTAACGACTTTTCCCTATTCTAAAGTCCGTTCGGGTATGTATCATTTCAACCCATAGTGATTCTATACTACAAGGAACTTGCAGTGTGAGAAGCAGAAAATAAAATAAACAGTATAACATATAATATCAGATCAGGTGATGTAACGGGTAAAAAAATCAGGTTATACATCATATAATCAGATCATGGGTATATATGAACATAGTATATCAATTATTACACATTCACTTGTCATCGTTTCACCATTTATATAAGTACGAATGTCGAGAGTGATAAACTCACTTTCTAAAGCTGGAGTTAACAAATTAAAACACACGAATAAACTTCGAAAAGCACGACACAGCACGACTTAGATTCGAGTAGAGGGAGAGCCAATATTCAGATCTTGTAAAAAAATAAATATAAACAATCATAAATATATATTTCATCACAAAATAATAAATCAAAACAATGTACAAAACATGAATCAAGGTGAAGCAAATTGGATTGAATCATCAAGTGGGCTCGGCCACATCACCCATAGGCTCAATCATCATCATACATGGTTCGGCCATGATCAAAACTGAAGCACTAGGCTCGGCCAAGGTCACATATGCTTGGTTAAGGGGTTACAAGGCAAGGTTATGGTCTAAGAAATGGAAGGCAAAGCAAGTAGAGACATATGCAAGGATCAAGTGGAGTTTGGGCTCGGCCCTAGGGCTATGTGGCTCGACCTATGTGCCAAACTTGGTCGGATCTGGTCACATCAGAGGGGTATGGCCTAGAGCAAGGCAAGGAGGAGGAGTAGGTGGTGGAAATAGGTGTGGCCGAGGCTAGGAAATAGAATTTAGATGAGGTGATGGGCTCGGCTAGGGTTTTGTTTATGCTTTGTGAAAGGTTTTTGGATCTAGGGTTTCATGGCATAAGTGGTAGAGGTGATGAGGTATTTGAGGCCGAGCATAGGTGGTGGATGGAGGAAGATGGTCGGCTAGACCATGAGGCCGAGCTAGCTTGAAGAAAACAAAAGAAAAAAAATAAAAGAAGAGAAGAGGAGCCATAGAAAACTTACTGTATTTTCTTTCAATCAGAAGAGGCAAATGAGGAAGGGGAGGTTTTGGGAAATATTTGTACGTGAATTGATAATTAATTGAGGAGTTTTTCACGGCTAATCAATAGAAGGAAACGACATGGTATCAATGTTTGAACGGCTAGAAATAATAAAGAGTAGGCAATTAAAAAGGCAAGCATTCAAAGAATGTAACGTGTGTCCCCTTGATTTTCTCTAGCCATTTATAAAAAGATATAAGCAAATAAATTCCAATAAATACAATAAAAGTCTAGACAAATAAATAAAGAAATAAAACAAAGAGATGGATATAGGAAAAATATAAAATAAGAATACAGAAATTTATTGCGTGTAAAACGCTGTATTTTATCCCATTTTAAAAGTATAAATCAGAATTTAACGAAACGAAAAGCAGAACAAATATCAGAAACAAATACTGCTTCAAAGAAAAAGATTAAAATTTGAAAATTCAAATTTTAAAAATTTCAATTAAAAGTCAAAGTTTGACCAAAATATAAAATTTCCAAAAACTCAATATTTAATTATATTTGGAAAATAAAATAGAAACAAAATCCAAAATACATTGGAAAAATTGCAAAATTTAATTTAAATTATTTATTAAAATTATGGGTTGTTACAATACCCCCCCTGAAGAATGGTACTAGATAATTGTTTTTATGTTACAACTGTGGAAAATCAGGCCATATGGTACGAAAGTGTCAAAACAGGCCAAATCCTGCACCGTAGGCTAACCTGACTAAAGAAGGCCTTGTGTCTGTGCTTACTGAGATCAACCTAGTCGGTGGATCAGAAGGGTGGTGGGTAGACACTGGTGCTTCTCGCCATGTCTGCTATGATCATAAGATGTTTAGAACACATAATGCTGCTAATGACATGTAAGTGATGTTGGGAGATTCTCACACCACTACTATTACTGGAATTGGGACTGTGTAGTTAAAGTTTACTTCTGGAAAAAAATTATTGCTAAAAGACGTGATGCATACTCCAGAGATGAGGAAAAAATTTAGTGTCTTGTTTCTTGTTAAATATAGCTGATTTTACTCAAACTATTGAATCTGACTTACACACCATCACCAAAAATGATGTTTTTATTAGTAAAGGATATGATGTAGATGGGATGTTTAAGTTGAATGTTGAAGTTAATGGTTCTGTTTCTATGATTTGTGATTTTAATATTTGGCATGCTAGACTTTGTCATCTTAGTAAGCGACTAAGTCATAACCTGAGTAATTTAGGCCTAATTCATAAAGTTTCCATAAATGATTCAGAAAAATGTGAATATTGCAGTCAAGCTAAAATTACTAAGACCCACATAAATATGTGTTCAGAGAATCAGAACCTGTAGATTTAGTACACTTTGATATATGTGAACTTGATAGTACTCAAACTAAGGATGGCAAGCACTACTTTTTACTTTTATTAATGATTGCTTTGATTTTACTTATATTTATCTCATGAAGAATAAAAGTGATGCATTAGATATGTTTAAATTATTTGTCACTGAAATTGAAAATCAATCTAATAAGAAAATTAAAAGATTTCGAAGTGATAGAGGAACAGAGTATAAATCTAACTTATTCATTGAATTTTATAAACAATATGGCATAATTCATGAGAGAACTACACCATATTCGCCTAAAATGAATGGTAAAGCTAGAAGAAAGAAATAGGACTCTTACTGAATTAGTAGTAGTTGTTTTGTTGAATTCGGATGTAGCATCTAATTGGCGGGGGAAATTTTTTTAGCTGTTTGTTATGTCTTAAATAGAATTCCTAAATTTGATAGCAAAATTTCACCTTTTGAGATTTAAAAAAAATCATAAACCTAACTTGTCTTATTTTAAAACTTAGGGTTGCTTAGCGTATGTTCGTATTCCTGACCCTAAAAGAATTAAATTAGAAAATCAAGCATATGGATGTGTTTTCGTTGGTTATTCCCTTAATAGTAAAGCATATAGATTTTTTGATTTGCTTGAGTTATTATTTAGTCAAATGATGCTGATTTCTTTGAAAATAAATTTCCGTTTAAACTTAGGAATAGTGAGGGCACTTCCACTACTAATAATCCAATAATCAGAAATAATGAACATAATACAAAAAGTGAATCTGAATTTAAAGAAGTAAAAGAGCTAGAATAACTACTGGTCTAGAATATTATGCTTATGCACTAGAAGAGGACCCTGCTAATATAAAAGAAGCTCTGTTTTAGAACTCTGGCAAGACGCTATAAATAATGAAATGGAATCTCTTGAATCTAATAAAACTTGGCATCTAGTTGATATACCTCAAGGTTGTAAAACTATAAGTTGTAAATGGGTACGTAAAAAGAATTTGAAACTTGATGGTACAGTTAATAAATATAAGGCTCATTTTGTAGCTAAAAGATTTAGACAAAAAGAAAACATCGACTTCTTAGATACTTTTTCACCTGTAGCAAGAATAACATCAATTCAAGTATTAATTTCTCTTGCTTCACTATATGATCTACTAATTCACCAAATGGATGTAAAAACTACTTTTCTGAATGGTGAATTAGAAGAAGAGATTTATATGGACTAACCCAAAGGTTTTGTTATACCTGGTTAAGAGCATAAAGTTTGTAAATTAGATAAATCTCTATATGGTCTTAAAAAGGCACCAAAACAATGGCATGAAAAATTTGACAATCTAGTTATTTCACATGGTTTTAAAGTAAATGAAAGTGACAAGTGTATTTATTATAAATTCGAGAATAACATTTGCACTATCATATGCTTATATGTTGATGATTTACTTATATTTGGTTCAAATATTCATGCTGTAAATCATGTTAAGTCCATACTATGTGCCAATTTTGATATGAAGGATCTTGGTGAAGCATGTATGATTCTTGGTATTAAGATGACTAAGTCTAAAAAGGAAATTTCTATGGATCAATCTCATTATATTGAGAATATGTTAAAAAAAATATAATTACTTTGAATGTAAACCTGCTAGTACACCATATGATCCAAGTGTAAAACTATTTAAGAACACTGGTGAATGTGTAAGACAGTCTGAATATACAAGCGTCATTGATAGTCTTCGATATGCCACTAGTTGTACTAAATCCAACATTGCATATGTCGTGGGATTATTGTGCAGATTTACTAGCAGACCTAGTATAGAGCATTGACATGCTATTGAAAGGGTCGTGAGATACCTTAAAAGAACTATGAACCTTGGATTACACTATCAGAAGTTTCCCGCTATCCTTGAAGGATACAGTGATGTAGATTGGAATACTTCATCAGACGATTCCAAAGCTACTAGTGGATATATTTTCAGTTTTGCAGGAGGAGCCGTTTCTTGGAAATATAAGAAATAGACTATCTTGGCTCAATCCAAGTTTCATTTTCCATTGGGAATGTTGTGAACTTTCAATATAAACTTCAACTTAAATAGAAAGTTCATAATCCCTACAAACCAAATGTCATCTGAACGTCCACATGGCAACCATCTGCAAATTTAAAATAAAAGATCATAAATATGTTTGTTTCTTCACAAGTATTTTTTTATGAACTAAACATTAGTACAATTTCTTTTATTTATGTTACTAATGTAGTACAAATGAAAACATAATATGAACCATCATCATATGACCGATAAAAGAATACGTACACCGGCATATACAAATATCATTATCAACATCTCAAACACACTGGTCTGAGATACATGTATGAAACAATAAAACATGCATGAAATAGAAAAAAACATCAGTCAATGTGAGGTGACCCAATACCACCCTCCCCATCATTGCTTCGTTGCTATCAACATTTATGTCATCCCAATCATGTGGCTCTGGTGGTGGTTAATGCTGCTGTTAAAGCTACTGAATCCGAGTCTGGTAATCATGTATTTGAGCCTCATACCAAGCCGCTTGAGTCCTAATATTGACTCTGCTACTGCTGTTTGGCGGTCTGATAAACCTGATACATAAGCTAAGTATAATCAAATGTCATGCACTCAAATGCTGCAATCATCTGTTTATCATCGTCCATATACTAAGCATACTATGATGTGGAAAAAAGAAAATTATACATATAACATGGTTGTAGATGATAGTGAACTACACAAAAATTTAAAAGTCGTACGTACCTGATAGATGATATAAACCAACAGAAGGTACAATCTGAACATCCTCATCTGTAGGATACTGTAGTGGATATTCAACGACCTTACCTTGTAAAATGTATGCTCTAAATGTATGCTGAGGGGGTTCAAACACAGGAGGTTGTGTATATTGAGACAACTTAGGCTCAAAGGTAGCCGATGGTCATGGAACACTACCCGAAGAGATACGCATGCCAATATGATCGGAGTTCAAACCCCATATATAATCAGGTAACGACTAAGCATGTGGCGCTACTCAAGTCCAATATGCATCGAAATCTCCAATTACAGTAAAAGGCTCAACATCTACCCATCTCATGCCCCTCATACCAATGATATAAGCTGAACCAGTCAAGATCCATACATTTCATCCCATGAAAGCGGATAAGAAGGAATGTGAACTATTCCATACAACTGCAACCAACACTACTTCCCCAAATACTAGATGAAAAGACATGTAGAAACCTGAAAGAAAACTATACGTCTCGAAATAGAATATTGGAAAGTGATGGGATGCTCATCGTCGAGCTCCATAAATTGAGTATACTCCTGCCAAGGATAAATAAATAATATTGCTGCCCCGTCTCATATCCATCTGTTGTCTGGCCTCCATCAACTCATTATGCACCCCTATACAGCACAGTGCATGTGCATATGACTCCCCTAATGACGTAATATGGGAAGTAAATATATGGAGTAGTTTTCACTTTATTAACAAGTCATGTTGGTGATATACTCATAGTACCAACATGGAGGGATGCACCAAAGGATACTGGCGCATGGTCTAGTCGACCAACCTCTATACCAACCAGCATATAAAAGTCTAAAGGAGTTAATGCCAACTCAAAATCTGGGAAATGACGCGTATGTGTAGTAGGTCACCATCTCTTAGTAAGATCCTCTACTATACAATGGTTGACATGTGCAAATGTAGGCAACCATATAAAATCATCGAAAGATGATGCATATAACCTAATCCTAATCGACTCAGGTAATGCATGAAAGTACTCAGTAATGCATCTATTCCAACTACCACGCATAGTTATGTGATCGATATATATAAGTAATTATTTAATGTTACTAATAAATAAGCAAACCAATAAACATTTATAGTTTGTGATAGGCATATTTATCTAATAACTTTATATTAAAAATATACCAGTGGCATCGCTAACATTGCACTTAATCGATGTGTCCTCATTGGGGGTAGCTTGTATAAGCATCAAAGATCATCTACGGTTATAGTAACATCTAGTAAGCTACCAAGCATTGCCATTAATTATATAACGGACTATCCATCTAGAAATTTTTACGGATCGTGGCGGCATTTCGACGTATCGATGAATAAAAATGAAAAGTGAAAAAAGAAAGATGAAAGTGAAAAAGGAAAGATGAAAGTGAAAATGAGATAAGTAACGAGACAACGTCTGATATAGGTGCTGCTGCTTAGGCACTTGTTCAACAAGCGCTTGAAGCTCAGGCATTTGTTTGACAAGTGCCTAAGCGTTAACTAGAGATAGACACTTGTTTAACAAACTTCTGGTCTTAACACGCTTGTTGAACAAATACTTGAAGACCAGGTGCTTGTCAAACAAGCACCTGATTTTCAAAACTGCTGGGGAACCCAATGCATTGCAATTGCAATGCAACAAAATGTAATTTCCAACCATAAAATGGTTGGAGATGCTCTTACTCATATATGTTGTAATATATGTTTCGACAACATTTTGGATCCACTTTTCAACCTAAAACCATATTTGTGTTTTTTATCTGATTTGAAAACGAGTTTTAAATGATGTTTAGTGACTTAAAACGCATTTAAACATGTGTTAAAGTGACGTAGGATTATATGTGTAGTTTAGGCATTTGTGGAAATATTTGAATGATATGTTAGAATGACATAGGCTTATACGTTGTTTATACTGGCAAAATTCCTAGATATCCAGTATGGTGCGCTTATTACGTGCCAAGTTGAGGTGGTTCCATGTTTTTGCTACATTACGTAACTTACATATCAACCATTAATTTTTGCCTGGAATTTTATGTTTTATTACAAAGAATCCTCACTATCAATTGAATAATTGTAATGGATGGATGTGATTAAATACGAGAACATAAAAGATAGAGAGGATAGTGTAATGGTTAGATTCTAGGCATTGTGTTGGTTGTTTTTTATCTCACCTTTTTGAGCTATGTACTAAACTAAAAATAAGCATTGATATAGGTATACATAGGGTTTGCGTTGGGCTATAAAATTTGGACTTTGTATTTTCTTTTTACTCGTCATCAATAAAAACAAAAACAGAACCCTTTCTCAAGAAAGAGGAAGAAGAAAGAATATAGTAAAAAAGGAATAACTTCTCTGACTTTTGAGTCTTTGACTACAACCTGCATTCGTTACCCACCTTCCACCCAACATACTAGAATTAAAAAGAAGATATGGGCAACAATCACTACAAGGAGAACAGTGATTTCCGACGGCTGAAAACCATCGGCGGCCGTCGGAAGCCATCGGCGGCCGTCGGAAGCCGTCGGCGGCCGTCGGGAAAAGCCATCGGAATATACGGCGTCGGGGAGCAGTATTTCCGACGGCTTCTGATAGAGGGTGCCGTACTTATTACCGACAGTTTCTGACGGCTTCCGACGGATTCCGACACGTGTTGGGATCCGTCGGAAACCGTCGGAAAAAATGTCCTACAGGCTGTCGGAAGCCGTCGGAAATTGCCTACCTGTAAACTGTCGGAAGCCGTTGGAAACCGTCGGAAATCTGCTGTTTTTTTATTACTGCTACAAATATAGCCTTCCATACACATTTCTCTTCCAAAAACTATTACACCAATACTGCACAATCCAATATACAATATACCAACCAAATATCAAAACCCAAACTACACAAAATTAATCAAACACACAAATATATCAAATTACATCAAAATAAAATACATAATATACATAACCATTTCAACAACCCCAACAATAAGTGTTATACCATGTCATACATACACAAAATCATCAACATCCACATCATTATACAACCACACAACCAAGTGTATCAAAAATAATCATACAAAACTAAAAAAATCATACTTGAAAAAGCAAGAAAGCAATGAATCAATCTCCTCCAGATCTAGAGCCAACCGAGGAAGGGAAGCGGCCACCAAACTGCTGCATGTACTCTAACAACTGTGTGGTCTGCATGGCCTGTTGGCGGTTCTTCTCCTCTAGCTGGGACACTCTAGTCCGCAATTCTTCTATATCGGCTAGATCGCTCTGAGCTCCATTCCCCCGACCCCGTCTCTGACTGCTGGCCTGCAATAAATATTAAATTTAGCTGTGTGATCTCTGTAAGTGTATGTGCATATCTCTATAAATGAATAAAATTCAAGCTTATTGTTTTGAAAAGGTCCAAATAGCATATTTGAAGTATTCAAGGTAAAATTATATATTCCAGCATAGAATTTTGACTTAAATATCAAATTAGCAGTAAAATAAATTATTTACCACTTGATTGCCAAATCCGTATCGTTTGCCATGCTCTGCTGGATCCATAACGGACTCAAAAATAACATCCACCTCATCAATCGTCAGCTGTCCTCGACCCGTATCAGCAAGGAGTTTCTAGCGCTGCTCCATAAAATTTTCCTGCATTAACAAATTAATAACATCATATCTTATTTCATTATAGTTTAACAAGCAGAACAATTACTAATACTGCATAAAATGAAATATGCTTACATGGCTCTTGCTGGATTTATCGTCCTGCCATGTATATGAAACAGTTCCGTCCGGATTTACATGCTCGACAGCATGCGTACGAGTGAACACGTCCATATAGCCCACGGGACCATGCGCCTCAGCTTCCTGAAGTTGATTTTTACATACAATTATTATACATTTAAAATTATATAGCATAAACTATTTACAATTATCATTCAGTAAATTTACCAACTCCTGCCGATACTGCTGAAATGACTTCGACCCTCCACGATGAGTGACGGGATTTTTATTTCTGTTTGCAGAGTTTCTATCCGACTCTGCCTGTACATTCAAAATTTGATACATTATTTTTCGATCACGTCAAATTAATAATTCAAAAAAATTTAGTATACTTGCCTTCGCCTCGTCCGTTTCCCAGTATCCCAACCATGCTTGCCATACGCTCTCCCCCATCCACCGTGGTTTCTTACCAGATTTCTTAATTTTAGATATCGTGTCCCTATAGTTCTTGCGCATCTTTTTCATCCAGTATCCTCGTGCCAGCAACATATCGTCTGTCTGGATGTCTATCTCAGCCTGTGTTTCACGATAAAAAGTAAAAAAAAGATTACACTGTAAATGATAAACAGTAGAAAAATGACAAAAACGAATTAAAAATGGAAAACAGAAAAATATACATACTAGGACATCCTGCCATATGCACTCTATGATGTGAGGAGGGATGTTATCCCACTTCGGCCAGCAAGCACTCATCCTACTGCGATAAGAAGCTCTAGAGACATCCAGCACAACCTTCGAGGGAAGTAGGTCGAACCCCCTGTTTTTAAATACGATACAGATAAGTACGTACGTATGTCATAAAAAAAATAAGATGCTGAAGAAAATTTAATTCTTACCCCTCTGCTCTAGGGACTAACGAAACTGCTGGACGCTGTGACTCTTGCGATGGGCCACTGCCATCGCCTTTTGATGAACGTGAAGAGCTCCTACCTCTATATTACATTGTGATAAACCTGTGACATATATACACATCATTATATAAGAGAATAATAACATGATAATGAAATATATTTCATATGTAAATGACATCAACGGTATAAATTTCTTAATTAATGACTGAAATGGAAATAGAAATGGAAGTGTGTTATACCTGATTCATAATGGGTGTACTGTTTCGACAATAAGCAGATTTCATTGCATTTTTAATTAAAATTGCTAAATAAATGACAAATGGAAATGAAATAAAACATGTAAACAATGGTAAACAGATTTGGTTTCATAGTTACATCAATTTCATAATACATCAAGAATTCAATATAGTTACATCAATTGCAAAAAAATCAGATTCAGATTTATATCAGTCATCATCGTCTTCTGATTCAGATTCGGTCTCGTTTTCTATGATATTTTCCTCTGCACTGTCAAACGCTTCTACCAAAACATTTGATTCATCGATCAAAGGACCAAAATCTGTATGATCGTCTGTAATTATTATTTCGTTATTTTGCTCAAGATCTGCCTGATAAGCTTGTTTGTCCGGAATATTCTTCCCATCGAATGTGAATCTGGCCTTTGTTTTAAAAACTGCAGACCAATCTGCTTTATCTCTTTTTAGAGACGGATAAGGAGCGTAATAAACTTGCAATGCTTGTTTGGCTAGTACAAAAGGATCATACTTGTGATAGTGCGATGTATGCTTTATTTCGATAAGATTATAATCCTTGTGCACATTAATTCCAGAACCTGGAACATTGCTAAACCAATTGCATCTAAATAGAAACACCTCCTCCGCGGGTCGTGAGAAATATGTCAGTTGCAAAAATTGTGTTAGAACGCCATAAAAATCATTTAAGTGATTTTCTAGATCGTCACTACCTTTAACAAATACACCAGTATTATTTGTTAATTTTTCTGCACCGTATTCTTTGGTGTTAAATTTATATCCATTGACGAAATATATTAGATATGTCTTGACCACTCTTTTTGGTCCCATCGCAAGATGTTTCAACCCTTCGTCAACAACATAATTTCTCGTCTCATAAACGTAATTTGAAAACCAACCGGAAAATTCTTTACTGAGATCTCCGTTCGGATGTTCACGTTCATAAACACTGTTTATATAAACAAATTATTACATTAGGTTATACACGCGCATGCATTATAGAAAAGAATAAAATACAAATTATTATTTCAGATTACCTAACAAACGGTGCAACCTCGACACAATTTAGAAGAATATAAGTGTGTGCTACATGAAGATCTCTATCGTCTAGCCATATTTCTACACATTTTCTAGAAAGCCGACCATGTTGTCTAAAAATAGATAACATTGCTTGAGAGGACTCTTGTTCGTCGCCTTCATCATTACAAGGAACACTTTCAAATGAAATATTCACATGGTCACTGAAATAGTGAGAGAAAAAGAACGAAGCTTCTTCTTCGATGTAAGATTTACATATCGAACCTTCAACTCGTGCTTTTTGCCTCACTTTTTTCTTCAGATGATTCAAATATCTATGCAAAATTAATTTATATTAACTTCATCTTTCAAATGCAATTAAATTACGTGATAACATATTACATACATCTCAAATGGATACATCCATTCATAATGGACAGGACTTTGAAGTCGTGCTTCATATGGGAGATGAACAGGTAAATGTTCCATTACATTAAAAAAACCTGGCGGAAATATTTTCTCTAATTTGCAAACCAATATAGGAATATCCACTTCAAGTTTACGTAAACATTGCACTTTTAAAGTAGTCAAACAAAGCTCTTTGTAAAACATACTAAGCTCCGTTACTACCTTCCAAACTTTTAACGGCAGTAGTTCTTTGAACATAAAGGGAAATACATTTTCCATCATTATGTGACAGTCGTGACTTTTCATTCCGCTTAATCTACCATTTTTAAAGTCAACACATCTACGAAGATTTGATGATATCCCATCAGGAAATCTTAACCCTTCCACCCATTTTAACACAGCTTTAACTTGATTATTATCTAATTCGTAACATGCTTTGGGTTTTTTATTGTCATTTGGTTTCATATGAAGCTTAGGACGTTTGCATAATTCTTCTATATCACGTCTTGATTTCAAATCATCCTTCGTCTTCCCTTTCACATTCAAAATTGTGTTAAAAACATTATCAAATACATTTTTCTCATTGTGCATCACATCTATATTATGACGAAGCAGAAGATGTTTCCAATACGGCAACTCCCAAAAAATAGTTTGTTTGCACCAGTTATGAACAACTGATTTGCCTTCAATTTCTGTTTGCTCTCCAGTTTCATATGTCTTTGGATAGTCCCTAACAAGTTCATATATGTCTTCGCTTGACCATATCATCGGTGGTTGTCTGGTTTCTACTCTATTAGCTAAAAAGTTTTTCTTGTCTCCTCTGAAGGGATGATTTACATGGAGAAAATATCGATGACAGTCAAACCATGAAATTTTCTTACCATGAGGTAAAGAAAACGCTCGTGTTTCATCCATGCAATATGGACATGCTAGACGACCGGCGGTACTCCATCCTGAAAGCATTGCATAGGCAGGAAAATCACTTATAGTCCACAACAAAGAAGCAAACATACGAAATTTTTTCTTCTTGAACACATCGTATGTTTCTACTCCTTCGTTCCATGGTATTTTTAACTCCTCAATCAACGGTTGTAAATATACATCGATTCCTTGTGTCGGATCGTCGGGGCCTGGAACGAAAAAGTAAGAAACATATATTGCGTTTTCATACACATCCATAGAGGTAAATTATATGGTGTGACGATAATGGGCCAGGATGAATATTTAGAACCAAATTGAGAAAATGGAGAAAAACCGTCCGTACATAATCCTAATCTAACATTTCGACTCTCCGCTGCAAAATTTGGATACGTTTTATCGAAATGCTTCCATGCTTCTCCATCGGCCGGATGTGTCAACGTACCCTCTTCCTCCATTCTCACACTATGCCATCTCATATTAGATGCAGTTACAGAAGATGCATATAATCTTTGAAGTCTTGGAGTTATGGGTAAGTAATGCATACGCTTGTACGGAACTTCCTTCCCCTTCTTTTTTCTTGGTTTGTATATCTCCTGGATACAAATTTTACAATTTCTAAGGTTTGCGTCTTCTTTCCAAAACAACATGCAGCCTTTTAAACATGTATCTATTTTCTGATAAGGTAAACCAAAAGCCGACATAAGTTTTTTAACTTCATAGTGATTTTCACACATTAGATTATCGGGCGGCATATGTCTTTTTGCAGCTTGTACAACAGCTGTAAACCCAGCTTCAGTGATGTTGTATTTTGACTTCATCGCAATGTATTCTGCGATTACTGACAGCTGAGTGCCGCTTTTACAACCATCCCAAATAGGTTTCTTAGCAGCATCTAGTAAATCATAAAAAATTTTTGCTTCAATATTTGGTTCTTTAACATTTCCATCATCGTCGTCAACTTCAACCATAGGAAACATTGATCGTGCTGCATCTTCGACCATATTTTCTATACGGGTCGTCCTAACTATTTCGTTAACGACACTTTCAGGCTCTACAGAAGTATTTGCTACAACTTCTCCATGCCGATCTCAAACATAATATTCGGGTACGAAACCGTTTTGGAAAAAATGAACTTTCACAATATCTGGTAGCAAATACTTCAAATGTCTACACCTACTACACGGACAACGAATTTCTGGATCGTTTCCGTTATTACTTAAAGCGAATTCAACAAACACGTTTATACCATTATAAAAATCTTCTTTTCTTAAGCCCCTCAGTCCTTTTCTTTGGTACATCCATCTCCTCCGATCAACAAAATAATCAATCATTTTTCCTATTTGAGAAAATGAGAAGTTCAAAATTTAATATTTATTTTCAAGAATACAAATTCGAAAAAGATTATTTTCATGGTCGTATAATATTTGAATTTAAAGAACAACTTCACAAATTTAAAAATATTTTCAAATAGGGCACATTTTATTTTTTAACGTATCGATATAAAAAATTGTATAATTTTTTTTTTCCATGGTCAGGCATCCTACTTCCCATTACAAACACAGTAAGCATTTACATTTCGTATATTACTTCGTCTCAAACGATTCAACAAAATTTCGGCAGCATTTCCCTTTTGTTCCCTACATTGTACACAAATGCGTGTACGCAAACAAAAAAGAAAAGTTAGGCCAAAATTTTATGAACCGTTTGAGACGAAGTAGTATACAAAATGTAAATGCTTACTGTGTTCATAACTTGTCCAATACAGGGACAAATCCAACAAACATTGTACCAGATGAATATAAATGGTCGTTTTTTAAAAAAAATGGCTATTTATATAACGATAATGTACAACACTCGTCAGACGGGGCCAAAAACTGTCTAAGGGACATTAATTAATTAAATATGCGCATTTTACGAAAAAATACAGTTTTACTAACTGTTCACATTTACAAAAATATATTTTAATTTAATACATTTATTCGACGTATTACATCAACTTAAGGCTCGTTCGACGCATTTTTTGTTGTTGCATAAGTCAATACATGCACAATATAATATTCCTAGCTCGTGCATTCATTTTATCTTATTCCAATTAACACAATACAATGATAGCAGCGCTACACACATATACAATGGTACAACCAAGGCATACACAACGATTTCCATATACATGAACAACCCCAAATTATATATGTTTTTCACAATTTCACGATAAAAGATGAAATAGGTATATCATGGAATGCTAGAAACTATTATAACACAATTGGAAACAATTTCAATCACCAATTTGCCCTAATTTATCAATTTATGCAAATCTAGAATTAGGGTAAAAACTGAATTTTTCACGAAAATAAGAGATTATACCATAGCTGGAGAGCAAGAGGTGTTGAATTCACAGCGAGGGGGGGTGTGGGGGGGGAGGAAAAAGCACGAAATCAGCGATTGGAGGTCGAAAATGGTGATTTGGGGGTTTTTTTCGATTTGTTAAGGTGGCTGGAAAATGAGGAAGAAAGGCTCGGCTGGCTGCTGTAATTCGATATTTTCCGACGGCTTCCGACGGCCCGTCGAAAGCCGTCGGAAAATGGCCGTCGGAAGCCGTCGCCCCCCCCGTCGCTATTTGACCTTTTTCTAGTAGTGAATGAACACGTGTTATAATAAAGACATCCAAACTACTTCTTATCCACTTTGTAGAATGCCATTGGATTAAACAAAGCATCAACATCATGTAGTACACGTTGCGTAGCCATAAACCAATCATACCACACACCGATGCCTATTGATCAATAAGCCACAAACTCATTCAACTTAACTTGAGCTCCAAGTTCAGCCGACAAGGCTCAGTTCGCTCTTTCTGTAGTAATCATACACGTAAAATTTGCATGTGTATCAAAAAAGAAATCATATTCACTTGTGTTCCAACCCTTGTATAATCCTCAATTTTCTTCTTACTACCACTACATGTGTCACGCAACTTCCTACTCTTTCCAAACTTTATAACTCTCTCCTTTATATGTAGTATACACACTTCACTCTCAACCTTATTCAGCACTACAAAAAAGTTACAAATGGCTTTAGAACCAAGATCGAAAAGACAACATTGTGATTCAGATGATGATTGATTTGAAAGGGAGGAGGAATACTTGGCATTCTGCCTCATCATGCTATCACACCACAATGATTGTAAAACGTATCAGTGTAAGTTGTGTGGAAAAGGTTTCGGGTCGTACCAAGCACTTGGTAGCCACAAGGCAAGCTACCAGAAGCTTCTACAACAACAACATCATCATCCTCATCCTCCTATTATAATGTCGTCATGTGGAAGTGGGCATCGATGTTCTATTTGTTACAAGACGTTTGGGTCAGGCCAGGCCTTGGGCAGACATATGAGATGCCATTATGTTAGGCCCAGACTTGTTTGCTTGCCTACGTGTGTTTGCCATGGAGAAGAGGTGAAGGAAGTAGTTGCAGTTGAAGTTGTTGGATTTTGACAATAGGGTGGAACATAATTAAGGTAGAAATGATTGGGGAAGAAGATGATGAATAAGCAAGATTAATCAAGAACTGTTAAGAATTATATAGAGAACAGAAAGTATGTAAAACAAGAATTTAATTTCATTCATAGAATCATGCTACTAATCAATGTCTCGTCACAAATATATATACATGACTTTGCCTAATAACCCAAGTACAACCATGGTAAGACACACAGTTAACTCGAGTAAAACACATAAATGACCCGAGTAAATCACACTCTCCCTTAGCCTTCTTTCAACACAGCAGCTGTGCACGTGCACACTGTGCCCCATGCACATAACTCCTTTAAGCTTCATCACGTGCAACTGCCTCCAGTCCTCTCTGCTGCCTTCCTTCATGCCGCTGATCATCACTCAACGCCAGCAGATCAACTCTGGCATTGTTTTCTGATGAACTGGCCGATACCACTTCTTTCTTCAATTTTAAATGGGAAAACAGTTCTAGATCATGACATCTCCCCCTTCCATAAAAAAGAGACCTTGTCTCAAGGTCCAAGGTAGGGAACTTACCAATCATCTCCCAATAGTCCTCCCAGGTAGCTTCATCTTCTAACTGGCCCTTCCACTTCACCAAAATTTGAACTATAAGTTTGTTATCTTTAGGTACCATTCTCCTATCCATAATTCTTTCTGGTTCCTTCACCATTTCCTCCATAAATGTAGGGAAATCATTCTGAACGATCACCCTTTGCCCCACTTTCTTTTTCAACTGAGACACATGAAAAATGGGGTGTATTTTAGCTTGGACAGGCAGTTTTAGTTTGTAGGCAACTTCCCCAATTCTCGCTTCAACTTCATATGGCCTATAGTACTTAGGTGAGAGTTTGTGTGTTTTACAATTTCTGACAGTGATTTGCCTATATGGCTGCAATTTTAAATACACCCAATCCCCTATATTAAAGCTTCTATCAGTCCTTTTGAGATCAGCAAATTTTTTCATCCTATCTCTTACAAGTTTCAAACTGTCCTTCAACATTTGTATTGCTACATCATGTGAAAACAATTCCTCATCCACCTGCTGCACCTTTGCAGTATTGGGAATATATGTCATCAAGGTAGGTGGGGAAATTCCATACACTGCCAGGTATGGTGTGGTGTTTGTAGAAGTTCTCCATGTAGTATTGTACCAATATTCAGCCAGTGTGAGCCATTTAATCCACTCCTGAGGTTTATGTGAAATGAAACATCTCAAATACCCCTCTAAAATTTTATTAACCACCTCAGTCTGCCCATCTATTTGTGGATGGTAAGCAGAACTGAGTTTCAATGAACATCCTTGTAATTTAAATAGCTCCCGCCAAAATGAACTTGTAAACAATGCATCTCTATCACTAATGATTGTAGAGGGAAGGCCATGTAATTTAAAAACACCATTGAAAAATACTTGTGCTACCTCCTTGGCTGTATAAGGGTGAGTCAGTGGGAAAAAGTGCACATATTTGGATAACCTATCCACTACAACATAGATAACTGTATATTTCTAGCTTTTTGGTAACCCACTAATGAAATCCATACTTATATCTTCCCATATCCTCTCTGGTACAGGTAGGGGTTGTAATAACCCAGGAATGTTAATGTTTTCTGCCTTGTTCCTTTGACATGACTCACACTCCTTCACATACTCTTCCACATGCCTTTTCATTTTTTTCCAAAAAAAAACTGGCTTAATTCTTTTTAATGTTCCTTTAATTCCAGAATGTCCTCCTAGAGGAGTGGAATGAAACTCATGCAATAAGATTTGAACGAGAGTGCTGTTATGATGGTCAATCAGTATTCTCCCCTTGTAAAATACCAGTCCATCCACTATCTTGTATTTACCAGCTGGGTTGCTTCCATTTTCAATTTGCTTGATAATCTTTTCATAAAAGGGAGATTGAGCCAAAGTTCTCTTTAATTCTTGAAACAATCAGGTTGTACTTGAGAAACTGCCAAATAGTTAGAGTTAATGGTCCCAATCTCTTCATTCCTTCTAGACAATGCATCAGCCACTACATTTTCTATCCCACTTTTGAACTCAACCTGATAGTCAAACCCGTGTAATTTAGCCAACCACTTAGCTTGTACTCCTGTATGCAACTTCTGGGTTAACAAGTACCTGAGGCTCTGATGGTCAGTTCTAATGATGAACTGTCTCCCTAGCAGGTATTGTGACCACTTTCTGGTAGCCAAAATTAATGCTAACAACTCCTTCTCATATGTGGACCAAATAAGTGTTCTGCCTTGTAGTGCCTTGCTTAAAAATGCTAAGGGTTTGTTATCTTGAAGGAGGACTGCACCAATTCCAACACCACTGGCATCACATTCAATTATGAACTTTTTATTAAAATCTGGCATTGACAATATGGGAGGATTGCTGAGATATTGTTTCAATTGTTCCATAACCTGAGTTGCCCTTTCATTCCACTTGAATGCATCTTTTTTTAAGTAAATCAGTAAGAGGCTTGGTAATCACTCCATAATTTCTTATAAATTTCCTGTAATACCCTGCCAGTCCCAAGAATCCCCTCAATGCTATCAGATTTGCAGGCTGTGGCCATGTTTTGATTGCCTCAATCTTGTCAGGATCTGCTGCTATGCCCTCTCTTGATATAATATGACCCAGGTATTGAAGAGATTCCTTAGCGAAGGTACACTTGGACAACTTGATGATGAGTGAGTTGTCCTTTAGCACCTGCAAGACCAATTTAATATGCTCCAAGTGCTCAGGCATTGCCTAGCTATAAATTAGTATGTCATCAAAAAATACTAGCACAAATTTCCTCAGATAAGGTTTGAATATAGTGTTCATCACAGATTGGAAGGTAGATGGTGCATTAGCCAAGCCAAAAGGCATGACAGTGAATTCATAGTGGCCTTCATGAGTTCTGAAGGCATTTTTATGAATGTCCTCTTCATCCATTCTAATTTGATAGTACCTAGATTTTAGGTCTAGCTTGGTAAAGTATTTGGAACCATGCAGTTCATCAAACAAGTCTTCCACCAATGGTATTGGAAATCTGTCTTTAATAGTGATATTATTCAAGCTTCTATAATCAACACACAATTGCCAAGCTCCATCCTTCTTTCTGACCATAACTACCGGGGACGAATAAGCACTGCAGCTTGGCCTGATTACCCCACTATCCAACATCTCTTGTATAATTTTTTCCAACTCATTTTTTATGAGATAAGAATGTCTATAGGGTTTAAGGAAAACAGGTTTGGAGTCATGTAGTAAGGGTATTTTGTGGTCTTGAGGTCTTTTTGGAGGTAACTTGGATAAGGATTTGGTGACTTCTGGATATTGGTGAAGTATGGTAGCAATTTCTTCTGGTATGGAACTGGATGTTTGGATCTCCGGTTTCATTTCTTTGGTACACAATAACATGGTCAACTGTCCCCTAACGCAATCCTTACTAATCTCCTTCTGATCAACACTTGGATAGGAGCTGGTTGTATGCCTTGCCATATATACTCCTTGCCCATATAGTTAAATTTAACTTGCAATTTACTCAAATTCAATGTGATATCACCCAGTGTTTTCATCCACTGTGCTCCCAACACTACTTGACAGCCTTCCAATGGCAGTAATAAAAGGTCTATTGGCATGCTACAGCCTTGGCATTTAAGTATAATATGTTTACATATACCTGCCCCTTGAAGCCTTTCTCCATTAGCCACCATCACTTCATACCTTCTTGATTCATCTACAGGCAGCCTTAACCTTCTGGCCAGTGCATCATCAATGAAACTATGAGTGGAGCCTGAATCTATTAAGATTTGAACTTGTCTTCCTTGTATGATTCCAGTAATGATTATTGTATGTAGTGAAGGTATTCCACACATAGCATGGAATGTAATGGCTGGACTTTCCTCCCTAACTTCATTTTCATAAGCTTCTTCATCATGAGCACATCCATCCCCCATACATAATTCTTCATCTTCCAAATTCATGACTCCCTCAAGAACATAGATTTGTTTATTTTTACATTAGTGGCCAGTGTGCCATCTTTCGTTACAACCATAACACAGATTTTTTCTTCTTTTATCGATTAACTCTTCAGGGGTTATCCCTCTACTTTTGGCAAGATCCTCAATAGAGCTTCTGGTGGGAGTAGAGTGAGTTTGAGAAATGGAATTAATAGGTTTAGGTGGCATGGTTCGAGTGTGAGGGTTGGACTGGGTGTAATGATTTGGCTTGTTGGATTTCTTGGTGCTGTTATATTTACTCTCAAATATTTTTTCCATAGCTACCGCTTCCTTGAAACTTGTTGGCTTGGAAGCTTCAACATCATACCTAATCTCCTCCTTGAGTCCATCCACGAATTTATCAAATACATAATCTGGGTGTAAATGATCAAGAAGGCCTTGGAGTTGCTCGAATTTGGTAAGGTAGGCTTGCACCGTAGTTAGCTGTTTTAAATTAGCAAAGGCACCGAATGGTTTCTTTAATTCAGGAGGGGCAAACCTAATGATAATCTCTTCTCTAAATACCCTCCAAAGCATATAATTCTTGACATTTCTTCTCAGCCATTTAAACCATTTTTGGGCATCTTGTTTGAGATGGAAGGAGCATGTTTGAACCCATTCATTCTCTGGCGCCTGATGATATCTGAAAAGTTCTTCAACTTGTTCTAACCATTCGACGACAGTGTGATCACCAGAGTACGTAGGTAGGGAATTCCAATTTTATGGTGGTATGCTGTAATAATTTGTGGTTGGACAATATTCCTGGGGAATGATCTAGGTTTAGTAAGGCATCAATTAAGGTTCTTAGAAGGTTTCTTTGGGAAGGTGGTACGTAAGGTAAGGATCTTGTCTGATGTGAAGATGGAATTGGGTTGCCTTTGAGTCCTTGCAAGACTGTATTTAAAGTTTCAGAGAGTTGGTCAATCTTGAGATTTATCTCTTTTGATTTCTCATCTAGGCTCTGGTGCAATTCTTGATGAGAGTTATGCAGTTCTTGCTGTGCTTCTTACAACTGATGTAAGGTAGTGTTGGTTCGATCATTAATATGCTCTTGTCTTCGTCATAGTTCATCTTCTTCAATCAGATTTGGCATGGATACATTGCTGTCATTTTGGTTTTCATTTTCCGGATCGGTGGAATGATGAGGAGAAGTTTCTGAATCATCAATTTGCTCCGATACCACTTTGTTAGGCCCAGACTTGTTTGCTTGCCTGCGTGTGTTTGCCATGGAGAAGAGGTGAAGGAAGTAGTTGCAGTTGAAGTTGTTGGATTTTGACAATAGGGTGGAACAGAATTAAGGTAGAAATGATTGGGGAAGAAGATGATGAATAAGCAAGATTAATCAAGAACTGTTAAGAATTATATAGAGAACATAAAGTATGTAAAAGAAGAATTTAATTTCATTCATAGAATCATGCTACTAATCAATGTCTCGTTACAAATATATATACATGACTCTGTCTAATAACCCAAGTACAATCATGGTAAGACACATAGTTAACTCGAGTAAAACACATAAATGACCCGAGTAAATCACACTCTCCCTTAGCCTTCTTTCAACACAACAGTTGTGCACGTGCACACCGTGCACCATGAACATAACTCCTTTAAGCTTCATCACGTGCAACTGCCTCCAGTCCTCTCTGCCGCCTTCCTTCATGCCGCTGATCATCACTCAACGCCAGCAGATCAACTCTGGCGGTGTTTTCTGATGAACTGGCCGAGACCACTTCTTTCTTCAATTTTAAATGGGAAAACAGTTCTAGATCATGACACATTATGATGGTCTATTTGGATCCGGATTTAGAAAATCCATAATTGACCAAATAGGGGCCGGGTTCGATTTGAATTTGCCATCGATCGATGCCAAATTTTGGATTTAATAACTTTACTAGAAATATCATTGGCAAAGCGGACGAAGATTTAGATGTTAAATTTATTGATTTTGTACAAAGAAGTTGTTCGCCTTTCTTTATAGCCGGATAGTTTTGATTCAGATGTTATAACTTGAAATTCATATACTATAACAATAACTTACCCAAAGTATATTTTTCTGCAAATGCATAATTATCGTTGAATATATATATATATACACAAATATATATATATATACACACACACAAATATATATACACACACAAATATATATACACAAATATATATATATATATATATATATTTATTATGAAAGGATTAATGTAGCAGGAAAATTATGTTAATAAATTACCTTTAGTTTAATTACTAAAGCTCAACCATACACGAATTTTTTTTATCGAATGTCTGTTGTTGCCAATAAGTTTCAACTATACATAAAAACTTTTACTGAATAAATAACATATTTCTGTGTTGTAAATTCTTTTTATACTGAAATTAAACATACATATACATATCATTTTGCCTAAGGGACATTACTCAAATGACACTATGTGTATATTACTATTTTTTGTAGTGTTCAACCAAAGTGGATTTTGTAGAAAGGCACAAGTGGGACAAATTGTTAGTTGATGGGATATGAAAACATTTAGACACAAGGGTTCCAATGTACAAGTTGAAAATATGTTAGAATCATATAATCTATCAAGTAGGTCTTTTTTATTAGGAATTGGATGTCTAATCCATTTTAGAATTTTATTTAGGGGCTTGTAATTTATTACTCAGGCACACCTCTTTCTTGTTCACTATGTTTATTTACATAGAATGCGATGCATGACCATGGTGAATGTGACAGTTTTATTAAACATTTTTGTAATAATATTTCAATTTCTTTTTTACATAATTATAAATATTCAGATTTCATTTGACATGGTCTTGCCTTAATAGGTATTTTCTTTTCATCAAAATCTTCTTTATATGGAAGACTAACAATGTGTTTCTTTCTATCCCAAAAAGCATTTGGATGATTATTACAAATTTCCATAGAAAATTTGTTATAAATCACTTTAATTTTCTCTTGTAATTTAGGATTTTGGAGTTTTTCCTCTATATTAAGAGAATTTATTTCTTGTTTTATGAAATTTAGATGAAAAATCTTTTGTATTAAAAATTCTTTTATTTCATGTAAAACCTTTGTAAACTGTTTAGTTATAAATTGAAAAGTAATAGGTTTATTTTCATAAATACATATAATTACATTTTTATCAATATTATTTATACGATAAATTTTATCTATGAATGGTGTTCTAAGTATAACCTAGTTGGTGATATTTTTTTACTAATAGAAAACTTGTAGGAATACAAGTTTTATTTTTGCATATATAAGCATATGGCAATTTAAACTTAATATCTAGTTTCTCTCCACCTACATGACTTGATGAATTAGTGGTTTTATGAAAATATCTAGTTGGAATTATTCCTTCTTGAATTATGTTCATATCTACACCACTATCTATAAGTGCAATTAATTCTTTTTTAAAACGATTATCAATTAAAAGGGTTATTTTGATAAACCATTTTTGAGATATGACAATATCTAATTTTGAAATAAATTCTTCTTGTTTTGGAAATTTTATTTGAGAATAATTTTTTGGTAAGTTTTGATTGATTCAATGGAATAATTTAAAATGAAATGAAAATTTTTAAATAATGTAAGCTTTGAAATTAATTTTTATTTATACACATATAAAAACTAGGTTGAACATGGAAAATTAAATATTATATTAAAACTACTAAGTGCAGATACATGTGTATTCTATTTTGAATAATAATACAAAAGATAACAAAAATATAGTATTATATTTGAGTAAGTTACATTTTGTTAAAAGAAAAGTTTTAAAAGTAGAATTGGAAGCTAACTATCACTAGATTTTATTTTGACATTGGCTATTATATATATATGTATGTATGTATGTACACACACACATACATACATACACACACACACACACACTTATTTATATGTGTGCCTATGAATATGCCATCGGTATTTAATTAATTGAACAAATGAACATATTCGTATATTTGGCAGATTTGCAATCAGATAAACTTTTGATTATACAAATCATCTTTAAATTTTAAAGCACATTTAACTATAGTAAGAATTGTTAATAAATTATCTTTAGTTTAGTTACTAAAGCTCAACCATTATAATAAGATCATCAGAGAGAAATTGTGAAAGAAGGTGAGGACAAAAAGAATAAGGTAGAGAAGATTTCAGAAAGAAATAGAATATAAGAGCGATCCTCATTTCATTAACCTTACATTTTACATACATAGAGTCGTTTACAATACCCAGTATAATTTCAACAACAGTCTAACTTTTCTAACAAATTCATTTACACATTGACAAAAGGGAAATTTTATTTGACCTATATCCTATCATGTTAGCGGCTATGGTATGATCCGCTTTATATATAAGATTCAAGTTAAAACAAAATGGATGAGCCACTCATTGCTCAAGTAAGTGAAAAGTAAGTGGAGACTCTTTTTTAGATGAGTGAGCTTAGCACGGCCCTTAGGTGCTATTATAATCATATGGAATATTAAGTGGACCGCCTTTCTTCTAGAATGCTATGGAGGAAATCCAACGCAAATATTTGCCAGGCCTCTGGCTAGTCTCTTAACCTGACCGACATAGTTATGGCTCTTTTAAACCTATGTGCAACACTTGATCTACGCAAATGGTAATAAAGCTATATGAATATTATTAGAGCTAAGGTTGTGTCTGTGTTCAAAATAAAGTAAGGGTTTGGTTTTATTTTCTATAACACATATTGTTACAATATATATAATGTATTTAATACATAAATCTCTACTCTTTAATCTTTAACGTTAATAAAGAAAATTTAATAAATAAGATTTTCATCATGTTTTATTAAATTTCAAAAATACCTTTTAGGCATTAACGAAATCTCATTATCGGTTTGCAACTCCACCGTCGTCCCATTTCTGACAACTTAACAACGGGATGTTAATATCGATTTGCAACCGACACCACCAACAAAATTACATGAAATGAAAATGTCGTGACCACCAAATCTTTTGCACTTATAGCTACTGCTGTAAAAAAATTTTTAGGTCTCTTCCTAGGCTCCGCCTAGGCACTAGGCGAGACTTAACGTCTAGCGATTTGCCTAGAAATGCCTAGAAAAGATTTACCACCTCATGTAAGAATTAATGTAAACATGTATTTAGGCATTAATTATGTAATATTTAAGGCTCAGTGCCACTTATAAGCATTAATGTGTTGCATATAAGTATTGATGTGCTAATTTTAGGTAGTCTTGCCTCCTTGGCTACTTTTAAGCACATACAACATCCTAAATTACCAATTTGTTTCAATTAGTACTAAACAAAACACCAAAATTTTATCCAAAATATATGAAGTGTCAAAAATGCCTAACTTTGATTAATCCTCAATTAATTCATGCCTAAACAATTAATCCCTATACTCCATACTTACTGCCTACCTTCTGTCTAGCAATTTTTACAACCATGCTTATAACACACACCCGTGAAAGTCTATGCGGATTGAGTAATATGATTATATCTACTAAATAAAAACTTATATCGAACTGGTAGTATAAAAATTGCAATAAATAAAGTGCACTAGAGATTTTTATATCGGTTTGAACTTCCTGTTCTACATCCAGTCCTAGACTCTTTCTAGATTTAACTAACAAACGTCCTCACTTAACTCGGAGGAATAGGTATTATAGACCTCTTGATCCACCGAACAAAACTTCATGCCTGAAGACCTCCAATAGAACTTCGACTATTACAAATAGTTGAGTTTGCGACTTTGTGTGCTCTTTGAATAGCACGAATGAGCCAATAAGTACAACCTTTCTATAATCTTCTTCTTGATGGTATAATGTGTGTCCGTGAGTCGGTACCGATCCCCAAGTTCTCCACTTTTTGTGTCTTCAACTACTCGTTTTGTACCATCTTGTGGTGGGTTTTGAGAATATATAGTTGTTTGTACTATTATTAGCATGTTTCTGAGTCCAAATGGTGGAGTTGTGGGAGAGCAAAATTGTAGTTTCAAGTGTTTGTGGAGATCAATGAAGAAATGCCTGGAATCAATACAGCTACTTAAGAAATAGGCTCCTGACACCAAGACAAGTATGTAGTCAAGAGATGGGATCCACCCAAGTCATTTATGGGAGTCGGTACCGATCCCCATTGGGAGTCGGTACCAATCCCCAACTTTGGGGATCCCACACTTGCATTATTTCAGGTAGTTTTGGCCTTGGCTTTATGACTCTGTTCGTGTTTGATTTCTAGGCTCCTGGGCTATCTCTCCGAGCTCTCTGCCTTGATAACTCCAAGTTTGATCTATTATGTCCGTTTGAATTCTGTATGGTCAAAAGGCTAGATAATACTTGCCCCCTAAAGTATATCCCATTTCAAACGTGATGTGCTTTGAATCGAGACAAGTTCAGGTTTTCTGTAAAGAACTCCATTCTGTATCTTAAAAGGTCGCTATCCTTTCGTGAATCGATTTAATTAATTGTTATGCTCATAGCGATCCATCACGACGTTTTGCCAACATCTGGGATTATAAATCTAGAATGTGACCTCGTGATCTACTGCCCCAAGTTTTATGATTCTAAGCTGATCCCATCCATAAGCTCCTTAAGTATGAATTTGATTTTGCATTAACTTTAATTTCCAAGTTCCAGATGCGCGCACACGCCCATGTGTACATTCCCAAGTTGAGGAGAGTACACATACACGGTTAGTTACATGTACATGCATTGTCATAACTTCTCATATACTTGAATAGATGTAAGCTCAAAAGTTTTTTTTTAAATTTGGGAATTAGTACCGACTCCTGGGTTAGGAGTCGGCACCGACTCCACACTTGCGAATTTCCTCAACTTTTTCTAGGTCTTAAAACTTTAGGGTCAGTGCACTATATAACCCATCTCCTTTGCTCTTTCTCCTTACTTGTTCTCCTACTATCAATTTAGAGCTCGAATTCCCCATTAAAGACTCCCACTTTATCAAATTAAGATCCGTTGTTGCCTAGCCTTTTCTGACGCCGCCGTCACCCATCACTTCTGATCCTGACACGGACTCACCTCCAATAACTCTGGCCATAATCTTGAACCCTAGCTCACCCGATTTGAACCATCAACCGAGCTCTCGCCTTCAGTTTTTATCCTCATAGGTGAGTATTGACACTTGGACATTCATATGGAAAAGGAGGACAAAGGGACATGGGTAAAGGTTGATGTTAGCGACCGCAAATCTGGAGTTGGCAGGGATGAAAGAGGAAAATGGAGGTTGCTTTGGATGTGGGAGTCGGTGAGACTCCCACACTTAGGAAAATTTCTACCTATTATAAGCCTTGCAACCAAACATTACCTTGGAGTTTCACATTGAATTTCCTCTTTCATCTCAAACTCTTCCGAAGCATGGTCGATAACATTAAGCCAGTCGAGACGGTCAGCAATGACGGTCATATCGAGCAATATCTAGACTTCAAAAAGAACTGCTAAAATAAATAGTTAAATAATAACTGAAATCAAAATGCACCATATTGCACTAGAATCCACTTTAGCATGGAGGGAACGGTTTGTAATTAATATTCTAATGTCGATTATCTGTCAAGCTTTTTACAGAGATGGACTAAAGACATTCCAAATGCCTGGTTGCTCAGACTACAGGTGCTTCACCTTCCAAGTATATCGAATCCAACGCAGAATCAAGCTCAAATACAACTCAAGCTCAGCAAACTCCTATTCAACAAGAGCAGTAATAGGAAATTCGAAGTGTTGATTAACAAAATCTAGAGAATCCCAAAGTAGAGCAACAAACAATCGAAAATCCAGTTGAACCGGTAGAGGGACCTCAAATATATCCAGCACCCGATACTCTTAAGGATGCTGTAATACTGAATAACCCGTTCGATTCTGTTCCTTCCAGAGTTGAAGAGGGATCTCTTCGAAGGATATGCAATAAGCATGGCATTCCATTTGATTATGTTTTGGCACCATCTCGCAACTAATAGGCTCATGATCCTCCAAAATGGTACATAGCTTGCAACAGATACATGTGCCTAGCTAGTTGTATCCTGCCATTTAATCAATTCGTTCGTTGAGTCTCAAAGTTTATAAGACTAGCTCCCACACAGCTGCATCCAAACAGCTACGATTTTCTTCCGAGTACTTATTTAGTTTTCTCTGAGCATTTGAACCAAGCGCCTAGTGATAAAGAAATTCGATACATCTATAGCTTTAAAAGCCACAAGGAAAACCCATTTCTTATTTACTTAGAGCTGATGAGGGGTTACAGAATCGTCTCTGAGGCTTGGAAAAAGCTGAGTTACTTCAAGGTTGAATGGTTCTATATGCGCTATCCATCTGAGTTCGCTCGTAAATGGATATTCAGACGTAAGTTTTATTTCAAATGCCATCCGTGTATTTGCCTTGTTTGCATGCTTAACTTATCTTTTGTTGTTGTACAGATGTTCTAGTGAGACCCAACGGCGGATCACTTTCGGATATCGTTAATACTCTCATTGTAGTCCTAATCAAGGATAGATATATAAGAACCCTATTAACGGATGCGAATCTTCTCGCTTATGGCTTATTAGAGGAAGGGCGCAGCACCGACATTGTTCCAGCTGTCGACATTGAGGATGACGATGGTGATGATGATGATAACAACCCCCCTACAGGAGGCGAAGTCGATCCTGAGTTGCCCCCAGCTCCAAGTCCTAGGCTGGAGCCATAGAAGACATGGAACTAGAACATGAAGGCACCGAGGAAGGTGAAATTATTGGAGAAGGTGGTAAGGCTGGCCAAAGTAACATTAAAGTTGGCTACGAATCCCAGACCGAACAACCCAGAGGTGAGCCACCGCCTGCTCCAAAGAAGAAATTGATTATGATAATTTCAAAGGCATAGAATTCCACTCAGTCTCCACCAGTCACAAGTGTAGAGAAAACTCCATATATTCCTTTAACAGTCACGTTTGTCGGTCTAGGGCCTATCCCTACGAAGTTCGACTCTTTTGACGTTGGTAACATTAGCATCGGTGACATCAGTTCTCTAATCCGTTTCGAGAAGGACATCACTCCAACCGGTGCGAGAGAGGTTACTTCCATGAGTAAAGCTCCGGTATATGGTCCATTGAGGGTACTTTAGGATACACACACACGTGCATTATACGACACTCGCACTTAACCCTTGTCCTTAACCATTTGATCTAACCTATCCCTATTTTCTTTATAGGTTCGATGGATAAGAGAAAGCATTCATTTCAATCCTTGGAAGAGAAATCATGTCATGTTCAACGCCCTCAGTCGAGCTCATACCATCAGGGGAGTGGTCAAAACTATGATCCAAGCTACCGCTCCAGCCGTGGTAGAGACGACCGAGATATGAGTAGTTACGACAGGGACCATTCTTCTCATGACTCCGCTTCTAGGTGCCGACCTAGATCCATATCACCTCCTTCTATGGGCCCGGATGGGCAGCCTGATCGCCTTGATGAAACTCCACCGGCCGACCCTTCCCGAGCTCTACACCTGCCTTTGTTCCTTTATAACCCATGGCACTATCTCACTCCGGTTTGTTTCTTGGGCGTAAACATCATGAGACTAGCTCCGATACCTTTCACTTGAGGCCAGACAAAGCGCCGTTTCTCCAGCCATTACAGAGGAGCAACAGGTAGAAACTACGGAGCGGATGGCCGAGCTTAAGAGTGAATTCCCCAAAATTAGCTTTGATAGAGTTAAGTTGTTAGCAAAATTAAAGAGAATTCCTACTGAAGTCCAACAAAGGACCATCGACTGCACGATTGATATACATTATTATCCCGCTTTTTGGCAAGGCTGTGATACCAAGATCTTGACTAGAAACCAAGGACAGTTCGTCCTGGAGATCGGGTGTACATAGGTTCAGTATGGATACTGGTAAATTTTGCCCGAGTCCAGATCGAGCTACAATTGATATGACACGACAAGCAAAGCTATGAAGCCAATGTTCCAAATTTCAAGTCAATCTGAGTTTGTATGCTCAAGATATCGATTGATCAAGGTTGAGAAAACCAACTCTATTTGTATCCATCCAATTTCGTATCCATTCCCCAAGAGAGATTCAGTTCGTATCCATCGCCCACTAACTTCCTTCGTATCCATCAAAATGAAGCTATTTCATATCCATCATGTTAACAACACTTCGTATCCATCAACAAATGTCCATTTCATATCGGTCTCCCTCCATCCATCTCGTATCAATCTCCCACCATTGATACGAAGAGCAACAACCACCGATCCATACGAAGAAAGCAACATGAAGCATTGATACGAAGGTAGCCTCCAACCATCGATGTGAAGTAGCATGCAAGCATCGATACGAACAGAGCCACGCATGACCGATACGAAATAGTATCGATACGAAGACGACAATGTCATACAAATCCAAACTTGCATCGATCATAACTCAAGATCTACGAGTCCAAATGCCACCAAATTTTCACAGGAGCTTGCCTACAATGTTAAGCATGTACAGATCAATTCCAGCCAAAAAGGATCAATTCTTGATCGATACGAATTCCATTCGTATCGCTCTGATATCGAGTCAAAATCACCTGAACTCGATCCCGTGGGCCCACCCACATGAGAGAAGAAGTCCTCCGAGATCTGGGCGAGATATTTGTTGCCTACGCCTATAAATATGGACCTTGGACCTACAGAAAATGGACTTTTGGCCTCTCTATGCCGATACTCTGCCAAAATTGCTATTGTACTGTTGTAAATCTTTTGTAACCAGCGAGTTATAATCAATAAACATCAATCATTCCATAGTGGACGTAGGCCATACGCTGAACCACTCTAAATTCGTGTGTTTCAGCACTTTTTCTTATATGTTAATTAGTGTGTTTTTTAGATCCGCCTCATTTTACATTTACTTTCTTCATTTTATCTCTTCAAACACATCCGAAAAGTGTTGTGCCCAATTTTGGTACAAACACTTTGGTGCTTTCACTGAGAAAACCCAGATTTTCTCCTGCTCTGTGGATCTACTACCGTCGTTGGATTGCAAAAATCTAAGGAGGAGATCCAGACCTGCCATCCAATGGTTCCTTCTATTCTATTTAGATTTCTCCACATTTAAGAGAAACTACATTCATCATGATTTTTGTATCCATATTTTTATATCCATGAAAATATGATGATTTTCGTTCGTATTCAGAAAATATGATGATTTTCATATCCATATTTTCATATCCATGAAGATATCATGATTTTCGTGTACATATTTTCATATCCATAAAACATGATGATTTTCATATCCATATTTTTGTATCCCGAAAATATGATGATTTTCATATCCATATTTTCGTATCCATGAAAATATCATGATTTTCGTATCCATATTTTTGTATCCATGAAAATATCACGATTTTCGTATCCATATCTTCGCATCGATGCAGCTGTGTTCAATTCGTATCGATACTCAAATACACTTCGTATCGATGCAGCTGCATCCAATTCGTATCGATACTCAAATACACTTCGTATCGATGCAGCTGTGTCCAATTCGTATCGATACTCAAATACACTTCGTGCTGATGCAGCTGCGTCCAATTCATATCGATACTCAAATACACTCCGTATCGATCCAGCTGCGTCTAATTCGTATCAATACTCAAATACACTTCGTGTCGATGCAGCTGCGTCTGCGTCCAATTCGCACCGATACTCAAATACACTTCATATCGATGCAGCTACGTCCAATTTGTACCGATACTCAAATACACTTCGTATCGATGCAGCTGCGTCCAATTCGTATCGATCCTCAAATACACTTCGTATCGATCCAGCTGCGTCCAATTCATATCGATCCTCGGATACACTTCGTATCGATCCAGCTGCGTCCAATTCGTATCGATCCTTGGATACACTTCGTATCGATCCAGCTGCGTCCAATTCGTATCGATCCTCGGATACACTTCGTATCGATCCAGCAACGTCCAATTCGTATCGATACTCAAATATACTTCGTATCGATCCAGCTGTGTGCTTTTCATATTGATCCAAGTGTCCACTTTTCGGATCATTCAATTTCACCAACATTTGTATCGTTCAAACATTGCTGAGAATGATCCAAAATTTCAAAAAAATATTTTCGGGTACGACCCAAATTTTCGAAAAATAGGCTAGTTTTTTTTTCGGGCGGAACCCTAGCCGCAGCGCAGAGCACCCGCATAGTGAATTCAAAGCTCAACTTAATGAAGGAACATTCCATCCACGCTCCAGATCATTCCATGACTGAACGGGACATAGGGGATTACAGCAGCAAATGCTGAATTGCAATCAAGGAATGGCTAAAGGAATAATACTCAACCGGTGCTCCCAGAGGCTGGAGAACCTAGCCAATACGCCAAGAACTAGAGTTGGTTGATATATCATGCTTCCAAGGTGGACCGCAACTTCCCCCAATTGACCATCTTTTAAACTCTTGAATTGACAACTATGGTACGATGGCTAATATGACGATTTCCCTACACTGTCTACTATGCCAACTCAAAGCACAACTGGTCACCACCGAACCATCTTCAAATGCCCGCATCTTAATCATACCGTGTCCATATGACTAGAAGCATAGCATACAACCTCGAGAGAACTTCCTTAATACCCTATATGGGTATCCTGCCTGGACAAAAGTTTGGGACAATCACCAATCCACGAGCCCATCTTAACCCACTCGCCATCGAGTCGGCGTTACCAATCACTCAAACGTTGGACGATCACACATACATCATTCACCAGCATTACAAGACCCCGTAGCCATAAAATAGACCTGATGACGACAATTGGAGTATCGTTCCCAGTTGAGACCCATTCATTGAAACTGTTCTACATACAAAATTTCCAATGAAAATTCAACATGCTGACCATGTCGGTGTACTACGGGAATACAACCTCCGACACTACCTTATGAAGTGAGAATGGCGCTTGGATTCCACCGAGAGTGATGAATGCCATCAAATGCAGATGTCTTCCCCCATTCTTCAAAAAGACTGTCAACCGTGGTTAGACATACCAGTTCTACTTCTTGAATTGCTGAAGGGAATAAAGAAGCTGGAAGCCAACGAATTGATCAAAAGCCACAACTAGTTGCCGCCAACACTCATAAATGAATTTATCACAAAAGCTTATTTCTAGAATTTGATAAGAGAACCGTCGGATAGCCGCCAACAACTATACCAACATCGTATCCAATATTGAGTTGATGAACCAAATGAAGGATCAATTTGGCAAGATAAGGAGGAAACCTACTCCATACTCTAAATCGGGAAGCTCCTCTTCCTTAGATGGCTACCGTGGACGCCAGTGCCATAAGGCTGCTCTGGAAAGGATAGCTTGGAAAATATGTGCAAGCCCTATAAAACGATGGGCAGGGAACCCCCGACCCCCATCGATCAAGAACTTTAATTAAACTGAACCACTTGCATTAGACTTCCAAGTAAGAAGGGCTGGACCGAAGTGCAATAGGGAGCATACGACGCTGCTTCTCTTATCAATGAGATTTGATCTGATATCTTTTGAATTATTTCTATTTCAATTTCAATTTCATTTATGTTGCAAAGTATGACCGACTTGAATTAAACTACTTGCAAATGGTAGGTAAACGAGTACTCAAGGTTTGGTGCCAAACAACCTCCGCGGACTATGATCAAGTCATTGAGGTATCATTATGACGAGCATGATTCAACCATTGATCGGCTACTGTATGCCCCTGTCTTGGGGGCAGGGCATCAAAGCAAAAGAGATCGACAAGGTCAGGACTCCAGTACAAAGTGGATGCAACCGACCATCCACTCATCCGCCTATGCAATTTAATTAGGAGATCTGAGAAAGACTTGGAGTTATATGTCCCAGCAATGCACTCTCCATCTCGTACTTGAAGCTCGCCAAAATACTTATGCTTCTTCTAATGCCCAGTAAAATCGGAATCACACCAAGGGTGGACGTGACGTGACCGTCCATGCATCCAATCCTACATTAGACGCTTGGGGTTATTTGAGAACACATGTTTAAAGTGGATATGATTTGACCATTCACTCTCCAGTTTGCGTCTATGATTCCTCAAAACAATCATGCCTTAAACTGACTTTATCAGGGGCCAACCCTTAATTTAAAGTCATCAACGACTGACTGCCTACTCGCTAACCATCACGAGCCATCATTTCAACTCTCTTCCTCAGCTCGATCGGAAGAATGCAAAGTATAAAGTGGACGTGAATCGACCGTCTGCTCTCCAATTCTTGCACCTGCCTTAAGGGAAAATACACAACTCAAAGTGGATGTAGTTCGACCATCCTATCCTCTACTCGAGCTCAAAGCTTGCCAGAACACCAATCTTACTCCTTAGGCTTGGCAGAAGCGGAATCCAAATGAACATGGACGTGATCCAACCATCCATAAACTAAATCTCATCCTTCATTGAGGGCAGATAAGTGGAAAGTAATCGGGATCCCACCGATCACTCGCTAAGTGAAACTCCAAGCTCAAGGACAAGCCATCACACTGCAGCCAAAAGGGATTGATACACGACAATCCTCTAACTAACTCCGGCTCCCAGAGTCTGAGCTAGAGCATAAACTTACGGACGTGGGCTCAAGGAGGGTGGATCCACCCACCTAACGACTTCACCCATGTTCAACCTAAACCCAAGGAGGATGGATCAGTCCATCTAACGACCTCGCCTTTAATATTTACAAGCTCGAGGAGGGTGGATCCGTCCATCTAACGACTTCGCTTGCCTACTCAGGGTGGATGTGATACGACCATCCATGTACCTAATCAACTTCTTGTTCCCAGAGTGTGAACCAAATCCTAAAGCCTAAACAGATGCGACTGACCATCTGTCGGCCAACTCCAAATTCCTGGAGTGCGAACTGGAGTATAAATGTAAACATAAATGAGTGTGACTGACCGCCCATCAACTAAATCTAGTCCCGAGAGCGCGGGCCGGAGTGTAAACGCCATGGATGTGACTGACCATCCATCAACCAACTCCAGATTCCTGGAGTGCGAATTGGAGTATAAACATCAAAACGGGTGTGACCGACCACCCATAAAACAACTTTAGTCCTCGGAGTGCGGACATAACCCTAAAATACCAAATGGGTGTGACTGACCACCCATAAACTAACTCTAGATTCCCAGAGCGCGAACTGGAATATAATACACCGACTCACTCTAGTCCCGAGAGCACGGACTGGAGCACAAATGCCAAATGGGTGTGACTGACCACCCATCAACTAACTCCAGATTCCCAGAGTGCGAACTGGGGTATAAACATCAACTAACTCCAAATTCCCAGAGTGCGAACTGGAGTATACCCATCAACTAACTCTGGTCCCAAGAGCGCGGGCTGGAGTATAAACACCAAATGGGTATGACTGACCACCCATCAACCAACTCCAATCCTCAAAGCATGGATTGGAATATAAATACCAAAAGGGATGCGATTCGACTGTCCGTCTATCAACTCTGATTCCTCAGCAAGTTCTGTAGTACAAAAAGCAGATGTGGTTCGACCATCTGCTTTCCAACTCTTCCCCTGACATGGAGGTACACTTATCACAAATAATCAAATGCGATCCGACCATCTAGAACTAAGAGGGCACGAAATGACCGTCCACGCATCAACTCTTATCCCTGGCACGGGGACCATAACATAATTTTATAGGATTGCACTCCAACCCTACAAGAAAAAATTTCTTCCTTGATTCGACAGGGAGAGGCGGATTGGCAAAATGGACCTAACTGAACGTCCTATTCTAAATGGATGTGACTACCCATCCTACCGCAAATGAACGTGACACGACCGTTCATCCGCTAACTCTCGCCTATGATCCGACGGATTATGCACGCAACATGGACGGGTATGACCCAACCACCCACCAATCAATTCCTTCCTACAATTTAGTAGGAGAAACATTAAATTAAAGTTGTCGTAATGTGACCGACCACACTTTGACTTTTGCCATTGACCAGTGCCAGAGGAATTAATCGAGGAAAATGCAGTCCGACCATTTTCTTCTAAAACTCTTAGTCCCCAAAGTGCGGACAGGGGTATAAACATCAAATAGGTGCGATTAACGGCCCTTCAACTTACTCTGATCCCCAAAGTGTGACTATGAGCATAGACAGACGAATGAATGTGCTTCGACCATTCATTTGCCAACTCCGACCTAAACTCAATGGGAGGAGTATAAACTCACTACAGATGCAATTAAACCATCCACAAACTCACTTTGCTAACCCAAGACTGGGGGCAGAGGCATAAATCACTGAAAGAAGAGAAAGGTGACTCGCTACATCTCCAGCTTAGCGTCCTTTACAACTTAAGGCAACGACTACAAGGAGGCCTTAATGCTAACCAATCGGAATGATGCCCGAAGTTATGAGCAACCAATTATATCATACCGCCGGATAGACGGACAATATCGGTTTGCACCTTTCATATCATACCATTGGATCAACAGGAAACGAGGTTTGAGCATTCTACATCGTGCCATCGAATCGACGATCAATATCGATCCTCTTCGACTACAAATCTGATGTGACCCGAACGTCCATCGAATACCTTTGTGACCAACAGAGCATGGATAGAAGAATAAAACACGAATGAGTGTGACTTGACCATTTGTCCTCCATCGCCTTCCTTCGATCCGTCCGGAAGAGCATGAGACCAAATGAGCATGACATGACTGCATTTGAGCTGACTTTATCCCAAGATCTAATGGGAGAATGTAAACCGAAATGGACATGGTTGATCGCCCAACTCCAAAAGAATGCAATGCAACCATTCATTCTTTGAATCTTACCATGATCCACTAAACGAGCAATTCACAACAAGTTCAACCTAAATGTCCGCGCACCAATTCTTACCCTGGATTCGACAAGGGAAGCATCAATCCTGCATTGTATCTGACTTGACGATTAACTCTTCTATTTTTGCCCAGAGTATGGCGACATAAGCAGCGAAGTGAATGTCATTGGTCGTCCAGAACCTAGCTTATGTCCGAGTGTCGGCAAAGCAACAATGCATTCCACCTAGAGGAAAGAACTAGAACATAATGCAGGATATGCACGACTCAACCTTCCATCAGTTAACTCGACACCATGGTTCAATGGGATAGAATGCAAAATGGAAGCGGACATGATCTACCTTGCCACATATCAATTAGACTTGTGGGCACATGCGAGAGATAAGATGAATATGGTTTGATCGTTCATCAAACAAATCTAGTTCTTACAACTTGGACTACGGTATAAACATAGCAGAAGCTAGGCCCGACCATTCGCACAATACGTCCATCAACCCAAGACCGGGGGCAAAAGAGTGATTATCCAAGAGTTGACTATGACAACTTGAACCTATGACCCATGACTGATATTCATAACAACTCTAGGTTGTGGCCGAAAGAATGCCTAGAGGTAGAATCATCGGATCAATACTCGGACTTATGGGCAACTGATCATCATTCCGACCCTTACAACGAGCAATGGATCACGAGTACATTGAATGGAAAGCGCATCACTCGAAAACACAAGTAGATTCAAACTCATAGCTCGAGCCAGCTATGCAACAGCACACGATACAAGGCTAAACTCTACTAAGCCTTTGATTCAACATGCCTATAAGGCTAATCATTAACCATTGCAAATAAGCGCATGAAGTGCCTACAACCCATCATGAGTATTGTAGATCAGATCACAACTCAGCGCAATGATGATGAAAGAGTTAACTGCTTTGCTCTAGGTGAATTTGATATGTTCGATTAGACTCAATTTCATGTATATATGTGGACTATTGCCTGCCTTGAAGAACCCTACATTAAATGTCGACCTAAGGCATGTCCAGGTGAACAAAAACGATGCGACGTGAATCCAGAGAGATCTGCTGCACTTAAAGAGGAGGCAAATCTGCTCAAAACCAGTAGGTTTATCCACGATGCCCTCTAACCAAAATGAGTATCCAATCCTTTACTTATAAGAAAAATGAATAGAGAGTGGAGGACATACGTCAACTACTCAGATTTGCATGGGGTATGACAAAGCACAACTTTCCACTTCCAATGATCAGCCAACTGATGGACTCGACCATCAGACATGAATTACTCACGTCTATGGATGCAAACTCCAGATACAATCGGATACTGAAGCATGTCCCAGACCAGGAATACAACTGTTTCATTATTGACCTGGGCCTATAGTGTTATGCTGCAATCCCTGAATTCAAACTTGAGAACGCTTATGCTACTTACCAAAGGACTATTAACAGATCATTCAAAATCAGATCGGCCGATTGATGGATGTATATGTGGCTAATATGCACGTGAGATCACGACCATCAAATGACCATATCGATGACTTAGCAAAGATATTCAGTGCTCTCCAACAACTGCAGAATGAAACTTGATCCTTCGAAATGATCTTTCGGCGTTGTGTAAGAAGAATTCTCGAGTTCCGTCATCAATTCTCGTGGGATTGAGGCTAATGTTAGAAAATTCCAAAGATTAGAGTCATCCATGTACCGATGAAACCAAGCAGGTACAGAGCTAAGTCGGAAGATTACCATCCTAAGCTGATTCAACTCTAGGGCCATCTACAAGTGTATTCTCTTCTTCAACCTGACCAAGAGAGGGAAGAGAACTTTTGAATGGACTAACAACTGCATTGATGTAGTTCTAGCTTTAATAGATCGCTTAGAGAATTTTATCCGAGCTGTTGGATCGCGAAGATTTATACATCAATTGGGCCATGTCAACACACACCATAAGCATCGCATTGCTATATGAAGAGAAACGAATCCAAAAACTAGTATATGATGAAAGCTAGCCATTGACAAGCTCACCCCGTTAACGTCTGTATCGACCAGCCGTTACGATAGGTCCTATGGCAACCATAGATATCCGGAAGGTTACTCAAATTGAATATCGAGCTAAGCCAATTTGATATCACTTATCTCCCTCGGAGAGCTATCCATGGTCAAACATTAGCATACTTCATATCTGAATTCATTGCATTAGACGATTATCCGAAGAACAATGGAGAACCGTCCAACCGATGGAGAACCTACATAGATGGAACTTCCGATAATCGGCTTTCTAACGTCGAAGTTGCGTTAATGAATCCCGAGGAACGATCGATCTGCTACGCCCTCAAACTCAACTTCCCTGCAACAAATGACAAAGCTAAGTATGAAGCATTGGTTGCCACGCTCGAACTTGCAAAAAAAACTGTGAGTGGAAGCTTTACATATCTTATGCGATTTCTGGTTAGTGGTATGCCAAGTCAGGGAAGATTATCTGACTAGGGGGCAACGTCTTGCTCCTTATCTCAGTTGGGTCCAAGAGCTATTAGCCGACTTCGATTATTACACCATTATACACATCCTTGGAGAACAAAATGAAAAAGCTGAGTCATTGGCCAAGCTAGCCAGTTCCGGGGATGCCAGTTCCAGGGATGCATAACATATAGACTTTGTCCCAGTTGAAATACTTATTATTCCAAGCATTGACGGATGAAGATCGATTAGATCTTAGAGACGGAGCCAAAAAAGGAGTCACGGATGACTCCTATCAAAGATTATCTACAACAAGGTATCCCTCTTGAACAAAGGAATGAGAAATGGCATATCCTTTGTGAAGCTGTCCCATGAGTTAACACTTGTACATTTTGTGTCCATCAGTGACCAGCCATCAACTTCATATTCGTCGATGTGAAGCCCATTGATACGAAAGTCGCTACATGATCGTATTTGAGCCACTCAACTCCATCGATACGAAGCATTCCTAGGGACAATCCATTTCGTGTCGATATCCATCGATACGAAGCATACATTCCAACATCTTAGATCGATCCAGGAGAGGATCGATATGAAGGAAGGACTTAAAAAAACCATCGAACGTTATTACAACCCAAATTTCACATCGATCCAGGACAGGATTGATACGAAACTCGATAACAAAAAAAACTTGACAATGACCCGTGAACGTGCAAACATTGACGGGAGTCAGATTAACATATGTGCATGTATAATGGACTAATATTCAATTTTCAAAATTCACAGAAATTGAATGCTCACCTGGTGACAATTACAACAGTGAACAACAAATGCTGACACTCAACACTCAGTTACAACGATGCACTGCATAATCATTGGCAGTCAATAGTTCAGCATTTATTTTATTGGACATAAATCAAAGGTTACATCTTTTGACGAAAAGAAAACAACTACTCAGCGAATCGGATAGGACTTTTTCAGAATGAAGGTTGCATCTTTTCAAAGCATGTCATGTTCACACAAGACATACTTTGGAGGGCAAATGTTATCCCGCCTTTTGGCAAGGCCGTGACACCAAGAACTTGACTAGAAACCAAGAATAGTTCGTCCTGGAGATCGGTTGTACATAGGTTCACAATGGATACTGGTAAATTTTTCCCAAGTCTGGATCGAGCTACAATTGATATGACACGACAAGAAAAACTATGAAAGCCAACGTTCCAAATTTCAAGTCAATCGGAGTTCGTATGCTCAAGATACTGATTGATCAAGGTTGAGAAAACCAATTCTATTCGTATCCATCCAATTTCATATCCATTCCCTAAGAGAGATTCAGTTCGTATCCATCGCCCACTAACTTCCTTCGTATCCATCAAAATGAAGCTACTTCGTATCCATCATATTAACAACACTTTGTATCCATCAACAAATGTCCATTTCGTATCGGTCTCCCTCCATCCATCTGGTATCGATCTCCCACCATCGATATGAAGAGCAACAACCACTAATCGATACGAAGAAAGCAACATGAAGCATCAATACGAAGGCGGCCTCCAACCATCAATGTGAAGTAGCATGCAAGCATCGATACGAACAGAGCCACGCATGACCGATACAAAATAGTATCGATACGAAGACGATAATGTCATACAAATCCAAACTTGCATCGATCATAACTCGAGATGTACAAGTCCAAACGCCACCAAATTTTCACAGGAGCTTGCCTGCAACGTCAAGCATGTACGAGATCAATTTCAACCAAAAAGGATCAATTCTTGATCGATACGAATTCCATTCGTATCGCTCTAATATCGAGTCGAAATCACCTGAACTTGATCCCGTAGGCCCACCCACTGAGAGAAGAAGTCCTCCGAGATCTGGGCGAGATATTTGCTGCCTGCGCCTATAAATAGTGACCCTGGACCTACAGAAAATGGACTATTGGCCTCTCTATGCCGATACTCTACCAAAATTGCTATTGTACTTCGATTGTACCGTTGTAAATCTTTTGTAACCATTGAGTTATAATCAATAAACATCAATCATTCCATAGTGGACGTAGTCCATACGCTGAACTACTCTAAATTCGTGTGTTAAGCACTTTTTCTTATTTGTTAATTGGTGTGTTTGTTAGATCCACCTCATTTTATAGTTACTTTCTTCATTTTATCTCTTCAAACACATCCAAAGAGTGTTGTGCCCAATTTTGGTACAAATATACATAATCAGTATAATGAATAGGCAAACCTAGTTGAAAAGATTTCAAAGCCTTAAGAGACAGGCTGCGAGAGATAGGGAATCAAAAACTCATTAAGGCTGAGAACAACCGAATCATAGTCGCTCTCGATACCAAGCTTGATAATTAAAGAAAATATCAAGGCGAAGTTGAAAAGAAGGCCGAGGAGGCTATTAAAGCACTCAAAGTAGAGGGATCCAAGCATTTGAACGAAATCGAGCAAGTGCATCATTGTAACCACGAGCTTGTAATAAAAAGAGATGCTGCCTAGAGGAACATAGCTGAATTGAAAATTAAGCTTAAGCGTGAGATCAATGAAAAAGATGAAGCGTAGAAAATTGCTCAGGATGCACGCGATGAGCTGGTCGCCGTCAGGATTGAGAAGGACAATGCACTTGAAAAGGTCAGAGACGTCGATGCTCTCGTCAAGTGAGGAGTTGAAGTTGTAGTAAAAAAGGCTGAGTAGTGGGTAAAGTAGCAGATGATGAAGAAATTTAAGCCATCGATCACTCGGTACAACGCCAATGTGCTCAAATTTCAGAATCTGGAGTGGTTTAGGGAAGATTACCCTTTAATGCTTGCCCGTGCTTGGGAACAGGTTGTTAAGGAAGAGAAGCAATTTCTTAACAGTGATAATATTGATATGGAGTTGTTGGAACAAGAGACTTTGAAGGGAGATGAGCCCAAAATCCTTCATGACAACCAACATCTTATTCATCCAAAACTTGATGCAACCGCTTAAAAAGAGTTAGACAAAGGTTCCAACTCCGCGCATCATGATGCTACAATTAGTCAAACTCCTAGGACTCAAGTTGCTCCTATTCCCGAAATTCACTGTTCTCTCTCCTATTCCCGAAGGAACTCCCGGCAGCACTCAAGCTCACATGGAAGTTCAAACTGGAGAAGGTATCTCGTTGACTTCTCTTATTCTCCAGAGAGTTGACGTGTCATCGGTCAACATCACTAATCTCTCTCGTTGTATTGCTTTAACTATACGTCAACCTACAACTACTATGTTTCCTCCTAAGGTCTCTCAACTGGGGCATCAAATATCGACAATGGAGTCTGTAACCATCACGACTTCGACATCAATTCCCAGCATCCCAACTGAAGAGATCCCGAGTCTCGACGAGCGCATGATAGATGCCTTGTTGGAAGAAGGAAACGATGAAAATCAGGGTACCTAAATTGATGAGGATGTTATTATTATTGGGGTCTCCTAGTCCCTGTTGGGTCCCTCCATGCATGAGCTTAAGCAAAAGCTTGGGGCAAATTTCCTCTTTGCCGGTCAAATCAAGTAGGAGCAAATAGAAGTTTCCCTCCTCCGCTGTCGATTACATTGCCCAGGCAAACCATTTTTGCTCTAGTTTATATTCCTCTGCCTGGGGGTGCTCGAAGTACGTCGACAGTGCTTTCACAAAGCATTTTGGTCTTCATTTCTCTGCCCAAAAGCAGTCAGAGTGGGCCTGCTAGATCTTCACAAAGCACTCCCTCCAAAGGCCATGGCGGTAGAGGAAGAGGTGGAAAGAGGCAATGGGAGAGCTCGAGTGAAGTCTCCTATGGTTCTAATAAGAAAAGGAAGTCCAAAACGAAATAGCCCCTAGTTTGCGTATATAGACTCTTTTCATTTGTTGGCCAACTTTGCTCGGGCTTGGCCCCCCATTATTACTTTTTTGCATTTTGTGTGAACCACTTGTACTTAGCTTTCCTGGTTTAACATCAATAATAAAGACTTCTTGTTTCGTACAAACCTTTGCTTAAATTTGTCTAAGTACTTAAGAAATACGTTTTCCATTCAATGTACTTGTGATTTATCTTCTTTATTGATTGTTTTCGGATCAGGTCTTTAATTCATTCTATAATTTGCGACTCACATTGTTCTAGCAAATGTAAAGCAATCTTTTAGGGTAAACCTCTTAAAATAGTGGCTTGAGTATCCTTTTATAGGACAATAAGTTCCAACCGCACCAAACTTCGGGCATGAGCTTAAGTTAACTACTTTGAATCATAGTCCGTACACCTCATCCAGGATGTTAGCATTCGACCAAGCCTAACTCCGGGCATTGATCGAAGGCTTAAAAACTGGATCCCGCTTCACTCTAAGCGTGGACCTTCCATTCTGCCTACTCCAGGATAGATGTTAAGGATTAGATGGACCTGTCATGCATGTTTTCATTTATACACCTACACCTAATCCAAAGATAAGAGTTGAGTGAGCGATCAACCATATCACACTCATTTTGATTCATACTCCTACATTCCATCCAAGGGTAAGAGTTGGCGTATGGATGGTTGTGTCATGTCCGATTTTAATTTTGCGTTCTTACCCCCAATCCGAAGGCAAGAGTCATTTTGCGGATGATATTGTTTCATCCAGATTGAGTTTATACTTCGGCTCCTACTCCAAGAACTAAAGTTAGGGTACGGATGCTCGTATCACATCAAGTTTAAGTTTACACTCTGGCTCCTACTCCAGGAACAAGAGTTAGGATGCAGACAGTTGTGTCATGTCTGGTTTATGTTTATACTCTTGCTCCTACTCCGGGAGCGAGAGTTAGGATGTAGACAATTATGTCGCATCTAACTTATGTTTATACTCCGGCTCCTACTCTGGGAGTGAGAGTTAGGTTGCAGATAGTTATGTCATGTCCATCTTATGTTTATACTCCTACCCCTAATCCAAAGGCAAGAGTTAGCTCACGTCAATCTCTGGACATTAAAAAGGAACTTCACGGGCCCAATCTTGGGCCATAGAAGTTTGACCAACACCTATCTCCGGGTACTTGCCACCTGCATTAATCATATGCAGATTCATTGAAGTTGATCAAGTCACAACTCTTAAGAAATGAAGAGATGTAATTTTTGGCTTGAAAAGCCGTTTTATTTGATTAAAGATGAAAAGTGACAAAATTCTGTCTTATTACATACCTCTAACAAGTTATTTACAAATTTATTCTCTAAGTGAAATAGCGTTGTAGATGCTTATTATTCCATGCTTTGGGAGTGAAATACCATCCGTAGTTGTTAGCTTGAAGTGCCGTCTCCAAGCTTTTCCTCTATTATGTACGGACCTTCCCAAATCGGGCCCAAGTTCTTCGGGCCAGGGAAGGTTCGTCTGAGGACCAAGTCACTGATTTCAAAGGTCCGACTTCTAACTTTAGTGTTATAACATCGTGCAACTTGGTGTTTGTGCATAGCTGCTCTCAACTCAGCTTCGGTCCGCTTCTCATCGATCATATCAAGAGACTCCAGAAGGAGTTGCTCATTCGTCCATGGATCGTAGTCGGTAACCCGATAAGAAGGTACTTCCAGTTCGATCGGGATTATAGCCTCCGATCTGTATGATAAGGCGAATGGAGAATGGCCAGTCATTGACTTGGGAGTGGATCGATAAGCCTAGAGTGTTAACGGGAGTTCATTGACCCACTTGCCTATGGCCTTCTCCAATCGTTTCTTAAGAATGGACTTGATAATCTTGTTCACGGCTTCAACCTGTCCATTCGCTTGAGGATGTACTACCACTGCAAATCTCTTCTCTATGCGATGTCGGTGATAGAAATCCTTAAACTTTGTGCTATCAAATTGGATCCCGTTATCGGTAACGATTGCTTGTGGAACTCCAAAGCAACAGATGATATTCCAAACAACAAAGTTAAATACTTTCTTCATAGTAATCATGGCTAAAGGCTCGCATCGGCCCATTTAGTAAAGTAATCAACTACCACGATGATGTACTTCGCATCACATTTAGTTATCGGCAATACACCGATAATATCAATGCCGATAACATCAATACCTCAAACTGCAAACGACCAAAGATTGACCATTTGGGTAATTTCCGTCCACAAGGCCCTTAGAATTTTAGCGAACCTTTGTCACTTGTCACATCTTTAGGTGTAGTCGGCTGCATCTCGATTGACAATCGGCCAGAAATACCCATAATGAAGGAACTTCTTTGCTAGGGTCTGCCCCAGTGTGGTCGCCACAGGCCCCTTCATGAACTTCTCTCAGAACTCATTTGGCCTCGTCGTGAGTGACACACCATATCATAGGGACGGAGAATCCCTTCATGTACAGTAATCCTTCTCGCATGATGTATCTTGAAGCTTGGCAAATGATTTTGTGTCGTCCATTCCTTCTCTCTAGAAGGATCCCTCTTTGCAAATAATCCTGAATCGGAGTCATCCATGACTTCCGTTCAAGCGTAGTCTCCAAGATCTAATTGACATCCATCTGGTCGATGATCGTAGCTTAAAGCACTTCTATTAGAACTAGAGCCATGAGCTGCGCATCTCCGAAACTAGCTAACTTAGCAAGCTATTCGGCTTTCTCATTTTCCTCTATGGGAATATGAGTGATCGTGTAATATTCAAAATCGTCAAGCAATTCTAGAACCCGGTTTGGATAGGGAGCTAGCCTTGCTCCTTTTGGCTGATATTCTTTTTGAACTTGGCATACTGCTAGCTGGGAGTCATAGAAGATATCCAAGTCTTTATTCTTAGTTCCTTAGCGATTCTTGAGTCCTGCAATCAAGGCTTCATATTCGGCTTTATTGTTTGTTGCTGGAAAGTCAAGTTTCAAGCCGTAGTAGATTGGGTATTCTTTGGGAATGACAAGCACAACTCTAGCACCAAAATACCGATTATTGGATGCAACATCCATGCACATCTTCCATCTAACTTCCTTCTCTCCACTGCTCTTCGGAGGATCATCTCATGCAGTGAATTCAACTATAAGATCTGCCAAAGCATGACCCTGGATTGCTCTCCGACAATGATAGGTGATATCGTACTGGCTCAATTCAATGTTCCATTTTAATAGCCTTTGGGAAGTCTCAGGTCTTTGCAAGACTTGTCGTAAAGGCTGGTCGGTAAGGACATTAATCGGATGAGCCTGAAAATAGAGGCAGAGCTTTCTCGAATCGATAAACAGATAGCATGCAAGCTTTTCCAGTCTCGGATAGTTTCTTTTTACTCCTATCAACCGCTTGCTAATGTAGTAGACTAATTGCTGGATGCGAGATTCCTCACACACAAGTGCGGCGCTCGAAGCATGCACTGACACTACCAAATATAAGAACAAAATCTCACCATCCACCGGTTTTGAGAGAACGTGAGGTCTCTCCAAGTGGTCTACAGAAGCTTAGAATGCGCCTTTACAGTCCTGATTTCACTCGAAATTTCTCTTTCCCTTCTTGATTACCTCGAAGAAAGGGATGCATTTGTCAGTTGCTCTAAAGATGAATCAACTCAGGTCGGCAACCTTCCTGTTTAAGCTTTGAACCTCCTTGATCATCTTCGGGGCTTTGATCTCTCTCAAAGTCTTTATATTTTTTTGATTGGCTTCAATTTCATGAGAGTTGACGATGAAACCCAAGAATTTTCCTGACGCAACACCGAAAGAGCATTTCAAGGTATTGAGTTCATCCTGTGTTGCCGGAGGACAACAAACATCTCTGCTAGATCATCAACGTGATTTTTCGAACGTCGCAACTTCATAAGCATATCATCCACATAAAATTCCATCGATTATCTGATTTGGTTCTTAAACATCCGGTTCACAAGCCTTTGGTAAGTCGCTCCTGCGTTCTTTAATCCGAAGGGCATGACCAAATAGCAATAGAGTCCAAGATCGGTGATGAAGCTAGTGTTTTCCTGATCTGGGACATGCATCGAGATTTGATTGCATCTAGAGTATGCGTCCATGAATGAAAGTAACTCATGGTTTGCAGTTGAGTCCACCAGCTGATCTATTCTCGCAAGCGAGAAGCTGTCCTTTGGGCATGCTTTATTCAATTTGGAATAATCGATGCATGTCCTTCACTTCCCCTTTGCTTTCCTCACCAAAACAGGGTTTGATACCCAATTCGGGCACAAAGCATTGCGGATGAAGCCGTTATCCTTTAGCTTATTCACTTCTTCTTTAAACGCAGCGGATCTCTCTGGACCAAGGCTGTGACATTTCTATTTCATAGGAATACATTTAGGATTTATGTTTAATGCATGGCATGCTATCCCGGGCGAGATCCCATACATATCTGAGTGTGTCCAGGCAAGCACATCTAGGTTTGCTCGAAGAAAACCAACCAACTCCCTCATCACTCTAGTACCGAGCTTAGATCTAACCTTTAGAAGTTTACTTAGGTCATCCCTACTGACTAGAACAACGATTGTCAACTCGGCGGGAGCTACTCGTCCACCCATCGGCTCTTTTCGTCGGTCCATGTCATCGTAGAGCTGACTAGTTTGCTCAGGATGAGGCTCAGCCAGTAGCTGATATGCATCCAAAGCCTTTGTGTAGAGGACCCCCTATACACTCTTTCCTTTCTCTTTACTCATGGCTAGCCACTTGATCTCCATGCACAATCCCCACTCCATTGTCGGTAGGGAATTTCATAGTTAAATAACAAGGAGCGATGGCCGCTCCGAATTTAGCTAGTGCTGGTCAACCCAAGAATGCATTATTAGCAGAATAGATATCTAAAACTAAGAATGACATGACCCGCACTCGCCTGCGGTCGCCCTCACCAAGTTCCACTGGTAATTCGACAAATCGTATGGCTTCAGTTGCCATCCCATGAAACCCCTGTATATGACACCTATAAGGCTTCAAATCTCTATCCTCTAACATCATTTGGTCGTAAGCTTTTTTGAGTAAAATATTGATTAAACTCCCACAGTCAACAAGCACCTTTCCTACAACAACAGGACCAATAGTGGCTAAAATCATAAGTTGGTCAATTGTTAGAGCCTCGACTCCATCGGCATCCCTGTTCCGGAAAACAATGCCGTTTGTTATAGTTTGAGATTGTTTTGTCGGAGCTCCATCCTCGACAGCATAACAACTTTCGTTCTTAGCATGCTTTAGGGCTCTAATATATCTATCCATCTCTGTAAAGCTCTTATCAGTAGGATGAGGCCCACCGATGATTGTGTTTATCACTAACTATTTTTTTGGCTGCCTAAATGCATCAACACTAGGCTCACCTTGCCTCCACTGGGAAAACGGCCCAAGGGTTCTAGAATTTCCTTGCCTGCCATCCTATGGGGCTTTTACATATTGCTGCAATTTCTTTTTCTTTATTAATTATTCAATCATGTTGAGCAAGTGCCTGCACTCATTAGTATTATGACTGTGAATCTCATGGAATCTGCAAAACTTACCCGACTTCCTCTCCTTCTTAGTTGACTCCCTAGGAGTTGGCTTCCTAAATGGTTTGGTATTCTGTGTAGCCAGATAGATTTTCTATATCCAATTGTTCAACTTAGTGTAATTATCATATTGGGACCTCTGAAATGACTCCTGTTATCTGGCTTCTCCTTCTTTACCCATCATTATTTTGTTTTCCTCCTTTATTCTAATTACCAACTTTCACATTAACATCTCCAGATCTTCCTCCAGATTGCTTTACAGCAATATTGCCCTAAATTGTCTCATTTGACTCCGGTGTCAGTTCTCCATGGATGTTTACATGCATCCTCCCAACATGGATACTCATTAGCTTTCCTATCATAATCTTCCATTGTCGATGGTTGCTCTCTTTATATCCACTCCCCAAAATTCGAGTCGGGATGAACTCCTCTACACAACACTATCAACACCATTTCTTCCTTCAGATCTATTATTTCCATTAAAGTCGTGTGGAACCAAATTAAATAATCCCCAAAGCGAATTTCCTTCAGCTTGATATACATTAGTCAACGACATCACATGCTTTGGACGTGAGGTATGCAAATAGAATTGCTCCATGATAATTCAGCAAAAGATGATATGGATCTTAACGGAAGCCGAGTGAACCACATCGTAGCCACCCCTTCTAAGAAAATTGGGAAACAATTGCACTTCACAGCATCCGAAGCACCGACTGAATCCATATGCCATTCGTACCTTAATAAGTGATGCCTAGGATTTGTCGTTCCTTCGTACAATGGTATCGTTGGCATGTTGAATCTCCTGGGGTATTTCACGTGAAGGATGTCTTCCGTGAATGAGTTTCGATTAGCATAAGTTCCTTAATCATGATTAATTCTGAATCTATTTTCACTAACCAACCTCCTAACCATATCCTCCAAATAGTCTGTGTCGACAAGTTTGACTGAACGACAGTAATCGGGTCCTGCCTCGAGTGTTCGGTCCGGCGAACGCTCTTGGGGAGGAGCTAGATTCCTAGGCTCCCTAAAATCTGGGGTTTCATTCATCTAGCAGCCCCCCTATTTGATTCTTATATGCAGCATCGTCAGCAATAACATGGGTTTCCAAGTTCTAACCTCCAGCAACATGTCCAAGGACTGCGTATACACTCCCCCGAGGGAGATGGGTTATGGGCCCACCATATTGGGAGTCGATATCGAGTCCCAGGCGGGTTCGGTACCGAGTCCTAATTGTGAGGCTGGGGCCCATCTTCGTTCTTGCTAAGATGCCCCAACAGTCTTCGCTCGGATGAAGAAGAGCTCTCTAACTTTGAGATGGAATCCCTTCTACTCCGTTTGCGGCTATTCTGAGTCAACTCATTCAGCAGCTTCAAGCTCTGTTGCAACTTGTTGTCCATCTTCTGTTAGTAAGCCTGGAATTTGTCTTCCATCTGCTTCATTATCCTATTCATCTCCACTCTGGTCACAACGTCAGTAGGAGCTTGGACCTTGGGTTGAGTTGGCTGAACAATTCCATCTCCTTATTGAGGATTCTGATTCTCGATTTCAGTAGTAGCTTTGGAATTGGTAGAATGTTCTCTTCTTGATGGGGCCATGGTAGAAAGCTTTTAATAGACCTTTGCAAATCTGAGTTGTAGAATTAAAGGATAAAGAGATTGGAGATTGGATCTACCACTTGGATATAGGAAGTCTAATAGTAGATGATAGATCTAAATGGCCCGAGTTCAATTCTCGGTGAAAGAACCAAAATATTTGAACCAATAATGGCACAAACTCCCGAAAGTTTATGTAGTAGAGACTAAATGAAGAAAAATAAATGAAAATGAGGAAATAAACAAGACACGATCATTTATAGTGGCTCGACAAAGTAAGGCCTACGTCCACTTTGAAGTTTTATTCCTTATTTTTGATTTGGAGGGAGAAGTTCTTGAGGGTCGGTACAACTCCAACGCTTAGAATTTCAAAGTTACAAAAATTTAAGAAATAATGGAACTATAACCAAAAGATACCCAAAAGTGAGCCCTACCTTCCTATATATCGAGGTAAGGAGCCTAAAATCTCGCATGTAATATCTCCTAGCCGTTGTACCCGAAATTGATTCGTTCTCCTAAGAGAATAGGTGCCAGCTCAGAAAAGGTTGGGACTCGGTACCGATCCCTAGGTGGGAGTCATTACCGATCTCAAGTTCTCCACTTTTTATGTCTTCAACTCCTCAACTTGGATCGTCTTGTGGTAGGCTTTGAGAATATATATTTGTTTGTACCGTTATTAGCATGTTTCTAAGTCCAAATGGTCGAGTTGTGTGAGAACAAAGTTTTAGTTTCAAGTGTTCATGGAGATCGATGAAGAAATGCCTTGAATCGATACACAACATTAGAAATAGGCTTCTAGCACCAAGATAAGTATGTTGGCAAGAGATAGGGTCCACCCAAGTCGTGTACGAGAGTTGATACCGATCCCCATTGGGATTCGGTATCGATTCCCAACTTTGGAAATCCCACATTGGCATTATTTCGGGTAGTTTTGGCCTCAACTTTATGACTCTATCTATGTTTGATTTCTGGACTCCTTGACTCTCTCTCCAGACTCTCTGCCTTGATAACCCCAAATTTGATCTATCATGTTTGTCCGAATTCTTCCTGGTCAAAAGGCTGGATAACAGCTACCATGGTATGGTGGATGACTCTCTCTCTCCTCTAAATGAATTTTCATAAAAAAAGTCAAAATTTGCCATGAGAAAACCACCGATGAGGTAGATGAAGAGGGCTTTGTCCCGGTGATGTCAAGCCGTAGCTGTAGAATCAATTAGATGGATTATAGATGATCTAGACTTTATGCAAATTGCATCAATTTAACCACGTCTGGGCATCAATATGTTAATTCTAGGTTAGGATATGAGTTTTGTAATTCAACTATCAATAATGGTAATGCTTTTACCCAATCATCTTAAGCGTACGTTTATAAAGGTGCTCATTCATCTTCAGTCAAGATGCCATCTACGAGGCTTTGGAATGATGTCATATCTATGCATGATGTGCTAATTTCTTCTCCTCTTTAAAATTATCCACCTTTAGACTTCTTCAATAAGAAATGTGCGAAAATGCCCAATGTTGTCGAGGATTCGACAAGACAATAATGGAACAATTTAGCAGCATTAAATGCTATTGGTTCCAAGCCTTGCTACCCTTTCTTCAAGGCATAAATTCAACATGTTTGAAAGCATGAGGGTGATTTTTAGATATTCACTAAAGAGAATGGCTTTTTTGTCATTAAATTTGATAAAGAAGATTTACTAAGGTGTTGGAGGGTGGTCTGTATCATTTTGATCAAAATTTAGTAAGGACGAAGAGGTGGTCACCAAGGCTCCGTTTATCTAAGGATTTTCTTAAATCTATCCCTATTTGAATTAGACTACCTAGTTTATGATTGGACGGAAGAAGGCATTAGTTGAATTGCTTCTATTTTGAGAAAACCTATCAAGATGGATAAATATACTCAGGGTCAATTAAAGATTTCTTATTCTCGGGTGTTAGTTGAGATTATGTATAATTCTCAATTTCCAAAACAAGTGCCAATTTTGAATGAAAATAATGATCTAGAGTGCCAAACAGTGGAATATAACTAGATGCCATCCAAATGTTTGAATTGCAATTACTTTGGCCATGTGGAGAACCTGTATCCTTTTAAAAAAGTGTAGATCCAAAAGAATCCCAGCAAGGAATGAGGAAATGAACAGTTTATGGATCATGTTTCAAAGATGCAGAAAGGTAACCTAATACAAAATACAAATATCAGCAATGACCATACTGATATGAATTTGGATCAACAGAATTATGTTGGAAATAAGGAGGAGCATTCTTCTAATACCATTCCCTTGAGTCAGAAATCTAATACTTATACCCATTTTTTAGATTGGATCAGAATCACGCTCATAATATTTGAATAATGATAGTGTTGAGAGAATTTTGTCCAGTTAATATAAATGTTTAGTCCCATCAAATACAATATAATCCAACTGAAGTCATTATTTCAAATGTGCAGGCTGCTTATGTAAATGCAAATGAGAATATTTCTTATTTATCACAACAGCAATCTCCTGAAATTTTCTACAATGTCGGTGAACAAAATTACAAGCTTTGCAATCAGCTTAATGGCTCTGACAATGAGATTCCTAAATCTGACATTAATCCTTCCAACTCCGGTCCATGCACAAGGCAGAAGGCAAGCAGAAAATCAAAAGATGATGATGAGGCTTTCCACCTTAAAGCATCTGTTACCGATGGAGTCATTAACAACCCTACACGGCTGAATGTGGTACATCAGTTTAAAACAAGTCAAGAAAATCAAAATGATCAAAGTTGTGTGGTTCAAGCACTTCCTACATGGAGTTGAAGGGCTCTTGTACATCTTCTAATCACTGAATTTTTTATTTTGGAAGGTGAGGGATTTGAATTCCCCTACAAAGCAACTGAAAGTTAAAGCTGATTTGCAAAGGGAAGGCTTTGCTTGGCTTGCCATTTTTAATTTTGTATTTTCATCCAAACAAAAAAGTGCATGACACAAGTATTTTTTGAAAAACAACCAATTTGAATAACGAAGTTACCATACAAAATGGAAAACAAATTTAATTTGTTTTTTGTGCTTTCAGAAATAACCAAAGAATGGGAAACGATCCATTTCTCCATCGTCTCTTTATCACCTTCGCCATCCCTTAATCCCCTTTATCATTCCTCTATCATCGTTCTAATGATTTAAAACTTTAAATATTTTCCTTTGCTCTTTGTAACACCTCAAAAATTTAATAACAAAATTAAATTTAAATATAACAAGGGAAAAAGTGGAATTTTCACTAACATCTGAATTTGACTATGAAAGTTACACCGTTTACGGTTGTCAGAAGTCGTAAAATTGCACGATTTAAATCGTGATTTGAATCGAATCGCTTCTTCAATGATTCAAAATGGGAAATAAATCAGAGTTGATAAAAATCGTACGATCTAAACCTAGAATGAAATATCGTTAGAAAATTTGAATCGACAATTCCTCAACTTCCAAATTCATCTGTTCGAGTTCGATAACTAGCATAACTCTAATAATTCTATTTTGATCGTCGCATCCAAAACTGAAGCAGCAACATTTATTCAATTCTATGATCAAAAGACGCAAACTATTCAGGGTTGAATCTACACATGAATTTGTTACTTAAGTCGTCACTTGTTAGAAACTAACTAAATAACAGCAAAATCAAAATAGAAAAATCAAAGAAAGAGAAAGGAAAAAAGAAAAGAACCAAAGATCAGAGAAAGAAAAGAAGAAAGGTGGAATCAACTTACTGTTGCGCGGATTGAAAGGTAGGAGAGATTTTTTCATTTCTTTCTACTAGCTTTCAGCTTTCTCCCTAAATTATTTTCTGTTACTTTTATTTCTACAGCTTAGTTGTTCTCTATTCGAAAGGTAAGCAAGATCTCTCTCTGTTTTTTGATTTAACGACTTGAACAACAGCTTCTACCATTTTCTTTTACTTCTATGTTGTTCTTGTTTTGTTGCTTGGAGAATCATCAAGTGTATAAATATATTTTCACACAGTGACCGAAACCTGTAAGTGATAGAAAGGTAAGCAGAGCATTTAGACACATTGGCTTCCGCATATTGTAAAGGGTAAAATAAAGAGAAAGGTAAGCAGATTGTCTAAACCATAAAGGGTGGAAATCAGGGGCCCTCTGCTAATCTAAAGGTTAATATGGCTTCCACATAAAATAATAAACAAAAATCCAGTCAACTAGCATTTTGGTTTTTTATATAATAAACTGAACACTGAACGGTGGTCAAACAATGAAATAAGTATGGCTGTCATTTACAAGATGCAGCGCCTTTTCTGTTGCATTATTTAATTCATTTTATTTGTTAGTGCATGGTTAGGTGGTATACATTATGATCCACAAGAATGTTTATTTAGTTCATTTGTATTTATATTTTGTATATTACAAATGTGAGAAGAGAATTTAACATTAATTTAGCCATTGTCATGTATTAGTTTATTTAGTTAATCTGCATTTGTATTAATTTAGTTAATGACAGTAAACGTAGCAATTGAATTATTTTATTTTGTACTTGTAGATGACTAAAGAAGCTGATATTGCTTGGGATCATTGTAAACCAATGAATGAAAAAGATAAAAAAAGTTAACCATTGTAACTACTGTTCAAAAGTTATAACTGGCAGTATTTATAGAATGAAGCATCATCTTGCTCAAACTTCTGCAAATGTAAAAGCATATCCAAATGTATCGGAAGAAATAGCTGCATTATTCAAAAGCGTAATAAAAAAAGTAAATGCAATTTCAATGATAATGATGATGAGGCAGATAATTTGTACGCTGATGTTAATAAAACCCTTGATGTTACAAGTTCAAAAAAGCAAAAGACTTTGAATGCTATGTGGAAGAAAGAAGACAGGGAAGATGTTTGCTTGAAAATTTGCCAATTTTTCTATGCCAATGCTTTGCCTTTTCATTTAGTAAAGAGTCATTTTTTTTAAAATTATGGCGGAGGGTATCGCTCTTCACGAAAAAGGTTTAAAGCTTCCAAGCTACCATGAAATTGGAAATACTTTTCTAATGAAAGAAGTTGAAAACGTTAAAGGAAAACTAGAGATATATAAAGCAGAGTGGAAGAAGACGGGATACACGATTATGTTAGATGGATGAACTGATAAAAAACATAGAAGCATCACAATTTTTTTGGTGAATAGTCCTAGAGGAACCGTGTTTTTGAAGTCTATTGACACCTGTTCGATTATAAAAAATGCTGAAAATATTTATGATGCTTATCAATGTGGTTGATGCATGAAGTCGGAGAAGAAAATGTAGTCCAAGTCGTTACCGATAGTGTTGCAGCCGATGTCAAGGCCAGTGAAATGTTGATGAGGGAAAAATACAAATATTTTGGTCTCCTTGTGCGGCCCATTGTTTGGATTTAGTACTGACAGGTATCGGTGAATTGCCTTCCCACGTTGAGATTGTCGGACATGCAAAAAAGGTAACGCTATTTATTTATAAACATAGCTGGCTTTTAAATCTTATGTGGAAGTACACAAAGGGTAGGGAATCAACTAGGCCAGTGGTAACTATATTTGCTACCCAATATTTGACTTTAAAAAGCGTGTTAGAGCAACGTGTGGGCCTAAGGAAAATGTTCACTTCTAGTGAATGTGAGGATAGTCAATTTGCTAAAAAGTTGGAGGGAAAGGAAGTTCAAGATGTTATTTTAACTAAAAAGGATTTTTGGGATGGAATAAAGTATTGTTTGAAGTGTACCATTCCATTAGTCAAAGTTCTAAGGCTAGTAGATGGTGATTCAAAACCCACAATGGGTTATATTTATGAAGCCATGGACCAAGCCAAAGAAAAGATAGCATCGAATTTTCAAAATGTGGAGTCTAGATATAAGGAAGTGTGAGAAATAATGGATAAGCGATGGAATGCACAACTGCATAGGCCTTTACATGCGGTTGGAATGTTCTTAAATCCAAAATATCGTTATGATAACAATTTTACTATGGATTTGGAGGTAAAAAAAGGACTATATGACACTATAGAAAGAATGGTTCCAACAAAAAAGGAAAGGGCTAAAATAGATAAACAACTTGACATATATTCATTGACGGAAGGAGAGTTTGAAAGAACTATGACTATTGAAAGTCGTAAAACTAAACAACCTGGTGAGATTTTTGTATTGTTATCAAAATTATTCATCTTATTATTCAAGTTTTAAAACTAAATATGTAACATATTATGGTTTATTTTTGAAATTACAGCTTTGTGGTGGGAGAGCTATGGCGGTGAATGTCCTGAATTACAGAAGCTTGCAATAAGGATTTTGAGTTTGACATGTAGTTTGACTAGATGCGAACGTAATTGGAGCACTTTTGATCAGGTATAAAAATAATATTGTTTTAATATTAGTTCATCATTTTTAATTATTTTATATTTCAGATTCACACAAAATGTAGAAACCGTTTGGAACAAAAGAGACTTAATGCATTAGTATTTGTAAAGTACAATCTTCAACTTGAACTTAGGCATGAAAAAAGAAAGACAAATGATGGACTAGATCCAATATGTCTATCTGACATGGATAACGATGATGAGTGGATATGCGAGCAAGAGGATCCTGCTTTACCGATTGACACTACCTAGATGGATGTACATGAATGTTTCAAAACTCAAGATGGTGAAGCAAGCCGGAAGAATCCAAAAAAACGAAAGCATGGTAAGTTAATGAAAAATACTTTATAAATTATACGTCTTTCGAAAATACTAATATTATTTACTTATATATATTTATATAGGTCCAAGAAACACTCAATATAAAGGAAAAGGAGAGAATGTTTTAATTGAAGAAGAGGATGATGGAGAGGAGGATGATTATGGCTACTCAACTAATAATGCGAATGAAGAAATGGAAACTGAAAATCAAGAAGGGGACAACGATAAAAGTGATGACGAATAATTGAAATTTGCTTCAGGTATTTTGGTGTGTTATGTTTTTAACTTGTTTTTTTTTGTATGAAAGCAATGCTTAATTAAGACTATTATTATAAAAGAAATCACAATGTCCAAAAGTAAAACATTATCTCATCATGTTCCCTTTACATATTATTTGTGTGCACAAATTAATCCAATAAACGAACTATTTCTTTTCTCTTTAAATAGGCGACATAGATCTTTTCTCAAAGCTTCAACTGAACTTTCAAGACACCTCCAAATTCTAGTTGAACTCCTAAAACGCCTCCAAAATCCAGTATTGTTGACCCTGTAAAAAAATAAATTATAAATAACATTTAGCATGTGTATAAAAAAATTAAACTAATATAATATAGTAACCTACATGTATACTCTTAACGTTCAGATATAAAAATATTAAAATCTACGATTTACGATTTAAATCCCGATTCGATCCGAAATATCAACTTTACGATTTACAATTTAAATCCCAAATTGATAACCTTGGCACTGTTGTATTCGTAGCGATTTTCTAATTTTTTTTCATATATAACGTTTTGAAATTGGCGCTAGTATGGAAAATGTATAAACGTTTGAAATTTGTAGTAAAAAATAACTAAATACACTAATTAAAAAATCCACCGGTCGGCATACCCGTCGACCCCTAGCGGTCGACCGCTTCCACCTAAAGTGATCGACCGGTTATTGATTCTGGACGAGAGTTTTGAGTGACTAAACGGCCCAAATTCGATAATAATTAATCTAACAGTCCAGATCGATTTCCATCTCTATAAATTCAACCCTAAGCTAATTCAGAAATCTATTACTGTACGTCCAAACTTTGTCTCTCTACAAACCAAAATCCTCTTTCTCCTCAAATCACAAATTTCTTCAAATTAAATCAAAAATAAAAGTTGGGAATTGAATAGAAGACCAAATCAAGTGGAGATCAAGCGTACAGAGGAGATTCTAGGCGTATTTCAAAGGGAATAGCTTTGGTTTGAGGTGAGTGAGTTCATTATTGAAATTGAAAATACTGTAATTGGATTTGAAAATGAGTTTGGGCAAATACAACTTTAGATTTAAAAAAAATGGATTTATGTAATTAGGGATTCTATATGCAAAATTACTGTAGTCTAAAATCGAAAATTTAATAATTAATAACAATTAAAGGCGATAGTTAAATTAATCCAAAATTAACACCTTGACTAGTGTATCGTTCACTGAAGCCGACCGATAGTAAGCGGTCATCTGCTTCAGGTCAAGTAGTCGACCAGTTATCATTTTCTGGGCATGGCCTGAATCTTAGCTCAAGGCATAAGTTATAGAATAATTTATAGTACAAATATATATTAGATGTATATATGGATATTAGTAATTATAGGGAAGTTTGTTCCCTATGTTGGTGTATCTAGGACGTTACAGGACTGAATAAATGCTATTTATCCAGCATGTGATGATATTCGACTAGTGCGATTCGACTGCAAATTGCACTCACATGAGGTTCTATAGTGGATGTGCAACACTATGATGATGCCTGATGGAGTGTGTAGCCTGGCACTAACAGGATTTCCTTGGTATTCATGGTGCATCGTGGTACTATGTTGTTGATGGAACATGGCGCGGCACGATAAGAGGCGTTACATTACAATTGAGAGGTACATATGGATGCAACGATGATAAGACACGTCGGCGAGTTGGCATTGTAGGCTCCCCCTTAATCCGTAAGTAGGATATGTGTAGTCATAATGTAGAAGTATAGTCCCATGGTTGAAAACCTATGTGGAATAGTTTTAGTAGCTATAAACGATCATTAGCTATCTTGAGGTTTGATTAGTTGTTCGACCCTGAGTTTGGCCTACACAAGTCGTTAGTGTAGGTGTGTACCGAGCTAAACCCTTAAATAGAGTAAACAAGTAATTCACGGACACTTGTTGGATATCCTAAGTCACATAGAGTATAATTATAGTCAATTGCATGTGATCACCATACATTAATAATGTAATTCGTTCACCAGACTTATGTCTGATCCACTCCTTCTTTTCTTTTCCCCCCAATAGGAGTACAGGGCAGCAGGTGATAGGCCCAGAGATTTGTGCATGGAGAGATGAGCTTGGCATTGGAGTTACTATTTATCTCCTATTACTCTCTATGTACCATTTATCATATTTAGTATTTTACTAGACCACTAATGTATTTCTATATACTGTAGATTTGACTACACAGTGTTTTGAGACTTTGGTATTATTTTGGATATTTTCTAAGATGACTATTTCCTGTACTTATATCTTTATGTCTTTCGTTGTCAGATCTAAAACTGTAGTATGCCTTGAATTTTATCCTTATATCTTTAGTCTTTGAAAGGTTAATAATAACCTGCAGCTCGTATTTCTTGACATCGACGCGAGTCCGAAAGTTACCGTAGGCTTTGGATCGGTGTGTCGGGAGGTACAAGTTGTCATAGTTGATATCAGAGCCTAGGTTTGAAATTCCTTAGGGATTAAGGATGTATTGAAGAATGTTCTTAAGAAGTTTTTTTTATAAAAAATGAGTTTTCCCAAAAGCTATTTAAAATGGTTTTCAAAATGTGTTTCTAAATTATGTGTGTGTATGTGTATTTGTGTGTGTATATAGATGAAAGCTTTTGAAAAGTTTTATATATAAGTATAATATGAATAACACTTTCCCTTGTTCTTGCCAATACTATATATGAAAAAATTTCTAATAAATTCCTAAAATCATAAATAGAAGTACGAGCGCTCCTGCTGGGTGTAGCTCAGGCAATGTAGCTAAGATTTCGGGTGTGAACGTCCCGATTTGGTTCTGCGGGTATCTGCAAGCAAGAGGAAAAGCCAAGCTTAACCCTAATAGAGGACCCACAGATCGAGTACCAGGTGCAATTCCTGCCCACCCACCTACCGTCGATTTTACCAAGCAATGTAAGGACTTTGCGAGCCGACGAGGGAAGCTGTATGTGGGTACTGTGTCGTATGTAGATTCGAGGACATGGATTTGTACCTGTGAGAGGATTTTTGGATTGAGGGGTCTTAGAGATGACGTTAGGAGACAGCTTGCCACTTGGCATTTACAGAGGGAGGCTCTGAATTGGTGGGATGTGGTAGTTGCTGAGACTGACAAGGGAGAGATTACCTGAGGGATTTAGGAGATGTTTTGAGATGAAGTTTCTATCCAGGGCTGAATAGGGAGTATAGTTGGAGAAGTTCATCAGTGTAGGTTCATATGCATTCCACGCCCGCATGTACGTATTGCATTAGAAATTGAACTAAGGACAATGATTGCTAGTGACTGATGGATAAGCAGATGGTTGTAATTATAACTTTTGTATGCATGAGTTACATTTCTCTATCCTTGGAGATTTCGAGGACGAAATCCCATCAAATGGGGATAATGTAACACTATGAAAATTTAATATAAGAATTAAATTTAAATATAATAAGAGCAAAAATAAAATTTTCACAAACGTCTGAATTTGGCTACTAAACTTGTACCATTATATTCGTAGCGATTTTCTGGAAAATTTTCATATATAACTTTTTAAATTTGGAGCTGATATGGAAAAGTTATAAACGTTTGAAAATTCGCAGTCGAAAATAATTAAATAAATAAGGAATGCACTAATTAAAAACTCCACTAGTTGACACACCGGTAGAACCCTAGCGGTCGATCACTCCTATCTTAAGTGGTCGACCAGTTATTAATTGTGGATGAGGATTTTGAGCGGTCGAACGACAAAGATTCGATAATAATTAATCGAATGGTCCAGATCAATTTCTACCTATATAAACATAACCTCTGCTAATTTAGAAAACCCTATCTACTACTGAATGTCCAAACTCTGTCTCTTTACAAGCTGAAATCGTCTTTCACCTCAAATCACAAATTTTTTCAAATTAAATCAAAATTAAAGTAGAGAATAGAATAGAAGATCAAATCAAGCAGAGATCTAGCGAACAGAGGAGATTCTAGGCGTATTTTAGAGGGAATAGCTTTGGTTTGAGATAAGTGGTTCATTGTTAGTTAGATGATTTACATATAATTAATTTTAGTTAACCCTATTTGATCTAGGTTGTTAAAAATTGAATTGTAAACTCTCTTATTTAGATTTAGAGATTTAACAGTAAATATAATTTGGTGCAAACCTATTACAAGTTATACCTTTTTTCCTAATCAAATATGAATTGTTATAACTGTTTTACGTTAAACCTGGGATAAGTTAATGACTAAAATTGAAAATATTATAAACGAATTTGAATATGTGTTTGGGCAAATATAACTTTAGGTTCACAAAAAAATAGATTTGTGTAATTAGGGTTTCTGTATGCAAAATTACTATAGTTTGAAATTGCGAATGATAATAATTACTAACAATTAAAGACAATAGTTAAATTAGCCCAAAATTGACACCCTAATCGGTCGATCGTTCACTGAGCTGATCAATAGTTAGTGGTCGATCGCTCTAGGTCAAGTGGTCGACCGATTATCGCTTTCTAGGCATGGCCTGAACCTCGGCCTAAGGCCAAAGTTATTGAATATTTTATAGTATAAATATATATTGGCTATATATATGGATGTTAGTAATTGTAGGGAAGTTTGTTCCTTATGTTGGTGATTCTAGGACGTTACGAGACTTGATAAATGCTATTTATCCAACATGGATCAATATTCGATTGGGGTGATTTGATCGCAAATTGCACTCACAGGAGGTTCTATAATGGCTGAGCAACACTAATGATGATCCTGATGGAGTATATGGCCCGACATTAATGGGAGTTCCTTGGTATTCATGGGCACAGCGCGGTACTGTGTTGTTGATGGATCCTAGAACGGTGCGATAAGAGGTATTACGTTACCACTGAGAAGTGGACATAAATGCAGTGATGATGAAACACTTTGGCTAGTCGACATTGCTGGCTCCCCCTCAATGCATAACTAAGATACGTGCAGTCATAATGTGGGAAATGTAGTCATAGGGCTGAAAATTGTAGGGAAACCTATGTGGAAGGGTTCTAGTAGCTATTAGCTGATCATTAGTTGTCTTGAAATTCGATTAGTTGTTGGACCCTAAGTATGAGCTTGCACAAGTCGTTAGCGTAGGTATGTATTGAGCTAAACCTCTTAAATGGAGAAAACAAGTAATTCGCGAACATTTGTAGGACATCCTAGGTCACATAGAGTATTACTAAAGTCAATTGCATGTGATCACGATATATTAATGATGTAACTCATTCACTAGACTTATGTTTGACCCACCATTCCCTTTCTTTTTCCCCTACCACAAGAGTATATGGCAACGAGTGATAGGCTAGGAGATTTGTGTGTGGAGAGATGAAATTGGCATTGTAGTTACTCTTTATTTCCTATTACCCTCCATTTATTATTTATCGTATTTATTATTTTATCAGACTACCTGACGTATTTTTGTGTACCATGGATTTGACTACGCATTGTTTTGAGACTTTAGTATTTTTTTGGATATTTTATGAGATGACTTTTTCATGTACTTATATTTTCTAACTTCCGTTGTGAGATTTGAAAGTGTAGTATGCCTTAGATTTTATCCTTATATCTTTAGTCTCTGAAAGGTTTATAATAACCCGATGGTTCGTATTTCTTAGCATCAACTCGAGTCTGGAGTCACTTTAGGCTTTGGATCAGTGTGTCAGAGGTGCGGGTTATCACACTCTCTCTGTACTTTGTAATGAACTTTGAAAATGCAAAACACAAACTCAAAATGAAACCAAATGGGTCTTAAGTTTTTATCCTTGGCTACCTTTTCAAAGAATAAGTTACATTATAATAATATTAGCAAATTTTGCGTATTCTCTGAATAAGGACTAGTTATATGAATGCGATCAATCAATGCGAGATAAATGCAGAGGACCCAAATGTATGGCAAGTTGACTCTAAAGAGAAGTCAGATCAATGCATCGCTTATTAACTGAAAAATAAAGGGCGATTGAATATTACACTCACCATTATTTATGCTCAAAATATGTATGACATAAGACATGTTTTATGGGTTCTTATTGATGATTTTAACACAATTTTATTTAATAATGAACGACTAATAATGGAAAATGCTTTACGCAGGCTGATCAACAATTCTGGAGTGTACACAATCATCTAATCTACTGGAACCTATCTTTATGTGAAAATTTTATACTTGGCAAGGGGGAAAGATGATTCAATACATAGCAAAATTGATAGGGTGTTTGTAAATAATGAATTTATTGAATTATTCCCTTATTCCAATATTCATTTTGACATGCATTCTATTGTGTTCATATTCCTATTTCGATTCGAATCATTAATCAACAACCATCCAAGTTAAAGAGCTTCCCCTTTAGGTACTGCAATTCATTGTGGAAACAGAAAGATAATAAACAGGTTATGGAAGCAATCTAAAATTGGATGTTGGTGGCTCTCCTCTTTATAACTTCTTACAGAACTATAATTTTATAAGTTTTCTCTTAGACTATGGCATAAAGCTAAAAATAGTTTTAATAAAATGTTGGATGAAAAGAGGTAGTATAATGATGATCTTTATTCTAAGTTTCTTGTGAATCCAAATATTTAGAGTGTGTGGGTACTTATAAGCAAGGCATCGAATAACTGCAACATGATATGTGTTTCGTGGAGATTTGACCAGGCAACTAGTGCTCGGCATACTACGAGAACTCGACACAAGTAGTGCTCGGCATCCAGTGGAACTCGGCAACAGGAGTACTCGGCATCAAGTAGTACTCGGCATCAGTGGAACTCGACAACAGGAGTACTCGGCATCTAGTAGCACTCGGCATCCAGAAGCACTCGGCATCTAGGAGTACTCGGCATCCAGGAGTACTCGGCATCAAGTAGTACTCGGCATCCAGTGGAACTCAGCAATAGGAGTACTCGGCATCTAGTAGCACTCGGCATAGCACTCGGCATCCAGGAGTACTCGGCATTAGAAGGCGTTCGGCGTATATGACTACTCGACATGGCAGTATCGTTCGGCCAAAGGGATCGTTCGGCCAAAGGGATCGTTCGGCCAGAAAACATCGTTCGGCCAGAAGGATCGTTAGGCCAAGGAGGATCGTTCGGCCAAAGGGATCGTTCGGCCAGAATGCATCGTTCGGCCAGAGAGCATTGTTCGGTCAAGCGCTTCGTTCGGATAGAGGCACGTTCGACTTCGACTAACAACCATTCCACACTTCCCACACATCAAACATATCATTCGGCATAGAAAGGGTGGTTCGACATCATTGTGTTCGGCCTACTTGGTTCGGCATACAGTGACCACTATACTTGGGCTAGAGTGTTCGGCTACCGAGCCCACCTGGGAAGTCCAGCCCATCTTTGTCTATAAATAGAGGGGCAGGGTCACAGTGGAAAAGGACCTTTTTTGGAGAACACTGGGGAGACTCTGCCATTTTTCAGACTCATCTTCTTTACTTAACAAGTTCATTCAAGCATTTGATCTACGAATTGTATTTGTAATCAATCATTAAGAAGATCAATAAAGTTTAACCCCAAAGTGGACGTAGGCAATTACGCTGAACCACTATAAATTTGGTGTTCTTACTTTCTGCATTTAGATTAGCATTGTCTTCTCTGTTTAATTTACCTTCATCACTTATTTCTCTACATAATATTTCTCTACGAGGTTAGTGACCAATTTTGGTGCTAACACTTTGGTGCTTTCACTGAGAACTAAATTCTCAGACCTCAAGGATCTGCTCTGAAGCTACTGGATTGAACAAATCCCCCAAAGAAGATCCGACTCATTGATAGGACATCCGTTGATTCTACTCAGAGTTCCAACCAATAACTCTATAATGGCGAGACCATGTACCCGGTCAGCTTCTCATAATGCGGATGCCCATGAAATTGCTAGCGTACAACAAGCAGGACCTAGCAATCAACCAGCGATTCCGGGTGTAGGAATTGCCACCCAGGACCAAACTCCAGTTGTCACCAGAATAGAGTTCAACGACTTAATGAGAGAACTCAGGGAAAGCAGGAGACAACTAGGAGAGCAGATGCAAGCTAACGCCAACCTGATGGCACAACTCACTCAACAGCAGCAACAGAATGCTGGGGGCAATCCCGCTCCCTATTCCTCATCTGACAGCTCAACTTCTTCTGATGAACCTCTCAGGCGCAGACGCCGTAAGACTGAAGCTGCGCGGACGGGTGCTGCTGCTCAAACAGTTGGAAATCGTGACCAAGTCGGAGCTGGAAACTTAGGAACTGGAGTACAGATGGAGGCTGGAGGCCCAGACCATCAAAATGCTAATGATGTCGAACCTCAAGACGCACGATTGACAGATCGCCAGGAGAGGAGGCATCAACATGGACAGTCACGTAGAACGAACTCTAACCTTCCACCTTCCATACAGACACCAGACCTGACAGCCATGGTCAGGAAATTGATGAAAGAAAATCAGGGCTTGTCGAATGACGATTAAGGAGTATCGAGGAGTCACACTCCGTTCACAGATGTTGTGTTACAAGCGGCGTACCCCAGAAAGTTTAGTATGCCAACTATCCCTGCGTACGAGGGAAAGACTGACCCCAGACAGCATGTCATGAGGTACGAATGGATGATGGATTCAGCTAGAGCAAATGATGCCACCAAGTGTAGATGCTTTCCAATTACTCTATCTGGGATCGCTACTATGTGTGTTAGCACCAAAATTGGTCACTAACCTCGTTGAGAAAGATTGTGTAGAGATATAAGTGATGAAGTTAAATTAAACAGAGAAGACAATGCTAATTTAAATGCAGAAAGTAAGAACACCAGATTTATAGTGGTTCAGCGTAAATGCCTACGTCCACTTTGAGATTAAACTTTATTGATCTTCCTTATTGTTGATTACAAATACAATTCGTGAATCAAATGCTTGAATGAAGTTGTTAAGTAGAGAAGATGAGTCTCAAAAATGGCAGAGTCTCCCCAGTGTTCTCCCAAAAAGGATCCCTTTTCACTGTGACCCTGCCCCTCTATTTATAGACAAATATGGGCTGGACTTCCCAGGTGGGCTTGGTGGCCAAACACTCTAGCCCAAGTGTAGTGGTCGTTGTATGCCGAACCAAGTAGACCGAACACGTTGACGCCGAACCACCTTCTCAATGCCGAACGGTACGTTTGATGGGTGGGAAGTGCAGAACAGTTCTCAGTCGAAGCCGAACGATCCTTTGGCCGAACGATGCTTCTTAGCCGAACGATGCTTTGGCCGAACGATGCTTCTTAGCCGAACGATCCTTTGGCCGAACGATCCTTTGGCCGAACGATGCTGCCATGTAGAGTAGTTATATACGCCGAACGTCTTCTAACGCCGAGTACCACTGGATGCCGAGTACTACGCCGAGTACTCCTTGATGACGGGTACCACTGGATGCCGAGTACTACGCCGAGTACTATGAGATGCTGAACACTACGCCGAGTACTATGAGATGCCGATCACTAGTTGACACCGAGTCGTCCTGTACGCCGAGTACTCAGTTGCCTGGTCAAATCTCCAGGAAACACTTGCCCCCCAAAGTGTGTCGTGTGAAGCAACACAACACGCTTTGAATCAGCGAGTATTCCTTGTCTTCAGAAAGAGATCCACCATGTTTCTTGAATAATCATTATCCTCCCAAGGTGTTGTATCCTTCTAAGGTCATCGTGATGCTTGGTCGATTCCCAATATTATAAATCCAGGGTTGTGGTTCATTAGTGGCCATACATGACTGATTCTGTAGAGCTAATAAGCTTCGGCTATCTGATCTAGTCTTTTCTTAATAACCCTTAGTGAGAATTCAATTTCTGTTGATTTCAAGAAGTCGAACTTTTAAGGATGTACACATGCACGTTCGGGTACATGTTCTTGCCATTGGCTCTCGGATGCGTTTTATATGCTCATAAGTCGTCACCAACTCCATCTAGTTTAATTGCAATTCAATCGCGATTCCTTGTTTGTATTTTCTGTGAAATAAGGGTTGCAATCAGCCACTTGAGGAGTTTTCCAAACCTCTCTTTAGTACTGACTCTATGATTTGGTTCACAGCTTCAACCTGTCCATTTGCAGTTATAATGGATCATGGAAGGTCATAAGGACAGATGACGTTACGGATAAAGAAGTTGATTAGTTTCTTCATCTTGGTCATGGTTAGAGTTCTTCATCTGCCCATTTGGTGACGTAATCAACTGCTATGGTGGTGTATTTCACACCATCTTGAGGATCGACAAGAAGATGATTTCAGTGCCCCCAAGTGGCAAACGGCTATGAACTAGCCATTTGACTAATTTCCGTCGGCGGGGTTCCCGGATTTTTTGCAAACATCTTGCACTCGTCACATTGTCTAGCATGATCAACCGCTTCTGGGTTGATAGTTGGCCAGTAATACCTGTAGCAGAGTATCTTCTTTATCATGGTTTTCCCCCTGATGTTATTACCGCGTTCTTCTTCATAGACTTTGCTCAAGATATCATCATGGGCGATATGCCGAAGCGTGGGGATGGATAAACTCCTTTTGACACACGACTTATTCTTAGATGATTTGGCGTGAAGCTTTGAGGAGGATCTGTCGTTTTCCATTCCTCCATTCAATAAGAATTATTTATTGTAGATAGTCTTTGATAGGAGTCAACCATGACACCTTTTCATTTTGTTCACTGAGTTCGTGTGTAATGATGTAATACGTGAAGTCGGTTAGTAGCTCTTGGACTTGGCCGAGATAAGGAGCAAGACAATGCCCCCTAGCAAGATCAACTTCCTTAAATTTGTATACTACCAATCAAGAACCACAAAAGATATGTAAAGTTTTCACTTCAAATCCTCTAGCAGATTTGAGGCTGGCAGTCAAGGCTTCATACTAAGCATCGTTGCTTGTTACAGGTAAATCGAGTTTTAGGACGTAGTAGATCGATCGTTCCTCAGGAGTCATTATCATGATTCCTATTCCATAACACTGATCATTGGGTGCTCCATCCGCGTACATTTTCCATCTTATGGTTGGTTCTCTGCTACTCTTTGAATAGTCATCTGAGGTAGTGAATTTGGGTGTGAGGTCTGCTAATTTCCGTCCTTGGATAGCCCTTCGTGAAAAATAAGTGATATCGAATTAGCTTAGTTCGATATTCTATTTAAATAGTCTTTCAGATGTCTCAGGCCATCGTATGCCCTGTCGCAATGGCTGGTGGGCATAGGCGTTGATGGGGTGAGCCTAAAAGTAAGAGTGGAGCTTTCATGAAGAAATCAATAGAGATTGTGCTAGCTTTTGTAGCTTCGGGTTGATATCCAATGCATGGCTCGCGATAGTTAATGAAATCACATATGCATGTCAGAATGGGTCCAAGGGAAGATATCATCATTTATTCAGAAAAATTCAACTAATTCTTTTATCATCACTGCACTGAGCTGTGATCCGATATTCAGCGCCCGGAAAGGGTCGCCATGGCTGGTTGTAATGTCGACCGTCAGGTTAGCAGGTGCCATCCCAGATTCTTTGAGTAAAGATGTAACTATCATAACATTCAATGTGAAATATGGTTGGGACGGCCAAAGTTGATGGTTACTCTAGTCGAATCCTAGAGTCTTGTCATGAGTTATTGAGCCTAATAGCGAAGGGTTCTGAATGCTTTAATAGATTATCAGCAAATGGCCAAAGATCAGGCTTAAAAGCGCGTTGAAGGAAACGTCGAGTAGGGGCCAACCTCGAGTTGCGTGCAACTGCATAGTTGGATCTTGCCATGAGTTTGAATTTGCCTGTATATTCGAGTAACGCATTTTCTATTCGATGCATTCATGATCCTTCACTCGTCCTTCGGGTTGGAGTGACAGTCAGTTACCCAGAAGCTTTGGCATTGATTTAATGATTCTATCTCTGGGCATCCTTTCGGTCGTTGCCTTGAGTAGCTGTAAGCACTATACACAAGTTTTAATACTGAGCTATCGTAGCCAATCTTTGGATGACCATGTGTCTTTTCCCAGTCTCGGGTTGATAAATGTACTACATGGACGGTTGAGTCTCGTCCTAGCTATGTATATGTTTTCACCTAAACTCCAAAGACATAGAGGTGATTGGTGAAAAGTCGGTTCACATTCATCTTGCTTCTTGCTCGTGCCCCCAGGTCTGGGGCATATACTGATAAGTAGGAAAGCTAACCACGCCCACTTTAGCTTTACTCTCTTTCCCGTTGAATCGTGGGATCATGTCAGTCGATGGGAGACTAGGTCTCGCCTATCTTGGATTTTATCATGGTTTTTCATTCCAAGAGGAATACTTCGATGCCACGTAAGTTTCAGGGCGTAATTTGGACAGTGGATGGTCATCCACGTCCACTTTGGTTCATGCTCTGTAATCAGATCTCGGGGTAAAGATGGCTACAAATGCAGTCGGGTTATGCTCATCCAGTTTCATACTCCTCCTGACGAATCGAACGAGGGTGCTGGAGAATTTTTGACCAAGTATTCGTGGTTTACCCTCCTTTCCATACTCTGGGGGTCATAGTTTTTCAAAAAACAAACATCCGAGTCACATTCGTATGTGCTTGGCGCGGATCGGCATTGACCCTTGGTCTGAGGTATGATATAGTAGGTTGCTCGTAGCTTTGGATTCCGTTTCGATTGGTTCTGTATTGAGGCCTCCCTGCAGTCGCTGCCTCAAGTTATAAAGAACGCCATGCTAGAGCTATAGTAAGCTGTCGTATTCGGCTTTTTAGTGTTTTGTACCCCTGCCCCCAGCATTGATTTGGCCAGGTCACTAGTTGGATGGTCGAACTCCATCCTTAGCGTGTTAATAATCCTCCTGTCGATTCCAGGCCGAAGTTTACGGAATAGAAAATGGTCGGAATCCACTCGTCTATTTATCGATGATCATACACCACTCTGCACTCTGGTGACTTAGTGTTATTCTCCCCCCGGTTGACTCGCGCCCAATTTGTGTTCATGCTTCGGTTCACGCTCTGGGGACTTAGAGATTTGTCGAACGGTTTATGCTTTAGTCCACAGTTCGAGACGCAGAGATTTTCGTCAACTCGTTTATACTCTAGTTCGCACTCTGGGAACTTAGAGTAATCTGGTCCGCTTCTGGGATTTAGGGATTTTTCTAAAGTTGTCTATAATCTAGTCCATGCTCTGGGGACTGAGAGTACTGTAGTCCGCACTCTGGGGACGTAGAGGTTTTTGAGTCATTTATACTCTAGTCCGCGCTCAGGGACTTAGAGTACTTTAGTCCGCATTCTGTCTCCCATTCCAAAGGGTGAGACCCCCTGGATGGCTGAGAGTCTGCCTAGACCTGGTAGATAATCCTTCTCTTTAAGATTCTCTTTAAGATTTCGAAAGTCGTTATTCTTTATGTAGGACTATTGCATTCTAATGCTTGTTTTCCATGATTTTGTGCAGGCCGTTCTGACCCCGAGCCCACTCCGAGGAGCGATGTCGCCAAGGAAGTGGGGGAGAGAACAAGTGAAGCCACTCACGCAGGGGAGGCTCTTGGTCCAGACGCTCAGGTGATCGGAGCGCTTGATGAAGACAAGTCTGAGACCTTCTCTCCTACCGACGGGGGTTATAAAGTAGAAATTACAGGCGCCTCTGGGCACACATCTGAATTGAGCATGGAGGAGCGGCTTGAGATAGAGAAGGGGGAGACGGTCAAGGTCATAGTAGAGCCCCGAGTTGTGGACTTGGACGATCCTTGGAACAAGCCGTTGAAGGTCATCCTTCCTGGCGGATCCAAGCCCATGGAAGGCCCCCGTACTCCTTCAGTTGCTACCCCTCTATCAAAGAAGAGTACCAAGGGTAAATGCTCTGGAGAGGAGCCATCTGGAAAGAAGTTGAAGAAGCACAAGAAGTGATTACTATCCTCGTTCAACGAGAGTTAGTTTAAGTCATGTAATTATTTTCATCTATTTCCTAGTCCTTGTAAATAGAATGTCGACTCCGAACTTTGGAGGGGTTGTAATAGAAACTCATTTCTGAATAAGGTTTAGTTCTTTTTCTGTCTTACAAAAGACACTTATTGTTCAGTTTTCTTTGTGATTGTGACTTTAATCCAAGCAGTTGTGAGTAACATAGACTTCTCAGTCCATCTTCATATAACTCGGAAACTCTTCGGGAGTCGTTGAACTTCCATTCTGTGCTTCGAGCACTTAGAAAACTTTCTAGCCCGTATGTTAGGGATTTGACAAATTCAAGTCATCTGTGTCATAGTTCATATTCAGGGAACTTGGAGATCCAATTCGCTTATATTCGAGTCCGCACTCTGGGGAGTTAGAGTACTCCACTCCGCACTCTGGGGACTTGGAGGTTTAAGTCATTTATACTCTAGTCCGCGCTCTGGGGACTTAGAGTACTCCAGTCCGCACTCTGGGGACTTGGAGGTTTAAGTTGTTTATACTCTAGTCCACGCTCTGGGGACTTAGAGTACTCCAGTCCGTACTCTGGGGACTTGGAGGTTTATGTCGTTTATACTCTAGTCCGCGCTCTGGGGACTTAGAGTACTCCAGTCCGCACTCTGGGGACTTGGAGGTTTAAATCGTTTATACTCTAGTCCGCGCTCTGGGGACTTAGAGTACTCCAGTCCGCACTCTGGGGACTTGGAGGTTTTAGTCGTTTATACTCTAGTCCGTGCTCTGTGGACTTAGAGTACTCCAGTCCGCACTCTGGGGACTTGGAGGTTTAAATCATTTATACTCTAGTCCGCGCTCTGGAGACTTAGAGTACTCCAGTCCGCACTCTGGGGACTTGGAGGTTTAAATCGTTTATACTCTAGTCCGCGGTCTGGGGACTTAGAGTACTCCAGTCCGCACTCTGGGGACTTGGAGGTTTTAAATTGTTTATACTCTAGTCCGCGCTCTGGGGACTTAGAGTACTCCAGTCCGCACTCTGGGGACTTGGAGGTTTTAGTCGTTTATACTCTAGTCCGCGCTCTGGGGACTTAGAGTACTCTAGTTCGCACTCTGGGGACTTGGAGGTTTTAGTTGAGAGCAGTCGTATTTCCATTTTTTAATTTGTATTCATCTACTGTATCGAGGCTAATGTCGTCGAATGAACAATCGAAACACGTTTGCTCACGGAATGGGATTCTGCCCCCTAGGATGAGGGACGAAATTAGAAAAATGGACGATCGATTCTCGTCCGCTTGGTGATTATAGCTCTTCCAATCAAGTCAAGGAAGGAGGTATATGACAGATGGTTGAATCACATCCATGTTGGGTTAGATAGCCAAATCTCTTACAATTTGCTCTGTATCTCCTTCTAGAAAATAAGGATAATAGATTGTTGAGTAGACAAAGTAAGTTGCATATGTTCCAAGGTGCAGTCGTGTCCGTACTCTGACAGCGATGGTTAGTGAGTACGCAGTCTACCATAGCTACTTCAAGTTGGGCTTTCGAACAACCTTTCGTGTTCAGGGTAGGATTTGATGTGTAGATGATCAAATCACGTCCACTTTAGACGGATCCCGGCGTCACTGAGCTTCATGAGGTGTATCTGTATTTTGTCGAACTTTGTTCTATGACTCGATTGGAGTGGATGATCGGGCCATGTTCATTCCAAGCAGTTTAGGTCTCCAAGTCAAATGTGGAGGTTGATGGATGGATGGTCGGTTGTTCGAATCGATCATAAGTTGAGCATACGAACTCGGATCGTCTTGAGACTTGGAACATTGGCTTCCCTGGCTTTGATTGTTATGTCTTGTTAATCGTGGCTCGATCCAGACTCGGACAAAATCCATCGATATCCATAGTGAGCCTTTGTGTAACCGATCTCCAAGACGAACTGTCACTGGTTTCTAATCAAGTTCTTGGTGTCACGGCCTTGCCAAAAGGCGGGATAACATTTGCCCCCCAAAGGACGTCTTGTGTAAACATGACGTGCTTTGAAAAAACCGCAGTCTTTCATGCTGAATATTTCCGTTCAGTTGATTGCTTGACAGTCGTCTCTTAATCGTTTCGTTGCAATCTTCTTTTAGACAAATGTTCAACTAGCATGCTTTGCTTTGGTTCTGCCCCCAGTTTTGGGGATGAGTATGGAGTTGATGTATGTTTATACTCCGTCTCGCACTTTGGAAATACGGAGTTGATTAATGTTTATACTCCGTCTCGCACTCTGGGAGTACGGAGTTAAGCGAATGTTTAAACTCCGTCTCACACTCTGGGAGTATGGAGTTGACTAATGTTTATACTCCGTCTCGCACTCTGGGAGTACGGAGTTGATTAATGTTTATACTCCGTCTCACACTCTGGGAGTACGGAGTTAAGTAGATGTTTATACTCCGTCTCGCACTCTGGGAGTACGGAGTTGTGCGAAGGATCGTCGTGTATCAACTCATTTTTAGCCTTGATGTGATGGCTTGCCCCCGAGCTCGAGTTTCACTTAGTGAGTGGTTGGTCGTATCGCAGCCGCTCTCTACTTGAATAAATTCCACTTGCAGGATGGAATTCAGCTCTCCGTTCATCGTGATGTTGTACATTGTATTTAATCCATAGCCCCAAATCAAAGGCATATGCTTGATGATGAGCAATAGAATTATTCTCGTCCAGATGTAACTCCACACGTCCGATCATGGTCTGCGTAGATTGGTTGGCAACCAAATCTGAGTACTTGGACACCTGCATCGTTTTGAAAGTAGTTTAGTTCAAGCTAGTCGTAGTTCATAGAACAATTGAAATAGAGATGGAAATGGAAATAATTCAAAGAAGATTATGGTAAATCTCATTGATATGTGAAGCAGTGTCGTGTGCTCGCTAATCGACTCCGCCCCTGGCTTCTTTCAAAGGGATGTTGGCCGTCAACCGTCCAATTGATAATCATAGCCCTTTATTAATAGGCATCAGATATTCGCTGCCCGCCATTCTGCTGGACTTGTACATACTATTGAAGCTTTCCTTTCCAGGTCATCTTTTCGATCACACCTCGGAGGTGTTTGTAATCGCTCGTGTTAGGATTAGTAAGCATCTGGGAATATACAACATTCCCCTGATTTTCTTTAGACTTTGGTGTACTCTCTCGAGGTTGGTTTCCAGTACCACTTTGAGTCGTGAGTCTTCAAGTAGAGGTTGTCAATTGAATCTTTCAAAGAGCATATGAGCTGAATTCCGAAGTCTTGTTTCGGCTACTGGGATCTACATCCTTAGCCAACGGGCCTTCATTGTTATTTTTCTTAGTCTGCTCCGCTCCTCCTCACTTTAGTTCTGATTCATTTTGTAGAAGAAACGATCCATAGTCGTAGGAGGCTCTTTAGCTAACTAGCTGCCAAAATATATCTGGAGGTCGACTTTCCTCAAACACGATCAGTATGATACCCTTGTTAGTATTTGGAATAAATTGTTTAGAGCATTGGTTTGCTTGGGGTCATTAAATTCGAGGTGCTGGGTCAGCGAAGAATGGTGCTTGGAGTCATCTTGGCGTTTGCTAGAGTCATATCATCTATGTTCTCCAACCTTTGGGAGTACCGTTTGGATAGCGGTTGCTTGTCTGTTCCCTTGATGCCGTTCATAAGCTGCCGCTAGATCCTCTATGCCCTGGTCGATCATGGGATGTCAGGGAAGTGGATAGAATGTTCCTTTACTAAGTTGAGTTTTGAACTCATTATCCGGAGGCACTGCGCTGCGGCTAGGGTTTGGAAATTTGGGTCGTACCCGAAAATATTTTTTTTTTAGAAATAGGGGTTGTATAGGTAACCGGTGTAACTTAATTCCAGAGGTGCTCGGCATACAATACCGTTCGGCATTGATGAGCGTTCGGCATACAATACCGTTCGGCATTACAGAGGTGTTCGGCATAGAGGTATGGATCGGCCTGGAAGAACGTTCGGCCTAGAGGTATGGTCGGCCTGGAGTGGTTCGGCCAAAGTTGTTCGGCCAAGGCTGTTCGGCCAGAGTGGATCGGCCTGGAGTGGTTCGTCCAAAGCTGTTCGGCCAAAGTGGGTCGGTAGAGGCTGTTCGGCCAAAGTGGATCGGCCTGGAGTGGTTCGGCCAAAGCTGTTCGGCCAAGACTGTTCGGCCAGAGTGGTTCGGCCAAAGTTGTTCGGCCAAGACTGTTCGGCCAGAGTGGTTCGACCTGGAGTGGTTCGGCCAAAGCTGTTCGGCCAAAGTGGATCGTCCAGAAGTGGTTCGGCCAAAGCTGTTCGGCATCCACACTGTTCGGCACAACCGAGTCGTTCGGCATACAATACCGTTCGGCATTAGGGCGTTCGGCCTACGCCTTTTCTGGAGCGTTCGGCATATGCCTTTTCTGGAGCGTTCGGCCTACGCCTTTTCTGGAGCGTTCGGCCTACGCCTTTTCTGGAGCGTTCGGCATACGCCTTTTCTGGAGCGTTCGGCCTACGCCTTTTCTGGAGCGTTCGGCCTACGCCTTTTCTGGAGCGTTCTGATGGTCTGGGCCTCCAGCCTCCATTTTTGTACTCCTGTCCTGAAGTTTCCAGCTCTTGCTTGGTCACGGTCTCCAGCTGTTTGAACAGCAGCTTCAGTCTTGCGGCGTCTGCGCCTGGGAGGTTCATCAGAGGAAGTAGAGCTGTCAGCAGCTTCAGTCTTGTTGCACGCTAGCCGTCTCGCGGGCATTCGCATTATGAGAAGCTGACCTGGTACGTGGTCCTGCCATTGTAGAGTTATCGGTATGAACTCTGAGTAGAATCAACGGATGTCCTATCAGTGAGTCGGATCTTCTTTGGGGGATTTATTCAATCCAGTAGCTTCAAAGCAGATCCTTGAGGTCTGAGAATTCAATTCTCAGTGAAAGCACCAAAGTGTTAGCACCAAAATTGGTCACTAACCTCGTTGAGAAAGATTGTGTAGAGATATAAGTGATGAAGTTAAATTAAACAGAGAAGACAATGCTAATTTAAATGCAGAAAGTAAGAACACCAGATTTATAGTGGTTCAGCGTAAATGCCTACGTCCACTTTGAGATTAAACTTTATTGATCTTCCTTATTGTTGATTACAAATACAATTCGTGAATCAAATGCTTGAATGAAGTTGTTAAGTAGAGAAGATGAGTCTCAAAAATGGCAGAGTCTCCCCAGTGTTCTCCCAAAAAGGATCCCTTTTCACTGTGACCCTGCCCCTCTATTTATAGACAAATATGGGCTGGACTTCCTAGGTGGGCTTGGTGGCCAAACACTCTAGCCCAAGTGTAGTGGTCGTTGTATGCCGAACCAAGTAGACCGAACACGTTGACGCCGAACCACCTTCTCAATGCCGAACGGTACGTTTGATGGGTGGGAAGTGCAGAACAGTTCTCAGTCGAAGCCGAACGATCCTTTGGCCGAACGATGCTTCTTAGCCGAACGATGCTTTGGCCGAACGATGCTTCTTAGCCGAACGATCCTTTGGCCGAACGATCCTTTGGCCGAACGATGCTGCCATGTAGAGTAGTTATATACGCCGAACGTCTTCTAACGCCGAGTACCACTGGATGCCGAGTACTACGCCGAGTACTCCTTGATGACGGGTACCACTGGATGCCGAGTACTACGCCGAGTACTATGAGATGCTGAACACTACGCCGAGTACTATGAGATGCCGATCACTAGTTGACACCGAGTCGTCCTGTACGCCGAGTACTCAGTTGCCTGGTCAAATCTCCAGGAAACAATGTGGTTTACCCGACTTTCTCCGCGGTCTGTATCCAATTTCGAGGAGTTGGCAAAGAAGTTTATTGAGCAGTTCAGGATACACACTACTCGTCCAAAGGACGTAATGTCTCTGTCAAGTGTAATCCAAAGTCCCGGAGAGTCATTGAAGGAATATTTACAAAGGTTCCATGTTGCGGCTACTGAAGTCAGTAATCCCAACGATCATGCAATCCTAATGGCTGTGATTAGTGGTGTGGATCCGGATTCTGAGTTTGGAGACTGGTTGGCAGGAAAACCTCCGACTACGCTAGAGCGTTTCTACTCAAAGGCACACCAGTTCATAAGGAGAGAGGAAGCTAGGTGGGTAAGATGAGATAAGACACCAGGGCTTGTCCAAGAGTCCATGAAAAGCAACGTTGCTGTGAAGCAGTCCGGGGACAACTCGGGAAAGGTCCAAGTCAATGTCCAGAATAAGTCCGGGCAGCCTAAGGAGTCCGGAGGAAGAAATCAAGGGAAGAAGAGAGAAGCGGGGAAGTGGAAATCGAGAATTCCAAGCTACAACGAGTATACCCCGCTGAATGCGTCTCTTGAGAACATTTACCTATCAACCTGCAATGCCTTTTAGTACAGAAAGCCACGTCCAAAAGAATCAACCGAGGAACAGAAACAGACCGGGAAATATTGCCGCTTCCACGAGACTTATGGGCACAATACGGAAGAATGCAGACACCTGCACGACGCTATCGAGAAGTTGATTAGGCAAAAGAAATTGCAAGAATTTGTGAAGGATCCACAGGAAGGAGGACAGGGAACGTCCAACCCAGGTCGTGCACCGGCTCCGCGTCATCCCGAGGAGCCTGCCCGAACTGTGGGTAGGCTAGTCATAAACACGATCATCGGCGGGCCTCACCCCACGGATAAAAATTGGCAGGAGATGGAGCGGTATGCTAGTGCCCTGAAGCATGCAGATTTCGAATGTTGTTCAAACACGGAGGATGGGACCCCTGCTAAGCAGCAGCGCGTAATGACAGACGATATAGTGTTCAGAAACAGAGATGCTGACCAAGTGGAGGCTCCAACCATCGACCCGATGGTCATATCTGCAACAATCGGACCAGCATATGTGAAAAGAATTTTGATTGATTATGGAAGTTCCGTCAACATCATCTTCAAGAAGGCTTATGACCAGATGAAAATGGAAACAAACGACTTGAAACCGTCCAAAGCTCGCATACACGGCTTTAATGGCGCAGCGACCGATGCAGTGGGCTATGTTGAGTTACCAGTTGAACTGGGACAAGGCGAACGTCGGAGGGTGCGAATCCTACCCTTCGTAGTTTTGGATGTGGATTCTCCGTATAATGTTTTCTTGGGCCGACCGCCCCTGGATGAGTTTAGGGCAACATTAGCACCGTGGTGCTTACCTTTGAAGTTCCCAACTGACAAAGGGGTAGGTATTGTTCATGGCGACCAAGCAGCTGGTCGTTCCTGTTATGTGGCTGAGCTCCGGGAGGCCCATCGGAGGGAGAAAGGAAAGGTTGCGGACAATCCCGTCCGCATCCTTAACATGGATAATTGACAAGTAGTGCCCGAGCCCTGGCTCGGGCATAATTCTCGGATCTTCAGAGACATAGATCCGAGAGACGACGATGAGAAACCCAGGGAAGAAAAGGCAGCGCCGGCCGAACTAACGGTTGACATTTCAGTTAGCCGAAACGACCCTTCGCGGATACTGAAGATCGGATCACAGCTTGGCCCCGCAATGACTGAAGACCTTAGTGACTTCCTCCGGGCGAATCTTGATGTTTTCGCCTGGACGCATTCTGATATGTGTGGGATTTCTCCCGCCATCACGAGTCATATGTTGAACATAGACCCGAAATACGTCCCGGTTAAACAAAAGAGAAGAGGAATGGACCCGGAGAGGTCCGCTGCTCTCAGAGAGGAGGTGGACAAACTCAAAGCCATTGGTTCGTCCGCGACGCCCTCTATCCTGAATGGGTATCGAACCCCGTACTGGTGAAAAAGGCAAACGAGAAATGGAGAACTTGCGTAGACTATTCCGATTTGAACAAAGCATGCCCCAAGGACAGTTTCCCGTTACCAAGGATCCATCAGTTAGTCGACTCCACCGCAGGACATTAGCTGTTATCATTCATGGATGCATACTCGGGATACAACCAAATCCCGATGCATATTCCGGACCAAGAACACACCAGCTTCCTTACGGATGTCGGGCTATACTGCTATGTAGTAATGCCCTTCGGACTGAAGAACGCAGGAGCGACTTATCAACGTTTGGTGAATCGAATGTTCAAGGACCAGCTTGGGAGGACGATGGAAGTCTATGTGGATGACATGCTCGTGAAGTCACGACAGTCAAACGACCACATTCGAGACTTGGCTGAAATGTTCGACATACTCAGGTATTACGGGATGAAGATCAACCCTCTGAAGTGTTCCTTCAGCGTTGCGTTGGGGAAGTTTTTGGGATTCATCATCAATGCTAGGGGAATTGAAGCTAACCCCGAAAAGATCCAAGCTATTCGAGATGTGCAAGTACCCAGGACTATAAAGCAGGTACAGAGCTTGAATGGAAAAGTAGCTGCGCTAAGTCGATTCATATCCAGGGCAACTGACAAGTGCATCCCTTTCTTTGATATAATAAAGAAAGGAAAGAGGAACTTCGAATGGACGTCTAGTTGTGAGGAAGCATTCCGGGATCTGGTGAGGCGTCTGGAGAGTCCACCAGTGCTGTCAAAACCAGTAGACCACGAGATGCTGTACGTATACTTAGCTGTATCCCCACATGCGATAAGTGCGGCTTTAGTTCGCGAGGAGGACCGTATCCAGAAGCCGGTGTATTATGTTAGCAAGCGTTTAACGGGGGTAGAAAGAAATTACCCTAAAATCGAGAAATTGGCATATTGCTTGGTGATTGCATCACGTAAGCTACGCCCATATTTTCAAGCACACTCAATCAGTGTTTATACCGATCAACCCCTGCGGCAGGTACTCCAACGACCAGAAACTTCCGGAAGATTGCTAAAATGGAACATCGAGTTGAGCCAGTTCGATATCGCCTACTTTCCACGGAGGGCCATACAAGGGCAAGCATTAGCAGATTTCATCGCTGAGTTTACCATACCCATAGAACCAGATAATCATGACGTCATTCCCCCCGTTCATTGGAAATTATACACTGATGGGGCATCAAACGACCGTTGCTCCAGCGCGGGTGTAATTCTTATAACTCCGGAAAATCGATCAATCTGTTATGCTTTGAAGCTTGATTTCCCAGCTACAAATAACGAAGCAGAATATGAAGCACTGATCGCTGGCTTGAAGCTCATCGGAGAACTCGGGATCAAATCAGTTGAAATCTTTTGTGACTCGCAGTTGGTGGTTTACCAAGTGCGGGGAGATTACCAAGCAAAGGGACAGAAGCTGGCTCCGTACCTTGTTCAGGTCCAAGAACTACTGTCAAATCTTGAGCGTTATGACATTTCACATGTCCCGCGCGAACAGAATAAAGAAGCCGACTTGTTGGCTAAGTTTGCAAGCACAGGCGACGCGCAACAAATGGGATTGTATCCCGTTGAGGCCTTGCATGCCCCGAGCATAGACGAGATGAAAGTTGATCGTGTGTTGGAAACAGAAATCGAAAAGGAGTCGTGGATGACCCCGTTCAAACTGTACCTGACAACCGGGGCTTTACCAGAAAAAAGGAGCAAAAGGCGATAGGTCCTTCGAAAGGCCGTGCGATACGTGATGCAGGATGGATTAATGTATCGAAAAGGGTTCTCAGTCCCCTTATCACGGTGCATCGCTCATGACGAGACAAAGCGGGTCTTGAAAGAGGTTCACGAAGGGGAATGTGGCGACCATACCGGGGGGCAAACGCTAGCAAAAAAGATCCTCCGCTATGGATACTATTGGCCGACCGTGAATCGGGACGCTGCAGACTACGCAAGGAAATGTGACAAGTGTCAAAGATATGCGAAAATCCCGAGGACTCCATCAACGGAACTCACACAAATGGTTAGTCCCTGGCCATTTGCAATCTGGGGAATCGACATAATCGGCTCTTTGCCTATATCCAAAGGTGGTGCGAAATATGCAATAGTTGCAGTCGACTATTTCACAAAATGGGCTGAGGCAGAACCCTTGGCCGCAATCACCTCTAAGAAGGTCATTAACTTCGTTGTACGAAGCATTATATGCCGCTTTGGCCTTCCTCGCACCATCATTACGGACAACGGGACGCAATTTGAAAGCAGAGAGTTCAAAGAGTTCTGTTTAAAGTATGACATCGAGAAGAAGTTCGCCGCTATTGCACACCCGAAAGCTAACGGACAAGTCGAGGCCGTTAATAAAATAATCAAGTCAATACTGAAGAAGCGTCTAGAGAAAGTCGGAGGCAAGTGGGTAGATGAACTCCCGACAGCATTATGGGCTTATAGAACTACCCATAAGTCCGCGACCGGCCACACTCCATTCGCCTTGGCATACGGCTCTGAAGCCGTTATACCCGTGGAACTTGAAGTTCCATCGCACCGGGTGACATATTATGATCCCAAGACGAATCAGGACCCCTTGTTGGAATCACTGGATTGTATCGATGAAAAACGTGAAGAGGCCGAATTAAGGGTGGCAGCACATAGGCACCGAGTCAAGCGTTACTACGACGGCAGAGTCCGCCCAAGGATATTTGATGTGGGTGATCTCGTTTTGAAACGAGTTTTCCCAGTACCTTCGCGTATGAATCCCAACTGGGAAGGTCCGTACGTCATTGAGCGGAAGCTTGGAGAGGGAACATTCAAGCTAGCGACCGTTGATGGCGTGACACTCCCCCGGGCGTGGAACAGCGAGCATTTACGACATTATTACATTTAGTATGTTTCTTTCCTGTTTTAGGCACAGTTATTTCCTGTATGTTTTCATTCAGTCGCAACTTAGTTTCCTTTTAACTATGTAATCAAGCAGTTTAGTTGTTTTTCATTAATAAAGGCTTGAAGCCGTATTTTCCACGAATTACTAATGTTTCTATATCTCATAGTCGGGTGATGAATTACTAGAACTACATTATCCTGTACGATGCACGAACTCGTATAAACGATTTCAAATCTCCGAATCCCCAGAACGCGGATCGGAGTACTCTAAGTCCCTAGAGCGCAGACTAGAGTATAAACGATTTCAAATCTCTGAATCCCCAGAGCGCGGATCGGAGTACTCTAAGTCCCCAAAGCGCGGACTAGAGTATAAACGATTTCAAATCTCCGAATCCCCAGAACGCGGATCAGAGTACTCTAAGTCCCCAGAGCGCGGACTAGAGTATAAACGATTTCAAATCTCTGAATCCCCAGAGCGCGGATCGGAGTACTCTAAGTCCCCAGAGCGCGGACTAGAGTATAAACGATTTCAAATCTCCGAATCCCCAGAGCACGGATCAGAGTACTCTAAGTCCCCAGAGTGCGGACTAGAGTATAAACGATTTCAAATCTCCGAATCCCCAGAGCGCGGATCGGAGTACTCTAAGTCCCCAGAGCGCGGACTAGAGTATAAACGATTTCAAATCTCCGAATCCCCAGAGTGCGGATCGGAGTACTCTAAGTCCCCAGAGCGCAGACTAGAGTATAAACGATTTCAAATCTCTGAATCCCCAGAGCGCGAATCGGATTACTCTAAGTCCCCAGAGCGCGGATCGGAGTACTCTAAGTCCCCGGAGCAAGGACTAGAGTATAAACGTTACAAACCTCCGAATCCCTTGAACGCGGATCAACTTACTCTAAATCCCTGGAGCACGGATTTAGAAAAAAGTCCAAGTACTCAAGAAATGTGGGACAAGAAGTATGCCACATTTGGAAATGTTCGAACAACATGAGAATGGACTGGGAAATAACGCAACTCCTAAAAACTTGAGTTATGACCATGGTCAGTCAGCAAACCAAAGAAAAGTAAGAGAATTATTCAAGCGAAAAAGAAACTAAAACTTCGTTCAATAGTTCAAAATAGGGTTACACAGTTATCCCTCCAAAGCTTGGAGTCAAGGACCTATCTATACAAACTACAGAGACAAAAGATAAAAGTAATTACAAGACTTAAGCAAGGAACTCGTTGAACGAGTGTAGCGATTATTTCTTAGGTTTCTTCTTCTTGTCTTCTTTTGTTTTTTCCGATGACTCCTCTCCCTCATGCTTTTTCTTGGATTTCTTGCTCACTAAAGAAGCGGAGTCAGGAGTAGGAGACGGAACATCCAGTGGTTTAAACCTGCCCGGGAGAATGATTTTCAGAGGTCTGTTCCACGGGTCGGTAAGTTCGAGTATTTCAGGTTCGACTTTGACCTCGACCTTTTTCTTCTCCTCTTCGGCGAGGCGTTCCTTCATGCTCATCTTTGAGGTATGCTCAGAGGCGCTAGTGATCTCGATTTCATCACTCCCTTCGGCAGGAGACGAAGTGTCAAGCTTTTCATCATCTAGCGCCCCGATCACTTGAGCGTCAGGGCCAGGAGTTACTCCCGCGTGAGCAACATCGCTTGTTTTCTATGCCTCCTCCTTGGCATCATCGCTCCTCGGAGTTGGCTCGGGATCAGAGCAGCCTACATGAAAACATAAAGAATGAACATTAGAACGAATAACCAATGCTGGAAAATAACAAGATCTTTCGACTTCTAGAAAAGAAGAGTTTCCTACCGGGTTCTGGTTGGCTATCGGTTGCGCGTGGGGTTTCACCCTCTAGAATAGAAGATAGCACGTCATCGCCAAGCCCGTGATCTTCAGGATCATAGCCGGCATGCTGCTCGAACGGGTCAAGTGTCGGCCGACCGGCCGGCTGAGCAGCGGGAGGAGCAGCAATATGAGGAGCCGTAGTCTCAGCCCCAGATGGGCCAGCTTCATCACTTTTCTCTTTTGGAAGGGGAGAGCCTTTGTTATAAAGCGCCAAAGCTGCGGATAAATCCGCTGGCTCATTCCCCCTAAGAAACTCCTTCACCAAGGCATCCTTATCGACCTCTTCAGAGCCCGACTCGATTTTCCTAATCTTCACTAAGGTTTCCCAGGCCTCAGCTAGGGATTCGAGATAGCCCTCGCCCAAGAATGTTAAGTCACGATGCATAAGGACGCGGGCTCCATACTCAGCAATCAACGGGTCAAACATGCATTTGACCTCTTCCCTACCGGCTTCTACGGCCGCCTCGAGGCGAGAGTCCATCTCCTCCGCAGCTTTTCTTTTGCCCTCCTCACGGGCTTCATCCTTCATTTTTTCAACCCCAGCAAGTTCGTCATCGAGCTTCGTTTTCAGGAGCCGAGTAGCAACGATTTCATCACAGTATCGTTGTGACTCTTCTTGAGAAGCTACTTTGTCCTCTTTCTCCTTGGAAAGTAATTCCTTTAACTCTTTGACTTGTATAGCGAGCGCGTCCCTTTCTTTTTGGATGGAATCTTTTTCTAGGGAAAGGGCACCGCTACGCTGGACTGCTTCATCAAGTTCCTTCTTGTGAGCCACCTCTAAACGAGCGACTGCCTCAGCAGTATCTTTTGCGCTTTGCTCAGCGGCTTCCAGCTTCGACTTGTACGAAGCGAGCTCCTCGTCTTGGTGCTTGATGATGTTCTTGTCACAGCCAGCCTCCAGTTTCAGATGATCAATCTCATATTGTCGCTCAACAGACACCTCCGAGATCTTTTCAACCAAGTGAACAAATGCGTCATGTTGAACATAGACGTCGTTGTTACAGGCAATGGCACTCTGCTTCACGTGCCCAGGAATATGATGGATAGCTGGGAGGAATTTCAGACCATCAAAGCAAATTTTTGGAAATTTGGCCTTAAGATCGACCATCTTTTCTGCTACAGTTGGGTCAACCACGGGAGTAGGGGGAGGAGGCCTTGGAAGTTCTGCTCTTTTTCGTTGCTCCCGAATTTGCCTCGTACTCGACGAACCAGAGTGTTGTTCTCGAGGAGCATCGGGTTGGGACCCCTTCTGTAAATACTTCTCTCTATCCGGCTCAGTTGGAGGAAGAGGATCACGGGACTGTGAAGATTGGGAATATGCCTCCTTACGATGAGACGAATCGCGGGGACGGTTGTCTCTATCTTCATAATCATCTCTGTCCCAGCGTCTGCCCGAGCCTGAATCCCGTCTGGAATGATGAAATATGGAAGAGCCATGAAGGCGATCGAATCCGTGAGAGCGCCCCATGTCACCTACAAAGAATAGAGATAACAACGAGTTAAGAAAGATCCGGGAAACAAGAAAAAACTTGAAGTGTATGATGGAATGCGTATGTGCGTGTATGTCCTAGTGTTCCCCCCGACGGACCAGTTCTTTTGTCTTTACTAATCAGAGTATTGTCTCCTTGGACTGGGAGTTGAACTCCCGCATTGCCTCTAGCGGGCGAAGAAAACCTGAGGGCTTCAGGATCGTCAAACCCGTAATTAAGTATATCATCGGGGATAGAGAGATTCGACAAACCCCTTAGAGAACTCTCCAGGTGCTGTGAGGAAGCCTCTTTCTCTGGCGGGATAGGCATAACTTTCGAAGTGCCGCCAACTTTCTCCTTCCGAATCTTGTATTTTAACCTCTTCTTTCCCTTTGAAGGGGAGGATGACGTTTCAATGTCATGAACTTCGACCGCCAGATTCCAAGCGGGACCCACATTCTCGCCTTGAGTCTCAGGAGCTTCATCCTCTTTGTGCTCACCTTCTTCGTGCGTATCGGGAGTGCGGCGTGATGACAATCCGGCCTGTTTTTTCCCTTTACCGGATGCTGGCTTGGGAATGGAGACGCCCTCCGGGAGGCTAATCCGATGACCTGGGGCTAGCAAGCCGAACCTTGACAATGATTCATTCGAAATGATGGTTCGGATGTCTCGTTCCTCGGCAGGAAGAGCTCTAATGGCCTCAACAGCCTCAGAATATCCTCGGCCCTCCAGACGCGGGTTGATACCTGAAAAGATGAAACGAGGAGTTAGAAAAAGCATGACTCCAATTAAAGGCGAATGATGACTCAGCGAAGAGACTTACTGCCTTCAACCCATCTCCTCGCAAAACCAGGAGGGCAACGCACGTAGAACCATTCCTGTTTGTACAGGGCGAATTTACTACATGCTCCTGTGAAGATTTGGCATTTGTGGTACGGCTCGAGGAACATGAAGGAAGGGCTATCTTTCCGTTTCTTGATCATATAGATGTATCTGATGTCGCCAGAGGTTGGAGGTCTAGAGAAGATGGCCATGAAGAGTAGATAGGTCCCATATAGAAACGCGTGACCGTTCGGATGCAGCTGCGATGGAGCAATGTCGATGTACTGCAACACGTCCCGGAGGAATAAATTAAACGGAGGCACGCTGCCCATCCAACACATGAACTTGTTGCATGTGGTATATCCAACTTGGGGGCAGGTGAGGACGATCGTGTCACGAAGGGACCAACACATCGGCAAAAGGAATCCCGTGAATGGAGCATATCCGTCGAAGTGCGGCTTCATTGATCTTCGAAGCTTGTGAATTGATCGGGTTGTCTAAAAGAATTGTTGCCTCCAGGGCATCGGGTGCTAAGTTATGGGCAGGGGAAGTCGACGGATTTGAAGTATCAGCGGCTTCTTGCCTTGATGACGGCCCAGGCCTGTCAGATATGGTGGCGGAGCTAGACTTCATAGACATCCCCAATAAATAATGAATCTGTTTAAGTGCCTGCGAAAACTATACTTGAAAAAACGTTGAACGTTAGAGTTAACAACACGAATATCCCCCCCCCCCCGTGTGGTGTGTGATCTAGTGCAAGCAATCGTGTAAAAGCGTTGAAAGTTTGAAGGTCGCAAAGTTGTTGCTATAAAACTGAGCATCAAGTCATCGCCCTCGGAGACCGTCATCGCTGACCGTCCCCAGAAGCCTGCCTTTTGGCGATTGCAATTCTAGATCCAGAAAACGTATGATAATCTAAGTTCAGATTTACGTTTACTGAAGCTAAGAAGTTAGTGATCCGGTTCGGCTTCACATATGCTAGAATGCTTGGGCCCTGTTTCTTGTTTTGCTATACGAGTAGATATAGTTAAAGAGTGTTCAGCATTTGTGACTATTCGGCTAAGTCATGGTTCGGCTAAGACATTGTTCGGCTATTTCATTGTTCGGCTAAGTCATTGTTCGGCTATGTCATTGTTCGGCTATGTCATTGTTCGGCTAAGTCATTGTTCGGCTATGTCATTGTTCGGCTAAGTCATTATTCGGCTATGTCATTGTTCGGCTATGTCATTGTTCGGCTAAGTTAGTGTTCGGCTAAGTCTTTGTTCGGCTAAGTCATTGTTCGGCTAAACCTGTGTTCGGCTAAATTTTGGTTCGGCCAAGTCATTATTCGGCGTGTAAGTCGTGTTCGGCCTTGTTTTGTTCGGAATGTTTTAGCCTGAGTATGGTACGATGTTTATGACTGTTCGGCTGAGATGACAATCGACACGCTGTCCTTAACATTGGCCTCATCTCTTCCTCTATCCACACCGAACCACGAGGGCACATCGTTCGGCAAGTTGCACCAGACCATACCGCTCGATGCCCCTGATCATCTCCTATTTCCTCCATGTTTCTCCTTCCACCAATCTGGTCCGACATACAATACTTATGCCGAACCACGGTGTGACTACCAATAATTTCCTACCACCCTCATCGCGTGACTCGACACTTTAGTCAAGGCTCTATTTATCCCATCAATTAAGGGAGTTCGAGCGTAAAGGCTGCAGTTAGGTGAGAGGATCAGTACCTAGTGGGTAAGGTAAAGACTTGGGAAGAATCGGCTAGTTGTATGTTGGCTGGTAGCTTCGGCAGGTGCAAGGCAGAGGTTAGAAGTGTGAAAAGAGAAAGAAGGGTAGAGGTGCTGGCTTTTATAGGGAAAACAGAAGAAGTCGAAAAGGCTACATCCGGTGGAACCGGTCAAAGTCATAACGTTCGGCATCGGCGTATAATGATGACCGGCACTAAAGTTTCGTTCGGCCAGAAAGCATCGTTCGGTTACGAATGTCTCATTCGGCATTTAGAACACGTTCGGCACACACCTAAACCACTGGAATTCTCAAAAAGGCATCTCCGCTCGAGGTTAGTCAAGGATTTAAAATGAAATGAAAAGGTTACATGACACAAAGCGTACCACGTTCTGTCACGTGATACACTTTGGGGGGCAAGTGTTTCCTGGAGATTTGACCAGGCAACTAGTGCTCGGCATACTACGAGAACTCGGCACAAGTAGTGCTCGGCATCCAGTGGAACTCGACAATAGGAGTACTCGGCATCAAGTAGTACTCGACATCCAGTGGAACTCGACAACAGGAGTACTCGACATCTAGTAGCACTCGGCATCCAGAAGCACTCGGCATCCAGGAGTACTCGGCATCAAGTAGTACTCGGCATCCAGTGGAACTCGGCAACAGGAGTACTCGGCATCTGGTAGCACTCGGCATAGCACTCGGCATCCAGGAGTACTCGGCATTAGAAGGCGTTCGGCGTATATGACTACTCGACATGGCAGTATCGTTCGGCCAAAGGGATCGTTCGGCCAAAGGGATCGTTCGGCCAGAAGGCATGTTAGGCCAAGGAGGATCGTTCGGCCAAAGGGATCGTTCGGCCAGAATGCATCGTTCGGCCATAGAGCATTGTTCGGTCAAGCGCTTCGTTCGGACAGAGGCACGTTCGGCTTCGACTAACAACCATTCCACACTTCTCACACATCAAACATACAGTTCGGCATAGAAAGGGTGGTTCGGCATCATTGTGTTCGGCCTACTTGGTTCGGCATACAGCGACCACTATACTTGGGCTAGAGTGTTCGGCTACCGAGCCCACCTAGGAAGTCCAACCCATCTTTATCTATAAATAGAGGGGCAGGGTCACAGTGGAAAAGGACCTTTTTTGGAGAACACTGGGGAGACTCTGCCATTTTTCAGACTCATCTTCTTTACTTAACAACTTCATTCAAGCATTTGATCTACGAATTGTATTTGTAATCAATCATTAAGAAGATCAATAAAGTTTAACCTCAAAGTGGACGTAGGAAATTATGCTGAACCACTATAAATTTGGTGTTCTTACTTTCTGCATTTAGATTAGCATTGTCTTCTCTGTTTAATTTACCTTCATCACTTATTTCTCTACAAAATCTTTCTCTATGAGGTTAGTGACCAATTTTGGTGCTAACAATATGTATATTCATGCCACTAATGTCATTCAAAGGAACAAATATAAATAGCTTGTTGTTCCTCCAATTTCTCGCAACTATAATTAGTAAGCCGATTGGGCATAGCTCAGTCTAATCAAAGCTGTTCTAGCACAACTCAGCCCAGCCAGTACATATCGGCCTAAGCAATGTTTGGCCCCAAGATCGTCTACATACTCAATAATCCTTTAGTCTATTACTAGTCGACTCTGTGCAAGACGTCTCTAGCAAGTCAACTACCCAGACAAGACCGGCTCAAGCACAACCAGCCTTGGGCCTGCCTTCATCACAACCCATTTAATCATCTCATAGCCGGTCTAGCACCTCTCTTGCAGCTTGGTCCTTAGCACCAGCTAACTTTAACAGTAAGAAACCGACCCGCTCATGGCAGTCCACATCCAATCAAGCTCCACGCTAGCATGTTCGCTCAACAACACTTCATGCCGCTGTCGACCAACATAACTTAAGGCGGCTTTAATAGCCAACTCATCATGCAAGACTGAGCATGACCCATCTTAACCCGACTTCGTTGTCGCCCATCCCGCCATCTTACAGCTGGCCTAATAATTCCTTTGCATATTGGCCATTGATAATGTTCAACTTTCCTCAAGCATTGTTAACAACTGACCGACCATCATCACCTGGGGGAAGTCATTCATCTAGCTTTCCACATAGGCATGCAAAAGTAGATGACAAACCATACAACCAACTGTACCGGGCACTATAGCAAAGCGACCAAAAACATACTTATTCCTCTAGCATGCCGTTAGCATTTAATGTGCATTAAATGCAATGGATGCACTTGGCATAGAAGGACAACTGATATACTTCTTAGCTACCCATTCCATCCCCTCTTTACAGTTGTCTTCCATCAACCAATGGGACCAGATCAACGGTCGAGCTTGCTTCCCGCCTGGTTTTCTGCATAATCTCAATTATCCACCATCCACTACAGCTACTATAAATACCCTATGCCACGCAACTTCAAAGGGGTTGGATAATACTCAAAATCAGGTTACTATACACAATCAGCCTCTCCTCACATAGCAAATCATTGCCCTAAGCTCTAGAAATTAGCTACTTATTAATTTTAAGTGCTTTATTTCTTATTATTCTCTTGTAATTCTTTATAATTTAAGAAAAAATATAGTAAGAGAACTTCATAGTGGATGTAGACAAGCTTGCCGAACCACTCTACATCTTTGTGCCACTCACTTTAATTTGCTTACTTTCCTTTCTCATTTTAAGTTTTAAGCATAGTGATTAGAAGTATCCTTTGATGTCACGTACGCATTAATCTAATTTTAGGTTGACAAATTCAACATTTTGGCGCTAGAAGGAGGGCCACTCCTTAAAATTCCCACCTTTCACCATTTTTCGTCTTTACAAAAATTTATTCTAATTTGTTACCATGGACCGAGTTCCTGAGATTAAAGGTAACAACTCCAATGAGCATGGAATCAATGGCAATACCATTGTCCTTGCTGTTTGTCTCATTCTTGGGCTTAGCAATGATACATGGCATAACATGTTGCAACTATTGACAGATGTGAGAACCTTGGCCCATGAAGGGCAAAGTCCGAGGACGAGGTTGGACGCTTAGGCTCGTAAACTTTACCCTACCAACTCCTCCTACAGTCGACCCACCTATTCACCAACCCGCCCTTCTAGGTGCCTAAGTCCTTATGAATACTGCTGAGGCCTAGGATAGGGTAGTGTTTGAAACACCACTCATATATGTTCATGCTCATCCAAGGAGAATACTGCATGAGTGCTTAGCCATGTTGATATTGCTCCATACGTGGTCATGCCTAGAGAACCAAGACACCGCCGTTCCTACTCAACGGAACAACCATCTACTTTTAAGCATCTGCAGATGTCTGTGTTTGAACGCCTCAACAGTGGTCCTCCTATTGCTTGTAGGGAGCATGAGGCTCCCTCGGCACACTCCAGATCTTATAGGAGTGTAGCCATGAATAGGTCAACGAAGGGGCGCGCCGGTTGTTCACGGTCGCCCTCTATGCATAGGGAGAGGAGACCACTCACTCTAACTCGTCGTCGTCATCACTCTCCTTCCCGTCATCAATCTCCCACTCCACCAAGTCACTGGTTGAGCCCACAATTGGTCATGGGTCAGACCATCCCATACAAGCGGATGTTGGCCTCGGGGAGGAAATGGACATCCTTTGTCGACAACTCAAAAGAATGCAATCCTAGAATACCGGGGGTGAAGCTTTTTCTGATGATGAGAATGGCGAGTCATTTTCTAAAGACACCTTGAACATTCACAAGTGGTATTCCTTGTCATCCATCGACAAGTATGATGGGAGTGTTGACCCATCTAATCACATTATCGCTTTCAACTCCAACACCCATGCCGGTCAACTTTCCGACCCAGTAAAGTGCTTACTCTTTCCATCCACTCTCACTAGACTAGCCTCCCATCGGTTCTTGCATTTGCGTCCAGGCAACACATTCTTGGACCCAACTATGTGCCAATTTCAAGACCGGTTTCCTCACTTCTAAGACCCATGTTATGATGGCTAGCAAGAAAGCTAACATCAAACGGGGGCCAACTAAAAGCTTATCATCGTATATCAATCACTTCAACAAATAATAACTTATAGGGGCGTTGACATAAAAAACCTGGTCGTGGCCCTCTTTTCGAGGGTTGGGTAAAAGTTCAAAATATGGAAAAGGCTTCAAAAGCAGCCGGCTACATCCTTAACTGACTCCTATCAACAGGCGAAAGACATATTGAGAATGAAGAATGTCGACCTTATTAGGCCAATGAAGTCTAAATTTATTTAGATCTTACCTAAATCTGTTTTGAATAAAATCAACATTTTATTTAATTTATAAATAATGTTTTATTTATTTTAAATTTATATTATATGATATAATATGTGTATCGTATACATATAGGTGTGTACGTCCATGTGCAACATTAATGGTGTACATGGTTTGACATACCTGTGTATAAATGTTATGATATACAACGCAACAGACATGTTAGCCCCTCCGCATACATTGTGCTGTCAATATATATGTATTTGTATTATATATATATAAATTTTATGTGTTATAAAACATTACTTGTGAATATAATAGTTTAAATAATTTTTGTATAAAAGATTTATAATTTCGAAATTAAGCTTAATATTTAAATATCATATTTTAGATTTACATCCACATAATTCTAAATTTAATTTAATAAATTAATTTTTAGCATATATATGTGTGTGTGTGTGTGTGCATGTGTGTTTCTTAAGTGATCCTAAATAAATAATCCCTTTTTTCGTGTACACACACATATATGTGTGTGTTTGTATGTATAGAGGTAATAGAATAATTTTGAATTATATATATATAAATATAAAAAATTTAATAAAATAAAATTAAGATATATTTATGTATTTATATGCTTTCGACCATATAAAGTTCTTTTCAGTTTTAAATTGTTTAAAAAAATCGATTCTTTTTATTAATCAATTTCCTTATGGAAATTTACATTCAAATAAAAGGAATTTTGAAACCAATTTAAATGTATACATTTTATGTTAATATATTTACAACAATATTTTGTGATATTTATATGTATATTGTATATATAATTAAATATAATTTTAAATTAAGTGATATATATGTATATATATTATTCGAATTTAAATATAATTTTTTGATTTCAAAAGCTTCATATTCGTATATACAAATTTTGATAAAGTTAAACACATGCTTTATATAGTTATATATTATATTAACTTAATCTTCAAATTAAAATCAATTTAGTAATAATATTAAATTCAAAGTTTTTTATTTGGTCGAGAGCACAATATATAATATATATGTATATAATTTCATTAACATACACACACACAAATATATATATATATATATATGTATGTATGTATGTATGCATGTATATGTATGTATGTATATTCCATCCAATGAAGACAACACAATGTTATACAGATTCGTGATATATTCGACTGTTATCTAAATGCATATATCATATAATGAACATTACATACATCAATATATCATTGTAAAAAGAGAATTTTACTTTCACCTAATGCTCAAATAGTACACCTCAAAACGTAGAATCAGAACTCCTTGAAACGATATCAGAATCCAGAAAACGGTACTAGATTGAATGCAGCTACCACCTGTGTTTGAATCTTATTTGATTTAATGTTTTAAGCTTGAAAAATTAAAAGAGAAAGGAGGGGGAATGGCCATTCATGGCTATAGCAGATGGAGGAAGGGAGTAAAAAACAAAATAAGGGGTTAGAGATGAATATATAATGGAGATCTAATGAGAAAAAGGAGGATCTAGACCTACTTTTCTCTCTTACCTATTCGTCTCTTTGAATTGAAAGTTTCATGCCCTCCTTGGCCATTAAATGGTCGGCCTCCTTATGCCATCATAGCCGCACTCAATAGGCCCCATCATGGGCCTCAAAATAACTTTAAGCCCAATCAATAAATAACAAATTTAAATCCAATTTAAATGTGTATCGATATCGTATATCGATTATTCTATTTATAACTATTATAAACACACTTCTAAAATTGATCAAAAATTATCAAATAAAATTTTGAAACTAATATTTCATAAATGTTAATTAATTTATAACAATTATAATTTAATTAAATCGGTTGGTAACAGGAGTATTCAACGTTTCAGTTGTGTGACTCTTACATGTGAATTCGACCAACGATAAATATCGAATAATTCGAATATTAATGTTCACACGTCACTTAGTAGCTAATGTGACATTATAAACAAATTTATCGCTTATCTGGCTTTGGTAAAATCTAATTTTATTTAATTTAAGCGTTACCCGATAGTGACAATTATTTACATCAATTCTTTTCATCAAAACTATATCACTTTGGACCTATGGAATTTGGTAACGGTCAAAATTCCAATATCATCCATATTCAAATCTATAGGCCAAACACAAAGTCCTTGTTATAATAATAACAATTATTATTAACCTAACTGCGCTGATTAGAGATTTTGACTTTGTGTTGACTTCAGTTGACCATAATACTAACCTCATATAACCGAGGAGACGAATTCTCTCTTGAATAGTGTTTCACTTTCAATGCTTCCACTTAACCCAACTATAGTTGTTCGATAGACGCCATGCCATGGTTTAACTATAATCAAAGTAAAGCTTTCATATTGAAGATCAATAGTATTCTCAAGTCAAGAGAACTGTGTAATATTGTCACAACGATATTTTCTATTTGAACTTAGTTATATTAACCAATAGAAAACTATCACGTGATTCATTCTATAATTATCCAATACCTATCAGTACGTAACCCCTTAGTGTTCCTAGGAGTATGAGTAATACATTGTCCAACATTTGGAGAGCATTACACACTCTAGTCTTAACTGATGTATTGATATCCAGTCTTGATACGTCTTGACTAGGAATATATAAAACAATATGTTTAGTTTATTGTAATAAATCACTCATGTTTACAACACATTGTAACTACTATCAAAAAACATACCATATATTGGTTTTTTTATAAATATACTTTTACTTAAATTAATTAATTAATATAACGTATTATATCAAATATATAATAGAAAGGAAATGCCTTTTATTTCAAACATGATTGTTTATAAAGTTAGATATATGTAACAATTACATAATTCCCCATAGGGCATATCTCTAACTCTGTCAATGTTGGCTAGTGAGCTAGGGACACTAGACAGGGGCCAACTAAAAGCCTTCGATCATATGTTAGTCACTTCAAAAAAGAATCCACCTTGACGAGGGGCCCAACATAAACAACTGTAACGATTTGCCTTTCCGACCCCCGAATGTCGACACTAATACATCCATGGTATTTGTGTGCCGAGCACCCAAGTGCCGGAAGGATGAATTGTTAAGGTGAAAGAAAAAAAATGAAATAGAATAAGAAAAAAGAGAACACAATATCAGAATCTCACAACGGAACAATAATATATAATATCGAAGGAACAGTACAAAGGGTTACTCTGATACAAAAATTTCTAAGTTAAATAACATAAGTACTATCATCAACATGGACAGTTATAACAACTCGTCCTCACAAATGCTGATATGTACAACATAGCAGTGCAACGGAAATAAGAATACTACGGTAGATGAAACATCCATCTTGTCTTCTCGAGCTCTAATGAACATCAACAAAAACCTATCTTTCTCAGCCTACTCGAAAGAGCATGTGAGGAATTTTGGGAAAACAAAAACTAAGTGTTAGACATAAGTTTGATATGAGAAACTCAAGAAATATGTGATCAATATATAAAAGTACTTTTGAGATAGCATGGAATTCCATAACGATTATTCCCTCAAAAGAACAACCATCTAATAAGTACATAAGGTGATATAATAGTTAATATTTAGGATGTGGAATATAAATATTATAACATAGCTGGAATGGTTACATTGGTTACATTCAACAGCATATTAGGAGTATAATCAAATCCGATAAGGAACGTTCGCAGATTGGATTTTCCGTGGAAATCTCTCCAATGGAGCCGGATCCAATCTCATACACAAGGGTTAGAAAGTACCTCCGAGCAATGTATATTTCTAGATAAAATAAACCATTTAGGTAAACACAAGAGGCCCATCATCCGAACATAAACATGAACAACGTGAACCAAATATCATCAACCCCCGCCGACCAACAATCGATAAGTATCTCTAGATATGGAGTTAACAACACCCTGACATGGGTCAGCTAAACCCTAGGTCATGCATCCTACCATGTTTTTAGCTATTTCTAATGTTGAGGTTACATTCAGCATCTTTTACACGAGCCCCATCACTCGAACAGAACACGAATCCCTAAATGGATTCCCCCATCTCGAATAGATCACGAATCACTACATGGATTCAAGCATCTTGAATAGATCTTGAATCTCCACATAGATTCTCTTTCAACTTCTTCCAAGAGATAGAACACATATCTCAGTCTTGAAGTGGTTTTCAATAAGTAAAACACTTACCAATCCAGGTCTCTTCAAGACTGAATCGACGAATTTGGTCATTCAATGATAATGAGAGCGGTCGCAAATGAAAACCAAGCCTCATATACTACTCATGTTTTCAATATTTTCATCTCACACTATCCCTCGATCAAGAGCAAAGCTAGTAGGTTTGAGCTTTATTGCTCATATCCCTACACCAACATCAGTCTTAATTCCCATAGATAGACAAGCCTACTTCATCGGCCTTTTGTGCTAAGTATACGACCAAATGTTTTCCATAAACGAGTAAACATACAAAGAATGATCAATTCATACAAACCATGATTAAGTCATATAAATGACTTCTAATCTCCTTTTTGTTTAATTAAACTTTTATTAGTTTAAACCTCTTTTATTAGTAAAACTTCTTTTATCTAACAAAACATCGTTTATGAATTTCTACTATTCACTTGTACTTTTTTCAATATTTCAAAACGTATTTATATAATTTTCTCAATTGTAAGTATATTCACAGATCATTAATAAGATTTTCTACATTAAAACTTCGCTTTTTCTATACTTAAAAATAAGTACTCATATACTTATCTCAAATCATATAAGTATATTCACAAATCATTAACAAGATTTCTTATTTTAAACCTTTACTTTTTCTATCTTTATTCAAAAGATTCCATATTTATAATCTCCTTTAAAATATCTATTTTAAGGATCTAAGTGCTTTCACAAATCTATTCGAAAGGTTTAAGACTAATGTTACTTAAACATTGTCACTACAAACCCAAAACTATTTCATACCTATACTTATCTTTAAAACATTCTTTTAAAGATCTATTTGCATTCATAAGTATAACAAAAAGGGTTAAAGACAAAAATAATTAACATATTGTCACAACAAATCCAAAATCATTCCATATAAAACATTTTTTTTAAAGATCTAAGTTATAATAGGTTAGGTTCGATAGTTTACTAATCGATTATCTAGTTAAAACAATTGCTTATACAAATCAATGTTCCTATACATAACTCGTTTCTGACATTTCAACTTAACTATTCCTTGTTCAAGAGTGAAGCCAGATAAGTTAGAGCACTGGTTGCATCAAAGCCCTTCCTAGACACTTCATTCTTGAATGTCACAAATAGACAAGTATACTTTTTGGCTTTTAGCATTAAGTATAATATTAATGATTTCCATAAACAAGTAACAAACAACATGATTAACCCATTTATGACATTCCCGACTTAACTATTCTTCATTCAAGAGGGAAGCTCGGTAGGTTAGAGCTTTATTGCTCCATCCCTACTTGACATCAATCTTAACTCTTATAAATAGATAAGTCTACTTCTTCGGCTTTTAGCGTTAAGTGAAGTTAATAACCTTTTAAACAAGTAAGTAAAAAATAAGATAAACACATTTTTGACATTCCAGCATAACCATTCTTTATTCAAGAGGGAAGCCTGGTAGATTAGAGCTCTATTGATCTGTCCCTACTCGACATTAATCTTAACTCTAAAAAAAAGTCTACCTCATTGGCTTTTAGTGTTAAACCTCTTCATTACTTTTCTGAAATTTATATATACGTCAAACCAACTTTAGTGTACTTCAAAACATGTTTGTAAGGATATCTAAAAATATTATAGAAAACCAAATTTAATTTTTTTTAAACACTTAAAACCATAAGCGACTTATTACAGCATTTATATATGCTGTTAAAATCCTTGTTAAAAACAAAATTAAAAAGCATGATCTTTGTGACTAGTTTTAACCACTTTAACAAATGATTGAAGATTTGAAAATTTTATAGTAAGTAATACCATTAGGGTACTTAAAAACCATGAAAAGAAACCCCTAAGAATACCTTTTCGTAAAAATTTCAAAAAACAAGGAATTCAGAAGTACATTGATAACGATTATTCTCGCTTCAAATACTTTCAAACTTAATTCAATTTAACACACAAGTTAAACAACTATTTAATTACCAATTCAAGGCCATGCAACATGTTTAAGAGGGTAATAAAAGTGATATTGTACAATATAAATTTATCATTTGCTTTCAAAAGCAAGAGGAGTCCAAATTTTACAACTTTACTTAGTTAATGTCACTTTAAGTTTATACTTCGTACACAAGATATGTATACACAATACACACTTATAAGATATGAGATAACTCACTTAGGTCCATGCCAAACCCAATTACAAAGCCACCAGAACAAAGAACCACCTCCTTTCATTACCAAAAGCCTAAAGATCCAACCTTTAGCACTTCCAAACCAAAGCCACCACCTTCTCTTCCTCCTCCATGCTTACGGCTCTTCCTTGGACCCCCTCACCTTCTCCCACTTCTTACTTCTTAATCATGCCTCTTATGATGTATTAGGCCCAAAGCCAAATTTTAAAAGAGATTAGGGATGATTTGGTTAAAACTTGAAAAAGTTAGAAAGTAATTAATGGATTAGTGCTTAAGCACTTCCAACATTTTTAACTCCCATATTTCATCTCAAGCTCAAGTGAATTAGTGGGTTATGAAGTGAACCCCTTCCTTCTATTTATAAGCTAGAAATGAGATATTGAATGACCAAAAACCCCTCATAAAGGACCTAAACTAATTACAAACATCATTTCTCTTTTATCATTTACTTAACTTTTATGACTTTCCATTTATGCACATTTCATAATACTTTGATGACATCACCCATGACATCATCCAGAAAGTTTGTTTCCATAAATGGAAAAAATATATTTTATTTTATTAATTTCCTAAGCAAATAAGTATATGTAAAAAATCTGAATGACTTCTGACAGTTAAAAAGCTATTTATCGATAAAACGATTTTTGGTCACATTATCGATATTTTTTCAAAGTATTTATTTTTGAAAACATTTTTCCAAAATAAGTTTACCATCATTACTTATGATTATAAAAGGAGGTTAAATTTTTTATTAAATCATTTTTATAACATTTAAACCAAGATCTAAATATTTAAATAATTCAGATATTTAAATACGAAGTGTCTGAAATTCTGGGTTGTTACATTCTCCCCCACTTAGAATATTTCATCCTTGAAATTCCAACAGAGCAATAGAAGAAACAATCACATAGCAATACTTAACAATGTTTAAGTAAAAAAACTCATGGTTTGCTCAAGTTCAAAATCTTCTCATCTCACAAGGATGATAAACGACCTACTAAGCGTACCGTAAGCTCAACGACCTCAGGTAATTACTTGGCACCCAATTCATGCTACCTCATAGCAAATCGAAGAGTTATCACCAAAACCTTACGTAAGCTAATCAAAACATAGTATGCATATACTAAAACCCGTACGATGCACATGGATTATCTATATGCAATATTGATTCTAATCACTTGCTCGATCATATAATTTCACTTCCCAACTACTATAAATCACTTGACCTCACTTTGTGCGGACTCCGATCATGTTCCTTGATTAGAAACCTTCGTTCTCCTTACATAGCTATATATTATAATAGAATACTTCAGGATCATATTAATAATACATATCAAGTGTTCGCTATTAAGAATCGAGTGAAAAATCCTTGTTTGAACCGGTGTAAACCATCTCGAAATCATGTACTCGAATATTGCATCAATAACAGTCATGCGAACAAAACGATCTATATACAGGTTACGTGCTTATCCTATTGGTTTCTTAACTACACCAATATCTTTTATCACATTCTTATATCCAAATAGTATATCTTAACACTAAAATCATTTATGAATCATTTCATAAAACATAACTTCAAGTTTATAAACATTATATTACTTAAGTTCATACTCGTATAATACTCCAATATATCCTAAGAGTATATACAAAACATCAAATTCATTTTACTTAACAAGTATGTTCAACAAATTAAAATTGTTTTAACTTACTAACTTCTCAAATTCAAGCATTATATAAACTCAACTGTTATGTTTGCACAAAACATTTAGCATCAAGTTTTATAACAATTCGAAAGTTTCTGACTGTCCAAAATCATCAAAAATCCCGTTTCATTTTAACAAATGAAAACTACCAAACAATGTAGCTTAACACGATGCACATACCATACAATCTTAATGCATAGGCTACACGTTTCCATAAAATATCTTAATAGATTTCAGTAATTTATTAAACATACTTTACCCAAAAAGGGAAAACTTGAAAATTTCCAACATTTATTCCGGGCTATGCCACTACCACTATCACTCGGGCACCCTACATATAAAAAATTTCTACGTTAAAAAATTCATATCAAATTTGTTTCCAAATAAATTTTTTAGAACTAAACACTAGGTTTTATTTCAAATTATTTTGAAATAATACATACATATATCTTTTGTATAACAAATGATACTTCCGGAATCAAATCAGAATCCATTTTGCTAAAACAACCCTATAGCATCCCCCACTTAGAAACCCGAAAATGAACGCCGGCGATGTTGAAGTCATCACCAAAATTATTTTCAAGGGACAAAAGTGGGTTCAGTACATCCAATTTATGCCTTTTGGATTCAACCAAAATCACTTTCAAAACGGTATCAAGCACTTTGTAAATATTACTAAGTACCATGATCCTAATTTCGTAAACTAGTTTCTCCAAAATCTTGAAAAATATCTTTAAAACACCGGGATTTAAGTTCTCAAATTATCTGTTAAATCCTTCTTGTTTATAAACCATGTTTTATAAACCATACTTATATAAAATTACTTTCTTATATAAAATCTTTTCATAAATGTTTATTCCCAGAATAACTTATCTTTCTCAGATTAAAAGAAACATCTTTCACTAAATTCAACTTTCACAAAAGTTAACTTTTAACCCAACATTACCACCAAACGCCTTATAGTCAAATTATGAAACTTAATTTACAAGGTGTTCTTTCAATGCACCCACAAATACTGTTTACCTAACCCATGCAGTAAAAAGGTAAAATTGCTCATAAAATGGTTGAGAAAAAAAATCAAAAATCAATAAATGATAGTTAATGCCCATAAACTAGTCGAGCATAACTAAACTAATTGATGAGGGATGATAGATAAACATCATTAACCCCTGCATTAATTAAACTATACTTTAACAATTCATACTTATATAAGTTACCTTATGTAAGATCTTTAATTTTCGTAGTTATAATTACCTTCAAGTTATACGTTTATAACAACTACAAATACGTTCTCATATGTATGATACATTTAACTCATTCTAGCGTGTTGCTTACCCTATCTCTTAATGAGTAATACCTACCAAAGCCAAAGTTCTCACTTAACCTACATCTCTAATACCAAGTTTAACGACCCACCTTTTCGACTCCAATTATATGTCAATACTCATACATCCACGATATTAGTGAACCGAGCATCCAAGTGCCAGGAAGGACGAATTGTTAGGGTGAAATAAAAAGAAAAGGAAATAGAAAAAGAAAGAAGAGAACACAATATCAGAATCTCACAACGGAATGATAACATATAATATCAAAGGAATAATACAAAGGGTTACTCCAATACAGAAATTTCGGTGTTACAAAATCTAAGTACAATCATCAACCTAGACAGTTATAATAACATGTCCTCACAAATGCTGATACGTACAATATAGCAATGCAGTGGAAATAAGAATATTACGGTAGGTGAAACATCTAGCTCGTCTTCTCGAGCTCCAATGAACATCAACGAAAACCTGCCTTTCTCAGACTACTCGAAAGTGCACACGAGGAATTTAAGGAAAACAAAAACCAAGCGTCATACATAAGTCTGGTATGAGACGCTCAAGAAATATGTGACCAACATATAACAGTACTTTTGGGACCACATGGAATGCCATAACGGTTATCCCCTTAAAAGAACCACTATATAATAAGTACATAAGGTGATATAATAGATAATATCTAGGGTGTAGAATATAAATATTATAACATAGTTGGAACGGTTACATTGGTTACATTTAACATCATATTAGGAGTACAATCAAATCTGATAAGGAACGTTCGCATATTGGATTTTCCATGGAGTACTCTTGGTGAAGACGGACCAATCTCCTGCATAAGGGTAAGAAAGTACCTTCGAGCGACGTATATTTCTAGATAAAATAAACCATTTAGGTAAATACAAGAGACCCATCGTCCAAACATAAACATGAACAACGTGAACCAAATACAATCAACTCTCGCCGGCCAATAATCGATAAGCATCTCTGGATATGGAGTTGACAACACCCTGACATGGGTCAGCTAAACCCCAGGTCATGCATCCGACTCTGTTTATATCCATTTCTAATGTCGAGGTTACATTCACCATCTTTCACATGAGTCTTCATTACTCGAACAGAACATGAATCCCCAAATAGATTCCCTTATCTCGAATAGATCACAAATCACTACGTGGATTCAAGCATCTTGAAAAGATCTTGAATCTTCACATAGATTTTCTTTTAACCGCTTTTAAGAGATAGAACACGTATCTCAGTCTTGAAGTGGTTTTCAATAAGTAAAACACCTACTGATCCCGGTCTCTTCAAGACTGAATTGACGAATTTGTTCATTCAATGATATTGAGTGTGATTGCATATGGAAACTAAGTCTCATATACTTATCACATTTTCGATATTTTCATCTAACACTATCCCTTGATCAAGAGTGAAGCCGGTAGGTTAGAGCTCTGTTGCTCATATCCCTACACGAACATCAGTCTTAATTCCCACAAATAGACAAGCCTACTTCATCGGCTTGTAGTGCTAAGTATATGACCAAATGAAACTGGTTTCGTCGAAATCCGAGACAGTGGCCCGAAAGGCTATTTTTATATGTTAATTAAAATGAATTATTATAAAAACTAGTTCATTCACTTTTAGTTCAAATTTAAAAGTTTACTATCTTCATTTCTATTAAAATAGAATTTAATAAGCTTTAAAATCATTTTTGTCCAATCAAATCCAATAATATGCGAAAGCGAGCTCCAAATGCGAAGCATACGCCATCCGCACCTACTAATCACTCAATAACCAATGAGAATATGTTTTATAGAAAGCAACATCACTATATAATATAGACCATACCATAACTATATGCAATTTTAGCAAACGTAAACAAAGAAATCATTAACCAAATAATAACTACCAAATTATTTATCGTCATATCTATTTGCTTTTTCAAATGTCAACATTTTATACTCTCATTTCTTATTAACATTCAGTTAACTCCCACTCAATTTATTTTTATTCAATTGACTCTCATTCAATTCTTTACTTTCAATTGGTTGACATCCAATTAATTAACATCTTTTATTTACCATTCACTTATTTCATATTCAATTAGTTAACAATCAATCCATTTACATTCAATTGATTTATATCCAATTTAAATAAAATCCAATTATTCAATTCAATTTTACTCACACTTATTTATTTACATTCAATTGATTCTCATTTACTTTACTTACATTCCCCTTAAATTCAATTTAAGGTTAACAATAATTCATTTGCATACTAACTCGTTTATGGACCATTTCCATAAAACAATTACTTAAGTTCACATTCAATTCTTTTTACTACTCTAATTGCATTTCATTTTATAACTTAAGTGGAATTAATTCACTTTACTAATTCATCAAATTCATTTCAATCCAATTCAACTTCATTTAATCTTTCTTAAGTCAACTTCATTTTACCTCTTCTTGAGTCAATTTCCCTTTTAAAATCCATTTTATTAAACTCAACTTAAGTTAAATCCCATTTCAAATCAAATTCAATTTCATTAACCTTTATTGAGTTAAACTTCATCTCATACAATTCATTTTATTTACATTTACTTAAGTTAAAATTTTAAATTTCATATCTTAAATCCATACTTTCTCCTCTTATCTATACCATTTCCAATTTATAAGTTCAAAAACTTATTATCCTATATTTTCTTAACATTTAGATAGAAATTTCCAGGATTTTAAACACTTGGTTTTATTTCAAATCATTTGAAATTATATATATATATATATATATATATATATATAGACACACACACATAACTCCTTTATATATCAAATTACACTTCTGGAATCTAAAACAAATTTGCTTTACCGAAACAAAACATCAATGGTGGCAATTCCTAACTTAGAAACTCGAAAATGAACACCAATGATGTTGTAGTCATCACCAAAATTATTTTCCAACGACCGAAGTGAGTTTAGTGCTTTCTATTTCTCTTAAATCCTACTTAAAATATTACTAACCAAAATATTTTCAAAATAATACTATTATTATTTTTCTAAAACCTTTGAAAACAATTTCCAAATCAATGGAATTTAAATTCTCAAATTCCTTGTTTTAAATCATTTCCATTTTCAAAATCATATCTATAAATATATTTATGAACTTTTCATTTCCCTTCCACTTATAAATCACATTCATAAATCATATTTATAAATTCACTTTCTTATATAACTTATTTTGCAAATGTTTATCGTTGTTTATATTACAATAATAACAACTTTTATTAGACAAGAAACAACAAATGATAATAATCAAATATTATCATTCACTAACAACCAAACACTCCATATATAGTTTAAAATAACTTCTAAAAATTAATCTTTTATATATAAAATATAATTTACGTAAAATTACTTCATTCACCCACTTTTAAAACAATACTGTGTCGGTTTGTCTTGTTTAAGCATTTAGAAACCCCTATCGATAACGTGGCGTCCCACGTATCGACCAAATTCATAAGCCACTCAACAAATAAATTAACACAATATAAAACATTTTTATATCATTAACAAATACGCGCTCATATATATATTCACTCAAACTCATAATAAGGCATTCCATTACCCTATCTCTTAATGAGTTTCCCCACCAAGCCAAGGTTCTCGCTTAACCTTCAGCTCTGATACCAACTATAATGACCCGCCAATCCGTACAATTCAAGCTGACCATAAACCACACAAGTCCAACCTAAATTGAACGAAAAGAAAAATAGTTATGGGAAAGAAAGAAGGAACAGGAAGAGAAGAGAAGGAGAAGAGAAAAGAAAACTAAAAACAACATACAGAATCTCACAATCGCAGCGGCACAATATATAATATATTATCAATAATCTTTACAGAAGAGAACTGTTATATGTACATACATCCATCGGAGTACAACACAAATCACAATCACCATCCTGGACAGTTATAACAACCTGCCCTCACAATTTCTGATGATTTTAACAACAAACAGTGGAAAATAAACATATACATGAATACGACTTGAAGGCTTCCAACTCGTCTCTTGAGCTCCAATGCATTTAAAGAAAATCCGTAATATGCTCTGTCTGACCCGAGCATTATAATAAATTAACACCCAAGTCAATACGGAAAACCAACATGAGAAAACACACCCAATTGAACTTTTAAAGTTATAGAAACCTTTCGAAAAATCAAAAGTATCTCGTAAGACCATGCCGCACATAAACACGAGTAGGTTTTTACTTTACGATAACCAAAACATTTTATATGAAATTCTCTGGTATTATAATAGTGTCTAGATACAAATACTTATTAGTCTTAGCTGAAATTGTTACATTAACTAAATTCTAGCATAATAGGTTCTACAATCAAAACCGTAAAGGCACGTATTGGAGATTGGATTCCATACTATGACAAGGTAAGGAACTACCTTCCGAAGGTACATCTCTAGATAAATTCACCGGGGTCTAACAAGAACATCCTGTGCCCCTACTACAAAGGACTGGCCTACCACTTGACTAGTAGTACCAAATATGATCACCCTGCTTAGGCCACGAAGCATACAAGAATAGATAGTAAGCGATCTAGATTTGAAATGACTATACCCTAATGGGAGCGATCCACTTGGCCTTGCTGCATGCCCGATTTTTTTCATTTTCCGGTTGATGAGGCTCAAGGCTACGTTTTACCTTTTTAGCACTCCTACCTGGAATGCTAACACTGCCCTCCAGGCCACAATGTAATATCAGCATTCATTCATACAAGTTCATTCTGGGACCGAACGGAACATTTAAGAGCTCCGTCTTCAATTTCATCATCTTCAAGATATTTTCACTTCGAAACGCATTTGTTGGATCAAAGTGGTTTTCGGGTAACATATCCGATCCCGATCTCTTTGGGACAATGTTTATAATTTCTGGTAAACTCAACCTCGGTTCTTTAAGAAATAAACAGTCAAAGATATGACTGAAGATCACCTCCTAACCGTTAGTGGACGGATTTCCTTATCATTGTCCTAGGAGAATGAAACGAGATTTATATGCACAGTACAACATCATCGAAGATGACTGTGCCATATAACTCACGTGTTTCTCCTAGATATTTCCAAAGTTACGTTTTGGGTCCAATTCCGATAGTCGGTCATTTAACTATGGAGTAACAAACATTCAATCAGGAATTTAATCCATAAGGAAAACCAACATTTGGTTAAGCACAAAGCAACACTAAGCCTTTTATTAATAAATCTTTTATTAATTAAATTCACTCTGTAATGCTTGAATCAAAAATTCTTTTTACAAAGATTGATATATACCCAAAATCCCTATTTCTCAATACTTAGAAAAATATCTAAATGCTTATCTCAATGGTATAAGTATATTCACCAACAATTTGGAAGATTTCATTTTTATTTAATTCTAATATCATTTATAAACTCCATTATATATCCACAAAACTGTTTATAAAATTCGATTTATAAATCCATAAAACCCATTTCTAAAATTCTTTTATAAATATATAAAACCATTTATAAAACGATTTTACCCCTTTCGAGAAATCCTCCTTTACGTTTATCAAAACATGTTATAAGATTCCTCTTATAAAAACCCCATCTGTTTATAAAACTCCACTTATAAATCTCGGAAACAATTATAAATAAAGTCTAATCACTTACCTTTAAAACACTACTATATACAACATTATTAATAAATAAATACTAAATTTAAAGCATCTTAAAATAATAACTAATAATTTTCAAAACTTTCTTAAATAAACAATAATAATTTATCTTCAACATTTTTATAATTACTAATAATCAATTACCAAAACTGTACTGATGAATAATCATATTAATTCCAAACCATATTAATAATTTTGATAATTAACTTTCCAGAATATTAAAATATTGATAAACCACTTTAAAACAATATTAATAAACAACTTTTAAAAACATAATTATATTTCCATGATAAAAATCTATATTTAATTTACAACATGATCATACCCATATTTATAAACTATATCCAAAAATCTCCTCTATTTTACGAAACTTTCCTACATAGAATCCATTATTTCCGAACTCCATTTATAACTCCATTCCCTTTATGAATTTCACTTATTCATAAATCTCGTTTAAAACATAATTTCAATAGCTTTTAACCTTGTTTCCATAGGTATAAATTTTCTATATAAATTCCTTTCTATTTATAAAATATCGTTTAACATTCCAAATTTACCCTCGCCTTCAATTTCAAAAATAGAATCAACTATTTCCAAAATATCATCTTGTATCTTATATTAATCCACCGTTTAACTTATTCTCTAACTTATTAAATCCTAATAGTTTCCTTTAATTATAAACCTCGTTTATAAATCCATACTTTTATTATCAAAATATGATTTTACAAACCTTCACTTCATTTGTAAAATAGCATTTTTGTAAATTATCATATTTATAAATTTCACCTTTATAAATAAATTTTAATATGTATACCTATATATATATATATTATTTTATATACAACGGTTAATAAATATTTATATAAAAATATTTCTATTTTCTTTTAAAAACCATATCCTTTATTATTAAAAGGCGGACTTATCTTCCAAGATCTTAAAAATCTTAATTTAAAATATTTTATAAAACTGTTAAATTATAATATCCGAAAAGCATACCTTTGATTTTAAAATAAATTACTTCTTCAAATAATTCAAGAATAATTATTCAAAACATATATAATTTCAAAATACCTTTGAAATTCCTTTTCAAAATCAATCACTATTCTACGGTATTTTAAAATACCAAAATATAAGGCCCAATGCTACTAAAGCACTAAATAAACAAAATCGTATCCATGTCATCAATTATAACATCCAACATATCATATATTAATTTATATGAAAATAAATCAAAAGTGTGAGGAATTCGTTGGATCCCTCTAACCTGTCCCCCTACATCACATACAGTATATAATCATAAAAATACAAATCAACCGCTTCGAGGCAGAATTTGTATACAAAAGGTCATCCGCTCTTACACGGGAACGTAATAGGGTCTCATCCGCTCCAATAGGCAGAAATATATCCAAACCGACAATATAACTAGTAGTTCATCCAAACAGACAATAACAAGCAATAATAAAATATCTACGCATCCAATAAATATTTTTTGTTGACTATATAAATTTTCTGATTAACCAAAAATGTGAAATTAACTCACATTGATCTTTGTTTCGTCAAAACATCCCGTTTTCAATTAAAATTGAATGAACGTCCAATTTTAATCCAAAATTCCAACTAGCTTCGAATTCGTCCAATCCAACTCCATAGTGTAGCCTTCGTCGATACGATCTCAACGCGACTCGTCGCGTTCAATTTGAACCTCGTACGAGTTTGATATGGTTTAACGAACTTTTTAATAAATTAAACTATAATTAACTTAAACTAAAAATATTAAAATTAATTTATACCCTTTTCCCCTCTTTCCCCTCGATCAAAATCAAGGCCACGCTCAACAACTTTGACGACCCAGAAAATCACCACGCCTCGCCACCCCAAGCGTCTCCACACCGCCACACCACCATCGTGGGTCGCCTAGACCCAGTCACACCCAATGCCAGCAACGCCAAACTTTATCTCGCCATCGACGATGAGAAAATGGTAAAAATAACTGCACTGTTCATCCCCTCGGCTGCACCACCTCGCTCTTCCATGCCTCAATCCAGCCAACCAGAATGCTCCTCTCATCACGATGAACCAATCTCTAGTTGAAAACTAAGACGGCCGTTGGATGAGCATGGGTAAAATTTAAAACCAGAAACGAATTCTCTTATTAAAAAAACGTGACATAATATAAGGAAGATGAGGGTATGGGCATGAACGTGGGGACTTTCCTTGGTATGGGCTAGGTATGGCCTTAAATATAGTCTAATATATATTATTTAATTTAAACTATCAAGCTATAAAACGTCCGACAATCTCGAACATCAAACGAGTCGTGCCGCCTAGCGTTCTATATGTTATACCCCTATTCCTAATAAAATGGAACTAGTCTCGTGCCTTAATTTGATCATATGCAGAAGATAACTTTTTAAACCCAGTTATTTTATTAAATTTCCGATATTCTCTTCAACGCGTTTCGATCTCGCACGACCAGACGATACGTCTAATCGCTACGAAATTTGACAGCGTAATATAATTCACTATTTCGGATCCAATGAAACTAGTTTCGTCGAAATCCGAGACAGTGCCCCGAAAGGCTTTTTTAAATGTTAATTAAAACGAATTATTATAAAAACTGGTTCATTCACTTTTAATTCAAATTTAAAAGTTTACTATCTTCATCTCTATCAAAATAGAATTTAATAAGCTTTGAAATCATTTTTATCCAATCAAATCCAAGCTTCAATTACTTTAAATATTTCCAATATTAAATTCAACAATTTAATTATCAAATAAATCGCTATATTTGAAATTTTAATTTATTTAACTTATAATATTAACTTTTCAATATTTAAAATCAATTAAATATTCCAAATTAAAATGCTAAAATTCTGTGTCGTTACAATTTGTACTCTTTTCAATATTTCAAAAAGTATTCATATACTTACCTCAATTAGTATAAGTATATTCATAAATCATTAACAAGATATTTTGACTTTAAATCTTTACTTTTTCTATACTTCAAAAAAAGTATTCAAATACCTATCTCAAATGGTATAAGTATATTCATAAATCATTAACAAGATTTCTTATCTTAAACCTGTACTTTTTCTATCTTTTTCCAAAAGATTCCATATTTATAATCTCCTTTAAAATATCCATTTTAAGGATCTAAGTGCTTTCACAAATCTATTCAAAATGTTTAAGAACAGTGTTACTTAAACAATGTCACTACAAACCCAAAACTATTTCATACTTATACTTATCTTTAAAACATTCTTTTAAAGATCTATTTACATTCATAAGTATAATAAAAAAGGGTTAAAGACAAATGTAATTAACATATTGTCACAAAAAACCCAAAATCATTCCATACTTGTATTACCTTTAAAACGTTCTTTTTAAAGATCTAAGTTATAATGTTTAAGTTCGATAGTCGACTAACCGATTATCTAAGCAATTGCTTATACAAATCAATGTTCGTATACTCAACTCATTTTCGACATTTAACTTGACTATTCCTCGTTCAAGAGTGAAGAAAGATAAGTTAGAGCACTGGTCGCATCAAAGCCTTGCCTAGACACTTCATTCTTGAATCTCACAAATAGACAAGCATACTCGTCGGCTTTTAGTGTTAAGTATAGTATTAATGATTTCCATAAACAAGTAACAAACAACATGATTAACCCATTTATGACATTCCTAACTTAACCATTCCTCGTTCAAGAGGGAAGCCCGGTAGGTTAGAGCTCTATTGCACAATCTCTACTCGACATCAGTTTTAACCCTCACAAATAGAAAAGCCTACTTCGTTGGCTTTTAGCATTAAGCAAAGTTAGTTACCTTTTAAATAAGTAAGTAAACAATAAGATTAACACATTTCCGACATTCCAACTTAACCATTTCTTGTTCAAAAGGAAAGCCTAGTAGTTTAGAGCTCTATTGCTCTGCCCTTACTCGACATTAATTTCAACTCTTAGAAATAAAGAAGTCTACCTCGTTGGCTTTTAGTGTTAAGCCTCTTCTTTACGTTTCTGAAATTTATATATAATTATTAAAAATATATTTAAACTTCAAACGGACTTAAATATACTTCAAAACATGTTTGAAAACATCTCTAGAAAGATTAGAGAAAAATACCAAATTTAAATATCATTTTTTAAACACTTAAAACCATAAGCGACTTATTATAGATTTATAAAAGCTTTTAAAAGTCCTTGTCAAAAACAACATTGGAAAGCACGATCTTTGTGAACAGTTTTAACTACTTTAACAAATGATTTAAGACTTGAATTTTTTTATAGTAAGTACTAATATTAGGATACTTAAAAACCATGGAAAGAAACTCCTAAGGATATCTTTTCATTTATTTATAAAAATTCCTGAAAACAAGGGTTCGGAAGTGCACTTACCGCGACTATTCTCACTTCAAACACTTTCAATCTTACTTCAGTTTAACACACAAGTTAAACAATCATTTAAATACCAAGTCAAGGCCACATGTTTAAGAGGGTAATAGAAGTGATGTTATATAATATAAAATTATCATTTGCTTTTAAAAGCAAGAGGAGTCCAAAGTTTATAACTTTACTTAGTTAACGTCACTTTAACTTTATACTTCACACACAACATACCTATACACTATATATACTTATAAGATAATGAGATATCTCACTTAGATCTACACCAAACCTAAGGACAAAGCCAAAAGAACAAAGATCCGCATTTTTTAATCACCAAAAGCCTAAAGATCCAACTTTTAGCACATCCAAACAAAATCCACCACCTCCTCTTCCTCCTCCATGCTTACGGCTCCTCCTTGGAACCCCCTCTTCCTCTCACTTTTACCACTTCTTACTTCCTAATCATGCCTCCCATAATGTCTTAGGCCCAAAGCCAAAGTTTAAAAGAGATTAGAGATGATTTGGTTAAGACTTGAAAAGGTTAGAGAGTAATTAGCGGATTAGTGCTTGAGCACTTCCACCATTTGTAACTCTCATACTTCATGTCAAGCCTAAGAGTAGTGAGTTATGAAGTGAACCCCGCCCTTCAATTTATAGGCTAGGAAATGAGATGTTAAATGACCAAAAACCCCTTATAAAGGACCTAACATTATTTACAATCATCACTTCTCCTTTATCATTTATTAGCTTTTAAGACTTTCCATTTGTGCACATTTCATAATATCTTTGATGACATCACTCAAGACATCATCCATAAAGTTTATTTCCATAAATGGGAAAAAAAGTTATTCCATTTTATTAATTTCCTAAGCAAATAAGTGTACGTAAAAAAAATCCAAACAACTTCTGACAGTTAAAATGCCGTTTATTTGTAAAATGATTTTCGGTCACATTTTATCGATATTTTTTCAAAGTATTTATTTTTGAAAAAAAATTTCAAGAATAAGTTTACCATCATTACTTATGATTTAAAAGGAGGTTAAAAAGCTTATTAAATCTTTTTTATAACATTTAATCCAAGATTCAAATATTTAAATACGAGGTGTTTGAAATTCTGGGCCGTTACAACAACCTAGTCGTGGCCCTCTATTTAGGGGTCAGGTACAAGTTCAAAATGTGGAAAGAGCTTTAATAGTAGCCCATTGCATCCTTGACTGACTTTTATCATTGAGAGAACAACATAATGAGAATGTAAGGTGCTGATCTCCCTTATAGCAATAATGAAACTCGACATTCCACTCAAGCCGGTCCTCTTGAGAATACCAATCATCGAGCTAATGGTCGACAGAACAACCCAAAAGGTGTGCCAAGGCTGGCACCCATTATAGGTACGCTAAGTATGATATTTTGAACAGGGATATTAAGACTATATATCTCGCAACCTGGGACTGGGTGCAATTTCAAAGACAAAGTCCTCTAGAGACAGATAAAAGGAAGAACCCCATAGCATGACAAATACTAACGGTTCCACTAAATAAAGGAACACTCCACTAATAAATGTCGGGTGCTTAAGGATGAGATTGAAAGACTTATCCAAAATAAGATATTTTAGAGTTTTGAGTTCAAGTAGAACAAATGAACAACCACAATAACCAGCCAGCTCCACCCCAGCAACCCAACAATAACATCATGACAATAACCGACATCTTAACCATATATGGAGGCCCGCATATGACCGACAGCAGCTAGGAGAACAGTCTTGGTATCAGAGGGAAGTGAGTTCAGCCGACCAAGTATTATTCCTTGGAGCACGAGCATCCAAAGCACCTAAGATGGAATCATATCAGTCCATCACTTTGACTACCAAGGAAAGAGAATCAATCTCCTACCTTATCATGATCCTTTAGTCATTGCTCTAGCAATGGCTAACTCAAATGTGCATATCGAGCCTTTATGTATGGGGAGAAGCTCGTTCAACATCATGTTTAGACATGTTTTTGAACCTCTCATGCTATCCTACCTCCAACCTCACTCCATGTGCCCTGCTTATTTATAGCTTCAAAGTAGTGGGCATTGTCTGCTGGGTACCACCTTGTTTATGGCAACATTCAGCCAAGAACTAATCATTGCAAAGGTTCAATTTAACTTTGTAGTGGTTGACTGCCCTTTTGATTATAACCTTTTGATAGGATGACCGATGCTTGCTGAACTAGATGCCATCATTTCCTACAACTTTCTCACCATGAACTTCCCTATCCAAAGTGCAATCGATGAGAACTGAAGGCTAGGGAGTGTTATAGGGTCTTACTAAAACAAGCAAAGAAGGGTATTTTCATGCTTCAACAAGAATTTGCAACACTCAACGGTGAGCTGCTCGAGACAATCATCGAGCTGGTCAATGCTCTAGTTTGTACCAAGACTGCCTTCAAATCTTAAGCATCAACATCAACATATCCTCCCAGCAGTAATATCTTACCTGAATATATCACGACATCCAACAACATGTCAGTTGACGGTACCCTTGACTCGGATAGCGCTAAGGGGTCGGGGCTGACCTTGCCATTGAAGACACAACTACCGACAGTTTGTCACCCAAGAATACCCTCGAGCCGGGAAATGCTTAAGGTCATGATGAGACTGCTGAGAGAAGTGAAGGTACAACAACTTGTTGCATGTCACACAAAATTACTCTCAAGCCTAGTAGGGCTCATGCCAGGACCGTCCGCCACAAGGAAAATTGGGATGGCAGGAATCATATCTCCTTGGTCACTCCTCAAAGAACTAAATAACTCATCTTAGCATGGAATGAGCAAGTCGCACCCCATTGGCAAGAAGGGATATTCAACATAGCAACTCCTACCTTCTCAATGTAGGCAGACTCATCTATAAGAGCTGAGGGCAACATCATTACCCCAACTCGAGCATGGACGTCTGTCTTGATTGAGGATATCATAAAATGTATGATTTATGCGTTATACCAATGTGACTTGGAAACAAGCCTAGAACTTGATGACAACCCACTCGACCCTCGCATGGAGGACTCAAGCATTGTGGGAAAGCTGGCTAAACCCTTGGAATCGATCTCTATAGATATTTCCAAACCTAACAAAGTTGTTTAGATCGACACAAAACTTAGCCCAGAAGTTAGGGAAGATCTGATCAAATTCTTGCGACAGAGCTAAGATGTCTTTATATGGGACACACTGACAGGATCAACATCTACCCCAGGATCATTTTCCATGCACATAGCATTGATCTCAAATCCACCCTCGTTTGTTAAAAGCGTCGACCACTCAACCAAGAAAGGTACCAAGCTCTCAAAAAAGAGATAGAGAAGCTATTAGTCAATGGCTTCATTCGGGAAGCAGAGTATCAAGTCTGGGTGGCTAACCTAGTACTGGTCTAAAAGATAAACGGATCTTTGAGAACTTGCATTGACTTTTTCGACCTCAACAAAGCATGCCCCAAATATAGTTTTCCCTTGCCTCACATTGATCGGTTTTTATATAAGACTAGTGGACATGGGTTCCTTACCTTTATGGATTCCTACTGGGGTATAATCATATGGACATGCATGGTCTAAACCAAGAGCACGCCTCCTTCATCACAAAATTCGACCTATATTGCTATCACGTCATGCCATTTGGTCTGTGAAACGCAAGCACCACCTATCTGCATCTCGTCAACTGTGGGTTATCTGGATAAATTGGCCAATCTATGGAGGTATATGTGAATGACATGATGGTAAAGTCTGAAAAGACCGAAGGACATATATAGAACCTAGTCGAGACTGTAAGCATACCGCATCAGTACAACATAAAGCTGAACCCGAAGATGTGCTCCTTTGCTTTATGGACCGGCAAATTTCTTGGTTATTTTGTGAGCACCAAGGGTATTGAGGCCAATCCCGACAAGATTAAAGCCATCCAAGATATGCAAGTCCCCGGAACTATGAAGCAAGTGTAGAGCTTGAATGGGAAGTTTGTAGCATTTATCCCGTTCATGTTAAAGGCGACCGACCAGTGTCTACATTTCTTCAACCTCATCAAGAAGGAAAACTCATTTACTTGGAGCGATAGATGCACTAAGTCATTCAAGGAGTTAAAACTACATTTAGCCAGTCCTTGATACTATCCAGGCCTATCGATAGTAGGGATTTGTATCATTATTTGGCAGTGAATGATGCGCGATTAGTGTTGCTTTAATCAAAGACCATTAGAAGATCCCATGACAAGTTTATTATGTCATCAAAAGTAGTTAGACCAAGAAATAAGATATACAAGGTGAAGATGCTTGTCTTCTACCTGCTCATAGCATCCTGAAAACTTCGATCGTAATTATAGGCTTATCCGGTCAAAGCCTTGACCATCAAACCTTTGAAGCAAGTACTTCATTGCCCAGATACAACTGGACATCTATTGAAATGGTATGTAAAGCTTGGGTAGCATCATTTCTCATTCCAGCATCACACTTCCATCAAAGGTCAAGTCATGGCAGATTTCATTAACGAGTGCTAAAGCCCAAATAGCAGTGAAGAGGAGACCATCACTAACCAGCAAGCTTGGTGCTTGTACATGGATGGAGCATCAAAAGAGAAGGGGGTAGGGGCTAGCATGCTCCTTACCATGCTCGAGTTATGTTTTGCAGTTGAACTTACTTTCAAAGCAACTAATAATGAAGTCAAGTATGGAGATGTCCTAGTCGGCATCGAAATGGCAAGGGAATTGCATATGGAGCCCATCCATGTTTTCAGCAATTCATTATTAGTCGTCAATCAAATTGGCAAGCAACTTTAAGTTAAGGGCAAGACATTGGCCCTTTATGTTGCTGAGGTCTGAAAGATAATGAACACATTTACCGAGTTCAAAATAAAGGAGATACCCAAGGAGCAGAATGTCAAGGTAGGCCAATCAACCAAGGCAGCAAGCAACCTAGAAGAAGTCACCCCTTGGGTCTCCTTGAAATTCGAGATAGCCCGTGCTAGAGTCAATGGCAACAATGGAAATAGATGCATCATCAATGGATAACTGGATAGTCCAAATAATTAACAAATGAGGTACTGCTCGCTGACCCAAAGGAAACCAGGTAGATTTTCTACTAGGCTCCCCACTACATGATTGTATATGAGAAGCTTTACAAACAGGGTACTCCATACCATTTTAGCAGTGCGTGTCTAAAGAGGAAGTTGACCAAATTCTGGAAGAGCTGCATGAAGAAATTTATGGGGATCACGTTAGGGGCAACATTTAGCAAAAAAGATCTCCGTCAAGGGTAATATTGGCTTACTATGATCGAAGATTCCATGGACCATGTAAAGAGACACATCCAGTGTTAGCAGCTTGCCAAGGTCCTTAGGGCCTCTCCTACCCTCTTTATCCCATCCCCATGGCCGTTCGACATATGGGGGATCAATTTGATCAGAATGCTGCCTAATGCCAAGGGAGAGTACAATCATGCCATAGCCATCATTGACTACTTTACCAAATGGGTCAAGCCGAGCCCCTTACTAGGATCATCACCACTAAGATTATCAACTTCATCATCAAGAAAATCGTCTGTCATTTTGGCATGCCAAAGAAGATCATAACCAATAACAACACTCAATTTGAGAGCAGCCTCTTTCAAGGCTTCTACGCAAGGAATAGAATCCAGAAGTGCTTCTCTTCTGTCATCATCCTCAAGTCAATGGACATGTTGAGACCATCAATAAGACCATCAAGTCCATGCTCAAGAAATGCCTCGCTAAAGCTAAAGGAAACCTTGGTCGAAGAACCGCCGCAAGTTCTTTGCTGTACCACATTTCCAACCCTACCTCAACCGGCCATACTCCATTCTTGCTTCTCTCCGAATATGAAGCCATGTTGTCTATTGATGCATACGCCCCCTCACCTCTATGTCTAACCTTCGAGCCTAAGAAAAACGATAAGCTACTCAAGCTCGGACTCGACACTATAGATGAAGAGCCAAATCCAAACTCCACACTGAAGCCTACAAGAGGAATATAGCCAAGCACTACAACTTAAGAGTGAAACTCCGACAATTTATTTCCATCGACTTAGTCCTGCACCATAGTCAATGGATATGTTCGCCAACATAAAGAACCTGGGTCGAAGGAGTGATTGGCCCAAACTGGAAGGGGTCGTATGCCATAAGAGTCGTCATAACAAATGGTGTTTACCGCCTCTCTCACTTGGAATGAATCCACATTTCCCACACTTGGAACCTCATGCACCTTCGGGCCTATCACATATAAGATCCAACCATAATTATAAGATTGTGTAATGCATCTTTTATAGAGAATCAATCGAATACTCTGGGGTTAGCATTGTTTAAAACATTTGCTAAGACTATCCAACGAGGATGAGTTATCATATGCTCATTACCTTATTTGGGGATTGACGACCTTTGTTGCTAAGGACTGCACGAGCCATACTTCTTTTCATGTAGGTCGGCTACCCAACGAGGTTGAATTATCGTGCATTCACTTATTTGTTCAAGAACATCCACCAAGCGTTCAGGTTCGAGCCAGGCCCTTTCGCCACTCTCAACTAGCAACGTGTCATCTTGGAGAACCTTCGAGCAGCCTAGGCTATCCAATGTGGACGAGTTAACATATGCTCATTACCTTATTAAGGGACTACCGACCTTTGCTGCTAATGATTGTGTGAGCCACGGTCCCTTCCTTGACGACCGGCTATCCAACGAGGGTGAATTAGCATGCATTCACTTCCTTGTTTGGGGACTACCACCTGACATTAGGTTCGAGCCGCATCTCTGCCACTCTCAACTGGCAATGTGTCACCTAGTAGCCTAGGTTATCCAATAAGGATGAGTTATCATGTGCTCATTACCTTATTTGAAGGCTACCGACCTTTGCCACCAAGGACTACACGAGCTACGCTCACTTCCTTACTGATCAACTATCCAATAAGTGTGAATTACCGTGCATTCACATTCTTACTCGAGGAGTACTACCTACAATTCAAGTTCGAGCCCGGCAAGTCTTCCATACTCAACTAGCAACGTATCACCCTTAGGACCTTTGAATATCCCAGGATATCCAACGAGGATTCGTTATTGTTAGATCTGAGCCAGCATGCAACAAGATAAATGCGTAAATTTAAAAAAAAATCTTCAATTTGGATCTTATTCATTCCATGAAGTCTAAGTTAATTTAGATCTTATCTAAATTTTATTTTAAATAAAATCAATATTTTATTATAATTTAAAATAAAGTTTTATTTATTATCAAATTGTATTATATAATATACGATATGTGTATCATATATACATAAGTATGTACGTGCACGTGCCACATAAATGGTGTATATGGTTTGATATGTCCATGTACAACTGTTGGGATTTATATCGTAACGCACATGTTAGCACCTTTGTGTATTGTGTGCCGCCAATATATATGTATATTATGTATGTATGTATGTATGTATATTATAAAACATTACTTGCAAAATATTTTAAATTTCAAATTTTATATTTTTATATCTACATAATTCCAAATTTAATTTAATAAATTAGTTTTAAATATATATATATATATATTAAATAATTTTAAATTTAAAAAGAATTTTTTTCATGCGTTTAGTAAAATAATTATTATATATATGCTTTGGCCATATAAATTTTTTTAGTTTTGAATTATTTGAAAATTTTAATTTTTTAAATTTATTTTCATATGAAAATCTACATTAAAAATAAATATTTTAAAGTTTTCGAAAACAATTTAAATGTATACATTTTATATCAAAATATTTGCAACCATATTTTATGATATTTATATATGTCTATATAATTAAATTCAAATCTAAATTAAGTGATGTATGTATATATATTATATATTCGGATTTAAATATATATGAATATTTCAAAAAAAAATATATACATATGTAAATACTAATAAATAAAATACATGCTATATGTAATTATATATTGTATCATCTTAAACTTTACATTAAAATATAATAATAATAATATCAAATTCGAAGTTTAATAAAAAAGTTATTTGATAGTTAGCATAATATACAATATGTGTATGATTTTTTTAAACGCACACACATATATACATATATATACGTATATATATACGTGTATATATATGTGTATATATATATATATGTATATATATACGTATACACACACACCATGCAATGAAGACAACACAATGTTATACAGCTTCATGATATATTCAACTACTACTTAAATGCATATATGACACAATAAACATTATATATACATTAATATATCATTGTAAAAAGAGATTTTACCTTACCTAATGCCTAGATAGTACACCTTGAAATAATGCAATCAGAACTCCTTGAAATAATTCAGGATCCAGAAAGTGCTATTGTCCTGAATACAGCTACCACTGGTCCTTGAATCGTATTTAATTTAGTGTTTTTAGCTTGAAAACTTGGAGAAGGAAGAGGAGTTTGAGGCCAGCCTTGCTGGTCTAGAGGAGTGCAATAGATTAAAAAATAAAAGGAGGGGTTAGTATACAGTAAAGATCTGAGTAAAAGAAGGATCTAGATCCACCTTTCTATCTTACCGATTCATCTCTTTGAATTCAAAACTCTAACCCCTATTTTCCATCATATGACCAGCCTACCTTGCCTTCTCATAGTCGACTACAATAGGGCAGACTTAATTCAGACTTACTCATCATGAAACGAACCATATCTAATAGGGTTCGATTCCTTCGCTCCGAAACACCATTTGGTTGTAGAAAATAGGGTGGAGTTACCTGAGAGATAATCCCATTATATTTTAAATACTACTAGAGTTCTTATCCAACATACTCACCTTCTTGATCAGGTCTAGGAATCTTAACCTTTTGGTTCATTTGATTTTCTACCTTATTCTTTTATTCAATAAATTTCTCACAGACATTAGAGTTGTTCCATCCATTGTGAGCTCTGAAAAATTAGTTATGGCTCGGTATTCTTATTTCTTTTTCCAACCAACTGCCTTTCTTAGAATGGATCTAAGTTTTGATAGGCCTTTTTTGGATCTAAATTTAGTCTGATTTCGGGGTTGGTTTTTACAACCTTGAGACGCAATTCTAGAGGTGTATTGTGGTAGGCGGTACCACGATGCCTTGTCATTGTATGAAATCCATTCTCCAATAAGTGTCATACGGACTTAGTTGTGTCCAACTATGCTGGAACGTGAGACGCAAGCATTTTAGCTATATTCAACATTCATTTTAAGCCCCAGGCATTATAAAATATCAATGGATTTCTTATAGAAATGTTTGGTTATTATAAGGTAAAAACCCGTCCGTGTTTATGATCGGTGTGGTCTTATGAGATACCTTTACTTTTGAAAGGTTTTATAACATCAATATCCATTTAAGGTGTGCTTATCATGCTAATTTACTAGGCTGATCAAGGTTTATTTTTTTGTAATGCTTGGGTCGGACTAAGCATATTTTCTGTAACGAGCCGTAAATTTTCAATAATTTAAGTTGTCAATTTAATAAGATTTTGGTAAATAAATTTGGAAGAAATAAAAAACTTTGTAATTTAAGAATGAAATGAATGCCAAAATGAAATGTAACAATGTATTTAAAAACTAATTATTAACAATTGAAATGAAATTACAATTTATTGAAGTAATGTAAATTGTTATACTTGGCTATAAATTTATGTAAGAAAACAAATGCAAACATTAAAATTTATAAATGATTTAGTATGAAATAAATGACCATTGAATAAAGATTAGGTATATAAGAATGGTAACATATGTTTGTGAACAATGAATTCAAAAGTGTGATTAAAAGTTATAGTAACGGTTGTAAGTTACTATTTAATCGGTCTATTAATGTAGTTGTAACTGTTACATTTGGGTATAAAATTGAATATAAATAAATAAATGTATGGTAATTGAATGAATTCAACATTATATAAGCAATTCTGATAATTAGTGGAAATAGTAAACTTGAGTGTAATATAAAGTTAGTGATAACATTTATACAAGTCACATTTTCATTTAGGCTGCTAAATCTAGAGTAGGAAATCAATTACATTTAAATGTAGGTAAATGTTCATTAATGTGAGATAGGACTGTAACTGTAAAGTGTGAATGGAATGACATAAATGGAAATGTATATTTTATTCATAAGATGAAAATTTGACTATATATTTATGTAATGAATGATAAACAAATAATAACTAGGTTTATAGAGTGATAATATATTTAATAAAAAGAGTAGAATTCAAGAAAGGCAATTATTGGAAATTAATTAATTGGAATTCAATCCATAATAAATGGATTTATTGTAGCTAAATGAAATTGAAATTTGGATGAATTGGGAAATTATTAATGTATTAGTATACAAACCAATGTTAATATTACCCATAATAGGATAAGTTAATAGTTGATTCAATAACAAGATTGAGAAATCAAATATATGGATTTATTGGGAATTTAAAACTTATACTTTTTAAACTGGATAAATTACAGTGTTTTACACGCAATAATTTTTGGTAATTTTATTTTCTATTTTAATTTGTATAAAATTTATTGTATTTATTTGATTTTTGATTGGTTTTACTTTTAATAATAGCTTAGAAATTTCAAGAGACATAAGTTACTTGTTTTTATTTGTTGCCTTTTTCTTTTCCCTTGCCTTTCCATTTGCATAGCCGATTACTTCCCACATTCATAGCCGTGATTTTCTCCTATCAATCACGTACATATTGTTCCTCAAACTCTTCTTTTCATTGCGTGCAAACAAAGGAAAAAATTAATTAAATCCATCAAGTTATTTGTTTTATAGTGTTGCCTTTTTATTTTCCAAACCATTCAAACTCTTGCTTTTTTTGCCTAGCCTCCTTATTTCTTACCTTAGCCGTTCATTCCTTTAACCTAGCCGCCATATCATTTGTAATTCACGTACAAAGAAAACTTCCCATCTCCAATTCATTTGCATTCAAAAAATATATACAAGCTCTAGATCTAATTCATGGCTTCTCCTTCCTCTTCTTCTTTTTCTATTTTTTTTCCTTTGTTGTTCTTCAAGCTAGCTCGGCCTCCACCCCATGCCCCTCTAGCCGACCACCATGACCACCTCCATCAATCATCACCACCATTCCAAACAAAGGCCGTGACTTCTAGATCAAAACCCACCACCAAAAATTGTTCAAACCTAGCCAACTCCTATTTTCCTTCACCCCCTCTTCATGTACCTCGGCCACAACACATATTCCTCTACTAAATTTCTTTACCATGACCTTACCATCCCCTAGCCGTGAGTTTGTGATGCCTAGACCCTACCCAAACCAAAAGGCCGAACCCACTTGGTGGTTGAAGCAAAGGTTATGTCATGTTTATCTCATACTTTCCATTGTTCTAATTTCTATTCTTTTGTATTGAAATATATTCTTATATTTGTTGTGTTTGTTTGCAATCAAGATTTGGATCTGACTATTCATCCACTAAAATTCTAGTCGTGCCTTTTCGTGCTTTTCGGAGTTTTAGTCTTGTGTTTTGAATTCGATCTCCAACTTTAAAAAGGTGAGTTTTATCACTCGACATATGTACTTATATTATTGTGAAAGGATGACAAGTGAATCTGTATAAATTGATATGTTATTCATACATGCCTGTGATATATTATATGATGTTAAATCTGTTTATATACCTATTACATTACCTGATATGTTATTATATGTTATACTGTTCATTTTAATTATTGTATCTCACACTGCAAGTTCCCTATCACTATGGGTAGAAATGATACATACCCGAACGGATATTAGAATAAGGAAAAATCATTATGGGCTGAAATGATAGGCTCGAGAGATTTTTATTGTATTTTTATTTTATTTATTTAACTTGGGATTGCAGGTTTGAAATGATAGAACCCGAATTTTTCTTTTTAAATTACGGATTGAAATGATACATATCCGTATCACTTGACCTAGGTTAGAAAATATTATACAGGCCCATGGTTATATTTTCAAATAATATTTTCCTAAAAATTATTGAATATTTCGAATGTTTTAATTATATGAAATTTGAACTAAAAAATTTGATTTAAATGAGTTAAATATAAGAAGATGTTGGTTTTCTATAAGTTAAGACTTTATAAGTCAATAAGTGGCTTTAATGGAAATTTTAAAGATGTGTTAGTGTTAAATTGAATTTAAAGACATTTATTGATGATAAATAACTTAATAAAATAATTGGACTTAATATGGAATTTTAAATCTAACCTAGTAATGGTAATGAATTTTACTTTATGAAACATACATGTTTTGTGTAATAAATAATGTATTTTGAAATGAAATAGAATACAGTTTTAATTGGACATTTGTAATAAAATGTATTCAACTAGAAAATCATAGTTAATTGATGTCTAAATGAATAGATCTAAAAGAAAATTTAGTGTTACGTTAACTATGATAAAATATTCTTTTGGTGAAATGTTATGTTTTGTAAAATAAATAGTTATGATTTTTAAATGGAAGTATGTAACTTTAATTATGACTTAACTTGGAAATTGGAAATTTGGTTTTAAATGAAAACTTTTGAGTTAAGTAAATAAAGGGAAATTAAAATTTTACTTGGGAAATGGGTATTTTAAAATAAAGTATTAAGTTAATTGTTAAAGTAAAAGTTGAGAAAATAATTTACTTTTGACTTAATGAATGAATTATTGTTTAAATTGGATATTCACTTATTAAGTGTTTATTTTATTGAATCGTAAGTTAAGATATCCGAATGAATATTTTGAAGCGAAAAATATGATTAGTATAGGTTAAAATGACCAAATTTTAAGTTTTATTGTTTCGGAAATTTTTATAATAAAGCTGGAATTAATATTAGTAGCACTTCATAAATGCTGTGGTCTTAAGACAACATTTGTTAAGTGCTATCATTTCTGAAAATAGACTAAGTTCTGAAATAACTAAACAGCTACTGCAGCACTTTGTAAGTGCTGTTGCAGCTGAAAGTAATCTGTTTTGAAATAATAACTAAATATCTATTGTAGCACTTGGTAAGTGCTGCTATTTCTTAAACTGAACTGTTTTGAAAGACTAATACCTACTGTAGCACTTTGTAAGTCCTGCTGTTTTGAATTTGACAATGTTTTGAAATTTTAATATATTTACTGTAACACTTTATAAGTGCTGTTGTGGTTGAAATTTAAATAAACTTTGGAAATGAATCTACTTTGGAAGATTTTGACATTGAAATTAAATGGTTTAAATGAATATGTTTTGCGGTGTAATATAAACCATTTTTGAAATTTATAAGTTAATACAATGTTTCGAAATTGGTATAATTGAACGAATAAACTTAATAATGCTATAACTTTGGTAATGAATATTATTTTTAAGGGTGTTATGATTTTTCTAAATATTATGCTTTCCAAATGATAACATTTTAAAATTGATATGGTTTCAAAGTATTATAGTTTCAAAGTGTTTGGTTTCAAAGGTGTTATAACTTTGAAAGTACTATGATTTTGGAAATGAATTTATTTGAAACAGTATTTAATTAAGAATCGTTTTGAATATATTGATTTGCAATTTAAGATTTAAGAATATGGCTTTGAAGTATAAACTTGTTTTGGAATGGATATGATATTTTGGCTTTGAAGTATAAACTAGTTTTGAAATGGATATGATATTTTGGGTTTTAAAGTAAAGGATTTTGAAATAAATATCCATGGGTTATAATAACGATCGGTTGTTAAAGAGACCGGGATCGGATATGGGCATACTCTCTGTCGATACCGAAAACCACTTTGACAACCGTGTACGCGGTGGAGATTCCAGAATGAAGTAGGATGGTGGCGACGATTCCTATTGAGGTATGAACGTGGACCCGACTCCCGTGAGTTGGCATAAGGTGGCTAAAACATGAGCGATTGACGGGCCAATGAGGTAGCACCTCTGATCGGACGCATTTCTTCGATACTATTCCATTACTTTGTGATTGGATTTGGTGGCCACCCTTCGATTTTTGATTTGGGAGCGTGTTCTGAGGTGGGCGGTAGTGGCTGCTATGCGTTTCCACCAGCCCGGATGCGTAATTGGTATATCTACCCTGGCATTTCCTAGTTGTGCCGTGTCACCTACCATATCGAGCTTTACTACGAGTTTGGATTTGTGTCGTAGCCTGTGGAGTATTGAGAGTAGATCCCGATCTGGGGGTATGCTAATACTGGATAGACTACTGGGACTATTATGTGTTAAGGGCTATATGGGTAACCCCTTAACGTTATTTAAAAGTAAGTTTATTTTATTATTAGACATTATTATAATAGCGAATATTACTACATAGTAAATAGTTTAATGGATCCTTAGAGAATGGGCGATCCCAAGCATTCTTTAAGTTACTCGAACCTTTATATTACAGTTCACTTGAGTTGGTTTACATTGTATAAGTATGTATGTCCTGACTCGAGTGTTTTGTGTTTTGCTTTACGCTCGGGTCAGACTGAGTGATACAACATTCGAGACTCACCTTTGGAGTTGGAGCTTTTCTTGGAGATCCAGCTATCTATTTCGCTATCAGTTATCCAGTTGATTCAAGAGATGTATTCTGATTTATATTTGACTATTGTATTGAGACATCTTTGTATTCATAAATTCTGCTGTATCTTGTTTAACTCTGTTATATATATAGTAGCTTCATGAACTACTATTTCTTTGCTTCTGCTGCATTGTTATTACTCTGTGTCTGTGGTCTGTGATTTATTTACTGTATATTCTGAGTTTTGTCAAATTTTATTTACAATCTATTGTTTTGAATTATTCAAGTCCGACATGTGTGGATTTATTGTCGATTTGAATGGTCCAAAATAGTGGGTCGTTACAGTTGGTATCAGAGCTTTGGCTCTAGGCAAAACTTAGCATATATGGTAAAAAATTTACAGAATCACTTTCGTTCGAGCTTGAATCTCTTCCTTTTGACTCGATTTTTTTTGAATTTTGGAACGTTCCCTGTGGTTCCAAATTCATTCTTGTCTCTCCCTATTTCTCTTCTTTTGATTCTGGAGTATCCCATAACTCCACTTCGAATGATCTTTATAATGAATAGGCGGTCTCGCCAATCTTTGGATGATTGTAAAGGGGTGAAACTCCTTTACAAGAAGCATTGATTCGCCGAAGATTTCTGTATCCTCGGTTTACAATGCTATCTATCTCTTGTTATCCCAAATTCTGTCTCTTGAGATCTGATGTAGATTTACCCCAGAACCCCACATTGATCTCATTCTTTAAGTCATGGTTGACCCGGTTAAGGTTGCCCGCGATTTATATAAGCTTATTCATTCCCTTATTCTTTTATTTAATTATCTTGTCTTGTTTCCAACTTATCTTCAAATCAGAATTCTCTTTGATTTGAGTCAATCAAATTGAATCCCTATCCTTATTTTGAAAACTTATTTCTATATTTGTAAACTAATATTTAAAATGTTTTAATATATATTGTGTTGTTTGAGTTGTTGATGTTGATTTGGGTTTCCGATCGATTCGTCTGATCAACGCTATCGGTAGGACCTCCAAAACACTTGAACAGAGAAAACTGACACCATATTGTTTTCAAACTTGGTAAATGAGAAATTTTGTATAATCATATTATATATATGTAGAATTTTCTGAAATTTTATAATTAATTGAATTGATTAGAAACAATATTTGACTTTGTATATATATTGTAATCATTGGCTTTTGTTTCATATATAAATAATTGAATTATAAAATATAGTTATAAATTAATTTGGAAATTTAAATGAATTTAAAACAAGAATTGAGAATTTAATTTCCAAAGATTTCAAACTTTGGGTTTTAAAGTTTTAAAAAGATATATTATTTGAAATATGTCCGAATAGAAATTGTTTCTAAAGAATTTTAAAAGTTTTAAATCAGTGCTTTTTTCTTTGTCATTGGAAAATAATTTCGATGATGACTGCAGCATCATCGACGTTCATTTTCGAGTTTCGAAGTGAAGAGACCATCTTGTAGCCTTGCTACAGTTTTGTTTTGAAAAATTTAATTGATTTGAATTTCTAAAATATGACTTGATTTATAATATATATATTGGTATATGATTTCAAAATTGATTTGATATATATTATGTATATATATTTATTTACCTAGAATAGCTTGAAGTTAATCGGAAATTTAATTCTTAAAATTTTATCTTAAAGGATAATTTCAATTATAAAAGGAAATCAAGATTGTTGAATAAATGTTCTAACTTGAGGTAATTTAATTTGAAAATTTTATTTGTATAATATTCAGTTGCACCCCAATATAACTTACCTAAATCATTCAAAAGTTAACTATATAATTGGATAATGTACAATAAAAAAAGGATTTATATAAATAAAATTTGAGTGGTTATAATAAATGTTATACACTAAAATTTTAGTTATAAAAGATTAATAAAGGTAAACAGAATAAAAAGTTAAGTGAATAATTTATGATTTAAAATTTATAAATAAATTGGAGTAGTTATAAAAAGTGTAAATATACTTAATATATGTGATTAGATATATTAAGTGGAATAAAATTAAATAATAATTTGGAATAAAGAAGAATTAAATTTATTGCATAAATTATGAGCATAATAAATGATTTTCAAATTCATGACTTTGGAAAATTGTTAATTTAAGATAATTGTATGATGAGATAATGAGATTAAAAATAGTTAAGATTTATCTAACTTAAGAAAAAAAATCAAATGGATAAAATCAATTATTAATTTAATTTGAAATTTCCATGGTTTTAAATTTTATTATCTTCTTTGCTTTCCAATCTCTTTTCTTTCAGGTTGTTTCTATTCTCCTACCTTCTTCCTTTTCGGGGATGAAAAGTTTTGAGCGGGGGAGAGTGTAACGACCCGTAAATTTTCAATAATTTAAGTTGTCAATTTAGTAAGATTTTGGTAAATAAATTTGGAAGAAATAAACAACTTTGTAATTTAATAATGAAATGAATGCCAAAATGAAATGTAACAATGTATTTAAAAACTAATTATTAACAATTGAAATGAAATTACAATTTATTGAAGTAATGTAAATTGTTATACTTGGCTATAAATTTATGTAAGAAAACAAATGCAAACATTAAAATTTATAAATGATTTAGTATGAAATAAATGACCATTGAATAAAGATTAGGTATATAAGAATGGTAACATATGTTTGTGAACAATGAATTCAAAAGTGTGATTAAAAGTTATAGTAACGGTTGTAAGTTACTATTTAATCGGTCTATTAATGTAGTTGTAACTGTTACATTTGGGTATAAAATTGAATATAAGTAAATAAATGTATGGTAATTGAATGAATTCAACATTATATAAGCAATTCTGATAATTAGTGGAAATAGTAAACTTGAGTGTAATATAAAGTTAGTGATAACATTTATACAAATCACCTTTTCATTTAGGCTGCTAAATCTAGAGTAGGAAATCAATTACATTTAAATGTAGGTAAATGTTCATTAATGTGAGATAGGACTGTAACTGTAAAGTGTGAATGGAATGACATAAATGGAAATGTATATTTTATTCATAAGATGAAAATTTGAATATATATTTATGTAATGAATGATAAACAAATAATAACTAGGTTTATAGAGTGATAATAGATTTAATAAATAGAGTAGAATTTAAGCAAGGCAATTATTGGAAATTAATTAATTGGAATTCAATCCGTAATAAATGGATTTATTGTAGCTAAATGAAATTGAAATTTGGATGAATTGGGAAATTATTAATGTATTAGTATACAAACAAATGTTAATATTACCCATAAGAGGATAAGTTAATAGTTGATTCAATAACAAGATTGAGAAATCAAATATATGGATTTATTGGGAATTTAAAACTTATACTTTTAAACTGGATAAATTACAGTGTTTTACACGTAATAATTTTCGGTAATTTTATTTTCTATTTTAATTTGTATAAACTTGATTGTATTTATTTGATTTTTGATTGGTTTTATTTTTAATAATAGCTTAGAAATTTCAAGAGACATAAGTTACTTTTTTTTATTTGTTGCCATTTTCTTTTCCCTTGCCTTTCCATTTGCATAGCCAATTACTTCCCACATTCATAGCCGTGATTTTCTCCTATCAATCACGTACATATTGTTCCTCAAACTCTTCTTTTCATTGCATGCAAACAAAGGAAAAAAATTAATTAAATCCATCAAGTTATTTGTTTTATAGTGTTGCCTTTTTATTTTCCAAACCATTCAAACTCTTGCTTTTTTTGCCTAGCCTCCTTATTTCTTACCTTAGCCGTTCATTCCTTTAACCTAGCCGCCATATCATTTGTAATCCACGTACAAAGAAAACTTCCCATCTCCAATTCATTAGCGTTCAAAAAAAATATACAAGCTCTAATTCTAATTCATGGCTTCTCCTTCCTCTTCTTATTTTTCTATTTTTTTCCTTTATTGTTCTTCAAGCTAGCTCAGCCTCCACCCCATGCCCCTCTAGCCGACCACCATGACCACCTCCATCAATCATCACCACCATTCCAAACAAAGGTCGTGACTCCTAGATCAAAACCCACCACCAAAAATTGTTCAAACCTAGCCAACTCCTATTTTCCTTCACCCCTCTTCATGTACCTCGGCCACAACACATATTCCTCCACCAGATTGCTTTACCATGACCTTACCATCCCCTAGCCGTGAGTTTGTGATGCCTAGACCCTACCCAAACCCAAAGGCCGAACCCACTTGGTGGTTGAAGCAAAGGTTATGTCATGTTTATCTCATATTTTCCATTGTTCTAATTTCTATTCTTTTGTATTGAAATATATTCTTATATTTGTTGTGTTTGTTTGCAAACAAGATTTGGATCTGACTATTCATCCACTAAAAATCTAGTCGTGCCTTTTCGTACTTTTCAGAGTTTTAGTCTTGTGTTTTGAATTTGATCTCCAACTTTAAAAAGGTGAGTTTTATCACTCTAGACATATGTACTTATATTATTATGAAAGGATGACAAGTGAATCTGTATAAATTGATATGTTATTCATACATGCCTGCGATATATTATATGATGTTAAATCTGTTTATATACCTATTACATTACCTGATATGTTATTATATGTTATACTGTTCATTTTAATTACTGTATCTCACACTGCAAGTTCCCTATCACTATGGGTAGAAATGATACATACCCGAACGGATATTAGAATAAGGAAAAATCATTATGGGCTGAAATGATAGGCTCGAGTGATTTTTATTGTATTTTTATTTTATTTTATTTGACTTGGGATTGCGGGTTTGAAATGATAGAACCCGGATTTTTCTTTTTAAATTACGGATTGCAATGATACATATCCGTATCACTTGACCTAGGTTAGAAAATATTATACAGGCCCATGGTTATATTTTTAAATAATATTTTCCTAAAAATTATTGAATATTTTGAATGTTTTAAATATATGAAATTCGAGCTAAAATATTTGATTTAAATGACTTAAATATAAGAAGATGTTGGTTTTCTATAAGTTAAGACTTTATAAGTCAATAAGTGGCTTTAATGGAAATTTTAAAGATGTGTTGGTGTTAAATTGAATTTAAAGACATTTATTGATGATAAATAACTTAATAAAATAATTGGACTTAATATGGAATTTTTAATCTAACCTAGTAATGGTAATGAATTTTACTTTATGAAACGGACATGTTTTGTGTAATAAATAATGTATTTTGAACTGAAATGGAATACAGTTTTAATTGGACATTTTGTAATAAAATGTATTCAACTAGAAAATCATAGTTAATTGATGTCTAAATGAATAGATCTAAAAGAAAATTTAGTGTTACATTAACTATGATAAAATATTCTTTTGGTGAAATGTTATGTTTTGTAAAATAAATAGTTATGATTTTTAAATGGAAGTATGTACCTTTAATTATGACTTAACTTGGAAATTGGAAATTTGGTTTTAAATGAAAACTTTTGAGTTAAGTAAATAAAGGGAAATTAAAATTTTACTTGGGAAATAGGTATTTTAAAATAAAGTATTAAGTTAATTATTAAAGTAAAAGTTGAGAAAATAATTTACTTTTGACTTAATGAATGAATTATTGTTTAAATTGGATATTCACTTATTAAGTGTTTATTTTATTGAATCGTAAGTTAAGATATTCGAATGAATATTTTGAATCGCAAAATATGATTTTTATAGGTTAAAATGACCAAATTTTAAGTTTTATTGTTTTAGAAATTTTTATAATAAAGCTGGAATTAATATTAGTAGCACTTCATAAATGTTGTGGTTTTAAGACAACATTTGTTAAGTGCTGTCATTTTTGGAAATAGACTAAGTTCTGAAATAACTAAACAGCTACTGCAGCACTTTGTAAGTGCTGTTGCTGCTGAAAGTAATCTGTTTTGAAATAATAACTAAATATCTACTGTAGCACTTGATAAGTGCTGTTGTTTCTTAAACTGAACTGTTTTGAAAGACTAATACCTACTGTAGCACTTTGTAAGTGCTGCTGTTTTGAATTTGACAATGTTTTGAAATGTTAATATATTTACCGTAACACCTTATAAGTGCTGTTGTGGCTAAAATTTAAATGAACTTTGGAAATGAATGTATTTTGGAAGATTTTGACATTGAAATTAAATGGTTTAAATGAATATGTTTTGCGGTGTAATATAAACCATTTTTGAAATTTATAAATTAATACAATGTTTCGAAATTGGTATAATTGAACGAATAAATTTAGTAATGCTATAACTTTGGTAATGAATATTATTTTTAAGGGTGTTATGATTTTTCTAAATACTATGCTTTCCAAATGATAACATTTTAAAATTGATATGGTTTCAAAGTATTATAGTTTCAAAGTGTTTGGTTTCAAAGGTGTTATAACTTTGAAAGTACTATGATTTTGGAAATGAATTTATTTGAAACAGTATTTAATTAAGAATCGTTTTGAATATATTGATTTGCAATTTAAGATTTAAGAATATGGCTTTGAAGTATAAACTTGTTTTGGAATGGATATGATATTTTGGTTTTGAAGTATAAACTAGTTTTGAAATGGATATGATATTTTGGGTTTTAAAGTCAAGGATTTTGAAATAAATATCCATGGGTTATAATAACGATCGGTTGTTAAAGAGACCGGGATCGGATATGGGCATACTCTCTGTCAATACCGAAAACCACTTTGACAACCGTGTATGCGGTGGAGATTCCAGAATGAAGTAGGATGGTGGCGACGATTCCTATTGAGGTATGAACGTGGACCTGACTCCCGTTAGTTGGCATAAGGTGGCTAAAACATGAGCGATTGACGGGCCAATGAGGTAGCACCTCTGATCGGATGCATTTCTTCGATACTATTCCATTACTTTGTGATTTGATTTGGTGGCCACCCTTCGATTTTTGATTTGGGAGTGTGTTCCGAGGTGGGCGGTAGTGGCTGCTATGCGTTTCCACCAGCTCGGATGCGTAATTGGTATATCTACACTGGCATTGCCTAGTTTTGCCATGTCACCTACCATATCGAGCTTTACTACGAGTTTGGATTTGTGCCGTAGCCTGTGGAGTATTGAGGGTAGCTCCCGATCTGGGGGTATGCTAATACTGGATAGACTACTGGGACTATTATGTGTTAAGGGCTATATGGGTAACCCCTTAACGCTATTTAAAAGTAGGTTTATTTTATTATTAGACATTATTATAATACCGAATATTACTACATAGTAAATAGTTTAACGGATCCTTAGAGAATGGGCGATCCCAAGCATTCTTTAAGTTACTTGTACCTTTATATTACAGTTCACTTGAGTTGGTTTACATTGTATAAGTATGTATGTCCTGACTCGAGTGTTTTGTGTTTTGCTTTACGCTCGGGTCAGACTGAGTGATACAGCATTTGAGACTCACCTTTGGAGTTGGAGCTTTTCTTGGAGATCCAGCTATCTATTTCGCTTTCAGTTATCCAGTTGATTCCAGAGATGTATTCTGATTTATATTTGACTATTGTATTGAGACATCTTTGTATTCATAAATTCTGTTGTATCTTGTTTAACTCTGTTATATATATAGTAGCTTCATGAACTACTATTTCTTTGCTTCCACTACATTGATATTACTCTGTGTCTGTGGTTTCTGATTTATTTACTGTATATTCTAGGTTTTGCCAAATTTTATTTACAATCTATTGTTTTGAATTATTCAAGTTCGACATGTGTGGATTTATTGTCGATTTGAATGGTCCAAAATAGTGGGTCGTTACATTTTCAGATTCAGTTTTGGATGCATGGAGCTTAAGGAGATGATCTAGATGCCTCCAAGGCGTATTCACATATTTTATTATTTGCTGCATTGGTTGTTCTATATTTAACAGCAACTGTAAGGACAGGTCATTATAATTGTCTACGCTGATGATAGATTAATTCTGATTGATGAATATGTGTGTTACAGTTTTTTGTAAAGATCTGTTATATATTATATGTTACTCGTCCTAATATAAGATTTGATTCTGTCTTTTTTTTCTTTTCCCCCAACAATCCGTCTTTTCGGCACTCGGATGCTCAACATGTGAATATCATGGATGTATTAGCTTCGATTTTTGAGGGTTGAAAAGGTGGGTCATTACATAGCACCTAGAGTAGCATGCCTCCACCTAAGGGTGTCAGCAAAATCATTCCCTTTTCTGGTGGTATATTGAATCTCAAAGTCATATGGTGTTATGAACTCCATCCATGTCGCCTAAGGTTTAAGTCTTTTTGGGAAAACATGTATTTACGAGACTTATGGTCCATAAATAACTCAAATCTTTTTCCCAAAAGATAATGCCTCCACATTTTCAAGTTGAATTCGATAGACGCCAATTATAAATCGTAAGTTGGATACCACTGCTCATGGTCTTTCAACTACCCTCTTGCATAGACTATCACTTTTCCTTCTTGCATAAGAACAGCTCCTTACCATGTACCACATGCATCGGTAAACATAAAAGCTTCAATCCATTTGGGACCGTTAGTACATATACACTGGTTAATAGCTCCTTCAGCTTCTCGAATGCTCTAGTGCATTTCTCATCCCATGTGTTTTTCTTGGTTAAGCGAGTCAATGGTATTGTTATCTTTGCGAAGTCCTCAATGAACTTCCTATAATAACCCACCAAACTTCTATAGCATTCTTTGGAATCTTCCAGTCCTGAATAGTGTTTACCTTTGCAAGGTCGACAGATAACCCCTTCTCGAAGACAATGTGTTCGAGTAACGTTACCTCCTTTCTCCAGAAATAACATTTTGAGAATTTGGCCTTTAGCTAGTGTCTTCTCAAGGTCTCTAGTACCTCCCTTAAGTAGTTTTCATGCTCCTCTTCACTTTTTGAGAATACTATAATATCATCCACAAATACTACCACGAACTTATTCAATTGCCCCCTAAAGACTCTACTCGTCAAATCCACAAAGTATGCAGGGGCATTTGTCAACCCAAAAGGCATTACCTCTCATTCATATAGTCCGTCTGGAGTGCAAAAAGCGGTTTTATTCTTGCCATTTTCGACTATACTCAATTGAAGGAATCCAGTGGCCAAGTCTAACTGAGAAAATATTTTGGCTCCAACACGCTGGTTAAATAAGTCATCTCTTCTATGTAAGGGGTACATATTCTTCTTGGTCATCTTGTTAAGTCCTTGGTAATTATTTATGTCAAAAATGGCACAAACACCCAATGAAGTAAGAAATATGATAATTATCAAAGAAAAGCAAGAAATAGAAAAGAACACACTATTTTTATAGTGGTTCGGTAAATACTCCGGTATATATCCACTTAAACTTTGTTATTCGATTTCTGTAACTTCTACGAATTATGAATTTATGGATTGGTTTTCTATGATCGACACTCTATGGATTGATGGAGATCCAACAAGGTTGAATGGAAAAGTCTAGAAATTCAGTAAAGAAGACAAGGAAAAAAGTCCATTTTCAAGTTCACTCCACCTATATTTATAGGCGAAAATCACAGAGATGACCTCTTAAAATTGCTCTACACGTTCACCACGTCATGCATGTTCTCCTGGGGTCAATCGATCCAAGACATCTTGATCAGTATCAATCCATGGCCCATGGATCGGTGTTGAGCTGACTTGGAGTCAAACTTGAGTAATTTGAATGTTTGCTTGGAGCTTGACCTGAAGATTTCTTAAGATTTTAATGCTCGTGTTTTCCTTGGCTTGCTTGGAGTCCAACCCAAGTTTTTTATGTGTCTGACCCGAGTTTCATAGTTCAGTACCGATCCATGGTTATGGTTCGGTACCGAGTGGTCATGCTTGGGGTTATTGCAAGAGTTGATGTGGGGCTTGCTTGGAATTTTCCAAAGGCTATTATGCTTCGAGTCCGACCTGAGAATTTTGTTGGTTTGCTCTGAGTCAGCTCTTCCAAAAATATGAACATCCAAATTTTCAACTTTTTTTGCTCATTTTTTGATATTTCCTTTTTCTTGCCTTTTTATGATGTCTCCCAAATCCTTGGGTCATTTCTTCGTTATTTGTTCCTCCGATTCAATTGTTTAAGTCTTTTCAAAGACTGCAGCAAATTCGATCGTAACACTTTCCCTTCCAAAGCATGCCTTCTGAATAGAAGTTGTGTTTTACTCAAGAACAAAAGTCAAAGTCGATGAATCACTAGTTGTTGAATTTTCTAGCAATTAACTGACAAAACAATGGCAAATCATTTGGTTCCCTCTGATTTACCTATAAATCATAGGTCATTCTAGACCATTGTAGCTATGGACCCGAGTCCTTGCTTGAGTATTAGTCTCAAATAATCGTCATTTCATGTTCTATCGGAATTATTATACCTTATATTATATCATAAGTCATAATCGACCCAGGTTCATCTGGGGTTAACAGCCATATATCAAAATCAATGTTATCCATGTTTGTCCGGGATCTTAGTTACGACATACAAATCATATATCGGGTAATCAAAGGTCAACAATCGTGGAAGCTCATTGCTATCAGTTGGAACTTTATTTATTAATCATTTGGCATTGCCTAAAATCCTATTATAAGAACGCCTACCGAATTGAAGCAGTGACTTAATCTGTTAATCGCTATCAAGTCATTTCAAAGTCAAGTGGCTTTCAAATCTAATTTCTAGTCTTTGATTTCTCCGAATATCATTATCAATATCTAGGTTAGCTTTTGATCTCTTTAGATCATTATTTTAATCCTCAATCTCTCTAGATCGTTAGTTAAATCCTTGATCTCTCCAGATCGTTAGTTCATATTGAGTCCAATCTGCTTAATCTCCAACAAGGGGACCCAATGACCAAGCGAGTCCAACCACTCACAATCTATTAGGGGACTCACTTCTCGTACAAGTTTAATCCACTTTCCCTTCGACGGAGGGACTTGTATCTTATGGCTCATCGCTCTGTCTCTTCAGTCAGGAAAACCGTGTTCAATCATTTCATAAATCAATATAAGGGGTAACCAATCTCCGTTGGTGTTTTGTAATCAATATCAGTTGTCACATTCGAGTGATTTTTTAAAATCAAGCATTCATTCACTGAATTCAAATTTCAACATCCAACAAACATCACAATATCCATCCCACCAAGCACTACATCCTAGCATCCAACTTAGAGCGTGCCTAGAGACTGATCGAGGTCCCGTACACGAGTAAGTGGCTTGATTGTAATACCGCATCATTTATTGAAAATAAAGGCAAAGTGCGGGAATTGAACGTGACTCCCTGTCATCCCAATTACGAGAAAACTATCCTCAACCTAGATCCATGGCCGCTTCCATTTACTACAAACGGTGGCTACTTTTACTGCATCACTTTAGTTTGGTTCCTCATGTACTACTGTAGTTGGTTTATCGTAATCTGCCACTCTATCAGATCATGAAGGTGTCTATAGTTATTTGTTTCATGCCTATCCAGCTCATGGAATAGGTAATACTTTCTCGATCTTTTTTCCTGATTCGGGGCTATCTCTTCATTGGTTTTCGATAGGGAATCTGCTGTTCAGTATCTAGGTATATTTTCTTTGGGTTTTAATCAACTCTATATAAGAAAAGAATTTCAGTTCTCTTTATTACCACCTCGATCCTCCAAAGTCATCATCTAAATTTCGTGTTCCTTTGTCTTTTTTAATCCTGCTCTGGACGGTCCTCCATCATCCACAACATTAACCTCTGCCTTTTTAGCTTCAGCATCCTTCTAACACGAGTATCTCCCAGCCTTATGGTAAAAATCCACTAGATCCTTCGGTGGATCCCTCGCGGTCTTATAATCCGTTTTACTAGCAACTCCTGAAACTACTGCCATTAGAACCACCGATGGATCCGGCTTATGAAATACAACAATTTCCCTATTAAACCTAGTCAAATAACTCCTTAAGGTCTCTCTAGCCCTTTGCATCATGCTCGATAGCGTCATTGCATTCTTTGATCGTGAAATATGAACCCTAAACTGTCTCATGAACTTATTCACTAACTCGATCAACGTACTTATGGAGCCATTCTCCAGCTATTTGAACCACACTACTGCTAGCTCTATTAAATATAATGGGAAACACTATCCCATTACCTCCTCAAAATTACCCAACACCTCCATATGTCTGATGTACCTTATTAGATGAACTATTGGATCTATATTTCCATCGTACATTTCCAACTTTTCCAACTTAAAATCAGGTGGATTCCTTGCGTACCGGATGTTAGGAGTGAACGAGTTTCTGTTCACGTCCTCTAGACCTTAGTATGATGGTTCATTCCTCAGCACTCGTCAAACTATTTCAGCAACTGTATTACTATCATCAAATGGAAGTTTCTGTCTTGCGTTTTCATTCTGCCCTCCCCCCTCATTCCCATGAAAAAATTCTAGCAAATACTCCTCTGGTTGCATGTTCACATTCTCGTTCCTGCTCCGGGGGTCAACATCATCCCTCTGACGTTCATCATTCGATCCTAAATTCAAATTAGTAGTGCCCCATGGATTCTTGGATTGGTACTGATCTGTCTCCTTGGTTCGGTACTGATTATAGTGGTTGCTCCAACTTGTTCTGCTCTGATTCCAAGGGCATTCATTCTGCCTTCTGGTATTTGGTTCTGGTTTTCAACTATTCCAACCGTCATTTTTTGCTCCATTCTTTTGAAAAACCTATCGAACATTTCTTCCTATTGAGTCACCATTATATCCTGCATCTCGTTCATCATTTCCTCTACCTCATCCTTAGTTACATAGATGCATGGAGGTTCGATCATGAAGACATCTCCTGGTTTCCACCATGTTCTTATTGACTTCCTCCAATCATAGATCTAGCGCCTCTTCATCTTTCCCAAATTCAAATTTTAAGTCATTTAATCCGAGTCCTCTTAATGAAAGCACCAATATTTGCGTCAAAAATGACACAAACATCCACTAAAGTAAGAACTATGAAAATTATCAAAGAAAAGCAAGAAATATAAAAGAAGGACATATAGTTTTTATAGTGGTTCAGTAAATACTACGGCCTACGTCCACCTAAACTTTGTTATTTGATTTCTACAACTTTTACAAACTGTGATTTATGGATCGGTATTCTATGTATCGGTATTCTATGCATCGGTGGAGATCTAACAAGGTTCCATGGCAAAGTCTAGAAATTCATAAAATAAAAGGAGGAAAAATAGTCCCATTTCAAGTGCACTCCACCTCTATTTATAGGTGAAAATCACCAAGGTAATCTCCAAAAATTGCTTCGCATGTCCACCGCATCATGCATGTTCTTCCACAAAAGTCTCGGGGTCAATCGATACCAATCCATAGCTCATGGATCGGTATCGAGTCGACTTGGAGTCAAATCCGGGGAATTTGAGAGTTTGCCTAAGGGTCGACCTGAAGATTTCCTGAGATTTTAATGCTCGAATTTTCCTTGACTTGCTTGGAGTTCGACCTGAGATTTTTGTATGTTTGACCCGAATTTCATGGATCGGTACCAACCACGGTCATGGTTTGGTACCGAGCGGTTGTGCTTCGGATTTCTACATGGGTTGCTTCGGCCCTTGCTTGGAGTTTTCCCAAGGCCACTGTGCTTCGAGTCTGACCTAAGAATTTTGTGGGTTTGCTCCGAGTTAGCTCTTCCAAAGACGTAAACATCCAAATTTTCAACTTTTTCACTCATTTTTTTATATTTCCTTTTTCTTGCCTTCTTCTGATGTCTCTTAAGTCCTTGGGTCATTTCTTCATCGTTTGTTCATCTGATTCGAACGTTTAAGCCTATTCGAAGACTTCGGCAAATTCGGTCATAACAGTAATCGACACATGGTCTTAATGAGCAATATGCCTTAGTGGTAAATACAATTGTTACTCCCTAATCTGAAGTACTATGCAAATAAACTTCTTCTATGATAGCTCTGAAATCGCTTATCTAATTCTCACCTTTCTTTTGGGGTCATATGCCTCAACGGCACTGCAAGTGGTCTAGCGTCTTTCTCTAAATCAAGCCTAAAGTCTATTTCCCTTCGGGGTAGGAGACCAGAGACTTCTTCAAAAACATTAGTAAAGTCCCAAACTACGGGTACAAATGAGAGCTCATCTTGTGATAGGCTAAGGAATATAGATAGCTCAACGCAACGGCACCTTGGGGCATGCATTGAAAACATCTATATCTTGTCTCCCATAACTCTTCAACCATACAATCCTCCTATCAAAATCTAAGACATCCCCATAGTAAGATAACCAATCCATTCCTAAGGTAAGATCATACACTTCAAAATCTAGAATATACGCATTATATATAAAGTCTACATTACATATATCCACCGCTAGGTCTTTATAAATCATAGAAAGATGTATCGATCCCTAACCAGATTCGATGCAACTATAGGGTTAGTAACAAGTTTTGTTTCTAATTCTAAGGCTTTAAATATATTTCTGGCTACGAACGAATGTGATGCCCCTGAATCAAATAGGTTACGAGCTGTATTCCCATAAATAATAGTTATACCTACCATAGCAGCTTTCCCTTGTCCTTGGGAGGACGTTTGCTTGCGACGGGTACAAATTCAATCGTGTAAGCCTACACAACCTATCCCTCCTTGGCTAGCTTCAGACATTGGTTCTTGTAATGCCCTTCTTTGTGGCAATGATAGCATTTCCCTTTGAATGCCTCCTTTATAAAGCCCATTTTGCAATCTTTTGCGATGTGTCCCTTCTTATGGCATCTTTGGCATGTCAGACCTCCTTTCTTGAACTTTCCCAAACTTGGCCAACTCGGTGAACTTGTTAATATACACCTTTATGGTAGAGTCCCCTTATTTAAGATGGACGAATTTTTCCAATTGTAAATTTGTTCCTGCTTTGGACATGAATCGCGACTCAAAGCAAGTCTTAAATTCAGCCCAAGTTATGTATTTCTCAGCATTTTTACGGTTACTATGGTCCACCAATCTAGCTCTTACCCTTTCAAGTTCCATGCAGCTAACTTCCTCCTGACCTAGTCTTCCAACTCTAATTCCTTGAATATGCAGTCACAATCATCAATCCAAGCATTGGTTTCTATGAAGTCCTCTGAGCCTAAGAACACTCGTCCACCCATACTTCAAAAATCCTTACAAAGCCTAGGGAAGTCTACTGGATGAAATGCTGGCACAGCGAGCAGAGCGACTGATGCCACTAGTGCATCTTGCTGGGGAATGTGGACTTGACCAACGACTCTTAAGTATTGCCAAAACCACACTGGCATATCCAGTATGGTAAGTATATCCTAGCTGGTGTGGTTCCCGGCCTCGAAGCCGTTGTTTTCAGCCATTATCAACTATATGTACATTCGAAATTTTTAATTAGTCACGACTTCCTACGATAGTATTGATTGTTGAAAAAAGAATTTGCTCAGGGTGTTTATTTATGTCCATACATGTGTATGTGTATAGTAGGGTTTTGAAAAAAAAATCAGAATTAAAAATTACATACAGTCGGGTTTTCCTATTCCCACTGATCAGACAACCTAAGCTTTGCTACCAAATGTAATAACCCTCTCCAAAACGGGTCTAATTTTTTACCAATAAAAGCCCATCGAACTTTAGGTCCATTTCGGAGCTGGCTATCAGTTGGTATAATTGATAAAATAGTATACAGACTTATCTACCTATGCTTTCAGAGTCTCACAATGGAAGGAATAAAATATAACAATAAAATAAAGTACCCATCTCATAAAACCAAATCATAGGAGAACAATGTCACAATAGTGCATAAAACATGTCTGGTACATAGTCTGGGTACATCATAATAACATAAATAGATAATTATAACAGATAACTGCCCCCCAAGTCTCCACCATCTACTCCGCACTTATCGTTATCCGTAACCTATATGTTTTAATAAGGAGGAAATCAGAATAGCAATGTTTAGTATATGAAAACCTCAAGTTTTACAATAATAGTTTATGGTCGATAATCATTCAGATAAGTAGTATGTCTTAAGTATTTATTTTACTTCTCCATGTATACCTCCAACTATGGGCTAGTGGCCCTACAAGTCCTATTCCATAACTATAAAAACAGGTGCAATTTAACTATCGGGTGTATTGGGTTCAACAATCTATCTACCGTCCAACCATCTCCTAATGATGCGAGATGAAGTATCTGAGTTACTTAATACCCTTTAAATGAAAAATAGGCAGACCCTACTATCATACCTAACCCCAGGAGAACCCTTCTTGGTACTCCCTAAATGTAATGGTACCAAACCTCTTGTAGGCCATATATTATTTCTTAGATAGGGAAAAGGCAGACCCAATGGTCATTTAATACCTCAACCTAGAAATGGACCTCTACTAAGAGATTTTCACTAATGCACATCAAAGATAATCCCGACCTTATGGCTCATAACCCAACTGTGACGTTCCATATTAGTTCGACTATTTATAGGCGGTGGTAGCCAAATAAGCTGGGCAGACATACCCTCAAAATTAGGACTAACCTTGCGTCCACCGTGGGTACCTATTATGGGCGATATACCACATTAGTTACAAAAGTCACACTGCTGGTATAGCCAGATTAGCTGGGCAGACTTCTATGTTCTCTTAACTGACCTCGCATCCCTATAACTTAGCCATATTTCCACTCTTCAACATTTAATTCGAAACTATGCCTACATATATGTATACTACACACACATACATATATACATAAATTATATATACACCTCACTCGTATTTAAGCATTAAATGCCTTATAAGGGAACTTCTTATTTCGTCTTTATTCAGGGACTAAATTCCATAATTATCCTTAACTCGTTTTATTAGATTGGTTAATAATTGCCACTCATTATATAAATTACAGGCTTATAATTATAGTTGTCAATTTCAAAGTTTGAAGGAATAAGTTTTATTATATTTATAGGTAATATAAAATTATACATAATTAGTTTTTATGTGTATTCGGATAATTTGTTCGTTTCTTATTCGAGATGTTATTCTATTTTAATGTTCACAACTACAATTACTAAATAAGTCCTAGTTTAATACAACAGTCACATAAGGACAGTACCATAAATAAAGTGGGAATTAGCCGTAAGGGCCACTTTAGCAAGTGAAATTAATTTCTAGGACACACAACTAAAATAATTACTTTTAAGGACGATACGCAAAATAATTAGTTTCTAGGGCCTAAAAACCTATAAAATTATGTCCTTGAAAGTAATTGGACAGCTAACTTTGTCCTTGAAAGTAATTATTCTACTGACTTTGGCCTTGAAAGTAATTATTTTAGATGTGTGTCCTAGAAATTAATTGGACTGCAAAGTTTGTCCTTCTGGTGAAATGTCCCTAAAGTGGGAATTAGCTACATAAAAATGAACTTGTATACATATTCAAAATAGAATCCAAAACATAAAATTTGTTTTAAGTGAACATAGTAGAATTATAGGTATTTCCAAAGAAGTAGATTTACAATACAATTTTTTTTATATTCCATTCAACCTTTAGACGAATAACATTGGAATGACAAAGAATTCTAGTATTTTAGTTATAGAAATAGGCGGCGCAAACTACGAATAAGAGGAAAAAATCTTTTTGTTTTCTACTTTGCATGCCTCTTTCTATTCACTTTTTTTAGAATTCTTTGTCATCTCAACCACAAATTGAAAAGTAGAATCAAATAGAATACAAAATAATTTTATTGTAAATATTAATGAATCAAATCCTACTATATTAAAATAAAACCTAGGATTCCAACAATTCACGGTTTACATATTATGGGGAAATTTTGGAGTTTTATGTTGATAGATTTTTGCATACAAAATCTTTTTAGGAACAGTACAAATCCAAATATAAAACTACACAATATAATATTAGGGAAAAATTAAGATTTCTACCCATAGATAATTCTCAATGAACCCGCTTGGATTTGCTTTATGCTATAGCCTTTCCCTTCCTCTAGGTTATCTCCTTTTTATCGTATAATAACATGTTTATGCATATTAGATTCAATAATTATAGATTAGGGAAGAATATATATATATATATATATAATTACCTTTCTTTTTTAGCAGATTTCTTTAAATCTTCCTCTAGTCCTTGGATGTACATATTTATTTTTTAAATTGGAGTTTAAGAAGTTTTATTATAGAGAAAGAGAATGGTAGAGTGTCATTTACGGCTTAAGGTCTATATGAAAAGAATGGTGGATAGCTTCTTATTTATAGTGCTTGGATGCATCAAAACCATTGGATCGAGAATATCTTAAAAAATTTAAATTTGAGCCATTCAGGCTAAGGAAAAACCTAGCCACTTCAACTTTGACTTGCTGACCAATCCCGCTTGGGCAGTCGACCGACTAATGGTCCTGGTCGGTTATTTTTGGCAGTTAAATATTTATTACCTAATGTTAATGAAACACTAATGATTACTTAGAAGTTAAGTCTTATATTTATCGTTTATTTTGACGTTAACTTTAATAATATTTATTACCTTAATTCGTTTTGAATTATTTTTTATTCAAAAATTTTGAACTTCAATAACTTTTAGTTTGAACTCCGGCCGCGAAGCTTTATATATGAAAATTACTCAAAAAATCTCCATAAACATAATGATGCAAGTTTCGTGGCCAAATTATGATATTTGCAAAATTGCCATTTTTAGCCTCATAATTAATTTATTTATTTTTCTTAATTAATTTTTTATTAATTTTACGAGGTGTTACAATTTCTCAACCACTCATTCCAGCCTCTCGTTACAACTGTCTTCCATCATCCAATACGACCAGATCAACAGCCAAGCTTGCTTCCTGCCTGTTTTCCTACATAATCTCAACCATCCATCATCCGCTGTAACCACAGTAATACCATCTTCCATGAAACTTCAAAGGGTTGGAAATTACTCAAAATCGGGTTATTGTACATAATTTAGTCTCTCCTCACACATCAATTCAAAGCCCTAAGCTCTTCAGATTAGCTATTTTTTAGTCTAAGGTGCTATATTTCTTATTATTCTCTTGTAATTCCTTGTAATTGTAAGAGAATTTCATAGTGGACATATGCAAGCTTGTCGAACCATTTTACATTTTTGTGTCATTTACTTTAATTTGCTTACTTTTTCTTCCTCATTTTACATTTTAAGCTTAGTGATTAAGAAGTAACATTTGTTGTCATGTACGCATTAGTCTTATTCTAATTTTGGCTAATATATTAGTTAACACTTGTGCACGGTTATAAAAATACCAATTTTTCACTCAAACATAAAGTTCAAATAGCCTAGAAAAGGAATCTCCCAACTTATCAATGAACAAGGACAATTTTTATACTTATTTAATTCTATTTCAGTTGAAGGAATATGCTATTTTACTAATTTGTATAATGGTGATTATGGTTCTCATGCTGATGTGCAAGCCATATATAAAAAGATACTTGCCAATGAGGTGTGCAAACTGTTAGAGAAATAGTTTGATATGGAGGAGTTAAAATCTGTTGTGTTTCAAATACACGATGATAGTGCTCCGGGACGGATGGTTTTAATTTAAAATTTTATAAAATTTACTAGGATGATATTAAAGATAATTTGTTGAAGGAAATGCGAAGCATATCCAATTCAGGGAAGTTTTTTAAAGAGATTAATCATACTTTTATTTGTCTAATACCAAAATCAAAAACCTACGATGTATAAGTGATTATAGGACAATTTCCCTATGCAATGTCCTATATAAATTTCTTGCTAATTTTTATGTAATCTGATGAAGGAGAGTACATGCGTCGTCTCATATTAATTAACCAAAATGCATTTATTCTTGGTGGGTTGATAACTGAAAAAAAAATTTGGCATATATGTTAACCCGTTTTTGAGCCAAAGCAGATTTCAATTAGATGTAGAAGATTCAAATGAGGATGAAACTACTTGGAAACTTGGAGGTACACTTAAAAGGACTAGGGAATTAAGCTCAAGAAATTTGGTTGGAAAATTGGCTAAGTCCTTAACTCAACCCCGAGTTAAGGCCTTAAGTCAACTTCGAGTTAAGGATTTGACGGTTAAGGATTTGAGTTGGTAACGAGTTAAGGATTTGAATTGGTATCGAGTTATCACTAAAGCATCTTCAATTGGACATAGAAGATTGAAATGGAATTGAAATGACTTGAAATTTGTCAAGAGCATTTAGAAAAGGCAAAAGAATGACTTGGGAAAATTTCACCATGATTGACCAAGCACCTAAAATCAGCCCTGAGTTAATGATCTTAACTAAGCACCGAGTTTAGGATTTGACTTGGGTCGGCTTAGGTCTTTTGGCATATGACCTCATGCTATCTCTTGGACTTCATTGCTATTGGGCCTCTAACTCTATGCTGCCTAATTCCTCTATAAATACCAACCTGTCTGCTACTAGAAAAGGGGCTTCTTTCTGTTGGATCTCCTTCGACGCTCTTAAACTTGGAGCTTTCCTTACACTTTCTTTAGTTTGTTCTCCTCAAATAAAATTCTTAACGTCGTTATAAATCTGGAATCCACTAGATTGTGGCCAGGTCAGATCCAACTAGTTGTAATCTAGAGAGAGATCAACTAAAAAATATTAAAGTGAACATAGGTCAGAGATTACGCTAAAACACTATAAAAACTTCTGTGTATTCTTGTCTATTTCCTACTCTTTCTTTTACAGTTATCTAAACTGCTGCTTTCATCTGATATATGGGTGTTGATCCACTTTTTGGGTTAAAATTTTGGTGCTTTCACTAAGAACCAAGAGCCAGATTTAAAGATTTAAAGCTTGAATATGAGTTTTGGAGAAGATAAAGAGGCCTAACACTAAATCTAGTGTAACAACCCGCATATTTTACGATTATATATTTACATGTTTTATTTAAATATAGCATCTTTTGTTGAATTTAAAGTCCGAAATGTGACTTTTTGTAAACAGTCAAATCCGGACTCGAGACCACTTCCATTGAGTTCAAAACGGCGTTTACAACTTTTTTGAGTATAAACATTGATATGTTTGGAGTTGATTAGAATTTTGGTATTTTCATTTGGGCCTTGGGTTTGGTTCTAGCCCACTAACCCAATAAGAGAACCCAAACTTCTCTACCAAATACCCTAACTCCTCTACTCTTCATTCATTCTACTCATAATTTCCTAACACTCAAGCTAAAAGGAAAATGAGGGAAAAGATAGGAAATTAAAATTCCTAAACCCTAGATTATTAGGAAATTCAAATCCAAGTTCCAAAATCAAGGAAAAGCTTAGGTAAGCATCCTCTTCATCTTCTCTATTTCAATTCCTCTTCAATTCTTGATTTTGCCTATAACCTAACTTAGGAAATTCATTTGCATTTGATCATAGATGGAAGGTTCTTGAAGTGAAGTTGAAGAGAGACTGATCTTGCTTTGTTTTAGAGCTTCTCGTTCCTTGTTTTTGAATTCAAAGGTGAGTTCTTGAACTCACATCTATGTCTACAGCTTTCATTGTTGTTAGGTAAGAATTCCTAACATCTATTTCATGCCCAATTGGTTTTGAATTGAATTGGTTTGGTGAATTTTCCAATTTTTGGTATTTTGAAGTCAAAATCTTTGAAAATCCTACTATGGATGTTCAGACATGTTGTTTGGAGTGTATTGAAGAGCCTATAGGGTTGGCACTTGGCATAAATCCCTAGCCACCATTGCTCATTTGATCGCTTCCGAGTTGATTTGGCCATCACTGGCCTAGGCAAATTTTGCCCTGAGCTTCAGCTCAAACGTCTGGTAAAACACTCAGACGTTTGAGGCAAAGAAATAAACGTTCCAGACCTTAAGCTCAGACATCTAAGTGGTCTGGAAAACTTTCAAACCTTCAGCTCAGACGTCTGGCGAGAACCACTAGACGTCTGGCGCTGTTAAAATCAGCCAATTTGCCTGTTTTTATGCAAATTTCCATTTTAAACGATTTTTGTTGATCCAGTTGGTTGTTGTCATTTATTGTCGATTTTGATGACTTCTTTTCTGGATTTTTGGGAATATCCATTTGATAGATTTGATATCAATTTTTATGGTTTTACTTCACGTCGTCGAATGTGAATTTTTGGTGATATATTGTTTTTACAATCGTTTCTATGATTTGTCACTCTAAAATACAAAGGTTTATGTACTAGTAGTAAATACTCAAACTCTTTCACAAAAATGATTTCAACATTTCTTTTAATACAAAGCTCGTTTTTAAAACCGTTTTCCAATCTATTAGTATATACAAACCTTTACCTCATTCGTATGAGAAATCCAATTAAACGACTTAGCAAAACAAGTGGTATGAAACGCTTGCGTTTACTCCGTCGGTTAATTCTTAGACTTGTTCGATTGAAATCTTATGACAATTTTCAAGTGGAAATCTACAATTTGTTCGTAAATATTTAAGTTAAGCCAGTGGTTATGGGACATGAAGCTAAACTCATTTATTTACTAGCTTAGTGTAATTTACACCTTTATTGATCTATGATGATCATTTTGTGGTTTAGACGAGCGATATGCGATGTCCCTTTGTCCGCGTGGGGGACTGTAACCCGTTTTGTGGAGTTTCGTCTCATTTTTATGGGCTAGCGACCCATGGATTTTTATGGAGTTCGGTACATCGGGCGTACCGTTGTACTACGTCGTTGTTCTGACTTATTTGAGTTTCAGGTTCCTTGGGCGTACCGCTGTACTACGTCATCGCACCGGCTCTATGGGTTAGCGACCTATGGGATAATGTCCCATTTGTGATACACGTGTTTGGTGAGTTTTCATGCTCCCGTTTGTTATAGGCCTTCCCCACTTTGTTTTTTCTGGATTTCTAATTGTTGATTTCTAGAATTTGTTTTTCACCAATTTTTGTGATTTGCATTGATAAGCTTTATCAATAGTTATGGTTTGGTGAACAAAAATAAAGAATATAACATTCTTTTTGGTGTATGAGAAAATTTGAGATATTGTATGATTTTTGTTGTTATCATATATATTTGTCACATCTCTTATCATATCTCATCTTATATGATATTTATAGCTAGACTGATCCGTTTATTATTTTTCTTCTTAAATAATACTCGGGTCAGACCGGGGTGTTTCAGGTGCTTCCACTTGACCTCTTAGCAGGGACTAGCTTCTGACTTTTGGCTAACTACTTTAGCTTTGTAGTTTTCATTATTTATACATTCGAGATAGAGACTCCTTGATGTATACATATTCTTTTGTCTAGCACTTGTACCTATTCTTTTGTGATGTAGAGGATCTTGTATGACCACTACTTTGATGTACACTTCTATGTGTTATATTCATATCTGTTTTTGCCTTTGTGATATGAATATCTGTGACTGATTTATGTTATGCTTATTTTATATTTGTTTCCGAAGGCCACATAGCCACTGTGTAGTAGCTTTGAGTTTGTATTTGATATGTCAAATTTCCTCTTGAAATGAAATGCATGGCATACTATCTGACATATCGGTACTCACATAAAGCAATTACACAGATGGTCGCTCCTCAACAGCCTTATTCTTTGTACTAATTGATGGCATTACCCAGTAGTGTCCTTGGTTAGTGTGAGTATAGAGGTGGGGCGTCACATCTAGGGTTGGAGGAAGTCAACCAAAGCCTGGGGATAACCAGTTGGTGTCCTCAAATTCTCCCCAATCCATCTACATAACCAAGGAAGAGATGAAGAGAATGATGAAGGAAATACAAGATGAGATGATAACTAGACAACTGGAGATGCTAAAAGGATTTTTCCAAAGGATTGGACAATAAGGAATGGCTAGAGCTATAGGAATACAGAACCAAGGACAAGGAGCTAATGCAGGAGAATCTGGAGTAGGAGTGGAGAAAATAGGAACATTTCCCCTATAAATAGAACAGCTCGGTACCAATCCAAACAAAATTGATACCGAAAGGATTATACCGGGGGAAACGTTGGTATGACTGCTGAAATTCTGGGAATGGACAACGATGGAGCTAGAAACGTAAGTCAAAATGTAAATGCACAACAACTGGAGGAATATGTGCCAGAAGTTCTCTGTAGGAACGGAGGATAGAATGAAACCAGAGCGATAGATCAGAACGCTAATATGCAATAAAAAGAATACATCCTAGAATTCCCCTACAGGAACAAGGGGCAAAGTATTGCTTTTAAATGGAGACCTTCATTAGATGGTGAACTGACTTGTTGAGTTGGTAAGGAGAATAATCAAAGGTGGACCCCTAAATCAAAGCTTGGAGGACGTAAACGTGAATCCATTCACTTCCGATATCCAGAATGCGAGAAATCCTCCCGATTTCAAGCTTCCGACACTGGAAATATACGATGGAAAGTCGGATCCTACAATTCATATAATGAGATACATCTGACATATGGAAGTGTAGGGTGCTTCTGAGGAGGTAATGGGACGATGCTTCCCATTGTAATTGACGGACTTGGCGACGATGTGGTATAAATAGCTAGAGAATGGTTCCATTAGCACGTGGACTGATTTGGTGAGTATGTTCTTTAGGTAGTTCAAAGTTCACATCTCATGATTGAAGAAGGTGATGACACTATCAAGCGTGGAACAAAGACCTGGAGAAACCTTGAGAGGCTATCTGACAAGATTCAAAGTGCCAGTTGCAGCCATCGATAGGCCTGATCCATCTATAATCTTAACGGCGACAATATCTGGAGTTGCGAGCAAGACCGACTTCAAAGTTTCACTAGAGAGGGATCCACCGAAGCTGAGGATGAGGATGCTGAAGTTAATGCTGTGGATGACAGAGGACTGCCGGAGCTAAAAATGGAAAAGACAAAGGAAAAAGGAAAACTGATGACAACTTTGGGGAACTGAAATGACAAAGGAGGGAGCTTAAATTCTCTTCCTACACTACTTGACTGAAACTCAAAAGGGATATATCTAAATACTAGGGGGTGGATCCTCTATCGAAAGCTAATTAGGAGAGAACCTATTGATTGGAAGAAATGATCTGGAATGTTTTGCATCTTTCATGGGCTGTATGGACACGAAACGAATGAGTACCGACACCTTCATGATCTAATAGAAGAACTGGTTCAGAGCAAACAACTGCAATAGTATGTAAGGAACCAAACTACAATGGTGTGGCCAGAGCAACCACCACCTGCAGCGAATATGTCAAGGAATAACTAGGGATATGGTCCAAAGCTCGAAATCCCATGATCGGGATGAATGGGAGTCGAACTCGATTCCCGCACTTTACTTTTTCGTTTCTTTTCTTGTATTCTTATTTTCGCATTATGTAATAAAGACAATAACCTCGGGCCGCTTATACGTATACGGGATCCTAAACGGTCCCTGGGCAAGCTATGAGTCGAATGCCTAAGATGACTATTTAGGACGATAATAATCTCGGAATGCTTACGCATGTACAAGACCTAGATTGGTCTCTAGGCACGCTCTGAGTTGGATATCCGAGATGAACGCCTAGGATTTCTGCTTGTTTGCTTTACTTTGATTTGAGTATTTGACTTTTGAAAAATCATATTGAATGTGATGACTGATATTGATCGTTTTTAAGTCCCATCCGGAGAGATGGAGCCAGAGTGTAGGTTGCAAGTTCCCTCATCGAAGAGTGAGCTGATGGGCGGATGGGATCGCTTTAAGCTACCATCAGGAAAGACGGGGTCGGAGTGCAAGAAGTAAGTCCCCTTGCCGAAGAGTAAGTGGATTGGTCTCAGCAAGGAATCGAAAAGGTCAAGGGTAGATCCACTTATCGAAGAGTGAGTGGATGGGTTTACTTGGTCCTTAGGTCCCCTTGCCGAAGTGCAAGTGGATCAGACTCAGTAAGTGAGCACCAAAGAGATTGAACCCCAAAGTAGATGAAGAACGGTCAGAAAGATCAAGTCCTAGATTGAGGATGAATGGTCCGGTGAGACCATGCCCCAAAGTGGATGCAAATTGGATAAAAGAATTTGGACACCTTGCAATTGAAGAAAGGAAGATAAGCCTTAGACGAACACATGATCACTTGGATTCGAGATATGGTATTTTTAGATGATAGATTGAGATTCAGATAGCCAGAAAACTTGATTTTCATAGCCAAAGAGCTTGATTTTGATTGGACCAATGGAGAATTAGACTAGAATAGTCGAAGAGCTCATCTATCAGAATTTGATTATGGATTGCTGAAACTTGTTCTTAAGTAAAACACACCTTACATTCAAAAGACGTACTTGGAGGGCAAATGTTAACCCACTTTTGAGTAAAAACAGATTTCAACTGGAATAGAAGATTCAAACGAGGATGAAACGACTTGAGTCAACCCCGAGTTAAGGCCTTAAGTCAACCTCGAGTTAAGGATTTAACGAGTTAAGGATTTGAGTTGGTACCAAGTTAAGGATTTGAGTTGGTATCGAGTTATCACTAAGGCATTTTCAATTGGACGTAGAAGATTGAAATTGAATCGAAATGGCTTGAAATTTGGCAAGAGCACTTAGAAAAGACAAAAGAAGGACTTGGGAAAATTTCACCATGATTGGGCCAAGCACCTAAACTCACCCGAGTTAAGGACCGTAACTCGGCACCTAGTTTAGGATTTGACTCGGGTTGGCTTAGGTCTTCGGGCATGACTTCGCGCTATCTCCTGGACTTCATTGCTATTGGGCCTCTAACTCTATGTTGGCAATTCCTCTATAAATACCAATCTACTGCTACCAGAAATGGGGCATCTTTCTACTGGATCTCCTTCAACGCTCTTAGACTTGGAGCTTCCATTACATTTTCTTCACTTCTATTCTCCTCAAATAACATTCTTAACTCTATTGTAAATCTGAGATCTACTAGATTGTGGCCAGATCGGATCTAACTAGTTGTAATCCAGAGAGAGATCAACTAATAAAAAAGATTGAAGTGGACGTAGGACGGAGACTACGCCAAACCACTATAAAAACTTCTGTTCTTGTCTATTTTCTACTTTTTATTTTACTTTTATCTCAATCAGTGCTTTCATCTGATATCTAGGTGTTGATCCACTTTTTGAATTAATAATATATGATATGGTAAAATCTTTCCACAAAAAGAAAGTTCATAATATGTGTTTAAAAGTTAATATCATAAAGCATATGAAAAAATAAATCGAGATTTTGTTTGTTATGCTTAAAGAAACGAGATTTCTTGAAAATTGGTATAGATTATTCAATTTTGTATTACCTCCCCAACGTTTTCTGTTCTTGTTGATGGTAAACCTACGGATATTTTTTTGGTAGTAATAGGGGTCTAAGACAAGGAGATTCCTTGTCCCCTTTTTTATTTTCCATTACAGTGGAATTTTTTACAATTTTGATCAACATTGGGTATTTCAAGGGTGATTTATTTCCTATATACAATAACGAATAAATATGTAACATCCTGCCTTTTTGTATGCTTTAAGCAGGCACACGTGCCAACTCAAACCATACAGAAGGGCGGATTGTTATTGGGGTGAATAAGAAAAAGCAGGGAAAGAAAATAAACAAAACAGAATCTTGCAGCGGAATGACAAAATATAATAATCAAATAACAGTTCATGAAGCTGTATACAAAACATTTGATTATACTTATACAATACAAAATCAGAGTTACACATATCAGAGATAAACAAATAATGCAGCGGAACAGTATGAATGCAGTGGGGCAGTGGAATAAATATAGTAAATAATAGTAGTACAAATCTTCGTCTTCGTCCTCCAGAAATAAGGTCTTCAAATCCTAAAATGCTCAGGCTGACCCGAGCGAATTGAAAAGACAAAACACTCGAGTCAGAACTAAAAGATCTTATATGAGTTAAGTCAACGGTAAATAACTATGAGTGGAACGGCGTCAGAGATGTTTACAGGGTTTGACATCTCCTATCCAGTGTCTAACGTGAGTGCAGTAACTTAAGAGGTGTTCGGGATTCACATCTCCTAAGGATCCGTTAAACTATCTACTATGTAGTACAATATGCTATTATAATATGTCTACAGTAAGATAAACTATTAAAATAGCGTTAAGGCGTTACATTTTCCCCCTTAACACATTTTTATATATTCCTATAGTCTATACAGTACCGTAATCCCGCCCGTACTGGACGTTGTCAGAGGGCACTCCATAGGTATGGTACAAAACAAACTCGTAGTGGTCTCGATAGGGTAGGTGACACGGCACAACTAGGCAATGCCAGTGTAGATATACCAATTACACTTCCGGACTGGTGGTAACGCATAGCAGCTACTACCGCCCACCTCGGAACACACTCCCAAATCAAAAAAATCGAGGGTGGCCACCAAATCAATCGCAAAGTCAGAATATAGTATCGAAGGAGTGTGCCCGATCGGAGGAATGACCTCACTTGGCCCGTCAATTGCTCCTGTTTTAGCCACCTTAAGCTAACTCATGGGAGTCAGGTCCACGTATATACCTCATATAGGATAGTCGCCAACCATCCTACTTCATTCTGGAATCTCCACCGCGTACATAGTTGTCAAAGTGGTTTTCAGTATTGGCAGAGAGTATGACAATATCTGATCCCGGTCTCTTTAACAACCAATCGCTTATTACACACCGAATGGTTCTTTTACATTTCCAAAATCACTTCATAATTGATATCAAAATATCATATTCAATTCAAATCATATCATTTTCGAAATCATTACTTACTTTCAAAATCATATTCACCTTTGAAATCATTTCACATTTGAAATCATAGTTCGAAATTATATTTCCTTTCAAAAGTCATATTTCCAAAATAGGCTAAACTCTCATTTCAAAATATCATATTAAACCAAATATGTTATTTAAATCCCAACTTAGGTTATAACATCATTAACCATATTCACTTAAAAAAATCGAGAATTTGAATATAAACCCATCCATTTTACTTAGTTTGGAATTTAGAAGAAAATAGTTTTAAATAGTTATAAATAGTTAATATAGATTTAAAATAGGTTAAATATAATTAAAATAGATTAAGTAGCTTTAAAATAGATTAATTAGATTTAAAATAAGTTAAAACAGGTTAATTAGTTTAAATAAATTAAATGGTTTAAAATAGGATAAAAGGATTTGATATAATTAATACAGGTTAAAATAGTTAATACTTTAAAAATATTAATAATTAGAAATTTTGAAATAATATATTTTTAAAACAGTTTATATTAAAACATGAATTTGGAATTAATATCAATTTAAACTATTCATTTCATTTCGACACATTTGGACCATTTCAATTTCCGAGTCAACAAACCAAATTCCAAACCTTTCAATTTAACATTTCAATAAACTATTTAATTTCATATCGTTTCAATTCATGTTCAAATATCAATTCGGATTTCTCCAATTTCAAAATATTTCAAAGTTATTTTCAAACAACTTCAATAACTTAATTTCGATAGAATTTCATTTATACTTAAAAGTTTAACTTTAACTTTCAATTTAATTTCTTAAAACAATTCCTTTAAACCAATTCACGTTTCAACATAAAACTTGATTTTTCAATAATAATTCAATTCATATAAATCAAATTTTATTTCAAAATATCTTTTAATTAATTCAAAAATTAAGAAGTTCAAAATCATTAAATTTAACCAATCCGGTGTCCGTGTACAATTTTCTACCCTAGGGTCAAGTGGTACGGATATTTATCATTTCAATCAGCAATTTAAAATGTTACGGTTATATATCATTTCAAACCACAATTCCGAATTAATAATAAAATCCATAAAATCGCTCAAGTCTGTCATTTCAACCCATAACGATTTTTCCTTAATATATTAATCATTCGGGTATGTATCATTTCAACCCATAGTGAACTTGCAGTTTATAACGATATAAAATAAAACATCCATTCATCCAATATCGACAATCAACATCCATTACAAACGTCATCCAAATCAATAAATAACAATATAGAACTGATAATCAATAACAAGTATTTAACTGGCAATTTATATTCAATAATAAATTTAATAACGATTTAATTCAAATAAATTCAAATTAACTGAGATGATGATTTAAATATATCAAACAGCCATAAATAAATTTCTAATCACATCAAAAATTAGTTTAACTAACATAAGAAATTTTAGATGTTGTGAGTGTGTCAAAACACTCACCTTTGCATTCAAATTGAATTTAAATCCAATTTAGGGCCCAAAATCAAACAGTCTCAGAATTCGTCCAAACCTACGTCAAAATGTCCAGAATTTTGATACGATCCCAGCGGATCAAACCGCGCGTGAATCGGACCTCGTATGCGAAAGTTATGTCGATTAGAACATTATAAAGTTTAAAATTAGATTAAAAAAAACAGAGACCATACCCTAACTACCACGTCAGCGCAACCTTCTATTCCCCGTAACCCTAACAGTTTCGTTCTTAGCCGAGACGACGCGAGCACGCACTATAGCCACCGCTCCTTATCGCCATTGACTACCCCACACTACGCCAAAGCCTCGATCGAACACCACCTCCAACACCGCCTGGCCACGCCGCACGCTCGGGCCCACCCACGACCGCCACAATGCCCTGTAGCCACCTCCGGCCGAGAGTGATTTCCACTCCAATTCCATCGATTTCAGGTCAAATCATGGCCGATCTCGACAAATTTGCCATATGGATCTATGCTGCTCGACTCCTTCTACACGTTGCCACCACCCGATCGCCATAAAATCGACGATCCGCTGTTGAATCATCAATAATTCACATGGACGGCCAAAATTATTCCTCGAATTCCAGACACATAGAAACACAAATCGAAAAATGAACTGCAGATTTGACTTACGCTCGTCGAGAGCTTCAAATCGATATATAATTCGAGATATTTGGAGGAGTTTTAATTTTTGATTTGATTTTTTTATTTTGAAGTTGAATTGAAGATTTGTTTGTCTGCCATTGGAATGAGGGGTTGAGAAGAAGATGTACGTACAAACAATAGAAATCAGAAATAACCTAGGGTTTATAACTGGCTATTTATAGACAAAGCTGAAAATAGAATGGATGGACAAGATTGATTTGGAAATCGAACGATAAATGACCCGAAAAGCCCGTTCTGTCTACGGAACGAGAATGGGTCATCCCATAAAACAAAATAGATGTTTTCAATAATTTTAAACTCAATGGAACAGGTTTCAAGTCCTAATTCCATCGTATGAAGAAGTTATGATAAAATCAGCTTATTTCAAATTGATTTCAATTGATTTTAATTAAATTGATTTCTAGGCGTTTCGAGCCCGTACGATCAAACGACAAGTCCGATCGTTATAAAACTTGAAATCCTACAATAATTCACCGTTACGGATCCGATGAAACTAGTTTTGTCGAAATCCGAGTTAGTGACCAAAATGGCTATTTTCACGTTAATTAAATAAATTAATAATAAATTCTTTAAATCACTTTTTAATTCAAATTTTTAATTATTTACAACTCCTATCATTTTTGATTTCTTAATCACTTACAATAATTTAAACAAATTTAGATGTCAATTTAAAGTTGATTAATCTATCAATTCCAGTGTTTAATTTCAATTTCATTAAATTCAGAAATTATAAATTAAATTTTCAATAATTCCATTTAATTGACCTTTCATCCTATTATTCAATCCATTATTATCAAATGGATGAAATTAACATTGGTTCATGATCTATTACATTAATATTCTCAAATTTCATCTTAATCTCCATTAACGTAATATTTAAATATTTAATTTCATTTATTTGCAATTAATCCAATTATTATAATTTGAATTCCATAATAAATCTTGATTTCCATTCTTTTTATTCAACCAATTGTCATATTATAAATAAAATTAACATTATTTTCAAATATTAATTTAATTAACATTAACATAATATTAAATTATAATTATTGTAATTGATTTCCAATTTAAACTAACAGGCTAAATAAATAGGTAACATACAATAATTGTTACCATTAGCTTTTAATTACACTATAAGTTTATTACTTTCAAACAAAGGTTATAAATACTTACATAACACCAATTTTATTCAATTACCATTTAATATGTATTATTTCATTGGTTAATTCAATATTTCCAGTTGGTTTCCTCATATTCAATTTATAGCCAAGTATAACTTATATATATATTATTTCAATTAATTGGAATTCATTCGATTTATTAATAATTAACTTAAATTGACATTGTTATCGTTCATTCTAGATATTGTTTCATTCATAACTCGCAAATTTTTATTTAGTTCAACATTAAATTACAAAACTTAACTAAATTAACAATTTTTAATTATCGAAAATTACGGGTCGTTACAAAATAATTACTCATTTATTTTATGTTAATGATATAATAGTATCTAAGGCACATGTTGATAATGCTAAATCTATTGACTATGTGCTGTAATAATTATATTTTGGTTTTAGAAGTTAATAAATTTAAGTTAAAAATTTCTTCCACGAAGGTGTATAGATGCAAAGAAGATATTCTTCACATTTGGCAAGTCCAACATGGTGAAATACCTACAACATATTTTCGTATCCCTCTTTTTACTCACATATTTAAAGTAGCTTATTTTGGGCCACTTTTAGACAAGATACATACTAAATTTCAGTGTTGAGCAAACAGAATATTGAATACATACGGAAGATAAGAGTTAATCAAAGTTGATATTCATCCAATATTGATGTTTTGGATGTAATTTTGTCAGTTTCCTACTACAGTTGTTGAAAATATCAATTCATTTTGTGCTAGCTTTTTATGGAAAAATAAAGTTCGTAATATTTCGATGTATGCATGACAAAACATGAAGGAGGGTTAGGGATTAGAGATTTGAATGATTTGATGAAAATGGATGAAAATGAGATATTGTAAAAATAAAAGCTTTTGGGAAGCATAATTTGATAATAATGCTTCATGTACATGGAAGACTCTTCTTAAAGGCGAGGAAATTGGGCATGGTCTTATATAAGCAAATTTCTGATGGTAATGACTCTCTTATGGTATGACCCATGGGTAGATGGCAAATCATTAGTTGATAACATGGGGACTAATGTTGTTTCTTTGCCAGGAGGCCACAAATAGATGGTATCCACCCTCATGTCAAATAGGGAATGGGGTTGGCAACACTACTTGTTTGCCTTCATATATCATGGAGCAAATTAAAAGCATTAAAATTGATCATACCGCTGACAAGAACTTGCCGTGGATGTCTGATAGTAAGGATGTTATTAGCTAGGTAAAATGTGAGAAATACGTTTTTTTTTTAAATTTAGCCAGTTTATCAAACTAATTACGCAAATATGTCATTTTTGAAACTATTTACAATATGTGCCACTTTTAGCCATATCAGTGCTATGCTGGCAAAAATTTACGGACAACATTTCAAATGTCGCCAATGTATTTTTCTCTCTCAAGTTTATACAGATGGCATTTCAAAATGCCCCAATATTTTTAAATAAAATAACACACACATTTTCAAAAGTATACCGTATTGATAGTCTGTTAAATATGAGTGGCTTTTCAAATAACGTCAGTATATTTTTGCCAACATGACGCTGACATGACTAAAAGTGATTTATATTCATAGATCGTTTCAAAAGTGACCTATTTGTATAATTAGTTTGATAAACTGGGCTAAATTAAAAGAAAATTCCCCATTATAATTACACATGGACTGACATTTTTTTGGGATAACAAGCGTGCTACAGAAATGTCAACATGTACTTTAATGACTATTGACAATCGACTTTATGCTAAAGACATAATTTTCAGATGGTGTAATAATATTAATTTGGACTGTTTATCATGCAACATCCAATTTGAAAGTAGAGATCATTCATATTTTTTTTCAATGTCACTATTCTACTTCACTTTGGAACTGGTTAAAGGGACTTCCACAGCTGCAATGTTCTTCCCACATAAAATTCACTTCCATACATTATAAATCAGAGAGGCAAATTATATGCGCATTTGGTTGCAATATGCTTCACTGCACTTATTTGGCATGTTTGGGACGATCGCAATGCAACATTCAGAGGCATTCAAATGGATTCAATAATTCAAACAATACTCACAGCCGGATTGTAAAAATTTGATAAAACAGATAACAATTTATGTTGATGAATTTGAAAAAAAAAATCTATATTACATCAGTTGGAAATCCTCGCTCCTAGCTAGTTCTCAGAATCAACTGGATGTATTCTTCAATCATAGCTCTCCTTCCTCCCTGAATGTGGTTGTGTCAACCTGTAGTGGTAGACAGAAACAATTGACCGGATTCGAATCTCGGATGTTCACATATGGTGGCGATCTTATTTCGTGCACAATTTTCAGTCACCATGACTGTCTAAAGGCTGAAGCTTTTCTGGGGAGTATTTCATTTGCGAAGTGGGAGACAACGGCTTGGTGCCTTAGATACTTTTCACATGCTGTTGTTTGTCTTATTGTTTGTCCTGTACCAGTCTCTCTGTGTACTCCATACTATCCCGTACGAATGTATTCTTCTCATAGAAAAGGAGCCAAGTTTCAGTTCAAGAATTTAAGCATCCAAAGAGGATAACTACTCCAGAATTTGAAATGTTATACCAATATCAGAATAGTGATAAGGATAGATGACTGCTGGAAACTTGGTTGGATATTCGGGTTGATCACTGAATCTCATTTACATCATCATTGTTTACTTCCACCCAGATTCATCATCGGTGCTTCTCTGTTAAGGAGAAAAAAGTAGAGTTTGTTAGTTCACAAGTGGAAGCCCATGCATTGCACGGGTGCATAGGTTACCAAACGCAATAGTTTGTTAGTATGAATAGTTTAATGGACTATATCTGATGGACATACTTTACAATAGTTGTATATGCATACCCTTGACTGGACACAATATTTCAAATATAAGTTATGCTTGTATGTTTTACGGCGGTGAAAGGATAAATTTGACATTCGAACATGAGGGAATGAGCAATGTGACTTCATCCAATTTAGTTTTCAATTTGTGTTTATATTCGAACTTTGCTGAATTGGTGTAAATACGCATAACAAAAGGCTATATGAAAATCAACATTCATCTAAAAGCAAATAGTTAGTCCGATATGCAAATGAATACCGATAGAAAAACTCGCATTAATAAACTTTCATTGCAAAGGTGTAGTCTTCCTAGAAGATATTTGAAAAGTTCGTTATTATTTTTGTTGTATAACTCCCAGGTTTGTTTGCATTTGTTACGAACTAATACAGATAACATATTGTCGGACTTGCTTTAGTTATTTGCATTTGTTACGAACTAATACAGAACCTGATTGAAGCTATCTCTTCCTATGGTATCCCCACTCAGATCAGGATGACACCAATTATTTCCACATTTAGACACACTAATTTCCACCTTTGATCTGTTGCTATTGCTTCCTCTAAAAGATTACTACACTGAAGCTGCCCAAATGATAGTGATTCCATCTATGGGCTACTGTACGCTGAAGCTGCCCAAATGATAGTGATTCCATCCATGGGCTACTATATGTGTAATTGCTATAGGAAAAATATATAAAAAATGAAAATTGACATGGTATGATATAAAAATGATAATTTTGGGAAACACCGCAAATGACAATACCACATTACATGTATAGAATCAACACATTATCTTTCCAATTAGAAAGCAAAAAAGAAAATGCAAATAAATAAAATGGAGTGATTGATTACACATGCTGCAAAAAGCTTAGACCTTATTATTTTGCATAATGCTTCAATGAAAATTTTCTTCAATGTGTGCCTAACTAAGTAGAAACATATTATCATTATTTTTCCTTGTAGGTGTGGTTATTAATATACAATCTACGTTATGTTAATGAAACATAAGTATACTGAACAAATAACAAATATATGCAGGGAAGATGAGTTTATAGAACATGAAGAAAAAAGAGGCTTTAAAAGCAAAATAGGAAACCAAAGTAGGAACAGGACGACTCAGATCGAACACATAAATTATTTGGAAACTAATATGTAATGCTGTTAACTTAAAATATTGATTATAGACTTCGCCTCAAATACTTCTAACAGGTCATTTAAATTTTAACATCGGGACTTCTAATAAAAGAGTTCAGTCAACTTTTATATTTATACACCATTGCATCAGGATTTTTTTTTCTCTTCCATTGTTATGTATCAGCAATAGAGCAATGTATTCAAGGTAATCTAATGCATGATTATACAGGATTGTATTAGTAAATGAGATTGGTATTAGTGCTAAACCGTCTTACTAATTTTTAGTGCTAAGTTGGGTATGTAGCAAATTATGATTAGTTGGTTGAAATAGGTGGATAAGTAGATGATGAAGAATAAAAAGACACATAGGCAAATTATCTCTAAAAATAGTGAAATGACTTGGCACCAATATTTTTCTGTTGTTAAATATATAATTAACTACCCATAGGCTTTTCAATAATAGACGATAGGGAAACAAACTGGATCATATGAATGAATGAACGGTACAACGATACATTACCATTTAGTGTATTATTTTTTCCAAAAAATTAAAAATTAAAATTACTATCATTCCCCGATTTTTCCATAATTGCTGTATCAATGTATACAATTGCATAATTTAAATTACCTAAACATGGCACAAAAGTTTTACTGAAGCAATCGACATTGGATATTTATTCTTGTAACAATTAATGTTTTAATAGATAATCGTACCATAGTTTTAAATCCTAGAAAGGACTTCACCAATGCGGATAACCCATGAAACAAGTGACAATTATAGTTATACGCAGTAACACATCCATATTAAGTTTAAATAGGCATAGAATTGGATTATAATAAATTACTTACCATATTGCTTCAGTTGTCTTCTTTAGAAGTTGTTCAATTCCTGTACAGAAATCACAATATTAGTTGTTGCTTAGTAATAGAGCGATAGAGAATGTGAAGAACATTCAGATGTTGCCATACGCTGACTAATTTTTGTATCCCTACAGAATTAATAGAAACAAACATAGGAATTCATAATAGTAATTTCATGCTTTGTATTGCAATTTTACTAAAGTATGCAAAATTGTATAATCTTCTAACAGAAATCTGGATCATTAAAAAACATGTGTGCAAAACTGTAATTAGAGTATAATTAAAATGTCAGCATCACATATAATCATAGGTAATTAAAATATAACAAATAACAATAATAATACTACAACTTTTGGTTGCCTTATATTTTTTAGTATACAAAGTATGGCAATAATATATGAGAAATTAGCAGAGGCAAATAATTATTTTCATATATCCTACAAAAAGTTTCAATTACTATCAATTTCATTGTTAAGGTATTTTTTTCAGAAAAGAAAAGGAAAATTTTACTATGATTTCCTATTTTTTTGTAAGTGCTATATCAGTGTATACATTTGTATAATTAAATTACTTAACCATGCAACATAAAAGTTTTACTGAAGCAATCGTGACATTGGATATTTATAATTATAACAATTAATATTTTAATAGATTAGTCTTACCATAATTTTAAAAATCATGGAAAGAACTTCTCTAATGTGGATAATCCATGAAGCAATACCTTATATGGTATAATGAGTCAAACGTAACAAATGACAATTCTATTTATATGCAGTAACACATAGAGGATAACTACTACAGAATTTGAAATATTATACCAATATCAGAATAGTAACGAGGATAGATAACTGGACACTTGGCTGGATATTTGGGTTGATCATTGAATCTCATTGACATCATCATTGTTTACATCCACACAGACTCGTCGTCAGTGCTTCTCTGTAATAGAGAAAAAGGTAGAGTTTGTTAGTTCATTATATGTTTATTTATTGATACTGGTTCTAACACATGAAATTACTCAAAAATAATTTGATTTTACCATAGTTTTATACTTGGTGACAAATATGCATACATGTTTTTGAAACCATTTTGGTTATAAAAATGTAACAGAGTGTCACAAAGGATATTTGATACTCCTACACAGCTGAGCCAACATTGAACAACTGCAACAATAATAAGCTAAATTCAATTAAGAAGTGGGATGTCTCATTGACATCATCACGGCTTACGTGAGTATTAGAAAAATTATTCATGTATTTATAGAATTTTATAATATAAAAGTACTTGAAAATTGAATAGAAATAGGTTTAGAAGATGAGAGGTAAAATAAGCATTGGAAACAAAATTAATCAGCTTTAATTAAATATGTTGCATGTACGATCATTAAACACCTCGTTGTTCTATTTATTTTATGTAACAACATCATGTTTTGTATCCTGTACCTCATTAATTATGCTGCATTTACACCCACCTCATCACAAGGTCCAGTCTCTGTGCCAAATCAGATAACCATTTGATACTCCAAAGTAATGACAATAGGAAGACCGACCTTCTATATTATATTTTTTGCTTAATATAAAGACGGTATTAAGACTAGCCTTTCATATAATGTTTTTTTTCTTAATACAAAGGCAATATTATAACTGGCATATAAAGATATTCAAAAACTAATAGTTTGATATCAAAATTTTCACTGTGGGATTGCCTTCTGAATCAACTAAGGAACATAAATATACCTTTTTAAGCAAATCCCGCACATTGGAAGGCACTGTTGTCACCTCAACCTTCTTGGACATTTTCAGCTCCATTATCTTACTCGGCGGTGCATTAACTGAAAACCCATCATCTGATCCAATTGATCCATCACTATACTACTGGGAGTAACAGAAGCATCATCTGCTTTCACCAAAGACCCAGTGAACCTTACAAAAGGCAATGACACTTCTATTAACCCATTTTCAGTATCTGGGTTTTGCTTTGCGTCGTTAAAAATGGAAACTGATAACGGAGACTGTTTGTATCTTTTCTTCAACGGTTGTTTCTCCAACACAGCAATTTATTCATGCAAATCATTAAAACTTTTAAAAGCTCAACGGGCTCAACTAAAATCTTAGAAGTTTCAGTTTGATCCATCTCATTGAAGCTGAATTCAATAAGAAGTGGGATATATCCAAATATGTAGTCAAACTATTGAGCTCAGGTCAAAACATGAGATGATGAATCCTTTTACCATAGCAGCTAGAGCACAATGAGTAGGCACAGTGATTTTGACAAAATCAGCATCCCAACTCTTGAGTGCATTATCTGATGATCTAGCATTATCACTAGCCTCAGAAAAAGCTGCAGCTTTGACGTGCGTTTTGCTATACTTGATCGCTTTACCCAACATCTTGCTGTTGACATTATGAAATCAGATTCTACCATGAGCGCAATGGATCCTCAAAACTTTGAATTTAAGGTGTATATTGGTTGTGATTCTAATGGAACTATTTTGACTTCTTGTTGGTTCTCTCAGGAAGTTCATTATCAAGTATGTCAGCTTTTATGCCTCTGCTAGCGATCTCTACCTTAGAGCATAATACCTGGCGTAAGTGCAGCAGAATATGAGGATATACCAACTTATTTCCCACCATTATTGGAAGAGTAGAAGAAGATGCATGAATCAAAATCAAAATAATGTTCATTTGATATGTATACAAGTACACATGAAAAATAATTAAAATGACTATTGATTATGTAAGTACATATAAATAGACTTCAAATTAAAGGCATGCTAGGAGTAAAAATTGAAGATGTGCCATATAATATGATTTGTTGGTATGCATTTTATTTAGTCATAAACATGTAATATTGAAGTTCTAATACTTGATATTAGAAAGCATAGTCCCTTGAGTTAGTTTATAGTGACATTTAGACGAATTATTTCATTTATCATTGCCATTAAGTTATTATGAAACAGTTTAAAATATAGAATGTACTATTAACTATTAAATTATTAAAAGCTCGCTGGAATATATTTTAAGCAATAATGACACTTTCTGTGTTTACATGCCTTGACCTAAAAGCAATTTAGCGCTTAAGTTTATTCAAGACTCACTGGTGTTTCATTTTTCTTGGTACCAAATATTTAGTAATGAGTACTTTTCATATTAATTATACTCATGTTTGATTTCAATTTTAGAACCAGAGAACAAAAAAGAATAAGGGATTATTATTTTTATATATATAATAATAAAAAATTAGAGATTTTACTTTTCCAATTTAAAAGAATAATCATGCTAACAATTATGTGATTGTATACTATTTTATTTTATAGTGTATACTTCAAAATTTAAAATAGCTTATTATAGACTTTTTGGTTCACTGTTATTTTTATCATTCATCTGATTTTTAATGTTCTTCACGCATAAAACGCAAAATTGAAGGTCTAATAGTCAAAAATCATATAAACATACACACACTTGTAAGATAATTTTAAGGTTGAAAAACTGAATGCTGCTTTTAAACTCATCAAGGTAGAAAATAAACCTACTGTCTCACCTTTCATTTCTCTTTAATTCACATAGCAAAGTAGAAACAAGTCTACCAAAGTAGAATGCTATGATGGCCAAAATGCAAGTTTAATGCTACATTTAAATGGTGCCATAGGTATCATACTTGTCTTGAATGAATTTTAACTAATATATTGGTCATTTTCAGCAATATGATAATATTACACTATGAAGCATCAAAAATTTTAATGGCACGTTCAAATATACAAAATCCATTTATGGCTCACACTGGACAGAAAATTGCTGTGCATTTACACAAACATGATTCTTTTTCTATAAAAAAAAAGCTATTGCGCTATTCTTAATATTGGCTTACATAAAGAACTACAATATATACCAAATAAACATTACTTCAACATCTGTTATGATTAATAAAGGGGTGAGGATAAGATATACTTGGTTATTCGGGTTGAACATTGAATCTCATCATTGTCATCATCTTCAACATCATCATTGTTATCATCATCGTCGTAGTCATCAATATCAAACGTAAGTACTCTCCATTTTGGACTTATTAAAGTAATCATGATAATGTGATAGTTTTTGCACCTCCAAAAGACCACCTGTATAGAGTTCAACGTAAAAAATTACTAAATATAAAAGGAACAATAATCGACTATTCAACGTAATAGGAAGTAACTGATTTAACCACTAGAGAATCACGTGTAAGATAGAACTTACAATCTGACATTTACAAATCCCAAATACACTAGTGGAAGAGAGAATTCAAAAACACCGAACTTTTGTCGTTTCTAAATCAATTTAAGCGATGGTTTTAATTAAAATCAGACATGAATTTCTTGAGAATTAATAAACAAATTATACAGATAACTCAATGCGGTTTGAGGGTTATTCAAATAGATACCATGAAAGAATGCCATATGAAGAAATAGGAGAAGCGCTAGTTTAAGAAAGGTGATAACTAAATTTTGCAGTTATGTTCATCAGAATGGTTACATGTGAAACTCCTTTTTTTTTATTACACTTAATGAGTATTTCAAAGAAACTGTAATTTAATTTGACACATTCAACTTTTAGTTCTCTAACTAATAGTTTAAGAAAAACATGGTAAGATATTATTTTTTTGTGATCGTCAGATTGATAAATTATGGTAATCAATATACGATTCTTACCGATGAACCATCATTTATATTTTATACAAAAATGAATGCGACAAAGTAAATTTACTATAAACCCTAAGCTAATAAATTTTAACCATCCTTGTAAATTAACTTAATATGCGTTCAACTTTTAGTTCTTGAAAAAAAAAATTAAGAACGTATCAACGAAGATAGTATGATCAATTTTTCCGTAGTCTTTATATAGAATATTAATAAATTATTTTAATCGATATATGACATTTATCCATGAACTAACATTTTTGCAGACAAACCTAACAAATTACCTTATTACAAATTAGAGACAAATATAATCTAACTACCAATTGTCGGCTATGACAACTCGGTGCATAAGGTTTCAATCATCTAAAAGCATTGATAAAGGTGGAACCCAGTGCACAAGGTTCACGCATGGGGAGGTCGATAATGTACGCAGTTTTTCCCTCGCACTACGAAGAGGCTATTTCCGGAATCTAAAAGCATTGATGTTGTAGAAAAAAAATGATACACATAAAATAGTATGAAACCAGTGTTTTCAAGCAGATCAACATCCTCATTAGTCCCATGAATACTAAGTTTTCTACATATGAAATCTTAAAAGTAGCAAATCCATCATATTTGATTTCATTATGTTTCTATGAACAAAACAGTTTCTTTCTTAAAAAATGCAATTATTTGCAGAGTTCTCTACAAATATTTGAAGTCCACAAACTTCAAATATTTTTAGATTTCTCTATAAATATTTGCTGAGTTTTCCGAAAATATCCTAAAACTTAAAAATATGGTTTTTCTTTATAACCCGCTTTTCAGGAGGTGTAGTTGTGTATTTTAAAACTTGAGAATGGTGTTTTTACAAAAGTTATCTTTATTCATTTTATACTCATTGAATAGTTATCATATTGACTTGTTACATGTAATTTGTAAATGGCTCATTATGCAAATATAATTACTTGTGCATCAATATGTTACTATATTAGAATATTTCATTGAATATAAGTTACTATATGGCCACTAGGACATTACACCCAATAAGAATAATTGTAACTTTGTCAAATTGAACTAGATCGTCAAACAGTGAGACTCGTATCAAAATACAAGCCCGCACTCTAACTTGTTTATGCAATCGAACTTAAGGAAAAATATTTGTGTTGTGTGAGGTTCTATAGTTTCTGGCAGAATAATATATTTTCAACTCACCTTATACCTCATTTTGACTTTATTAATATGAATATATCTCAATAATACAAATATATATATATATATGCTTGTTTTGTAAAGAAAACAAATTGGATATGCAGGTGAGGATTTTCAACCCGATTCGAGCCACTAGTACAACCATCTTATGTTCTTGTTTGTGACGGCTTTATTTATAAATATGCACAAAGGGTAAGGATTGACTACACCTCATTCTTGCTACACCTCTACTCCCCCGATCTCAACCGCACGTTCAGATTTAAATAATATGATGAGGTGACAAGAGAGAAGGTATATTACTTAAATCGGAACGTGTGGTTGAAATCAGTGGGGAATAAAGGTGTAGCCGAATCTTGCCCAAACATAAATAAATATATACATATACATGGTGTGTGTATGTGTGTGTATATGTGTGTGTATGTATAGAGAGAGAGATGCACACACTTCACCTAATAAGTGCCTATAGTGATTGTCTCATATGATTTGCAGTGTCACCATTTTTTGTTAATAGTTTGCACTTACGTAGTAATAATAAACTCATACAATCTTTAAAAGAGTGTCTTAATGAGTTTGTTACTTGCGTTTAACTTACATATGCTTATTATTATTTTGGCTTATGAGTTTTTTTTTGTTATATAGGTTTATAGTCAGTATCAATATTTCAGTGTAAATTGAATGCATTGTTTTAAGTGAACAAGTCCAATCAAATTTTGCTTCAACTACAGGTGAAGCTATAATCACGACGAGGGTACATAATTTAACACCAAAATTTTACAAGTAAATTTATGTCTCAAACTTTTGTATAATTATTAATCAAATACTACATTCAATATTTGGATGTTCGACTATACAAATTTTATCACGTTTGAAATAAAGATCAAATGAAACAAAACATTAGTATCAAAACTGCGAAGTAACTTACAAAACATTCTTATCATGTTTGTGAAAGATACGGGAATGTTAAAAATGCCATTTTGGTTTTATAGATATAAAACGTGCAAATTATGAAACTATTGTCATGTTTTTTTAACGTATAAAGATTTAATAATTTTCAAAGCTCATATCGATCTCTTTTTTTATTAAAAAAAGTTTTTCTTTATTAAAACTATAATTGTTTTTTAAATTGATTTTATGTTTCAATATTGTATTTTTAGTGGAAAAAAAGGATTCATAACTTCCAGGTTCTTTATATTGTGTAAGATTAAATTGATTTATTTATAACAAGTGATTCTTAATGAAAATAGCATTTTAAATTTTTATTACATGTTACAGGTGCATTTAATAATTAATTGTCTTCAAAGACACAATAGCCTACTTTTTTTACTTATCATAAATTCAAAAAACTAAGATAATTAATGTTTCATGCATATTTAAAATTTAATATTTTGGTTCAATACTTTCTAAAGATTTTTCTACCTATATATGTTGAACTACTAATACTAGTAACTTGGAAAATCATACGTTCAAAGTTTTTACAAATATAACTTTAAGATATTCCAAAAGCTAAAGTAAAGAACATTCATGAAATCATTCATGCAAACTAAGATGGTAACATAAAAGTTTCAAATATCAATAATGATGTGTGTGTATGGATGTGTGTGCATATACTCCAATTGAGTATGAATGAATATTCATAGCAATATGAAATATAAAAAAGTTCAAGTAATATAGATCTGGAAAAAAACATTTCTCATTCAGAATGAGATAACGATAGATTATAAATCATCTTACGTCGATTGCATGTCAACTAGTAAACTGGTAATGCACCTAAGTGTGCAAGATTCAGATGTGAAAGACTTTGAGCATCAGCATGCACTTTCCATCATTCAATGATCCGTTTGTTAAAATAATACTAGTACTCAAGATCGGTACAACAAAGATAGATAGGATTCATTGTTCATACATAAATATTCGATTCAAACAAGCAACAATTTAATGTGATTTTTGTCCATGCTATTTTAGAAAACTAGTTGGTACTGTTTGATTAAATATAATTTATATTCAAATTATCGTGACAAATAGTTCTACTTTGCACATTTTTAATAGATTGATGGAGTTGCATGAAATCAAATATTTCATTATTTATGTAATCTTTTTTTCTTCTTTTTTTGAGCAACAATGATGAACACAAATCTTGTCTTACTATTTTAGTACTTACTTTTATCAAGATATGAATATGTGTGAGGGTTCATTTGCAAGTGTTGGTCTAAACCATCTTTTCTGAATATATACAATTATTTAAAATATGCACCTCATTGCCCATCCTCCATTTCATTATTTTTCATTCATGTATCATTTTTTATTGATTATGCGGTACTTTATTGCTTTTGAAAACAATATCTTTCATTAATATTTTGTAATGTATTCACATTTCAATAAGTAGATTTTCCGTTACCTTTGATGTTTCAAGTGATTTTATGTAATTATGTATATATCGCTTGCATTGTCAAAGGTTCTACCTGGGTGTTAGGCTCCATCTAAGTTCTAGTTTTTTAATTAATGCATGACATCCCATGGTGCTATAACATTTCGCCTCATCTTTGATATTATCGTTCATTGTCATATGATATTTCCAAAAATTCATGTGCTCCACTGTTACATCATACTACAAAAGAATTTTTTTTATATATACTAAAAATATGAAATATCACATAAAAATATGTAAAAGAAGATTGTTGTTTTTATGTGTCTGAATTAAAGGGAAAAACAATTTGGATAAGAAACGTAATTGGCTAAGGAGAAACTTCAAATAGAAATATTGATATGGAAAATAGCAACAATGGTTACCGTGTATTGATGTTATACATGTTTCTCTTAATATTACTTTTGAAACAAAACTACAAAAATTAAATAAAATTTCAAAAAGTTCAAATTTAAACTTTAATAAATTTATATCTAATTTAAAAAATACCGAGGGTAAAAGGTATTTTGTTTCTTTCTCTAATCAATTTCTTCCCCTGAAACACTTTTGTTGCTCGGATCACTGATTCAAATCTTGGCGATCTCGACCGATATCTTGGGGATAGGTTCTAGCAAAACAATACACAAAAATTCGGTGAAAATCTCATTTTCCATATATCAACCTAGATATCGGTATCTTAACCGATATATTTTTGACAACTTGAATTTTGATAGAAATTAAAATTGTGTGATAAATAGTATAATAAATTTTTATATATGCATATAACCAATCGAAATGGAGTAAAAAAAACAATGGCGCAAGCTAAATCATCTTGAGATGCACATAATTAGAGATATGATCGATTACACAAAAACAAATTTAGGGATTTACACAAATTTGTTCAGTTGCATCCCGATATAAGGAGTTACTAGAAATATTTTGAGGGGAACTGATATTTATTTCAATGAGATCCAAAAATTAAACTTTAAGACAAAAATTTCACAAGCCATAACAATCTTATTCGCTATATTTCTGTCTTATCTGTTTTTACAAGAGAATTTTATTGTAGAATAAAAAAATATTTAAAAAGAAAAAAAGGGAATTCATATCTAATTTCGATTAGGAGAATTTGTGAGTAAATCCCTCGCTCTAAACCCTTTTATCCATGATTAGATATTATTTTCTTATCACTTTAATATGATAAATGTCGTTAGTGTCTGATTGATTTTAAAACTAGAAGGTGATTAGATTCTATTAGGAAGAGATTTGATTGTAATTTCATATTGATTTGATTTGTTAAAGAATCAGTGAAACTTTACTATATGTAATTTGATTAAATTTGTTAAGAGAAGATCAATTTATGAACATTTCAATTTTATGTGTTTAGTTTGATTGCGAATCATGAGATGATTTAGATCAATTAGAAGTGAAATTGGATGATTTGGATTAGAAATAACGAAATAGAAAATCCAGCGAAAATTATTGTTTTTAAGATAGTATTTATAGATATTATTATGCTTGCAAATAAATTTTAGAGATAACATATACCCCAAGATATTCCCGAAATGAACTTTATGATCCGATATGGAAGCTCGAGATGCACTCATCTTATCCGAGAGCTCTTTCAATACGAGATCAGGTCTCTAGAACTCTGACGACGAAATGTAACTGAAATACGAAATTTAAAACATTGGTTTGGATTTCTCGCAATAAACATTAGGCCCGTAACTAAGGGCTCGACAACACAAGCCCGCACTATGTTGCCCCACCAAGGGCCGATCCGGCCCGATACTTACATACGCACTTTGAATGATTCTACTCTCAGAGACGGGGGCGTCCCGCCGCTTCTTGGGTCCGAATAGAGGCTCGTCAAGGCATCATTTTCGATAGAGGCGAGGGGCCTCACGAGTAACTCTGCCCCGTCCAAAGATGGCCAGGCCGTAACAAGAGAATCTCGCTTCTCATGTGCTCATTTGAGCCTTTTGTCTTTCCCAGCCGCTCTCTCTATTGTTCATCTGGACTGCTCCGACTGTCTTATTTTGTCGTTACTCGACGGACACCTGACAAAAGCGTCTAATTGTCCCTACATAAAGAAACAATGGTCTGGAACCATTTTCTTGATAAGATCTTCATAAAACGACATTGTTTATCTGACAAAAATATCGCTATGCAACAACTCTCTATACTTTCTGACACGGGCATGGCATAGTACGGTCCGCCAGTAGGCCTTTATCCGAGTCTTTCTCTCCACCCGGCATCCTAGCTGGCCCGCATCTGAGCTCATAAACCGACATTAGCAAATTATCTTTGCTAATACCTACCTACTTTTAATCATACTTCTGAGATTAAATCTAGTCAACAACTATTTTAATGGCATATCTTATCTAAAACATTTTCTCTTTGACAATCATCTAAACTAATATTATATCCTCACATTATTCGATATCACTAAAAGGTTTTGTATATTTGCAACTTAAAGAAAAGTGGAGCATGCTTCCTCCAAAATATATTTCATGAGTCTCGTTTAAACGAACAACAAATCATAGTTAAATATTTAGCTTATATTATTATTATTATCAAAATGAAACTAGGAAAAATATAGATTGCAACAAATCTAAACTTTAAGGAAAAAGTCAAGTGGGCATGTATTTCCTAAGTTTGCATCGATGGTTAAAACACTTAACATGTACTTCGTAATTTTCAAACATGCTTTGAGCTTTGGCTAGACATACCTATATTTATATACGATGTTAATTAACATATTTACACACCAAGTTCTAGGTGAAGCAAAGTATTAGACACCATGGAGTCCAACGTGTTTTTTACAAGTTTTATTATGGATCTAAAAATCAACATCAACCTATGTATAGTCAAACAGCCAACATATCCAACAAAATATAACCAAACTGAGCAAAAATGATGTAAACTCAAAAATAAAAAATTATACATGTTGAACAAAAGAAACAAATATCATGAGCTTCAAAAACTCTCAACAACTGTTGTTTATGCTCCTTGGCACCAAGATGCTTCCATGCATAGCCTCAAAACTGCATGTAATCGAGTGATCATCTTAGGGAAGCATCTCCACAAATAATGTGTTAACCAAATTTATGGTCAACACTCTAATGAGTCCAAGTAGGAGTAGTTATTGAGAAAAGGTGGAAGATGGGATCTCTAAAGGGGATTGACAAATTTTCAGCTGATAACTCTGTACTATCTCGAGTGATAAGATTAATCGGAGCTATGCCGAAAGGTTAATGGTATGTAGAACTTTCTCTACCTCTCTACTCGGGATTAGATTCGAAACCTAACCTTTTGATGGGGTCAAGAAGGCTTAGACACAAGATTTGGAAGGAGAAAAGTCTTTTCGGTCTTGTTGAATTAACGTAGAAGGGTATTTGATCTGATTAATCCTTTATAAGACTCCTCCCGGACGCCTTTTCCCTGGTCAGGATCAGATTTCCTTAGTTTATCTTACTTAGGGAGTTAACTTGGTTCTTTGCCGAAAGGTTGGACAAGCCGCTATTTGGAATTCGGATTGATGCTAAGGTTGATGGGATCCGACAGGTTATGATACTTGGCGAAAGTTTTGACCCTTAGGATTTATCACTCTGGAAAGTTCTGTGCATACCAATTCTGATAAGCTCCCTTTAGGTCAGAAGGATTTAGGCCACAACCCAGAGATCTCCGAAGGGTTATGAAGATCGCTCAAGAAAGAAAATCATTGTTTCTGTTGATATGGACCTTTCGGAAGTGTTGTACCTGAAAGTTGTGATTAAACCAGCAAAGATGAATATAAACTGTAAAGAAAAAGTGCAAAATTCAAGACTTCCCTCTAATCCGTGAATGGACTTCTCTTTTTATTAAATTTTCTCAAATCACTACCCAATTAGGGTTACGAAGCTTTAATTTTAGAAGTTACAAAAAGGGAATGAGAAGAGGAAAAATCCCTCAAAACAGGACCCCTTGGGTCTTATTTATAGATGCAAGCGGCGCTCCCCTCGGCTTTATGCCTTCGTCGGGAACGGAAGGTTGCCTCTTATATGCAGTTGCAAACCTTTTGATCTTGCCGGAAGATTGCTTCTTGTACACGGTTGTAGGCCTTCCGTTCTTGACGGAAGGTTTGTTTATTGTGCATCATCATGGACTGCTGAATGCTGCCAAAGGGTCTTTTTCTTCATTTGTTTTTAGGAACCTGCTGCCCTTGCCGGAAGATTTGTCATATGTACGGCACATGAAAATTCCGATGGTACCGGAGGGTTTCTGGCTTTAGTTAACCTTTTGACTTTGTCGAAAGGTTGCTTTTCCTACTTGATTACTGCCGAGAGTTGCGTTTTTCCTGAATGATGGCGGAAGGTCGTCTTCCGTTGACTCATGGATGTTGCTTTTACCTAAACCTTTCGGCATCATCGAAAGGTATCCTGTAGGTGTATTATCCGGTCCGAAAGGCTTATTGTGCTTTCGGAAAGGTTGTCATAGGGTCGTATACCCTTGTTTCAGCTTGTTTGCCTCCTTCGGAGGGTAAAAGCTCCTTAGACATTGTAGGATAATACCCTCTGTCTTCTCAAAAGACCTTGAGCCGTCTCATTTTGCTAGTTGCATCCCTTCGATCTCTTCGGAAGGTCTGATCTGAATTCTTTCTCTACCATCCTTTGTTTAAGATTCTCTGGCTTAAGCGGAAGGCGAATTTATTGAGTAACATAATGGCTATTTGACGGTGTGGGAGCCCGAACAACATCTTACGCTGATCAAGAACTTTTGAAAGTGTACATATATCCTATCATGTTTCATATATATATATATATATATATATATATGAGGAAAGGAATCATGAAGATCTCTAAAATCCTTAAATAATAAGATACTTTCTGTAATAATATAATTGTTATGGTTTACATTATAATCCCACATACAAATTATTTGCAAACACAACCAAGTTACAGTGGCTTTTTTCAAAATCAATTTCCAAAACTATTTCATCCTAAAATTGTATTTACGCATTGAGATATGAATTTGAATTTTGTACATTTTTGTTTGACCAATCTACATAAAAAATGAGATAAAGGTGAAAAGAGTAACGGTTAAGAAAACATTAATCAATTATATTACCAAAGGGGATGGTATAATTTTAGAAGATAATCAATTTTACTATTCTCAAATCTGTATCTAACCCTATATGACATAAAATATCGTTAACTATAATTGAAACCCAATGGATGATTCCTATAGACCCAAACCTGCTTCTTTAATTATTTATATAGTAAATAATAGAAAATCCACCACATTAATCCAGTAAAGATGAAAAGAATTATTAAGCAACAAAAATACCTATTTATCAATGAAGAAATCATCCAAAGATAGAATGAAATTTAAGTTTTAATAATTGTAGAGAAATTTATTTTTGTGATATCAAGTGTTTATAAAGTGAACTCCTTAGAATATTGATATTGTTACATATATGCAAGGAAAAAGAGCATTACTATGGAACAATCACTTTAAAGATAAATTATATATCCACCATAATTGATTGTAATTATGGAATCGTTCTAATTTATTAATCAATATATTTTATAAAATGCAAAATCTTATAAGTAAATTGCAAGATTACCATGTTTTTTAGTTTAATTTCCTTTTTGGTACTAATGAATTATCCACCATTTTTACTTAGTTCTAATTGAATACAGCCTAAATGTCAACAAAACCTTCGCGTTATAAATAATAGATTAATATAAAATCACCCAAAAAAGTATTTCAATACGTGTCTTTTATAATTATGAAAAAAATTTATGGTTTTTATCTATATTTTATGGATATTAAAATTAACTAGGAAAGTGTCTGAATATATAAATGTACTTCTGGATAAATTTACATGTTTGAAACATATTTTAGAGGTACCTGTTAACAAAAATTTTTAAGCAAATTAAAAGAGTTAGAACACTAAAAAATCAAGCTGATAAATTTTATGGATGTTTATATTACCAATATGAATGTACATCCACTATATATGTGCATAAAATAAACAAGGAGTACCTTTATCGTTAAAAGAATTAGCGCATTTTCAACCCTAAGTAAACACTGGTTTTCACTTTTATGGGAAAAACAAACCTTGAGCAGTCAAATTATTTTAGAAGTTCAGAAAGTTTTTTGGATTGAAAGATAGCATAAGGAATGAGTGTCAACAAATATTATATCAAGTATAGCGTCGTGAAAGCATAAAAATAAAATAAGTAACCACCAATAATTGACTATTCATATCAATGGAGAAGAAATATTGTTAGAAGAGTAAACGTAAGGTCATTAGTAAAAAATTATAACCTAAAATCACCAGCTAGATATTAAACCTTCAACTACGGAGAAAAGAACTAACAGCAATATAAATAGTGGAAAGAGTCATCTAAAGCAATCAAAGAACAACATAATCTAAAGAACATAATTAGGATAGAGAAACCAAATCAAATGTTTAAAAAAAAAGACACTACATTGTCAATGAACTGCATGAACTAAATAATGAATCACCAAAATTGCTTGAAATGAAAAAAATTATAGTACATATATTTCAGTAAAAATACACAATTATCCTAGAAAAAACAGCTTCATTTTCTAAAATTATCCATCCTTCAGCATCTTAAGTTACTATATGATCCCAGCAAGTTTCCACTTATTCGTTTATTTTTCCATAATCAGAAGTCTTGAATAATTCATGTAATTGACTAAAAAATTTATATGCACAACAACACTCCCAAATATGAAAATAAACAATATTTTTACAACCCAAGCAAGCAAATATATGTGCACCAAAAGCAAAACAATCCATCAATCTTCTTCGAATGTTCCACAATTTCTCGAATATTTCACTGGCATTAATAAAAAAAAGTAACCATTTTCCCTGCTCCATAGACAATAATGGAAGAAATTAGTTCATGTGGCACACAAAATGTTTAATAAAGACTTATTGTTGTTCATCAATTACTTACTAAAACTTATATTCCCTTCAAAACATAAACAAACAAATTTTCCTTAAGAAGCTTGGTTCCTCAAAGTTTACAAGCTTTACCTGGTGCCCCAAGCCTTAAAAAGATATGAATTTTCTTTAAGAATTATACATATTTAGCTTAAAAATAAGGCAACTGGTTTTTTCGATTGAGCTTGTGTAACTTAGATACAAATAGCTATTGAAAAGACATGCTTGTGGAATAATGGATATATAATTAAAGAACACTTGCATATACTAAGCTTTGCTTGGACCATTAAGAAGAATTATACGTATGACAAAAGAACATACAATAGGCAGTACAAACAACCAAAAGTGTTTTAATCTCTCATTTATAATGCAAACTAGGTAAACAGAAAAGCAAGTGTCTTTCTTTTTTCTTTGGTCATAGATTAAATTGTAACTTGATCAATCACTCTGCAAATATCTGGGTAATATCCACAGAGACGGAACTAGGAATTGGGATCACCCCGGACTATTGTAACATTGGTACTTGATCAAAATGCAGAAAACAATAGAAAATAATTACTAAACTATAATTTATCTAGTTTCATAACATCCGAAGATGAATAAAAAAAATTGAAAACCTTAAGAACAAAGCATGAATATGAAAATAATAGAATTTACTGTGTGATCGACAAAACGAATTAAATTTTAAAGACAAGATGAACAAAGAGTGGTAGAATGAGGACAAAAAATGAATAAATATTGTGCTATAATTTAATCAATTGCGCAGTTTGCATCACTTCAATTAACATATTATTTTAGTGATTTCTTTTGCCAACATCAAAGCTATAATTGTACAACACATTTTGCCTTGTTTGGGCAACTTTACTTTAGTGGCTAGCTTAGTAATATATAATCATGTTGCAAATTAATGACCCAAGCTGTAGCCCAGGTATGATGAAAATAGATCCGTCCCTGAATATCCATAGTTTCCACAAGTTAGTGGTAATAAAAAAAATCCGTTGCGGCCAAATCAATGAACCAAGCATGAAAATTGTGATAGCTAAAGATCAAATCAGCAGTTAAATCTATATTCAAGATAATATTTCTAAGGAAGCCAATATTTTCCAAATGTTCCCAGCAAAGATTACTAACTCGATGGTCCTTGAAAAAATTTCGAAGTCCAAGTAGATGAACTTTATAATTATACTTAGATCTAGACAAAGAACATGCATGCATTCAACTAAAAAAATCCAAACGTAAAAGCAGAAAAACAAGCATGCCTAAAAGATCGAAAATCTTAATCTGGAAGCAGACGAAATCGCAGTGCAAGCCCTTCAATCACTCAACTTTAGTTCAAAAGAGAGAGAGAAGCATAAGGAATACACATCTGTTGGTGCGAAAAGAGGAAAGTAATATACTTGCTAGGGAGTACGGGTTTACTATTCATAAGCGAGTATAAAGTGGATAATGACTCCGTTTAGTGAGGAAGAATCCTCCTACATCCAGCGGTTGAGCCTTTCTCCCATTCTCTCCTTTTTTTTTACCCCCTCCTCGTTTAAGTCTAGTTTGTTTAAACTTTTATTGAACCCTCCATGTTAGATTATGAAAAGTCAATTGTTTTTATTTTCAAGGCTTCTTAATGGAACCGATGAAAATGACTATTTTGACGACATTACCCTCTTTTCTTTTTATATTAAAGAGTGATACTTTACTTGAGTAGATGATTCATTATAATATATCGGTGGTTCGAATCCATGATCTTTAAAATCTTTGTCTAAAGTGTCATACCTCTAACAACTTGGGATAAAGTTCACTATAATAATCAATTTTTCATATGTGTAATTATTAAAATGAAAACTTTGAACCACAATTTTAAACTTTTTAGAACAAATTTTCGAAGTAGGCCAGTTTTCGAAACTATTTCGCGGTTAGTGCTGGTTTTGAAACTTATTGCCAAACAAAGCTAGTTTCTGCCCAATCAGCATCCAGCTCAACATTTTGTAACTGCATCGCCTTGGCGCAACTCATAGTTGCGCCTAATTTTTATTTTTATTTTGGGCGCAACTCTTAGTTGCGCCCCTTCAAATATTTTAGATTTCATTTAGGCACGACTATGAGTTGCGCCTAACATGAGTTGCGCCCAAATATATGTTATATATGCAACAACCTCATATCTCACCACACACCTAACTAGGTTGTTTTATTACTAGGTTATTGTAATGGTTATGCAATATTTGATGTATTATTTTTTTGTTGTAATGTTTATTTATTGTTTGAGTATTACTTCGTTGTTCCACGTTACGTACTGTGAATATTACGTACAAAAGCTGCGTACAAAATAAATCAAAGTTACAGAACATAGCAACTGACATAAATGTTCAACAAAAGATAACTTTTAATAGCAAAGTTGCTTACAGAACAAAAATAGAAGTTATACATTACGCGAATGACATAAGTAGTAAAAATAATCAAATTAGTTATTGCTTCCCGCACGTTCTTCTCTTATGACCCAAGTTACCGCATTGTCTACATCTGTCATGTCTTCTGTCCCCCATTTCGTCCATGACCCCCTAATTCTTGTGGATCTCGGTCTTCCTGTATTTCTACGTGTTGGCAGCGGTGTATAGTTGGGCCATCATGTACATCCCAATATCTACTATCGGGCACAGGATGAAAAATCGGAGAATAACTATGTCTATAACTGTTTGCTGTAAAGCAGGACGAAATAAGATCATGGTAAGATCTGTTCGCTCCTCTTCTACGTCATGCACATGTGGCCAAAACATGAGAACATAGAAAATGGGCAAGAATAAGAATATTACATGAACAGTTGCAGTTGTCATTGGCAATATTTACTATGTAGTTACATGCGTTTGTGTCTGTTACTTACCACTCCGTCAAGCTGAACCTGTTAATGCTCATATTTCGTGCTTCTACCGCATATTTTTCCATCATTTTTTCATACGTTGGTGTGAGCGTAGCTGTGTACTCCAATCCATCAGTACGTTTTATGTAGAAGTAGCTATTAAGACGATGAAAGGTACGTGCTACTAACGCATTTACCGGTAATGATCTTGCACCTTTTAGAACTCCATTAAAACTCTCTGAAGCATTGACAGTCATCATACAAAAACGTTCACCATTGTCCTTGTAAAGAGCCCACTATTCATGCTTATGTTTGAGACTTCTTTCAATCCATCTGTCAACAACCGAACTTACATTTTTTAGTTGCTCTCTTAGCTCTTTGTATGTTACCTTGTCTCTTGCTTCAGCACAAGCATGCAATAAGTTTTGCAGAATTTTGCTACCAAAATTATCCTTTTTGAAGTTTGTTTTTAAATGACGAAGGTAGAAATGATGATGATGTCGTCTTCTCCATTTCTTTTGCAAGACGCTTGGAATTCCTTTCCTTTTATCTGAAATGAATGTAATGCATCTTGCATTTAAAGATGGAATTAAAGTGTTCCATGCATGAAAAAACCATCCCCAAGTCTTCGCCGATTCGGTTCGTACAAGAGCAAATGCCAAAGGAAAAAGAGAGTTGTTCACATCAACTCCTGTAGCCACAAGCAACGTACCTTCATATTTATCATAAAGATGTGTTCCATCAATAGAAAGAACAGGACGACAATGCTTGAAACCTTCAATGCTCTGTCCAAATACCCAAAAAGCCCCTCAAAATTGACCACCTTCTGTATAAACATGATAAAATGTGCTTGGATTATTTCTGTATTGCACGAAGAAACTGTGACAAGTCATTATATGAAGATTCTCAATCGCCAAATATTTTAGACACGGCTTTGCTTAGTCCTTTCCGAGCTCTCATGTAGCCTATTTGAATTTTGTATGTATTTGCCATAAGCTCTTGGACAGATTTTTCAGTGTAATTTGGGTTCGATCGAACATGTGGAAGGACTTTGGTGTTAACTACATAAAACATATGAGTGTTTGTGCGTAAAACCTGTAGACAAACATATGAGTGTTAACTAAATAAAACATGAGACCATGAATGAAACTTTCATGCATCACATGAAACCATACCCAGCTGTTTGTGCCTAAATGTTCGGTGGCTGGTAGGAGTAGTATAGGTAATACATTTGACTTTGCTCGACGGTATTACTTGGTCCTGGTTGGCTTGCATAATCAAAGATATGAGCTTGTGGTTCAGTTGTTTGTATCACCCCCTTCTTCTTAACATACAACTCGATTACTTTCATCCCCACGCAAAATATAGAATCGACATCGTCGTCATCGTTCACCTCAATAGCAATCGAGCCATCATCCGTTGCCCATTTATTTACCAACGAGACGTCGAATTTGGTAGAATTAATCTTTGTAGCTTTGTAAATTGCCATTTTCAACTTAATAAAATTACAACCCTTCCTCACTTTAGATCCTTTATGCTTTCCGCCAACATAGGTTGGCTTGCTATTTTCGTCGATGATTAAATCACTGTCATATTGACAAATAATTGGCACAATAGTCATAACTCTAGCAAATTTCAAGAAACTAAATTTTAATAATAGATCTAACAAGATTAGCGGAGAAGGGTTTCAAAACTTTACCTCAACTGTAGATGAAAGTGAAATCTTGTGTTGATCTTTATCGATTTAAACGAATTTGAGTGGATTTGTTATATTTTTAGCTGAGTTGTAGTAAGAGCAATGGAGTTTAGGTTTCTGAAATATGTTGAGTTTGAGGAGTTTTATTGAAGTGGAGAGGAGTAAAGGGTGTTATAAGCTGCTGTTGGGCCAGTAGGAACAGCCCATGAATATAGGCACAACTTTGAGTGTTGCTCCTTGGTGTACAGGTTAGCGCAACTTTGAGTTGCGCATTTGTGTATATGACAGATTGCAACTCAAAATTGCGCTACTATTGGGCGCAACTTTCAGTTGCGCCTGTAACCTGCTGCCGCTCTCCAAACAGCAGCTCACATATATGAAAACAAAATATGCATTTCCTTCAAAACCATCATATTTCACGCAAATCTAATTCAACTGTATATAAGAAAATTACAACAACAAGTTGCAAAACCACAGTCTATTAAACAATGTACATATCTTGATTGTACATCTACAAAGTTCAACTTCAAACGTGAATACAAGTTCAAAACAACATAGTACAACTTCGAATGAAAGCAACCAATCTACAAATCAAATTAAACCACTTAAGTGCATCTATCATAACACCTAATTTCTTAAGTTTCTAAGTTCGCGTGGTGTTCTTTGTGTTTGAGTCGGAGGCGGTTGAGATGGTCTAGCTTCAACTATATCCTGCCCCAGTTGACTACCTTGTGAAGAACCACCTGCGCCTCTAAAACATCTTCGTTGGTATGTACGAGCAAAAGCCTTGGGCGGATGAGGCACATACGGTGGTGGTCATTTAAGCTTATGTCTACCAAGAAGCAACTTGATAATTTCTTTGATGTTGAAACTGGTAGAGTTAGGGGTATGCCTTAGGGTCAATTATGTAATTTGTTACATATATCTAACTCATTGACCAATCTTGTTCGAAATAAAGGTATTTTCTTTCTATTATATACTTGATATAATGTGCTTATATTAATTAATCAATTTAATTAAAAGTATATTTAATAGAAAATCCACAAATGTTATGTTTTGTGATATTAATTACAAAATATTGTAACCGTGAGGAATTTATCACAATGAAACAAATATAACATTTTAAATGTTCTTAGTCAAGATGCATCGAGACTGGATATCGATGCATCCGTTGAGACTAGAGTACGTAACGCTCTCCAAATGTTGTGTAGTCTATTACTCATGACTGTTGGGGGCACCAAGGGATTATGTACTGATGGTTATTGGATAACTATGGAATGACTCACTCGATAGTTTTCTGTTGGTTAATATAACTAAGGTCAAGCAGAGAATATCGAAGTGACTAAGTTACACGGTTCTTTCGATTTGAGAATACTGTTGATCTTCAATGTGAAAGCTCCGCTTCGATTATAGTTAAATCGTGGCACGGTGTCCATCGAACGACTATAGTTGGGTCGAGTGGAAGTATTGGAAGTGAAATACTATTCAAGAGAGGATTCATCCCCTCGGTTATATGAGGTTGGTATCACAGTCAATTGAAATCAACTCAAAGTCAAAGTCTCTGGCCAGAGCATTTCGATTAATAATAATTATTGTTATTGAATTAAGGATTTTGTGTTTGGACTATAAAGTTGAATGTGGATGATATTGGAATTTTGATCATTACCAAATTCCATATCCAAAGTGATATAGTTTTGACGAAGAGAATTGGTGTAAATAATTGTCACTATTAGGTACCGTTTATAATAAGTAAAATTGGATTTTACCAAAAGATGTGTAAGCGATAAACTTGGTCAAAATGTTACACCACTTGCTAAGTGACGTGTGAACAATAATATTCGAATAGTTCAATATTAATCGCTGACTAAATTTACACCTTTGAGCCGCATAACCATAATGATGAATTCTCTAAAAAAACCACATGATTTAAGTAATTTATAAAATGTTGTAAATTGATTAAATTAATTTATATTTGAGAAATATTAATTATTATTTATTTGATGTTTGGAAGTTTTTTATAATTACTTTAACGCATTTATAAAAGTTATATTTGCGCACATTGGTATACGATATTGATATAATTTAAAGATAATTGCATGAAATAATATATGAAAATTTTACATCATTTGATAACATGATTTATGGAAATTTTATGTCATTTGATGACATAATTTGTGGAAATTTTATGTCATTTGATGACATACGTGTAAAGAAATGATTGGAGAGAGAGAAACATCAAGTGAATTAATTAGGGAAGTTTTAATAAAAGAATGGGAAAAGTTTCATTCTTTCAAATAAAGCATATTCTCTAATTCATTCTGTACGTACAATTCATTTTTTTTCTCATCCATTCTTTCTCTTTCTCTCCTCATAACTTTTCATGGCAGAAACAAAAAAAAGAATTTCCAAAATGTTTCAACTTCAAATAAAATATCAAAAAAAAGGTTCATCCATCTCTTGCAAGGATAGGATATGGATCTTGAAGATATGAGGAGATATCATCATTCAAGGTGTGATTTCTAGGCAACATCCTAAGGGGATTCAATCGAATTTAGAGGCATTCTTCATTCAAGGTACAAATCAAAGGCAACATCAACAAGGTGTGTTTTAAGGATTGGATAACAAGGTATGCCATTTTCTATATATAGATAGTGATTTTACAATGTTTGATGGAAATTTAATTTGACTTTCATAATTTGTATGATGTATTACTTTCTTGCAAAATTAAAAAAATTATTTATGAAGACTGAATTATTTGTTGAATGATATGATTGATTTTTCATTTGATAGATCAAAATTAATTTTTTTATGTTTTAAAACAATATTTAAGTGTAGATCTATATTTTTTAAACATTCTAATTAAATTGTAATTTTCATATCTGAATGTTTACATGTTCGAATTGATTAGTTGATTTTCTTTACTTTGTTAAATTGAAACTAAATCTATATATTTTAAAATACAATGTTTTATTTTAGTTCAATATTTTAACATTTAATTTAAATTCCATTTCTATAAATCTGGAAATTTACATTTTCATGTTCATATATTGAATTATATTTAAAGTTAAAAAAGAAATTTATATGGAATCAATACAATGTTTCAATTGTAGATCTATGTTTTAATCTTTCATAACAAAGTGTAATTTTATTTTTGAATTTTAATACATGTATGAATGTATGTTTGCATGTATTATTTGCACTTTTTTTATTGCATTAGGTATTTACATATGAATAAAAAGAATTTTAACAACAAATCAAAGTTTTGAAATTGATTATAATAACTATCTAATTTATATTATTAGAAAGCTTTGGTTGAATTCTATATATAGATATTTGGATCTAGTAGTTTCATATAAAATTTATTTTTCTTTACATATATTATCATAGTATGAAATCATTTCTCATTTTTAATTAAGACAATAATTTATACATACAATCATTGTTTATCTTCCATATTATTACATTATGGTACCTATTGATCGTCATTAATATGTTGCATTAATAAAGTTTACTAAAAGGGAAACTGTATCAACCACCCTTGTCATCCCTTATTTATTTCCATTTCAATTTCTATATAGTAACCATTCAAATTGTTCTTGTTTATTTTATGTATACATATCAATTACCACTGACTATGCACACTCCCTGTATGTTGCACTTGCACAATATTTACTGTGAATATATTTACAATTCATGTCATATTTAGATTAGTTATTAATGTTATTTTATTTTAATAAATTATTTAATTTATTTAAGAGAAGAAAATAAAAAACTTCCTTCTCTAACTAAATTTATGATCCCTCATTGATTAAATAATTTAAGAGAAAGGAAATCAAAAGTTTCTTTCTCTAAATAAATGACCCCTCATTAATTGAATAAGTTAAGAGAAAGGAAATGAAAAGTTTCCTTCTCCAAATAAATTTATGTCCCCTCCTTAATTGAATAAGTTAAGACAAAGGAAATTGAATATTCCCTTCTCTGAATTAATTTGAAAAGTAAATGTTACATACAAATTTGTATATAAGAGTATATTTGACATACTCTAATTTACATACACATTAAATTAAAGTGAAACTTTATTTAAGAAGTTAAATAAAATATTGATTTTATTTAAAAGAAACTTAGAAAAGTTCTAAGTATATTTAGACTTCATACGCCTATTAAAGATCCAAAATGGCTAAATTTTTTGAAATTCACTCATTTCTTCCACTGCAGGCTGGTCCAGTTCTAACAATGGTATCAGTGCCTAACAGCCTATGCGGTCTAAATTAGTCATGTTAGGGCTAGCTAATTAAGCTTGCCCACTAAGTATGGTGTCTAGAAAGATAATGTCTATGATTGGAATTGGGTAATCAAGTACCCCATTATATCTGGTTACCAGTCTGGCTTGAAAGGTGGAGTAAGCCCAAAGGTTACCCCTAACAGGAAAGACCCAATTTAATTAGGCCTTGGGCTAATTTTCAAAATAGTTTTGAAAATTGAGATATGATTTTAAATTTAAAAGTTAAATTTATAATAAAAAAATGTTTATTATAAAAGGTTATAATATAACATAAATTTTGAAAATGTTTGAAAAGATAATGAAAATTTCAAAATGTTTGAAACTGTTTAAATATTAATTTCAAAATTTAAAATTTATTAATAAGATTAATAAAATAAATTAATTAAATGAGTTAATAATTAATACTTATATGCATGTATTATATATGTTGATATATGTTATGTTATTTTAAAGTGTTAAGATAACATAAGTATACCTGTATGCAAGATAAATTTTAAAATTGATATAATTTAATTAAAATTGTTTAATTAAGTAAACTAATTTAAGGTTAATTAATTAAATAAAAAAATGCGCATATATAAGATATATGTGTTATACTATAAAGGTTATAGTATACACTATAAAGGTTATAATAGATATGTGCAATATAAAATTTGTATTTGAATACTAATTTAAAATTAATTAAAGAGTTAATTAATTAAATAAGATTTAATTAATAAAATGTTATACATAAGATTATCGTATAAGTTAATTAAAATATAAAAGTTATATAATAATGAAACTTATACAATATAAGTGTATAAACTAAAGGTGGAACATTAAAGAAACCCAAATAGACTTAAGGAATAAGTACATATGTAAATGTATGTATACTGTGATTTCTGATGTGTTTGACACTTGAACCACGAGGGTATTTCATAAGAAATACATTATTCCATAAGTCGATATCACTCAATATAATATATTGAAGATTATGAATCTTCAATACAATGTTGTCCTCTACCATATATATATTAATAAATTACTTGCATACTCCTTAATTGTTGAGCAAGCTCAAGCTAGGGACATTATGTGTAGTATTGTTAATATATTGAACAAATGAGGTAAGATAACTATATGTATTTGTTGAGCAAACTCAAGGTACATATACTATACTTAGGCCATCACGATATGGTAGGTACGAGTGAATAATCTCTTTCGATTTGTTGAGCAAACTCAAGATCGAAATGAGATTAGGACAAGGAAAAATAGGTTAGGAGTTGTATGTGATACAACCGATAAGGAGTTATCGATCGTTTGTGGGGCTATGATTTGTTGAGCAAACTCAAGGTCAGAATACCAGACGAGTCCTAACACCCAGTAGTGAAGTCGAAAGACTTCTATGTTTCATCTTAGGGTTTGGAGAAACATAAAAGACTAGTGGGAGTCTTAATTAGAAAAATAAAATGGTAACATTTAACCTTTCTAATATTGTAAGAACATACGCTAAATAATGTTATAATTATCACAATGATTTAATATGATTTGTGCATTTCTAATGTTATATTTGTGCATTTAATATGATTGATAAAATGTTTATCAATTGACATATACAAACGAACTGAATTGAAAATTGACAAATGGAAATATAATACCCACTATTAAGTGCCTATTGCATGTTAACATTTTATAGAACCATGCAAGTGTTTAATTTTTACATCTACTTAATACATTTGTAAAATGGTCACCTACGTGCTTATTTGGTTGAGACCGTGTATTGCACTCTATGAGTTTCGAACTCTAAAAGCAATATAAGACTATAGATATTTGATCCATATACTATCATTTATAAATGTTATATGGTGAACGGCCATATTTCGTAATGTACGATCGATACTTCAATGAATATATTTCATTGGAAATAAGCCAATAAAGAGTATTTTTGAGATCATGCATTCAACTTGATTGATTACAGAAGGGATCATATTATGTTAATGTAACACAAGACCAAAAACTACAAGATAGATCTAAGAACTCAATCGCTGAAATGCCATTTTGATCGGTTTACGTAAAGTGCACCATATTTGATGTCCTTAAATGTTAAGGATAATCGAATGCGCTTTTGTAAAGAATTTGTTATGATATTGTAGTAAGGTTTTCTTTTGAGTAGTTTGACCATTTGAAAGGAAAACGAATGTATACTAATAGATGTAATTTAAGGTAAAGTTGGGATGAAGATAATGAATAGTCACTTCTGCTTCATAGAGAAACATTGGAAACGAGAATTGTAATAATAATTGATACTTAATATTGGAATAAGAAATACGATTTCTATTCCGAAATGTATTTTTATATAGAAAATTATTTTCTATGAGATTTATTTCTTTGAGCTCAAGATATTTGATCAACGCACTCTCCACTGTAAATAGTTGTAGTGTATGAAATAAGCAAATTGTATTAAGTGAATGATGGACCTCTGAATTTAGTACGCTATTATAGTAATGGTGGAAATAGTGGGAGCATGCCATATAGCACTTATTAATTGCACCATAGTACGAAAATTGTTTCATAAAACTTACCATACATTATCTATGAAATAATGATTATTTTACGGTATTGACTGAAAAAAATAGACATAGCTATATTTCAATATGAATATTCTTTGTGAAATAAAACTATAATGTGGTATTTTTTTTATACGAAAAGTGATGCATTGAAAAATACAAAAGTATCTAATATTATTTATAGTTGTTTTGGAATTATAGAATAAGCCGTAGTTTTGAGAAATTATTTTATTGTATGATTTTGAATCATACGATACTTGTTAATTACATCTCAAACAATAAAGGGCTATGCACCCATTTATTGGGAGTATCATAAGAGTTGATGAACTCTTTGGATTGATACATATAGATGTATGCAATCTTAATTCTATAAATACCAAAATGGTTCCATGTACTTCGTCAAATTCACCGATGAGTTATCGTCGACATGACATATGTATTTGATACCGATGCAGTATGTCTATGGTAAACTTATAGAATATAAAACAGAAGTAAATAAAATAACATACGATAGAAATGATTTGATTTGATCGAATGAGTGAGTATACTGGAAAATGTTCTGAACGTACCCAAAATGAATAAATATTCAATCTCAAAATTACTCCTCTTTGTGATACATAATGATGCATCGATATTGAGTAATCAAACTTTGTTAGACAGTGTACGATTAATTGTGAGTGAAGTTGAGTTAATTTCTTTCTATAAGGTAATGTACTTAAGCGTACACAAGGTTAATATTATTTCATCTGAAAAACAGTTTATAAAGTTTTACAAGATAAGGGTTTATAAGAAAGTACAACATATCCCAGGCCAAGGAATTAGCAAGTTGTGCGAGTTGAAAGATTGTACGTAATAATTGTTCATAAGGGATCTTGTATGAATCTCCCCAAAATGATTTTGAAAAGACTGTCATTGAATGACATATTTATGTTTCGAACATAATTTTTGTAAACTAAAATCAAATCAGTTTTATAGATAAAGAAATTCATAAAATGTTTATGAATATCTATTATATTGCACTGAGAAACAATTGTTGTTTCAAAATATACCAACTTCATTGTAAAGAAATTTCTTTGAGGAATTATTGGTGAATTGGATACAATCCATGGATAGAAATGATTATATGATATGAAATGAAATTAACTTACCTAAATGAACACATGGCATTAAAATGTCTAATAAGTATTCTAGCACATCTAAGAGAAACTATAAATTTCTTATTAGTGTTGAAAATATATAATCCTAGATTGTTTAATTAAAGCATTGAGAGTGTTGACTCTATATGGTATGATCCGCAAATCCAAAAGAATTCTAAGTACGCTATCAAAATATAGATTTTGGTGGTCGTAAGTGAAGGGATATGATCCATCGACCATGGCTGTGTCTTTATGAGTAAGACTAATGTAGTTGGAATTAATTGAGCAATGTTGATAAGAATAATATTGCAAATTTAAATTGTTGAAATTAGCGTAGTAGATTCGATATTCAACACATTTAAGTCAATTCAGATTTACTCACTTGATAAGTCCTAGTGTTTTAGTACATATGTGTTGAAACAGAAAATTCTAAATAACAATTTAGAGTAAGCTGTTTACACATATTAACCAAAAATGTCTCATAGTCAGTGGGAGCGATATTGAGTTTGTGAGTTTTTAGATATGATCCAAGAAATGATACAAACGTATCATTTTACAAGCATCAAGATTGAATAAGTATTTTGATAGAAATATCAAATAGTTTGATTTTTCAATCAAAGTGCAAAGGAAACGTGTGTTCATAAGAACGAACGTTAAAAGGTACTTTGATATTTCTAAACTATAAGCAAACAACACATTGTTGATTTTAAAGATGTACATGTGTCAAAATCAACCTTAGTTGTTTTAATACTCAACATTGGATTAATAAATGATGTCTTTATAGTAAGTATAAAAGATATTGAGAATGTCCTAAATGATATGCAAGGACACCTTATTAAAATGTTTAATACAGAACATGTAAGATTGATTCCTTGGTCTTGGCAATAGAAATTATCATACATGTTATATTGTCTACGATATCATGATTTATTTATGTATTTGATACATGTAGCAAATATCACATCCAAATTGATATCATCAAACAGTTGTTTGAAGTGTTCTCATGTATTTACTATAGAATGGTTTACAGAAACAATAAATTCCTTATGAAGGAATGTTCGGACTCAATTTTCACAAATAATATTGATTATAATATGTCAATAACAAATCTTTAAGTTAGAAATGTTCCAAATGAAAGACCATGGCTGATTCAATGAAAAAAGACTGGGTACATCGCCTTAAATATCGTCGCAATCAAAACAATGTATATAAAAATATAAGTGCACAAATTTATAACTGAGCCGATTCAAAATATTGAGAATCTCATGGCAGAGTTATATGATAACAATGTCGTAATATAGTTCGTAATAGAACTTAGAGCTCACTTGAAGTCGAGAGACATACTCCGAATTGTTCCACATGATAAAAAAGTTTATCACCGTCAGAGAGAGTTGATTGACAGAGTGGATAATTAAAACATAATAGCATAACCATTCACAAAGGGACTGACCCAATTGGTTTTGAGAAAACCGATTGGAGAAGTGAGAATAAGATTTCATAATTGACCCCAAGTGCAAGTGAGAGATTGATAGAGTTAGGGGTATGCCCTAGGGCCAATTATGTAATTTGTTACATATATCTAACTCGTTGACCAATCTTGTTCGAAATAAAGGTATTATCTTTATATTATATACTTGATATAATGTGGTTATATTAATTAATCAATTTAATTAAAAGTATATTTAATAAAAAATCCAAAAATGTTATGTTTTATGATAGTAGTTATAAAGTGTGTAACTGTGAGTAATTTGTCACAATGAAACAAATATAACATTTTAAATGTTCCTAGTCAAGATGCATCAAAACTGGATATCGATGTATCTATTGAGACTAGAGTACGTAACGCTCTCCAAATGTTGGGCAATGTATTACTCATGACTGTTGGGGGGCACCAAGGGGTTACGTACTAATAGTTATTGGATAACAATGGAATGACTCACTCGATAGTTTTCTATTGGTTAATATAACTAAGGCCAAGCAGAGATTATCGATGAGACTAATTTACACTGTTCTTTTGACTTAAGAATACTATTGATCTTCAATGTGAAAGCTCCGCTTTGATTATAGTTAAATCGTGGCACGGCGTCCATCGAACGACTATAGTTGGATTGAGTGGAAGCATTGGAAGTGAAACACTATTCAAGAGAGGATTCACCACCTCAGTTATATGAAGTTAGTATCACGGTCAACCGAAGTCAACTCAAAGTCAAAGTCTCTGGCCAGGGCATTTCGGTTAATAATAATTGTTATTATTGAAATAAGGACTTTGTATTTGAACTATAAAGTTGAATGTGGATGATATTGTAATTTTGACCATTATCAAATTCCATAAATCCAAAGTGATATAGTTTGACGAAGAGAATCGATGTTGATAATTGTCACTATTAGGCACCGCTTATAATAATTAAAATTGGATTTTACCAAAAGACGTGTAAGCGATAAATTTGGCTAAAATGTCACACCACCTGCTAAGTGACGTGTGAACGTTAATATTCAAATAGGTCAATATTAATCGTTGATTGAATTTACACCTTTGAGTCGCACAATCGTAATGATGAATTCTCTAAAAAACCAAATGATTTAATTAATTTATAAAATGTTGTAAATTGATTAAATTAATTAATATTTGAGAAATATTAATTATTATTTATTTGATGTTTGGAAGTTTTTTGTAATTATTTTAATGCATTTATAAAAGTTATATTTGCGTGCATTAATATACGATATTGATGTAATTTAAAGATAATTGCATGAAATGATATATGGAAATGTACATACCCTGAGGGGCGCGACCCCCATAACCTTGCCGCATCCTTCCTGTTTTGACCATTTCCGGGGTGTGAGGTTCGATGAAGTCTCGTCCCACAAAGCTACGCTTTTCACAAAAGCCATGCTTCGATCAACCAATGATCAACACTTAACAAGCCACGTTACCAAATTGGGAATATATCACTAGTAACAATCAACTACATAACCTCTGAGCTCGTACGTCTCAGAGATGGGTGTTAAGCTAAGAGAATAAATTCTCCGCCACCAACAGAAATATATTTGATAGAAACCAGCTTTATATCTCAAAGTGTAATGTCAGACATTCGTCCATACAAGTCCATCCTGGGTGTGAATGGAACCGAAGGCACTTCGTCCAATTAAGGAAAAAGTCCTTGCAAATTCGGATATCCCCTAATCACGTCCGAACTCCCCATCACATAGGTAATCAAAATCTCTATACCGGAGCAATTCGGTGCAGAGACATTCAACAGGCAATCCTTTCATTTTCGAAAATACCTGGTCTTTAACCACCGTCTTCAAATGCAATCCCATTTCGTCGTATCATTATTCGGAATGGGTTTTATGACTTAATGTCCTCTCCCAGCTTAATCGAATAATGAGCGCTTATTTTAAAAACAAGTGTAAACATTCAGATCATAGTTAAGTCACAACAAATTTTCCATTTTTAATCTTTTAAACAAAAGATCCACCCTTAAGATTCGATGTAGTTTTCGGATAACCATTTGGAATCCAACCCCCGGTCGCATCGAAATTCAAATGCCGTCTTAAAGGCCAATATTGATAATCGGTTATTTAACTATCATACAACATCCACAAACAACCATCAGATTTAAATAATTTCCCAAATTATTTATTTCAAAATATCTTCGCAAGATATAAATTTTCTACACTTCAACCCTCTTGAAAACAGTTTTCAAATCACTTTCCTTTCGCGGAATAAATTCCAAATATTGTTTATTTCCACTGAAAATCACCAAGACTAAATGCTTTAGATTTTAAAATAATTTAAATCAGTTTATCTAAAAATATATACTTTAAAATACTTAGAATAAAAACTATTTAAAACACTTTATTTAAAATATCAATTATGAAATTTAATAATAATTTTTCACGTAAAACTTAAGCCAAAACAAATTTAAAAATAAAGGTTATTGAATCCTATACAAGTTTTCCAAATAAAAACTTTAGCCAAACTATTTTTATAATAAAAACTACTTTATAAAATATAAATATTAATAATTATCTTTTGAAAATAATATAACCAATTAGCCTTTAAAATAATTATTACTATAACTAATTTAATAAATATTTAACTTTAAAATTCTAAACCACTTAAATAGATAATTTTCTCAAAAACATTCTTTTTAAAACCAACTTTAGAACTTTTAATTTATACTTAAAAGTTACTTTAAAAACATACTCGGCTTTCCAGGGAAAATACACTTTCCATTTCAAAATAGTCCATTTAAATCAATTTAATAAATCCTTTTCGATTTATCTCAATTCACATCCCAAGTTCGTAAATTTTCTTTCCACACTTTTAAAAATAAACCAATATTTATTTTTAAAACAAATTACCCATTCCTTTATAAATCCCCATCTTGAATTTATATTTCCAAATATCCACTGATATCTTATTCCATTTTATAAATCCAGTTTATAACTTCCATAGTCTCATCTTCTTTTCGAAACATAGTTTCAAACACTAAATCAATTTCCAAATCGATTTCCAAAATTTACCCCATTTAAAATTTCTCCTTTACTTATCCAAATTTATTTCAAAACCCATTAATCCAATATTCACACCTATATTTATGATTTAAATTCCATTTAAATCAGAAAAACCAATTTCATACTTGACTTCAAAATTCTCCCTTTATTTCTCCCAAACCATTTAAAATATGAATTTTAAATAAATTCTTTAACTTTTAAACAATACTACTTAAGTTCTCAAAATCCATTTATTTTCATTTATTAAAAAATCCTTTCCCCCCTACTTGAATTTATTCAATAGGATTTCAAAAATCAACTTTTATCCTTTCCAAATTCCTTCTTTCAATTTATCCAATTCTCAAAAATTATTTTACTTAAAATTCTCTATTTTAATTTCCTTCCAAAAATCCAATCTTTTATATTCTGGTATTTTAAGATACGAAAATATATTCGGGTAAACCATAGCCTTCAATAATTTCAATTATCAATAAAATCAATCATAATTTATCAACAAATCATATCACAACATATGAAATAAATTCAAACAATTTGAGGAATCCAGTTGGATCCCTCCAACTTGTTTCCCTGCATCCACAGATGTTAGCACAATATAAAATACCAATTCCACTTCGAGGTGGAATATCGCGGTATATGGGTTCATATCATATCATCCACTATTATGCGGCGCATAGGGTCTCATCCGCTATATAATGCGGGAAATCAATCACTCCAATATATATATATATATATATATACACACACACACACACACACACACACTACTATATATAACATACCAATCTAACTGATAACAATTATCAATCCAAGAAAACAACCAATAATTTAAATTTAACTATTTAAATTAAACTGCGTAATCCGATTGAGTGAGAAGTTCTCACCTTTGCTTTTATTTTGCAATCCGTTTCCATTCCAGCTTTGTTTTCATGATTTTTGACCTTGTATAACAATTATATGATTTTATTAATATTGAACTAATCGAACAATTAAATTTCCATTTGATAAATTTAATTTAAACTAATTCCTTCTTTTAACTAAATATTTTCTTTTTCTTTGAAATCCTCACTTATAAAAATTAATTTATATAGATTCAAAAATCAAATTTTATATAATCTTTCAAACATTTCAAACTCCTTTTTTTTCTATTTTAAACTAAAGCATGCATGTGGATATATACATTTACTAAACAAAAACAAGATTATTTTATATCTTACCGCTTTAAAATTTTAAAATATAAACTTAAATTAACTCAGAAATACCTCACTGAAATAAGACGAACCCAGATCGCACGCACTAACTCGTTCTTCGCCATCGCCGGCCTTCCTTCGCGTCGGAACCCCACCAGGTCATGATGACCAACCCGACGTCGACCCCCCAATAGCCTCGACGAACCCTAGTCTCGCTCCACGCGCTTGCAACAGCTCTAGAACCACAACGATGAAGTTACGGTGCCAATCGCCGTACCTCCTAGCTCGAGTTCGAGTGCCCAGATTTATCGACCACCCTTCTCCTAAAAGAATGATGTCGCACTCCGATTCCCTTCGACGTCACTGTGCCTGAGTTCGAGTCAAACTTGATAATGTCGCGATCCCCACAATCCCTTTCTCCCGCTAGACTTCTCTAATTAGCATGAACGAGGATGATAATTTTCGATTCCAAAATTGAATTTTGATTGAACAAACGTGGCCATTCTTTATTCGCGAATGAATTGAATGAGAAAGGGGGCTGAGATCGTTCAATTAGAAAGAGGAGGAGTTCGGTTATCTTTTTAAATTTTTATTAACGAAGATAGATTTTATTTTTACTTCTCTTTTCAAACAAAGACACATGTTAACCAGATGAACACGTGTTTAAAATCCTCTACGTGTTGCTTGCTACAGTGTTTTGATGAAATTATATTATTTATGTTTAAATTTAAATTCAAATTTAAATCGTCTAGAAATTGCAACTCAAAATTTTGAACTCCTATCGAGGTGTGCCACTAGGCATTTATAAGGTTATACCCCTATTCCGAACGCAATGGAAAAGGTTTCGAGACCTAACTCGATCATATGGAGAAGATAGCTTTTTAGACCAGTAATTATATTAAATTTTCGATATAGATTTCAGCGCGTTAATCTATCGTATGATTACACGACAACTCCAAACACTACGAAAATTGAAATACGATAATAATACACAATTACGGATCCAATGGAACTAGTTTCGTCGAATTCCGAGACTGTGCCTCGGAAGGCTATTTTTAAATATCGATTTAAACGATATATTTTTAAAACTGAACAAATAACTTTCAAATCCAATTTTAAAGGTTCTGTTACCTTCAGTATTATCAATATGAATTTTCTAAACCTTTAAAATATTTTTAACAAGCCTGGAATATCCAGATTCAACAATTTTCCAAATTTCCAATTATTAAATTCAAAAATTTAATTGCCAAATAAATAGTGATATTTGAAATTCAAGTTAAACTAACTTCCAAATATTTAAAACAATTAAATATTCTAATTTCAAATATCCAAAAATTCTGGGTCGTCACAAATACACATGGTATCACCTAGGTGGTACGTAGTGGATTGGAAGGAAGGCGGAAGCTTTGGTGTCGAAAGGTAAGCTTTCGATGGAGTCGAAACCGTGCTTTGTTTTCATAAGTTAAAGTCTTGCCTTGTTTTACTTAAAGCTTTTGACACAGTCGAAACATGTGCTTTCGAAAGGGTTTTAAAATTATCTTTCGAAGAAGGTTGTCATATTATATTAAAGTATTAGCTTTCGATGGGGTACCTTTTCCCTTAAACAAGAGCTTTCGAAAGGGTAGGTTCCGACCTAGTCGAAACCTGGCAGCTATGCTACCTTTCGACTGTGATGCTTTCGAAATGTTATCTCTGTTTTAACCAAAGTTAAGCCTCTTCCTAATTGCTTTTGAAAGGGTTGAGGGTTTCGAAGGTGATGGAGTCGAAAGGGGGTTTCGACTCTGTCGTTCAAAGTTTTAGTTTTTAAATTTTTTGCTTTTTACTATATGGTTTCGACACCATCAACTTTTCCCCAAATTAAATTTTTAGTTTGTTTCGAAAGAGATACTTTCGTATATGACTATTATGACCCAAATATTGTTTTTAAAGAGTAAACCCAACGCTTTCGAAAGGGGTACTTTCATTTGTTACGAAGCACTATATTTTGAAAGATGACTTGATATCTTCGAAAGGTATAATTAGTTTTGAAAGAGAGTATTTGTCAAGGGCTTCGAAAGGTATATATATGTTTTGAAAAGAAGATTTTGCTTTTGAAGGAGGCTATCCAGAGGTTTCAAAAGAGATGTTTTTATGATTTTAAAACATAAACCCAATCTCAATTTTAAAGTAAAACCATGGCACAAATAAACAAAGTGTTTTGAAATGAAGAAGTTTTCCTTGATTTAAAAGGTTAAAGGGTTTAACCAAGATAATTATATAAAGATGATTTCAAGGATAATAAACCACAAGTGTTGGTATTATTTTGTTGTTATGTTTACTTCTTTATTTATTTATTCATATTGATATTAACCCATAACTGTATTTTGTGGAAAGGGACAGAATAACCAGTTAGGTTGACCCAGTAGTGAATAGAACTTAACAAATGTTAAAATTTTAATTAAAGATATTGGCAGAGGCCAATAGGTTTACAGTAAGCCCATGAAAACTGTATAGTATTGGCTGGGGCCTATATTTTCATAGTCAGCCCATGAAAACTATGATTTGATACTAGCAGGGGCTAGTAGGTTTGTATTTAGCCCATGAAAACTATATCCGGATTAAGATATTGACAATTAATTAATAGGTTCCTAGTCAGCCCATGAAAACTAGGGTAAGAAATTTTGATATTGACAGATAATCAATAGGTTCCAAGTTAGACCATGAAAACTAGGATATGTAAATTGATATTGGAGTTACCAATAAGTTCTTAGTGATCCCATGAAAACTATGAATTTGAATAAATAGTCCATAAATATTTAAAAGGTTAATAGTAACCCTTAAAACTATAATTGAGACAGATAGTCAGAATAAATGAGGATGGCTAATCCAAATTTGATTTACTTGTTTTGCATATCATCATAATGTTTTGAAATACTATGTTTTAACCATTGTGGATGCATGAGCACAATATATGGTTTTATAAATGTTTTAGGATACTAGTGAGGGGAAAACCCGTTCCGCTAAGCGGTGTGGTCTCACTAGATATCCAAATGGTTTGAGATGGTAGATTATTATTCATAATGGGCTTTATGTCCGACTCGAAGTTTTTTTTTCCCCTTAAACTCTTGGGTACTCAATTTATTTTGAGTAGGTTGAGAGTTAAGGTTTTCAGGTGTTCATTTAGACGAATAAAGCTTCCGAAGACGTGCAAGAGGCAAGCTTGTTATTAGATTTATTTTATTTCTGCTTTGTATTTGGTTGTAAAGGCAAATGGTTTAGTGCCTTATTATTATATACTCTGATCAACCAAGGGGGCATCTTCATATGTCACTCTTGGCATATTTTGTAGTTAATATATTTTATCTGAATGTGGTCTGCGAACTGGGATTATGTAATCAATCCGAAATATTTTGAAATGGAATGTGGAATCTGTTTGCTGTTTAAATTTTTTTCCATATTCTTGTGTTTCTGTGTATCAATGTATCTAATATCACCGTATTTGGTCGCCGAGGGTTAATAACTATTGATGACTGCAGTATCCGTAGCCGTTAGTTTTGGGTCACCAAGTAGGAGGATGTTACAAAAAATATTAAACTTTTTACTCTAATTACAAAGTAAAAAATAGTACTCTTATTAAATCTTTAACATTTATGTGGTGGTTATCCTGCAAATAAGCATGGTACCATCAACGGTTCTGCTTTCCAGTTCTGAAAGTTCATGTAACATATTTTTAACATCGTTTATAATAAATTATTGATTCAACTGTACGAATTGGATCACTAACACCAAGAACCAGCTAATTTACAATGTTTCTTGCAAATAGAAACAAATAATTCGCAAATTAGAAATTAATAAAAAAACTAGGGTTTAGAGATTACCAAAATCATATTGTGTTGAAGAAGATCGCGCTTCCATTGTTATAGATTTGTTCTAATCGGAGATTGGTGAAGAAATTTGTAAATTTTGAGTGAAATTGAAGGAAAAATCCAAGAATTAGGGCTTGGGTATGTTGGTTCGAGCTGCAGAAAAGAGGAGAGGAAGTGGGTGAAAATGAGATTATGTAGGGGTATGGGTTGTTGCTACCTTTGTATGACAACATCAACTTGTGCAGGTGCAACTATGAGTTGCGCCAGTACGAAAAAACCAGGCGCGCAACTCATAGTTGCGCCTATGATGAAATTAAAAATATTTGACGATCGCAACTAAGAGTTGCGCCCATACAAAAATTAAAAAAATTTGGGCGCAATTATGAGTTATACCCTGGCGAGGCAGTTACAAGATGTTGAGCTGGATGCTGACTAGGCAGAAACTAGCCTTGTTTGGTAGTAAGTTTCGAAACCAGCACTAATCGCTAAAAAGTTTTGAAAACTGGCCTACTTTGAAAATTTATCCAACTTTTTAAAAGCATGAAATTTGAAATTGTTTAATTTTAGGAATACTTGTGTTTTTGGAAAATTGAATAATGGGTACTTATTTGACTTTTCTTAATTTTGGAAGATTTGAATCTCAAATGTTATATTTCAAAGTTTCAATTTTCAAAAAACAAAAAAAAAGTAACTAATGTCCTTGAATCAAGTTTCCAAAACTTTAATTAAAAAAATAATTTTAAAAAACAATTATCAAAATTCTATTAAGAACTTTGTAATTTCAGATCTTTTTTTAAAACTTTAAACATTATTTAATTTGTTTTTTTCCTCTTTTTTTATTTTATAATAAGAATCTAAATATAGAAAAGTAACCGAAGGTATAACTTAAAAGGTTCTTATGATCAACAAGTGATCAAATGATTGATCACATACTGTAAACAAACGTACCTGGTGCATTTTACATAAAAAAGTTTATTATCCCTATGCAGTTTTTAGATTCCTTTTTAAGGAATCCACACTCCTAAAAATGAAAGAATTCTCACTTTCTCTTCTTTCACAAGCTCAAATTCCAACTGCTGGAGCATGGAGAATAAAATGAAAGTAGGAATCACTCCTACTTTTGAATATTTAGGCACTGTTGGAGATGCCCTAAGTGAAGCCTAAAAGATCCAGCACAAGACTGTATTATTTATCACTAAATCTTGCTTTCCTCTTACTTGAATTTGGCACTCAACATCCTATTCATGTAAAAAAATAGTTTTTGCTTTTTTCACAAATGATACCATTTTCTTATGAAGAAACCATAAGTAATGAAGTTGTGTTGTATTATACAAATGAATTTACAATATTTGATGCAAGCGTTTGTGTATGACAAACTAAAATGCTTTTAATTTTTTTGTCTATTACGGTTATTTTTGTCCACATATTATTTGAAATGTGACTTATGTGTTTTGATAACAACAACTATACAAAAATGCTACTAATGAGTTTCAATGAGATTTTACAGGTTATGTAGCAAAGTGAGGAGGTTAGATATATAAATGTGTAAATTCTTGGAGTTTCAACATGATGTAAAATATGTAAGTCGATGTATCGGAGCTAAACAAAGAGACAAAACTTGATGCAATATAATCTCAGTGATGAACAGTCAATGGAATATATTAGAAAAAGGAGTTTGCAATAAATCAGAGCTCAAACAAGTCAAAGTACAAAATTCAAAGACAAAGGAAAAAAATAAGCGTCGAAGAGTTACGCTGTAAGTCCATACAGTGCCACAGAATAATAAAAGTGGAAATTAGCCACAAGGGCCTCTTTAGCAAGTGCAATTAGTTTCTAGGACACACAACTGAAATAATTACTTTTAAGTACAAAATGCAAAATAATTAGTTTCTAAGGCCTAAAAACCTATGAAATTATGTCCTTGAAAGTAATTGGATTGTTGACTTTGTCCTTAAAAGTAATTATTCTGTTGACTTTGGCCTTGAAATTAATTTCTATGGATGTGTGTCCTAGAAACTAATTGGACTGGAAAGTTTGTCCTTCTAGTGAAATGCCCCATAATAAAACCCATAAAAAAAATCTTCCAAATCACTCGTGATTTATATCGTAATTATTGGGTTTTGTACATCAAGTTTCAACCTTTTTTTGCCTTAGGAAGCTGGAAATGCAGGTAGCCAGTCAATTGGTTTCCCTAACCGGTCAATCGATTCTGAATATTCCTAGTTTCCTGGGCTGACATCAAATGTTTGAAATGATGTTATTTTTTGAAACCGTCGCATCATTTCTCCTCCAACGAGTTTACTAAAAAATGGAAACCTTTTGGTCACTTCCCTTTATAAGTATAAAAGCCTCACTACTCCTCCACCAGGACACCGACTTATGCTTTCAATTTTCCATCTCTCTTGCGTGACCAATTGCACTCTAATTCTCAATTCATAGAACCCTAATTGCAGCATGTACATTAAAGTCCACATTCAAATACCACAACATAAAACTCAAGTCCATAACCAAGTGTTACTTCATTTAAATCAATTGTTGTTGGGTTATAGGATTTTATAAAGCGTCAAAGGAAATATTAGTATTTGAAGATACAAAGTTGCCGATCTAAGTTTGCTTTGATAACCGTTGAAGGCCTGTCGTCTCTTAGTGTTGTTGAAGTCTTATTCCATTGTTCAAGCGTTGTATGTAAACTTGTTCCTCTGGCTAAAGTGAGAGTATTGATAGTGAAACTTGCAAGAGGTGCTTAAGGACTAGATGTATGAAAGATGCTCCGAACCAGTATAAGTTGACCCATCTGATATACTATAGTATTTCCACTGCATTTAGTGATATACCCTATGGCTATATACATTTGGCCATATTTGATCCTGAGCATAGTGATTGGCAAGTGGTATCAGAGCTTGGAGTTCTATCAGTCCTAGCAACATCTTCGAAGGATGACCAGAACAAGATCCAATCGAGAGACTGTCAGTAAGAAAAAGAGCACAACTATTGCCGAAGCAACTACAAACTACAATAAGGTACTTCAAATCAATTATCTAATTAATATGATAGATTACTAATAAATGAAAAATTAAAAGCCCGTGAAAACAAGATTGCAGAACTAGAAAAATTCTCAAATTAAAAAAATATTGTTTTAATATTTAATGATTTTTTAGATAAGAAAGATCTAGAAGTTGCTATTTGAAAAATTAAAATTATAAATTACAAATTTCTTGAAATAATTCAGATACTTGAGTTATATCTCTTAAAAAGGAGAATTGTGCTTTAAAAGATGAGAAATCTAAATTAGTTAAGGAAACTAATAGTTTGTAAAATAGCAATGAATCTTTTAAAAAAGGAAAATTGCGACTATAAAATTAAATTCGATGAGCTTATTGAAGAATTCACAAAATTAACAAAGGTCAAAATGGTTTAAATTCAATTTACCAAATTTTAGACCTTTCAATAATAAGAGTGGTTTAGGATACAATAAATCTAATTGTAGAAATAATACTAAATATGCTTTCATGTATAATTGTAAAAATGTTAATACTAGTATTAGACTTCAAGTAAAATCTGAATCCACATTTTTTTATAGAAATTCAAATATTTTATGTAAGCTATAATGTTTTCGATATCCCTAGAAGTACAAACCATTAATAGGAAACATGAATAAAAATTATCTTCGTATTTGGCTCATGTTCATAGGAAAAATGGAGAAAAATACATTGATGATTATTTTGATTTGTAAATAATAATGAAAATACAATTTTCAAAGGTATTGCCAAACCCTCTTGGGGTGTGGTTACCTTTGTCCTAATCTCTGTACCCTAACATAGGAAGTGGGTATCAGAATAAATTGTTATTTTTTGCAGGTATCTAGTAGAAACCCAAAGATAAGATGGATTACGAATAGAAATGTTCTATATATTTAAAGAAGAACGAGCATTTGTGGAAAATGGAACTGCGGTAAATTCGGTATGCTACATAATGACAGAGAGATGGATTCTGAATTTACTTATGCATGTGAAAATGACGCTGCAAATGGAGAATATTTTGTGAAATTTGGTAATCTTATCTTTAACTTTATAATATGGTTTTTATAACAATAATATCATTTTTAACAGGTTATCACTTATTTTTAACAAATAATTGGAAAAATGATATAATTAATTATTTGGGTATTTTAACAAAAGTTGAGATATTAGATTAATTTACATCCATAAGCACTTGCCAAAATTTAGAGATATATTTTATAAGAAAATTATATTTGAGTGCATAAGTACTTTAAAAAGATTATTTTTATATACCCAATAAATATATTGATTGTAAATATATAAAAGAGTTTGTAATATTCATACTAAATTAACAATGTGTTTGTACTCATGAAAAACATTTTTATGGAGACTTTATAAATGGGCATTCATATTTATATAAATCCAATTTTGCCAATAAATCAATAATATGTTTTCATTGTTTTATTATAAAATTTATTGACTAAATGTAACGTATTTCCTAAGATTTTTTTTTAAATACTCATGCTTTTAATGGGAATATAACATGTTTTCCGAAATATTTTTCAATGATTTACATGTATCATATGATACAAAATTAAGGGAGAGCTATGATTTATCTATATATACCCTAAGTTTTATTTTTTATTTTATGACAAAATGGGAGAGAACAAGTATATTCAAAGTCGTATATAGACAGATATAAAGTATATATTCAAGAAGAGTTATTTAATATTTAATTTTATAAGTTGCGTAGTTGTCATCATCTAAAATGGGGAGAATGTTATGAGCACGACTTAAGTTTTTTGATGATAACAACTATACAACAATGCTACTAATAAGTTTTAATAAGATATCACATGTTATGTAGAAAAGTGAGGAGATTAACTATATAAACATGTAAAATCTTGGAGTATCAACACGATGTTAAATATATAAGATGATAAGTAGGAGCTAAACAAAGAGATGAGACCTATTGTAATATAATCTCATAGATGAACAATCAATGTAATATATTAGATAAAGGAGTTTGCAACAAATTAGAGCTCGGAAATGTTAAAAGTACAAAAGACGGAGGAAAAAGCCAGTGTCAAAGAGTTATATTATAAGTTTGTACCATGTCATAGAATATTAACCCCCCAACAAACTATTCCAAATCACCTCTTGAAGCCTCTAAATCACTCGATGTTTATATCATAATTTTCTGGAATTTTTTTTGATTTATATATTAGGTTTCAGCCTTGCTGGTGCCTTAGGCAACTGGAAATACAAGTAGCTGGTCAACTGATTGCCCTAACCAGTTGATTGGTTATGAGAATTCCTAACTACTTAGGCCAACAACAAATGTTCAAAGTGATGCAATTTTTCAATACTATCGCGGTCTTTATCCTCCAACAAGTTTTTTGAAAAATAGCAACCTATTGATCACTCCTCTTCACAAGTATAGAAGTTCCACTCCTCCTCCACCAAGGCACCAACTTATGCTCACAATTTCCCATCTCTCTTCTGTGACCGCTTGCTCTTTGTTACTCAAATTTTTGAAACCTTAATTTTAGCATGTATATTAAACACCACATTCAATTATGACGACATTAATTTCAATTCCATAAGCAAGTGCTACTTCATTCCAACCAATTATTATTAGGTTGTAGGATTTTGTAAAGCATCAAAGGCAATATTAGTATTTAAAGATACAAATTTGCTAATCTAAGTTTACTTTGATAAATGCACTGAACTCCTATCGTAGTATTTTCAGACAGTCTTGTTGAAGTCATGTTTGGCTGTTTAGGCTGTTTATCTAAACATGTTCCTTTGGGTAAAGTGGGGGTATTGATAATGAAAGGGTATTGTTATCGATACTCCATTTTCGGTTAAGAGGGTGCCATTTTTTATTTGCACTCCACTAAATTTAGAATTGTTTTGAGGGGTACTCATGTTGTACAAATAATATATATCATTTCCTATTTTATCCATCATTTATTTTTAAACAATCTTCTTCTTCACTTACATTTTTTTACTAAGTTCTATTTTGCTCTTAGTAATGGTGAGAACCAATTTTCTGCTTCCAGACCAAAAACACCTTCCTATTTTACCCATCATTTACTTTGATTTAGAATTGTCAACAACCAAATTAACATGTAAAATAATAGTATTTAAAAGAAATTACATGTTTTTTGTTGAACAAAATCTACTTTACGGATGCTTTCTTGAGTAGCAGTTAATCTTGTTTTCTTTTCTTTTGCAATTTTATCTACAGATAGGTTTAAATTTTCCATTGATTAGTAATTTGGATTACAGACTAAAGAAGAAGAATAGTGAAAATTAAAGGAAATTGGGGTAAAAGTAAAGGGATAAATTGGTCAATTTACAATATAATTATACGAGGGGGCTATTTTTGTCGATACCCCTCATAGTAAATAAAATGGTTTTTAAAAAATAGCCCCTATTAACCAAAAGTGGAGTGTTAGTAACAATACCTTGATAAAATTCCTAAGAGGTGCTTAGGAACTAGATATGAGAGAGGTTCCCTAAACCAGTATAAATCGATTGTGTAATCTACTATGTTATTTCCACTAGTATATCCTCTATTATATACATTTGGTCATATTTTGTAACATCCCGCCTTTTTGTACGTTTTAAGCAGACACATATGCCGACTCAAACCATACAGAAGGGCGGATTGTTATTGGGGTGAATAAGAAAAAGAGAAAGAAATAAAACAAAAACATAATCTCGCAGCGGAATGACAAAATATAATAATCAAATAATAGTTTATGAAGCTGTATACAAAACATTTGATTATACTTATACAATACAAAATCAAAGTTACACATATCAGAGATAATGAATAATGCAGCGGAACATTATGAGCGCAGTGGAATAAATATAGTAAATAATAGTAGTACAAATCTTCGTCTTCGTCCTCCAGAAATAAAGTCTTCAAATCCTGGAATGCTCAGGCTGACCCGAGCGAATTGAAAAGACAAAACACTCGATTCAGAACTAAAAGATCTTATGTAAGTCAAATCAACGGTAAATAAATACGAGTGTAAACGGCGTCAGAGATGTTTAAGGGGTTTGACATCTCTTATCCAGTGTCTAACGTGAGTGCAGTAACTTAAAAGATGTTCGGGATTCACATCTCCTAAGGATCCGTTAAACTATCTACTATGTAGTACAATACGCTATTATAATATGTCTACAGTAAGATAAACTATTAAAATAGCGTTAAGGCGTTACATATTCCCCCTTAACACATTTTTATAATGCCAATAGTCTATACAGTACCGTAACTCACTGTAAACTGGGGCCGCCAGAGGATACCCCATAGGTACGACATAAAACAAACTCGTAGAAGGCGCGCTAGGGTAGGTGACACGGCACAACTAGGCAATGCCAGGGTAGATATACCAATTACACTTCCGGACCGGTGGTAACGCATAACAACTACTACCGCCCACCTCGGAACACACTCCCGAATCAAAAAATCGAGGGTGGCCACCAAATAAATCGCAAAGTCAGAATATAATATCGATGGAATGTGCCCGATCGGAGGAATGACCTCAGTTAGCCCGTCAATTGCTCCTGTTTTAGCCAACTTATGCTAACTCACGGGAGTCAAGTCCACGTATGTATACCTTTAGGATCGTCGCCACCATCCTACTTCATTCTGGAATCTCCACCGCGTACACAGTTGTCAAAGTGATTTTCGGTATTGACAGAGAGTATGACAATATCCGATCTCGGTCTCTTTAACAACCAATCGCTTATTACACACCGGATGGTTCTTTTACATTTCCAAAACCATTTCATAATTGATATCAAAATATCATTTTCAATTCAAATTATATCATTTTCGAAATCATTACTTACTTTCAAAATCATATTCACCTTTGAAATCATATCACATTTGAAATCATAGTTCGAAATTATATTTCCTTTCAAAAGTCATATTTTCGAAATAGGCTAAACTCTCATTTCAAAATTTCATATTAAACCAAATATGCTATTTAGATCCCAACTTAGATTATAACGTCGCTCAACCACATTCACTTTAAAAATCGAGAATTTGAATATAAACCCATCCATTTTACTTAGTTTGGAATTTAGAAGAAAATAATTTAAATAGTTATAAATAGTTAATGTAGATTTATAATAAATTAAATATAAAATTAAATAGATTAAATAGCTTTAAAATAGATTAATTAGATTTAAAATAAGTTAAAACAGATTAATTAGTTTAAATAAATTAAATGGTTTAAAATAGGTTAAAATGATTTCATATAATTAATACAGGTTAAAATAGTTTAATACTTTGAAATTTTAATAATTTTTTTTTGAAATAATATATTTTTAAAACAGTTTATATTAAAACATGAATTTGGAATTTATATCAAATTAAACTATTCATTTCATTTCAACGCATTTGGACCATTTTCCATTTTCCAAGTCAACAAACCAAATTCCAAACCTTTAAATTTAACATTTCAATAACTATTGAATTTCATATCGTTTCAATTCATGTTCAAATATCAATTCGGATTACTCCAATTTCAAAATATTTCAAAGTATTTTCAAACAACTTCAATAACTTGATTTCGATAGAATTTCATTTATACTTAAAAGGTTAACTTTAACTTTTAATTTAATTTCTTAAAGCAATTCCTTTTTAAACCAATTCACATTTCAACACAAAACTTGATTTTCCAATAATACTTCAATTTACATAAATCAAATTTTATTTCAAGATATCATTCGAAAATTAAGGATTTTTAAATCATTTAATTTAACCAATCAGATGTCCGTATATAATTCTCTACCTTATGGTCAAGTGATACGGATATTTATCATTTCAATCTGCAATTTAAATTTTTTATATTTACGGATATATATATATATATTTCAATCCGCAATCCCGAAAATATGAAATCCATAAAATAGCTCGAGTCTATCATTTCAACCCATAACGATTTTTCCTTAATCTATTGATCATTCGGGTATGTATCATTTCAACCCATAGTGAACTTGCAGTTTATAACGATATAAAATAAAACATCCATTCATCCAATATCAACAATCAACATCCATCACAAACATCATCCAAATCAATCAGTAAATATCAATATAGAACTGATAGTCAATAACAGGTATTTAACTGGCAATTTATATTCAATAATAAATTAAATAATGATTTAATTCAAATAAATTCAAATTAACTGAGATGATGATTTAAAATAGATCAAACAGCTATAAATAAATTTCTAATCACATTATAAATTTAATTTAACAAACATAAGAAATTTTAGAAGTTGTGAGTGGGTTAAAACACTCACATTTGAATTTAAATCGAATTTAAACCCAAAATTTGAACAGTCTTAGAATTCGTCCAAACTAGCGTCAAAGTGTCTGGAATTTCGATACGATCCTAGCATATCAAACCGCACATGAATCCGAGTCCGTATGCAAAAGTTATGCAAGTTAGAACGATTGAATTTAAATTTATATAAAATAAAAATAAAAGGAAAAAAAATAAACAATATTAGGCCACGTCAGCAGTGCTTTCCCCCTTCACGCGTTATAGAAAATTCGAGTCGAACCCTACTGAACCCATCCAGCCGCCACGACTTTCAACCAAATACGCCGCGCCCTTGATCATCATCGACGCGATCTGACCTCGCCAACGTCACAACAACGTCGAGCCGCCCCTACGCCAAAAATTTCACGAATTCCGGTGCCTCCTTGGCTGTGCGTTGCCGTGCCTATTCGAGGCAAAATCACATCCCTAGGCATTTAGCATAAACGAACGACACCAAGAGGACCTGCTCGACATCCTCTATCGTGCAGCACAACCCGATCGTCGTTTCGACGAAAATCCACCGTTGGATCGAGATTGTGACTTATGAATAGCCGAGGTTCATCTTGAATTTCTGGACAAACGATGCATCGAATCGGAAAACGAATCATAGAATTGAGATGCGCTCGTCGGGAGCTTCAAAACGGTATATAATTTGATAGGGTTTGGAGGAGTTTAATTTTTGGAATTGAATTTGATTTGAAATTGCAATTGGGAATTAGGGTTTGTCTGCCATTGGAAAGAGAGGAACACATGAAATTGTACGTACAGACAAACTGAGATAGGAAATGACCTAGGGTTTATAACGGGTTATTTATAGGTAGGTTAAAAATAGAGATGAATGGACAGATTTGATTTGGATTGGAACGATAAACGACCAGAAAAGCCCGTTCTGTCTTTGGAAAGAAAATGGGTCATCCCATATATCAAAATAGATGTTTTAAAAAATTTTAAATTCAATGGAACCGGTTTCAAGTTCTAATTCTATTGTATGAAGAAGTTATGATAAAATCAGCTTATTTCAAATTGGTTTCAATTGATTTCAAGGCGTTCCGAGCCCGTACGATCAAACGACAAGTCCGATCGTTACGAAACTTGAAATCCTATAATAATTCACTGTTACAGATCCGATGAAACTGGTTTCATCGAAATCCGAGTCGGTGACCAAAATGGCAAATTTCACGTTAATTAAATAAATTAATAATTAATTAATCAAATCACTTTTTCTGTTTAAATTTTAATAATTTACAACTTCTATCATTTTTGATTTCTTAATCACTTACAATAATTTAAACAAATTTAGATGTCAATTTAAAGTTGATTAATCCATCAATCCCAGTGTTTAATTTCAATTTCATTAAATTCAGAAATTATAAATTAAATTTTCAATAATTCCATTTAATTGACCTTTCATCCTATTATTCAATCCATTATTATCAATTGGATGAAATTAACATTGGTTCATGATCTATTACATTAATATTCTCAAATTTCATCTTAATCTCTATTAACGTAATATTTAAATATTTAATTTCATTTATTTGCAATTAATCCAATTATTATAATTTTAATTCCAATAAATTAATAAATCTTGATTTCCATTCTTTTTCTTCAACCAATTATCATATTATGAATAAAATTAACATTATTTCCAAATATTAATTTAATTTACATTAACATAATATTAAATTATAATTATTGTAATTGATTTCCAATTTAAACTAACAGGCTAAATAAATAGGTAACATACAATAATTGTTACCGTTAACTTTTAATTACACTATAAGTTTATTACTTTCAAACAAAGGTTATAAATACTTACATAACACCAATTTTATTCAAATACCATTTAATATGTATTATTTCATTGGTTAATTCAATATTTCCAGTTGGTTTCCTCATATTCAAATAACTTATATATATATATATATATATATATATATATTATTTCAATTAATTGGGATTCATTCAATTTATTAATAATTAACTTAAATTGACATTGTTACCGTTCATTCTAGATATTATTTTATTCATAACTCAATTATTTATTTATTTATTTCAACATTAAATTGCAAAACTTAACTAAATCAACCATTTTTAATTATCGAAAATTACGGGTCGTTACATATTTTATCTTAACCATAGCGATTAACAAGTTGCATCAGAGCCTAGAGTTATATCGATCCTAACAACTGATAGAGTTAGGGGTATGCCCTAGGGGCATTTATGTAATTTTTTATATATATCTAACTCGTTGGACAATCTTGTTCGAAATAAAGGTATTTTTTTCTATTATATACTAAATATAATGTGGTTATATTGATTATTCAATTTAATTAAAAGTATATTTAATAGTAAATGTCTAAATGGTATGTTTTATGATAGTAGTTAAAAAGTGTTATAACCGTGAGTAATTTATCACAATGAAATAAATATACTATTTTAAATATTCCTTGTCCAGATGCATCGAGACTGGATATCGATGTATCCATTGAGACTAGAGTACACAACGCTCTCCAAATATTGGACAGTGTATTACTCATGACTGCTAGGGGTACCAAGAGGTTACGTACTGATTGTTATTGGATGACCATGGAATGACTCACTCGATAGTTTTCTGTTGGTTAATATAACTAAAGTCAAGTAGAGAATATCGATGCGACTAGTTTATACAGTTCTCTCGAACTTGAGAATACTGTTGATCTTTAATATGGAAGCTCCGCTTTGATTACAGTTAAATCGTGGCACAATGTCCATCAAAGGACTATAGTCGGGTCGAGTGGAAGCATTGGAAGTGAAACTGTAACAACCGTATTTTAGGACTTCAAATTTTAATATTCAATTTATTTAGATATTTGGATTTCAATTAAATTATAATAAATCTATGTTTCAAATTTAGACTTTATTTTTTTAATGACTTATTTTTAGTTTAATTTTTAGAACTTTTCCATAATTTTTAATTTGGAAAATAAGTAAATTCTCGTTTGACGTATTTTACGACAAAACGTTGGCATTTTGAAACTTCACATAATTTAATAATTTGTCTATTTTATTTTTATTTTATAATCGTGTAACATTGTTATACGCGATCATGATTTATTTTCTATCTATCGCGGTTCGTAATAGAATGCGAAACGGTGTGGCGGGTACCGGAAACAACACACACAGTACACTGCCTTTTTCTCTCTTGGCCACCATCCTATCCCTTGGCCTTGCATTCTAGTGTCCTCTTTGTCTCCCCAGCCACTTTCATGTTGCCCAAGCCGCCACTTTTATTTTCTATCATTATTTAGTAACAAGATTTAAAAAGGGTAATAGCTTATTAATAATAATAATATTTAAAGATAATTAATAATTAGTTAATAACGATTTAAAGTTAATTATTTATTTAATATTATTCTTGAAAATATTTCTTTAAGTTATTTAATTTTTTTTAAATATTTAAATTTAATTACTTATTATGATTTAACAGTACTTTAATTTTTAATTAAAGTTAATTAATTATATTGATTTATGTTAGTTAATTATATTTAAAGGATAATTAATTTTTATATTAATATTAGTTAAGGGTTAATTAATTATTGTTCTAATAACGTTTTAAAATTAATTGATTTTTATATTAATATTGTTTGAAGTTAACTTATTAATACAATAATAGTATTTGAAATTAATTTAATATATTATTAAAGAGATTCTAAAGTATTATTTTAAATAAGATTTGATTAAATGAAATAGAAGGATGTTTTGAATAGTAATTTTTTATTTAAAGCTATTTTAAATAACTTATGGTTTATCAAGAGGACGTTATTGACTTAAAGAGTCAATTAATGAGTTGGATTAAATATGGGAAGAGTTTTATAAATGGCTTTGGATAATTATAAAAGAATTTAAAAATGAGTTTTAAAGATCTAAGAAAGGGAAGTTTTATAAACGGGGTTCGGGATTTATTAGGAATGTTTTATAAAGAGATTGGTGTTTTGGGTTTCTCCATTTTAGGTGACATTTGGGTTTGATTATTTAAATATGATTTCAAAATAGGAAATGTTTCTAAGTGTTTGGTGAATATACTTAAATCATTGTATAAGTATATGGAAAAGTTTCCAAGTTTTTGAATGGTGAAATGGTTTGTTTTTTTAGCAAAGCTAGCCGGCTTTATAGTGGGCCGTGCCACTGTATATATAAAAAGAGAACAGGTGAACCGCACATGCACAAAACAGCTAAATGGAAAAAAAAGAATCCAAAAACACAAAGAAAAATAAAGCACAGGAGCTAGGCAAAAGTGCCTAGACTACAAACTAATAGGACTGTGCGCCCTCCAAAGAGGGACTGCCACCGCCAACATCAGAGGACGGACCAAAAACATGAACATAACTAGAGAAAAGAGTAGCCAGCTTTGGATCATAGCCTTCAGACGAAGGAGAGTAAATAAACTTCCTATCCCAAGTGACGTCATAAACTTACTTTTGTTCTCCTCACTTATCTCACCAACCCTAGTAAGAGTCAGACCCTCACCCTCAATATGATATATAAGACAACAATTTTCTCCCTCCACTTCACTGATAAAAGCATAATAAGTGTCAGATTTAGGCGAGTACCTCATTTCAGAAGGAACATGTATCCAGGCCCGCTCCTTAGAATTCCAAGAAATGGAATCAGACAACAAAGAAGAACCAGGCTCCGCAAGGGCCACACCATCAAGTGCCACAATATCAATAGTGATGGGATCAGGCTCAACACAGGCCGGACCAAAAGGAGCCACATGTGCAACATCAATAGAAGGTACACCGTCGATCACCAAAGAAGAGTCTGGCTCTACCAGGGCCACACCATCAGGAGTAAAGGACGAAGCGACATTAGCAGAAGTAACAACCGAAGATGGAAAAGTTGGGGGAGGAGCAACCTTCGAAACCCACTTCCTGGCAGGAGGTCGATGGAGAGGAACCCGAGAATATAGTGGAACAATGACAGCAGCGGCAGACTTAGGACAATCATCAGAGAAATGCCCGAAAGACTACAAGGCATACAGATCTTCGGCTACCAACTGTAGTGAACTCTGACATCAGCAAAAAGGCCCTCATCAAGCTTGACTTTCAAAACAGAAGGCAATGGTTTGGCAGGCGTTATTTCAATCATGGTTTTGGCATACACTAATTAGAAGGAAATGGTTTGTGAATATACCTATACCTTGAGATAAGTATATGGTTATATTTTCTATGTATAAAAAATACAGTGGTTTGTGAATATACTTATCCTGTTGAGATAAATATATGGAACTGATTTCTAAGTATATGAAATAAGATTTTAAGTTAATGAAAAAATAATTTAAGAGGCTTGGTGATTTCCATAGGAAATATAATATTTGTTTGAAATGGTTGTTTATTTGATAGTTAAACAACCGACTATCAAATATTGGCCTAAATATGCAATCCTTCTTAAATTTGGTGGTGGGGAAATATTCCCTACTTAACATCGAAGGATTTTAACTCTGGAAATATCTAGGGGAAACATGGGGATTATATGGTACAATTACCATTGGTGGTGCTATGCTATATGTATAAACTCGTTCCGTTGTCCTAGGACATATGGTAAGGAGATCCGTCCCCTTAAACGGTTAGGGGGTGATCCCTGCTCTTATGTATTGTCTGATTATTTCCTAAAGAACAGGTATTGAGAATTCCGAAAATCAGCGTTTGGTCTTGTGGAGCACTCGGGAAATGGAAGAGTGTACTCGTAAGAGATGACTCGAATCTGTGACCACTTCGAAAACCATATATGGATCTATGGAAGAGATTCGTGGTATATTGAGATGTTAGGACCCATGTGTGATTTCGAGACCCGTTAGGGTATAGGAATCCAGGTGTGATTCCAAGATTTAATTGAGATGTAGGAATCTATGTGTGATTCTGAGACCCGTAGGGGTATTGGAATCCATGTGGGACTCCATGATCTATTTGATGGCGGTGCGTAAGCTGAATGCCAGACGTAGCCTCATTAGCGGTAATGACTAAAACCAGAGGCATGGCCAATAGGGTTGGCAAACCATACGGTGTAGTCGGCTCCTCCTAGACATTACCTACAGTTGTTATGCATGCATGGGGCGATGTACTCGGTCTTAGCATATGTTTTTCCTATGGTACATCACTAGGGATGTATCCTACTTTAGAAGGATATCTCTAATCCTTGTGCAGGAGGACCGTTCCTTGAAGTACTGAGGGCACCTCCATGGGAATCCTACACAATTAGCGAACATGCCTTATCGATTTTCGATTATATACCTAGTATTGTTGTGATGTACACTCACGAGCATCACTGATACTTGATTATTATTATTTTCACCTTTAGACATTATTATAATATCATTGGATTTCTGATATAAAGATTTTTGGTTATCGTAAGGTAAAAACTAATCCGTGTTTATATGCGGCGTGGTCTTACGAAAACCTTTGTTTTCAAAAGGTTATTTAAACTTTGAGGATCCATTTGATTGTGTTCCTCACGCTGGTTTTACTAGACTGACCCGGACGTTGTTTTCCTATAATGCTCGGGTCAGATCGAGCATATTTCCAGGTTTACTTGGATATTTGGAGCTTTAGGAGATGAGCTGGAGGCCTAGAGGCGTATTCACGTAGATGGTTATTTTTCTTCCACTGCATTCATTATTGTATATTATTCAACAATTGTAAGGACAGTTATTATAACTGCCCGAGCTGAAATATGTTAGTATACTCTGATTGATGTCTGTACATATATATATATATTACAGTTTTGTTTTTGTGTAAAGATTTGTTATATATTATAGATTATTCGTTCCGCTGTAAGATTCTGTGTTGTTTAGTTTCTTCTTGTCTTCTTTCTTCTCTCTTTTTCCCTAACTATCCGCCTTTCAATTCAATTTGGGTTGGACACATGCGGTTTATTGTCAGCTTAAACTATACGGAAAAGTGGGTCATTACAGTTGGTATCAGAGCTTAGGTTGAGCGAACACTTAGGCTTTGGTGGGTTTGACTCATTTGAGATAGGATAAGTGAGACCATAGGATGAGTTTGAGAGTATTTATATAAGAGCGCATATTTGTTAGTGATATAAATTTTTTTATATTGTGTTGTTTGATTTGTTGAGTGGCTTAAGAATTCTGATGCGTTTGGCCAACGTTATCGGTAGGAATTTCCTAAACACTCAAACTAGACCAGTCGACACAGTATTGTTTTAAAATTTGGGTAAATGAAATAATTATACCTAAGATTATATTTTATATATAAAAGGATAATATTCCATCATTATCTTCTAGGATTTGATCGGTCATGCTCGCCCATTTCTGAGCATTGACAATTATCAGTTAATCTACCTTGAATCTTCTTTTTTGAAATCTGGATTTGGTAAATAGGAAATTTGGAAACATTGAAATGAATACCTTATGAATTAAGTTTGACAATTTGAATATAAGGTATTCATTGATAATGTTGGGTTAAAATTTGATTTCTAAGGGTTTCTTATTGAAAAGAAATTTTGAATATTTTGGAAAGAACATTTTAGAAACGATTTCATATAAAGGATTGATTTGATAAAAATTAAGTTTCAATAAATGTTGTTTTATTAAAAGGAAATTGGAATATTTTGAACTAATTTTGAAAATGATTTGATATAAAAGTTGGTTGTATTAAATTGGAATTTCATAAAAGAAGTTTATTAAAAGAAACTCAAATATTTCTATAATAATACTTGAAGAATGATTTATATAAGGAAGCTAGAATATTTTCGCAATAAATATTTGAGAATGATTTCCTTTAAATGAGGATATTTTATAAATTTGATTTATAAAAATGTGTGTATAAATAAAAGGAATTTGAGAAATTAAATCCCGGTAATTTTGGTAAAATGGTATTCATGGTTTACAGGTTAATAATAGTAATTGAAAATGTTCTTGGGATAAAAACAATTATAAGTAGGGGATTGCTCCCGTAAGGATCTCGCTATAAAATTATTTTGATAAAATAAATTTTGATTTGATTTCAAAAGTATGATTTGATTTACCATAAATTAAAATATGTATATAATCATTTTAAATGGTTTGTGGAAAAAGAAATAATAGTTTTATTTGAGCTAGTTTTAGAGTATAAATGATTTTGGAAATGGTAATAATAATTACAGGAAAATAGACACAAGGAAGAAGTTGCAAAAAAATTTAGCCTCAGAGACAACAAGTTTGCTTTTTAGTCTAAAGGACACTTTCTATTGTAAATAGAAAATGATAGTTACAACTATCATTCTGTGATTTACACTAAAAAGTGTCCTTCAACCTAAAAAGAAAACTTTTTGTCCCTTAAACTAAAGTTTTCTTCAACTTTTTCCTTGAGCCTAAAAACCCCTAATAATTATATAAAAGTATATTTTTAGTATAATTCTTTTGAAATGAGAATTAAAGAAAGTGTTATTTTTTCTTTGGATTGGTTTTGGAAATGAGTTCCGATTTGTTCTGTGGTGATAAAAATAATCTTCTAAGTGACGATCAGATGTTGGCTTAGGCGAGCGGTATTGTGAACTTAGTAAATTATTCTCTTTGTCATTGTACGGTCGGAATGAGTTCGAATCCAATTGAATTCAAAGCAAATTGGAATTGGATATTTTGTTGAAATATTTCACTGGAAATATATTTATGATATTGTTTCAATATAGGGTTGAGAAGAAAGAAGCGATTTTTAGTTAACTAGTTCGGGTGGCTTGAAAATAACTAAAAATGGGCAAGAGATACGTTCGGATGGTAAACGTTTCTCTTGAATATTATCCTTATAATAAGGAATATATAATACTGTTTGGTAGTACCCAGTTCCTTGGTATAATTTTTGGAGTTACTCGGGCTATATATATATATTTGTTATGGATTAAATATATATATATATATAATATCATTTCAAAAGTTTTTGGAAATAAATATCCAGGTATTTGACCCTTAATTCTCCAAAGATATGGTATTATTTCAAAATTTTGTTTAAATTTTATAAGTGAATTCCTAAAATAAAAAGTTTGAATTAGAGTTTTGTATACCCTTAAGGAATGACAGGGAATTTTATAAGTTTTACGAATTAAATGGGGTAATATGAAATGTTTTCATAAATATGGAAATAAAATTGGTATCAGGGATAACCAATAAAATTAGTGCATAGAATGGATGTAGATCATTTCTCTCTCCATATAGTTTTGATCTAATATGCGTGTACAAGGCTTCTTAGGTGTTTCACACCTTTCCAAATAAGGATTTATTACTCGATTTTTGACGGTGAACACTTGGTGAGGGTTTATGGTATGGGAGCAAAGTTTTCTATCATAGTTACAACCATATAAGGAAAGCAGAGGTTCCTAACTAAGGAGCTTGATCAGGGTCCGAACTAGAAAATCAGGTGAGCGATACTGGTTTGGAAGTAGAGTCATGTATTCGAGTAATGATCGAATCAAATTCTGTGCATAATTGATCTATGAACATCATGCGGGCTTATCAATAGTATTGAGAATTCTTGTGCTGAAATTTCAGAGACGAAATTCTTTTTGAGGGGGGAGAGTGTAACAACCCATATTTTAGGACTTCAAATTTGAATATTTAATTTATTTAAATATTCGGATTTGAATTAAATTATAATGAAATCTATGTTTCAAATTTAGACTTGATTTTTTAATGACGAATTTTTAGTTTAATTCTTAGAATTTCTCCATAATATTTAATTTGGAAAATAAGTAAATGCTCGTTTGATGTATTTTACGGAAAAACGTTGGCATTTTGAAACTTTATAGAATTTAATAACTTGTATGTTTTATTTTTATTTTGTGATCGTGCAACATTGTTATACGGGATCGTGATTTATTTTCTATCAATCGCGGTTCATAATCGAACGCGATACGGTGTGGTGGGTACTGGAAACAACACACACAATAACTGTCTTTTTCTCTCTTAGCCACCATCCTATCCCTTGGCCTTGCATTCTAGGGTCCTCTTTGTCTCCCCAGCCACTTTCATGTTGCCCAAGCCACTATTGTTCCCATTGGATGTGAGTCTTGATTTGATGGGTGTACTAGGAATGGTGCTCGACATGTATATATATGTGCATATGTTCATATGATCATCTTCTCCTCTGTTCTTTTCCTCTGTACAAAGAAAAAATTAAATAATCTCCACCATCTCCATTCATAAATCAATATCTTCCAATCTAAGAAAAATCATCCAAAACCACCAAAATCAAAGTTGTTCGTCATCGAATCTAGTTTACTCTAAAAATAGTTACATAGGTTTTAGTCGAGTATTTTAAGAGATATCTGCAAATAACAGAAAGTGGTCGAGAAAACGACTATTTTCGACGATCACGGATTGATGAACGGATGATATGGTCGGGTTCATATCGGCGATTGGGGATTTTTAGAAGTGTCCGCATGATTTTTAGTTGCCTGGTTCGTTGTGGAGGAAGAGATGATCGATTTTGGTTCGAAAAATAATTTTCGGCGAACCAGTAGTCGAGGGGTCGAGCGGAGATGTCGGGGAGGAGCCTGGGAACGAGGCGGACGTCGGGACCATGGCTGATTTTAAATTTGAGCTTTGGTTTGTCATGGATGGTTCGAACTATGTTTTAAGGGAATGGGTTGATTGCGCTTGGAAATGAATCTCTGGCGACGACGTTAGATGATCGGAGAGGGCCGCGACTTGCTTGGAGGTAGCGTACGATGTGGCGGTTGCATTAGTGTTGGTGGCAGCGGCTCTAGGCAATCGAGGTGTTGGTGGTCCTTTAATTTGCGAAGTGCATCATGGTTTGCCTGGGAAATGGGTTCGGCTATAAAGTTGATATGGCGATGGGATGAATTGGTTGCATTGGAGATGGTTGATTGTGCAGGGCAGGGCGAGGCAGACTTGGGGGGCTATCGCGATGGTCGATTTGTGGCTTCGGAGACGCATGCACATGCATGCGTATTCGTGCACAGGGGAGGACGAGGGGGGAAGATTGGGGAAGAAACTGTAGCAGCGGTCAGGTGCTTGGGTTTTGGGCCGAGCCCATATGCATGATGAGGTGAGGATTAATTATTTAAATTGCTTAGATATATAACTAGTTAACTTTGAAATGCCATATCTCATTCATATGAAATACGTTTGACTCGCGAATTTTTGCGTCGGACTCATATCGGCGTGTACAATGTCATATTACAATTCATTGATAGGTTTGGGATGTTTAAAAATTATGATATATTTAAACGGATAGGATTTAAATTACGTTATTTTAATTAATAACGTCGTTTAAATTTATATACACCAATTATGGATGTTTATTTTGCCAAATAAATTACTGTTGAGTTAAACTGTATCAAATATGGTAATTGGACATCTGTTAGTGGATTAAAACACCATTCTGCTAATTAAATTAATTGGACAATTAATTAGTAGAAATTATCCCCTTTCTGCTATTTTGTAGATTTGGACATTTGATTACATGTTGTTAATTAATATGCCACTTGGATTATGTGATATGATAAACCATGATGGTTAAGTATTGAATTTATTTACGTAGTCCTGTCTTATGCAGATATCTGTTATTAACTTAGAAAGTTAATTGAATAATATGGTAGCTTATTTAAGTACCATGGTGATCGTTAAGCCTCATTTGAATCTGAAAAGATAATTATTGATTTGAAAGTTATTTTAAGAATAATTATTTTTATTATAAGGTTTAAAGATAATCATTATTTAGCAACAAGATTTAAAAAGGGTAATAGCTTATTAATAATAATAATATTTAAAGATAATTAATAATTAGTTAATAACGATTTAAAGTTAATTATTTATTTAATATTATTCTTGAAATTATTTCTTTAAGTTATTTTTTTTTAAATATTTAAATTTAATTACTTATTATGATTTAACAGTACTTTAATTTTTAATTAAAGTTAATTATATTTAAAAGATAATTAATTTTTATATTAATATTAGTTAAGGTTAATTAATTATTGTTTTAGTAACGTTTTAAAATTAATTGATTTTTATATTAATATTGTTTGAAGTTAACTTATTAATACAATAATAGTATTTGAAATTAATTTAATATATTATTAAAGAGATTCTAAAGTATTATTTTAAATAAGATTTGATTAAATGAAATAGAAGGATGTTTTGAATAGTAATTTTTTATTTAAAGCTATTTTAAATAACTTATGGTTTATCAAGAGGACGTTATTGACTTAAAGAGTCTATTAATGAGATGGATTAAATATGGGAAGAGTTTTATAAATGGCTTTGGATAATTATAAAAGAATTTATAAATGAGTTTTAAAGATCTGAGAAAGGGAAGTTTTATAAACGGGGTTTGGGATTTATTAGGAATGTTTTATAAAGAGATTGGTGTTTTGGGTTTCTCCATTTTAGGTGACATTTGGGTTTGATCATTTAAATATGATTTCAAAATAGGAAATCTTTCTAAGTGTTGGGTGAATATACTTATATCATTGTATAAGTATATGGAAAAGTTTCCAAGTTTCTGAAAGGTGAAATGGTTTGTGAATATATTTATACCATTGAGATAAGTATATGGTTATATTTTCTAAGAATAAAAAATATAGTGGTTTGTGAATATACTTATCCTATTGAGGTAAGTATATGGAAGTGATTTCTAAGTATATGAAATGTGATTTTAAGTTAATGAAAGATTAATTTAAGAGGTTTGGTGATTTCCGTGGGAAATATAATCTTTGTTTCGAATGTTTTGTTTATTTGATAGTTAAATAACCGACTATCAAATCTTGGCCTAAATATGCAATCCTTTTTTATTTTGGTGGTAGGTAAATATTCCTTGCCTAACACCGAAGGATTTTAACTCTAGAAATATCTAAAGGAAACACGGGGATTATATGGTATAGTTACCATCGGTGGTGCTATACTGTACGTATAAACTCGTTCCGTTCTCCTTGGACAAATCATATGGAGATCCGTCCACTTAAATGGTTAGGGGGTGATCCCCACTCTTATGTATTGTCTGATTATTTCCTAAAGAACTGGTATTGAGCATTCTGGAAATCGGCGTTTGGTCTTGTGGAGCACCCGGGAAACGAAAGATTGTACTCGTAAGAGATGACTCGAACCTGTGACCACTTCGAAAACTATATACGGTTCTATGGAGGAGATTCGTGGTATATTGAGATGTTGGGATCAGTGTGTGATACCAAGACCCGTAGGGTATGCGAATCCGGGTGTAATTCCAAGATCTAATTGAGATGTAGGAATCTATGTGTGATTCTGAGACCCGTGGGGGTATTGGAATCCATGTGGGATTCCATGATCTATTTGATTTCGATGCATAAGCAGTAATGCCGGACGCAGCCTCATCAGCCGAAATGACTAAAAACAGAGATATGAGACATGGTCAGTAGGGTTGGCAAACCCATATGGTGTAGTCGGCTCCGCCTAGACGTTACCTACAGTTGTTATGCATGCATGGGGCGATGTACTCGGTCTTAGCGAGACCAACTATGTTTTTCCTATGGTACATCACTAGGGAGGTATGCTACTTTGGAAGGATATCTCTGATCCTTGTGCAGGAGGACAATTCCACGAAGTACTGAGGGCACCTCCATGGGAATCCTACACAATTAGTGAACGTGCCTTATTGATTTTTAATTATATACCTAGTATTGTTGTGATGTACATTCACGAGCATCACAGATATTTGATTATTATTATTTTCACCTTTAGACATTATTATAATATCACTGTATTTCTGATATAAAGATTTTTGGTTATCGTATGGTAAAAACCCGTCTGTGTTTATGTGTGGTGTGGTCTTACGAAAACCTTTGTTTTCAAAAGGTTGTTTAAACTTTGAGAATCCATTTGATTGTGTTACTCACACTGGTTTTACCAGACTGGCCCGGGCGTTGTTTTCCTATAATGCTCGGGTCAGATCGAGCATATTTCCAGGTTTACTTGGATATTTGGAGCTTTAAGAGATGAGCTGGAGGCCTAGAGGCATATTCATGTAGATGGTTATTTTTCTTCCACTGCATTCATTATTGTATATTATTCAGCAATTGTAAGGATAGGTTATTATAACTGTCCGAGCTAAAATAGGTTAATATACTCTGATTGATGTCTGTACATATATATATATATATAGATTACAGTTTTGTTTTTGTGTAAAGATTTGTTATTATAGATTATTCGTTCCATTGTGAGATTCTGTGTTGTTTAGTTTCTTCTTGTCTTCTTTCTTCTCTCTTTTTCCTTAACAATTCGCCTTTCCGTTTAATTTGAGTTGGATATATGTGGTTTATTGTCAGCTTAAACTGTACGGAAAAGTGGGTCGTTATAGAAACACTATTCCAGAGAGGATTTGTCTCCTCGGTTATATGAGGTTAATATCATGGTCAACTGAAGTCAAATCAAAGTCAAAGTCTCTAGGCAGAGCATTTCAATTAATAATAATTGTTATTATTTGACCAAGGACTTTCTGTTTGGACTATAAAGTTGAATGTGGACGATATTGGAATTTTGACCATTACCAAATACCATAAGTCCTAATGTGATATAGTTTTGACGAAGAGAATTGGTGTAAATATTGTCACTATTGGGTACCGCTTATAATAAGTAAAATTGGATTTTACCAAAAGATGTGTAAGCAATAAATTCAACCAAAATGTCACACCATTTGCTAAGTGACGTGTGAACGTTAATATTCGATTATTTCGATATTAATCGCTGAGAGTCACACAACCTTAATGATTAATTCTCTAAAAAACCACATGATTTAGTAATTTATAATAAATTGATCAAATTAATTATTATTTGAAAAATATTAATTAATATTAATTTGATGTTTGGAAGTTGTTTGTAATTATTTTAATGCATTTATAAAAGTTATATTTGCATTGATATACGATATCGATGTAATTTAAAGATAATTGCATGAAATGATTTATGGAAATTTTATGTCATTTGATGACATGACTTGTGGAAATTTTATGTTATTTGATGACATACGTGTAAAGAAAGGATTGGAGAGAAAGAATTAATCAAGGGAATCAATTAGGTAAGTTTTCATTAAAGAATGGGAAAGGTTTTATTCTTTTAAATAAAACATATTCTCTAATTCATTCTTTATGTACAATTGATTTTTCCTTCTCATTCATTCTTTATCTTTCTCTCCTCCTAGCTTTTCATGGAAGAAACGAAAAAAATGAATTTCCAAACTCTTTTAACTCCAAATAAAAAGATCAAATAAAATAAAACAAAAGTGGTTCATCCATCTCTTGCAAGGATAGGATATGGATCTTAAAAATCCGAGGAGATATCATAATTCAAGGTGTGATTTCCACGCAACATCCTAAGATGATTCAATCGAATCTAGAAGCATTCTTCATTCAAGGTGCAAATCAAAGCCAGCATCAACAAGGTGTGCTTTAAGGATTGGGTAGCAAGGTATGTCATTTTCTATATATAGATAATGATTTTTCAATGTTTGATGGAAATTTAATTTAACTTTCATAATTTGTATGATATATTACTGTCTTGCTTAATTAAAAAATTGTTTATGAAGATTGAATTATTTGTTGAATGATATGATTGAATTTCCATTTGATAGATCAAAATTAAATTTGTTTATATTGTAAAACAATATTCAAGTGTAGATCTATGTGTTTAAACATTCTAATTAAAGTGTAATTCTTCAGATCTTAATGTTTACATGTTCGAATTGATTAGCTGCTTTTCTTTACTTTGTTAAATTGAAACTAAATCTGTATATTTTAAAATACAATGTTTTATATTAGTTTAATGTTTTAACATTTAATTTATATTCCAGTTCTTTAAATTTGGAAATTTACATTTCATGTTGATTGATTGAATAATATTTAATGTTAAAAATGAAATTTATATGGAATCAAATATAATGCTTCAATTGTAGATCTATGTTTTAATCTTTTATAACAAAGTGTAATTTTAGTTTTGAATGTTAATATATGTATGTATATATGTATGCATGTATTACTAGCACTTTTTATTGCATTAGATATTTACATATGAATAAAAGGAATTTTAACAACTAATCAAAGTTTTGAAATTGACTATAATAACTATCTAATTTATATTATTATTAGAAAGTTTTGAATAAATTTCATATATACATATTTGGATCTACTTGTATGTATTCATATAAAATTTATTTTTCTTTACATATATTGTCATAGTATGAAATCATTTCTCTTTTTTAATTAAGACAATAATGTATACATACAATTCATTGTTTATCTTATATATTCTTACATTATGGTACATATTGATTGTCATTAATATGTTGCATTAAGTTTGCTGAAAGAGAAACTGTATCAATCACCCTTGTCATCCCTTATTTATTTCCTCAATTCCTATGTAGTAACCATTCAAATTGTTCTTGTTTATTTTATGTATGCATATTAATTACCACTGACTAAGCACACTTCCTATATGTTGCACTTTCATAACATTTACTGTGAATATATTTACAGTTCATGTCATATTTAGATTAGTCATTAATATTATTTTATTAATAAATTATTTAATTTAATTAAAAGAAGAAAATGAAAATTTTCATTTCACTTTCTAATTAAATTTATGATCCCTCATTAATTGAATAATTTAAGAAAAAGGGAATGAAAAGTTTCCTTCTCTAAATAATTGTCCCCTCATTAATTGAATAGGTTAAGAGAAAGGAAATGAAATATTTTCTTTTTTGAATAAATTTGAAAAGTAAACGTTACACATATAAGAGTATATTTGATATACTCTTACTTACATAAACATTATATTAAAGTGAAACTTTATTTATGAAGTTAAATAGAATATTGATTTTATTTAAAATAAACTTAGAAAAGTTCCAAATGAATTTAGACTTCATAGACCTAGATCCAAAATGGTCAATTTTTTTCAAATTCACCCATATCTTCCGCTGCGGGCTGGCCTTGTTCCAACAACAACATCCTAGAACAATGGCCAGAACAAGATCCGACCAAGACACTGTCGGTAAGGAAAAGTGCAAATTTATTACCAAAGGGACTACAAACTATAATAACATACTTTGAATCAATTATCTACTCAGTAGGACAAATTATACGATAATTTTGAAAAAGAATCAAAACTTAATTTTATCATACTAGAAAAAATAAAAGCCAGTGAAAAAATGAATGCTGAACTAGAAAATGAAAATTCTAAAGAAAAAAACAACGTTTTGCTATTTAATGATTTTTTAAATGAGAAAGATTTAGATGTTGATGAGTTGATCAATCAAAATGATAATTACAAATTTCTTTAAATAATTCAAATACATTAATTATATCTCTTAAAAAGGAGAATTTTGCTCTAAATGATGAGAAATCTAAATTAATTAAAGAAATTGATACTTTAATGAAAAGCAATAAATCTATTAAAAGGAAAAATTATGACTGTAAAATTAAATTCAACGAGCTTAATGAAAGTGTCACCAAAATTTAACAATAGTCAACATGGTTTAAATTCAATTTTATCAGACTCTATCCCTTTTAAACAATAAGGATGGTTTAGGATACAATAAAACTAATTATATAAATAGTTATTACTATCATGTATGCTAAAAATGTTAATGCTAGTATTAGCTAGATTTCAGGTGACATCAAAACCCACTTTGTACCAAAATATAAGTACATCTATAAGCTATGATGTTTCTAATTTTGATAAAAGAACAAAACCATTAATAGGAAACATGAATAAAATTATCTTAGTATTTGAGTTTTTGCTAATTGTAAAAAAGAGAAAAATGCAATGATAATTATTTTAATACGGTAATTAATAATGAAATTTTATTTTCAAACGTTCTACCAAACTTTATTGGGTATTATAACGACCCAAAATTTTAGTTATTTGAGTTTGAAATATTTAATAAATTTTAAATATTGAAAAGTTATTTTTATAGATTAATTAACTCGAATTTCGAATATAGCAATTTATTGGGTAATTTAATTGGTTAATTTAATAATTGAGAATCGTTTCAATAATTGAATCTTAGGTTTTTAGCTGGATAAAAATGATTTAAAGGCTTGTCTAATTTCTATTAATAAGAATGAAGATAATAAAAATTTTAAATTTGATTTAAAAGTGATTTATCTAATTTTGAAATTAACTCATTTTAATTAACATATAAAATAGTCTTCCGGGGCATAGTCTCGGATTTCGATGAAACTAGTTTCATTGGATTCGTAATAGTGAATTATATTACGTCGTAAAATTTTGTGGCAATCAAATGAATCATTTGGTCGTGGGAGATCGAAACGCGTAGAATTTAATATTGACAATTTAATATAATAATTGGGTCCAAAAAGCTATCTTCTGCATATGATCGTTATTAGCCTCGAAAATAGTTCCATTGAGTTCAGAATAGGGGTATAACATATAGAATGCAAGGCGGCATGCCTCGATTGGGGTCCGAAATTATATAGCTAGATATTTTTGAATTTTTAAATTATACATATACATACATACATACATACATACATACATACCCATACATACATATATATATACATACATATATATATATATATCAATTTGACCATACATTCATTGACCCATCACCATCTGATCTGACCATACCCTGTACCACCCACACCCCCTCTATGATACTTCACATCCTCCCTTCCTTATATAAACGCAACTAAACAGAGGAAGAAAAAAAATAAACATTCAAAAATTTATATTTCAACATTTACTCCATTAAAAAATCTGAAACAAGCTTTAAAATTTTTCATTCGAAGAGATCTTTCCACTGATATGCTTGGTTGGAGGTGCGGCACATGTTTGTGGAGTTCGACAGTGAAGTCGAATGGGTATGGGAAACTAGGGTTTGGGTTTGTGGCTAATGAAGGAGGAATTAGGGGAATTGGAGGTCGTTTTTGGATTCGAGGTTACAGATGGTAGCTAGTCGACGAGTTTGGAGGAGATCGATGATATTTTTGGTCGCATGAACAGTTCCAGGCACGAGCGGAAGGTGCTGCGATGCATTTTCTAGGGTGGGGTTGGCGATGGTGCATGATGTCAGTCGAGTAGAGTTCGAGTAGAGCAAGCCTTTGGCCAAGTCGGTTCGTCGAATGGAGGTCCCTAGCTCCATATCACTCAAATATCGTGCATGGCCATGTGGGTTGCTCTATGCATGTACAAGGAATAGAGGGGGAAGATGGAGTAGTTTTGTGGAGGGGAATTTTGGTAATTATCTTGAGTTACTTAATTTTAATTTAAAACTGTTGATGACTTCTAAAATTCATATCTCGCTCATACGGGGTCCGATCGAGATGAAAATTTTTGTGTTGCGCTCATGACGACGAAGCTTTATAATGGAATTGGTTTGGTAGAATTTGGAGACTGTCAAAAATTAGGCTAAAATCGGATATCGTTCGATTTTAGTTCCAAACCAGAACGCCTCGGGGACAACAGAAAATTTCAGTGAGTTAATCTCACCTTTTTGGTTAACTAGAATGATTTATAGTTGACATAAATTGTTGAATGATTGTTTGGATGAATTATTATATTTATTAGTTGGTTTGGATATTCCTGTCTATTGGAGCGGATGAGACCCTATTACGTTCCTATGTAAGAGCAGATGACCCTTTGTATACGAATCCCGCCTCGAAGCAGTTGGTTTATATTTTATGATTGTATAACATTTATGATGCAGAGGGAAACAGGTTGGAGGGATCCAACATGATTCCTCGCTATTGTTGAATTGTTTCACTAATATATTTTACATGGTTTATTGAAAAATAAACTTGATTATGGACATTATAGTTTTAACATTGTTACATGTTGAAAACTAAAACCCAGAAGTGATAGAAAATCGATATTGATATTGGTTAAGTGTTGGGTGGCTATTGGCTTCAAATTAGTATTTTAAAAACATTATGAATTGCCGATTAAGTCGGAATTGGTTTTTGAGATAAGAAACGATTTTTAAATCCGAAATTGGGTTTCGAAAATATTTTGTTTAAAGATTATCTAATTAAATATATAAATATTGTTTTTAAGTTAATAAATTATATAAATATTTGTTTTTAATGTTATTTAATTACATTAATATTATTTTAGTTTATTTAATTATATTAATATCGTTTTTAAAGTTATATAATTATATTTATATAATTTTAAAGTTATATAATTATATTAATATTAATATTATTTTAAAGTTATTTAAATTTAATGTTGTTTAAAAGTTATTTGTTTATAGTTAATATGTTTTAAGAATTTATAAAAAGTTAATGAAAAGTTAGTTATCTCAAGAATAATTATGGTTTGAAATTAATAATAAGGTTATCAACAAGGTTTTGAAAATGAATAATTATTTTTATAAAAATGGCGAAGACTAATTATTTTTGTTTCTTAAAGCAATATTATTATTTAAGATGTTTTAAAATTAATAAATTTCATTTATTTATAATGCTTATTATTGATAACCATTATTATATAATGGTGTTTTGAAGTAAAAGATTTTTAATTATTTATAAATGTTTCTGAGACCACCTACACCCCCTGTACGATACTTCACATCTTGGCCTAAATATGTTTATTTGATAGTTCAATATCTGACTATCAAATCTTGGCCTAAATATGTAATCCTTCTTAATTTTGGTGGTACAGAAATATTCCCTACTTAACACCGAAGGATTTTAACTCTGGAAATATCTAGGGGAAACACGGGAATTATATGGTACAGTTACCATCGGTGGTGCTATACTGTACGTATAAACTCGTTTCGTTCTTCTAGAACAAATGATAAGGAGATCCATCCAATTAAACGGTTCGGGGGTATCCCCGTTATTATGTATTGTCCGATTATTTCCAAAAGAACCGGTATTGAGCATTCCGGAAATCGGCGTTTGGTTTTGTGGAGCACCCAGGAAGCGGAGGAGTGTACTCGTAAGAGATGACTCGAACCCGTAACCACTCCGAAAACCATATACGTTCTATGGAGGAAATTCGTGATATATTGAAGTGTTGGGATCCATGTGTGATTCCGAGACCCATTGGGATATGGGAATTCGGATGTGATTCCAAGATCAAATTGAGATGTAGGAATCTATTTGTGATTTTGAGACCTGTTGGGGTATTGGAATCCATGTGGGATTCCATGATCTATTTGGGGGTGGTGCGTAAGCTGGAATGCTAGACGTAGCCTCATCGACGGGAATGACTAAAACCAGAGATAGGAGGCATGGCCAGTAGGGTTAGAAAACCCATAGGGTGTAGTCGGCTCCTTCTAGATGTCACGTATAGTTGTTATGCATGCATGGGGCGATGCACTCTGTAACGGTTGCGACTTTTCGACGCTCGAAAGTCGACATTAATACGTCCACTGTATCAAATGCCGCGCAATCAAATGCCGGAAAACCGAACCATTAGGGTTAAAAAGAAGAGGTAGAAGAAGATAGAGAAAAGAAAGAACAGAAAAAAACAGAAACATAACCAATATCAGAATCTCACATTCGCAGCGGAATAATATATAATAGATAAATGAATAATCTTTAAAATAAAAGACTATATCAGTTTATACATTACATCATATCATCAGAGTTTACAACAATACACATCACTGGACAGTTATATAAACTTGTCCACATACAGAATACACAGCGGAATAAATAAACAAGTACGGTAGTATGCCTCGCCATTCAGCTCATCTCCAAAGCTCCAGAATATCCAGAATATCCTGATAACATAACTCTAGGCTGCCAGTGTGGAAAATTTTAGGCACCCAGAGTTTAGAAAGGGAACAATAAACTCCGAGTTAGTCATGGTGACTGGTGTGAGATCGTAAAACAGTTATTTTCACAAAGAAAATAAAACAGATTCGCAATGCTTTTGGAAAATGAAACTACCATAAGGCCTCCCGCCACACACACAATGCAAACGCAGAATTGGAGGAGATTTCTCCTTATGATAGTCAAACATGCTTACTACGCAAAATCAGTTGATATTATTATTAATGTCTAGTGTGGAAAACATTTCGAAAGTATAATATTAATCTTAGCCAGCATACAACCATTATTGTATGCCTACTATAGCTACTATGTTCAATAGTAGGTTACCGCCACATTCCATAGCAGGTAATACAACCAAAACCGTATAGGGTTCGTATTGTGTCTTTGGATTTCCAACAAATGGTCAGGCAAATGAACTTCCTTACACCGAAATGGAAATGCCTCTGGAAAGACGCCCCCCGAGAGTCAACCTGCTCTCTGCAAACACAAGGCCGATGCTACCTCACGCTGTACAGCTGTAACTAGGTAGCTAACACACGAGCTATGCCATCCCCCGGTCGTCACCGACCTTTATCCGAGGATCCTCAACCACAAAGCAACAACCACAAAGTATAATAAATTTACAGCATCAACATAGGTAAAATATCTGGGCTCCATACCATGATATCACCTTTTATCCAGAAGGAAATGACATACCCTAGGGGCGCGACCCCTAAAAACCTTGCCGCAACATTCCTGTTTCGACCATTACCGGGTTGTGAGGCTCAACGAAGTCTCGTCCACAAAGCTGTGCTTTTTCACAAAGCCACGCTTTTCCACAAAGCCACGCTTTTTCACAAAGCCAATCTTTGATCAACATCACTTCGTATGCCACATTACCAAATTGGGAATGTATCACTTGTAACCATCAACTACATAACCTCTGAGCTCGTACGTCTTAGAGAAGGGTGTTAAGCTAAGAGAATAAATTCTCCACCACCAACAGAAATGTATTTGATAGAAACTAGCTTTACATCTCAAAGTGTAACGTCAGACACACATCCATACAAGTCCGTTCCGGGATCGAACGGAACCGAAGGCACTTCCAAAGAAGCCCTTGCAATCCGGGTATTCATTAATCACATCCGAACTTCCCATCACAAGAAAAGTGATATAAATCTCTATACCGGAGCAACTCGGTGCAGAGACATTCGACAGGTTGTCCTTTCATTTTTGAAAATACCCGGTCTTCACACCGGTCTTCAATACGATCCATATCGTCGTATCACTAATTCGGAATGGGTTATATGACACAAAGGTCTGTTCCCGGCTAACCCGAGTAGTGAGCGTTTGTTTTAAAAACAAATTCAAGTGCCATTTCAAAGGCAAATATTGATAGTTGGTTATTTAACTATCAACAACATTCACAAAAATCAACCAATTTAAATAATTTTTCCCAAATAATTAAATTTTAAATATCTTCGTAAGATATATATTTTCCACACTTCACATTTTGAAAACCAATTTCAAATCACTTTTCCACACTTCATCACTTTGAAAACAATTTCAAATCATATTCACTCGTGGAATAAAATTCCCGATATTATTCATTTCCCTTTTCCTTTACAAATTCCATTGTGAATGTAAATTTTCAAATATTCACTTATACACGATTTCCAAATCATTTTCCAAATATTTACTTTCATCCCCAAATCAAATTCCAAATTGATTTCTAAATTTATTTCAACACCAAATCAATTACAAATTGATTTCTAAATTTATTTCCAAATGCCAAATCATTTTACAAATCGATTTCCAAATTTATTTCAACACAAAAATCCATTCTAATTCAACACCAAATCAATTTTCATATCGATTTCCCAAAGATTTAATTTCAAATACCAAATCAAATCTCAATTTGATTTTAAACAAATTTATCACTTTTTAAAAATAAATTCATTTATCTCTTCCAAACCATTTAAAATTCCATTTTAAATAAATTACCCAACTTTCGAATAATACTATTCAAAATCCATTTATAAAAATCTTTTCCCATATTTTGGAAATAATTCGATAAGATTACAAAAATCAACTTTATACTTTTAAATTCCTTCTTTTAAATTCACCCAATTCTTTCAAAAGAAATTTACTTAAATTTCATGCTTTAAATTTCAAAAATCCAAATTTATTTATTTCTGGTATCCAACGATACCAAAAATACATTCGGCTAAATTATAGCCTTCAACAAATTCAATCACAGATATAATCATACACAGATTATAAATAATCAACACACAACATATGAAACCAATTCAAATGTTTTGAGGAATCCTGTTGGATCCCTCCAACCTGTTTCCCTGCATCCACAGATGTTAGCACAATACCAATTCCACTTCGAGGTGGAATATCGCGGTATATGGGATTTATAAAATATCATCCTCTATTATGCGGCGCATAGGGTCTCTGTAACATCCCGAAAATTTTCGACTTTCGAAAATTCAACATCGATACTCACTTTATCGACTGCTGAGCCATCAAATGCCGGAAACTCGAAAAGTTATGGTTTTAAGAAAAAAAAAAAGTAGAAGAAGAAGAAGGAAGAAAAAGAAAGAAGAACAACAACAGAACAACATAACAGCAACAGAAAACAATATCAGAATCTCACATATCGCAGCGGAACAATATATAATAGATAAATGAATATCATTTAAAAACAAAAGAATTATATCTGTTATTACATTACATCACATCATATCATCAGAGTCAATAAACAACAATGGACAGTTATATAAACTTGTCCTCATACAGAATACACAGCGGAATAAATACTATCAGATACAAATACTACGTCTCGCCATCCAGCTTGCTTCCAAGCTCCAGAACATCCAGAATATCCTGATAATATAACTCTAGGCTGCCCGTGTGGAAATTGGTGGGCACCCAGAGTTTAGAAGGGAACAATAAACTCCGAGTCAGTCATGGTGACTGGTGTGAGATCGTAAAACAGTTATTCTTTAAAATAAACAACAGGAAGATTTTAAGGTAAAATTTCGCAATGCCTTTGGAAAATGAAACTACCATAAGACCTCCCACCACACACACAATGCAAATGCAGACTTGGAGGAGATTTCTTCTTATGATAGTCAAAGATGCTTACTACGCAAAATCAAATCATTTTTGATATTATTATTAGTGCATAGTGTCGAAAACATTTCGAAAGTATAATATTAATCTTAGCCAACATACGACCAGTATCGTATGCCTACTATAGCTACCATCTAAACAGTGGTGACCACCGTACGTAAATGGCAGGTTCTACAACTAATACCGTACAAATCACGTATTGGAGTTTGGATTTCCAACAAATGGTCAGGCTAAGGAACTTCCTATCCACGATGGGTACGTCCCTGGAATAGACGACCCGAGAACCTAACCGGATCTCTGCCAACACAAGGCCGGGTTACCTCTGCAAAAATAGGTAACTACTGACACGCGTATGCCATCCCCCGATCGTCACCGATCTTCCCAAGGATCCCCGATTCGCAACAAACCACATAGAAAAATAATGCAGTAACCACAGAGGTTAAGTATCTGGGCTCCATACCATGATACCACCTTTATCCAGAAGGAATGACATACACTAAGGGGCGCTACTCCCTAGAACCTTGCTGCATTCTTCCTGTTTCGACCATTTCCGGGGTGTGAGGCTCGACGAAGTCTCGTCCACAAAGCTACGCTTTCTCAAAAAGCCCTGCTTCGGTCAAACAAAATGATCAACCTATGATCACAAAGATATAAGATCAAACAAATGATCATATCACAAATGATCAAACACTGATCATTTCACAGCAACACTCAGTATGCCACGTTACCAAATTGGGATATATCGCTGATGAATTTCAACTACATAACCTCTGAGCTCGTACGTCTCAGAGAAGGGTGTTAAGCTAAGAGAATAAATTCTCCGCCACCAACAGAAATGTATTTGAAAGAAATCAGCTTTATATCTCAAATTGTAACGTCAGACACACAATCCATACAAGTCTGTTCCGGGATCGAACAGAACCGAAGGCACTTCTCACGAAGCCCTTGCATATCCGGATAATTTTCAATCACGTCAGGACTTCCCGCCACTAAGGGTGATAAAACCTCTAAACCGAAGATCAGCCGATGTAGAGTAACTCGACGGTAATCCTTCCGTTTTCAAAAATATCCGGTCTTCAACACCGGTCTTCAAATGCAATTCATAACGACGTATCACATATTCGGAATGGGTTATACGACCCCATGGTCCTTTCCCGGCTAACCCGAATAGTGAGCGTTTATTTAAAAAATAAGTGTGGCATTCAAATTCATCCAATTCACAACAAATACCTATCTAAAGGTAATTATTGATAGTCGGTTATTTAACTATCAATAAAGATGCGCAACATCATCAGATTCCAAATAATTTTCCCCAAATTATTTATCTTCAAAAAAAATATCTTTACTAGATATATAATTTCCACACTTAACCGTTTGAAAACAATTTCAAATCAATTTCCACATTTCATTTTATCTTTAAAAGATAAAATCTCAAAACAGTTCATTTCATATTGGAAAAGCATTTCCATACTTATTTAATAATAAGTATTTCACAAATCATTTATTTTCAACATTTGAAAATATTCGATATACTTAAATCAATATTAAGTATATATTCATTCTTTAAGGAAATCATTCTCTTTAAACACATTTATTTGAGTCAAAACGAATGTTACGTAAAACATCGTTACGACGACTCAAAATCACTAGTATAGGGATTCGGAATTTAGATAGATATATGAATCCCAATACCATACAGAAATATTTCCTTTCGGAAACCATTTACTATAATAATAGTGTTATAGTCCATCATTTCCTTCTTCCTCGAAAACGTCTATTTCAACAATGAATGTTGAAATCTATGATTTCGGTAGTTCACACGTTCTAAAACATCTTTTAAAACAATTACTTCATTTCATATATCATTTTTCCAAAACCATATCCATTTTTCTCAATAATATATTCACTGTCCAAAATCGCGAATATATCCCCTTTAATAATCTTCTATATTTAATTCATCAAATCCCATTGATTTCGAATTTATAAACTATGTCTATAAATTCTTTCCCTTTTTATAAACTTCGATTTATAAAAATTCCCTGAATTAACAAATTTAATTTATAACTCAAATCTTATACCAACAATCCATATTATAAGTCAAATACTTATAATTCCTTTATTTTACAAAATCATCTTCATTTATAAGTTCACAATTTATAAATTCCATTTATTTATAAATTCTTAAAAATTCATTTTAACGCTTATAAAAACTCGTTTTATAATACCAACATTTTAATTTATAAAGTGTCAACTTTATAAACCTTTTAAGTAAACCGTTTATAATATTCTAAAAATCTCAACTTAAACCATTTTATAAATCAATCAACTGTTTATTCCAAAAATCACTTTTCGGTTATATTTCGCAAAGGTCTTAACTTTTATAACTTTAAAATTTTACGTTTATCATCGATTCAAAAATTCCATAAAACGTATATTTTCAAAAATCACTTTAAAAACCCTTTTTAAAATAACAGTCGTTATTTTTACATTTCAAAACTGAATCCGATGATGCAACAACACCAATCAGTCCATCACAACAGTCAATATCATATATCAATATGATAACAGAATATATCAAAATATCTGTAAATAATCAATACGGTGAGGAATCCAGTTGGATCCCTCCAACCTGTTTCCCTGCATCCAAAGATGTTAGCACAATACCAATTCCGCTCCAGTACGGAATTATCGCGGTATATAGGTTTTATAAAAATCCGCTTACTAACGGCGCAATAGGGTCTCATCCGCTATACGAGGCGGGAAATCAATCAATCCAATATATACATATGCCAATATGTATATACTGCTATATATATATATAGATATATCCTACTATATCTAATATCACATCCAAATAGAAATCAAAACAATAACTGTAAAAATTCCACTTTCATTTGAGTGAGAAGATCTCACCGAGATTTTAATTCCGTTCCAGCGTTTATTTCGAATAAAATTAAACAGACGTTTAATTTCACTCAAAATTTTCATTGACCCCGATCGCTTCCAATCCAGTTGCATCGCGTAGTGTTCAGCGATACGATTCCAACGCAACTGATCTCGCATTTTTCTGATAATGTATGAAAGAGTTATAACATTTTGAAGTTAATACAAATTTTTATATAAATAATTATACAATTTACTTTTATTATCTAACCCTAAAACAGATCTGGCCGTACGTTTTGCCAAGGGAAATCACAGCCGCCCCTTCTTTCTTCCTCTTCTAGTTGATGTTCGCGTGAAGAATGAACCCAAGTCACGTTCGAAAATTTCAAACCGCACCTCCCCAATGACGCCGAGAAATTGATCGGCCTCCTCCCCTGCGTGCGCCTACGCGAAACACGCCCACGGCCAGAGCCACGTGCGACTCGGTCGCACAATCACGTTGAAAAACGCGAACGAATACCAGCCATTCGAGCTCAATTTTCCCTCGATTTTCTGCTCCAAACTCGATCGTATCCGTATAGATTTGAAGTTCGTGACGTACTCCACGAAGTTGTAGTTGAGAGTTTTTCGATTCGAAGTGTGGATTTGAAGAAATTAGGGGAAGAAGTTTTGACGTTTTCAGCCATTGATAAAGTAAGTGGCGGCCAGGGCTGAAGCGAAATAGGGTTTCGTTTGTTATCACGTGTATATATATATACGTAGATAATAATATTAAATTCATTTAAAATGACTTTTTCAAACGATCTTCAAATCACACGTGCCGTCTGGCGTTCGTAAGGTTTACCCCACGTTCCGAACACAATGGAACGTGTTTCGAAAGCTAATTCGGACATCTGTGCGAGATACGGAGCAAAACGATCGATTTAAAATTAAACCGATTTAAATCGATTTCGAGGCGTTTTGATTCGTACCGGACAAACGGTAAATCCAAAAATTACGAAATTTGAAATCTTACAATAATATCACATTACGGATCCGATGAAACTGGTTTCGTCGAAATCCGACACTGTTTGAAAAATGACTATTTTAACTCGACGATTTAAAATTAAAACGATATCGATGCGTTTCGAGTTGCCACGGTCAAACGACAACTCCGATGGATACGAAAATTGAAATCCGATAATAACTAACTATTACGGATCCAATGGAACTGGTCTCGTTCAATTCTGAGACTGTTCAAAAATTGGCTATTTTTACAGTCGATAATTAAATATTAAAATATTAAATTTTCACAGATTAACTTTAAATTCAATTTTAAAAGTTCTATAACCTTTCTATAACTCCAGTATGATTAAATAAAATTTTACAAATCATTTTCAATCACTTTAAACTCGATTTACAATTATCTCTGGAACTTCAATTATTAATTTATCGATTTAATTATCAAATTAAATCCAATATTCGAATAATAAATTATTCGACTTCTTAAATTCATTTATTAATATTTAAAATCAATTAAATATCCGAATTTTAATTATCAGAAAATCTGGGTCGTTACAGTCTCATCCGCTATACAATGCGGGAAATCAACAACTCCAATATATACATATTCCAATATATATATATTGTTATATATTACTATATATACTATCACAATCCAAACAGCAATCAATAACTAAAAGTCCAACTTTCATTTTGAGTGAGAAGATCTCACCTTTGCTTTTATTTGCAATCCCATTTCCATTTTGATCATTTCTTCACGGTTTTAAACCTTGTATAAACAATTTTATACAATTCATTAATATTCAAAATAATCGAATAATTAATTTCTTTTCAATAGATTAAATTAATTAACACTTGAATTAACTTGAATAATCCATTACCATTTAATAATTTAATTTACTAATAATTGGATTTAAACTATTCTTCTTTTAAAATCTTTTAGTAAATAAACTGATTTAATGAGTTAATAGAACATGTTAATTACCATAATACATACTTTTAAAATTAGACAATAGGTTTACAATGTGTACACTTATGTTTATTTTTTCTTTGAAACTAGATACACAAACAATAGTCTGCAGATTTTTAAAAGTCAAATCTTTATGCAATTCCTATATTCTTCCAAAGTCCTACAACATATAAAATAAAATCGAACAGCAAGACTACCTCACTGGAATAAACCCATATCTTTGAATAAAATTTGAAATTTAAAACCCAAACTTATAAAAATTTCTACATCTGTCTCTCTATATATATATTTGAAAACTGCATTTTTTATCATCTCACTTTTTTTCTTCTGTGATTATTCATTTATGTCTATGAATAAAATAAAGACAACAGTGTACCTCCCTGAGCAGATGCAACCTAGACCCATCTTCCTTGGCCAAGATGCATGCGAACGAATCGAAACTCTAAACCCCTAATTCACGTCGCCTGCTTAACTTCGACTTCGACTTCGAAGTGCCACCACTTGCCGCTGCGCTGCTCGAATCGAGCCATTCGACTTCGCCTCCAAGTGCCCTTCCATACGAGCATCGACTTCGAACGAGCCATCGCGACTTCGAACTCCCGTTGACTTCGAGAATCGCCGCCCTCAAACGAGCCATCGCGATATCGAATTGGAGGAGAAAAGAAGTCTTCGAACTGGAAGCGGAGAAAAATGTGATCCTCCATTTTATTCGATTGTTGATTTAGTCTATGTTCGGCCATTATTTTTTGAACGAGAACGAATTCGCTTATTCTAGAGGAAAAGACAATGGGGTCTTGATACTGAGGAGAGGGATAAGGGGTTTCGATTTAATTTGTTGCCACCATTTTTTTCTTTGGTTGAATTTGATTTCAAATAAGAGATTCAAAAAGAGAAAGGCTCGGTTGAGAATTCTAAAGGGAGATGCCTTGCGTGATAATGAAGGCTGCAGTGCTTCTGAAAAAGCCAAGGAGAAAAAGTTACGACGGAGAAAGAAAACAGGCTGGGGAAAGAATCTCTGCTGGGTTGACTAAGTATATAAATATATTATTTAATTTAAATTTTAAATTCAAATTATCTCAAAAATGCAACTCAAAATCTCGATATCCTATCGAGGCGTGCCGCTAGGCGTTCGTAATGTTATACGCCTATTTCGAACACAATGGAAAAGGTTCCGGGTCCAAATTCGATTGTATGGAGAAGATAGCTTTTTGAACCAGTTATTAAATTAAATTTTGATATAAATTTCAGCGTGTTTGCTTATCGTACGGCCAAACGATCACTCCAAACATTACGAGAATTGAAATCCGATAATAATACAATATTATAGACCCAATGAAACTGGTTTCGTCGAATTCCGAGACTGTGCCTCGGAACGCTATTTTTAAATATCGATTAAACGATAAAATTTCAAAACTGAAAAAAACTATTTCAAATCCAATTCTGAAGCTTCTATTACCTTCAGAATTATCAATATAAATTTTCTAAGCCTTGAAAATATTTTTAATCAGCTTAAAACCGAAGATTCAAATTTTTACCCAACTTCAGTAATTAAATTCAATAATTTAATCACCAAATTCATTCTGATATTTGAATTTCAAATTAAACTATCATTCGAATATTTAAACTTAATTAAATATTCACATTTTAAAAGTCAAAAATTCAGGGTCGTTACAATCTTCCCCCCTTAAAAGAATTTCGTCCCGAAATTACAAGTTAAGAAGAATGATCCAATCCCCGTTAACTATTTTCCCAAAACCAAACAGTTTTATCAAATTTTCAAAACAAATCTTTTTTTTAAAGATTCGTTATCACTTCAGCTAATTTTCCAAAATCAACCATAAGTTCCAAATAATATGGTTTTCTTAACATTTCAATTTTCATTTCAAATTCAAATTTTGAATTCAAAATTTTCTAACTCTCGAAATTCCCGAGAAATTTCGCCCGCGTCTCCTTTGCGCGGCTAACATGGTACGACTACAAAATGTCCCTACGGTTCCCAAATCCCAATAGAAAACAAAATGCCAAGTGGCAAAATTAGAAAATCATCAAATTTCATATTGAAATTCAAATACATACCTTATTGTTGAGAAATTCAAATTCATCTTCGAAATCTAAATCCAATTCCATTTTCCTTAGCCTTTACAATCCCTGTATACTTTACTTAACAACAATGTCCAAATTCACTTATTGGATTCCCAATACCCATTTTACTTAAGAATTCCACCATTCATTTCTTAAGTTCAATATAAGTATTTACATACTTCTTATATTTATTTTTACTTCACTACCAAAGTCATATATTCATCTCCATTCAACTTTACATTTCCAATTCCATTTGAATTCATTTTATCTTCAAAAACCAAAAATTAATTTTAGTGAAAACTCGATATTCACTTTTTCCAAAGCTTTCAACTTTGACCAAAACAATGGTTTTCATTTTCTAGTTCAATTCCTACGTTTTCATTACAATTTGGAAATCAATTTTCTGTTAACAAAATTTTCCAAATTTTTCAAAATTTTTTCTAACTCCCAAAATTGTCAGAAAATTTTGGCAGAGTCTCTTTTGTACGGAGGAGCTTTTGCAATTTGACAAAAGATATAAATATATATACATCGACCCACACGGTCGAAAATACAAAAATAGTTTATATTTCCTATTTTGTATTGCGTAGGCGTACCTTTTTAGCATTTTAAGCAAAGCGGTTTTATTTATTAGCATTTGCGCGACCAAATGCAGCTAAACGGCTTCCAAAAACCTGTACTTACTCAGTTTAAATACGTAAGTGACAAATATAGGAAATCTATTAACATTTCATTTATTCTCAACAGTAAATACATAAATTTCATAAGCAACACATCCAAAATTATTCCAATAAGCAATTGATAAGGTTTTAATACAAATTTAGTCACTTGCGACCAATTCATATACCATTTCCATTCAATTCAAGTGACTTACAATTCACTTTCTTACATTCTATTCATTTTTAAACGAAATGAAATCAAACCCATTTTAATTGATTCGAAAATCAATTCTATTTGCTTTTATTAACTCATAGAATTTATACATATTCGTTTGCGTCAAACGACAACCATTTCTATGCAAATTCAACGATATTCGCTTAATAGAATATCCATTCTAGTTTATAACTAGTTTAAATTGATACCAACTAAATTTATTTTAAATTCATTTCATTTTCAATTGATTCCATTCAATTAAATTTGCATTCTATTAATCAAACAAATTCTATTCAAAACCATTCAATAAAAGTCGGCGACGACCATTTCACAATTTTTCTTTTTAAATTTCAAATTTCCATATTCAAGTCATCTCGAATTTATTTTATCAATAACAAGGAAATTTTCAATTTATTTCTACTACTTGAATTTATATGCAAATTCAAACCATTTCAAAATTTAGCTCACAATTCAATTTTTTTTCAATTTAACTAATTCAACTTCCAATTCATTATTCCATGAATTAATGCATTATCAATTAGTTTACTTGAACTCAATCCATTTCATTTTATTTCTCCAAGTTTGGATTTTTCCTTTAACTTGATTCAAATCAAATATCATTCCATTTCCAATTCTAAATTCACTTATTTACAAATGTAGCTTCATTTGTTTATTCACAATTTCATTCCTTATATTTGAATCTCATTCCAATCAAATTTCAAATATTTTTATAGGTCATCAAACTTATTTATATTCAATTAATGAATTTTATTTTCAAATACTTCTCTGGAATTCTATTTCCAGTTATAAATCACATTACAATTTACATCCACAACTCCCATTCATATATGAATTTATTTTCTTATACTTCAATTCATATTTATAGATTTCATTTGTTAAATGAATTTATCTCCAAATCTTTAGTTATACCTTTATTTCTTATTCAATTTCCATATAATAATGATAATAATTCAATATTATCACTTCCTAACAACCAAGCATCCATATACTATAATAATTCATAGAAAATCATTTCTTTTCTATATAAAAATAGTTTTGGGCAAAATTATTTCATTTACCCTATTTTAAAACAATACCGTGTCGGTTTATCTTGTTTAAGAGTTTAGAAACCCCTATCGATTACAGTTGGCCAGACTGCACCGACCAGAATCTATAAACAATCAACCGATAAGTCAACACAATACAAAACAAATTTTTTGTATTCACTAACAAACATGCACTCATATCTATTATTACACTCACACTCATTCTAGAGTACTACTGACTCTATCTCTAATGAGTAACACCCAACAGAGCCAGGGTTGTCACTTAACCAACAGCTCTGATACCACTTGTAACGGTTGCGACTTTTCGACGCTCGAAAGTCGACATTAATACGTCCACTGTATCAAATGCCGCGCAATCGAATGCCAGAAAACCGGACCATTAGGGTTAAAAAGAAGAGGTAGAAGAAGACAGAAGAAAAGAAAGAACAGAAACAGAACCAATATCAGAATCTCACATTCGCAGCGGAACAATATATAATAGATAAATGAATAATCTTTAAAATAAAAGACTATATCAGTTTATACATTACATCATATCATCAGAGTTTACAACAGTACACATCACTGGACAGTTATATAAACTTGTCCATATACAGAATACACAGCGGAATAAATAAACAAGTACGGTAGTACGCCTCGCCATTCAACTCATCTCCAAAGATCCAGAATATCCAGAATATCCTGATAACATAACTCTAGGCTGCCCATGTGGAAAATTTTGGGCATCCAGAGTTTAGAAAGGGAACAATAAACTCCGAGTCAGTCATGGTGACTGGTGTGAGATCATAAAACAGTTATTTTCACAAAGAAAATAAAACAGATTCGCAATGCTTTTGGAAAATGAAACTACCATAAGGCCTCCCATCACACACACAATGCAAACGCAGAATTGGAGGAGATTTCTCCTTATGATAGTCAAACATGCTTACTACGCAAAATTAGTTGATATTATTATAAATGTCTAGTGTGGAAAACATTTCGAAAGTATAATATTAATCTTAGCCAGCATACAACCATTATTGTATGCCTACTATAGCTACTATGTTCAATAGCAGGTTACCGCCACATTCCATATTAGGTAATACAACCAAAACCGTACAGAGTTCGTATTGTTTCTTTGGATTTCCAACAAATGGTCAGGCAAAGGAACTTCCTTACACCGAAATGGAAATGCCTCCGGAAAGACGCCCCCCGAGAGTCAACCTGCTCTCTGCAAACACAAGGCCGACGCTACCTCACGCTGTACAACTGTAACTAGGTAGCTAACACACGAGCTATGCCATCCCCCGGTCGTCATCGACCTTTATCCGAGGATCCTCAACCACAAAGCAACAACCATAAAGTATAATAAATTTGCAGCTTCAACATAGGTAAAATATCTAGGCTCCATACCATGATATCACCTTTTATCCAGAAGGAAATGACATACCCTAGGGGCGCGACCCCTAAAAACCTTGCCGCAACATTCCTGTTTCGACCATTACCGGGTTGTGAGGCTCGACGAAGTCTCGTCCACAAAGCTACGATTTTCACAAAGCCACGCTTTTCCACAAAGCCACGTTTTTTCACAAAGCCACGTTTTTTCACAAAGCCACGCTTTGATCAACAAATGATCAACATCACTTTGTATGCCACATTACCAAATTGGGAATGTATCACTAGTAACCATTAACTACATAACCTCTGAGCTCATACGTCTTAGAGAAGGGTGTTAAGCTAAGAGAATAAATTCTCCGCCACAAACAGAAATGTATTTGATAGAAACCAGCTTTACATCTCAAAGTGTAACGTCAGACACACATCCATACAAGTCCGTTCGGGGATCGAACGGAACCGAAGGCACTTCCAAAGAAGCCCTTGTAATCCGGGTATTCACTAATCACGTTCGAACTTCCCATCACAAGAAGAGTGATATAAATCTCAATACCGGAGCAACTCGGTGCAGAGACATTCGACAGGTTGTCCTTTCATTTTCGAAAATACCCGGTCTTCACACCGGTCTTCAATACGATCCATATCGTCGTATCACTAATTCGAAATGGGTTATATGACACAAAGGTCTTTTCCCGACTAACTCGAATAGTGAGCATTTGTTTTAAAAATAAATTCAAGTGCCATTTCAAAGGCAAATATTGATAGTTGGTTATTTAACTATCAACAACATTCACAAAAATCAACCAATTTAAATAATTTTTCCCAAATTATTACATTTCAAATATCTTCGTAAGATATATATTTTCCACACTTCACATTTTGAAAACCAATTTCAAATCACTTTTCCATACTTCATCACTTTGAAAACAATTTCATATTCACTCGCGGAATAAAATTCCCGATATTATTCATTTCCCTTTTCCTTTACAAATTCCATTGTGAATGTAAATTTTCAAATATTCACTTATACACGATTTCCAAATCGTTTTCCAAATATTTACTTTCATCCCCAAATCAAATTCCAAATTGATTTCTAAATTTATTTCAACACCAAATCAATTACAAATTGAATTCTAAATTTATTTCCAAATGCCAAATCATTTTATAAATCGATTTCCAAATTTATTTCAACACAAAAATCCATTCTAATTCAACACCAAATCAATTTTCATATCGATTTCCCAAAGATTTAATTTCAAATACCAAATCAAATATCAATTTTATTTAAAAAAAATTATCACTTTTTAAAAATAAATTCATTTATCTCTTCCAAACCATTTAAAATTCCATTTTAAATAAATTTCCCAACTTTCAATTAATACTATTCAAAATCCATTTATATAAATCTTTTCCCATATTTTGGACATAATTCGATAAGATTACAAAAATCAACTTTATACTTTTAAATTCCTTCTTTTAAATTCACCCAATTCTTTCAAAAGAAATTTACTTAAATTTCCTGCTTTAAATTTCAAAATTCCAAATTTATTTATTTCTGGTATCCAACGATACCAAAAATACATTCGGCTAAATTATAGCCTTCAACAAATTCAATCACAAATATAATCATACACAGATTATAAATAATCAACACACAACATATGAAACCAATTCATATGTTTTGAGGAATCCTGTTGGATCCCTCCAACCTGTTTCCCTGCATCCACAGATGTTAGCACAATACCAATTCCACTTCGAGGTGGAATATCGCGGTATATGGGATTTATAAAATATCATCCGCTATTATACGGCGCATAGGGTCTCATCTGCTATACAATGCGGGAAATCAACAACTCCAATATATAAATATTCCAATATATATATATTGCTATATATTACTATATATACTATCACAATCCAAACAGCAATCAATAACTAAAAATCCAACTTTCATTTTGAGTGAGATGATCTCACCTTTGCTTTTATTTGCAATCCCATTTCCATTTTGATCATTTCTTCACGGTTTTAAACCTTGTATAAACAATTTTATACAATTCAATAATATTCGAAATAATCGAATAATTAATTTCTTTTCAATAGATTAAATTAATTAACACTTGAATTAACTTGAATAATCCATTACCATTTAATAATTTAATTTACTAATAATTGGATTTAAACTATTCTTCTTTTAAAATCTTTTTGTAAATAAACTGATTTAATGAGTTAATAGAACATGTTAATTACCATAATACATACTTTTAAAATTAGACAATAGGTTTACAATGTGTACACTTATGTTTATTTTTTCTTTGAAACTAGATACACAAACAATAGTCTGTAGATATTTAAAAATCAAATCTTTATGCAATTCCTATATTCTTCCAAAGTCCTACAACATATAAAATAAAATCGAACAGCAAGACTACCTCACTGGAATAAACCCATATCTTTGAATAAAATTTGAAATTTAAAACCCAAACTTATAAAAATTTCTACATCTGTCTATATATATATATTTGAAAACTGCATTTTTTATCATCTCACTTTTTTTTTCCTGTGATTATTCATTTCTGTCTATGAATAAATAAAGACAATAGTGTACCTCCCTGAGCAGATGCAACCCAGACCCATCTTCCTTGGCCAAGACGCATGCGAACGAATCGAAACTCTAAACCTCTAATTCGCATTGCCTGCTTAACTTCGACTTCGACTTCGAAGTGCCACCGCTTGCCGCTGCGCTGCTCGAATCGAGCCATTCGACTTCGCCTCCAAGTGCCCTTCCACGCGAGCATCGACTTCGAACGAGCCATCGCGACTTCGAACTCCCGTTGACCTCGAGAATCGCCGCCCTCAAACGAGCCATCACGATATCGAATTGGAGGAGAAAAGAAGTCTTCGAACTAGAAGCGGATAAAAATGTGATCCTCCCTTTTATTCGATTGTTGATTTAGTCTATGTTCGGGCATTATTTTTTGAACGAGAACGAATTCGCTTATTCTAGAGGAAAAGACGATGGGGTCTTGATACTGAGGAGAGGGATAAGGGGTTTCGATTTAATTTGTTGCCACCATTTTTTTCTTTGGTTGAATTCGATTTCAAATAAGAGATTCAAAAAGAGAAAGGCTCGGATGAGAATTCTAAAGGGAGATGCCTTGCGTGAGAATGAAGGCTGCAGTGCTTCTGAAAAAGCTGAGGAGAAAAAGTTACGATAGAGAAAGAAAACAGGCTGGGGAAAGAATCTCTGCTGGGTTGACTAAGTATATAAATATATTATTTAATTTAAATTTTAAATTCAAATTATCTCAAAAATGCAACTCAAAATCTCGATATCCTATCGAGGCGTGCCGCTAGGCGTTCGTAATGTTATACGCCTATTTCGAACACAATGGAAAAAGTTCCGGGTCCAAATTCGATTGTATGGAGAAGATAGCTTTTTGAACCAGTTATTAAATTAAATTTCGATATAAATTTCAGCGCGTTTGCTTATCGTACGGCCAAACGATCACTCCAAACATTACGAGAATTGAAATCCGATAATAATACAATATTACGGACCCAATGAAACTGGGTTCGTCGAATTCCGAGACTGTGCCTCAGAACGCTATTTTTAAATATCGATTAAACGATAAAATTTCAAAACCGAACAAAACAGTTTCAAATCCAATTCTGAAGCTTCTATTACCTTCAGAATTATCAATATAAATTTTCTAAGCCTTGAAAATATTTTTAATTAGCTTAAAACTGAAGATTCAAATTTTTACCCAACTTCAGTAATTAAATTCAATAATTTAATCGCCAAATTCATTCTGATATTTGAATTTCATATTAAACTATCATTCGAATATTTAAACTCAATTAAATATTCACATTTTAAATGTCAAAAATTCAGGGTTGTTACACACTCGGTCTTAGCGGGACCAACTATGTTTTTCATATGGCACATCGCTAGGGATGTATGCTGCTTTGGAAGGATGTCTTTGATCCTTGTGCAGGAGGACCATTCCTCGAAGTACTGGGGCACCTCCATGGAAATCCTCCACAATTAGTGAATGCGCCTTATCGATTTTCAATTATATACCTAGTATTGTTGTGATGTACACTCATGAGCATCACAGCTACATGATTATTATTATTTTCACCTTTAGACATTATTATAATATAAGTGGACTTTCTATAGAAAAGGTTTTGGTTATCGTAAGGTAAAAATCCGTCCGTGTTTATGTGTCGCGTGGTCTTACAAGATACCTTTGATTTCAAAGGTTTTATATAACTTTAAATCCAGTTGGGTGTGTTTTGTCATGCTAGTTTTCTAGACTGACTCGGGTGTTATTTTATTATAATGCTCGGGTCAGACCGAGTATATTGCAGATTGGTTTGGATGCTTGGAGCTTCAAGAGACAAGTTGGAGGTCCAGAGATGTATTCACGTAGATGGTTATTTTCCGCTGTAGTAATGTTGTGTTTATCAGCAATTGTAAGGAAAGGTTGTTATAACTGTCCAGGCTGAAATAGGTTAGTATACTCTGATTGATGTCTATATATACATATATCGCAGTTTTGTTTTTTGTGTGTAAAGATTTATGGTATATTATAGATTACTCGTTCCGATGTGAGATTCTGTGTTGTTTAGTCTTCTTGTTATCTTCTTCCTTCTTTCTTTTCCCTAACAATCGGGTCTTCCGGCATTCGATTGCTCGGCATGTGATACAATGGACATATTAGTGTCGATTTTCGAGGGTCGAAAAGCCCGGTTCGTTACATTTGGTATCAGAGCTGAAGGTTAAGTGAGAACCTTGCCTTTGGTGGGGTAACTCATCAGAGATAGGGTCGGTAGCACCTCAGAAGGAGTTTGAGTGTATATATATGAGCGTGTATTTGTTAGTAATATAAAAATGTTTTATATTGTGTTGGTTGATCCATTGAGCGGCTTAAGGATTTTGGTCAATACAAGTAATTAATGCTATTGATAGGGATCTCTAAACGCTTGAAAGAGTAATTCGACATGGTATAATTTTTAAATTGGGTAAATGAAATAATTTTACCTTGATTATTTTATATATAAAGGGATAATTTTTCAAAAATTTATTATGGTATATATGGCGTGCTTGGTTTTTAGGAAATGATAATGTTATGCTACTATCATTTTTTGTTTATTGTTCTTGCTCATGATCGAATAAAAGTTGATATTATAATGTAAGCAAGATTAACAGCAAAAAATGATTTTATATAACCAAAGTGAGGTTATATAATATATAGTTTATGAATGTGATTTATAAATTGAAAAGAAATGAAATTCCTGAACTACATTATAAATATGATTGGTGGGTAAAAAAGGTCAAGAAGCTGGAAATTTGGGAATTTAAATCCCGTTGATTTTGGAAATGTTTTTTTTCAAAGTTTTGGAAAATAACAATAATATTATTTGGAAAATATTTTTGAATAGAAATATTTGAAAGGGTTTTAAAAGGAATAGAAAGCATTGAATTCACTTCGGTCATTGGAAAATAATTTCGGTGATGACTGCAGCATCATTGACGTTCATTTTCGGGTTTCCAAGAGAGGAATTGCTACCATGGAGTTTCGTTTTAGTAAAACCAAATTTTATTTTGAAAATCCAAAAGAATGATTTGAGATACCAAGGGATTGTGTGTGTGTGTATGATTTCAAAAATAATTTGAAATACTTAAGAATAAGGTGTTTAAACTCTAGGGTTTTCATTTAAATGTTTTATTGAAAATATGAGAAAATAAGTTTGATAACTCATAAAATTTGAAAATTAGCAAATTAAAGCAATGTTTTAAATTGTTGAATGTGAATGCAAGAAAAGTAAAAATTTGAAATTGAACTATGAAATGAAATTTAACTTAAATTAAGTTAAATAAAGTGAATTTTGAAAATTTAGCCTAAGTTAGGCTAAATGAAATAATTTTTGGAAATGGAATTGATTGAGATTTGAAATAAATAATGAAATGAGCTAATTAAATTAATTAATTAATTGGATATGGTTTGGAATGTTGATTGATAAAATTGAACGTTGAAATTGGAAAATGAAATTAAATTTGGTTAGAAATGGATAAGGACATAACATGAGAAGAGTTGTATAAAACGTTATAAACTTAAGTAAAATTTTATGAAATGATTCATAAATGGATGTGAATAATTGAATGTGGATAAAATGAATAAGAATGGGAGGAAGCTAAATAAAACGAATTTGGGGTAGCTAAGAATAAATCGAAATAAATACATGGCTTGTACGCATATTATTTTATTCGCACAACGGTTTGATCCAGATTTGAGTACATGATTTCAAGATGATTTGCATCGGTCTGAACAAGGATTTTTCACTTGATTCTCGACGGTAGACACTGGATATGGATTTTTGGTTGATTATGGAATTCTCTATCATAGAATTTTGCTATGTAAGGAGAATGATGGTTTCTAATCAAGGAATTGGATCCGAGTCCGCACTAGAGTGGTCGTGTGAACTATGCTAGTTTGGAAGTGAAATTGTTTGATCGAGCGATCAGATTTGATATTGCATACGGATGATATATGTACGTCGTACGAGCTTAAGTAAAACAAATCTTGAAAATTGGAAAATACAAAATAATATGATTATGAATTATATGATTGGATATCATTGGTAAATAAGATGTAGGTATATAAAAGCAAGAGCTAATTTGATGCCCTTGATTTCATAAGTAAAAATTTGGTCGACCGACAAAAAGGTATATGTTTATATTGTTGATTGATTTGATGATTTTATGATTGAGCCACTTGGCTTTTATTTACTTTGTTGGTTTGGGCTCGTAGTGGCGATTGGTGGTTATTCTGATCGAGCCGTGCAAAAGAGATTCGAAAAATTGGTGAAGGTAATAACAAAGTTTCAAAAATTAGTTCTTCGAAAGTTAAAGACTTAAGGGGATTTGGTAAGTTATTTCAACTAATTTGTTTTAAACAATAAGCGGTTTGGGCATTTTTCTTACCTTTGCAATTTCGAGGATGAAATTCTTTTAAGGAGGAAGAATGTAACGACCCAGAATTTTAGTTATTTGAGTTTGAAATATTTAATAAATTTTAAATATTGAAAAGTTAATTTTATAAATTAAATAACTCGAATTTCGAATATAGCAATTTATTGGGTAAGTTAATTGTTGAATTTAATAATTGAATTGTTTAAATAATTGAATTTTGGGTTTTTAGCTAGATAAAAATAATTTAAAGGCTTGTCTAATTTCCATTAATAAGATTGAAGATAATAAAAATTTTAAATTTGGTTTAAAAGTGATTTAGCTAATTTTGAAGTTAACTCGTTTTAATTAACATATAAAAATAGCCTTCCGGGGCACAGTGTGACACCCCACCTCCATACTCACACTAGCCAAGGACACTACGGGGTAATGCCGTCGACTAGCACGAAGAATAAGGCTGTTGAGGGGCGACCATTTGTGTAATTGCTTTGTGCGAGTACCGATATGTCAGATAATATAACTTACATTTCATTTCAAGAGGAAAGACGACATATCAAATACAAACTCAAAGCTACCACACAATGGCTAGGTGGACTTCGGAAATAAATATAGAAGTAAACATAACACAAATCAGTCACAAATATTCATATCACGAAGGCGGAAACAGATATGAATATAACACATAAAAGTGTACATCAAAGTAGTGGTCAAACCAGCTCCACTACATCACAAAAGAATAGATACAAGTGCTAGACAAAAGAATAAGTATATATCAAGGAGTCTCTATCTCGAATGTATAATAACAAAAACTACTAAGCTAAAGTAGTTAGCCAAAAGTCAGGTGATGGTCCTTGATAAGATGTCAAGTAGAAGCACCTGAAATATCTCGGTCTGACCCGAGTATTATTTAAAAAGAAAATAATAAACGGATCAGTCTAGCTATAAATATCATATAAAGTGAGATAGGATAAGAGATATGACAAAAACGTATGATAACAATAATGCCATACTATGACAAGTATACATAAGGTAACAACAAAAATCATACAATATCTCAAATATCTCAAACATCCAAAAAGAATCGCATTCTTTAAATCATTCACCAAAACACAAATATTGATAGAGCTTATCAATGCAATCCACGAAAATTGGTGAAACACAAATTCTAGAAATCAACTACCAGAAATCCAAAAATCACAAAGGGGGAAGGCCTATCACAAACGGGAGCATGAAAACTCACCAACACGTGTATCACAAATGGGTCGCTATCCCATGGTCGCTAACCATAGAGTTGGTGCCACGAAGTAGTACAACGAATGCCAGAGGATCCAAAAACTCAAATAATCCAGAACATTGACGTAGTACAGCGTTACGCCCGATGAACCAAACTTAAATAATCAGGCACAACGACGTAGTACAGTGAACGCCCGATGAACCTGAACACAAACAATCCGGAACATCGACGTAGTATAACGAAAGCCCGATGAACAAAACTCAAATAATACGGAACAACGACGTAGTACATCGAACGCCCGATGAACCTGAAACTCAAATAATCCGGAACAACGACATAGTATAGCGAACGTCCGATGAACCAAATTCCATAAAAACCATAGGTAGTCTAAACCATAAAACGACATAGTACAGCGAATAGTCCTTAGCCTATGAAAAATGAGACGAAGCTCAATAGAACTGGGTATAGTCCCCCAAGCGGACAAAAAGACATCGCACATCGCTAGTCTAAACCATAAAATGATCATCATCGATCAATAAAAAGTGTGAATCACACTAAGCTAGTAAATATAAGAGTTTAGCTTCATGTCCCATAACCACTGGCTTAACTTAAATATTTACAAACAAATTGTAGATTTCCACTCGAAAATTGTCACAAGATTTCAATCGAACAAGTCTAAGAATTAACCGACAAAGTAAATGCAAGCGTTTCGTACCACTTGTTTTTCTAAGTCGTTTAATTGGATTTCTCATACGAATGAGGTAAAGGTTTGTATATACTAATAGATTTGAAAACGGTTTTAGAAATGAGATTTGTATTAAAAATAGAGTTGGAATCATCTTTGTGAAAGAATTTGAATATTTACTACTAGTATAGAAACCTTTATATTTAAAAGTGACAAATCACATAAATGATTGTAGAAACAATCAATCACCAAAATCCACATTCGACGACGTGAATTAAAACCATAAAAATCGATACCGAATCCAACAAAATGGATATTCCCAAAAATCCCGAAAAAGAAGTCATCAAAGTCGATAAATGATAACAACACATCGGATCATCAAGAATCGATTAAAGATTGGAAATCCACACAAAACTGCCTAAAATAGGCAAAAAGCACATCTCCCAGATTCAGTCGACTGGACTGTATGGTCAGTCGACTGATACATGCCTAGAAACTCTCGGTTTCCAGGTTCAGTCGACTGATAGATGGACAGAAGCTTTCTGTTTGCAGGTTCAGTCGACTGCCAGTCGACTGATAGATGGACAGAAACTTTCTAATTCCAGGTTCAGTCGACTAGCCATATACGTCAGTCGACTGAACTGTCATTTGCAGTATTTTCAGTCTAGCCCAAGAAGGGCAAAAATCCAAACTGGAAGTGATCGGACGAGCAACGGAGACTAGGGATTTATGCCAAGCGACAACCCAGCCTTATAGGCTCTTCGATACACCCCAACAACATGTTCAAACATCAAACATAGGATTTTTAAAGATTTGACTTCGAAACACCAAAAATTGGAATATTCATCAAACCAATTCAATTCAAAAGCAAATGGACAAGGAATAGATGTTAGGAATTACTACCTAACAACTATCAAAGATATAGACATAGATGTGAGTTAAAAAACTCACCTTTAACTCAAAAACTCAAGTGAGAAGCTCTAAAACAAGCTAAGATCAATTCCTCTTCAACAACAACTCAAGAAGCTTCAATCTAATCACATAAGAAGAATATTTCCTAAGTTAGGGTTTAGGATTTGTTCTGAAATTTGAAGAGGGATTGAGATGGAGAAGATGAAGAGGATGCTTACCTAAGCTTCTCCTTGATTTCTAGCTTGAAGTTGATCCTTCCTAAGAGAATTAGGGCTTAGGAATTTCTAATTTCCCATTCCTTTCCCCATTTTTACTTTGAGCTTGAGTGTTAGGAAATAGAATGAGTGAATGGATGAAGAGGAGTGGAGTTGGGTTATTAGTTAGGTTGGTGGGCTGACACCCAAACTTAAAGCCCTAAATGAAAATATCAAAATTTTACTCAACTCCAAACATATCGATGTTTATACTCAAAAAAGTCGCAAACGCCATTTTGGACTCAATGGAAGTGGTCTCGAGTCCTAATTCGACTGTTTGCAAAAAGTGACATTTCAGACTTTAATTCGACCGACGATGCTATATTTAAATAAAACATTTAAATATACAATCGTGAAATATGCGGGTTGTTACAGACCCCCCTCCTTAAAGAAATTGCGTCCTCACAATACTTAAGAAAAAGAAATAAAAAGCAACAACCATACAAAGGCATAACAACATAAAAAGAAGAAATTTTGAAATGAGAAGTTCACCTTAAGGAGCACGAGAGAGTAAGTCCAGATGTGTTCACTTGATGAATTCTCTGGATTCCCAAGAGCAATCCTTAGGATTTGAGGACCATTGAGCTTTCACAAGAGGAACATCTTTATTTCGAAGGCGTTTAACCTCCGTAGCAATGATACGAATATGATGTTGCTTATATGTCAAATTAGGCGAAACTCAACGGGCTCAAGAATGGAATCGGAATCTCGAAGGTATTTCCGTAGTTGAGAGACGTGGAATACGTCATGAATAGCTTAAAACTGAGCCGGTAATAAAAGGCGATAAGCCACCGAACCAATGCGTTCGGTGATGGAAAATGGACCAATATATCGAGGTGCTAATTTTCCCGGTCGACTGAAATGCACAACACCCTTCATAGGTGAAATACGAATGAACACCAAATCTCCGATAGAAAATTCTAATTTCCTTCTTCGGTTATCGGCATAGGATTTTTGTCTACTTTGAGCTTCTTTCATCTTATGACGAATAAGGTCAATTTTTTCTGTGGCATCTCGAATAAAATTTGGACCTAAAACCAGATTCTCACCGGCTTTAAGCCAACACGAAGGAGATCGGCATGGCCTTCTGTATAGTGCCTCGAAAGGTGCCATACCAATACTAGATTGGAAGCTATTATTATAGGAAAACTCAACAAGAGAAATATGATCTCCCCAACTTCCACCAAAATCAAGAACATAAGCACGAAGGAGATCTTCAAGAGTTTGATTCACACGCTCCGTTTGTCCATCGGACTTAGGATGATAAGCAGTGCCAAAATTAAGCTTTGTTCCCAAAGATTTTTGAAGACCTTTCAAAAATCCACTAGTAAATAATGGATCACAATCGCTAACAATAGAAGTAGAAACTCCATGCAATTTAACGATTTCTTTGACATAGAGTTTAGCCAAAAGAGGTACGGTCCAAAAGTGAAGGATGAGTCTCAAGGCTACACAAAACAAGAGATGAACATAAATTGGATTCATGATCTCGAATCTCACAAGTGGATAAAGTCTCGAGATCATTCCATTCGGATATCATTATTGAAACAACTGCTTGTTGCTTTCGGCTAAGGGCATCGGCAACACGATTACCCTTTTCTGGAGTATAAAGAATATCAAGATCATAAGTTGCAAGGAACTCGAGCCAACGTTGTTGATGCAAATTAAGTTCCTTTTGAGAAAATAAATACTTCAAAGATTTATGATCGGTGTAGAGAACAAATTTCTCTCCTAAAAGATAACGATGCTAAATTATAAAAGCGAGAACAATGACCGCGAGCACTAGATCATGAGTGGCATATCTAGTCTCGGCAGGCTTTAATTGCCTAGAAGCATAAGCGATAACACGTTCCCTTTTGCATGAGAACGGAACCCAAACCAATACGACTAGTATCGGTATAAACAATAAAGTCTTGATTCCCTTCGGGAATCGCAAGAATAAAAACATTGGAAAAGAGTTCTTATCCTCTTTCCCGAAAAGCTAAGACATTCAAAATTACAATTAACTTTATGTAATTATCTTTTTAGAAAAATTTACTTATTACAAGTCAATTTACCGTGTCTGACTGTCTCATCATAGCGTTTAGGAGATTCCTATCGATAACGTTGATCAAGCGCATCGACTAGAATTCTTAAAGCACTCAATGGGCAATACAACACAAAATCATCTTCTATATGATAAACATGTCTCTTAAAATTTTTACAAATATTCTTTGCTCATTTTAAGAACAAAATCCAATCATACTTATAAATATCTTATTAAAAAAATTTGTAAATTTTAAATTGTTATTTTCATCCATAATCAATAAATACAAGGATAAACTCATCGAGATATTCGTAGAATACTCGATTCATAAGATGGATGAATAAAGTAGAAGGTTTGTCAAATCGAATGACATAACGAACCACTCATAATAATCATAACAAGTGCGGAATGCGGTAAGTGGTGCTACCCTCCGCAACTCGTAGCTGATGAAAACCGGTGGCAAGGTCGGGCTGAAAAGACCTTAGCACCACTCAATAGATTGCTTAGGTGGTAATCCTAAGACAAGCTCAAATATACCGGAAAATTCACAAACTACTTGAATGAGAGAAATAACACTTTCCTCATCAAGTGGGTTTAAGGAATAAAACGATGCCACTAAATTGGAACCGAAATCATAAAGAACAATAGAAATCTGCTTAACAGATTGAGAATGTCAAAGATAGATAGTCCTCTCAGGACATAGGATATGGACTACATAATGATCAAGCCAATCCTTTCCTAAAAATCAATTCCAAAGCCTAAGCAACGCATAACATGCAAGTCGGCTAGGAAAGAATATTCACATAAAATAATTTCGACATCTCCACAAAGCAAACTGAGTGCTACGGATCCACCGATCGGATTCGCAATTTTTAGTGAAGTCATCAAGTCGATAATATTTAAAGAAAAAGAACCAACAAGTTCTTTTTATATAAAAGAGTGGGACGCACCTGTATCAAAAGAAATCAAATAGGAAGATCACGAAATAAAATAATGCCATTAAGGACTGAATGAAAAAATGCCTTGACCAAGAGAAGTGTTACTAGGGGCTTGCGCAACATTTAGCTTTCCCTCTCTCCTACTTTGAAGTTTGGAACATGAAGATAAAAGATGACCCAAACCTTTGCAATAGCGACAAGTAAGAGGTTTTAGACACTTATTTGCATAGTGGTCCGTAGAACCACAATTGTAGCATCGCCCACGACTAGAGGTATCTTTGCTACCGAAATTGCCTGCTTCCCTTTCTTGTTGGGATTAGGGCTTTTGAAATTAATATGCCTCTTCTTGTTGATGTTGAAGTTTTGTTTGGCATCCACAACTTCAACATCACTTTCTTTATCGGCCTCTTCAAGTCGAAGAGGGATATCTACAAACTGGTCGAAAGGCACTTCTAATTTCAGAGGTAAAAACCTTTTTGGGGTTTTTACTCAAAGCACAGATAAACCTTTGATTCTTTACAAGATCCAAAAGTTGTTGGGCAGACATGAATACGCCATCCAGAGAAGGTCTACCGGATTGACCAGCGCTAGGACTGCTAGATCTAACCATTTCTCTTCTTTAAGAAAGAAAGAAGAGGAAAAATGTTATTCTCAGAATAAATATCAAACAAACTTGATTGATAAAACAAGGCATCATAAAAAGAAATAGGATAGAACGGTACGAAGGCTCGAATTAAATCCTATGGCACGATTCCTAAGAAAGACTTAGGACAATGATCCTTGCTAGATTATCCTACATTGTTCCGAAGTTTGGCTCTGATACCAAGCTGTGATGCCCCACCTCTATACTCACACCAGCCAAGGACACTACGGGGTAATGCCGTCGACTAGCACAAAGAATAAGGCTGTTGAGGAGCGACCATCTGTGTAATTGCTTTGTGCGAGTACCGATATGTCAGATAATATAACTTACATTTCATTTCAAGAGGAAATCCGACATATCAAATACAAACTCAAAGCTACCACACAGTGGCTAGGTAGACTTCGGAAACAAATATAGAAATAAACATAACACAAATCAGTCACAGATATTCATATCACGAAGGCGGAAACATATATGAATATAACACATAAAAGTGTACATCAAAGTAGTGGTCAAACTAGATCCACTACATCACAAAAGAATAGATACAAGTGCTAGACAAAAGAATAAGTATATATCAAGGAGTCTCTATCTCGAATGTATAATAATAAAAACTACTAAGATAAAGTAGTTAGCCAAAAGTCAGGTAATGTTCCGTTATAAGGTGTCAAGTAGAAGCACCTGAAATACCTCGGTCTGACCCGAGTATTATTTAAGAAGAAAATAATAAATGGATCAGTCTAGCTATAAATATCATATAAAGTGAGATAGGATAAGAGATATGACAAAAACGTATGATAACAATAATTCCATACTGTGACAAGTATACATAAGGTAACAACAAAAATCATACAATATCTCAAATATCTCAAACATCCAAAAAGAATCGCATTCTTTAAATTATTCACCAAAACACAAATATTGATAGAGCTTATCAATGCAATCCACGAAAATTGATGAAACACAAATTCTAGAAACCAACCACCAGAAATCCAGAAATCACAAAGGGGGAAGGCCTATCACAAACGGGAGCATGAAAACTCACCAACACGTGTATCACAAATGGGTCGCTATCCCATGGTCGCTAACCATAGAGTCGGTGCCACGAAGTAGTACAGCGAATGCCCAAGGAACCAAAAACTCAAATAATCTAGAACAACGATGTAGTACATCGAACGCCCGATGAACCTGAAACTCAAATAATCTGGAACAACGACATAGTACAACGAACGTCCGATGAACCAAATTCCATAAAAACCATAGGTCCTTAGCCTATGAAAAATGAGACGAAGCTCAATAGAACTGGGTACAGTCCCCCAAGCGGACAAAAAGACATCGCACATTGCTAGTCTAAACCATAAAATGATCATCATCGATCAATAAAAAGTGTGAATCACACTAAGCTAGTAAATATAAGAGTTTAGCTTCATGTCCCATAACCACTGGCTTAACTTAAATATTTACGAACAAATTGTAGATTTCCACTCGAACATTGCCACAAGATTTCAATCGAACAAGTCTAAGAATTAACCGACAAAGTAAACGCAAGCGTTTCATACCACTTGTTTTGCTAAGTCGTTTAATTGGATTTCTCGTACGAATGGGGTAAAGGTTTGTATATACTAATAGATTGGAAAACGGTTTTAGAAACGAGATTTGTATTAAAAATAGAGTTGGAATCATCTTTGTGAAAGAGTTTGAATATTTACTACTAGTATAGAAACCTTTATATTTAAAAGTGACAAATCACATAAATGATTGTAGAAATAATCAATAACCAAAATCCACATTCGACGACGTGAATTAAAACCATAAAAATCGATACCGAATCCATCAAAATGGATATTCCCAAAAATCCCAAAAAAGAAGTCATCAAAGTCGATAAATGATAACAACACATCAGATCATCAAGAATCGATTAAAAATTGGAAATCCACACAAAACTGCCTAAAATAGGCAAAAAACACATCTCCCAGATTCAGTCGACTGGACTGTATGGTCAGTCGACTGATACATGCCTAGAAACTCTCGGTTTCCAGGTTCAGTCGACTGCCAGTCGACTGATAGATGGACAGAAGCTTTCTGTTTCCAGGTTCAGTCGACTGCCAGTCGATTGATAGATGGACAGAAGCTTTCTGTTTCCAAGTTCAGTCGACTGGCCATATACGTCAGTCGACTGAACAGTCATTTGCAGTATTTTCAGTCTAGCCCAAGAAGGGAAAAAATCCTAACCGGAAGTGATCGGACGAACAACAGAGATTAGGGATTTATGCCAAGCGACAACCCAGCCTTATAGGCTCTTCGATACACCCCAACAACATGTTCAAACATCAAAGATAGGATTTTTTTTTAATTTCAAAACACCAAAAATTGGAATATTCATCAAACCAATTCAATTCAAAAGCAAATGGACAAGGAATATATGTTAGGAATTACTACCTAACAACTATCAAAGATATAGACATAGATGTGAGTTCAAAAACTCACCTTTAACTCAAAAACTCAAGTGAGAAGCTCTAAAACAAGCTAAGATCAATTCCTCTTCCACACCAACTCAAGAAGCTTCAATCTAAGCTCATAAGAAGAATATTTCCTAAGTTAGGGTTTAGGAATTTTCTGAAATTTGAAGAGGGATTGAGATGGAGAAGATGAAGAGGATGCTTACCTAAGCTTCTCATTGATTTCTAGCTTGAAGTTGATCCTTCCTAAGAGAATTAGGGCTTAGGAATTTCTAATTTCCCATTCCTTCTCCCATTTTTACTTTGATCTTGAGTGTTAGGAAATAGAATGTGTAACGACCCCGGATTTTATATATATTTAAAATGATAATTAATTAATTTTTGAATAAAATTTGTGAAATAAAACGATAAATGGATTGCGAGTTTCCCCGATATCCAAATATATTTTGTATAAATCATTTAAATTTAAGAATATTATATATATGTGAATATATATGTATTTGAGCATACATGAGCAAATTTGATATAATATATACGTATATATTTGATTTGAATTTAAATTGTGAATAAATGGGTTAAAGATAAATTATAATAATAAATATTAGAAGTGATGATTTATGTTAGAACTAAAAATAAATATAAGACAATGAATATGAAGTAAAATAATAATAATAAATTGTGACGCCCCACCTCTATACCCACGCTAGCCAAGAACACTACGGTGTAGCGCTGTCAACTAGCACGGAGAATAAGGCTGTTGAGGAGCGACCATCTATGTAATTGCTTTGTGCGAGCACCGATATGTCAGATAATAAAACATTGCATTTCATCTTTAGAGGAAATCCGACATACCGATACAAACTCAAAGCTACTACACAGTGGCTATACTAGTTTAGGACAATAGATATAAAAATAACACAGATAACATAAATGCGGAATACAGATGGAACGAAAAGTCTCAGATATATAATAACTGATATCAGTTACAATACATTTGACACAATACAAATGATACAACTACAACTGTCGACTCAAGAAGTTATATATACAAGTACATTATCGACTAATATACATGAATACATTATCATCTTAAAACAGACACACTGACTACTACAACAAGACGAAGACCGCTTCAAATGATATAAAAAGTCTTCATAGCTCTAGCAGCAACCCAAAGCTAAAAAATCTACAACCTGTAAATACTCGGTTTGACCCGAGTATTACATTCAAAAGAAAATAATACCCGGATCAGTCTAATTCAAACTCAGTTATTAATGCACAGAAGCAATAATAATCCAATATCAAATAGACGACAGTCACAGAAATCTCGTATACCCAACTTCTAGATAAGAGAACCGAATAACGGCAGATATAACACTAAACAGTGTTAATCCACAAAACATAAATTCAAAGCAGTTTAAACAATTGAAATGTCAATTTAAAAACATCAATGCTAATTGGCTGCAGTACACGCTAACGTGTACTGCCTCGCCAATACAGCCTACGAATTACGCAACAGGTCGATGAATCAAGAACAAAAGAAATATCGATTAAAATCTGTCAATTCAGTGTGGCTGCAGTGCACGCACGCGTGCACCACCTCGCCACAACAGAATATAAAGTCACTACAAGGGACAAGGGTAAAACTGCTACGAAAATGCAGCAGGTCAGCAAGTGCTCAGGGATGAACAGATACAAGTGAAAATGACGCATGGATATGCAGTGTATACCCAAGTACAACTAAAATAGAAATAGGTCAAGCATATATAGATATGCAGTGACAAAGTGAACCAAGTCACAATGTCACAGCAAGATCAAGTGACAGTGGCAATCACAGGACAGACAAGTCAAAGCAGTGAACAAAGAAAAAGGATCAAGTTGAAATGGTGAAGGAACAGGAAGGCAACAGACTCAGGAATGAAATCAAAGCAAACTCATGTGGACAGTGCAATCAAAAGTATATATATGCAGTGACACACAAAGAAGCCCAGACAACATCACATTGCTACTATACTGGAATGCATATGCACTGCAGTTCGTATGTACAACATATACAATGAAGAAGATTCAAAGACTCAAACAAGTGAATAGCTAAATGCAGCTCAAGTGAAGATAGTGGTAAATCACAGACAGGTCAGACCAACCAAAAATGAGACAGTAGTGAAGGCCAAAGTCTAAAGAAATATACAGTCTAGAATCAAAGTCGGGTTTTGAAATCATTGCTACCGGAGATAAAGATCACCATAACCCAAGTCAGTAGTGTCAGTGACAAGGTCACAGAGACAATAACCAAGTTCAAAATCAAAGTCGAAGCCATTCAAGTCAAGGCCAAAGATAAATCATCTATATCCAAGCATAATCACGCAGCCGAAAGGAAGCCAAGCAAAATCATTGACGAATTCAAATCAATGTATTCATTCAATGTGAATAAGTCAGAATCAACAATACCACAAAATCGAACTGTCGAACTAAAGAAAAATCGAACTGTAGAAAGGTCGAATGCAACTACAGGTAGGCAACATTTTAATTTTTGTAAAATTACTTACATTTTGAAATCACCAAAAATGCCTCAACTAACTGGAACATAATATTCATGTGAACAAAGGGAAGTGGAAATATTTGATCAATGGTATAATATGTTCAAAAAAAATATATTGAACTCATGCTCACAGTGAGGACTCACAATCCAATTCAAAATACACTACATCTGCAACTTTATACTACACGTGTAAAACAAAAAGGTGACCATGCCTTCCAATATTTCTCCTATGCAATTGCTACTGAATGCAAACAATCCTGGGCCTAAACTTATGGGTTACGCATGAAATAATTTCATGCAAAGGCACGCACTAAGGTGCTGAAGCAGAGACGTGAACAAGCTAGTCACGCATGCACCAAGGGCTACGCAACGTATCGAGGGATACACGTTTAATCACATTTTAATAGACCTCTGTAATCAGTGCTTTAATACTTGTATGCTGTCTGAAAGTTTTTCATGCAGGCTAATGACTAAGAATCCACATTTTTACTGAACAATAAGGCCAGGATACTTAAACAAAAGCAGTGCAAAACGTATGATGCAGAGATGTCAAAAATCACCACGAAAGTAGAATTCAAAAATCAGAGAAAACAGTGTTTCAAAACTCTGTCAGAGGTTAGATGTGTATAAAATTAGATGTGAGTGTAATACTCACCGACAATTTCATGAAGACAACATGTAAACAGCAGTGACAAAAAGGCTACTTCCAACAAGTTCAAATGATTCCACAGCCGAACAAATCCAATTGTACATGTATGCATATATATATATATATGTACACACATACATGTCAATTTCAAATGAAACAATACCAATCAAAGCAGGGACCGAAGTCAGGTGAAACTGAAGTGACCACGAAAACCAACAGTGCCAGAAAACCCAAACAAACAAGGAGTCGAACTATAACACAGTTTAAACTCGCATAAAAACAGAGAAACCGACTACATTCACAAAATTGACTTGAATTAGATGTGAGTGATGGACACTCACCTTCTTCGAAGAGGCAGTGAAGCTAAAGCCTTTGCATATGAAGCGAAGTTGACTCGAATGGAATCGTCAGCAGCCCCAAATCGAAGAAGGACGATCGCGACTTGCCCTAACTCTGCCGAGAGAACAACGAGTGCAAGCTAACCAGAGATTCGTCCATCAGAGAACGAGCGCAAACCAGAGTCGAAGCCCTAATTCGAGAAAGAAGAACGAAGCCGCCAAAGCTCTAATTAAATTGGAGACGAACGAGAAAAGAGGCCGCCACCATTTTCGTTCTTCTGATTTTTTTTATTCGGGTTTTCGAAATGAGGAATGAGAAAGGGAGGTAGGGTTTTCTTGGGTAGATATCAACACACAATCGAAGATTTGGGCCAAAATAAATAAAATTTAAAGCCCGAAACCCTTTAACAAAATTATTTAAAAGAATTTCAACAGCTTTAAAAATTTCCAAACAGCGATTAACCAGGAGAAGGAATCGTCAAAAGACGATAGTTAATCGGTACAAAATACCGGGTTGTTACAGACTCCCCTCCTTAAAGAAATTGCGTCCTCGCAATCCTAAGAGATAAGTGGGAAAGAGGTAACAACCATAAGAACATAACAATGTCGAATGCATAAGCAAAGCAAAGGTCAACAGGGAAGTATAGGAATTATGGAAGTATCAGATATAGAATCAAAAGGTTCGACTGATTCAAATCAAAAGAATCAACATCGTGGGGGTCAAGGAATCAAAATCAGACGACTATATAAACAACCTCAAACATCATCATCGACTGATAAAAACAAGATCAATCGAGTTCTAGCAATTGAAAGAAGAGGAATCAGAGCAGAAATCACGTACTGCACGAATTGGATGTGAGTAAATCAAATTACTCACCTGAATCGTCAGAGAAAAAGACGAAGCTCAAATATCAAAATCGCAAATATTCAATCATCAAAAATGATAATCAAATTTCACAAATATCTGATTATCAAAAACGATAATCGGAAACACAAACATTCGATTGATCAAATCGAAAAATATTTAATTATCTCAAACGATAATCAAATTTCACAAATATCTGATTATCAAAAACGATAATCAGAAACACAAACATTCGATTAATCAAATCAAAAAATATTTAATTATCTCAAACGATAATCAAATTTCACAAATATCTGATTATCAAAAACGATAATCAGAAACACAAACATTCGATTAATCAAATCGAAAAATATTTAATTATCTCAAACGATAATCAAATTTCACAAATATCTTATTATCAAAAACGATAATCAGAAACACAAACATTCGATTAATCAAATCGAAAAATATTTAATTATCTCAAACGATAATCAAATTTCACAAATATCTGATTATCAAAAACGATAATCAGAAACACAAACATTCGATTAATCAAATCGAAAAATATTTAATTATCTCAAACGATAATCAAATTTCACAAATATCTGATTATCAAAAACGATAATCAGAAACACAAACATCTGATTATCAAAAACGATAATCAGAAGTCATAAATATTCAATTAATGAGTCCGGAATTAACCGAAGTAGTAAAAGTATGGTTTCATACTCTGTACTTTTGCTAAATCGTTTAAATCTCTTTATCGTTTCCTTGAAAGTGCAAAATTGTGTGTTTTAAAAATAACATTTCACATTCTCAACGGACAAGTCCGGAATTAAGCGAATCAGTAAAAGAAAGGGGTCATAGTCCTCGATTTTTCTGAAACGTTTAAATCGCTTCCTCGTTCTTTTGAAAATGTAAACTGTAAAAATTTTTGAAAACAATTTTAATTTATATTTTTGAAACAACTTTTAAAAATAAAGAATTTTGAAAACACGTGATTAAATTAGCAATATCAGTAGCATCTTAGATAAGGAAGTTGCACTTCTCAAAGTACAGTAAAACGGACAACAAATTCAGCATTGCGGAAGAACCGCTTGTAAATCCATTTTAAAATTGACGGTTACTGAAGTTAACACGTCAAAATTTCATCAAAATAACTGGCATCAAAATATAATACCAAATGAATTTTCATTCATCAAAATGTCATAAGAATCTTCTCAAAGATAGAAAGGGATGTCATACCCTAAACTTGTATTCATAACAAGTCAATAACACATGAATTCACCAATGCACAAAAATTGATAAACATATCAATAGAAATCACGAAAATTGGTAAAGCACAAAATTCTAGAAATCATCACAAGAAATCCAGAAAACACATAAATAAGGGGGGAGGCCTAACACATGAATGGGAGCATGAAAACTCACCTACGCGTATCACACAGGAATGGCCCGAAGACCGTAGGGTGCTACCCTACATATGTGATGGCGAAACATCACATAAACGGGGTATAGTCTCCCACGCAGACAAAGAGACTTCGCACAATCGCTAGTCTAAATTATAAAAAGGGGAAAAGGCCTAACACATGAATGGGAGCATGAAAACTCACCTACGCGTAAACACATGACGAGAAGCTATCTCATGGAAGCTATCCATTAAATTTTCACACAGGAATGGCCCGAAGACCGTAGGGTGCTACCCTAGATATGTGATGGTGAAACATCACATAAACGGGGTATAGTCTCCCCGCAGACAAAGAAATATGTGAGACGAAATCACACAAAAAGTATCCAGACAATCCTCAAAGCCCAAGAGATATGTGTGAGACGAAATCACACCGATGAGGCCTAGTCTAACCGTGCAATATGTGTGAGACGAAATCACACAATGGTGTCTAGACAATCCTCAAAGCCCAAGAGATATGTGTGAGACGAAATCACACCGATGAGGCCTAGTCTAAATCATAAAAATGATGAACATTAAGAAGTGTCAATTACATTAAGTTAGTGAATATAAGAGTTTAGCTTCATGTCCCATAACCACTAGCTTAACTAAAATATTTACGAACAAACTGTAAATCTTCACTAGAAAATTGTCACAAAGGGTTCAATCGAACAAGTCCAGGAGTTAACCGACGAAGTAAACGCAAGCGTTTCATACCACTTGTTTTACTAGGCCGTTTAATTCAATTTCTCATACGAGTGAAATAAAGGCTTGTATATACTAATAGATTGGAAAATGATTTAGGAAAAGAGATTTGTAGTAAAATAGTTTTGAAATCGTTTAGAGAAAAGGATTTTAATATTTACACTAGTATAGAAAACCTTTATATTTTTAAAGTGACAAATCACAAAAATGATTGTAGAAACAATCAATCACAAGAATTCACATACGAAGATGTGAATGGAATCCAAAGAAATCGACACTGAATCCATCAGAAAGTATGTTCACAAAAATCCCAAAGAAAATGTCATCAAAGTTGCTAATAAATGATAGCAACAAATCTGGGAAATGATCAAGAATCGATCAAATTAGGAAACCAACGGCAAACAAAATCAGGGTCTTGAAAATCAAGAAATTAGCAATTTCTCAAAAACAAAGTGACCGAAGTCGAATGGAATTCAAGATGAGGTAAACACAAAATATCAAGTTCAAAATCGCTGAGATTCAAACTAGATGTGAATGAGAAATCAAAATCACTCAATTTGCAACTGGTCCAGCTATTTTTCATCACAGTGTAACAGGTACACAATGACACTCATAGCATAGAACAAAAGTGGAACAAAGTCCAAAAGTCAAAATGGCTTTAATTTGCCAAATTAAAACAAAATCAACATCGGCTAAGTCAATTCAAAGCCGAAAACACAAGCATAAGCGTTAGGAATTCATACCTAACAGTCAAAAATAGTCATATGTAAAGATGAGAGATAAAACATCGACAAATAGTTGTAACACATGCTCCATCTAAGTTATGTTTTATAATTGTCCTAAACCCCAGGCTCTGATACCAAGCTGTGACGCCCACCTCTATACCCACGCTAGCCAAGAACACTACGGTGTAGTGCTGTCAACTAGCACGGAGAATAAGGCTGTTGAGGAGCGACCATCTATGTAATTGCTTTGTGCGAGCACCGATATGTCAGATAATAAAACATTGCATTTCATCTTTAGAGGAAATCCGACATACCGATACAAACTCAAAGCTACTACACAGTGGCTATACTAGTTTAGGACAATAGATATAAAAATAACACAGATAACATAAATGCGGAATACAGATGGAACGAAAAGTCTCAGATATATAATAACTGATATCAGTTACAATACATTTGACACAATACAAATGATACAACTACAACTGTCGACTCAACAAGTTATATATACAAGTACATTATCGACTAATATACATGAATACATTATCATCTTAAACAGACACACTGACTACTACAACAAGACGAAGACCGCTTCAAATGATATAAAAAGTCTTCATAGCTCTAGCAGCAACCCAAAGCTAAAAAATCTACAACCTGTAAATACTCGGTCTGACCCGAGTATTACATTCAAAAGAAAATAATACCCAGATCAGTCTAATTCAAACTCAGTTATTAATGCACAGAAGCAATAATAATCCAATATCAAATAGACGACAGTCACAGAAATCTCGTATACCCAACTTCTAGATAAGAGAACCGGATAACGGCAGATATAACACTAAACAGTGTTAATCCACAAAACAGAAATTCAAAGCAGTTTAAACAATTGAAATGTCAATTTAAAAACATCAATGCTAATTGGCTGCAGTACACGCTAACGTGTACTGCCTCGCCAATACAGCCTACGAATTACGCAACAGGTCAATGAATCAAGAACAAAAGAAATATCGATTAAAATCTGTCAATTCAGTGTGGCTGCAGTGCACGCACACGTGCACCACCTCGCCACAACAGAATATAAAGTCACCACAAGGGACAAGGGTAAAACTGCTATGAAAATGCAGCAGGTCAGCAAGTGCTCAGGGATGAACAGATGCAAGTGAAAATGACGCATGGATATGCAGTGTATACCCAAGTACAACTAAAATAGAAATAGGTCAAGCATATATAGATATGCAGTGACAAAGTGACCCAAGTCACAATGTCACAGCAAGATCAAGTGACAGTGGCAATCACAGGACAGACAAGTCAAAGCAGTGAACAAAGAAAAAGGATCAAGTTGAAATGGTGAAGGAACAGGAAGGCAACAGACTCAGGAATGAAATCAAAGCAAACTCATGTGGACAGTGCAATCAAAAGTATATATATGCAGTGACACACAAAGAAGCCCAGACAACATCACATTGCTACTATACTTGAATGCATATGCACTGCAGTTCGTATGTACAACATATACAATGAAGAAGATTCAAAGACTCAAACAAGTGAATAGCTAAATGCAGCTCAAGTGAAGATAGTGGTAAATCACAGACAGGTCAGACGAACCAAAAATGAGACAGTAGTGAAGGCCAAAGTCTAAAGAAATATACAGTCTAGAATCAAAGTCGGGTTTTGAAATCATTGCTACCGGAGATAAAGATCACCATAACCCAAGTCAGTAGTGTCAGTGACAAGGTCACAGAGGAACGACAATAACCAAGTTCAAAATCAAAGTCGAAGCCATTCAAGTCAAGGCCAAAGATAAATCATCTATATCCAAGCATAATCACACGGCCGAAAGGAAGCCAAGCAAAATCATTGACGAATTCAAATCAATGTATTCATTCAATGTGAATAAGTCAAAATCAACAATACCACAAAATCGAACTGTCGAACTAAAGAAAAATCGAACTGTAGAAAGGTCGAATGCAACTACAGGTAGGCAACATTTTAATTTTTGTAAAATTACTTACATTTTGAAATCACCAAAAATGCCTCAACTAACTGGAACATAATATTCACGTGAACAAAGGGAAGTGGAAATATTTGATCAATGGTATAATATGTTCAAAAAAAATATATTGAACTCATGCTCACAGTGAGGACTCACAATCCAATTCAAAATACACTACATCTGCAACTTTATACTACACATGTAAAACAAAAAGGTGACCATGCCTTCCAATATTTCTCCTATGCAATTGCTACTGAATGCAAACAATCCTGGGCCTAAACTTATGGGTTACGCATGAAATAATTTCATGCAAAGGCACGCACTAAGGTGCTGAAGCAGAGACGTGAACAAGCTAGTCACGCATGCACCAAGGGCTACGCAACGTATCGAGGGATACACGTTTAAGCACATTTTAATAGACCTCTGTAATCAGTGCTTTAATACTTGTATGCTGTCTGAAAGTTTTTCATGCAGGCTAATGACTAAGAATCCACATTTTTACTGAACAATAAGGCCAGGATACTTAAACAAAAGCAGTGCAAAACGTATGATGCAGAGATGTCAAAAATCACCACGAAAGTAGAATTCAAAAATCAGAGAAAACAGTGTTTCAAAACTCTGTCAGAGGTTAGATGTGTATAAAATTAGATGTGAGTGTAATACTCACCGACAATTTCATGAAGACAACATGTAAACAGCAGTGACAAAAAGGCTACTGCCAACAAGTTCAAATGATTCCACAGCCGAACAAATCCAATTGTACATGTATGCATATATATATGTACACACATACATGTCAATTTCAAATGAAACAATACCAATCAAAGCAGGGACCGAAGTCAGGTGAAACTGAAGTGACCACGAAAACCAACAGTGCCAGAAAACCCAAACAAACAAGGAGTCGAACTATAACACAGTTTAAACTCGCATAAAAATAGAGAAACCGACTACATTCACAAAATTGACTTGAATTAGATGTGAGTGATGGACACTCACCTTCTTCGAAGAGGCAGTGAAGCTAAAGCCTTTGCATATGAAGCAAAGTCGACTCGAATGGAATCGTCAGCAGCCCCAAATCGAAGAAGGACGATCGCGACTTGCCCTAACTCTGCCGAGAGAACAACGAGTGCAAGCTAACCAGAGATTCGTCCATCATAGAACGAGCGCAAACTAGAGTCGAAGCCCTAATTCGAGAAAGAAGAACGAAGCCGCCAAAGCTCTAATTAAATTGGAGACGAACGAGAAAAGAGGCCGCCACCATTTTCGTTCTTCTGATTTTTTTTATTACGGTTTTCGAAATGAGGAATGAGAAAGGGAGGTAGGGTTTTCTTGGGTAGATATCAACACACAATCGAAGATTTGGGCCAAAATAAATAAAATTTAAAGCCCGAAACCCTTTAACAAAATTATTTAAAAGAATTTCAACAGCTTTAAAAATTTCCAAACAGCGATTAACCAGGAGAAGGAATCGTCAAAAGACGATAGTTAATCGGTACAAAATACCGGGTTGTTACATAAATATTTAAACTAAAAATAGAAAGTAGAACAGTTGCTAAATTCTAACAACATAATAAAATAGAGATTTATTTATACTACAAAATAATAAGATTTAAAGAAAATAAAATACATTTAAATATGAATAAATGTAGACAAATATGAAACGAAAAAAATACAAATATATATGATAAAAATATATACATGAATTAGCTTATAAAATAAAACAAAACAAAAATGGTAGAATAAAAATACACATAGTAACAAAATATTTAATAACTTAAGTTGGAAAATATGTAGGCTGAAACAAATAGCAAAACACTCGAAGCATGTAGCTTGCAATAATAAACAGAGTAAAACAAATGAAACAAAAAAATATATATTTAAGTATGTACACTTGAAAACATAACAATATATAACATATGTAGATTTAAAATAAAATAGAAAACAAGACAAAGCTGCAGCCTGTAAATAAGTAGGCAAGGCAAGAACAAAGTTTAAAAGAAATACAAACAAGTGTGTATATATGAAAGCAAACAAAAGAAATGAAGATAAGGCCAAAGCAAAATAAAAGTATATAAAGGTGCAGGCTGAAGCAAATTAAACAAATTCAAACTATAGCACTAATTTTCTATGCATAAGTTAGTAATAGGGAACATAAGTACTTGCTCATTAAATGCAAGCATAACATAAGTCAATTCGATTTCTTTTGAAAATCAACTCAACCCCCAATATTAAAAATATCTCTGATCAATAAGAAAGAAAAATATATATATTTACCTGCATATTGCTTAACCCAGATATCACCTTCCCCTGTAATCTTCTCCTTCCACATATACAAACTCTTCTTTACATATACAACCTGTCTTCTTATATTTTAGTTCGTTCAAAACAATGGCAAACACTCCCATTTATACAAACTTAAGAAATATTCACAACAAAAGTAAGATGATTTAAGGAGGATCAAGATTGCAGCTTTTAAATAAGGGATGGTCTGTTCATTTCAAAACAGGTGAGTAACATTTTTTTTAAAATAACTTAAGTTCTAAACTTGTTGCATGCCAATATTTGAATGCTTTTATGTATATGTGTGTGAATATTTATTTCTCTGGGTGTATATTTGGGCATGTATGTGTATGTAAACTATATGCATACATCTGGAAACCAGGAAAATGCCTCTGTTAATAAAAATTCACAGTTTTTATTAAAGTTCAAATTTCAATTCCACCTTCCTCAATCATTTCTAGCTTGTAATGTTAAGACAAAACATATTTAAAATTACCCTAACTTAATTTTAAAAATATTATTTCCATGAAAATATGAAATGATTTTTGTCTGAATAAAGAAACACAATGGAATCCAAATTTGAGGTAAAATTGATAATGCAGATTTAAATTTTTGATTTTTATAAACTGAAGGGATTTACGAGGTGATGAATTTTAGAATGGAAATCAAAATTTTTAAGTCAATGGACGTTGAGAATTTGCGAGATGATTGACTTGGGGGTTTTCGTTGATCCACGGAAATAGACGAGAGAAGGAGCGTCGAGATTGAGCGTGATGGTTGTTTGTATGTTGATAATCATCAAAAAAATAGTTGCAGAATTTTTTGATCGTCGTGGGGATGGCGCGGCGTTGAACTAGGGTTTAAGTTCAGTATTATGTCAATCGTGTTCGTGAGGCAATGGTGTCGTCGACGTAGCATTTTGGGCGATCGGTCTAGGGGGAGATGATGAAGGAGGAAGGGGGGAAGCTCGAGGTGACATCCGGTGGTCGTTGGCGTGGTGGTTCATCGGCGTGAGGCAATTTAAGGTCAGGGAGGTTTTCCAGTTAGAACTGGAATGCTCGATTTTTGATTTCGAACTTATGATAGAATCTGGGCGCTCAGGTGAGGTGAGGAGATGATCGGTGACTGGTAGGCGTTGGCGTTGATGATCGGAGTCGATCCGATTTCATGTGCACGTGCACGATCATGTTCGTGTGTCTGATGGAATTGAGTTTGGGGAAGACGAAGAAGTTCCCGAGTACGACTCGAAGTTTCCATTGATTGCCTCGGGGAAAACGAATGATGGGTAAACTCGAAGCAAGGCCCGGGGAAATGATGGTTTGGCTCGGGTCTGTTTGATAGACAGCAGGTTTTAAAATAAAGAACAAAAACAAAACCTGTTCTGTTTTTGAAATTTTAAAATTTAATTTCAAATTATAAAACAAAGTTTAAACTAAGTTTTAAAATCAAAGTGTAATAATGAATTCAAGTTAGTTTTGAAACTTTGAAAATAAATCAAGTTTTAAATTTAAATTTGTTTACTAATTGAAAGTATATTTTAAGGAGTTTAAAAAAATAAGTTTAAAGGTGAATATTGTTTTTAAATGTGTTTTAAACTTTGTTAAAGTTAAAATTTATATTCATTTTTAAGTCTTAAATTTAAAGTGAAATTGGAAAGTAAATGTGATAAGTATAATTACTTAATAAAATTAATGAAGCATAATTATTTAGTGATGTAATTAAAGGTAATTACTTAAAAATAATTACTTAATTAAAAGTAATTAATAAATAGTTAAAGTTGATTAAGTGATTAAGAATAATCACTTGTTTCAATCAATTAGGGATAATTTATTAAATGGTAATTAATAAAGGGTTAATTTATTAATGGAAGATAATTAATTAAATAATTAAAGGTTAATTATTTAATGATTAAAGGTTGATTAATTAATAACTAAAGGTTAATCAATTTATTATTAAAGATTAATTAATAAATGATTAAAGGATAATTAATTAAAATGGTTTGTAATTAATATTAATTAACCAGGATTAGTAATTCCTAAGTAATTTATCTGATTTGAATTAATTAGACAATTAACTGATCTCACTCATGGATGTTTGAATTGTATTGAATGTGAATTGTTGATATTCCCTGACATATGATGCTTTGTGATACACCCTGATTTGTATTGTGATCTGTGATAAATTATCTGTGATGTAATTTATTATATGTGATTTTTTATATATCTGTGATCTGTGCATGAACGATAAGCGTTATAGTTTATATCGCTTATCAACTATATCCTGTATTTTGATCTGTGATGATTCATTGTGTTGCACTATGGTGTTAAACCCCTGGACTACACTCTTACACACACAAATATGGATTTCACGTGGAAATCGGTTAAGTCACAGATGATTTAAATTTGAAGTTTTTGAAATTGAAATTTTGATTTCAATTGATCTTGAGATTGGAAATTTGGGTTTAAGGTGAAAAGCTTTTGAAATGGAATTTCAAAGATAAGTCTTATTTTCGAATAACTTGATTAAGTTTTGAAATTTAAATAATTCAACTTGAATTTGAATTCAATATTTGGAATTGAATTCAATGATTGGAATTTTGATTAAAGATGTTATAAATATGTTTAAATGAATTTAACCCATTTTGAAAATATTGATTTGAGAATTTGAATCTAACCCGAGAACCTTAACTCGTATAAATGAATCAGATTTCCAAAATGAAAACTGTTTGTTTTCAAAAGAATAAAAGCTTTCAGATAAGAGATGAAATTCCAGTTTAATTAAAGGAATTTCAAGATTGAATTGAAAAATGGTTTTCTAAGTTATGAATGAATTCTTTTAGAAAGCTATGAATTGAATCTGTTTATTTTAACAGATTTAAAATGATAATTTGTTTAAAACATTTGAAATGGAATTGTTTTGAAAGCTATAAGTTAAATCTTTGATTTAAAGATTTGACGAGTTAAATTGAAATGGAAATTGATTTGGAAAATCTGTGAATGAATCTTTTGTTTAAAAGATAAAAATGTGGAAATTGTTTAAACCATTGTAGGTTGTTAAAATGAATCTTTTTGTTTAAAAGATTTGAAATGTTAATTTGTTAAACCATTTGAAAAGAAAGTTTTGGGTAATAAGTTGTGACTTAATTGAAATCCCATTATCCATATATTTTTAAATATTGCGCTCATTATTCGGTTTAGCCGGGAGAGGACCTTTGTGTCACATAACCCATTCCGAATAAGTGATACGTCGTATATGGATGCATTTGAAGACCGGTGTTGAAGACCGGGTGTTTGCGAAAACGATAGGATAACCTATCGATTGTCTCTTCACTGGGTAGGTCCCGGTATAGAGATCCCCTAAGTGATGGGAAGTCCGATCGGGATTGTGAATATCCGGATTTGCAAGGGCTTCTTCGGAAGTGCCTTCGGTTCTGTTCGGACCCGGAACAGACTTGTATGGTTACATGTCTGACATTACACTTTGAGATATAAAGCAGATTTCTTTCAAATACATTTCTGTTGGTGGCGGAGAATTTATTCTCTTAGCTTAACACCCTTCTCTGAGACGTACGAGCTCAGAGGTTATGTAGTTGAAGGTTATCAGCAATATACTCCCAATTTGGTAATGTGACATGCTGAGTGTTGCGGTGTGATGATCATTGTTTGATCATTTGTGATATGATCATTTGTTTGATCATTTATCTTTGTGATCATTTCTTTGATCATCTGTTGACCCAAAGCATGGCTTTGTGACAAAGCGTAGCTTTGTGGACGAGACTTCGTCGAACCTCACATACTGGAAATGGTCGAAACAGTTAGGGTATGTCATTTCCTTCTGGAAAAGGGTGGTATCATGGTATGGAGCCCAGATACTTACTCATATGGACACACTTTATTTATTATGTGTGATGTTGGTTACCGAGGCCTCGGATAAAGGTCCCAAAGGACCGGGAGGTGGCATTTTCGTGAGTTACCTGTTATAGGGGTAACCCGACCTTGTGTTGGCAGAGAGCAGTTTGTCTCTCGGGATGTCCCGCCAGAGGCGATCCCATGCGGCGGAAGGAAGTTCCTTAGCCTGACCATTTGTTGGAAAATCCAAAGAAACAATACGAACCTTGTACGGTTTTAGTTGTAGAACCTGCCATTTACTTATGGTGGCGCCCCACTGTTTAGATGGTAGCTATAGTAGGCATAGTTCGGAATGTCTATGTTGGCTAAGATTAATATTATACTTTCGAAATGTTTTCTGCACTAGTAATAATATCCAATGATTTGCATAGTAAGCATCTTTGACTATCATAAGGAGAAATCTCCTCCAATTCTGCGTTTGCATTGTGTGTGTGGCGGGAGGCCTTATGGTAGTTCCATTTTCCAAAAGCATTGCGAATTGACTTTAAAATTTCTCTACTATTTGTTTTAAAGATAAACTGTTTTTATTACTCACACCAATCCCATGACTGATCTGGAGTTTATTGTTCCCTTCCTAAACTCTGGGTGTCCACTATTTTCCATACGGGCAGTCTAGAGTTGGGTTTCTTAGATATTTAGGTTGAGTAGATTATCTGGAGCTAGTCAGTCCTTGGACGACTGACCTTGCTTTCCGCTAGCTATGGATTGGAGCGTTCTATTGGAGATATTCTATCCGTTGCTGATGTTATCTTTTCTTTCCACTGCTATTTCTTGTATCTCTGATATTGTTGTATCATATTGATATCATTGTTGTATATCATACTAGATATTGTATTTATTGGATTGTATATGATATCATCTATTTTTATTCCGCTGTGTTGTTGTACTTAATGGTGTTATAAGCTCCGGAGAACCAGATTCGACGTTTGAATCTGCGGCATTTTGAGTACAAGTGAAGTACGGATGCTGATTTTCGAAGGTCGACTTTTGGGTCTTTTCAACGTGGTATCAGAGCTGAGGTTAAAACTTTAGCACAGGAGTATAACACATTAAGTAGCTCATTAGAGATAGGGTGAAGCATACCCTAGAATGAGTATTCCTCAGATATCCGTCCGTATGCCTCAGTAAATTCTCTTGCTATCCACTAATAGTAAGTATGAGTACAAGAAGAGGATGAGATAGGGGATAGAGGAATACGACTATAAATTGTCAATGCTCTGTAACAACAAGGAAGTAATCTTTTCTCTATCAATCTCTTTGCTCGTCATTTTTTCTCAATTCTTCGATAATTTCTGGTAGATCCAGGAAGAAGATTCGATATATGAATATGGGACATAAACTCTGGAATAGGCCAAAATTGTTTGTTTGGATGAATTGGTTGCTTTGATTGCTATGGTTGATAGGTATACTTTAGTTTCTAAACTAAAAGGATTTGAAATTGTATCCATATATCTATCTATTCTTTGGGTCCGGATATATTCTACGGATGGTTAGTTATCACTTCGAACTGACCGATGCCACTGCATATTTCGTAGATCTGGATAACCCGAGTATCTTGTGAAGTTTTAAACAGATTCGTTCTTGTATCTATTATTGATATTCTTCTTTGGTGAGCCAAATGTAGAATAATATTCAGTTTTATTTGATGAAACGTTCTTCATCTATCTTTATGACTCCTTGGTAATTTCGAGGACGAAATTCTTTTAAGGGGGAAGTCTGTAACGACCCCGGATTTTATATATATTTAAAATGATAATTAATTATTTTTTGAATAAATTTTGTGAAATAAAACGATAAATGGATTGCGAGTTTCCCCGATATCCAAATATATTTTGTATAAATCATTTAAATATAAGAATATTATATATATGTGAATATATATGTATTTGAGCATACATGAGCAAATTTGATATAATATATACGTATATATTTGATTTGAATTTAAATTGTGAATAAATGGGTTAAAGATAAATTATAATAATAAATATTAGAAGTGATGATTTATGTTAGAACTAAAAATAAATATAAGACAATGAATATGAAGTAAAATAATAATAAATATTTAAACTAAAAATAGAAAGTAGAACAGTTGCTAAATTCTAACAACATAATAAAATAGAGATTTATTTATACTACAAAATAATAAGATTTAAAGAAAATAAAATACATTTAAATATGAATAAATGTAGACAAATATGAAACGAAAAAAATACAAATATATATGATAAAAATATATACATGAATTAGCTTATAAAATAAAACAAAACAAAAATGGTAGAATAAAAATACACATAGTAACAAAATATTTAATAACTTAAGTTGGAAAATATGTAGGCTGAAACAAATAGCAAAACACTCGAAGCATGTAGCTTGCAATAATAAACAGAGTAAAACAAATGAAACGAAAAAAATATATTTAAGTATGTACACTTGAAAACATAACAATATATAACATATGTAGATTTAAAATAAAATAGAAAACAAGACAAATCTGCAGCCTGTAAATAAGTAGGCAAGGCAAGAACAAAGTTTAAAAGAAATACAAACAAGTGTGTATATATGAAAGCAAACAAAAGAAATGAAGATAAGGCCAAAGCAAAATAAAAGTATATAAAGGTGCAGGCTGAAGCAAATTAAAGAAATGCAAACTATAGCACTAATTTTCTATGCATAAGTTAGTAATAGGGAACATAAGTACTTGCTCATTAAATGCAAGCATAACATAAGTCAATTCGATTTCTTTTGAAAATCAACTCAGCCCCCAATATTAAAAATATCTCCGATCAATAAGAAAGAAAAATATATATATTTACCTGCATATTGCTTAACCCAGATATCACCTTCCCCTGTAATCTTCTCCTTCCACATATACAAACTCTTCTTTACATATACAACCTGTCTTCTTATATTTTAGTTCGTTCAAAACAATGGCAAACACTCCCATTTATACAAACTTAAGAAATATTCACAACAAAAGTAAGATGATTTAAGGAGGATCAAGATAGCAGCTTTTAAACAAGGGATGGTCTGTTCATTTCAAAACAGGTGAGTAACATTTTTTTTAAAATAACTTAAGTTCTAAACTTGTTGCATGCCAATATTTGAATGCTTTTATGTATATGTGTGTGAATATTTATTTCTCTGGGTGTATATTTGGGCCTGTATGTGTATGTAAACTATATGCATACATCTGGAAACCAGGAAAATGTCTCTGTTAATAAAAATTCACAGTTTTTATTAAAGTTCAAATTTCAATTCCACCTTCCTCAATCATTTCTAGCTTGTAATGTTAAGACAAAAAATATTTAAAATTACCCTAACTTAATTTTAAAAATATTATTTCCATGAAAATATGAAATGATTTTTGTCTGAATAAAGAAACACAGTGGAATTCAAATTTGAGGTAAAATTGATAATGCAGATTTAAATTTTTGATTTTTATAAACTGAAGGGATTTACGAGGTGATGAATTTTAGAATGGAAATCAAAATTTTTAAGTCAATGGACGTTGAGAATTTGCGAGATGATTAACTTGGGGGTTTTCGTTGATCCACGGAAATAGACGAGAGAAGGAGCGTCGAGATTGAGCGTGATGGTTGCTTGTATGTTGATAATCATCAAAAAAATAATTGTAGAATTTTCTGATCGTCGTGGGGATGGCGCGGCGTTGAACTAGGGTTTAAGTTCAATATTATGTCAATCGTGTTCGTGAGGCAATGGTGTCGTCGACGTAGCATTTTGGGTGATCGGTCTAGGGGGAGATGATGAAGGAGGAAGAGGGGAAGCTCGAGGTGACATCCGGTGGTCGTTGGCGTGGTGGTTCATCGGCGTGAGGCAATTTAAGGTCAGGGAGGTTTTCCAGTTAGAACTGGAATGCTCGATTTTTGATTTCAAACTTATGATAGAATCTGGGCGCTCAGGTGAGGTGAGGAGATGATCGGTGACTGGTAGGCGTTGGCGTTGATGATCGGAGTCGATCCGATTTCATGTGCACGTGCACGATCATGTTCTTGTGTCTGATGGAATTGAGTTTGGGGAAGACGAAGAAGTTCCCGAGTACGACTCGAAATTTCCATTGATTGTCTCGGGGAAAACGAATGATGGGTAAACTCGAAGCAAGGCCCGGGGAAATGATGGTTTGGCTCGGGTCTGTTAGATAGACAGCAGGTTTTAAAATAAAGAAAAAAAAACAAAACCTGTTCTGTTTCTGAAATTTTAAAATTTAATTTCAAATTATAAAACAAAGTTTAAACTAAGTTTTAAAATCAAAGTGTAATAATGAATTCAAGTTAGTTTTGAAACTTTGAAAATAAATCAAGCTTTAAATTTAAATTGGTTAACTAATTGAAAGTATATTTTAAGGAGTTTAAAAAAATAAGTTTAAAGGTGAATATTGTTTTTAAATGTGTTTTAAACTTTGTTAAAGTTAAAATTTATATTCATTTTTAAGTCTTAAATTTAAAGTGAAATTGGAAAGTAAATGTGATAAGTATAATTACTTAATAAAATTAATGAAGCATAATTATTTAGTGATGTAATTAAAGGTAATTACTTAAAAATAATTACTTAATTAAAAGTAATTAATAAATAGTTAAAGTTGATTAAGTGATTAAGAATAATCACTTGTTTCAATCAATTAGGGATAATTTATTAAATGGTAATTAATAAAGGGTTAATTTATTAATGGAAGATAATTAATTAAATAATTAAAGGTTAATTATTTAATGATTAAAGGTTGATTAATTAATAACTAAAGGTTAATCAATTTATTATTAAAGATTAATTAATAAATGATTAAAGGATAATTAATTAAAATGGTTTGTAATTAATATTAATTAACCAGGATTAGTAATTCCTAAGTAATTTATCTGATTTGAATTAATTAGACAATTAACTGATCTCACTCATGGATGTTTGAATTGTATTGAATGTGAATTGTTGATATTCCCTGACATATGATGCTTTGTGATACACCCTGATTTGTATTGTGATCTGTGATAAATTATCTGTGATGTAATTTATTATATGTGATTTTTTATATATCTGTGATCTGTGCATGAACGATAAGCGTTATAGTTTATATCGCTTATCACCTATATCCTGTATTTTGATCTGTGATGATTCATTGTGTTGCACTATGGTGTTAAACCCCTGGACTACACTCTTACACACACAAATATGGATTTCACGTGGAAATCGGTTAAGTCACAGATGATTTAAATTTGAAGTTTTTGAAATTGAAATTTTGATTTCAATTGATCTTGAGATTGGAAATTTGGGTTTAAGGTGAAAAGCTTTTGAAATGGAATTTCAAAGATAAGTCTTATTTTCGAATAACTTGATTAAGTTTTGAAATTTAAATAATTCAACTTGAATTTGAATTCAATATTTGGAATTGAATTCAATGATTGGAATTTTGATTAAAGATGTTATAAATATGTTTAAATGAATTTAACCCATTTTGAAAATATTGATTTGAGAATTTGAATCTAACCCGAGAACCTTAACTCGTATAAATGAATCAGATTTCCAAAATGAAAACTGTTTGTTTTCAAAAGAATAAAAACTTTCAGATAAGAGATGAAATTCCAGTTTAATTAAAGGAATTTCAAGATTGAATTGAAAAATGGTTTTCTAAGTTATGAATGAATTCTTTTAGAAAGCTATGAATTGAATCTGTTTATTTTAACAGATTTAAATTGATAATTTGTTTAAAACATTTGAAATGGAATTGTTTTGAAAGCTATAAGTTAAATCTTTGATTTAAAGATTTGACGAGTTAAATTGAAATGGAAATTGATTTGGAAAATCTGTGAATGAATCTTTTGTTTAAAAGATAAAAATGTGGAAATTGTTTAAACCATTGTAGGTTGTTAAAATGAATCTTTTTGTTTAAAAGATTTGAAATGTTAATTTGTTAAACCATTTGAAAAGAAAGTTTTGGGTAATAAGTTGTGAATTAATTGAAATCCCATTATCCATATATTTTTAAATATTGCGCTCATTATTCGGTTTAGCCGGGAGAGGACCTTTGTGTCACATAACCCATTCCGAATAAGTGATACGTCGTATATGGATGCATTTGAAGACCGGTGTTGAAGACCGGGTGTTTGCGAAAACGATAGGATAACCTATCGATTGTCTCTTCACTGGGTAGCTCCCGGTATAGAGATCCCCTAAGTGATGGGAAGTCCGATCGGGATTGTGAATATCCGGATTTGCAAGGGCTTCTTCGGAAGTGCCTTCGGTTCTGTTCGGACCCGGAACAGACTTGTATGGTTACATGTCTGACATTACACTTTCAGATATAAAGCAGATTTCTTTCAAATACATTTCTGTTGGTGGCGGAGAATTTATTCTCTTAGCTTAACACCCTTCTCTGAGACGTACGAGCTCAGAGGTTATGTAGTTGAAGGTTATCAGCAATATACTCCCAATTTGGTAATGTGACATGCTGAGTGTTGCTGTGTGATGATCATTGTTTGATCATTTGTGATATGATCATTTGTTTGATCATTTATCTTTGTGATCATTTCTTTGATCATCTGTTGACCCAAAGCATGGCTTTGTGACAAAGCGTAGCTTTGTGGACGAGACTTCGTCGAACCTCACATACTGGAAATGGTCGAAACAGTTAGGGTATGTCATTTCCTTCTGGAAAAGGGTGGTATCATGGTATGGAGCCCAGATACTTACTCATATGGACACACTTTATTTATTATGTGTGATGTTGGTTACCGAGGCCTCGGATAAAGGTCCCAAAGGACCGGGAGGTGGCATTTTCGTGAGTTACCTGTTATAGGGGTAACCCGACCTTGTGTTGGCAGAGAGCAGTTTGTCTCTCGGGACGTCCCGCCAGAGGCGATCCCATGCGGCGGAAGGAAGTTCCTTAGCCTGACCATTTGTTGGAAAATCCAAAGAAACAATACGAACCTTGTACGGTTTTAGTTGTAGAACCTGCCATTTACTTATGGTGGCGCCCCACTGTTTAGACTAACGCGCCAGCATATTTTGTGGATCTTATGAATAGAGTGTTCAGAGATCAGTTGAACAAGTTTGTACTTGTGTTCGTGGATGATATTCTGATTTATTCCAGAACTGAAGAAGAGCACAAGACACACTTGCGTATTGTTTTGGAAATCTTACGAAAACATCAGCTGAAGGCTAAGTTTTCGAAGTGTCACTTCTGGAAGAGTGAAGTGAGGTTCTTAGGCCATGTGATTTCTGGAAATGGAATAGCGGTTGATCCCGCTAAGATGGCAGCAATCCAGGATTGGGTCAGACCTAAGAATGCATCAGATGTGAGGAGTTTTCTTGGATTAGCAGGATATTATCGACGGTTTATCAAAGACTTCTCCAAGGTAGCTGCACCGTTAACAGGATTGACAAAGAAGAACCAAGTGTTCAGATGGGAAGCTAAGTGTGAGCAAGCTTTCGGAATCCTGAAAGAGAGATTGACAAGTGCCCCTGTTTTGACTATTCCAAGTGGGAATGATGAGACGGTGGTTTATACCGACGCATGTGGTACTGGACTTGGAGCAGTGCTGATGTAGAAGGATAAAGTTGTTGCGTATGCAAGTCGACAACTGAAGCCGCATGAAAGGAATTACCCGACTCATGATTTGGAGTTAGCGGCAATTGTTTTTGCTCTGAAGATGTGGAGACATTATCTATTGGGAGTTCGATTCGAGTTGTTTACGGATCATAAGTCGTTGAAGTATCTTTTCTCCCAAAAGGATTTGAATCTTCGGCAGCAACGTTGGCTAGAGTTTTTGGCATCATATGATTTTGGTATAGCTTATACTCCGGGAAAAGGTAACGCGGTGGCAGATGCGTTAAGTCGAAGACATGCAGGATTGGGAGCCATGTTTTCAGAATGGAAGAATCTCGAGTATTTAGCTGGATTTGACTTCAGGCCTAGATGTGAATTGGAACCTGAGATGTTGGCAAACTTATCGATAAGACCCACTCTTGTGGAAAGAATTGGCGAGAGCCAAAAACGAGACGATAAGCTTGTCAAGATTATCCGTGATTTGGAATCTGGGTTGGATCCAGAAAAGGATAAAGGATTCGAGGTCGATCGAGAGGGTTGGCTTCGGAAGCAAGGACGACTAGTTGTTCCCGATATAGATGAATTGAGGAGTGAAGTTCTGAAGGAAGGTCATCACTCGAAGTTGACAATTCATCCAGGTGGAAATAAGATGTATCGGGATATGAAGAGAACCTACTACTGGGAAGGTATGAAGAAGGATGTTGGAAATATTTTTTCCAAGTGTATGAACTGCCAGTTGGTAAAAGCCGAACAGAAGAAGCCAAGTGGATTGCTTCAGCCATTAGAAGTTCCTACATGGAAGTGGGAGCAAGTGTCGATGGATTTTATTGATGGATTGCCTAGAACCAGAATGGGAAATGAAGGGATTTGGGTCATCGTAGATCGTTTGACTAAGAGTGCACGACTCATTCTTGTTCGATCGACTAGGACTGCATCAAAGTTGGCTGAGTTGTATGTTAAGTGGATAGTTCGATTCCATGGTATCCCGAAGAGTATAGTGAGCGATCGAGACCCATTGTTCACTAGTGGATTTTGGAAGAGCTTCCAGGAAGTTTTGGGAACCGAGTTGTGTTTGAGTACAGCTTATCACCCTCAAACAGATGGTCAGACCGAGAGAGTCAACCGAGTTTTGGAAGATCTTCTTAGAGCTTGTGTTTTGGATTTCGGAGGATCATGGGAAGATCACCTTCATTTGGTGGAGTTTGCATACAACAACAGTTACCAGTCAAGCATTGGTATGGCACCATATGAGGCATTGTATGGAAGACCGTGTAACTCTCCGACATGTTGGTTAGAGACCGGAGAAAAGTTGATACTTGGGCCAGAGATGATTCGACAGACTTCAGATTGTATAAAGATCATTCGGCAACGAATGAAGGCAGCCCAAGACCGTCAGAAGAGTTATGCCGATAAGCGTCGTAAAAATTTGGAATTCGACGTAGGTGATATGGTTTTTGTGAAGATTTCTCCACTGAAGAATGTTATCCGATTCGGGAAGAAAGGAAAATTGACTCCGAGATTTGTTGGACCATTCCCGATCATCGAGCGAATTGGAAAGCTCGCCTATAGATTGGAATTACCGGAGAAGATGGCGGGTGTGCACAATGTTTTTCATGTGTCATATCTACGGAAGTACGTGCACGACTCGAATACAGTGGTTCCTGCTGATAGCTGTGAAGACTTCGAAGTTGATTCAGTCGATAGAAGACCTCGTAAGCCGCTTCGTGTTGTGGGAACTGACACGAAACAGCTTAGGAGGAAGGTAGTTAAGTTGCTCAAGATACAATGGAGTGATGATGATAACGACTGTACATGGGAGGTGGAAGAGAGGATGAAGGCAGCTCATCCTGAACTCTTCAAGGTATGGCCCTAAGGTGTCGTGTCATCTCACGATATTGTAACTTGTTCTAATTCTAGAATTCTGTACGCTAAGCTAGAATTGAATGCATGGTTTGTTGATTGCTATGGATGGTAGGTGTACAGAATAATCTTTGATTGCTTTGTTGCTTGGAATTTCGGGGATGAAATTCCTAAGGGGGAGAGAATGTAACGACCCGTATTTTACGGATCGAAACATCGTAAAACAGTTGACCTTTGGTTGCATTGTTGTTAAGTCATTTTAGATTTTTGAGCAAAATAATGCTAAGTCCTAAGTCGTTCACGACTTAGTATAGGTCGTAAGTCATTTATGACTTAGGGGATAGAAGCGACCCAGGGATGGCGAGTTAAGGGCTCGAGGATAGGTCGTTTGAACGACTTATGGTAAGGCAACGACCTAAGTAACTAGGCGAGTTAGCGACATAAGGAGCTAAGTGGGTTTACGACCTAAGGTGTTATCGTAGTTAGGTCGTGAGCTCTGTTATAGTTAAGTCGCGTAGTGTTAAGTCGGAAGGTTATAAGTCGGAGACGACTTAGGGAAGGCGGACGAGTTAAGGAGGAATTCAGCTATAAATACTCGTCCATTTTCTCACTTTTTGGGATCCGGATTTCGAAGCGACGAAGTGCTGCCATTTTGAGAGCTCGACTTCTACACTTCTTCACTTCTTTTCTCCACTCCAATCTAGTGCTTCCTTTCATCCAAATCGAAGATCAAGATTGAAGATTCAAGAGCTTGGATTGAAGATCTTCATCCTTTGAAGTGAGATTTCTTCGTTTGAAGCGGATTCGTAATAGATCAAGCTTGATCCTTCGCTGTCCAGATCTGAAGCGTGTTGTTTTGAGGTTGTTTTGGTGATTTGGTGAGTGGTGATTATCTCTCACACGGATCCAAAGGAGTATATCAGATTGTTGGCTCGATTTGGTGTTAAAATAGTGATTTCCATACATTTTCTTCATCCTAAGTGTAGATCCATATAGATCCATTGTTCATGATGATGTTACATCCATTTTACTAAGTGTTAACCTATGCAAGTTCATTCATCAAGATTGTAGAGATATTTCTCATGATTTCATGCTTGTTAGACTTTCAACTCTTTAATTACGAAATTTCCATTATTGTGATAATTGTCTACTTAGATCATATTTGAATGCTTGATTGTTTGGATTAATGTTTGACTTGGTTGATTGCTATGAATTAGATGATTGATGATTTGATTTAGACCGAAGACAATTCAAAAGCTAAGGGAAAGGCTCTTGAATTGGGAAAGCTGCTCGTGGCATATGTAGCGGGATGATGAAGCTCTTATGCATAGATTTGATGATGTGATGTTGAGATGAGGCTTTGCGAGGATGTAATGAAGCGAGGCATCATGTGATGAAGACTTGGTATAATCCAGACGGGATCATTCCAAGCATGTTGATAACTCGGTGAATGGTTCGAGTTGAGGATAATGGATGGATATGAGAATGGTCGTCAAGGAGGATGACTAGGAGGCTTGGGTCTCATCGTTGTTGAAGGTTCTAGCATGCTCTAAGCAAGAGTACGTTTGGGCAGATTCGATAGTCCCAACGACCAACTGTTGATGGTCGAGTACTCTGGGAAGATTCGATAGTCCAAGGCACGGGTCATGATGACGTGCGGGAGTTATGTCTAGAACCGGGGTTACCATTAGCCCTTGACGGACGGCTGAAAGAATGTGCCGGTCATTCAATTAACGGTGATACCGAAGCAATGATAACAGTGATAGCCAGAGTCATGGATGTTTGATTGTATCGTCATTCGGTCTCAAGAGCAGTATTTTCTGGGTGCTTATCTGATCTTGGTTTAGGCCTTAGGGGTTTGTGCTTGGAAAACATTGCCCTTGACTCGAGTGATAATTGCTTTACTTTAAATTGTATGCTCTGCTATGTTCGCTTCTGCTTAGTGTGTGTCTGGGGCTATCACTGTAGAAAGAGGTTGGAGTGGGAGGGTTGTATTCCTATTCCTTTTCCTTTATGCTCTTTTGGTATGTTGATTGTTAATATACTGCTCACTAAGACTGTTGTCTGACTCAAGGCTTTATGTTTTAATTCTTATTGCCTTGGGCTATTCGTCCATTTTGGGACGGCCAGACTAGGTAGCAGGTGACAGGTGCCGTTCTTGCTTTCCACGGTGCTGATATCGAAGATGAGCTGGAGGGTTGCATATTATCTTCTTATTATATGTACTGGATGTTCCGCTGTTTGTATAATCTCTGAGTGTTATGTAGTGAGGCTTGATGTATTGACTATTTGGATGCTTGTATTCAACTATTATGGAGTTTTATATGATGGCATATTATTCTGTAAAGCTTCACTATACATATGTTCTATTGTATTTTTGTCCATGCGCTGTGAGTAATACGATAGATTCTGTTGTTTTAATTTACCCTGACAATCCTCCATGGTCGCCTGGCACACTTTACAGCGCACTATCTCTAGATTCAGTGCAGGGGTCATGGGCGGTCGTCACATTTGGTATCAGAGCATTGGTTAATCGATTTTACCCAACGCTCGCTGATGTAACTACGTATGAGAGACGTAATTGTAATTTTGATGGATGATTACTATATATAATATAGTAGTTTAGTTGAGTTTGAGTCCTTTATGCAGTTGTTTCTCTAGATGTTCTGATCATTCCTTTTTATAGGTATTGAGAATGAGTCGAAGAGGGAGACCAGCTGCTAGGGAATGCCGTGCTACTGAGGGGACTGCTGATTATGCAGCTATGTTCGAAGCTATGATGACTTCGATCATGAGAAGGATACCAGTTCCAGGGGCAGCAGTAGATGTTGGAGTTCAAGTCCAAACTCCGAAACCAGTGGATTTTGCTAAGTTGTGCAAGGACTATACTGCTCTTAGAGGGAAGGTTTTCTTGGGAACAGAATCAACTATTGAGGTCCAGAGGTGGATAGATGCTTGTAGAAGGATTTTTGGTGATTTGGGAATTGAGGATGCAACTAAGAGGAAGTTAGCATCAAGACAGCTTCAAGGGAGAGCCTCTGATTGGTGGAATTCTATTACCATCAATACTCCGGAGGAAGAGATTACTTGGGAGCAATTCCAAGTTAGATTTGAAGCTAAGTTCATTTCTACAGCTCAGAAGTCTGTTCTGTTCAAGAAGTTTGTGGAGCTCAAGCAAGGAGGGAGACCAGTTCTTGAGTATGTTTCTGAGTTTGAAGCTTTGTCCAAGTATGCCCGATCGTATATCGAATCTGCATATCAGAAGAATGAGAAGTTTGTGACAGGCTTGGACAGTTATCTTGGGAGACAGTTGGTGGATCATTTGGACGATTCATTTGAGAAGCTTGTGGAGAAAGCTCTTAGGCATGAGAGTCTGTTTCCTAAGGAAGGATCTGTTGTTGCTGTGACCAGGGAAGAGTCTAAACCTCAGCAAGGTGGAAACAAGAAGAGGAAGCAGCAATAGCAGAAGGGTAAGGATGGCCAGAAGAAGCCGAAGGGCGAAGTGACTTGCTACAATTGTCAGCAGAAGGGCCATTTCTCGAAGGATTGTAAGAATCCGAAGGCACCGATGAAGTGTCACAACTGTGACAAGCCGGGGCATTTCAGGAAGAATTGTCCAGAACTGAGGAGGGACAAGCAGATTGTGCAAGCTTATGCTTTGGGAGCTGTTCCGTCGTCTTCGAAGGCTCCTACCGCTGAAGAGAAGGGAAAGAGTGTGGTGGTTCAAGGTACTCTTTTCCTATGTGGTGTTCCAGTTAGAGTTCTGTTTGATACTGGAGCATCGCATTCGTTTGTTTGTAGTGAACTCGTAGGCCGGTTAGGTTTGGAACCGGATATTGTTGATATGCCATTGGTTGTGACTAATCCAGTTGGGGGTTCGTCTTGTTTGTGTATGTTATGCCGTGGTCTGATTGTGTCGAGTCATGGTTGCTCTTTTGTTTGTGATTGTTTTGTTCTGAACTTTGCGGGGTTCGGAATTATTTTGGGTATGGACTGGCTTAGGAGGTATGCGGCAAAGGTTGATTGTGAGAGGCTGGAAGTGACAGTCGAGAATGTGGAAGGGCGAAAGATTGTGATACGATGTAAGCATGAAGAAGGCGTCTTCATGAGCTTCATGTATTCGCTGGTTGTTCCACGGGATGGACTGTCATCGGTGCCAATCGCTAATGGATTCGAGGATGTCTTTGACGAAGTCAAAGGGTTGCCGCCGCATAGAGAGATCGAGTTTTGTATAGATCTAGTTGAAGGAGCCAGACCTGTTGTGATGCCTCTTAGGCGGATGGCGCCTATGGAACAGCAGGAGTTGAGGGTGCAAGTTGATGATCTTTTGCAGAAAGGATTCATTCGGCGTAGTGTGTCCGAGTGGGGTGCACCAGTTGTGTTTGCAACCAAGGCAGATGGGTCGTTGAGATTGTGCGTCGATTATCGTGAGCTGAATAAGGTGACTAAGAAGAACAAGTATCCATTGCCGAGAATAGATGACTTGTTTGATCAGCTTCACGAAGCCAAGGTGTTTTCTCAGATGGATTTGGCAACGGGATTTCACCAGTTGAGAGTGGCTAAGGATAGTGTGCCGAAGACAGCTTTTAGGACACCATCCGGTTTCTTTGAGTGGCTGGTAATGCCGTTTGGATTGACTAACGCGCCAGCATATTTTGTGGATCTTATGAATAGAGTGTTCAGAGATCAGTTGAAAAAGTTTGTACTTGTGTTCGTGGATGATATTCTGATTTATTCCAGAACTGAAGAAGAGCACAAGACACACTTGCGTATTGTTTTGGAAATCTTACGAAAACATCAGCTGAAGGCTAAGTTTTCGAAGTGTCACTTCTGGAAGAGTGAAGTGAGGTTCTTAGGCCATGTGATTTCTGGAAATGGAATAGCGGTTGATCCCGCTAAGATGGCAGCAATCCAGGATTGGGTCAGACCTAAGAATGCATCAGATGTGGGGAGTTTTCTTGGATTAGCAGGATATTATCGACGGTTTATCAAAGACTTCTCCAAGGTAGCTGCACCGTTAACAGGATTGACAAAGAAGAACCAAGTGTTCAGATGGGAAGCTAAGTGTGAGCAAGCTTTCGGAATCCTGAAAGAGAGATTGACAAGTGCCCCTGTTTTGACTATTCCAAGTGGGAATGATGAGATGGTGGTTTATACCGACGCATGTAGTACTGGACTTGGAGCAGTGCTGATGCAGAAGGATAAAGTTGTTGCGTATGCAAGTCGACAACTGAAGCCGCATGAAAGGAATTACCCGACTCATGATTTGGAGTTAGCGGCAATTGTTTTTGCTCTGAAGATGTGGAGACATTATCTATTGGGAGTTCGATTCGAGTTGTTTACGGATCATAAGTCGTTGAAGTATCTTTTCTCCCAAAAGGATTTGAATCTTCGGCAGCAACGTTGGCTAGAGTTTTTGGCATCATATGATTTTGGTATAGCTTATACTCCGGGAAAAGGTAACGCGGTGGCAGATGCGTTAAGTCGAAGACATGCAGGATTGGGAGCCATGTTTTCAGAATGGAAGAATCTCGAGTATTTAGCTGGATTTGACTTCAGGCCTAGATGTAAATTGGAACCTGAGATGTTGGCAAACTTATCGATAAGACCCACTCTTGTGGAAAGAATTGGCGAGAGCCAAAAACGAGACGATAAGCTTGTCAAGATTATCCGTGATTTGGAATCTGGGTTGGATCCAGAAAAGGATAAAGGATTCGAGGTCGATCGAGAGGGTTGGCTTCGGAAGCAAGGACGACTAGTTGTTCCCGATATAGATGAATTGAGGAGTGAAGTTCTGAAGGAAGGTCATCACTCGAAGTTGACAATTCATCCAGGTGGAAATAAGATGTATCGGGATATGAAGAGAACCTACTACTGGGAAGGTATGAAGAAGGATGTTGGAATTTTTTTTTCCAAGTGTATGAACTGCCAGTTGGTAAAAGCCGAACAGAAGAAGCCAAGTGGATTGCTTCAGCCATTAGAAGTTCCTACATGGAAGTGGGAGCAAGTGTCGATGGATTTTATTGATGGATTGCCTAGAACCAGAACGGGAAATGAAGGGATTTGGGTCATCGTAGATCGTTTGACTAAGAGTGCACGACTCATTCTTGTTCGATCGACTAGGACTGCATCAAAGTTGGCTGAGTTGTATGTTAAGTGGATAGTTCGATTCCATGGTATCTCGAAGAGTATAGTGAGCGATCGAGACCCATTGTTCACTAGTGGATTTTGGAAGAGCTTCCAGGAAGTTTTGGGAACCGAGTTGTGTTTGAGTACAGCTTATCACCCTCAAACAGATGGTCAGACCGAGAGAGTCAACCGAGTTTTGGAAGATCTTCTTAGAGCTTGTGTTTTGGATTTCGGAGGATCATGGGAAGATCACCTTCATTTGGTGGAGTTTGCATACAACAACAGTTACCAGTCAAGCATTGGTATGGCACCATATGAGGCATTGTATGGAAGACCGTGTAACTCTCCGACATGTTGGTTAGAGACCGGAGAAAAGTTTGATACTTGGGCCAGAGATGATTCGACAGACTTCAGATTGTATAAAGATCATTCGGCAACGAATGAAGGCAGCCTAAGACCGTCAGAAGAGTTATGCCGATAAGCGTCGTAAAAATTTGGAATTCGACGTAGGTGATATGGTTTTTGTGAAGATTTCTCCACTGAAGAATGTTATCCGATTCGGGAAGAAAGGAAAATTGACTCCGAGATTTGTTGGACCATTCCCGATCATCGAGCGAATTGGAAAGCTCGCCTATAGATTGGAATTACCGGAGAAGATGGCGGGTGTGCACAATGTTTTTCATGTGTCATATCTACGGAAGTACGTGCACGACTCGAATACAGTGGTTCCTGCTGATAGCTGTGAAGACTTCGAAGTTGATTCAGTCGATAGAAGACCTCGTAAGCCGCTTCGTATTGTGGGAACTGACACGAAACAGCTTAGGAGGAAGTTAGTTAAGTTGCTCAAGATACAATGGAGTGATGATGATAACGACTGTACGTGGGAGGTGGAAGAGAGGATGAAGGCAGCTCATCCTGAACTCTTCAAGGTATGGCCCTAAGGTGTCGTGTCATCTCACGATATTGTAACTTGTTCTAATTCTAGAATTCTGTACGCTAAGCTAGAATTGGATGCATGGTTTGTTGATTGCTATGGATGGTAGGTGTACAGAATAATCTTTGATTGCTTTGTTGCTTGGAATTTCGGGGACGAAATTCCTAAGGGGGAGAGAATGTAACGACCCGTATTTTACGGATCGAAACATCGTAAAACAGTTGACCTTTGGTTGCATTGTTGTTAAGTCATTTTAGATTTTTGAGCAAAATAATGCTAAGTCCTAAGTCGTTCACGACTTAGTATAGGTCGTAAGTCGTTTATGACTTAGGGGATAGAAGCGACCCAGGGATGGCGAGTTAAGGGCTCGAGGATAGGTCGTTTGAACGACTTATGGTAAGGCAACGACCTAAGTAACTAGGCGAGTTAGCGACATAAGGAGCTAAGTGGGTTTACGACCTAAGGTGTTATCGTAGTTAGGTCGTGAGCTCTGTTATAGTTAAGTCGCGTAGTGTTAAGTCGGAAGGTTATAAGTCGGAGACGACTTAGGGAAGGCGGACGAGTTAAGGAGGAATTCAGCTATAAATACTCGTCCATTTTCTCACTTTTTGGGATCCGGATTTCGAAGCGACGAAGTGCTGCCATTTTGAGAGCTCGACTTCTACACTTCTTCACTTCTTTTCTCCACTCCAATCTAGTGCTTCCTTTCATCCAAATCGAAGATCAAGATTGAAGATTCAAGAGCTTGGATTGAAGATCTTCATCCTTTGAAGTGAGATTTCTTCGTTTGAAGCGGATTCGTAATAGATCAAGCTTGATCCTTCGCTGTCCAGATCTGAAGCGTGTTGTTTTGAGGTTGTTTTGGTGATTTGGTGAGTGGTGATTATCTCTCACACGGATCCAAAGGAGTATATCGGATTGTTGGCTCGATTTGGTGTTAAAATAGTGATTTCCATACATTTTCTTCATCATAAGTGTAGATCCATATAGATCCATTGTTCATGATGATGTTACATCCATTTTACTAAGTGTTAACCTATGCAAGTTCATTCATCAAGATTGTAGAGATATTTCTCATGATTTCATGCTTGTTAGACTTTCAACTCTTTAATTACGAAATTTCCATTATTGTGATAATTGTCTACTTAGATCATATTTGAATGCTTGATTGTTTGGATTAATGTTTGACTTGGTTGATTGCTATGAATTAGATGATTGATGATTTGATTTAGACCGAAGACAATTCAAAAGCTAAGGGAAAGGCTCTTGAATTGGGAAAGCTGCTCGTGGCATATGTAGCGGGATGATGAAGCTCTTATGCATAGATTTGATGATGTGATATTGAGATGAGGCTTTGCGAGGATGTAATGAAGCGAGGCATCATGTGATGAAGACTTGGTATAATCCAGACGGGATCATTCCAAGCATGTTGATAACTCGGTGAATGGTTCGAGTTGAGGATAATGGATGGATATGAGAATGGTCGTCAAGGAGGATGACTAGGAGGCTTGGGTCTCATCGTTGTTGAAGGTTCTAGCATGCTCTAAGCAAGAGTACGTTTGGGCAGATTCGATAGTCCCAACGACCAACTGTTGATGGTCGAGTACTCTGGGCAGATTCGATAGTCCTAGGCACGGGTCACGATGACGTGCGGGAGTTATGTCTAGAACCAGGGTTACCATTAGCCCTTGACGGACGGCTGAAAGAATGTGCCGGTCATTCAATTAACGGTGATACCGAAGCAATGATAACAGTGATAGCCAGAGTCATGGATGTTTGATTGTATCGTCATTCGGTCTCAAGAGCGGTATTTTCTGGGTGCTTATCTAATCTTGGTTTAGGCCTTGGGGGTTTGTGCTTGGAAAACATTGCCCTTGACTCGAGTGATAATTGCTTTACTTTAAATTGTATGCTCTGCTATGTTCGCTTCTGCTTAGTGTGTGTTTGGGGGCTATCACTGTAGAAAGAGGTTGGAGTGGGAGGGTTGTATTCCTATTCCTTTTCCTTTATGCTCTTTTGGTATGTTGATTGTTAATTTACTGCTCACTAAGACTGTTGTCTGACTCAAGGCTTTATGTTTTAATTCTTATTGCCTTGGGCTGTTCGTCCATTTTGGGACGGGCAGACTAGGTAGCAGGTGACAGGTGCCGTTCTTGCTTTCCACGGTGCTGATATCGAAGACGAGCTGGAGGGTTGCATATTATCTTCGTATTATATGTACTGGATGTTCCGCTGTTTGTATAATCTATGAGTGTTATGTAGTGAGGCTTGATGTATTGACTATTTGGATGCTTGTATTCAACTATTATGGAGTTTTATATGATGGCATATTATTCTGTAAAGCTTCACTATACATATGTTCTATTGTATTTTTGTCCATGCGCTGTGAGTAATACGATAGATTCTGTTGTTTTAATTTACCCTGACAATCGTCCATGGTCACCTGGCACACTTTACAGCGCACTATCTCTAGATTCAGTGCAGGGGTCATGGGCGGTCGTCACAAATAAAGGGTTAATTTATTAATGGAAGAAAATTAATTAAATAATTAAAGGTTAATTATTTAATGATTAAAGGTTGATTAATTAATAACTAAAGGTTAATTAATTTATTATTAAAGATTAATTAATAAATGATTAAAGGATAATTAATTAAAATGGTTTGTAATTAATATTAATTAACCAGGATTAGTAATTCCTAAGTAATTTATCTGATTTGAATTAATTAGACAATTAACTGATCTCACTCATGGATGTTTGAATTGTATTGAATGTGAATTGTTGATATTCCCTGACATATGATGCTTTGTGATACACCCTGATTTGTATTGTGATCTGTGATAAATTATCTATGATGTAATTTATTATCTATGATTTTTATATATCTGTGATCTGTGCATGAACGATAAGCGTTATAGTTTATATCGCTTATCAACTATATCCTGTATTTTGATCTGTGATGATTCATTGTGTTGCACTATGGTGTTAAACCCATGGACTACACTCTTACACACACAAATATGGATTTCACGTGGAAATCGGTTAAGTCACAGATGATTTAAATTTGAAGTTTTTGAAATTGAAATTTTGATTTCAATTGATCTTGAGATTGGAAATTTGGGTTTAAGGTGAAAAGCTTTTGAAATGGAATTTCAAAGATAAGTCTTATTTTCGAATAACTTGATTAAGTTTTGAAATTTAAATAATTCAACTTGAATTTGAATTCAATATTTGGAATTGAATTCAATGATTGGAATTTTGATTAAAGATGTTATAAATATGTTTAAATGAATTTAACCCATTTTGAAAATATTGATTTGAGAATTTGAATCTAACCCAAGAACCTTAACTCGTATAAATGAATCAGATTTCCAAAATGAAAACTGTTTGTTTTCATAAGAATAAAAGCTTTCAGATAAGAGATGAAATTCCAGTTTAATTAAAGGAATTTCAAGATTGAATTGAAAAATGGTTTTCTAAGTTATTAATGAATTCTTTTAGAAAGCTATGAATTGAATCTGTTTATTTTAACAGATTTAAAATGATAATTTGTTTAAACCATTTGAAATGGAATTGTTTTGAAAGCTATAAGTTAAATCTTTGATTTAAAGATTTGACGAGTTAAATTGAAATGGAAATTGATTTGGAAAATCTGTGAATGAATCTTTTGTTTAAAAGATAAAAATGTGGAAATTGTTTAAACCGTTGTAGGTTGTTAAAATGAATCTTTTTGTATAAAAGATTTGAAATGGTAATTTGTTAAACCATTTGAAAAGAAAGTTTTGGGTAATAAGTTGTGACTTAATTGAAATCCCATTATCCATATATTTTTAAATATTGCGCTCATTATTCGGTTTAGCCGGGAGAGGACCTTTGTGTCACATAACCCATTCCGAATAAGTGATACGTCGTATATGGATGCATTTGAAGACCGGTGTTGAAGACCGGGTGTTTGCGAAAACGATAGGATAACCTATCGATTGTCTCTTCACTGGGTAGCTCCCGGTATAGAGATCCCCTAAGTGATGGGAAGTCCGATCGGGATTGTGAATATCCGGATTTGCAAGGGCTTCTTCGGAAGTGCCTTCGGTTCTGTTCGTACCCGGAACAGACTTGTATGGTTACATGTCTGACATTACACTTTGAGATATAAAGCAAATTTCTTTCAAATACATTTCTGTTGGTGGCGGAGAATTTATTCTCTTAGCTTAACACCCTTCTCTGAGACGTACGAGCTCAGAGGTTATGTAGTTGAAGGTTATCAGCAATATACTCCCAATTTGGTAATGTGACATGCTGAGTGTTGCTGTGTGATGATCATTGTTTGATCATTTGTGATATGATCATTTGTTTGATCATTTATCTTTGTGATCATTTCTTTGATCATCTGTTGACCCAAAGCATGGCTTTGTGACAAAGCGTATCTTTGTGGACGAGACTTCGTCGAACCTCACAGACCGGAAATGGTCGAAACAGGAATGTTGCAGCAAGGTTATGAGGGTCGCGCCCTTTAGGGTATGTCATTTCCTTCTGGAAAAGGGTGGTATCATGGTATGGAGCCCAGATACTTACTCATGTGGACACACTTTATTTATTATGTGTGATGTTGGTTACCGAGGCCTCAGATAAAGGTCCCAAAGGACCGGGAGGTGGCATATTCGTGAGTTACCTGTTATAGGGGTAACCCGGCCTTGTGTTGGCAGAGAGCAGTTTGTCTCTTGGGACGTCCCGCCAGAGGCGATCCCATGCGGCGGAAGGAAGTTCCTTAGCCTGACCATTTGTTGGAAAATCCAAAGAAACAATACGAACCTTGTACGGTTTTAGTTGTAGAACCTGCCATTTACTTATGGTGGCGCCCCACTGTTTAGATGGTAGCTATAGTAGGCATAGTTCAGAATGTCTATGTTGGCTAAGATTAATATTATACTTTCGAAATGTTTTCTGCACTATGCACTAGTAATAATATCCAATGATTTGCGTAGTAAGCATCTTTGACTATCATAAGGAGAAATCTCCTCCAATTCTGCGTTTGCATTGTGTGTGTGGCGGGAGGCCTTATGGTAGTTCCATTTTCCAAAAGCATTGCGAATTGACTTTAAAATTTCTCTGCTATTTGTTTTAAAGATAAACTGTTTTTGTTGCTCACACCAGTCTCATGACTAATCCGGAGTTTATTGTTCCCTTCCTAAACTCTGGGTGCCCACTATTTTCCACACGGGCAGTCTAGAGTTGGGTTTCTTAGATATTCAGGTTGAGTAGATTATCTAGAGCTAGTCAGTCCTTGGACGACTGACCTTGCTTTCCGCTAGCTATGGATTGGAGCGTTCTATTGGAGATATTCTATCCGCTGCTGATGTTATCTTTTCTTTCCGCTGCTATTTCTTGTATCTCTGATATTGTTGTATCATATTGATATCATTGTTGTATATCATACTGGATACTGTATTTATTGGATTGTATATAATATCATCTATTTTTATTCCGCTGTGCTGTTGTACTTAATGGTGTTATAAGCTCCGGAGAACCAGATTCGACGTTTGAATCTGCGGCATTTTGAGTACAAGTGAAGTACGGATGCCGATTTTTGAAGGTCGACTTTTATGTCTTTACAGAATGAGTGAATGGATGAAGAGGAGTGAAGTTGGGTTATTTGTTAAGTTGGTGGGCTCAAACCCAAACCCAAAGCCCTAAATGAAAATATCAAAATTTTACTCAACTCCAAACATATCGATGTTTATACTCAAAAAAGTTGCAAATGCCATTTTGGACTCAATGGAAGTGGTCTTGAGTCCTAATTCGACTGTTTGCAAAAAGTGAGAATTTGGACTTTAATCCGACTGACGATGCTATATTTAAATAAAACATTTAAATATACAATCGTGAAATATGCGGGTTGTTGCACACAGTCTCGGATTCCGATGAAACCACTTCCATTGGATCCGTAATAGTAAATTATATTATGCCGTAAAATTTCATGGCAATCAGATGAGTCGTTTGGTCATGGCAGATCGAAACGTGTAGAATTTAATATCGAAAATTTAATATAATAATTGGGTCCAAAAAGCTATCTTCTACATATGATCAAATTAAGCCTCGAAACTAGTTCCATTGGGTTTGGAATAGGGGTATAATATATCGAACTCCGGGCGACATGCCTCGATTGGGGTCCGGAATTATATAACTAGATATTTTTGAAATTTTAAATTATACATATATCGAGTTGACTATACAGCCATTGACCCATCACCATCTGATCTGACAATACCCTGTACCACCCACCCCCTTTACGATACTTCACATCCTCCCTTCCTTATATAAACGCAGCTAAATAGAGGAAGGAAAAAAATGAACATTCAAAAATTTATATTTCAACATTTACTCCATTAAAAAATCTAAAACAAGCTTTAAAATTTTTCATTGAAGAGATCTTTCCACTAATATGCTTAGTTGGAGGTGTGGCACTTGTTTGTGGAGTTCGACAGTGAAGTTGAATGGGTATGGGCAACTAGGGTTCGGGTTTGTGGCCAATGGAGGAGGAATTAGGGGAATTAGAGGTCGTTTTTGAATTCGAGGTTGTAGATAGCAGCTAGTCGCCGAGTTTGGAGGAGATCGATGATATTTTTGGTCGCATGAACAGTGCCAGGCACGAGCGGTGGAGGGGGGGGGGCTGCGATGTGTTTAGCTTGGGTGTGGTTAGCGATGATGCGTGATGTCAGTCGAGTAGAGTTCGAGTAGAGCAAGCCGTTGGCAAAGTCGGTTCGTCAAACGGAGGTCCCTAGCTCCGTATCACTCAAATATCGTGCACGGCGATGTGGGTTGCTCTATGCATGTACAAGGAATAGAGGAGGAAGATTGAGTAGTTTTGTGGAGGGGAATTTCGGTAATTATCTTGAGTTATTTAATTTTAATATAAAACTATTGATGACTTCTAAAATTCATATCTCGCTCATACGAGGTCCGATCGAGATGAAAATTTCTGCATTGCGCATGTGACGATGAAAGCTTCGCAATGGAATAGGTTTGGTCGAATTTGGAGACTGTCAAAAATTGGGCTAAAATCGGACGTCGTTCGATTTTATTTCCAAACCGAAACACCTCGGCGACAACATAAAATTGAGTTAATCTCACCTTTTTAGTTAACTAGAATGATTTATAGTTGACATAAATTGTTGAATGATTGTTTGGATGAATTATTATATTTATTAGTTAGTTTGGATATTCCCGCCTATCGGAGCGGATGGGACCCTATTACGTTCCCATGTAAGAGCGGATAACCCTTTGTATACAAATCCTGCCTCGAAGTGGTTGATTTATACTTTATGATTGTATAACATTTTTGATGCAGGGGGAAATAGGTTGGAGGGATCCAACAGGATTCCTCGCTATTGTTGAATTATTTCAATAATATATTTTATATGGTTTATTGAAAAATAAACCTGATTGTGGACATTATAGTTATAACATTGTTATATGTTGAAAACTAAAACCCAAAGTGTTGGGTGGCTATTGGCCTCAAACTAAAATTTTAAATACACTATGAATTGCCGATTAAGTCGGAACTGGTTTTTGAGACAAGAAACGATTTTTAAATCCGAAATTGGGTTTCGAAAATATTTTGTTTAAGGATTATCTAATTAAATATATTAAAATTGTTTTTATGTTAGTAAATTATATAAACATTGTTTTTAAAGTTATTTAATTACATTAATATTATTTTAATTTATTTAATTATATTAATACTGTTCTTAAAGTTATATTATTATATTTATATTATTTTAAAGCTATATAATTATATTATTTTAAAGTTATTTAATTATTTAATATTATTTAAAAGTTATTTGTTTATAGTTAATATGTTTTAAGAATTTATAAAAAGTTAATTAGCTGAAAAGTTAGTTATCTCAAGAATAAATATGGTTTGAAATTAATGATAAGGGTTATTAACAAGGTTTTGAAAATGAATCATTATTATAAAAATGGTGAAGATTAATTATTTTTGGTTCTTAAAACAATATTATTATTTAAGATGTTTTAAAATTAATGAATTTCATTTATTTATAATGTTTATTATTGATAACCATTATTATATAATGGTGTTTTGAGGTAAAAGATTTTTAATTATTCATAAATGTTTATGAGACCCATGAGTGGAGTTGGAAGACTTCGATTTTATAAAGGAGTTATAAAATGGTTTGAAGAGTTAAGAAAAGGTTATTTGCAAGGTGGGAGAGTTTATAAATGGTTAGATATTTATAAATAAATTTTAGAGACAGGTTATAGATCTATAAAAAAAGTTTTATAAATGGTTTATAGATTCATAAAGGGTTTATCAGTGATCTTTGAAATGTACAAGAAGCTTATAAGTGATTGAATTTATAAAGGGTTTATAAATGGTTTTTCGGAGATTTATAAAATGTTTTTTAAATGTTTTTAGAGAATCATAAGGAGTTTTATAAATGGATTTTGAATCGAATAAAAAGAAAATCTATCTAGATTCTATGAATATACTTATACCGTTGAGATAAGTACATGGATATTTCTAAGTATTGAAATATAGAGATTTGCGAGTATATCTTTGTAAAGGTGTTTATATACAAGTAATTTAAACAGTGGGTTTTATTTATGAAGATTTATGAAATGAGGCTAGTGAGTGCTTATATGCTTAACCAATGTTGGTTTTTCCTATGAAATATAATCTTTGTTTGAATGTTTGTTTATTTGATAGTTCAATAAACGACTATCAAATCTTGGCCTAAATATGTAATCCTTCTTAATTTTGGTGGTACGGAAATATTCCCTACTTAACACCGAAGGATTTTAACTCTGGAAATATCTAGGGGAAACACGGGAATTATATGGTACAGTTACCATCGGTGGTGCTATACTATACATATAAAATCGTTTCGTTCTTCTAGGACAAATGATAAGGAGATCCGTCCACTTAAACGGTTAGGGGTGATCCCCACTCTTATGTATTGTCTGATTATTTCCAAAAGAACCAGTATTGAGCATTCCTGAAATCGGGGTTTGGTTTTGTGGAGCACCCGAGAAGTGGAGGAGTGTACTCGTAAGAGATGACTCGAACCCGTAACCACTCCAAAAACCATATACGGTTCTTTGGAGGAAATTCGTGAAATATTGGAATGTTTGGATCCATGTGTGATTCCGAAACTCGTTAGGTTATGGGAATCCGGGTGTGATTCCAAGATCTAATTGAGATGTGGGAATCTATGTCTGATTTCCAGACCTGTGAGGGTATTGGAATCCATGTGGGATTCCGTGATCTATTTGGTGGCGGTGCATAAGCTGGAATGTCGGACGTAGCCTCATTAGTGGGAATGGCTAAAACCAGAGATAGGAGGCATGGCCAGTAGGGTTGGAAAACCCACAGGGTTTAGTCGGCTCCTCCTAGATGTCACTTATTTTTGTTATGCATGCATGGGGCGATGCACTCGGTCTTAGCGAGACCAGCTATGTTTTTCCTATGGTTTATCACTAGGGATGTATGCTACTTTGGAAGGATATCTTTGATCCTTGTGCCGGAGAACTGTTCCTCGAAGTAACCTCCGTGGAAATCCTACACAATTAGCGAACGCGCCTTATCGATTTTCGATTATATACCTAATATTGTTGTGATGTACACTCACGAGCATCACAGCTACTTGATTATTATTATTTTCGCCTTTAGACATTATTATAATATAAATGGACTTTCTATTGGAACGGTTTTGGTTATCGTAAGGTTAAAACTCGTCCGTGTTTAAGTGTGGCGTGGTCTTATGAGATACCTTTGATTTCAAAGGTTTTATATAACTTTAAATCCAGTTGGATGTGTTTTCTCAAGCTGGTTTTCCAGACTGACTCGGGTGTTATTATATTATAATGCTCGGGCCAGACCGAGTATATTGCAGATTGGTTTGGATGCTTAGAGCTTCAAGAGATAAGTTGGAGGCCCAGAGACGTATTCACGTAGATGGTTATTTTCCGCTGTAGTCATTGTTGTGTTTATCAGCAATTATGAGGACAGGTTGTTATAACTGTCCAGGTTGAAATAGGTTAGTATACTCTGATTGATGTCTGTATGTACATATATTGCAATTTTGTTTTTTATGTGTAAAGATTTATGGTATATTATAGATTACTCGTACCGCTATGGGATTCTGTATTATTTAGTCTTCTTCTTATCTTCTTCCTTCTTTCTTTTCCCTAACAATCGGGTCTTCCAACATTCGATTGCTCGGCATGTGATATAATGGACGTATTAGTGTTGATTTTTGAGGGTCGAAAATCCCAGTTCGTTACATGTATGGTTACCTTCAACTTAACCTCCAGAACCTAAGCAGGAAGTGGGTACCAAAATAAGATACTAAAAGATAAGATGTGTTACGAATGGAAAATGTTCTGTACATTTGATGGCTAATGACCATTTATAAAATGTATCTGCAGCAAAATCATTACCTCACATATTAAGGGGGAGATGAGTTCTAATTTTACCGATGCACGTGGAAATGACACTATAAATGAAGAAAATAAGTGAAATTGGTAATTTTACAGCTTTTAATATGTTTTTATGATAAAATTATAATTTTTAAAAAAGTTATTACTTATTTTTAACAAAACAATTGGAAAAGGATATAAATAATTTTATGGGTGTTTTGACAAAAATTGAGATATTTTAGATTATTTATACCCATAAGCACTTGTCATTCACTAAAGGTATATTTTTATAAGAAAATTACATTCATGGGAAAAAATGCTTTAAAAAGATTATTTTTATGCACCTAATAAACCTTTTGATGGTAAATATATAAATAAATGTTATTATAGGGATTTTAATATTCATACTATATTAATAATGTGTTTACACTTGTGAAAATTATTTTTTTGAGGATTTTTATGTATGATAGCAACTATACAACAATGCTACTAATGGGTTTCAATGAGATACTACATGCTATGTAGAGAAGTGAGGAGATTAGCTATATAAATTTGCAAAGTCTTGGAATTTCAACACGATGTTAAATATAAGAGGTGTAACAACCCGCTCCGAAACGAGCCTAACTTTTGATCCAATAAAAGGCCACTGAACGTTAGGCTTATCTCAAAATGAGCCGTTAGGTTGATAAAGTTGAAATAATATACAGTACACAGAGCTATCTATTCAATACTTTCAGAATCTCACAGCGAAATGGAATAAAATATAATATTAAAAACAAATACCTATTTCATAAATGAAAATTTCAGGCTTTACCATAATACTATTTGTGCAGTATCATCTAGATAAGTAATACGTTTTACATATTTAAAACTATATCTTACCAAAAACTTCCATTGTAAGCCCAAAGGCTTTTCCAGCCTAAATCCTAAAACTCTAGCAACTCTCTAACGATGCAAGAGAAAGCACCCAAACCACTTAATATCTTTTTATTGGAAATTAGGCAGACTCTAACCATCGAATACCTAACCAATTCCAGTCCATTTCCGAACTCTAATGCAACTATCGTGTACGATGCAAGAGGAAGCACCTGAACCACTTAATACTTTTTTAATTGGAATTAGGCAAACTCTGACCATTTAGTACCTATAAAATAGACAGATCCCTATCATTTACTACCTGACACAAGACGGGTCCCTACATGGTTCTTCCCAACTGACATCGTAAGAACTCCCATTATGTCACTTAATACTTCTTATATTGGACATAGATGGATCCTACAGTAGTCACTTACCTCTAAACCTGAAGCAGACCCCTCTAAAGATTCCTCTTACCATATCAATAACGTGATTATGACCCATAACTCAAACTGTGATGTCTCAGGTTAGTCCGACTATTCGTAGACACTGGTAGCCAAATCGACTGGGCAGAGTTACCCTACATAAGTGGGACCAACCTCACATCCATTGAGGTTACTTATTATATGGGATGTCCCACATCAATCCCCAAAGTTACACTGTTGGTAGCTAGATTTAACCGGGCATACTTCTATGTTCTATAGATTGACCTTACATCCCTATAACTTAGTCATACTTTCTTCCTTTAACATACTAATACACTCAAACACCCACTCACACACAATCTAATTGTATATATACTATCTCACCACACTTAAACTTAAGACCGTATGAAGGAAACTCTTTATTACGCCTTTAATTATGGATTAATTTCCTTAATTATTACTAACTTCCTTTTTATACAATCTAATACTATTTACTAACCTATTAACTGTATTCAATATGCAATTATCAATACGTTAATAATACATATATATCCAATATGTTATCAATATGACATCCAAGGTTGAAATAAATATTCCTAATCATATATGCAATAATTTTCCTATAAAAATTAATTAAAATGTCAAGCTCATACAAACCTCAAAATTCCAAACAAGAACAGCTAATATCATAGCCAACAAAACTAGACTTGTATAAAAATGGAATATCACCAAACTTGCTTCATATAATATTCAAGAATTACTCTTTCTATTTTAGAGAAATAGATCTTATAATTTTGGCTATTTATATTTCATTCAACTTTTGCATTTACGACCTTGAAGTGAGAAAGAGATTCATATTTATTTAATTTGTAGAAATAGGCAGTACAAACTACAATTAATTAGATTCATACTTTGCACACCATTTCCAATTCAATTACTTTGAGAACCCTCTAACACTACAAGAAAAACTAAAAGGAATAGAGTTGAATATATTGTAAATTATCTAATTCCAAAAAACAGGTTCGATTCTCATATATTAATATAAAACAATTGCAATTCTAACATATTCAAAAATCGACATTTTACTTAGAGAATTTTTGGGTGTTTTAGTGTTATGTTTTCGTTTAACAAAATTTCTCAAGGCATACATCGAATCCAAAAAAATAATACACAATTAATAAAATGGGAAAAACTAAAATTTCCACTCGTAGATAATTGCCTGCTTCAACATTGGATTTGATTCACGTCACTCCTATTTCCCTTTTAGATCTTCTCCTTTTGGAATATACAACAAGTGAACCATATACAGAGATTTGATTGGATTCAGATTCAGAAACTAAAGAGGAATATATTTGGAAATCAAATATTTAAACATCTATACCTCTTACCTGAAAATCCTAACTGATTCTGAAATCTATAAAAGAAGAAGAAGAAGAAAAAGAAAACCGACAGAGCTTCGCCGTCGTCACCAAAATTTAATGAAGAAAAGTGAGTGATCTAGGGCCCTATTTATAGAGGTAAGAAGAAACCAGAACCGTCGAATTAAAAATAATAATTTCCGGCCGTTCAGAGCCTCAAAAACCCAGCCGTCGTCACCAATAACTGGTCGACCGCTTGCTTATGGGTGGTCAACCGACCTTCGTCTTAGGACCGGGATTAATTTCTGCCATTTTATATTGATTTATTACTTTATTTATTTCATACTTTTTCATTAATTAATTACACACATATCTCATAAACTTATATACCTTAACGTAAATATTTAAATTCAAATTCAAATTTTAAATTCTAGATTTAAACTCGTTTGAATTATTTTAAACCTAAAAACTTCAAACATACATAAATTCTTTGTTTGAACACCAATTACAAAACTTTATATATGAAATTGGTTAGAAAATCACCACGTACGCAAGATGCAACTTCGATGATCAATTTATGAGGTTTACCGAATTTTAGTTTTCCTTAACCTTATTTTATGTAACAACTCTGAGTTTTAGTCATTGAGTTTCAAATGTTTAATTAATTTTAAATATTTAATAGTTGGATTTTTGGAATTTGACAACTTGAATTCAAATATAGTAATCATTTAAATATTTGAATTATGAATTATATATTAATTAAACGGATTTAATAATTCTATTAGCCTCCTTTCAATTAATAATTAATATTAGTGAATTCAATTTGTAAATTTATTAGTAATAATAAGTAGATCGGATAAATATCAGTAATGTGATTGAAAAATATAAAATGAAATTTAAATATTTGAAATTAGCATTATGGGATACTATCTTGGATTTTGACGAAACTAGTGCCATTGGATCCGGAATAATAAATTGTTGTACGCCGATAAGTTTCGTGATGACCTGACGTATTGTGTGGTCGTGCGAGCTCGAAACGCGTAGTGGTTAATTTTAGAGAATTAAAATAATATAATTTGATTTTAAAAAGCTAACTTTTGTATATGATGGAATTAGATTCGATAATAGTCCCACTGAGTTCAGAATAGGGGTATTTAGCTTGGAACTCCAATGACTGCGCCTCGGTTGGAGTCCGTAACTTTACGGGGCAGTGTGTCAGAGAAAATCCTATATAAGGATCCTTATACCCATTCACTTTGCTCAAACCCTAACTCTAATCTAAATAGCCATCGTTAAAGAAACCCCATCCAACGGTCCACAATCCCTGCGACCACCAGAGACCGTATCGGCCTTCGACCTCAACTAGAGGCTTGTTCGACCTAGTAAGGCAAGCAAGATGATCAGTTGGATCCGAGTATGGTGGAGGGAGGTGGTGGCGAGGTTGAGCTAAATGTCATCGACTTTTTTCATTCGTTCATCGTCATTAGGCGATAGGAGAAGGCGACTTTTGTGTCGATGGATGCATGGTGGCTGGGGCCCCTTTTGGAAAAGTGTGGCGATGCAACATGGACCCCGAAGGCAACAACGTGGGGAATTAGGTCATGCCGAGGGTTTCGAAGACATCGGTCTGGGTTGATCAGCGATGGAGAATTAGTAATTAAACAATGTAATTAATGTTTAATTGTTAATTACTTAATTTATTTTGTTAATTAATCGATTGAATGTTTATGAACTCATATCTTGATCATACAAGGTCGGATTCGAACATGGTGGGTTGTGTTGTACTTGTGAAAGCATTTTTCTGCACTTTGGAATTGGATGGGCAGAGTTTGGAGCTTGTAGAATTTTATGCTAAAATCGAACGCTTGTTCGATTTTAGTTCAAACCGATATGCTTTGGAGATAATGAAATTTTGGTGAGTTTACTCACTTAGAATTTAATTATAAATATCTGTGATGTTATAAATTATTGTTAAATGCTTGGATGTTAGTTTAGATTACTATTTAATTGATTGTTTGGTTGGATTCCTGTTTTGAAAAACGGATGACGTATAATCTGATTCATAGGGAATTCATATAATTATATATTATTTTTTGTTCCCACCTAATAGCGGATGACATATATAACTATTTTGTTGCAGAGGATAAAAAGAAGAAGTCAGAGCATTATCGTAGTGAACATGTTGCTATGGAACACGTTGAAAAGTACTCCTATATATGCATGACTTACATGGGACATTTGTAGAGAGACCCAAAGGGGTTTCTCGCCATTATTTGTTTACTATTATCCAAATTTTATCTATATTCTCTTATTGTTTATATTAATGTTTAGTTAAAATAATTATGACAGTCTGTTTGAATTATTTAAATGTCATTATAGTGATTTTCCGCTATATCGCCACCTATTGAATATCATCTCCCTAATCCCTTGTGTGTTGATCTTGAGTTTGTATTTTCAAAAAATAGATATTTATAATTCATTAATCATTTTGATTAATGATATTCAAATTTAGTCAATCCTTCTATTTATTGATGTTTGAATTTAAGAAATCATTTTAGTTAGTGGTATTCAAAATTAATTGATCATTTTAATTAATGGGATTTGGATTTAATCAATCCTTTTAATAAATGATATTTGAGTTTAATTAATCATTTTAAGTAATGATGTTTTGAATTTAGTTAAATTTTTTAATTAGTGATGTTTAATTAATCATTTTAGTTAATGATATTTAGATTTAGTTAATAATTTTAATTAATTGTGTTTTAAAAGTTAATTAACTGATTTAATAAAGAGTTTAAATAACTTAACTAATTAATAAAAGTGTGTTAAATTTAATTTATCAACTAAATAAAGAGGTTTAAAGTTAATTAACTAATTTAACAAAGGCGTTTAAAGATAATTAATTCTTTACTAAAAGATGATTATAGATTTTATAAATCGTCTTTGGGATGGATTATCATTATTTTAAATTTATAAAGGTATTTAAATTGATTTATTATCTTTTAGATAATAAATGTTGTTTTAAATTTATAAATACCGATTTATAAATGAGAAAAATCCTTTAAATAGAATTGTTTTAAAATAAAGCTAAGTGTAAAATCGTTTTGGGTTTAAAGTAAATGACATTTAAAATTGACATTTGTTTTTGACCCTTATTTTAACACACTTAGTATTATAATTTGCCCTCTTTGAAACACCCTACGCCCCTTAATATACACAAAAAGGGCACACCAAAGGATGTGGTGCGTTATAGGTATAGCTAAAGCTTCACAGAGACTAAGATTCACAAGACAAATAAGTAAAAATAGCGGAAACATTTAAATAATAACTTATCATTCAAAATTAAACTTCATCTCAAAATAATTCATAAAAATATAACATGTCTCAAAAACTCAAAATATCTCATGTCTCATGAAAATACATCTCAGTCTCATAAAATCAGAGTATAAAAGTAACAATAATAATAGTAATCCATCTCACAAGTGCAAGTCCATCATAAGTCAAATGAAAAAGATGAAGAGCAGAAGAATACATCTGAAATGAGAAAACTCCGTGAATGAATCTCCAAGCAACCTGAATCAACTATCCTCAACTCTATTGGCCTATGGGGGAAAAAAGGGAAATAGAGGAGTGCGTCATTAATAAGTCTGGTGAGTGAAAGTAATTACTAGCATTTCTAAGCAAGATAAAGATAATAGACTAAGCAATAGTTCTAGCTTGAAAGGAAAATACAGAAATGATAAAACTTGGATAAAATACTGTTTATGATTCTGTTTGACTATTTTCTTGGATTGTTTGATTGTGATTGTTTGCACTTGTCTTAAATTGCTGTGATTAGGCTGAAACCCTAATCTTATCTTAACTGCTAACTTGATTAGGCTGAAATCCTAATTCTACCCTTTTGATCGGCCTATTCTATCTCTGTTGTGCAACTGCAAACCAATCATGTTGGTCACAGCAAAAGACACATACTTAGCGCGTAGGACGTAGTAGCGAATCATTTACCCTAATCGAAGCCGCACGCTCGGTCATCGTCGGTACACATTAACTGTCGCCCCCTATTTGACCCTTTATTTACCCTAATCAGCATAAGCGTGCCCAACCTCACCTAACTATTATGAGACCATCAGTCCTAGACCTGAAAGGGAATCTTCCCAGCCTCACCTAACTTTTGTGAGACCATCAGTCCTAGACCTGAAAGGGAATGCTACTGGTACTGGTCCTAACAAACAATCTTCTAGCTTTGCGCTCCTTGCCCAAATATCCAAATTTGAGCCTCTGTCTATTGGCCACTTATTTACCCTAATCAGCATAAGCATGTCCCAGCCTCACCTACTATTGTGAGACCATTAGTCCTAGATCTGAAAGGGAATGCTGCTGGTACGAGCCCTACTTCTATATTTGCTTATTAACTTAATCTAAGTTTTAAAATAAGTCTCTTCTGTTATTTCTGCTATATTTGCTTATTAACTTAATCCAAGATCTAAGTTTTAAAATACGCCTCTTTTGTTATTTCTGCTATATTTTCTTATTAATTTAATCCAAGGTCTAAGTTTTAAAATAAGCCTCTTTTGTTATTTCTGCTATATTTGCTTATTAACTTAATCCAAGATCTAAGTTTTAAAATAAGCCTCTTCTGCTATTTCTTTCTTTCTAATTATAACCTGTGTTATAATTGTTCTTGCAGCTGTTATTCTTCTATTTTCTCTTTTTAGTAATAACCACTTATTATAATTATGCTTGCAAATATCTTAAATTTTCCTACTTCAGTCCATCTCTATTTTTATTTTAGTTTTTCTCATTTTACATCTGATTTCTGTAAATTTAGTGTTATTCTATTTTAATCCATATTAGCGAATTCTTCTCTTTTTAATATTCTATTTGTGTAAAAAGGGATTAAATCTCTATAAAAAGAAACTAACATTTACAGGCTAAATTCTAACTTAAAACAGATGTAAATAACTGCAAATAGCTATAAATAACTATAAATAACTGAATAAAATAGCTGAATAAAATAGATTGAAAAGAACTTCTGAAATTTACTTAAAAATAAACTGAAAATAAACTTATATAAAAACTATCTTAAAATTGTAGAAAAACTACAACTATTGAGAACACTATTATTTTAAATTACTTAAATATCTAAAATAATTATAAAACACTCACCTGTGGTCCTTGCTCTAGTCCTTGGCCTTCCCGGATCCACTTCTAGGGCGTAGAATATTTTTATTAAAAAGATCTTCTCCCTAGAAATTTTTTCTATTTAGGGTTCGGCCTCAGGCAATGAACCGAATTGGGAGAAAATCTGAATGAGAAAAATAGATTAGGCCTAGGGTTCTATTTATAGTATGGCTTAAGGATCTCAGGCCGTCGGATTTGAAGATTAAATCTAGTGCAACCACGTCATAGGCTCACCAGGAACCATCGGATGCAGTTACAGACGCACAAGATTTGGTCCAAAATCAAGTTATGACGTGTTCGCTCGTAACTGGATGATTCTCCGTCCATTAACAAAGCCGGGTCGACCCTTGTTTATTGGGGGTCGACCTAACCCAAGCATGGGTCGACCTCTGCCTTTTTTTTTTTCCGTTTTAGTTTATTTAATTTTGATTTCTTGTTTCACTCGTAACTTCTCCATACCGACTCGGATTTCGATTCTGACAATTTCACAAATTTATTCTTTTATTTATTTAATTATTATAGCTCAAATTTTGGGTTGTTACATTCTCTCTTCCTTAAAGGATTTTGTCCCCGAAATCTACAAGGACAGAAGAATGAAATAAATATTTTCATCCAAATTCTACAACCACATATTCAATCATCATCCATTACATCCATTTTCCTCAAGCTTTCTAATGCAATTTATGTTATATACAATAGTGTAGTGTCAATGTCCCTAACTAATGCAAAATATTAGACGGTCTACGGATTCAGTCGACCTCCTTTTTTTTGCATTAATGTCCGTGCCATGTATCCAAATGAATGCAAATTCCCTAATGACTACTGATAGTTCTATATGCGTGCTACAATCATCATCCAAATGCAGCAATCATATGATAACCATCCATTTATAGCAACCATGAAATAAAAATGCAAGTGCACACACATCCATATGCATATGCTTTAGTGACCTAGTTAGGCCGATCCCTAAGAGATAATAGTGCCTAGTGTGTGTATATGCATCCACTAGCAAACACTTGCAACCACTAGCGTCCATCATACATAACATGTTCTAGTAACATGTTTACCTTCAGTCCTACAATCTATAGGTTAAATCCTAAGATCTACCCTCCCAAAGGATACTAAAGGAAAGAACATATTCAAAACTAAAGATGGAAATAGGAAATTCAAAACGTACCATCGAAAAGGTGTGGATAAGAGGTACGTATTTTCTCCTCAGCCTCCCACGTAGCGTCCTCAATACTATCTCCCCACTGCACCTTAACCAATGGGACTTCCTTATTCCTAAGCTTCTTGATATCACATCCAACGATCTTGGTAGGAATGCGACGAACCGATGCTTCTCTCTCCACTTCAACTTCATCAAGTTGCCTAGGTTCCACTACCACTGCTGAATCATGTAAGCATTTTCTCAAGTGCGAAACATGAAAAACATCATGAACTCCCACAAGCCTCTCTGGTCGCTTTATCTGATACGCCATCTTCCCTACCTGTGACGCCCCACCTCTATGCTCACAATAACAAAGAGTATTAAAAGAAATACTGTCTGTTATTACAAAGAATAAGGCTGGATAGAAGCGGCCATCCATAGTTAGGCCTTACACTAGTATTGGTTATCTCGATAGGAGTGGTATATATATTTTTCATCTCTTTGTTTATTTACTCCCATCGACATATCCAATTCTAGTATAAAACGAACTACGATGGTTCATAATAGTTTAGGACACATATATAATAATAACACAGATAAACTAAATGCGGAACACAGATAATATAAAATCTCATATATATATAACTGAAGTCAGTTACAATACATGTGATACAATACATATGATACAACTACAACTGTCAACACTGGAAGTTACATATACAAGTACATTATTGTAAATAATATACATGAATACATATCATCCTATACTATGACAACGACTACTCCAAAAGATATGAAGAGACTTCATAGCTCAAGCAGCAACCCAAAGCAAGATACCAACAACCTGAAATAACTTGGTCTGACCCGAGTATTAATTCAAAAGAAAATAATCATGGGTCAGTCTAATTCAAACTCAGTTATTTATGCACGGAAGCAACAATAATTAAATAATCAAATAGACGACAGTCGCAATAAATCTCGTATATCCAACCCTTCAATAAGAGAATCGGATAATGGTAGATATAACACGAAACAATGTTAAACAACAAATCAGCAAATTCAAATCATCAACAAAGATAAATAAAAAGATTATCGATGAAGATAATTTGAAAACAACAGAATTGCCTAAATAGCAATTAACAACAAGTGGCCAAAGCAAAACCCAAGCCAGTGAAACAGCATAAACAACAAAAATCTAATTATCGATACGATAATTAGAAAACACATAATCTAATTATCTAGTAGATAATTAGATAGCAACAATATGAGAAAATTAAAGAAAATCAAAATACACTTTCAAAATATTGAATTGAACACACGAAACAATTCAAACAATTGAAACATCAATTAAAATGTCAATACTGTTTTGGCTGCAGTACATGGTCGCGTGCACTGCCTCGCCACTATAGTGATGAATTACACAAAAGCTCAATGAATCAAAAGCAAATGGCACCAACTCAAATCAAAATGAACCAGATGGAACTGCAACAGCATGAGTACAGCATCCACCCAGTAACTATCAAATGAACAAAGTGCACATGAATGCACAACGAAAGTTCACAAACGAGCACAAGGTCAAACCCGAGCTTTTAGCTAGATTCAACACATGTACAAAATCAGACAGAAAACTACATGTTGAACAATTGAACACTTGTATACATATACAAGGAATTCAAGTGAAGATACCAAATACAACATGAATGAACTAGCTTGAAACAACATGCATAAGCCTAGCAACATGCTCGAAGCTAGCAACGAAACAACAGAACAACAGCTACATCAAGTACTACAAATAAGCAAACCAGACCACTACAAATCAAAGAAGCAACTCAAGACCAGTTCAGTGAACAAATAAAACACAAAGACAAAGACAGTGCAATGTACAACTCAATGTACCAATCAAAGCTTCAAGTGGTACACATGAAAACAAAAACCAAGCAGTGACAATAAGGATGCATCAGTGCTTCAAAAGCACATCAGACAAACCAGAGAACTGCACAAGTAACTAAACCAACAAGCAAGTGCTACAAATAAAAGTATCAATCTTGAATAAGAACATACAGGAACCAGAATGGAACTGGACTCAAAACTATCCAGACTAAATACAATGCCACAATGAAACAAACTAGGATGAACTCCAAATCAAGACCGATATCAATACAACACCACATGAATCAAACCCAAACCTGGCAGAGAACTGATACAAGTGAAGTATAACTTGTAACCAATGTACAGAGACAATAACCACTACACCAAGGTTCAAGTGAAATCAAGACAAGCACTGAAACAAAGATGGCCAGAGCCGAAGTACACATGGGCCACAAAATCAAAGTCAGAAATTCAAGTGAACAAATACACAAAGGCCAGTGTACAGGCAAAATCAAAATTCACGCATCAAAAATGGCCGAAGTTAAAGGGAATCAACATCGTGGAATTCCAGCAACGAAAATATATTCGAATAAAACAAGTCAGAAATCACTAAAATTTGAATTATATGTGAGGGAAAATCACTCCCCTTTTTCGACAAATAGAGGCAGCCGAGAGCAGAGAGAAGGAATCATCGATTGACAAAGCAAGGGACGAAATCATCGTTTGATCGAGCAATTGAAGTCGATAGCCTCAATTCCACAAGCCCTAATTTAGGAAGCAAAGAAATAAAAAGAAAGAAGCCGCCATCATCGTGAATTTTGTTTTGGGCTTGCGAAAATGAATCAAGGGAGGAAAGAGTCAGGTATTCACTTCAATAACACAGCCCAAAATAAAAAGAAACGTGGGCCGAGATTAAATTTTTAAAGCCCGCATAACTCTTAACAATTTGAAAAGAATTTCAACCCGATGCAAAACCCTGGGTTGTTGCACTACCCTTTCCACAATGGGAACGGTCCTACGAATCTGGGAGCAAGTTTCCCACTTGATCCAAAGCTCACTACTTTCCTTAGTGGAGACACCTTAATGAAAACCAAATCTCCTACCTCAAACTCAATATCCTTTCTTCGCTTACCTGCATAGGTTTCTGTCTATCTTGGGCCATCTTCATTCTTCTTCTAATCAAATCAATCTTTTCCAAAGTCTCTCTAACCATGTTGGGACCAAGTATCAATCTTTCTGTAGACTCTAACCAACACGAAGGCAACTTACAAGGTCTTCCATAAAGGGCTTCAAAAGGAGCCATCCCAATGCTAGCCTGAAAACTATTGTTATAAGCAAATTCCACTAAAGGAAGGTGCTCCTCCTAAGTTCCTCCAAAATCAAGAATGCATATCCTCAACAAATCCTCAAGAACTCTATTAACTCTCTCCGTTTGCCATCCGTTTGAGGGTGATAGGCTGTACTCAATATAAGTTGTGTCCCTAAAGCCTCTTGCAAGCTCCTCCAAAACTCGCTAATAAAGATAGGGTCTTTGTCACTCACTACGCTAGAGGGAACTCCATGAAGTCAGACTATCTCACGAACGTATAAGGATGCCAAATAAGGTGCTGTCCTCTTACTCTTGACCGGAATGAAGTGGGCGCTCTTAGTCAAACGATCTACAATCACCCAAATACTGGTATTCCCCTTCCTAGATCGGGGTAAACCATTTATGAAATCCATCGAAACCGTATCCCACTTCCATTTGGGTACATCTAATGATTGAAGCAATCCGCCAGGCCTCTGCTGCTCCGCCTTAACTCTTTGGCATACAAGACACTTAGCCACAAACTCTACTACGTCCTTCTTCATGCCACTACAGTAAAACACTCTCTTCATGTCCCTATACATCTTATCACCACTCGAATGAATAGTCATTCGAGAATGGTGTGCTTCTGCTAGAACTGCACTCATCAAATCACTAGTGCGGGGACACAAAGTCTTCCATCTCTCCTTAGCCACACATTACTATCGATGGAATAGCGTTGGAGATGTCTAGAGACTTCTCCTCTGCTAATCCTATCCAGAATATCCTCAAGCTCTGAATCCTCTCGCTGCCTTAAGCCAATCTGATCTATGAGGGCAGGCTTAACCTCAAGTGCTGAAATCTTAGCAAAATCCCTGATAAACTTCCTATAATAAGCAGCCAAACCTAGGAAGTTTCTAACTTCGGTAGTGTTCTTGGAGGCCTTCCAATCCTGTACTGCTACTATCTTAGCGGGATCCACAACTAAACCCTCTCTTGAGACTACTGCCCCAAGAAACACACCGTGTCATGCCAAAAGTGACACTTCGAGAACTTTGCCTTCAACTGATGAACACGAATTGTACGAAGAACCTCCTCAAGGTGAATAACATTATAACGACCCATAAAATTTTAACGGTTTTATAACGTAATTTATTGAAATTTTGCTTAAAAATAGATAATTGAATTTGGAAATAAAAATTTGATATTTGTAATGTGTCTACTTAAACGTAGCTAATGGTAAATTTTTATTGAAAAATATGAAAGTTAATTCTGTTGTGTAATTTTCAATTTCTATTCAAAATCAATTAATTTGATGAAAATAAAATGTTTTCGGAATCTGAATATTTTTATATAATAAATTTATAAATCATTTCCTGAGTGAGACGTCATAATTCGTTTTGTCAAATTTGGACTACTATTGCTCCGTTTATCTTATTTTCGACAGATTTGCAGCATTTTGGGCATCGAATATCGAGTTTTGATAGGATGACCGTATCGATGATATCTATGTACCATTTTGTTCATCTCATCGTGCTGATCATCGTAGTATATTTATTCATGCATTTTGATGTCCAGTACGCAATGAAAGCTGCGTAATGGTCCAATACATCAATACCCGTTTTAACTTTTGATTTCTGTGTCCATTCAAATTCTCCAACGGTTGAAAAAAAACAATCAGCCATTTTGCTATCATTATTTTCCCCTGAATTCACGTATAGACTTTCCCTATTCCTAGCCATTAATAGTTTTTAAAATGAATGTCCTTGCCTTTTGTTATTCTCTGGTTTCAAAATATTATCTCTAGTTCGTACTCCCTCTCTACTCTTTCTATATGAGATATATAAAATATTATCTCTGGTTCAAAATATATATGAGGTTTTGATCTATGTTTTATATTTTGCTTACAGTTTAATAGTTTTAACGTATGTATTCACATATATGTAATAGCTTTTGTAACAGTTTAGCAAGTAAATATATACACTGTTTTAAGTTTAAAATATTTGCAGCTTTTAGATTTTATATAATATAGTGTGCCCAGTTCCTCTTTTTGAAGTAGACAAGATATTTATATTATATTTATAGTGGTACATATATATATATATATGTTATATAGTACTTTATAATATGTTGATGCTATATAATATAATTTGTTATAAAAGTTTTAGGCAGCTGTTCTATTAGAGAGAGAAAAAAAATTATTATATAAATAGAGTTAAAAGTTGTTTATATATATTAGCTGTTAGTATTGTATGAGTTGCACCTGGTTTGTTGGGCCTCAAACATATGTATGTTTATATAAGAAATACAAATCGGTTTGTTATATACGAATTTGTATGAGTTATAGATATATGTATGATTTAATAGGCTGTTACTTTTATTTTTCTGAAGATCATATATATGTATATTGGGTACTTATATATATATATATATATTTTGTTCAGTGAATCATGGTGATAGTTTATGCTGTCCTATGTATGTATATATGTTTGATTTTAAACTACATATATTTTAAATTAAACAAGGATTGTCTAATATAATATATATAGATTTTGCTAATATATTAGGTTTAAATATCTAAATTTAATTTTGGTTATATATATATATATTCCGTTCCAGTTATATCAAGCTGAATTTTGATTTTTCCATTGACTCCCATTTATAATTTTTGTTCGTCAAATTTGTGTCCATCTTGCTTCGCTTTGGAAATTCGTGCTTGGATTCGTAACCCATTTCATTTTCAAATCTCTCTAGCCTCGGTGAGCAATCACTCACGATTAACATTCTTATAGTTTGTAAATTTGATTTCACTTGAAACGACAATTGAAATATGCTGTAAAATTTGAATTGTTAGTTATTCAATTTTGTTAAATATGATATGCCATTTTCTACAATTGTTCACCTGTAATATATGGCACTATATCCTGCTATTTTATTTAAATTTATCACTGATGATATATGTCTGTTATTGATATGTTATATTTTATCATATTTGTTCTCACTCTGCAAGTTCCCTGTTAATTTAGAATTCCCTATGGGTTGAAATGATACATACCCGAACTATTTGGTAGAATAGGGAAAAATCGCTATGGGTTGAAATGATAAACCCAAGCGATTTTCATTGATTTTGAATTTGGGATTGCGGGTTGAAATGATATAAACCCGTAGATATTTAATCTGCAGATTGAAATGATAAATATTTGTATCACTTGACCATAGGATAGAAAATTATATACAAACACCGTTGGTCTATATTTTGATAATGATTTCCAAATTTTTAAAGGGAGATATATGGTTTTATATAAATATTGATTTTTAAAATATAATATATATAAATGTTATTTTATATATGTCTAAATTGTAGATTTAAAAATTATATGTTTTGGAAATTTAAATTTATAAGTTAGTTTTGAAATTATAAATTTTAAGATTTTTCTTATAATTTTATTTTCTAGTATATATATATATATAATGAGATTTAATTTAATAAAATTTAATTTAATTAGTATATAACATGTTTTAAAATATTTATTTAAAATTTATATTAATATTTTAAAATAGATTTATAACTTTAATAATAAAGGTTGGAAAGATAAATTAATGTTGACTTGGAATTTAAATTGGTTAATAATTGAAATTAAGAAATAATTGATTTAAACTTATTGATTTTGAGGTTTTGAAAGATATAATTTATAACTTGATCTGATAAAAGGTGACTAAATGAATATTCTCTACTTTAAATAAAATGGAGATTGAATAACTAATATTGATTTAGATTTTTTAGGATTCAAATAAATTGTTATTAAAATGATTAAGTGAATATTTTTCCAAATTGAAATAAATTAAAGTTAAATGTGAATGAAATTTATATTGTAAATTTTTGAATATATAAACTTGAATCTTTGAACTTTAAATCTGAAATGGTTAAACCGGAATTGATTTAAATTGAATTTTGGAATTTAAGTTGATTTGAATTGATTTGTGGAATTGGAGGAAACTATTTTATTTTATAAAGTATTTATTATATATATAAATTATTTTAATATATAAATTATTTTAATATATAAACTATTTTAATTTATAAACATTTTAATATATACACTATTTTCAACATCTAAAGTGTTATGATTTCAAAAGTGTTATGATTTCAAAAGTGTTATAATTTTTAAAGTCCTACGATTTTGGAAAGTGAATATTGTTTAAAGTGAATGATGATATCGAATTTATATGATTTTGAAATGAATATGATATTTTGATAGGAAGTATGAACTGTTTGAAATGAAATGACCATGGTGTGAAATAAGTGTTTGGTTGTTAAAGAGGCCGGGATCAGATATTGTCATACTCTCTGCCAATACCGAAAACCACTTTAACAACTGTGTACGTGGTGGAGATTCCAGAACGAAATAGGATGGTTTGGCGACGATTCTATATGGTATTTATGTAGCCCTGACTCCCGTGAGTCAACTTGATATGGCTAAAACAGGAGCTATACCGGGCCAAGTGGGGTCATTCCCCCTATCAGACACATTTCATGGATACCATTCTATTGCTTTTGTGATTTGATTGGGTGCACCTTTGATTTGGGAGTGTGTCACGAGGTGGGCGGTAGTAGCTGCTATGCGTTACCACCAGTCCAGGAGTGCAAATGGTATATCTACCCTGGCATTGCCTCAAGTGCCTTGTCGCATGCCTTATCGCGCCTTCTACGAGTTTGGTTTGTACCATACCTATGAAGTGCCCACTGATAGCCCTCCAGTTTACGGAGGAATTACGGTAATGTATAGACTATGGGAATATATAAAAATGTGTTAAGGAGGATATGTGTAACGCCTTAACGCTATTTTAATAGTTTACTTTACTGTAGACATATTATAGTAGCGTATATTACTACATAGTAAATAGTTCCACGTATCCTTAGAGGATGGAAATCCCAAACATCCTTTAAGTTACTTGTGTTTCAGTTGACATTTCACTTGATTTGAATTTATTAATATAAGAATGTAAATCCTGACTCGAGTGTTTTGTTTTTTGCTTTACGCTTGGGTCAGACCGAGTGTTACAACATTTGAGACTCACCTTTGGAGCTTTGCTTGAAAATCCATCTATATCTGTTCAGCTTTCAGCTATCCAGTTGATTTGTTCAGACTTGTCATCTGTTTGTATTCGAGACTACATTGTATTGGAGATATTCTGTTGTATTTTATTTGAAACTGTTGTTTTTTTATAGTAGCTTCATGAACTACCATTTATCTTTTCCACGGTTATTGTTATATTACTCTATGTCTATGATTCTGTGATTGATTTATTTACTAGATATGCTGAGTTTTACCAAATATAAATTAACAGTCTGTTGTTTTGAGCAATTCAAGTTCGACATGTGCGGATGCGAATGGTTCAAAATACCGGGTCGTTAAAGTTGGTATCAGAGCTCTGGTTTAGGCAAAACTTAGCATATGGAGTAAAAATAAATTACTGAATCACCTTCGTTCGAGCTTGAATTTCTCCTCCTTGATTAGGGTTTCCTTTGAATTTTGGAACCTTCCTCTTCGTTCTGAAAATTCATTCTTGTCGTCTCCTGTTCATGTTCTTTTGATACTGGAGCATCCCATAGCTCCAACCTCAACTGTCAACTTCATCTTTTGTGTGACTAATCCCACCGGCGGTCCCGCCAATCTTCGAATGACTTGTAGAGGGGTGAAACTCCTTTACAACAGGCATTGATTTACCAGTGATTTCTGTATCCTCGGTTTAGATGCTGCTATCTCTTGCTGTTCCCGAATGTTTCTCTAGTAGACGACCAGGGTAATTCTCTTGTGATCAAATGTCAATTCGCCTCATAATTTCTGCATCGATTTTATTCTTGGAATCTCGGTTGACCCGGTTAAGGTCGTCGCGATAAAAATAAGCCTATTCAATCTTTCCTCTTTTGTAATTTAATTATTTCATCTTCCTTTCGAGCCTATCTTTGAATTAGAATTCTCTTTGATCAGGTTCTTATGAATTTGAATCCCTATCTTGGTCTAAATCCATTCTTGGATCATCGTATGAGGGAGTGTTTGTTATTAATATAAAAATGTTTTACATTATGTTGTTTGAGTTGTTAAGGTTGATTTGGGGTTTCGATCGATTCCTCTGGCAAACGCTATCGATAGAAATTCCAAAACACTTGAACAGAGCAAACTGATATAATATTGTTTTCGAAATTGGTAAATAAAATAATTTTATGTATGATTATATTATATATATAAAGATATGATTTTCTGAAATTGGATTGTTAAATAAATTGGTTTGTTAGGAATGATAATACTAGATTATCATCTATTGTTTTTGTCAACTCTACTAAATCATTTTTATTGTTATATGTTATCAGGTGTTGAAATTTTATAAACAGGGTTTAATTGATTTGAAAATGAAATAAATTTAAATTAAAGATTTGAGAATTAAATTTCCGGTGCTTTTCTAAATTTTGTTCTCAAAGTTTGGATAAATATATATATTTGAAAGTATTTTCGAAAGGCAATTGTTTCCAAAGAATTTTTAAGGAAGTAAGTCTGTACTCTCCTCTCCGTCGCAGGAAAATAATTCCGGTGATGACTGCAGCATCATCGACATTCATTTTCGAGTCTCGGAGTGGAGAGGCCCCTAAGTAGCTTTGCTACACTTTTGTTTTGGAAAAATGGATTTGATTTCAATTTCTTGTGTATAATTTGATTTATAAAATGTATATGTAGATAATTATTTCAAAATAGTTTTAAGGGAAACCGGAATTTGAATCTTAAGTTTTATACTAAGAAATGGGTTCAATTATTGAAATTAAGTGAAATTTTGAATAAAAGGGGAACATCTAAAATGTTGAATGAAATTAAACCAACCTGAAATAGTTGAATTTGAATAAAACTTATTTGTATAATACTAAATTGCATTCTAACATATATAACTTACCTGAATATTCCAAAAAGTTAAAATGTTAAGGTGGATATGTAATTGAAAGTTATACCAGTGAAAACTTAGGTAATAAAATGTTCAAACTAAAATTTTGATTAATAGAAATGTTGTAAATGAAAGGTAAATTTTTTTATAGTGTTTAATTACACTCAGAACCTTAATATAACTTACCTAGAAATAGTTAAATGTTGATGAGAATAGGTAATTAAATAATATACAATCTAAATGTGAACAATAAGATGTCCAAAATGATATTTTGTTAAGGGAATTACAGATAATAAATTGAATAATAAAAAAAAAGTTTAATTGTTGAATAAAATATGGTTATAAAATGTTTATACACTTAATATATGTTGCAAAATATGTTAAATGAAATAAATTAAATAATAAAGGAAAAAAATACTATTTAAATAAATAAATATGGACTTAAGAATAATTGAAATTTGAATTTTAGTGGAATCAACTCAAAAGAAGATAAATAGATTTAAATAAATGAGTAAAATCAAATAAACTTTGTTTTGAAAGAAATTTTTGTAACAAGTATTAATAAATTTAAAATAAACCAAATTGAATGAAACTAGCTTGGATTGACAATCAACAAAATATGAGCATAAATGGATATTATTGATTTAATAAAATGGATTAAACCAAATTGTTGAACATTAATTAATTTAAATTGAAATTTATATGGTTTTGGAATTAATTTTGTGGTACCTGGTATTTTTTATTTTAAATCTATCTTTTCTTTCTATTACTTCTTTTCTCCTACCTCTTTCCTTTTTGGGGACGAAAAGTTTTGAGTGGGGGAGAGTGTAATGACCCGTAAAATTTTAACGGTTTTATAACGTAATTTACTAAAATTTTGCTTAAAAATAGATAATTGAATTTGGAAATAAAAATTTGATATTTGTAATGCGTCTACTTAAACGTAGCAAATGGTAAATTTTTATTGAAAAATATGAAAGTTAATTCTGTTGTGTAATTTTCAATTTCTATTTAAAATCAATTAATTTGATGAAAATAAAATGTTTTCGGAATCTGAATATTTTTATATAATAAATTTGTAAATCATTTCCTGAGTGAGTCGTTATAATTCGTTTTGTCAAATTTGGACTGCTATTGCTCCGTTTATCTTATTTTCGATAGATTTGCAGCATTTTGGGCACCGAATATCGAGTTTTGATAGGATGACCATATCGCTGATATCTGTGTACCATTCTATTCGTCTCGTCCTGCTGATCTCCGTAGTATACTTATTCATGCATTTCGATGTCCGGTACGCAACGAAAGCTGCGTAACGGTCCAATACATCAGTACCCGTTTTAACTTTTAATTTCTGTGTCCATTCAAATTATCCAACGATTGAAAAAAAACAATCAGCCATTTTGCTATCATTATTTCCCCCTGAATTCATGTACAGACTTTCCCTATTCCTAGCTATTAATAGTTTTTGAAATGAATGTCCTTGTCTTTTGTTATTCTCTGGTTTCAAAATATTATCTCTGGTTCGTACTCCCTCTCTTCTCTTTCTATTTTTGTTCCGGCTTCTTCAAAAAGAGGAAATTATATAACAATAGATATATTGGTCTCTGGGAAACTCTATGTCCTCTTCCTCCTTTCCTGTTCATCAAAAAAAAAATATAATAAGTTGAAAGGCTTGATTACTATTGAAGATTACATATACTGTTTGAAAGCATGTCCCTTCATTTTGTATCTCCATTTCCAAATCTCAACTCGACAGCCTCATCTCCCCACCTCATTCCGCCTTCACCCCGGCCACCATCAAAATCTGCCCCCTTCCCCTCCGTAGCCGATCCCACTTCGACCACCTTCCCCAAGCCTCTGGCCTCACCACCGAACAAACCTCCAAACCTACCGACCATGACAGCAGCACAAAACCCGTGCCTCCTCTATTCAGCTGCACGGCCATCAAATCCCCTCCCACGTCACCATGTCCGCCTCGCCACCCATTCTTGCCTTCCCTCCGTTCCACCTCTCTCTCCACGCGGTGAATTTTCTCAAGTTTGATGGCGGCAACGGTTTTCCTTTTTTTTCTTTTAGTATGTATATAAAATCTATTTATGTATATATATAAGCTTATATAAGTTCGTATATAATACATTGTATATATTTATAAAGTTATTCACGTCATTTGTATATAAGTTATATATATATATTACTTATGCTATGTTATATAGTGCGTTTAAAATATTTTTTTAATCATTAAAAGTGCTATATATATACTGTGATCTTGAGTATGTATTTTATCTTATATGCATGTTTAGTTGTATTTCACCTATAGGTCTGCATATGTTATTATGAATATCGAGTCTACATATTTTATTTTGGTTAGCTTATATATAAATATATATGAGGTTTTGATCTTTGTTTTATATTTCGCTTACAGTTTAACAGTTTTAATGTATGTATTCACATATATGTAATAGCTTTTGTAACAGTTTAGCAAGTAAATATATAAAAATATATATACATATCTTATAAATATAATACTGTTTTAAGTTTAAAATATTTGCAGCTTTCAGATTTTATATAATATAGTATATTGTGCCCAGCTCCTCTTTTTGAAGTAGACAGGATATTTATATTATATTTATAGTAGTACATATATATATGTTATATATACTTTATAATATGTTGATGCTATATAATATAATTTGTTATAAAAGTTTTAGGCAGCTGTTCTGTCAGAGAGAGAATTTTTTTTATATAAATAGAGTTAAAAGTTGTTTATATATATTAGCTGTTAGTATTATATGAGTTGCACCTAGTTTGTTGGGCCTTAGACATATGCATGTTTATATAAGAAATACAAATCGGTTTGTTATATACAAATTTGTATGAGTTATAGATATATGTATGATTTAATAAGATGTTACTTTTATTTTTCTGAAGCTCATATATATGTATATCAGGTACTTATATATATATATTTTGTTCAGTGAATCATGGTTATAGTTTATGATGTCCTGTTTATGTATATATGTTTGATTTTAAACTATATATATTTTAAATTAAACAAGGATTGTGTATATAATATATATAGATTTTGCTAATATATTTGGTTTAAATATCTAAATTTAATTTTGGTTTTATATATATATTTAGTTCCAGTTATATCAAGTTGAATTTTTATTTTTCCATTGATTCCCATTTATCAGTTTTGTCCGTCGAATTCGTGTCCATCTTGGTTCGCTTTGGAAATTCATGCTTGGATTCGTAACCCATTTCATTTCCTAATCTCTCTGGTCGAAAGTTGAGCAATCACTCACGATTAACATTCTTATAGTTAGTAAATTTGATTTCACTCGAAACGACAATTGAAATATGCTGTAAAATTTGAATTGTTAGTTATTCAATTTTGTTAAATATGATATGCCATTTTCTGCAATTGTTCACCTGTGATATATGGCACCATATCCTGCTATTTTATTTAAATTTATCACTGATGATATATGTTTGTTATTGATATGTTATATTTTATCATATTTGTTCTCACTTTGGAAGTTCCCGGTTAATTTAGAATTCCCTATGGGTTGAAATGATACATACTCGAACGATTTTGTAGAATAGGGAAAAATCGCTATGGGTTGAAATGATAAACCCAAGCGATTTTCATTGATTTTGAATTTGGGATTGCGGGTTGAAATGATATATACCCGTAGATATTTAATCTACGGATTGAAAAGATAAATATCCGTATCACTTGACCATAGGATAGAAAATTATATACGGACACCGTTAGTCTATATTTTGAAGATCATTTCCAAATTTTTGAAGGGAGATATATGGTTTTATATATATATTGATTTTTAAAATATAATATATATAAATGTTATTTTATATATGTCTAAATTGTTTAAAAATTATATGTTTTGGAAATTTAAATTTATAAGTTAGTTTTGAAAGTATAAATTTTAAGGTTTTTCTTATAATTTTATTTTCTAAATATATATATATATATAATAATATTTAATTTAATAAAATTTAATTAGTATATAATATGTTTTAAAATATTTATTTAAAATTTATATTAATATTTTAAAATAGATTTATAACTTTAATAATAAAGGTTGGAAAGATAAATTAATGTTAACTTGGAATTTAAATTGGTTAATAATTGAAATTAAGAAATAATTTTTTTAACTTATTGATTTTGAGGTTTTGAAAGATATGATTTATAACTTGATCTGATAAAAGGTGATTAAATGAATATTCTCTACTTTAAATAAAATGGAGATTGAATATCTAATATTGATTTAGATTTATGAATTGGGATTCAAATAAATTGTTATTAAAATGATTTAGTGAATATTTTTCCAAATTGAAATAAATTAAAGTTAAATGTGAATGAAATTTATATTGTAAATGTTTGAAAATATAAACTTGAATCTTTGAACTTTAAATTTGAAATGGTTAAACCGGAATTGATTTAAATTGAATTTTGGAATTTAAGCTGATTTGAATCGATTTGTAGAATTGGAGGAAACTATTTTATTTTATAAAGTATTTATTATATATATAAACTATTTTAATATATAAATTATTTTAAAGTATAAACTATTTTAATTTATAAACATTTTAATATATACACTATTTTCAACATCTAAAGTGTTATGATTTCAAAAGTGTTATGATTTCGAAAATGTTATAATTTTTAAAGTGCTACAATTTTGGAAAGTGAATACTGTTTAAAGTGTATGATGATATCGAATTTATATGATTTTGAAATGAATATGATATTTTGATAGGAAGTATGACCTGTTTGAAATGAAATGACCACGGTGTGAAATAAGCGTTTGGTTGTTAAAGACATCGAGATCGGATATTGTCATACTCTCTGCCAATACCGAAAACCACTTTAACAACTGTGTACGTGGTGGAGATTCCAGAATGAAGTAGGATGGTTTGGCGATGATTCTATATGGTATTTACGTAGCCCTGACTCCCGTGAGTCAGCTTGATGTGGCTAAAACAGGAGCTATACCGGGCCAAGTGGGGTCATTCCCCCTATCGGGCACATTTCATCGATACCATTCTATTGCTTTTGTGATTTGATTGGGTGCACCTTTGATTTGTGAGTGTGTCATGAGGTGGGCGGTAGTAGTTGCTATGCGTTACCATCAGTCTGGGAGAGCAAATAGTATATCTACCCTAGCATTGCCTCGAGTGCCTTGTCGCATGCCTTATCGTGCCTTCTACGAGTTTGGTTTGTACCATACCTATGGAGTGCCCTCTGATAGCCATCCAGTTTACAGAGGAATTACAGTACTGTATAGACTATGAGAATATATAAAAATGTGTTAAGGGGGATATGGGTAACGCCTTAACGCTATTTTAATAGTTTACTTTACTATAGACATATTATAATAGCGTATATTACTATATAGTAGATAGTTCCACGGGTCCTTAGAGGATGGAAATCCCAAACATCCTTTAAGTTACTTGTGTTTCAGTTGACATTTCACTTGAGTTGAATTTATCAATATAAGAATGTAAATCCTAACTCGAGTGTTTTGTGTTTTGCTTTACGCTCGGGTCAAACCGAGTGTTACAGCATTTGAGACTCACCTTTGGAGCTTTGGAGCTTTGCTTGAAAATCCATCTATATCTGTTCAGCTTTCAGCTATCCAGTTGTTTTGTTCAGACTTGTCATCTGTTTGTATTCGGGACTACATTGTATTAGAGATATTCTGTTGTATTTTATTTCAAACTCTGTTGTTTTTTTATAGTAGCTTCATGAACTACCATTTATCTTTTCCGTTGTTATTGTTATATTACTCTGTATCTATGATTCTGTGATTGATTTGTTTACTAGATATGCTAAGTTTTACCAAATATAAAGTAACAGTTTGTTGTTTTGAGCAATTCAAGTTTTACAGACATACTCTTCCATACTCTAGGAAAACACCAGAATGTCATCCATAAACACTACAACGAGCTTATTTAGGACATCTTAAAAAACATGGCTCATCAAATCTACAAAATAAGCTGGGGCATTGGTCAGCCCAAACGACATAACCAACCACACAAAGAATCCATCGGGTATCCTAAATGCTGTCTTATCGATGCTATCGTTAGCGACCCTAAGCAGATGAAATCCAGTGGCTAAGTCAAGCTGAGAAAATACTGAAGAGCCAACTAACTGATCGAAAAGATCGTCTATCCTAGGAAGTGGGTAATGGTTCTTCTTGGTGAGCTTATTCAGCTCTTTATAGTCTACGCAAAGTCGAAGGGAACCATCTTCCTTTGTAGCGAAGATGATTGGCGCCCCCACTTAGATATGCTCCGTCTGATGAAGCCTTTCTCTAATAGCTCACCAATCTGCTTACTTAACTCCTTCCTCTCCCTAGGAGCCATATGTCTTACGGGCAATGCCACTGGCTTAGCATTGTCATTCAGATAGATCCTAAAGTCAATCTCTCTCTTAGGGGGTAGTCCCCTAACCTCCTAAAAAACGTTTTGGAAATCTATAATAACTGGAACTGAATCTAACTCTCCTAGTGATGAATCAAGGGAATAAAGGAAGCTCAATATGACTGACCCCTGTGGGTCGTAAGAAATCTCGAGAGTCCGTTCGCTATATGTCTCTAGTCTAACGACTCTCCTCTCATAGTCCAATATCGCACCATAAGTGGATAACCAGTCCATTCCCAAAATCATCCCATATCTCGAAAATCCCAGTACATAGGCGTCACAATCAAACTCTATGCCTAGTATAAAATTTTTCAAACCCCTACAAATCATGGATAAATGTGCCGATCCTCCTATGGGGTTTGAAATAACTATAGGGTCTACAACTAGAGAAATATCTATGTGCAAATAAATCAACCAAGGAACTAGAAATGAAAGAATGCGATGCTCCGGAGTCAAAAAGAGTCCGAATAGGAAAATCTGAAGTAGAGATCAAACCTTCTACAGAGACATTCCTACCTCGATCTGGTCCACTACTAGAAGGTGCTGAATCTAAAGCCTGTACTTGCACTGTAGGTGTGCCTGTTTTCTTCCCCGTTTTCTGAGGACAAGTTCTACTAAGGTGTCCAGGCTGCCCACAGTTGTAACACCTCCCCTTCATTGTGTCCTTCTTATAGTCCTTTGTGAAATGCCCAACCAATCAACAACTATGACATTTCTCGCCTTTCTTGATCTGTCCCTTTTGAGGTCCTCCTCCTTTCTTCTTGTCCTTATCCTTCTTATTCTTCCACCACTGCTTCTTAGAGTTTTCTGATTTAGGAACCTCCTTAACCTCTTCTGTCTTAGCAACATCTGATATGAGAGCCATTTCCACAAGTGATTCATACGTCGCTCCTATAGGTACATGTGTCAATGCCAACCCTTGTAGGGGCTGGTTCAAACTGTTAGCAAACTTGGTGGCCTTCTTATGCGGTGTATTAACAAGCTCCATTCCGAACCGCGATAACTCATTAAACTGATTTGTATATGTAACGCCCCACTCTGAGACCCACTGTAACAAAGAGTATTACGGGAGTAATACCGTCTGTTAAAGCGGAGAATAGAGTATAGTGGAAGCGACCATTTGTAATCAAGCTATAACTATCTACTGAATACGTCAAAAAGGTGGTATCTATTTTTTTTCAAGTGGTTCGACATATTCAATAAATATTTATAACGAAATTACAATGGCTAAAGATCTATCAGAATAAGCATAGTAATAAAATGATAAAACATCACAGAACAGAATCACATAACAGATATAAAATCTCAGGACAATACATCGTCAATACAAATCCAAATATCATAAGTGGGTACAAAGCCACTGCTCACACATGTGAGTCAAAAATATGTACATATCAAAGTCTGAATAATAATAGAGTAGTGGAATAGTGGACAAATAAAAGCGCTATCTATCAGCATAGCAGATAATGTCCAAGCGGAAGCACAGAAGCTAAGTCCAGAGACCTAACCTGAAACAACTCGGTCTGACCCGTGCGAAAAACACTCGGGTCAGGCTGGCTAAACAATCAGTAATAACTGAGATATATAATAATGCGGTACATAAATGAAAACAGTAGTTTTCCTAAGAGAAGAGTATTTTGGACCACATGAATATAATGACGGTCACTAATCCTCAATCAACAGAAAAAATCTCCAAAGAGAATCTCAGCACCAAAGTGTTGAATAAATAAAATCTCCTCATATCATTGGCGTAGCCAAAGCTATATAAAGTTGCCCATAGGCAATAATCCCAAGAATGACCAGAGTCTGTAATCAATGCCTAAGCAAAGATCGATGCTCCAAAGAGCAATGGGGATATACTGAAAAGTCAATGAAATCAAACACTGAAAAGCAGTGCCCAGAGACACTGTAAATCCACAAGGTAATCGCACTTACATTGTATGGTTCCATAGATCCAACACCGAATGGCGGTACTCGAATGGATATAAAAATCATCAGATAATACAAGTATAGCACGTGCACCGACCGAAGTCGTTATTGCCAAGTACTGTAGAGTTGTGATCGATCACTCGCACAGATGCGGAACGCGCGTGACGGCAAGATCCTTCCCAGAAGGATAAAGGCCCAGAGGCACATGCCGAAAAAAGAAACTGCTCCATAGAACAGGTGTCCAGAGACGGTTGCCCAGAGGTCCAGTACTGGCTGCCCAGAGGCTAATGTGTCACAAACTTCTTGGAGAGGAACCCGTAAAGTGTTAACGATGAGTCCCATACCCCACGTTCGCACTAAACGGTTTACTAACCAATAGCAAGCTCACACTCCAAACAATAAAAAGTCCACCTCGTATCATCGGTAAACTAGACCCAAAGGTCAAAACGATCAATCGAATAGGTCGGGGATTAACCGGAAAGAAAATACACACGGTTCCATAGGCTGGAGATTTCCTAACCGTTTAAGCACCTTTCCACTTCGCTCGATGTGCTAAAAAGTGAGTGTGAGATTTTTATTATAGAAAATAATGGTTCGAAACGGATTTATAATTGATTTTGAGAACACTCTAAAACGGCTTTTGAAAACTCTCCTTTTATGGAGTAAATAGTCTACTAATTAAAAATAATATTATATAATAATTTCGAAAGCCATTTCGGAGCGAAAAATTCTTTTAAAACCTATTTATAAGGCCCGTGTACAAAATCCAGAGACAAATCTCAAAGAAATCGATAAAACCAGAAAATCACTGAAAATATTCTAAGTGTTGGAAAATAGTCCAAAACTGACGCGAACCCAAGTTCGGAAAATTATTCGGACCAGCAGACTGAATCCGAATGGCATGAAAATTTGTAGGAACGTAGTCCGACATTCCTACTTCAGAACGCAAAAAGAATTACTCGATTCCGACTTGAAACGAAGGCGTAGCGACGTTCCAAAGTCGGACACAGAAACATGAAATGCACTGTTTTGCACAGCGATCTGGGTTCAACTCTGACAGGAAATTCGAAGGGTCTAATGAACTCAGATGATGACCAAACTTTCTAGATATGGAGTTTATAACTCCATCTTTCGAACGAGACCAAAATCGTCAAATTCCGACTAGCGGCTCAAAAGTTATGACCAAAATAGTTTCAGTTTCATCCATAGAGCTAATATGTGTATCGCTCTCGGGAAGATAGTAGAAAAACCAATTTTTGACCTAGTTAGACTCAAAATTACAGAAAACTCTCAACAAAAATTGTAGCATATGTTTTAAGCTTTCCGGAACATCCAAATTTATCTAATTCGGATCATAAACGAGAGAGATACATGCAAAACAATATCAGATTGAAACTCAAGATAAATTGTTAAAGACAGAATTGGTCTTCTGTCTTTGAATGCATTTCAGGTCATCTAAATGGCAAAATTACAGAAAACTCACTAGAAAAATTTTAGCATATGTTTTAAGCTTTCCGGAACATCCAAAATTATCTAATTCGGATAAGAAACGAGTAACTTATGGCCAAATCAATTTCAGGTTTTTATTTTATCAACCATGTAGTTTGTTGTCAGGTCAGCGACAAACAAACGTGATTTCGACCATTCAAACCACAAAATTAGGAAAATCTCAAAACATAAAAGTTTTTGCTTACAGAATAAGCTTTTCAGAACATCAAGAAAATCTTAATTCCGATTTAAGATGAATGAGATATGTCTAATTTACTAACAGCAATAAACTAATTATAATTTCAGCTAGCATATATTACCTCAACCAATATAGCAAGCAACTTGTGTGCACACCCAAAATGAAAGCAAAGAGGATCAAAGAGCTATGATTCACATGTTATATAATAAAACATGTGTTACTAAATGATTACTGAAACCAAAAGATGATTAAACACATATTAGAAGAGGTTTTTAGCAATATACCTCTCACAAAAGCAACAAAGACTACTATAGCATCAACCAAAGTTAGCAAAAGATGATTAGGAGGCTATAAGATCAAAAAAACACATAAAAAATGTGTTACCAATTAAATTTCAGAAATTAGAGAGATATAAAAATGGATTTGAGGTGGGTATTTACATTACCTTTGCATAGAATGACTTGCATAAGCAAAAACTAGAAGGAGATGAAGATAGAGGCCATTTTTGTTCTGAAAGCTTTAGGAAATGATTAGGGTTTTGATTAGGGATGAATGAATGAGGTTCGGAGAGTATGAGATAATTTATAGAGGAGGTTTAGGGTGGGTTATTGGGCTAGGTTTAGAAACCCAATAAGAAGAGAGTTATTTACATGTTTTCCAAAAATTAGTCTAAGTGTTCATGTATGTTTATAAAACTCATTTTTCTTATCCAAACCCGTTTTAAAATCTCTCCTAAAATATTTAACTTTCCAAAAATAACATTTTATCCTCATTTTAAAATCCCATATTTCCCATTTAATTAAAATAGCCTTTTTAACATAAATTTTGTTATTCCAAAACCTTTTATGCTCATTAAAATAAATAAAAATCCTAACTTTTATTTATTAGTTGGTAATGCAAATCCCGGGTTGTTACAGACTCCCCCCCTTAAGAAAATTGCGTCCTCGCAATTCCTTAAGATAGATGATGTCTATAACGTCAAATCCACAAAAGAAGTGATAGAGATAAAATAGAGTTTTCTCACCCGCAGAAGAAGATGGGAGAAAGCCAGGATAAGAGCGTTCGATAGATTCTCTGGTCTCCCAAGTGCAGTCCTTAGGATTCGGTGACCATTGAATCTTCACGAGTGGAACCTCTTTATTGCGAAGGTGTCTAACCTCCGAATCAAGCACACGAAGAGGTTGCTGCTCCAAAGATAAATCAGGTAAGATCTCTAAATCAGGCACAGCATGCGGCTCAATGATAGAATCAGGATCGCGGACACACATGCGAAGCTGGGAAACATGGAACACGTCATGCATTCCAGAGAAGTTAGCAGGTAGAGCCACACGATAAACAACGGGGCCGATGCGTTCCGTAATAGGAAATGGTCCAACATAGCGAGGAGCCAACTTCCCTGTAGAGCTGAAACGCACAACCCCTTTCATAGGAGATATCCGAATAAAGACATGATCACCAATGGAGAACTCAAGAGGCTTCCTACGGCTGTCCGCGTAGGATTTCTGACGGTTCTGCGCCTCTTTTATTCTCTGACGAATAAGAATAATCTTCTCAGAAGATTCCCAAACTAAATCTGGACCAAGAAGGAGCTTCTCGCCAGATTCTAACCAACACGAAGGAGAATGACATGGCCTTCCGTAAAGAGCCTCGAAAGGAGCCATGCCAATACTAGACTGAAAGCTGTTGTTGTAGGAGAACTCTACAAGTGGTAAGTGGTCCTCCCAATTACCTCCAAAATCAAGAATACAACAGCGAAGGAGATCTTCCAAGATACGATTTACCCTCTCAGTCTGTCCATCAGACTGTGGGTGATAAGCAGTAGAAAATTCAGCTTTGAGCCCTAAGTTGACTGTAGGCACTTCCAGAAGTGACTAGTAAAGATAGTGTCTCGATCACAAACGATAGAGCTAGGAATGCCATGAAGTCGAACAACTTCCTTCACGTAGAGCTTGGCCAACTGAGGAGCAGTCCGAGTGGACTTAATAGGAGTGAAATGAGCTGATTTGGTCAAGCGATCGACGATGACCCAAATAGAAGTATGGCCTGACCTCGATCGAGGCAGACCGTCAATAAAATCCATGGATATCTGATCCCATTTCCACAATGGAATCTCTAGCGGCTGAAGAAGACCGGATGGACGCTGGTGTTCGGCCTCGATCTGTTGACAAGTCATGCAACCGCTCACATAACTTGCAACATCTTTCTTCAACCCTTCCCAATAGTATACCCGACACATATCAGCATACATCTTGCTCGAGCCGGGATGGATGGTGTACTTAGTGCGATGACACTCGTCCTGAATGTCATGCCTAAGTGATAAATCAGATGGTACCAAAATACGGTTCTTCCTGCGAAGACACCGATGAGAATCAATAGAATAATCCAGTAATGTCTCATCACTGGATCCCGACTCAAGGAGATAAATATATCGCAACAAGTCTGGATCCTGCCGCTGAGCATGGGCAATGCGATCCAATAGAATAGGTTGAGCTTCCATGCTAAATAACAAGATCTGAGGATCAGAAGACGGAGCTCGATTCCGAATATCACACATAGAAAGAGTCTCAAGAATATCCCACTCGGCTATCATCATAGAAACTACTTCCGAGTGTTTGCGACTGAGTGCATCAGCCACATGATTACCCTTGCCGGGGTATACTGAATACCTAAGTCATATGAGGCGAGAAACTCGAGCCATCGCTACTGCCTCATATTGAGATCCTTCTGACTAAATAAATACTTCAGCGACTTGTGATTGGTGTAAAGAGTGAAGCGTTCGCCTAATAGAAAGTGACGCCACGCCTTCAAAGCAAAGACGATAGCTGCCAACTCAAGATCATGAGTCGGATAGCGAACCTCATTCGGACGTAGCTGCCTAGAAGCATAAGCAACTACCCGATCCTTTTGCATAAGCACAGCACCGAGGCCGCTACCACAAGCGTCGGTGTAAACAACAAGATCCTGGTTACTCTCAGGAACCACAAGGATAGGAGCATGAGTGAGAAGTTCCTTCAATCGCTGGAAAGAAACTTCACACTTATCAGACCAAATAAAGCGAACCCCCTTACGAGTCAGAGTCGTGAGGGGAAGTGCAACACGAGAGAAATCCTTGATAAATCGTCGGTAATAACCCGCCAGACCAAGGAAGCTGCGAATATCATGAACGTTCTCGGGCTGCTTCCAATTCTGAATAGCTTCGATCTTGACATGATCAACAGAAATACCCTCAGAAGAAACAATATGACCCAAGAACTTGACCTTGCTCTCCCAAAAATGGCACTTGGAGAGCTTGGCCCTAAGCTGATGCTGACGAAGAGCAACGAAGACGATCCGCAGATGACGAGCATGCTCTGCCTCGGATCTAGAATAAACAAGAATATCGTCGATGAAAACCAGAACGAATCTATCGATGTATTCCCGGAATACTCGATTCATGAGATCGACGAAGAAAGCCGGAGCGTTCGTCAAGCCGAACGGCATGACCAAACACTCAAAAGAACCATAACGAGTGCGAAATGCTGTAAGAGGAATGCTGTCTTCTGCGACTCGTAGCTGATGGAATCCGGTGGCAAGGTCAAGCTGAGAGAAGACCTTCGCACCGCTCAATTGGTCAAACATGTCGTCTATCCGAGGAAGTGGGTAGCGATTTCTGATGGTCAGCTCATTGAGCTTGCGATAGTCAATGCAAAGCCTAAGAGAGTCATCAGCCTTCTTAACGAAGACCACAGCAGCACCCCATGGTGAAGAACTGGATCGGATGAACTGCTTCGCTTCAAGCTCAACTAACTGCTTCCTGAGTTCCTCATTCTCCTTGGTAGACATTCTCGTAGGAGGACGCCCAACTGGATGAGAGCCTAGGATGAGATCGATGCGGAACTCAATAGCTCGCTTCGGTGGTAAACTAGATACTGGCTCGAAGATATCGGGGAAATCCCGAACAACTGGAATACGAGATATGTCTACCTCATCATCTCGTGAATCTAGAGAAAATAAAGTAATATCAGAAATCCCAACATCCTGAAGAGTAATAGCTAACGGAGCGGACGAGTCAGGATGACGAAGAAATAATATCCGCTCCGAACAAATGATTTTGGCATCGTACTGAGTGAGCCAATCCATGCTAAGAATCATGTCAAAGACCAAATACTCCATAACGTGCAGATTTGCACGGAAAGAAAATCCACAAAGATCAATATCTATATTCTCACAGAGCAAGCTAAGGGTCGTGGATCCACCAATGGGAGTCACAATCCTTAGTGAAGAAACCATACAAGTAACATCCAAGGATAAAGCCTCTACTAGCTCCTTTGATACGAATGATTGAGAGGCACCCGTATAAAAAAGAACTCTAATAGATCTACCATGAAATAAAATAGAGCCTTCAAGAACGGAAGGATGTGTACCTCGAGGCTGAGCTGAAGATGTAGGAGCCTTGGCAGCATTAAGCTTGCCAGATCTAGGAGGTGCAGTAGGACAAGTGGAATTAAGATGACCCTCCTTCTTACAATAGCGGCAGAAAAGAGGCTTGGGACACTCTTTAAACATATGATCGGTAGATTTAGTTAAGCACGATTCAAAGATAGATAATTCATTAAGGAATATTACGGAATATAATAGATTCCTACACATATTCCTAACTTATTTATCTAAAGGTGGATATGTTCAATTTGGATCGTATTATAACGTATTGTACTACGTGTCTGTTCTGTGTTTGTTATGCTTAATTATGAACCTTGGCTCTGATACCAAACTGTAACGCCCCACTCTGAGACCCACTGTAACAAAGAGTATTACGGGAGTAATACTGTCTGTTAAAGCGGAGAATAGAGTATAGTCGAAGCGACCATTTGTAATCAAGCTATAACTATCTACTGAATACGTCGAATGGGTGGTATCTATTTTTTTTCAAGTGGTTCGACATATTCAATAAATATTTATAACGAAATTACAATAGCTAAAGATCTATCAGAATAAGCATAGTAATAAAATGATAAAACATCACAGAACAGAATCACATAACAGATATAAAATCCCAGGACAATACATCGTCAATACAGATCCAAATATCATAAGTGGGTACAAAGCCACTGCTCACACATGTGAGTCAAAAATATGTACATATCAAAGTCTGAATAATAACAGAGTAGCGGAATAGTGGACAAATAAAAGCGCTATCTATCAGCATAGCAGATAATGTCCAAGCGGAAGCACAGAAGCTAAGTCCAGAGACCTAACCTGAAACAACTCGGTCTGACCCGAGCGAAAAACACTCGGGTCAGTCTGGCTAAACAATCAGTAATAACTGAGATATATAATAATGCGGTACATAAATGAAAACAATAGTTTTCCTAAGAGAAGAGTATTTTGGACCACATGAATATAATGACGGTCACTAATCCTCAATCAACAGAAAAAATCTCCAAAGAGAATCTCAGCACCAAAGTGTTGAATAAATAAAACCGCCTCATATCATCGGCGTAGCCAAAGCTATATAAAGTTGCCCATAGGCAATAATCCCAAGAATGACCAGAGTCTGTAATCAATGCCCAAGCAAAGATCGATGCTCCAAAGAGCAATGGGGATATACTGAAAATTCAATGAAATCATACACTAAAAAGCAGTGCCCAAAAACACCGTGAATCCACAAGGTAATCGCACTTACATCGTATGGTTCCATAGAACCAACACCGAATGGCGGTACTCGAATGGATATAAAAATCATCATATAATACAAGTACAGCACGTGCACCGACCGGAGTCGTTATTGCCAAGTACTGTAGAGTTGTGATCGATCACTTGCACAGATGCAAAACGCGCGAGACGGCAAGATCCTTCCCAGAAGGATAAAGGCCCAGAGGCACATGCCAAAAAAAGAAACTGCTCCATAGAACAGGTGTCCAGAGACGGTTGCCCAGAGGCATGGTGACCCAGAGGTCCAGTACTGGCTGCCCAGAGGCTAATGTGTCACAAACTTCTTGGAGAGGAACCCGTAAAGTGTTAACGATGAGTCCCATACCCCACGTTCGCACTAAACGGTTTACTAACCAATAGCAAGCTCACACTCCAAACAATAAAAAGTCCACCTCGTATCATCGGTAAACTAGACCCAAAGGTCAAAACGATCAATCGAATAGGTCGGGGATTAACCGGAAAGAAAATACACACGGTTCCATAGGCCGGAGATTTCCTAACCGTTTAAGCACCTTTCCACTTTGCTCGACGTGCTAAAAAGTGAGTGTGAGATTTTTATTATATAAAATAATAGTTCGAAATGGATTTATAATTGATTTTGAAAACACTCTAAAACGGCTTTTGAAAACTCTCCTATTATGGAGTAAATAGTCTACTAATTAAAAATAATATTATATAATAATTTCGAAATCCATTTCGGAGCGAAAAATCCATTTAAAACCTTTTTATAAGGCCCGTGTACAAAATCCAGAGACAAATCTCAAAGAAATCGATAAAACCAGAAAATCACTGAAAATATTCCAAGTGTTGGAAAATAGTCCAAAACTGACGCGAACCCAAGTTCGGAAAATTATTTGGACCAGCAGACGGAATCCGAATGGCATGAAAATTGGTAGGAACGTAGTCCGACATTCCTACTTCAGAACGCAAAAATAATTACTCGATTCCGACTTGAAACGAAGGCGTAGCGACGTTCCAAAGTCGGACACAGAAACATGAAATGCACTGTTTTGCACAGCGATCTGGGTTCAACTCTGATAGGAAATTCGAAGGGTCTAATGAACTCAGATGATGACCAAACTTTCCAGATATGAAGTTCATAACTCCATCTTTCCAACGAGACCAAAACCGTCAAATTCCGACTAGCGGCTCAAAAGTTATGACCAAAATAGTTTCATCCACAGAGCTAATATGTGTATCGCTCTCGGGAAGATAGTAGAAAAACCAATTTTTGACCTAGTTAGACTCAAAATTAAAGAAAACTTACTGAACAAAAATTGTAGCATATGTTTTAAGCTTTCCGGAACATCCAAAATTATCTAATTCGGATAAAAAACGAGAGAGATACATGCAAAACAATATCAGATTGAAACTCAAGATAACTTGTAAAGACAGAATTGGTCTTCTGTCTTTGAATGCATTTCAGGTCATCTAAATGACAAAATTACAGAAATCTCACTGAACAAAAATTTTAGCATATGTTTTAAGCTTTCCGGAACATCCAAAATTATCTAATTCGGATAAGAAACGAGTAACTTATGGCCAAATCAATTTCAGGTTTTTATTTTATCAACCATGTAGTTTGTTGTCAGGTCAGCAACAAACAAACGTGATTTCGACCATTCAGACCACAAAATTAGGCAAAGCTCAAAACATAAAAGTTATAGCCTACAGAATAAGCTTTCCAGAACATCAAGAAAATCTTAATTCTGATTTAAGATGAATGAGATATGCCTAATTTACTAATAGCAATAAACTAATTATAATTTCAGCTAGCATATATTACCTCAACCAATATAGCAAGCAACTTGTGTGCACACCTAAAATGAAAGCAAAGAGGATCAAAGAGCTATGATTCACATGTTACATAATAAAACATGTGTTACTAAATGATTACTGAAATCAAAAGATGATTAAACACATATTAGAAGAGGTTTTTAGCAATATACCTCTCACAAAAGCAACAAAGACTACTATAGCATCAACCCAAGTTAGCAAAAGATGATTAGGAGGCTATAAGATCAAAAAAACACATAAAACATGTGTTACCAATTAAATTTCAGAAATTAGAGAGATATAAAAATTGATTTGAGATGGGTATTTGCATTACCTTTGCATAGAATGACTTGCATAAGCAAAAACTAGAAGGAGATGAAGATAGAGGCCATTTTTGTTATGAAAGCTTTAGGAAATGATTAGGGTTTTGATTAGGGATGAATGAATGAGGTTTGGAGAGTATGAGATAATTTATAGAGGAGGTTTAGGGTGGGTTATTGGGCTAGGTTTAGAAACCCAATAAGAATAGAGTTATTTACATGTTTTCCAAAAATTAGTCTAAGTGTTCATGTATGTTTATAAAACTCATTTTTCTTATCCAAATCCGTTTTAAAATCTCTCCTAAAATATTTAACTTTCCAAAAATAACATTTTATCCTCATTTTAAAATCCCATATTTCCCATTTAATTAAAATAGCCTTTTTAACATAAATTTTGTTATTCCAAAACCTTTTATGCTTCATTAAAATAAATAAAAATCCTAACTTTTATTTATTAGTTGGTAATGCAAATCCCGGGTTGTTACAGTATACTCTTTTACCGAAAGACTCCCCTGCTTCAAACTATGTTACCTTTGAAAATCTTTACTTTTAAAACGAGTTTTTGGGAACCCTGTAACCTTAGGCTCTGATACTAAATGAAACACCTCACACCTCTTAATATACCCAAAAAGGGCACACCAAAGGATGTGGTGCGTTATAGGTATAGTTAAAGCTTCACATAGACTAAGATTCACAAGACAAATAAGTAAAAACAGCGAAAACATTTAAATAATAACTTATCATTTAAAATTAAAATTCTTCTCAAAATAAGTCATAAAAACATAACATGTCTCAAAAACTCAAAATATCTCATGTCTCATGAAAATACATCTCAGTCTCATAAAATTAGAGTATAAAAGTATCAATAATAATAGTAATCCCTCTCAGAAGTGCAAGTCCATCATAAGCCAAATGAAAAAGATGAAGAGCAGAAAATACATCTGAAATGAGAAAACTCCGGGAATGAATCTCCAAGCAACCTGAATCAACTATCCTCAACTCTGCTGGCCTATGGGGGAAAAAGGGGAAATAGAGGAGTGGGTTAGACAATAAGTCTGGTGAGTGAAAGTAATTACTAGCATTTCTAAGCAAGATAAAGATAATAGACTAAGCAATAGTTCTAGCTTGAAAGGAAAATACAGAAAGGATAAAACTTAGATAAAATACTGTTTCTGATTATGTTTGACTGTTTTCTTTGATTGTTTGATTGTGATTGTTTGCACTTGTCTTAAATTGCTGTGATTAGGCCGAAACCCTAATTCTATCTTAACTGCTAACTTGATTAGGCTGAAATCCTAATTTTACCCTTTTGATTGGCCTGTTCTATCTCTGTTGTGCCACTGCGAACCAATTCTGTTGGTCATTGCAAAAGACCTCTTTAGCACGTAGGATGCAGTAGCGAATTATTTACCCTAATCGATGCCGCATGCTCGGTCATCGTTGGTACACACTAACTGTCGCCCTTTATTTGACCCTTTATTTACCTTAATCAGCATAAGCGTGCCCAACCTCACCTAACTGTTGTGAGACCATCAGCCTAGACCTAAAAGGGAATGCTGCCCAGCCTCACCTAATTGTTGTGAGACTATCAGTCCTAGACCCGAAAGGTAATACTGCCGGTACCGGTCCTAACAAAAAATCTTCTAGCTTTGCGCCCCTTACCCAAATCCCCAGATTTGAGCCTCTATCTATTGGCCATTTATCTACCCTAATCAGCATAAGCGTGTCCCAGCCCCACCTACTATTATGAGACCATCAGTCCTAGATCTGAAAGGGAATGCTGCCGGTACGGGCCCTATTTCTATATTTGCTTATTAACTTAATATAAGTTTTAAAATAAGCCTCTTCTGTTATTTCTGCTATATTTTCTTATTAACTTAATCCAAGATCTAAGTTTTAAAATAAGCCTCTTTTGTTATTTTTCTATATTTGCTTATTAACTTAATCTAAGATCTAAGTTTTAAAATAAGCCTCTTATGTTATTTCTTTCTTTCTAATTATAACATGCGTTATAATTATTCTTGCAGCTGTAATTCTTCTATTTTCTCTTTTTAGTTATAACCACTTGTTATAATTATGCTTGCAAATATCTTGAATTTTCCTATTTCAGTCCATCTCTATTTTTAATTTAGTTTTTCTCATTTTACATCTAATTTCTCTAAATTTATTGTTATTCTATTTTAATCAATATTAGCGAATTCTTCTCTTTTTAATATTCTACTCACGTAAAAAGGGATTCAATCTCTATAAAAAGAAACTAACATTTACAGGCTAAATTCTAACTTAAAACAGATGTAAATAACTGCAAATAACTGTAAATAACTGAATAAAATAGCTAAATAAAATAGACTGAAAAGAACTTCTGAAATTTACTTAAAAATAGACTGTAAATAAAATTACATAAAAACTATCTTAAAATTATAGAAAAACTACAACTATTGAGAACCCTATTGTTTTAAATTACTTAAATATCTAAAATAATTACAAAACACTCATATGTGGTCCTTAGCTCTAGTCCTAGGCCTTCCTGGACCCACTTCTAGGGCGTAGAATATTTTTATTAAAAAGATCTTCTCCCTAGAAATTTTTTCTATGTAGGGTTCAACATCAGGCAATGAACCTAATTGGGAGAAACTCAAAATGAGAAAAATAGCTAGGCCTAGGGTTCTATTTATTGTAACAACCCTGGTTTTGTGATTACCTATTAATAATAATAAAAATAAATTATGATGAGATTATAATTTATTAATCAAGAGATAAATATAATTTGGGATAAATTAAATTATCTAAGTAAAATCTAAAAATTTGGGTTACGGAATTTACTTTGGGAAAATTTGAGAAAAAGGATGTTAGATTATTAAAAATGATTAGATATGGAGTTTTAGGGAAAATACATTTAGTTTGGAGAAAACTAGAGGAAAACATATTTAAACTATGAGTTAGGTTGAATCTGAAATAAAATAAAATAATTTGGAGATGTAAAATCTATTAAAATTATTTCTATTAAATAAACAATGGGCTTTGAATAAATAAAATGGAATTAAGTTGATTTGGTTTGAAATTGAGTTGAATGATGGTATTTTGTTTATTTGGAGATTAATTGAATTAAATTAGTGAAGTAAAATAGTTTAATTCAATATCATTTATGGAAATAAATAAATAATGTTGGTAATAAATATATAATAATGAAAATACAGTTTTAAAAACTTTATTTTGTAAGTTGTGATAAAAATGAGCAATACATGGTTTTAATTTGGTATAATGCAATAATTTTGCAAATTATTGCCAAACGTTAATTTTTGTTAATTTTAATTAAGAATTAAAATTTAATATGATAAATATTGTAAATAAAAAGGTGGAATTTTTTTCTAAAATAATTTTTGGATGTAAAAATATTGTTAATAAGGTTTGTTGTATATAATTTGACAAGGAAATGATTTTTGTGTAAATTTTGATTGTTAAAATATTGATTTATGGATATTATACTGTAAATTGATGTATTTAAGTAAAAATAAGGTTTTAATAATGGAAAATAATTTTTATGGCTAATATAATCTTTTATATGTTGTGAAAACATTTTAGTTAACATAAACATTTGTTAAATAAAATTTATTTGGTGGAAATATATGTAAAAAATGAGAATATGGTGGAAATATGAATTTACTTAGTTAATTTAGTCTAAGTATTAACTTATAGCCTAATGGATATTGGGTTTAAGCCCAAAATGTAGTTCTAGAATAATCAAGAGAAGCTGTACATTCTCTACTCTTCTCTCATTCTGGCTTCTTCTATCTAAAAACAAACCAGTAAACTAAAATGGCTACTCTCTCTTAATTTTCAAAACCAACATCAAAACTAAGCAAAATCAAGGGGAAATCAAAAGGAAAATTTGCAAATCAAAGTGAATAACAGGTAATCAAAACCCAAAATCACCAAATAATCTAATCTATTTTCTGTTTGAGAAAGTTACTGTCTTTAACTTCTATTTTATGTCTGCATGTTCTTCTTTCAGCTTCTAACAAGTCAGTGAAGCTTCTCTAAGCCATAATGATCATGTCTTGCAATTCAAATTCACTCCAAGGCATATAAGGTGAGTAAAAACTCACACCTATAGCAAAAATAAGATGCTGGTAGAAATCTGGATGCAATTTACGTTCTTATTTGGTTTACTGTAATCTATATATTTCAGTATGTAGTTTACAGTGAAATTTGTGTCTGGGTTCAACTTTGAGAACCCATAACTCTTTGATTTCATACCGAAATTGAGTGAAATCTTTTCCAGATCTTTGTCTGTGTTTTGTTGTTTATGCATGTCAAATTTCATGATTTAATTCTACTTGAAATTTCTTGAAACAATTGCTCAAAGATTGAATCGAACAAGGCAGAAATGCCTGAAGAAATCGCGACACAGAGGTTGACCAGGGAGCCATAGTGGTCAACCAAGGCAATAGATAGGTCGACCCTATGGTCGACATATGCTTCACAAGGGTCGACCCGAGCTTTGTTATTTTTGCAAACTTGTTTCCATTGTTCTGTTGTGTTCTGCTTATTGATCCAGAGAATTTTGCAACTTGTTTTTTTGATATTTTTGTGATGTTTTGAAGGGCTCTAACCTATCAATAGGTAAGCCAATATTTTTGGTTGATCCATACTCCGGATTGACGAGTTTTTGAGATGGATTCATATGCTGATTTTCAGTGTTTTCAAGGATTTCTTTTGTTTTTGAGCACGAGTTTTCTAAAACAATTTCGAAATATTTTTATCATAAAATGGTTTTCAAATTAAATATTTTATAATATTTATAATTATTTCTAAAAGCTATTAAAATTTATATTCTCTATAACAAAGAGAATTTCAAAGCCAAAAATTTGCAAAACGTTTTCAAAAATTGTTTTAAAACTAGTTTTCTCAAAACAAATTATTTTCTGTATAAAATACACTATTTTTACACTCTTCGAACGTATCAGAAAGACAATTAAATGATTTAGTAAAACATGTGGTATGGGACACATGCGTTTACTTATTGGTTAATTCTGGACATGTTCGTTTGAACCTATGGACCTTCGGGTTGTTATTGCCTGTACCTGGAATGTTGGGTCCTATTCTTTACATTGTTGCTTTTCTAGATTTCTTTACGTTGATTTCTAGAATCTAGATGATTTGTAAATGTTTTCACCATGGTTGCCTCTGTTGGGTTATTTATATAGCCTGAGCGTTATCATGTTGTTTACTCCATGGTGATTACATTTTGGAGTTTTGAACTCTTAATTGAGTTCCACGAGTTATGAGATTTCTAAGATTTGTGATTTAAATGATTTTGTTTTCTAGTGTGGCATTGACTTACAGTTAGTAAACCGTTAAGTGAGAATGTGTGGTATAGGACGTAAAGTTACCACTTTTTGAGTTACTCTCTAAGAGTTTGTGACACATTCATGAGTTATTGCCAGCACTAGACCTTCGGGTCATCACGAGGAATTTATGACTTCGGTCATCACGAGACGTTTATGACTTCGGTCATCACGAGATATTATGGCCTTTGGTCACCATGAGATATTTATGACCTTCGGTTCATCTCAAGATAGGTACCTTATACATATATTAGTACTGGACACGAGGTTTGCATGTGCGGCATAGCTTCGGCTTGCAATTGGGGATTCGGATCCAATCCGGGCAATTTTCTGAGTTATGAGTTTTATATATGATTTCACCATTTCAAGATGGCTGTTATATATATATTTTATAGCTTAGAGCTATATGAGAATTTATACATATATCGTGATTTCATTTCTGAGTTTTGAACTCTTAACTGAGTTCCATGAATTATTTGTGATTGCTATCTTCTGGAGCATTTCTAATATTTGTAATTTCCTATTTTAGGAATTAGTTGAGATTGCCATCCTTTGGTGGATTTTGAGATTTGTGATCTCCTATTTAGGAGTTATGGTTAAATGAAAACCATTATATTAGATTTTGTACATGCCGATGATATGACGCAAATATTTGTGATTATTTGATATTATTGTAGAATTTGCCTCTTTCGAGAAACTTCTATAGGAAGTATTTTGGTAATATTATCTCATATGTGATAGTTGACATATATTTGTGTTACTTCTTCTCTTTCGAGAAGAAATATTACCCCTTATCGTTACATTTCATCTATCATATGCTAATCAGTTTATTTAAGCTAGAATGACCTGTGTATTTTTATATACTCGGGTTAGACCGAGTTATTTCAGGTTAGTCAGCTGCCGTAGATTTCACTATGCTACTTCCATATTGGATTATCTGCTAGTTATCTTCTGTATAGTCTTGTAGTCATTTTGTAAACTCTGATTGTACCTATTCATCTTAGACTCGATGTATATATTGTGGTTTATGTACCACTACTATTGTATCACTTTGTATCGTATTATGATGTATCTGTGTATATGTGTATATATATATTTATATGTTTGACTACTGTTCTATGATCTGTTTACATTTGTTGTTATATTTTGTTCTGATAGATCCATTAGCCACCGTTGTTTGTATTAAGCATATATTGAGTATGTCAATCCACTTGAGAAAGGTAAAAGAAAAATAATTAGAGCACCTAATCGACGTATTCAATACATGTTTAAGACAAAGCTATGGATGGTCGCTCCTAACCAGCCCTATTCTCCGCATTAGCAAATAGTATTACTCAGTAATACTCTTTGTTAATGTGGGTCTCGGGTTGGGGCGTCACAGCTTGGTATCGGAGCTGAGTTCAGAAAAATATATGATAAACATAGAACAGAACATATATTACGGTACATCAAAGTACAGTATAAGTGTTACATATTCCTTAATCACCGTGTCCTTTGAGGTAGACATATGTTGGGAATACGTCTATGAATGCATTTTAATTCCGTAGTATTCCATAATTGAATGAGTGATATCTAACCCTATGAATAATCTTTATCGTGATTTTTCTATTCGAGTTCTCTTCGATACGGCTGCTTGACACTCATTTGTATCGAAGGAGCATGTTGATACCGCTAGATGTTTCTTGTCTTCTTACTTCTTTAAGCATTGCAAATCCTATTGTGGAATCCGCAACACTTAGCATGTTGTGTGGGAATATTGAGATTGTTCTTTGTAGTTTTTCTTTTCATGCAAATCTGCACGTTATTCATTACCTTGGGTTTAATGTGATTTGGGGATGGATTGGTTTGCTTGTTATCAAGCCCCAATCCTATGTTTTGAAAGGATCCTATATTTTAGGCATCCTAATTCGGCTGATTAGTTGTCTCTTGTTCTTTGGAATGTTGATAGTAATTCTGAAGTATCATTATTTGCTCCTGAGTTTCGAGATGATGATGATGTATCTCGAATTCCAGTTGTTTGTGATTTTGTAGACGTTTTTGAGTCCGTTTCGGGTTCGCCACCCAAGCAGGCAATTGAGTTCCGTATTGAACTCATTCTTGGTGCTCAGCCTATTAGTCATCCTCCCACGAGGATTTCCACTAAGGAAATGAGGAACTTAAAAAGCAATTGTTGGGGCTTGAAGCCAAGCAATTCATTCAGTCCATTTTTTCACCGTGGGGTGCCGTAGTCATCTTTGTTAAGAAATCTGATGGTACTCTTAGGCTTTGCATCGATTTCCGCAAGTTTAACGAGTTAACCATTTAGAACGAGTATCCATTTCCTAGGATCGATGATAGGTTCGATCAATTGAGTGGTGCTAGGGTTTTTTCTCAACTTGACCTTGCACTGATTTTCATCAGCTACGAGTTGCGGAGGATAGCGTTCCTCTTACCGTATTCCACACTCGTTATGATTCTTATGAGTGACTTGTTATGCCATTCGGTTTGACGAACGCTCCAGCTTATTCCATCGATCTTGTGAATCGAGCATTCTGGGAATATCTCGATGAGTTCATCCTTGTATTCATTGATGACGAGTGAAAGCAACAAATTAAGTTGCAAATCTTTCTAATAGAATATATACTTATAAGAATAATTGGAATCTGTTTATTGAGACAAGCAAAGAATATTTTGTAAATTTCATAAGAGACGTGTTTGTCATATAGAAAAATGATTTGGTGCTGGATTGTCCATTGAGTGCTTTAAGAATTCTGGTCGATGCGCCTGATCAACGTTATCGATAGGAATTTCCTAAACACTTTGATGAGACAGTCATACATAGTAAATTGAGTTGTAATAAGTAAAAGTTTGAAAATAAATTAATATGGGGTTGAGTAATAATTTTTATTTTAGATAACAAACCATTAAAACATAGAGATGGTAGGATAAATGGCGAGGCAGTTTTGATCATTTGGTCAACTCTGCAGCCAATTGATAGGGTCATTCACTAAAAACCAATGGTGAGACAATGCCGTTATATTATTGGAAATTTGTGAATTGAATATTTTATGTTTTAATTGTTTACCTAGGTATAACCTATAGGAATCTAAATAATGATACCACATGGTAATTTGAGTAAGTAAAGTAAATTATTCTAATTAAGGAGATGTCTTAATTAGAAGAAAATATCATTTGATGCTTTGATTAATAAAATGATGCATTCAAGATAAGAAAATAATTTGGTTAGAAAATTAAAATACCAATTGAATATTTTTGTACAAAGTTATAAATGATGATTATAAAATTTGTTTTGATAATTGGTTGTTTGAATAATATTAATAGATAGTAAGATTTAAGACTCTATCTTAAAGGAAAATAAAGGAATGCTAATTTTAGTCCTTTAGCATGAATTTGTGAGTAAGACTTTGTTTTAAATTTTGATGGTATTAAAGATTTATTGGTATGAATTTGTAAAATTCTTTTGAAAACAAGTTTAAGTAAATTATCAACTTTAGCTAGTTTTGTGTTGATAATATGATGGAATTTAATTTTGAGACAAGAGAAAATATGAATTTGAATGGTTCATTTATTATAAAATGCTATATTAAGAAGTGCTAGGTATAATTAATGAATAAGGCATGAGATGCAATCATTTTAAACTGTGAGAACAATTTTAAAATTAATATGTAAATCAAAAAATTTAATTTTGGATAGACAATTATCTCTTGATAGTAAAAGAGATTAGTAATCTCTTTCAAAATGAGTTTTCAAAATCAATTATTTGAAAAACTTGATTGTGTAAAATAATGAAAGTATTTCCTAGTAGTGAATTGTTTTTACATAAAGAGTAATGAGCTTAAATTAAAATTTAAATAAGCAGCTTTGAAAATTTTCGAGTGTAGGAAATTGAGAATTTGATTATGAAGATAATGGGTTTGAAAACTAAAAATATTTGATTAATAAAAGAAAGTATAAATTTATTCCTGTGTTTAACTTGTCTTTGTGTAATTATTTTACGATTTGCATTTAGGCAGTCGTATGAGTTTGGAGGTAGTGGGAGAGACCCTCTACCTCTTGTTGAGTTTTCTTACCTTCATAATTGTCAATCTAATATCGGTAGAGCTCCTTTCGTAGCTTTATGAGGAAGGTCGTGTCGATCACCATCTTGTTGGTTGGAGTCCGGGATAAAGTTGTGCTAAGTCCCGACTCTATTCGTGAAGCTTCTGAAGAGTCAATCTCACCCGATTTATCTATAGTGTATCATCCTATTCATGTTCTTGCTTTGAAGGTGAAACGCCTTCGAAATAGGGATGTATAGCTCGTAAAAGATTCAATGGTCTGCTAATCCCAATAACTACTGTTGGGAAACCATAGAATTTATCAAGCGACCTTACTCTGGTTTTCTATATCCTTAAGTCGAGGGTGAGAATTTTAAACTCAAGCTTATCAATTCTCTTTTGCTAGATGAAATAAATTGTGTTGAATATAGCTCTTCTCTAGAAATTGCAAGGATGCAATTTTTATAAGGGGAAGTTTGTAACAACCCTGGTTTTGTGATTACCTATTAATAATAACAATAATAAATTATGATGAGATTATAATTTATTAATCAAGAGATAAATATAATTTGGGATAGATAATTTAGTTAAATTATCTAAGTAAAATCTAAAAATTTGGGTTTTGGAATTTACTTAGGGAAAATTTGAGAAAAAGGATGTTAGATTATTGAAAACGATTAAATATGGAGTTTTGGGGAAAATACATTTAGTTTGGAGAAAGCTTGAGGAAAACAGATTTAAACTATGAGTTGGGTTGAATCTGAAATAAAATATAATAATTTGGAGATGTAAAATCTATTAAAATTGTTTATTTTAAATAAACAATGGGTTTTGAATAAATAAAATGAAATTAAGTTGATTTGGTTGGAAATTGAGTTGAATGATGGCATTTTGTTGATTTGGAGATTAATTGAATTAAATTAGTGAAGTAAAATAGTTTAATTCAATATCATTTGTGAAAATAAATAAATAATGTTGGTAATAAATATATAATAATGAAAATACAATTTTAAAAACTTTATTTTGTAAGTTGTGATAAAAATGAGCAATACATGGTTTTAATTTGGTATAATGCAATAATTTTGCAAATTATTGTCAAGCGTTAATTTTGTTAATTTTAATGAAGTATTAAAATTTAATATGATAAATATTGTAAATAAAAAGGTGGAATTTTGTTCTAAGATAATTTTTGGATGTAAAAATATTGTTAATAAGGTTTGTTGTATTTAATTTGACAAGAAAACGACTTTTGTGTAAATTTTGATTGTTAAAATATTGATTTTTGGATATTATAGTGTAAATTGATGTATTTAAGTAAAAATAAGATTTTAATAATGGAAAATAATCTTTATGGCTAATATAATCTTTTATATGTTGTGAAACATTTTAGTTAACATAAACATTTGTTAAATAAAATTTATTTGGTGGAAATATATGTAAATAAGGAGAATATGGTGGAAATATGAATTTACTTAGTTAATTTAGTCTAAGCATTAACTTATAGCCTAATGGATATTGGGTTTAAGCCCAAAGTCTATTTCAGGAATAATTAAGAGAAGCTATACATTCTCTTCTCTTCTCTCATTCTGGCTTCTTCTATCTAAAAACAAACCAGTAAACTAAAATGGGTGCTCTCTCTTAATTTTCAAAACCGACATCAAAACTAAGCAAAATCAAGGGGAAATCAAAAGGAAAATTTGCAAATCAAAGTGCATAATAGGTAATCAAAACCCAAAATCACAAAATAATCTAATCTATTTTCTATTTGAGAAAGTTACTGTCTGTAACTTCTATTTTGTGTCTGCATGTTCTTCTTTCAGCTTCTAACAGGTCAGTGAAGCTTCTCCAAGCCATAAAGATCATGTCTAGCAATTCAAATTCGCTCAAAAAGCATATAAGGTGAGTAAAAACTCAAACCTCTAGCAAAAATAAGCTGCTGGTAAAAGTCTGGATGCAATTTACGTTCTTATTTTGATTTACTGTAATCTATATATTTCAGTCTGTAGTTTACAGTGAAATTTATGTCTGTGTTCAACTTTGAGAACCCATAACTCTTTGATTTCATATCGGAATTGAGTGAAATCTTTTCTATATCATTGTCTGTGTTTTGTTGTTTGTGCATGTCAAATTTCATGATTTAATTCTGCCTGAAACTGCTTGAAACAATTGCTCAAAGATTGAATCGAACAAGGCAGAAATGCCTGAAGAAATCACGACCTAGAGATCGATCAGGGAGCCATAGTGGTCGACCTACAGGTCGACCATGGCAATACATAGGTCGACCCTAGGGTCGACTTATGCTTTACAAGGGTCGACCTATAGGTCGACCTGTAGGTCGACCTGAGCTTAGTTATTTTTGCAAACTTGTTTCCTTTGTTTTGTTGTGTTCTGCTTATTGATCCAGAGACTTTTGCAACTTGTTTTTGTGATATTTTTGAGATGTTTTGAAGGGCTCTAACCTATCAATAGGTAAGCCAATATTTTTGGTAGATCCGTACTCCGGATTGACAAGTTTTTGAGACGGGTTCATATGCTGATTTTCAGTGTTTTCAATGATTTCTTTTGTTTTTGAGCTCGAGTTTTCTAAAACAATTTCGAAATGTTTTTATCATAAAATGGCTTTCAAATTAAATATTTTATAATATTTATAATTATTTCTAAAAGCTATTAAAATTTTCTATTCTCTATAATAAAGAGAATTTCCAAGCCAAAAATTTGCAAAACGTTTTCAAAAATTGTTTTAAAACTAGTTTTCTCAAAATAAATTATTTTCTATATAATATACACTATTTTTACACTCTTCGAATGTATGATAAAGAGAATTAAATGATTTAGTAAAACATGTGGTATGAGACACATGCATTTACTTTATCGGTTAATTCCGGACTTGTTCGTTTGAAGCTATGGACCTTCGGGTTGTTATTGCTAGTACTTGGACTGTTGGGTCCTATTCTTTACATTGTTGCTTTTCTAGATTTATTTACATTGATTTCTAGAATCTAGATGATTTGTGAAAGTTTTCAACATGGTTGCCCCTATTGGGTTGTTTATATAGCCTGAGCGCTATCATGTTGTTTACTCCATGGTGATTACATTTTGGTGTTTTGAACTCTTAATTGAGTTCCACGAGTTATGAGATTTCTAAGATTTGTGATTTAATTGATTTTGTTTCTAGTGTGGCATTGACTTACAGTTAGTAAACCGTTAAGTGAGAACGTGTGGTATGGGACGCACAATTACCACTTTTTGAGTTACTCTCTAAGAGTTTGTGATACATTCACGAGTTATTGCCAGTACTAGACCTTCGGGTTATCACGAAGAATTTAGGACTTCGGTCATCACGAGACATTTATGACTTCGGTCATCACGAGATATTGTGACCTTTGGTCACCACGAGATATTTATGACCTTCAGGTCATCACGAGATAGGTACCTTATACATATATTAGTACTGTTCACGAGGTTTGCATGTGCGACATAGCTTTGGCTTGCAATCGAGGATTTGGACCCAATCTGGGCAATTTTATGAGTTATGAGTTATATTTATGATTTCACCATTTCTAGATGACTGTTTTATATATATTTTATAGCTTAGAGCTATATGAGAATTTATACGTATAGTGTGATTTCATTTCTGAGTTTTGAACTTTTAACTGAGTTGCATGAGTTATTTATGATTGCCATCTTTTGGTGCATTTTTGAGATTTGTAATTTCCTATATTAGGAATTAGTTGAGATTGCCATCCTTTGGCAGATTTTGAGATTTGTGATCACCTATTTAGGAGTTATGGTTAAATGAAATCCATTATATTGGATTTTGTACATGCCGATGATATGAGGCAAATATTTGTGATTATTTGATATTGTTGTTGAATTTTCCTCTTTCAAGAAACTTCTATAGGAAGTATTTTGGTAATATTATCTCATATGTGATAGTTGACATATATTTGTGTTACTTCTTCTCTTTCGAGAAGAAATATTACCCCTTATCCTTACATTTCATCTATCATATGCTAATCAGTTTATTTAAGCTTGATTGACCCGTGCATTTTTATATACTTAGGTCAGACCGAGTTATTTCAGGTTAGTCAGCTGCCGTAGATTTCACTATGTTGCTTCCACATTGGATTATCTGCTAGTTATCTTCTATATAGTCTTGTATTCATTTTGTAAACTCTGATTTGTACATATTCATCTTAGACTCGATGTATATATTGTGGTTTATGTACCACTATTGTTGTATCACTTTGTATCGTACTATGATGTATTTGTGTATGTGTGTATATATATGTTTGACTACTGTTCTGTGATCTGTTTACATTTGTTGTTATATTTTGTTCTGATAGATCCGTTAACCACCGTAGTTTTGTATTAAGCATATATTGAGTATGCCAATCCACTTAAGAAAGATAAAAGAAAAAAAATTAGAGCACCCGATTGACGTATTCAATACATGTTTAAGACAAAGCTATGGATGGTTGCTCCTAACCAGCCCTATTCTCCGCATTAGCAGACAATATTACTCAGTAATACTCTTTGTTAATGTGGATCTCAGGGTGTGGTGTCACATTCATAGTGTGGCTTAGGGATCTCAGACCGTCGGATTTGAAGATTAAATCTGGTGCAACCACGTCATAGGCTCACTAGGAACCGTCGGATGCGGCTACAGACGCATAAGATTTGGTCAAAAATCAAGTTATAATGTGTTCGCTCATACCTGGATGATTCTTCGTCCATTAACAAAGGTGGGTCAACCCTTGTTTCTTAGGGGTCGACCTATAAGTCGACCTGACCCAAGCATGGGTCGACATATGCCTCTTTATTTTTCTTTTCCGTTTTAGTTTATTTAATTCTGATTTCTTGTTTCACTCGTAACTTCTCCATACTGACTCGGATTTCAACATGTTATATATGAAAATTGATCAGAAAATCGCCACGGACCCAATGGTGTAACTCCCGTAGCTCAATTTTGATAATTTCACAAATTTATTCTATTATTTAATTAATTCGTCAATTAATTATTATAGCTCAAATTTTGGGTTGTTACACTCTTTAAAAAGAGTATTTCAAAGAGTGTTTTTAATGCATTTTACAAATTTTTGAAAAGTGAAGATCAAGTACAAGTGTGAATCAAATGGTTTAAAAGTTTGATTCATTTATTGGTGGTAAGTGTATGCATTTAATTCCCATATACAAACCGCTTTGTTATTCCCGATAGTTGATTTCTTGACTTTCGATTTTGATTGTGTTATCTTCTTTGTATTTCATTACTATAGGACAATGTGTTGCTATTTTTAGTTTTGATATCCGTTGTTGAAAATGACTAAAACCAAAGCACATGTAAAGGAGGGTGCACCCTCTTAGTCATTGTTGTGCTTCGTTATTCTAGTTCGATTTGTCGCTCATTTTGAGCATTGGTATCCAACACCGAACAAACTAAAACCAAATCGTGAGTGGGAGCCAAGCCATGTGGGTCGCACCCATTAGGATATGTTCATATTTGTCTAGAGAAGTTGATAGCATGCATGCATTGATGTGAGTATACTCGGATGCCTGTGGATTTAACGGGGTCTGGCTTGGAAGTTCCCAATAGTGATGTGTGTGCTCTCGAGTTTATTTTATCTAGAGGGATACTTTTGTTAAAGGGGGAGCACCCCTAGTTATGTTGGATAAATTCATTTTCGTTGTTTCTATCTTGAACCTTGGAATTAATCTTTTCATCCTTTGTGTTTCGTCAATCTAAGGCGTTTTGTTACTCATTTGAGTGTTGCTATTTTTGCCGAAAATGATTAAAACCAAAGCGTGAGTGAAAGCCAAGCTATGTGGGACTATTCCCAATGGGGTATCTTCACATCTACTCTAGATTGGGTTCAGTGGTATGCGTTCAAAGCTATGAAACACTCAGTTTCTCGGTTGCCATTGGCAAGGTCCAATTTGGTATCGTCTGAGAGCGATCGTAGCTCTCAAGTATATTCTTGAGGTATATTTCCGTAAGGGAGAAGCACCCACCTAGTCATTTATTGAAAAATTTCTCTTTCCTTATTTAATTCAAATCTTTGAATCATGTTTCGTAATTTTCATTGAGAAGTCTCTGATGCTCTTCTCGATGTTTAATTATATTTATCCATTCTATAAGTTTGGATTTTATTGTTATCTATGTACATCCTTACTTGTTTGGATTGTTATTCTGATTTTTTTTCATTTCTTAAAATATGAATGTTGTTCTTATGAGGTAAAAACTAGTTCTGCGTTTAGTGGCGTGGTCTTATAGAATTATTAAACGTTAGCCTTATTACTTGAGTTTTCTCACACTGTTTTTTAGACTAATCCATGTGTTTTTTTATCATAATGCTCAAGTCAGACTAAGTATTTTTCCAAGTTATCATTGGTGGGCATAGAGCACATAGAGCAGAGCTAGATGTTCACCTGCCATAGTATTTTACTTTTCGCTGTATTATATATTCCTATCAGCAATTGTAAGGTCAGGGTTTTATAACTGTCTGGCTGATATCGTTCATTTTTAACTCTGATGTACTTTGTATTTTAGGGTGACAGTTTTTACTGTCTTTGTTATATTATATGTTGTTGAGTCCACTATGAGATTCTATTTCTCTATTCTCTATTCTTTTCTTTTAATTTACCCAAACAACCTGCCTTTTCGGCGATTGGATGTTCGGCATTTGAATACAGTGGATGTATTCGGTGTCGACTTTCAATGGTTGAAAAGGTGGGTCATTACATTTGGTATCGGAGCTGAAGGTTAAGGGAGAACCTTGGCTTTGGTAGGGTATTGTTCATTAGTGATAGGGTAAGTGTTACTCTAGAATGATATGAGAGTATTATATATTCAAGTGCGTATTTGTTATTGTTATAAAAACGTATTGTTTTAATTGGTCTATTAAGTTGTTTATGAATTATGGTCGAGACGTGGGACACCACAGTTCCGATAGGGATTTCTAAATACTCGAACAAGGCAAACTGACATGATAATGATTTCTGAAAATTTGGCAAATGTAATATTTTGCCTAGGATTATATTTTATATATATAAAGGTATAATTTTCAAAATTTATATAGTATTATGGTGTGTTTGTTTGAAAATGATAATATTTATTTATTATTATTATTGATTGATTTTTCGTGCTCGGAAAAATTAATAGCATTGACCATTGTTTGATAATTGTAAGTACATTAGAACGAACCCCTTTGTGAATTAACTTTCATAATTGACTATTAGATGTTCGGAGAAAATGTTAAGTTAAAATTCACCTTTTTATAATATGGAGAGTACGAGTTCGTTCCCCTCAGAAACAACCCGTGAGTAAAACTAAAACTTTAAATAAAAGTTGTTTAATATAATCAAAAAGGCAGGATAAGAAATTTAGAGAATAAATATTTGAGAAAATTTTATTATAATAAAGGAGAATTATTATAATATGAAATGATTTTATATAAAGGTAATTGAATATAAATTTGATTTATAAAATTTGTTTTAAAAAGGAATTTTGATTTTTTAAAATCTTGGAGCTGTTTGAAATAATTTCAAAAAGTTTTTGAAAAGCATATAATAATACTACTTGAAGTATTTCTAAAAATAAATATTTTGGAAGAGAAATTTTAAGTGGAATGCATTTTCTTTAGGGTAATTCGGAGGAAAATATCTTTATTAGTTTTGTGGTAATCTGAATAATCTTCTAAGTGACCATTGGGTGTTGCTTAGTCGTTGTAGTATACTTAGTAAATTATTCTCTTTATCATTGTGCGATCTAAATGTGTTCAAATTAGAACGAACATAAAATGTGTTTTAATAAATAAATTGTTGAAGTTATTTCATATAGAAATATTTATGGAATATTTTCAAAAAAGAGATTCGAAATAAAAACCAAGAATTTGGTTATTAAGTTTTCTTAAGAGAGATTGATTTAAAAATAAATAGGTATTGTGATAAATAATTTGATAAATGAAAGTTTTTAAACTCTTGAATAGAAAAGAATTAATTTAACTCAAGTTCTAAATGGGGAAAATTGGATATGAAGGTTTTAATTAGCATTGCTTTATTTAAAGCCATAGTTTTTGTTAATCATAAGTTTTGTAAACTGTTTGGTGCTATGGGGCCTCCAAATTTAAATTTTAAGAAAAATAAACGGTAAAAAGTAAATAACAAATAAATAAAATAAAATTGATATTTTGTATATACTCTTAGGATATAAAGGAGTATTCTACAAGTAAATAAGAGTGAAATAAGTCTTAACTAATGGTTCATAAAGATGAGACTTTATAAAATGTTAGTAAACTTAAGTGAAATTATTTGAAAAATTCATAAATAATGTTAGTATTGAATAAAATAATGAAAAATTTAAGTGATTTAGAAAGTTGGTATAACTAAGAAACCAATTAAATTAAGTATGTAAGAGTTATACATAGATCATTCTATTCGCACAGTTCTCGATCTAGGGTTCGAATACATAACTTTGGGATGATTCACACCAGTCTGAAAAAGGATTTCTCACTTTATTCTCGTCAGTGAGCACTTGACCTCGATTCTCGATATGATATTGAAGTTTTCTATCATAGTTTTTGGCTATGCAAGGAGAATGAAAGTTTCTAATCGAGGAACCTGATAGGTGTCCACTCTAAAGGAGGTCAAATAAGAGATACCAATTCGGCAATAGAAGTTTATGTATTCGAGCAAGTGATCTGATCAAATATAGAGTATGGATGATTTATGTATATTATACGTGCTTAAGAATATCTTTATACTTGTTGGGTGACTTTAGTAAATTTTGAACCTAGTAAAAAATTTAAAATTTTATTTGTTAAGTCACTCAACCTTTTAAATAATATTAAGTGTTGGATTTTTCCTTTATGGAATTTGATTTGATTAGTTATGTGATTTGTATATACCGTTACTTTTAAAGTTTGAATTTATAAATAAAGGTTTTTGGATTGTTGTTTATTAGGACTTAAATCCCAGTACTTTTGAAAAAGTGATTTCAAACGAATTTGTGGAAAGAAATAATAAAAATATTGTTTTGAAAAACATTGATGTGGTGTTAATGTTTCAAACGTTTGAAAAGAATATTTTTGAAATGGTTTTCCAAATATTTTTGGTTATGGCTAAAATCAGGCAAAAAGGGAGTTTTCCAATTTGGAGGACTCGCTAGGTATATTTGGTTTCTCTAGTTGTTGTTTAGGAGGAACCAGAATACCACTTGTCACGACTGAGATTTTCGACGCTCGAAAATTGACATCAATACGCCCACTGTATTACATGCTGAGCAATCGAATGCTGGAAATACCAGATCGTTAGGGAGAAGAATAAAGAGGTAGAAGAAGAAAATAGAAATAACAACACAGAATCTCACAATCGCAGCGGAACAATATATATTAGATAATAACATGTCTCTATACAAAATGAAACTACAACTGTTATTTATACATTACATCATTAGAGTACAATACATCAATAACCCAATACTGGACGGTTATACAACTTGTCCTCACAAATGCTGAATATACAACATACCGCACACAGCGGAATATAATCAGATACGTGAATACGTCTTCGCCATCCAACTCGTCTCCTGAGCTCCATAACATCATATCCTGTATCTGTAATACTCGGTCTGACCAGAGCATTATAATAAAATAACACACGAGTCAGTCTGGAAAATCAGCGTGAGAAAACACACTCAATTTGAATTATTAAAGTTTTCAAAATCCTTTGAAAAACAAAGGTATCTCGTAAGACCACGCCACACATAAACACGACGGGTTTTTACCTTACGATAACCAAAACATTTCATATCAATTCCTCTGATATTATAATAGTGTCTAAGTACAAATACTTATACAAATTGCTGAAATTGTTACATTAATTAAATTCCAGCATACTATGCTCTACAATCAAAACCGTAAAGGCACGTATTGGAGAATGGATTCCATACGAATGACTAGGCACTGGGGTACTACCTGTCACAGTACATGTCTCGAAACAGCGTATCGAGGACCACGGCGGGATCCCCTACCACACAAGACCGGACTATCCCTAACTTATATAGACTGAATATGCTATCACCTCGGGTGTTCCCACCCTCTTTCGAGCTCCTTCCATACATCGTAGTAATAAAATAATATCCGAGGTTATCTAGAAAGGTGATAAACATACCCTACTTGGGTGCGACCCACTTAGCCTTGCTGCATCTCCCCTTATTTTCAGTCATTCCCGGTTGATGAGGCTAGAGGCTACGATTACCTTTTTAAGAAATTTTCACTTAGAATGCTCATTGTCCTCTGATGACAATGTACCGATAGCATTCATCCATACAAGCCCGTACTGGGTCCGAACGGAACCGAACGCACTACTCCTACTACATCCATTTTGGAATAATCCTTAGGATTAGTACCGATTAGCCCTTGCACTTCACTGCTCCATCTTCGACTCTATGCTTTTTTTTCACATCGAAAACGTACTCGTCGGATCGAAGTGGTTTTCGAATAACAAATCCGATCCCGGTCTCTTCGAAAACAACGTTCGATATTTCTGGTAAACCCAACCACAGTTCTTTAGGAAATAAACAGACGAAAATAAGATCAAAGATCACCTCCTAACCATTAGTGGATGGATTTCCTTATCATCGTCCTAGAAGAACGAAACGAGTTTATACGTACAGTATAGCAACTCGAATGGTAACTGTACCATATAATTCCCGTATTTCTCCTAGATATTCCCTAAGTTATATTTGGGTCCAGATTTGATAGTCGGTTATTTAACTATCAAAAAATCAATCATTCAACCAAATATTTTTCCCTTCCACTGAAAACAATAAATCCCTTTTTAATTTAATTTTAATAAATTGATCTCTTTATCCATAATATATACTTATCTCATCGAATTTAGTAAATTCACAACTATCCCTTTTTCAAAAAGAATATTTGAAAACCCTTTCTAAACAATATGGAAAGTACCACTGCGGTATCAAACCATGGATTCACAGCTCAATGGTTGCGTCTCTATCCCAGAGAAATCAAAGACTTAACTGCAGGCACTCACTGCCTTCGATTCCACCACGCGAGTATACCAATACTTTCCGAAATCTTTATTTGAAAATTTTCAAAATAATACTTATAAAATTCCCATAATAATTTTCCAAGTTTTAAGTTTAGGCAAATACTTTTTGAATAAAGGTTATTTTATAAAATATTAATATTTGTTACTTTATTCCTTAAAAATAATAAGACCGGTTAATTTTTAAATAAAAATTAACTTAATATCAACCACTTATGAAACTACTTAATTAATACTTAAATATGCTTTAAAAAATTTTAAACAACTAAATAAATAATTTTTCGGAAATATTCTTAAACATTTTAAATTTTCTAGTTAATACTTAAATCCCATTTTTAAAATAAACTTAACTTCTCAAAGAAATATATTTTTCAACTCCTATATAGCCAGTCTAATATTAATAAATCCTTTTCGATTTATTTCTAATTTGATTTACGTCCCAATTCTGTAAATTCCCTTTTACAATTCTAAAAATAAATCTACCATTTATTTTTAAACTGATTTACCCATCTCCTTATAAATCCTCAGCGTGAATTTATAATTCCCATTTATCCACTGATAATCACTTTACTTTATTTATAAACCTTGTTTATAAATTTCACAGTCTCATTTCCCGTTTATAACGGTTTTACAATAATTAATCGATCATAAATCGATTTCTAATTTAAATTCCATTTTCAAATCAATTTCTTAAATAAACCAAATATATTTCACTTTCTTTTCATCTTTTAAAATCCAGTATAACAATTTTATATTTTATTTTCAGATTTCCTTTTATTCTTTCCCAAACTATTTTAAATCTCGATTTTAAAAATAAATCCTTTTATTCTTAAACAAAATCGCTTAAGTTATATTATATAAATACTTTTATTCAAATATTCCAAAATCTCTATCTTTCCATATTCAGAAATTATCAAGTACAATTTTAAAATCAAATTATTTATTTTACCCAAAGTTCGTTTCTTTTAATTTATCCAAATTTCACTATAAATATTTTTACTTCACATTTTCCTTTTTAATTCCTTTCTAAATTTTAAAAATTTATCATTGGTATTTTAAAGTACCAAAATCTAACCAGTAAATCCCATAGCACCAAATAAATTCAAATCACGCTATATTATATCATAGATTATCCAATATATCATATCACTGAATATGAAAATAATTCAACGTTTTTGAGGAATCTAGTTGGATCCCTCCAACCTGTTTCCCTACATCCACTGATGTTAACACAATATAAAAATACCAATCCCACTTCGAAGGGGATATCGCGGTATATAGGGTCATCCGCTATTATGCGTGGCGTATAGGGTCTCATCTGCTATATATATGCGGGAATATCAATCACTCCAATATATATATATATATACACTACTATATAATATCACATCCAACTGTTAATAATTTATCAATTCTATCAATCAATTAACAATTAATTTTAACTATTTAAATTAATTACGGTAATCCAAAATTGAGTGAGATGAACCCACCTTGATTTTTATTGTCGCTTTTGCATTCTGTTTCCGATTTAATCCGAGCACGTTTAAATTTAACTAAAAATTCTGCAACCTTTAAACTCAACCAAGTTGACTCCATAGCAAAGATCTTCCTAATGCGAACCCAACGCGACTGACCGCGTTGGATTCCGATCTAAAATGAATGAGATACAAAATTTACAATCTATCAATTTTATCTTAAAAATAATTTATAAACTAATATTTATTTTTATTTTAAAAAAAAGAAGCCTGTACCCAAACAAGCTCGAACCCGACCCAACACTGTTGCTCCTTCTCCCTCCTTCTTTATTTCAAACGCCTGAAGCTCCAAATCGTGCACGCGTGCACTGACACCGCCGTCGATTCGCCTAAATCACCAACCGACCTCGCCAACAACTACCCCTTGACACCACCGACCATCCCACAAAAATCATGAGCTCGAGCCTCCATCGAAATCACGACATGGCCGATCGAACTTCGACCACGAAAATGTCACGCATGCCATTTCTCCACCGAGCTCCTCCAAATCCGCCCAGAGGTGCACCTCACCACTAGGAACCCATTTATCAACTCCATTTCTCGAAACAATAGCAAAAACACACGAATTCGCTAACCCTAATTGCTGCGCCTAAAACTCGACCATCAGAAGACAACGTCGCACCCCGCAATACCCATACCAGGCCGAAGGGAATCGAAAAGTAGGATTTTTAAAATAAGTTTGGGATTTTTTTATGAAGTATAACTTGAGATAGAAAATTTCAGAGTTCGGCCATCATTTTTTTTCTTCTTTCCATTCCTTTTACTGTGTGTTCGGCCTGATGTATAAAAAGAGAGGGAGGAAGGAAACATGTTTGAAAATGCTTGCATGTTTGAATGGGTCTAGTACAGTGATTTGAAGAGAGGTGAAAAAGTTCTGATGTGAAGATGGTAATTAAATATAAATATATACATTTATTTAAATTTAAATCGTCTCGGTTTTACAACTTAAAATCTCAACGTCCTATCGAGGTGTGCCGCTAGGCGTTTATAATGTTATACCCCTATTCCAAACACAATAGAAAAGGTTTCGAGTCCTAATTCGATCACATGGAGAAGATAGCTTTTTGGACCCAAATATTATATTGAATTTTCGATATAAATTTCAGTGTGTTTATATCCCATAGGACCAAACGATAACTCCAAATGCTACGAAATTTGAAATCCGATAATAATACACTATTACGGATCCAATGGAACTGGTTTCGTCAAAACCTGAGACTGTGCCCCGGAAGGCTATTTTTAAATGTAAATTTAAACGATATATTTTTAAAACTGAACAAATCACTTTTAAATTAAATTATAAAACTTTTATTATTTTCAGTATTATTAATAAATTTTTTATATGCCTTTAAATTATTTTTAACAAGCTTAAAACTCCAAATTCAATACTTTAACCAATTTCCAATTATTAAATTCAAAAATTTAATTATCCAATAAATGGTTATATTTGAAATTCAAGTTAAAAATTAACTTTTAAATATTTAAAATCAATTAAATATCCCAATTTCAAATGTCCAAAATTCTGGGTCGTTACATTTCTCGCCCCTTATAAGAATTTCGTCCTCGAAATTGCTAGGTAAGAAGAATGGTCTAAATCCCGTTAACTATTTTTCCAAAACCTATCAGTTTAAACAACTTTCCAAAAATCACTTTATTGAAACCACATTATCACTTATACTTATTTACAAACTTCATCCATAGATTCCAAATAATATTATTTACTCAACCATTTCAAATTAAAATCCCAAATCAAATTTTAATTGTCAAAATTTTCTTCAAAATTTTCTAACTCCCTAAATTTTCGAAAAATTTCGCCAGTGTCTTCTTTGCGCGGCAAGATCAGAAAAACTACAAAACTGCCTCTACGGGTCCTAAATCATCAAAATAAAACAAAAGCCAAGTGGCTCAATCAGAAACCATCAATTTCATACAACAATTTAAACACATACTTTTTGTCGGGCAATCAAATTTTACTTCTGAAATTGAAGACATCAGTTTAGCTTTCGCTTTTAATCACCTGCACCTTACTTACCAATAATATCTGATCATTCAATTCAAAATCATTTTATTCAGCATTTCAAATTTCTAATATTTATTTCACCAAAACCGTACGATGTACATATATCATTCGTACGCAATATCAAATCTGATCACTCACTCGATCACACAATTTCACTTCTGAACTAGTATCGTTCACACGAATTTCTAGTGTGGACTCAGATTTGGTTTCTTGATTAGAAACCGTCATTCTCCTTGCATAGCCATATACTATGATAGAGAATTCCAGAATCGATCAAAAACCCATATCCAGTGTTCGCCGTCGAAATCGAGCAAAAAATCCCAACTCGGATCGATGTAACTATCTCGAAATTCTGTGCTCGAATCTGGATCGAATCGTTATGCGAATAAAATAATATACATACAACTTACGTATTAATTTCCAATTTATTATTAGCTATATCCAATTCTTTCTATTCGCATTTATTTTAATTTCCATTCACTTATTCACAATTATCCTTTTACACAACTTTTATTTAATCTTCATTCAAATACTTACTCAGTATATTTCCCAATACCAACTTTACTTAAGAACTTTACCATCAATTTTCTTAAGTTTATTATAAATATTTTATACAACTTCTTATATTTATTTTCACTTCATCACTTAATTTTACATCCATTTTTATTCAAATTAAAATTTTAATTTCATTTGAACTCAATTTATCTTCCATTTTTTTTAAATATTGAATTTTTTTCAACCATATCCCCTACCATATTTAATTAACTAATTACTTTAATTAGTTCCATTCACTAATTTATTTCATATCTCAATCAAATTTTATTTCCAACTTTTATTTCATTTAGTCCACTTGAACTAATTCTTCAATTTCATTTTATTTAACATAATTCAAATTAAATATCATTCCAATATTCAATTTCAATTCCATTTACTTACAAATTAAATTAATTTGTTCATCCACTAATTTATTCCCAACTTAATAAATTCTATTTTGATAACTATTTCGTTTAGCCTGCTTAGGCTAAATTTCCCAAAATTCACTCTTATTTAACTTAATTTAAGTTAAATTTCACTCCACAAAATCAAATTTCAAAATTTCTTAAGTTATCAAATTTACTAATATTCTATTCACTAATTTCTTCCAATTCACTTCATTTAATTAGTTTACTTTACTGATTTATTTCATTATCACACTTACTTTTATTTAACTCTTCTTAAGTTAAATTTCATTCTAAACAAATTTCAAATTCTTATATGCTTTTAAACTTATTTATATTCCATAAAACATTCTAGATCAAACTCCAGAGTTTAAACAATTACTTAAGTATTTCACAATCATTTTTGAAATCATATATACCCAAATCCTTTGGTATATCAAATTTTCCCTTTGAATTTCAAAATCAAAATCAGTTTTTCAAATAAACTCCAATTCAAATCATTGAGGTAGCAATTTCTCCCTTGGAAACTTGAAAATGAAAGTCGATGATGCTGCAGTCATCACCGAAATTATTTTCCAGCGACCAAAGTGAGTTTAGTGCTTTTATTTCTTTAAAACGATTTTAAATATTTTTATTCCAAATATTTCATAAATAACATCACCATTATTTTCTAAGATTTTGAAAAACATTTCAAAACCATTGGGAGTTAAATTCCCAAATTTTCAAATTTCCGTCTTTTAATTCCTTTATAAATCGTTTTTTATAAACCATATCATCTTTATATATTCCTCTAGAATTTTTTTTCCATTTCAATTTATAAATCACATTTATAAATTCATATTTACAAACTCCATTTTGTTATATGAATTAATTTCTTTACTTTTGGTTATAATATCGACTTTTATTTCAATCATCACAACAACAAATGATAATGGTTTAATATTATCATTTCCTAATAACCAAGCACACCATATATAACTATAATAATTTCTATAAAATTATTTCTTTCTTATATAAAAATAGTTCTGTGTAAAATTATTTCATTTACTCCATTTTAAACAATACCGTGTCGAATTGCAACTATTTAGAGATCCCTGTCAATAACGTTAATTACTCGTATTGACCAGAATCCATAAGCCACTCAACAAATCAACCAACACAATATAACACAATTTTATATTCACTAACAAATACGCGCTCATATCTATTAATACACTCAAAATCATTCTAGGGTGCTACTGACACTATCTCTAATGAGTAATCCTCACCAAAGACAAGGTTCTTACTTAACCTCGCTCTGATACCAAGTGTCACGACCGGTAGGCTTTTCAACCATCCCAGTAGCGGCCACTTTCCGCCGTGGCAAACACTGATACCTCGAATTTGCTTTTAAGGCCAGCCTCTCCACTGAAACCAACCACTTCGGGACATGTAGGGGTAAGTGTCTCCTGTTCGCCACCAAACACAAAGCGAGAACCCCCTATCATGCTGTAATGAAGCAAATCCGATTCCGGTCTCTTCGAAAACAACGTTCGATATTTTCGGTTAACTTAACCTCGGTTCTTTAGGAAATAAAAAGACGAAAATAAGATCGAAGATCACCTCCTAACCGTTAGTGGACGGATTTCCTTATCATCGTCCTAGAAGAACGAAACGAGTTTATACGTACAGTATAGCACCTCGAATGATAACTGTACCATATAATTCCCGTATTTCTCCTAGATATTCCCAAAGTTATATTTGGGTCTAGATTTGATAATAGGTTATTTAACTATAAAAAAATCAATCATTCAACCAAATATTTTTCCCTTCCACTGAAAACACTAAATCCCTTTTTAATTTAATTTTAATAAATTGATCCCTTTATCCAGAATATATACTTATCTCATTGAATTTAGTAAATTCACAAATATCCCTTTTCAAAAAGAATATTTGAAAACCCTTTTTAAACAATATGGAAAGTACCACTATAGTATCAAACCATGGATTCATAGCTCAATGGTTGCGTCTCTATCCTATAGAAATCCAAGACTTAACTACAGGCACTCACTGCCTCCGATTTCGCCACACGAGTATACCATTACTTTCAGAAAACTTTATTTAAATTTTTTCAAAATAATACTTATAAAATTCCAATAACAATTTTCCAAGTTTTAAGTTTAGGCAAATACTTTTTGAATAAATGTTATTTTATAAAATATTAATATTTATTACATTATCCCTTAAAAATAATAAGACTGGTTAATTTTTAAATAAAAATTAACTTAATATCAACCATTTATGAAACTACTTAATTAATTCTTAAATATGCTTTAAACAATTTTAAACAACTAAATAAATAATTTTTCTGAAATATTCTTAAACACTTTTAAATTTTCTAGTTAATACTTAAATCTCCTTTTTAAAATAAAATTAACTTCTAAGAGAAATATATTTTTCAACTCCCATATAGCCAGTCTAATATTAATAAATCCTTTTCGATTTATTTCCAATTTGATTTACGTCCCAATTCCATAAATTCCCTTTTACATTTCTAAAACTAAATCTACCATTTATTTTTAAACCAATTTACCCATCTCCTTATAAATCCTCACCGTGATTTTATAATTCCCATTTATCCACTGATAATCACTTTACTTTATTTATAAACCTTGTTTATAAATTTCAGAGTCTCATTTCCCATTTATAACGGTTTTACAATAATTATTCGATTATAAATCGATTTATAATTTAAATTCCATTTTCAAATCAATTTCTTAAATAACCCAACTATATTTCACTTTCTTTTCATCATTTAAAATCTAGTATAACAATTTTATATTTTATTTTCAGATTTCCTTTTATTCTTTCCCAAACTATTTTAAATCTCGATTTTAAAAATAAATCCTTTTATACTTAAACAAAATTTCTTAAGTTCTATTATTTAAATACTTTTATTCAAATATTCCAAAATCTCTATCTTTCCATACTCAGAAATTATCAAGTACAATTTAAAATCAAACTATTTATTTTACCCAAAGTTCATTTCTTTTAATTTATCCAATTTCACTATAAATATTTTTACTTCACATTTTCCTTTTTAATTCCTTTCTAAATTATAAACATTTATCATTGCTATTAAAAAATACCAAAATCTAACCAGTAAATCCCATAGCACCAATTAAATTCAAATCATGCTATAATCTATCACAGATTATCCAACATATCATATCACTGAATATGAAAATAAATTCAACATTTTTGAGGAATCCAATTGGATCCCTCCAACCTACTTCACTGCATCCACAGATGTTAACATAATATAAAAATACTAATCCCACTTCGAGGGGGATATCGCGGTATATAGGGTCATTCGCTATTATGCGGGGCGTATAGGGTCTCATTCGCTATATATATGCAGGAATATCAATCACTCAAATATATATATACTGCTATATAATATCACATCCAACTGATAATAATTTATCAATTCCGTCAATCAATCAGCAATTAATTTTAACTATTTAAAATTAATTACGGTAATCCAAAATTGAGTGAGATTAACTCACCTTGATTTTTATTGTCGTTTTGCGTTCTGTTTCCGATTTAATCCGAGCGCATTTAAATTTAATTGAAAATTCTACAACCTTTAAACTCAACCAGGTTGACTCCATAGCAAAGATCTTCCTAATAGGAACCCAACGTGACTGACCGCGCTGGATTCCGATCTAAAACGAATGAGATACAGAATTTACAATCTATCAATTTTATCTTAAAAATAATTTATATAACTAATATTTATTTTTATTTTTAAAAAAAGAAGCCCGTACCCAAACAAGCTCGAACCCAGCCCAACACTATTGCTCCTTCTCCCTCTTTCTTTATTTCAAACGCCTGAAGCTCCAAATCATGCACGCGTGCACTGACACCACCGTCGATTCGCCTAAATAACCAACTGACCTCGCCAACGTCTACGCCTTGACACCGCTGACCATCCCACACCCAAAAATCACGAGCTCGAGCCTCCATCGAAATCGCGACATTGCCAATCGAACTTCGACCACGAAAATGTCGTGCATGCCATTTCTTCACTGAGCTCCTCCAAACTCCGCCCAGAGGTGCGCCTCACCACCAGGAACCCATTTATCAATTTGATTTCTCGAAAAAATAGCTAAAACACACGAATTCGCTAACCCTAATTGTCGCGCCTAAAACTCGACCATCAGAAGACAACGTCGCACCCCCAATACCAATACCAGGCCGAAGGGAATCGAAAAGTAGGATTTTTAAAATAATTTTGGGATTTTTTTGTGAAGTATAACTTGAGATAGAAATTTTCAAAGTTCGGCCATCATTTTTCTTCTTCTTTCCATTCCTTTTACTGTGTGTTCGGCCTGATGTATAAAAAGAGAGGGAGGAAGGAAACGTGTTTGAAAATGCTTGCGTGTTTGAATGGGTTTAGTATAGTGATTTGAAGAGAGGTGAAAAAGTTCTGATGTGAAGTTGGTCCATCGATATAAATATATACATTTGTTTGTACTTAAATCGTCTCGGTTTCACAACATAAAATCTCGACCTCCTATCGAGGCATGCTGCTAGGCGTTTATAATGTTATACCTCTATTTCGAATGCAATGGAAAAGGTATTGAGTCCTAATTCGATCGTATGGAGAAGATAGCTTTTTGGACCCAAATATTATATTGAATTTTCGATATAAATTTCAGTGCGTTTATATCCCATACGACCAAACGATAACTCCAAACACTACAAAATTTGAAATCCGATAATAATATACTATTACGGATCTAACGGAACTAGTTTCGTCGAAATCCGAGACTGTGCCCCAAAAGGCTATTTTTAAATGTAAATTTAAATGATATATTTTTAAAACTGAACAAATCACTTTTAAATTAAATTTTAAAACTTTTATTATCTTCAGTATTATTAATAAATTTTTTATAAGCCTTTAAATTATTTTTAACAAGGTTAAAACTCCAGATTCAATACTTTAACCAATTTCCAATTATTAAATTCAAAAATTTAATTATCCAATAAATGGTTATATTTGAAATTCAGGTTAAAATTAACTTTTAAATATTTAAAATCAATTAAATATTCCAATTTCGAATGTCCAAAATTCTGGGTCGTTACACCACCGGATGCTCCGTGTTGTTTGATTCTAGAGTTATACCATGCGTGGGTAGGAGAAGCCCCTCCTTTTAATAATTGATTTTGATTTTGATTTAAATTCTCTTCGAAGAAAATTTGAAAATATATTTTGAATATAAAATTCCGGTTAATAAGTTCTAAATTTATCTGTTGAAATAATTGGATGCATATTATTTTATTATAGGATGTCCTCTGTGTTTTGTTGCATATGGTTGATATGTTGCTTTTGTTGCATGTGGCTTTATTCATTAGAGTTACATGTAGATTTATACCATGCTAGTTTTTGCATATAGTGTTGCCTCATTATTTTTAGTTGCATTATATTGCTCTTTTATTAGCATGACTCTCTTTTGGATTATGTAAGTATAGGGAAGTAAGAGATTTCTACTTGACTTCTTGAGCTCCTGCATTTGCATCGAGATAATAAATTGCTTGCAAAAATATAAATCAAACGCAAAAAGGTATGTAGTAGATTTAGAAAGTGGAATTGGTTGATGATTTTATGCCTTAGATATAGGAGGCCACTTGGCTTTTGTTTACTTTTGATTGGTTTGGATGAGTTGTAGTTTTTCCGATCGAGCCTATGCAAAGGAGGGGCTACCGAAATTTTCTGTAATTTAAGGAACTTTAAGAATTTAAGAATTCATTTTAATTAATAGTTTTTAAACTTAAGGGTTTGGAGTCATTTTCTTCCTTGGATATTTCGAGGACGAAATTCTATTAAGGGGGGAGAATGCAACAACCCATAATTTTTGTAATTGAGTTTTAAATATTTAATTAATTTTAAATATTTAATAATTGGATTTTAGAATTTGATAACTTGAATTCAAATATAGTGATCGTTTAAATATTTGAATTTTGAATTAAATATTAATTAAATTGATTTAATAATTTTATTTAACTCCTTTTAATTAATAAATAATATTGGTGAATTCAGTTTGTAAATTTTTTAGTAACAATACATAGATCGAATAAATATCAATAATGCGATTGGAATATATAAAACGATATTTAAATATGTAAAATTAGCATTTCAGGGAACTATCTCGGATTTTGACAAAAGTAGCGCCATTGGATCCAAAATAATAAATTGTTGTATGTCAATGAGTTTCGTGACGACCGGGCGTAATGTGTGGTCATACGAGCTCGAAACACGTAGCAATCAATATTAGAGAATTAAAATAATATAATTTGATTTTAAAATGAAAACTTCTGTATATGATGGAATTAGGTTCCGATAATAGTTCCATTAAGCTTGGAATAGGGGTATTATGCTAGGAACGCCTGTGAGCACGCCTCGGTTGGAGTCCGTAATTTTGAGGGGCATAATGTTGGAAAAAATCCTATATATGGACACCTATACCCATTCATTTTTCTCAAACCTTAACCCTAATCTAACAAGCCACCAATTAAAGAAACTCCATCCAACGATCCAGATTCCCCGCGACCACCAGAGGCCGTATCGGCCTTTGACCTCAACTGGAGACTTGTTCGACATGGTGAGACAAGCAAGATGATCAGTTGGATCGGAGTATGGTGGAGGGAAGCAGTGAGGAGGTTAAGCTAAACATCGCCGACTGTAAATCCCCTATCTTGAGGCCCAACGCTAAGCGCTACAGATGCTGCAGTCATCTATAGTATTAACTTTCGATGACAAAATACAGCTATGTCAATGGTATTCATAATATCAGAAGCACATGAATATGAAACAAAATCACAGATTTCACAAACAACATTTTTGATTGCATTTCCAAAACATGTTTCATATCCAAATTACATAATCCCATATCATTTTCCAAGTTCATATCAAATATGATTATTACATAAATATGCCAAGAGCAAAATATGATGATGCCCCCTTGGTTGACCAGACTACTATATAGTCATAACTGACTTAATACAACAAAGTGGAATAAAATAAACAAAAACAACAACTCCTAAATAACTATCCATTAGCCTCTTGCTCGTCTCCGGAAGCTTTATTCTCCAACCTACTAAAACCTGAAAACCCTCAACCCTCGGCCTACTCAAATAAATTTGAGCACCCGAGAGTTTAGGGAGGAAAACATAAACTTCGAGTCAGACATAAAGCCTGGTGTGAATAATACTATACATCTCGGTTATTTGATATTAAGTGAGACCACGCCGCTTAGAGGAACGGGTTTCCCCTCACTAATATTCTTTTAAAACATATCTTTTGCAAATCATAATCCTGCAACCAAAACGGGTAAAACAATAAAGCATTATCATGTATGCATATAAATCAGGTAACAAAGGACTACCTTTCCGAACACTAGTTTGGCTTGGCTAACTACTAAGCCTTTGGCTGACTCAGGCTTACCAGACAATATAAACAAATAATCTAACTTCTGTTAGATACTCCTCTTCCGGACAATCTGTCCCTAACTTATCTTCTCCCAAGTTCAACTGATCCTAATGGTTTTGCAGGCTCACCAATAACCTATCTCTCCTCAGAAGATTCCATTATGTGTGTAACATAGTTTCAGTCTTACCTGTGACAAACCCTACACACTGGAATTTTGGACTTATATTAGCTAGGGGATACTAGCTAAAGTATAGGACACGACCCCATACTAGTCCCATTTGGCATTCTAATACCTGAGTCATTTTACTTAGGGTAATTTTCCCTTCAAATTTTCCTTGAAAAACCTTTTCTCTAAAAGTGATTTAAACCTTTAAATCACACTTAAAACAAGGAAAATATATTCTATGCTTTACTCAAATTACCTTGCCATGTTATATATACTTTACACAAATCTTTGTTGATGAAAACATTTAAACTTTTGAAAGTATCCCTTTCGAACCCATTGAAAGTACCCCTTTTGAAACCAAGTAAACCTAGGCCGAAAGCCAAACCAACACCTTTCGAAACCATTCATAATAAACTTTTCAAAACCATTGAAAATCATCTCCTTCGAAAGCTTTAAAACCCTAGACATCCAATCTTTAAAACACTTAAACATTGCCTTTCGAAAACATTGAAAACCTTCCTTTTAAACCTTTCGAAACCATTGGGAACCACCACTTCAAAAGCTTCATTTAAACCTTTCGAAAGCATTAAAATCCTTTACAAACATCAAACCTTTCGAAAGCATTTGGGTTCAAGTAAAACATATGGAAACTTTTGAAATCATATTAAAACTAAACCTTTCAAAATCTTTGGGTTCTACCTCCAACAGAACAAAAGGGTCATAAAACAACTAAGTCGAAAGCACTCTTTCGAAAGCAATTCCCAAGTAAAGAAGCGATGATGTCGAAACCAACCCTTCGAAAGCATTGAAGAAGTGGCTAGGTTTTAAAAACAAAGTTACCCTTTCGAAACCATTTGCTTTGAAAGGTAGAAAGTAGCAGCAAGGGGTTTTGACCCCTTCGAAAGCATATACTTAAAACAAAAGGCGCAAGCTCTTTCGAAATTATTCCTTTAAAACATTTTGACCCATTCGAAAGCCATCCAAGTCGAAAGCACTCCCTTCGAAAGCAAAGCATGTGCATTTTCATTTGAAAAAAAATAATGCTTCGACCCCATCAGAACCAATTATCTCGACCCAGTACCTTCTATCTATATCGAATTCACTATGTACCAAGTAATTGATACTATGTGCATGGTTTTGATGGAGACAGTGGCGGAAGTACCCAAGCGAAGCCTAGGTGCCGAAAGTGCCGAAACAGCTAAAGTATGACAAAATCTGATTTTTACCTTTAAAAAGTAATTCTTTTCAACTAACCTGCCTTGTTTGTCAAAATATTATTGGTTGCTAATTTTCTTTCCTAAAAGTACTGCCAAAATTTCAAAAATAAACAATTTAGATTATTTACAAAATATCCCTACTCCTTTTATAAATATATAAAACATTTAAGTCCCATACCTTAAATAATTTTATATATTCATTAAAACACTTAGGAAAATTCTACAAAAATTAATGTAAATAATTTTTAGTATGTTTTCTAACATATATTTATTTTGGACCCAAAACATATATTATTTATCCGTAAATAATTTTAAATCCAAACAATCAATTTCTTCACTAGAAAATTAATATTAAATCCACATTAATTCAGAAAATTATGAAAATTGAAACCCATCTCTAAAATATCATTTCTAATCTAAATCTAAAATAGCAAGGCATTTAGATGTCATTGAATAGGGTTTTCACATTAAAACTTATCACAAAATCTATATAAATTAGCATAAATCATCAACAAGCATATATATCCATTTTATCATACAAAAACATGGCAAATAACTTTGCAAAATAATTCGGATTTCATCATAATACCAAAAACAAGAAAATATGAGGTGTAGTCATTATTCATCTTAGCTTTATGATTAAGGAGTTGAGATTTGAATGGACTTGAATTGATTAAGCTTCCTTCCTTTTATCTTCTTCTTGTTCTTCCTTAATGGTGGCCAGGCTCTTACTTTCAATTTTTGCAAATGAACTTATGAAATGAATATGTGTAAGGGTTTAGGGTATTAGAACATGTCTTTTCCTATTTTACCCCTTATCTATTTGCCATACCTATTTCATTTTAACTCATTTTAGTTCATTGCTTCATGTTGGCATGGCTACCCCTATTAATCACAATCTCAATCCTCTAATCATTACGTTATTTTATTTAATTTAGCTAATTAAATATCCTAAATAATGTTACTAAAAATTAGCATCGTTACAGATTCCCCTCCTTAAAGAATTTCCTCCTCGAAATTACGATAAGGCGCATAATAAATCAAACAAAAAGGTAAAACATACCATCAAACAAATTAGGATAAGCATCTCTAATCTTGCTCTCAGTCTCCCAAGTACGGTCTCTCTCATCATCGCTCCACTGGACTTTAGCTAATCTGACTGCCTTGTTCCTTAGCCTTTTCTCATCTCTTGCGACTATATGAACTGGCTTTCTGGCTATAGTCAAGTTAGGCTCAACTACTAAGTCATCTAACACATTCTGTGCTATAGTAGTCTTCGGGTCTCTAATACATTTCCTTAGATGAGAAACATGGAAAACATAGTGGACTCCTGCCAAACTTTTCGGTAACTCTACTCTATATGCGGGTTTCCCGATCCTCTCTACAATATGAAATGGTCCAACGAATCTCGGTGTCGACTTCCCAGATTTCCCGAATCGAATCACACCCTTAATCGGTGACACCTTAATGAAAACATGATCTCCAACAGAGAAGTCTAAGTCTTTCCGTCTTCTACCTGCATAACTCTTCTGCCTAGACTGAGCCTCATTCATCCTAGCTCGAATTAACTCAATCTTCTCTACGGCTTCACTAAACAAATCTAGTCCAAGAACCAACCTATCCCCATTCTCTAACCAGCAAACGAGAGATTTGCATGGCCTTCCATACAAAGCTTCAAACAATGCCATCCCTATACTAGCCTAATAGCTATTGCTATACGAAAACTCAACTAAGTGTAGGTGGTCTTCCTATGATCCCCCAAAACTAACACACAAGCTCGTAACAAATCCTCTAAGACTTTGTTAACTCTTTCCGTTTGCCCATCATTCTATGGATGGTAAGCAGTACTCATCTTAAGCTTGGCTACTAAAATTTCCTGTAGACTCTTCTAGAACTCACTGGTGAACAAGGAATCTCTATCGCTAACGATACTACTAGGAATTCCATGCAGTCTAACTACATTTTTCATAAATAACTTAGCTAGGGCAGGTGCCATCCTAGTTGACTTAACTGGAAGAAATGGGAACTCTTGGTCTGCCCATCCACTATGACCCATATACTTTCATTTCCTCTTATAGACCTTGGCAACCTGTCTATAAAATCCATATAAATAGAATCCCACTTCCATACCGGAATATCTAATGGCTGAATCTACCCACTTGGCTTTTGTTGTTCGGCTTTTACCTGTTGGTAGTTCAAACACTGCTTTAACTATAAGCCTACATCCTTCTTCTTACCTTCCCACAAGAAACTCCGCATCATGTCCTGATACATCTTGGTTCCTCCCGGATGAATAGTGAACTTTGAATGATGGCATTCCTCCAATACTTCCTTCCTAATGTCCCCCACATTCAGAATGCACAATCTTCCTTTCTTTCTCAACCACCCATTCTGGTCAAGACTAAAATCCTTTAAGTCATCACTTTTAGTTTCATCCCTTAACTTCTTGATCCGTTCAACCAATACTGAATCCTCCTCATGTTAGAAGCAATCTTTTCGATCATCATCGGTCGAACTTCTAAACAAGACAACACCACAAATTCTCCACTAGACCCACCTTCAGATCTCCACTGTACCCTACATGCCGTCAACGCTTCCAAATCCTTCCACTCAGCTATCATAGCTAACATTACATTCTGATGCTTCATACTCAGTGTGTCTGCCACCTTATTACCTTTCCCTGGTGTGTATTCAATTCTAAAGTCATAAGCAGCAATAAACTCTAACCATCTCTACTGTCTCATGTTCAACTCCTTTTGAGAGAACAAATACTTCAACGAGTTATGATCCGTATATAACTCAAATTGCTCTCCCAAATGGTAACGTCTCTACACCTTCGACGCAAAAATCACCATAGGCAACTCCAAATCGTGCGTTGGATATCTAACCTCATGCGATCTAAGCTGTTGAGAAGCACAGGCAATCACTTTACCTCTCTGCATTAACACAGCTCCCAACCCAGTTCCACATGCATCTGTATATACTACCAACTCCTGATTCCCTCCTAGAACAACCAATACAGGTGCATAATTCCATAAGTGTTTCAAGCTCTGGAATGCTTCATCACACTTATCGGTCCAAACAAACTTCACATCCTTTCGCATTAGCTTGGTCATCGGTGCTGCTATCCGCGAAAATCCTTAAGGAACCTCCTGTAATAACTAGCTAATCCAAGAAAACTCTTTATCTCAGTCACTATCTCGGGTCCGTTCAAATTATTAACTGCTTCAATCTTAGTCGGATCTACAGACAGCCCTTTCTTTGAGACTACATGACCAAGAAACTTCACTTCTTTCTTCCAGAAATGACATTTCGAAAACTTCGCCTTCATCTGATGCTGCCTCAACGCCTCAAGCAATACTCTAAGATGAACTTCGTGCTCCCTTTCATATTTAAGAGTATATAAAAATATAATCTATGAAAACCCAACATAAACCTATCTAAGTGCTCTCGGAAAATACTCGGTTCATCAAATCCACAAATAATGCTGACACACTAGTTAGTCCGAACAACATCACCAACAATTCGTACGATCTATATCTGGTTCTAAATGCCGTCAAAGGAATACTATCCTCTGCAATGAAAACCTATTGCTAAATCCAACTGACAAAAAATTGGCTCCACTTAACTGATCGAACAAATCGTCAATTCTAGGCAACGTATATCGATTCTTTATCGTCTTCTCATTCAACTTACGATAATCGATACATAACCTCAACGATCTATTCGGCTTCTTAGCAAACACTACGACAAATCCCTAAGGTGAACTACTAGGTCTAATAAAATTCTTGCATTCCAAATCCACCAACTGCACCTTCAACTCCCTCATCTCAGTAGGTGTCATCATGCTTGGCGGTCTACTAACTGGTTCTGCTCCAGGCACCAAATCTATCAGAAACTCAATGGCATGTTTCGGTGACAATCCTACTACAGGCTCAAAAACAACTACGAATTCTCTAACCATGAAAACTCGATTCAACTTGTCTTCTAACTCCACAACACCCAACAAAGCATTCACCTCACAATTGGGGTCTTCTATGGTATATACAATCCGATCACTACGGTCAGGGTGTCTAAGTGATATTTTCCTATCATGGCAAAATATCCTTGCATCGTACTTACTTAAACCAATCCATATCCAAAATAATTTCGAATCCTATAAAGTCAAACACATGCAAACTGCAAACAAAGGTATAACCTAACAAATCAAACTCTGGGTGGTTACACTTCATCCCAAGTGTCTCATACCCTCCTATCGGATTTGCAACCTTAAGGAAATAACTAAGTATGAGGTTTCTAGGTTAAGCTTATCTACTAAATAGCGAGATACCAAAAAATGCGATACACCAGTATCAAACAAACGCTAACTGACATATCATGAATCAGAAGCGTACCTCCCAACACTGCTTTTCCTTTTTCCTCTATCATTGGCCTCGAGGTAGCTGGCTCCAATGCAAATACTTTGCCCTTTCCATCCTTAGAAGGCTCTATGCGCTGGTTCTTGCAATGACCAATTTAATCGCAGTTGAAGCATTTGATATTCTTCTTCCCAATCACTTTCTTCACCTCTCTAGAACGACATTCATTAGCAAAATGCCCTTTCTTATCGCACTTAATGCAGACAACCTTCAACTTTCCATTCTTAACAGCTCCACCCTTCTGAGCTCCCTTCTTATGAAAGAACTTTCTCTTCTGACCCTGTCCTACATGGACCTCCTTTGCCTTATTTCTCTCCATAAAAGCAAGCATCTCCTCATGTCTTAAAGCCATCTCAACCATAACATCATAAGGATCTCTGATATGCGGTAATGTAGCCTTTGCCAGCTCAAGCTTCAACCCCCTGATGAACTTCTCGTTCCCCTTAATTATAGTATCCATAGTGGCATACCCATACCTTACCAACTCCTCAAACCTTGTAGCCTACTCCAACACAGTCATCTCTCCCTGCTCTGACTCAGTAAACTTTCTGAGCAAGGTAGACTACACTATCACAGACATGGATCTCTCCTCAAACCTCCTCTTAAACTCAGCTCATGTCATCGTCTCTTCATTCACTCTAATAATCATACTAATCCACTAGTATAAAGCTACTCCTTGAAGCTGTCTCGAACTAAGCCTTCTCTTCTGCTCATCATTGAGCCCCAAACCTGCAAAGATCCTCTCACAATGCAGCAACTAGTTTTCTACTCCAATAACATCTTCAGTTCCAATGAATGGCTTTCCTCCCAGCCTAGCATAATCTCTACTCAAAGTAGCATAATTGTTGACTACTGGTGCTTCCTGATTCCCTACTCCAGCATTTCCTCCAACCACTCCAGCAGCAACATTTGCCTGCATCATGTTGACAAAGAACTGATACATAACTCCTATGTTGACTTGCGGGACTCCAGCACCAACATTTCTAGCTTGTGCCTGACCTTGGTTCCTACTTGTATTTGGTCCGGCGTTTCCATTTGTGATGGTGCTTCCCCCAAGGTTAACTCTTCCACTTCTAGCATCCATATATGTATTCAAGCCTTATGAGATACATAACAATGGCTTAAGAGAGATAGGAGAATAGAATAGCATATACTTATATATAGCAAATACAAGTACGTTACTATAGCGTTATCCCATACCCCGATCTTATCTCTAATTCCTTACGATTATGTTTTCAAAAATAATTTTAGTTTAAAGTTTTTCATAAACCTATGCTCTGATACCAAGTTGTAACATCCCTATCTTGAGGCCCAAAGCTAAGCGCTACCGATGCTGAAGTCATCTATAGTATTAACTTTCGTCCAAAAAATACGGCTACGTCAATGGTATCCATAATATCAGAAGCACATGAATATGAAACAAAATCATAGATTTCAAAACAACATTTCTGATTACATTTCTAAAACATGTTTCATATCCAAATTACATAATCCCATATCATTTCCCAGGTTCAAATCAAATATAATTATTACATAAATACGCCAAGAGAGACATATGATGACGCCCGTTGGTTGACCAGAGTATTGTATAGTCATAACCGACTTAATACAACAAAGCGGAATAAATTAAACAAAAACAACAACTCCTAAATAGCTATCCGTCAACGTCCTGCTTGTTTCCGGAAGCTTTATTCACCAACCTACTAAAACCTGAAAATCCTTAACGCTCAGCATACTCCAATCCATTTTGAGCACCCGAGAGTTTAAAGGGAAAAACATAAACTTCGAATCAGACATAAAGCCTGGTGTGAATAATACTATACATCTCGGTTATTTGATATTAAGTGAGACCATGCCGCTTAGTGGAATGGGTTTCCCCTCACTGATATCCTTTAAAACATATCTTTCGCAAATCATAATCCTGCAATCAAAACTGGTTAAAACAATAAAGCATTATCATATATACATACAAATTAGGTAACAAATGGACTATCTGCCAGAACACTATACTTTTGCTTGGATAACTACTAACCTTTGGCTGACTCAAGCCTACCAAACAATATAAACAAATAATCTAACTTCTGTTAGATATTCCTCTTCTGGATGGTCTCCCCTAACTTATCTTCTCCCAGGGTCAACTGATCCTAATGGTTTTGCGGGCTCACCAATAACCCATCTCTCCTCAATAGATTCCTTTCTCTATGTAACATAATTTTAGTCTTACCTGTGACAAACCCTACACACTAGAATTTTGGACTTATATTAGCTAGGGCTACTAGCTAAAGTATAGGGCATGACTCCATACCAGTCCCATCTAACATTCTAATATCTGAGTCATTTTACTTAGGGTAATTTTCCCTTCAAATTTTCCTTGAAAAACCTTTTCTCTCAAATTGATTTAAACCTTTAAATCACACTTAAACAAGGAAAATATATTCTAAGCTTTACTCAAATCACCTTGCCATGCTATATATACTTTACACAAATCTTTGTTGATGAAAACATTTAAACCTTTGAAAGTACCCCTTTCGAACACCTTGAAAGTACCCCTTTCGAAACCAAGTAAACCTAGGCCGAAAGCCAAAACACCACCTTTCGAAACCATTCATAATGAACCTTTCGAAACCATTGAAAAACATCTTCTTCGAAAGCTTTAAAACCTTAAACATCCTATCTTTAAAACACTTAAACATTGCCATTTGAAAACATTAGAAACCTTCCTATTAAACCTTTCGAAACCATTGGGTAACCACCCTTTCGAAACCTTCATTTAAACCTTTCAAAAGCATTAAAAACCTTTACAAACATCAAACCTTTCAATAGCATTTGGTGTAACAATCCAGAATTTTCAACCATTTGAAATTGGAATATTTAATTGATTTTAAATATTGAAAGGTTAATTTTATAAGTTAAATAACTCGAATTTCAAATATAGCGATTTATTGGATAATTTGAATGTTGAATTTAATAATTGAAATCGTTTACTAATTGAATCTTGGGTTTTAAGTTGGATAAAAATAATTTAAAAGCTTAATTAAATTATATTAATAAGAACGATGATATTTTTTTTAAATTGGATTTAAAAGTGATTTAATTAAATTTTAATAAAAATACGTTTTAACTAGCGTCTAAAAATAGCCTTTTGGTGCACTGTCTCGGATTTTGACGAAACCAGTTTCATTAGATCCGTAATAGTATACTATTGTATGATAATGAGTTTTATGATAATCAGACGTATTGCTTGGTCGTACGGGATTAAAACTTAGAAATCAATTTTAGAAATTTATATAAATAACTGGGTTTGAAAAGCTATCTTCTGCATATGATCGAATTAGGCCTCGAGACTGGTTCAACTGTGTTCGAAATAGGGGTATAATATATAGAATGTCACGAGGCATGCCTCGTTTGGAGTTCGAGAATTTTAGACGCTTAAAGCTAGACATTAACTAGTTAAAATAATAATATATATAATATTCTTTGTCTATACTCTGTCATTTCAATACCATACTCCCCTTACCCATCTGCATACCACTGGGTGCAAACTTTACCCCCTCTCCATTATAAATCTTAGCCTGTAACAAGAAAAATGAAACTTCAAAATCCTTACTAAAATAAAAAACAAAATCTATAAATCTAAAATATTTGTTCTTTGATATCATAAGGCCTCGATCTATATTTCTTTGTCAATATGGATAGTGCGATTCATATGAATGGGCTTGGCGGTTTCCAATAAGCTTTTAAAATGCTTGATCAACCTAGGGTTTGATTTTGGAGGAATTTGGGATGGATTTTGGCGAATTGGAAGTTGTAGTCGAGTTCGTGGGGGAGTTTGGCAGGGTTGGCCAGAGTTCGGCAAAGCACGATAGCCTGGGGCGATTTTCGTTCGCTGTACAGATGAAAGGGGAGGGCCAAGACGCGTTTTGGTATGGGTGTTTGGGGTAGACTTTTTGGTGTCAGGAGGGTGTAGTTTTCGAAGTGGAAGTGATTGATGGTGGTTGCTTGTCATTTCGTGGAGGAATGACGAACATCTTAGCCATGAAGTCACGATTATGGAGGAGTGGAAAACTGGAAGCGGAAATCACGTTTGAGATGGAAGAAGGGTTTATATGCTAAATATGTGATTAGTTTAGTGTATATGTAATTATTATTTAATTATAAATAATAAAAAAATCGATAACTAAAAACATGTATTACTCCTTCATACGAGGTCGGATTTGGATGATGTTTGTTGCTTTGCGCTCGTATGGACGTTAGCTTTGCGATGGCACTAGTTTGGACGAATTTGGAGACTATTGAAATTTGGGCTAAAATCAGATGTCGTTCGGTTTTAGTTCCAAACCGAAGTGCCTCGGCGACAACAGAAAACTTTAGGGAGTTAAGCTCACCTTTTTGGATAACTAGTATAATATATAATTGATAAAAATTGTTGAATGATTGTTTTGATGAATTACTATATTTATTAGTTGGTTTGGATATATTCCCATCTATTAGATTGGATGAGACACTATTACATTCCCGTGTAAGAGCGGATGACCCTTTTGTATATGAATCCCGCCTAGAAGCGGTTGATTCTATTTTATGATTATATAACGTTTGTGATGTAGGGGGGAACATGTTGCAGGGATCCAACATGATTCCTAGCTATTTTTGGATTGTTTCAATAATATTTCTTTTATGTGAATTATTGAATAATGAACATGATTGTGGACACTGTGGTTATAACATCGTTATATTTTTGAAAATAAAACCAGTAGTGATAGAAAATCAATATCGGTGTTGGTTAAGTGTTGGTTGGCTATTGGTCTCAAATTAGTATTTAAAAAATACCATAAATTGTCGTTTAAGTTGGAATTGGTTTTTGAGATAAGAAACGATTTTTTTAAACCAAAATTGGGTTTCGAAAATAGTTTGTTTTAAAGATTATCTAATTATATTAATATTGTTTTTAAGATTATCTAATTATATTAATATTGTTTTTAAGCTATTTAATTTATATTAATGTTGTTTTTAAGTTATATAATTATATTAATATTGTTTTTAATGTATTTAATTATAGTAATATTCTTTTTAGGTTATTATATTAGAATTGTTTTAAATTTATTTGTTTATAGTTATATTTGTTATAAAGACGTTATCAAAATATTAATAATTTGAAAGGTTAATTATTTCAAGAATGATTTGGTTTGAAATTAATAATATGGATTTTTAATAAGGTTTGCAAAATAAATTATTATTATTTATAAAAATGGTAAATATTAATTATTTTTGTTTATTTAACAATATTTTGAAATTATTAATTATTATCGAGATGTTTAAAGTGAATAATTTTCATTTGTTTATAATGTTTATTATTAATAATAATTATTATATAATGGTGTTTTGAAGTAAAAGATTTTTATTGTCTATATCTATTTTAGAGACCCATGGATAGATTTGAAGGACATGGATTTTATAAAGGAGCTTATAAATGGTTTGGAGATTATAGAGGATTTATAAACAAGTTGTAAAGTGTACAAGAGGATTTATAATTGATTGAAATGTATAAAAGAAGTTTTATAAAATGGTTTATAAATTGTTTTAGAGAATTAGAATGGTTTTATGAATGATTTTTGAATCGAATAAAAATGGAATCTTTCTTAGTGTGTAAATATACTTATACCCTTGAGATAAGTATATGGATATTTTCTAAGTATAAAAAATATAGGAATCGGTGGATATATCTATGTAAAAGTATTCTTATACAAGAAATTTACAAATGGTTTTATTTATGAAAGATTTATAAAACGAGGCTAGTGATTGCTTATATACTGAACCAATATTGATTTTTTCCTATGAAATAAATCCCTGATTGATTGTTTGCTATTCGATAGTTAAATAACCGACTATCGAAATTGGACCCAAACGTAACTTTGGATATATCTAGAAGAAACACGTGAGTTATATGGCACATCCATCTCTGATGATGCTGTATTGTGTGTATAAATCTCGTTTCGTTCTCCTAGGACAATGATAAGGAAATCCCTCCACTAACGGTGATCTCCGATGTTATCTTTGACTATTTATTTCCTAAAGAACCGGGGTTGAGTTTACTGGGAATTATCGAAAAATTGTTTCGAAGAGATCGAAATCGGGTATGTAATCCGAAAACCACTTTGATCCAACGAATGCGTTTTGAAGTGAAGACATCTTGAAGATGATGGAATTGGAGACGGAGCTCTCAAGTATTTCATTCAGTCTCAGAACGAACTTGTATGGATGAATGCTGGTATTGCATTGTTGCCTAGAAGGCAGTATTGGCATTCCAAGTGGGAAGTGCTATATAAAAGGTAAAACGTAGCCTCAAGCCTCATCAACCGGGAATGACTAAAACATGGGAGATGCAGCAGGGCTAAGTGGGACGCTCCCAAGTAGGGTATGATCATACCTATTTAGAGTCTCTATTATCTCTCATTTGTATGCTTCGGGGTCTATTAACGAAGGGGTGATCATATTCGATACTATCCAGCAAGGGGTAGACCGGTCTTGTGCTAGCACGGGATCCAGGCAAGGTCCTCAATGTTATTTTATCTATAGATGCACCATGACAGGCAGTACCCCGGTAGCCCAGTCATTGTATGGAATCCATTCTTCAATAAGCGCCTTCCAGACTCAGTTGTGCCGAACTATGCTGAAATGTGAGATGCCAGCATTTCAGCTATATTCGTATCTTACTTTGACCCCTAGACATTATTATAATATAAATGGATTTTTTGTAGAAAATGGCATATGATACAATGGATATATTAGTGTCGATTTTTGAGGGTCGAAAAACCCCGGTCGTTACATTTGAGTTGAAATAAAACATGTGGAAACCTTTTGAAACCATTTGAAAACTAAACCTTTGGAAACATTTGGGTTCTACCTTCAATAGAACAAAAGGGTCATAAAACAACTAAGTTGAAAGCACTCTTTCTAAAGCAGTTCCTAAGTAAAGAAGTGATGGTGTCAAAAACAATCCTTTGAAAGCACTGGTGAAGTGGCTAGGTTTTAAAAACAAAGTTACCATTTTGAAACCATTTGCTTCGAAAGGTAGAAAGCAGCAGCAAGGGGTTTCGACCCCTTTAAAAGAATTTACTTAAAACAAAAGGTGCAACCTCTTTCGAAACCATTCTTTTAAAACATTTTGACCCAATCAAAAGCCAACCAAGTCGAAAGCACTCCCTTCGAAAGCAAAGCAGGCTCATTTTCATTTGAAAACAAAGTAACGCTTCGACCCCATTGGAACCTATTGTCTCGACCCAATACCTTTCTTCTATATCCAATTCACTATGTACCAAGTCATTGATACTATGTGCATTGGTTTCGACGGAGACGGAGGCAGAAGTACCCAAGCGAAACCTAGGTGCCAAAAGTGGCGAAACAACTAAAGTATGACAAGATCTGATTTTTAACTTTAAAATGTAATTCTTTTTAACCAACCTGCCTTGTTTATCAAAATATTATTGGTTGCTAATTTTATTTTCTAAAAGTAATGCAAAAATTTCAGAAATAAACAATTTAGATTATTTACAAAATACCCCTTCTCCTTTTATAAATATGTAAAAAATTTAATTCTCATACCTTAAATAATTTTATATATTCATTAAAACACTTAGGAAAATTCTACAAAAATTAATGTAAATCATTTTTAATATGTTTTCTAACAGATATTAATTTCGGACCCAAAACATATATTATTTAGCCATAAATAATTTTAAACTCAAATAATTATTTTCTTCACTAGAAAATTAATATTAAATCCACATTAATTCAAAAAATTATGAAAATTGAAACCCATCCCTAAAATATCATTTCTGATCTAAATCTAAAATTGCAAGGCATTTAGTTGTCATTTAATAGGATTTTCACACTAAAACTTATCATAAAATCTATATGAATTAGCATAAATCATCAACAAGCATATATATCCATTTTATTATTCAAAAATATGGAAAAAAAACTTTGCAAAATAATTTGGATTTCATCATAAAACAAAAAATAAGAAAAATATGAGATGTAGTCATTATGCACCTTAGCTTTGTGATTAAGGAGTTGAGATTTGAATGGATTTGAATTGATTAAGCTTCCTTTTATCTTCCTTTTGTTCTTCCTTAATGGTGGCCGACCTCTTACTTTTAATTTTTGCAAATGAACGTATGAAATGAATATGTGTAGGGTTTAGGATATTAGAATGTGTCTTTTCATATTTTACCCCTTATCCATTTGCCTTACCTATTTTATTTTAACCCATTTTAGTTCATTGGTTCATGTTGGCACGACCACACCTATTAATCACAATCTCAGTCCCCTAATCAGTATATTATTTTATTTAATTTAGCTAATTAAATATCCTAAATAATGTTACTAAAAATTAAGGTCATTACACCGACCTTATTCTTTCGTTCACGTCATTAGGCGACGGGAGGAGACGGCTCTGTTGTCGGTGGATGCATGGTGGCAGGGGCGCCCTTCTGCGAACTGCGGTGGCGCGACATGGACCACGGCGGCGGCGGCATGGGAAAGTAGGTCACATCAAGGGTTTCGAAGACAGCGGCCTGAGTTTATTAGCAATGGAGGACTAGTAATTAAATAATGTCATTAACGTTCAATTGTTACTTAATTAATTTTTTAGTTAATTAATCGATTGAATGTTTATTAATTCATATTTTGATCATATGAGGTCGGATTCGAACGCGGTAGTTGTTTAGTACTCATGAAAGCATTGTCTATGTTTTCGATTGGATGGGTGGAGTATGGAGCTTGTAGAATTTTGTGCTAAAATCGAACGCTTGTTCGATTTTAGTTCAAACTGAAATGCTTTGGCGATAACTGGAATTTCCGCAAGTTTACTCACTTAGAATTTATCTATAAAATATCTGTGATGCTATAAATTATTGTTAAATGCTTGGACGTTAGTTTAGATTGCTGTTTGATTGATTGTTTGGTTGGATTCCCATTTTGAAAAACAGATGACATATTATCTGATTTATAAGGAATTTATATAATTATATACTATTGTTTGTTCCTGCCTAGTAGCAAATGGTATAAATAACCATTTTGTTGCATTTATACCAAATGTTATCGTAGCGAACATGTCGCTACGGAGCACTTCGAAAAATACACCTACATATGTATGACTTGCAGGAGACGTTTTTAGAGAAACCCAAAGGGGTTTCTTGTCATTATTTATTAACTGTTATCCATATTTTATCTTTATTCTCTTATTGTTTATATTAATGTGTAGTTAAAATAATTGTGATAGTCTATTTGAATTGTTTAAGTATGCTATAGCGATTTTTCGCTATATCGCCACTTATTGAATATAATCTCCCTCGAACCTTGTGTGTTGATCTTAGACTCGTATTTTCACAAAGCAGATATTTATAATTCATTAATCATTTTGATTAATGATATTTGAATTTAATCAATACTTTTAATTAATGATGTTTAAATTTAATAAATCATTTTAATTAATGATAATCAAAATTAATTGATCATTTTAATTAATGGGATTTGGATTTAATCAATCCTTTTAATAAATGATATTTGAGTTTAATTAATCATTTTAGTTAATGGTGTTTCAAATTTAATTAAACACTTTAATTAATGATGTTTAATTAATCATTTTAGTTAATGATATTTGGATTTAATAAACGATTTCAATTAATTGTGTTTTAAAAGTTAATTAACCGATTTAATAAAGAGTTTAAAATAACTTAACTAATTAATAAAAGTGTTTTAAAGTTAACTTACCTATTAAATAAAGATGGTTAAATTTAATTAATTAATTTAACAAAGGTGTTTAAAGATAATTAATTGGTTTATTAAAAGAAGATTATAGATTTTATAAATTATCCTTCGGGATGGATTATCCTTGTTTTAAATTTATAAAGGTATTTAAATTGATTTATTATCTTTTGGATAATAAATGTTGTTTTAAATTTATAAATGAGAAAAATCCATTAAATAGAATTGTTTTAAAATAAACCCAAGTATAAAATTGTTTTGGGTTTATAGTAAACGACGTTTAAAATTGACATTTGTTTTTTACCCTTGTTTTAACACACTTATAATTATAATTTTTCCTCTTTAAAAGAGTAATCCAAAGAGTGTTTTTAATGCATATTACAAATATCTGGAAAGTGAAAATCAAGCATAAGTGTAAATCAAATGGTCAAAAAGTTTGATTCATTTATTGGTGGTAAGTGTAGGTGATTTATTACCTATACGTAAACCACTTTATTATTCTAGATAGTTGATTTACCAACTCTCAATTTTGATTCTACTATCTTCTTTGTATTTCATCACTTTAAGACGATGTGCTGCTCTTTCTGAGTTTAAATATCCTTTGTTGAAAATGAATAAAACCAAAGCACGTGTAAAGGGGGGTGCACCCTCCTAGTCATTGTTGTGCTTCGTCATTCTAAGACGATTTGTCGCTCAATTTGAGCATTGGTATCCAACAATGGAGAAACTAAAACTAAAGCGCAAGTGGGAGCCAAGCCACGTGGGTCGTACCCATTAGGATATATTCACATTCATATAGAGAAATCGATAGCTTGAATGTATTGCTGTGAGTATCTTTGGATGCATGTTGATTTAACGAGGTCCAGCTTGGAAGTTCCCGAGAGTGGCACATGTGCTCTCAAGTATATTTTATCTAGAGGTATACTTTTGTTATAGGAGGGAGCACCCTCATAGTTATGTTGGATAAATTCATTTTCCTTGTTTCTATCTTGAACCTTGGAATTGATCTTTTCATCCTTTGTGTTTCTTCAATCCATGGCAATTTGTTACTCATTCGAGTGTTTCTATCCTATGCCGGAAATGACTAAAACCAAAGCGTGAGTGGAAGACAAGCTATATGAGATTATTCTCATTATGGTATCTTCACATCTACTCTAGTTTGGGTTCGATGGTATGAGTTTGGAGATGTGAAATACTCGGATTCCCAGTAACCATTAGCAGGGTCCAGTTTGGTATTGTCTAAGAGCTATCGTAGCTCTCAAGTATATTTCAAGAGGTATACTTTCGGTAGGGGGAGCACCCTCCTAGTCATTTGTTGAAAAATTTCTCTTTCCTCATTTGATTCAAATCTTTGAGTTATGTTTCGTAATTTGCGTCGAAAAGTGTTTGAAGCTCTTCTCGATGCCTAATTATATTTGTCCATTCTATAAGTTTGGATTTGTTGTTATCTATGTACATCCTTTCTTGTTTGGATTGTTATTTTGGTTGTTTCTCATTTAATATATGGATGTTGTTTTCGTGAGGTAAAAACCCATTCCACGTTTAGCGGTGTGTCTCATAGAATTATTAAATGTTAGCTTTATTATTTATGTTTTCTCACGTTGGTTTTGCAGACTAATCCGTATGTTATTTTATTATAATGCTTGGGTCAAATCGAGTATTTTTCCACGTTGTTATTGGGGGGACATGAAGCTCATAGAGTAGAGCTGGATGTTCACCTAAAGTAGTATTTTACTTTCTGCTGTATTATATATACCTATCAGCAATTTTAATGTCAGGATTCATAACTGTCCAGCTAGTAAGGTTTATTTTTTACTTTGATGTACTATGTACTTTGGAGGGACACTTTTTTACTGTATTTGTTACATTATATGTTGTCAATTCCACTGTGAGATTCTAATTTCCTTATTCTTTGTTCTTTTCATTTTATTTTACCCTAACAATTTCCCTTTTCGGTGTTTGGATGTCCGGCATTTGAATACAGCAGAAGTATTCGGGGTCGATTTTCGATGGTCGAAAAGGTGGGTCGTTATATTTTAATTACTGAATTTCTTATTAAATTTTATGAGTTTTTACACTCTCCCTCCTTAAAAAGGATTGCGCCCCCCCCCCAAATTACCAAGGGTAGATAGTGTAACACACACTCAATAATCATGTTATACAACCAAGTTATCTGTAATAATCTGCACAACCATCCACTCAACCAAAAATTCAATGTGATTATGTATGCAACAAATTATATGTGAGCCCAATCCTAGCGTGAATGCAAGATCGTGACATATAGGCATATATGCAAGCATCCTAAATATGCTTGAAATTCTATATGGCTGCAAAAGTAATAGTACAAGGTATAGCAATAATCTCTTACCATCCAATCTAGCAACCACAATGCAGTACTTATATTTTTGCAGAGAAAAGTTTACCAGAGTAATGCTTGGGATGAGTAACCTTCATCTTTCTTTGGTTTCCTATATACTTTCTGTTGGGTTATTTCTCTATTATACTCGAACCAACCTAATTTCTCTGTTACGAAGTTTCCCAATAATATGCTCCACTATAAGCGATGGCACGAGAGGCGGTGGGCTCTGTTTCAACATCTATTAACTGATCAGGCTCTACTGCTGTGGTAGTGTCATGCATGCATACTCAAGTGTGGAACATGAAAGACATCATGGCCCCCACTAACTTGTCCGAAAGCTCCACTCAGTAAGTAAGTTTCCCCACCCTCTTTAAAATCAGAAAAGCCCTAGTGAACATTGGTGCCAACTTCCCAGATGTACCAAACATCATAATCTTTCTAAAAGGGGAAACCTTAACGAATACCATGTCCCAACTAAAAAGTTCCAATTCCTTTCTTCACCTATCAGCATAGACTCCTGACGGTCCTATGCGGCCTTCATTTGCCCCCTAAACACTTCTTCCTTCTCTAAGGTCCTCCAAAATCCCTGATGCATGCAATAAAAATCTTCTAAGATTCAAAGTAGTTCCCAAAGAAGATTGCGAACTCCTCCAAATTTGCTAGTGAACAAGGGGTCTCCACCACTAAAATGCTAACTAAACTCCATGTTGTCGCACCACTTTCTTGACATAAATCCGTGCTAGAGATGATGCAGTCCTATTACTTCTAACGAGAATAATATGGGCCAATCTACTGTAACCTAAATAGCACCATTGCCCTTTTGATTCCTAGACAACCTATTCATAAAGTCCATCAATATATGCTCATATTTCCAGATCGAGACCTCCAATAGTAATAATGACCCTCTGGGCTTTCCCTGCTCAGTCTTAATCCTTTGGCACATCAAACATCTGGAAACAAATTCAGCAACTCTCTCTTCATCCTTCAGTGATTAGAAAATTCTCTTTATATCTCTATACATCTTAACTCGGGGTGAATGGTGATGCTCTGCAAGCTTTGTGTTTAAAGCATTCTAACATAATTTCTTCACTAACTTCTAGTCTTACCTTCAGGTTATCACTAGTTAAGTGTCCTTATGAGATTTTCTTATTTATGCTGTTCCTTAATTTATATATTTATTTAGCAGTCTAATACCATCCATAAATCAACACAGTGATAAAAAAGGGACATGTCTTATACCATATCGAACACTTTTCATAAAGGAGTCAAATAGCGATTCAACCCAAAGCTCAAAAAGAAAATTTTGCCGGAAGCTGCCCTTAATCATCAACTAACATTAATGATGTTGGGGTCCTAATACTCCTTACCAAATTAAGATGGACATTCCTAGAATATCATTCCACCATCACCCACCTTCCTTAATTCTCCTTCTTAGTTCTAATAAATATTCATCGCCCATAATAATTGGTCATTAATGTGAAAATTGACCGTGTTTAATTAATTTTTATTTAATCCATTTCAATCTATTTACCAGTTCAAAATCCACTTATTATGCCTAATCAATTCTTCCAAAAATACCGTATTAGATTCCTTAGTCAATCCCTTATTTAATTCCTTTTTATTCTCTATTAATTACAAATTTATTGCCCATTAATTCTATATTTAACGTCCATAAATCCTAGTCCAATAATTCTTACGATGTTTATAATAAATACGAATACCATTGTAAATTATGCTATTTATATATTTCTTGTTTCTAATTATTAATTTCTAAACTAGAACTTTCCTTTTCATATATTATTTTATCAAGGCTATCCTTCAAAATAGGATTACCATTATAAACTTTTATAAATTAACCACAAGTGATATTTTTGCATTGTTTGAAATTACAAAGTATTATTTCCTTTTCTTTTATTGAAATAGACAGTGTAAACTATGAAAAAGAATACCCATATCTTACGCATCTCTTTCCCTTTTTGGTATATCCCTTGTCAATTCAAAAGACACATTTTATATATATTTTAGGATTGGATAATTTATCGAAATTACATGGAACATGCTCTAAATAAAAAAACATAGAGATTCACAATCCAAGTCAGTTAGGGTAACCTAATCTTACAACCCAATTATAGATCTAGAATATCTTTAGAACTTTACCAACATTCTACAAATAAAGTCTTGGGACTGATTTCAAATTTTTCGATCAGGTTGTACATATTATTCTTATTTTATTCATATCATAAAGCCTTTAGTCTTTCTTACCTAGATAGTGATCCCTATCTATTCCATAAAATATAAACTTATATATCCACATTACGCTTGTATGCGACACTTGGAATACAAACTTGTAAAATAATTTCCACATCTCAAAATAAAACCTTTAGGCATACTTTCTAAAAGAATTTCAACCTTGAAAAAATAATTTGGGAAATTAAATTCCTAAAAGCATTCAAACAACATATTTTATTTTATTCAGTATATTTATTCCATTTTTATTAAACATTTGAACAAAACCTTCCAAAAATATTTGAACCCAACTTTTCACAATTTTCAAAACATTTACCAGTTTGTTCTTAACCCCAAATTCCAAAAATTTCTTAGTACAATAATTTCCCTTCTCAAATACTTTTACCTCAAAGACTAACTTCCTTAACAGTAGGGTCTTTAACCCAAAATATTCGAAAACTCGATTATTAAACCAACCTATCACAAATTCAAAAAGGATTGCTTAATCCCAAAACGGAGCAAAATAATTTCCCTCTTTCAAAAACTTTCTCCATCAAAGATTTATTCCTTTAAAAGTTGGTCTTTTAATTCAAGCATTCAAAAACATCTTATATAACTTTATACAATGAAAAGTAGAGTAGACAAAGTAACTTCCATCCTATTTTTCTCATATCCTATTTTGTAAGTTCCTAACACTATTCCTATCCAAATCTCCCAATGTCACCTTTGTTTACATTTCTCCTACCTAAATGGCTTCTGCATCATTTTAATCAAGTTCTATTTCCCTTTTATCTCTTTTAAGTATGTCCAAATTTATGAAATAGGAAAAATAATCAAGTCCAACCTACGCTCTATTTTTCATTTATTTTAAAAAGAAAAATTCCTTTATTGAAAATATTTAGACTGAAAGCTTTTTAACTTAACTAATTTTTAAACTAAAAGTTTCAAAAATGAAATACACTTTACCTACCTTTTTATTCAAAAACTTTTGACTCGCCAAAATTTTTAATTTAAGAATTTTCATTTTTTCTAACTTTTTCAAAACAACAACTTTTCAATAAATCCTTTGAAAAACTCCTTCAAAACATTTCAAGGAAGTTTCCAAAAAAATCATTTTTTTCAAATTCTTCTTTCTTACTTAGTCTTTATAAAATCTGGTTTTCTTCTTGTGGTCATTAATATACACCTTCCTACCGGAACTTGCTTCTCTCTTATCATCCCTTACTTCCAAATGTTTATAACTATATTGCTTATAATACTTAATTACTACCCAACATGTTTATTCGCTATTTCTATTAATGTCGATTGTCCAAGATAAATGATTGTTATTCTAACTGGATAATTTCTTGAGATATTTACTTATTCATTCAAATATTTCTATAGTTACCCTAATAATCTCTTTAATCAATCCATTTATATCCTTATAAATTCTTGTAATTCCCTATTGACCACACATTTATTGTCTTATTAATTTTAGAGTTACTATGTTTTCTATACATTCTTACGATAGGACCTCCGCCCCATGAATAATCAGGGTAGGAGTATAATTTTAACTCTATTTATTTTCTTCCAACCCTAGAGTCACCTCGTCCTTCCTTTTGGGATATGATCGCAACAACTTCTATAGTCGGAAATTATAGAGTAAGTTCAAACTAAGTATATATAAATATTTACATATAGTAGGATTTTCGAAAAATACTTTCAAAAATAACAAGTACGCTATTCATACACATACTTATCCCCATTGACTGGGTAACCTTTCTTTGATACTTGCAGTATCAACCCGCCTCGAAACGGACCTATATTTTGATCCAATAAAAGCCTATCAAACCTTAGGCCCATCTCAAAACAAGCTCTTAGGTTAATAAATTTGAACCAATAAACAATACACAAAGCTATATATCTATACTTTCAGAAGCTCACGATGGAATGGAATGAAATATAATATCAAAAACAAGTACCTATATCATAAAAGAAAACCATTACAGAAAGATAACATGTTATCACTAAATCTCACAACATGTCTACATAAGTCCTCCATACTACAATATTTCGAAATAACATAGTTGTATGAACCAGGTACATTAAAAATATTAAAAGGCATAAATAGATAGATAACTACCACAAGTCTTCAACTCCACCTTCGTCTCCTAAATCACATGGTCTCCTCTAACATATGTGTTGTAATTAGGAGGGAGTTTGAACAACAAATGTTTAGTGAATGGAAATCTTTGACTTTACCATAATAGTATTTGGGCAGAATCATCTAGATAAGCAATATGTCTTATGTATTTAAAACTATATCTTACCAAAAACTTCCACTGTAAGCCCAAAGGCTTTTCTAGCCCAAATCCCGAATCTATAATGCAGCCGTCTCTAACAATGCAAGAGTAATCGTGCAAACCACATAATAACTTTTTATTACCATTTAATACCTATAAAATAAGCAAGTTCCCGTCATTTAATACCTAACCAATTCCAGTCCATTTCCAAAATTTAATGCAACTTCACATATGATGAAAGTGGAAGCACATGAAATACTTAATACCTTTTTAATTGAAATTAGGTAAACTCTAACCATTTAATACCTATAAAATAGTAAGGTCCCGATCTTTTAATACCAAACCCAAGATGAATCCATACGGGGTTCTTCCCAATAGACATCGTAAGAAATCCCATCAGGTCACTTAATACTTCTTATATTAGAAAGAGGAGGACCCGACACTAGTCACTTAATACCACTAAACCTGAAGTGGACCCCTCTAAAGATTCCTTATACGGTATCAATAACGTGATTATGACCGATAACCCAAAATGCAATGTCTCTGATTAGTCCGACCATTCGTACGCACTGGTAGCCAAATTGACTGGGTACACTTACCCTATAGAATTGGGACTAACCTCAGTTATTTATTGTAGGCGATGTCCCGCATAAATTCCCAAACTTATATTGCTAGTCAGCAGATTTAACTGGACAGACTTTTGTGTACTTTAGATTGACCTCGCATCCCTGTGACTTAGTCATACTTTCTTCCTTTAACATACTATTATACACACACACACACACACCCCATTTTTATATAACTGTCTCACCACACTTAAACTTAAGGCCATTTAAAGGAAACACTTTATTACACCTTTAATTATGGATTAATTTCCATAATATTACTAACTTCCTTTCTAGACAATCTAATACTATTTACTAACCTATTAACTATATTTATACGTTCAATACACTATTATCAAAAATTAATAATACGTGTAAATATATCTAATACATTATCAATACGAGATCCAAGGTTCAAATATATATTCTTAATCATATGCACTATAATTCGCTTGTAAAAATTAATTAAAATGTCAAAATCATACAAACCTCCAAATTCCAAACAAGAACAACTAATATCCATAGCCAACAAAACTAGACTTGTATAAAAATGTAATTTCTCCTAACTTGTTTCATAATAATATGCAAGAATTACTGTAGTTTAGAGAAACAGATCTTACAATTTAGACCTTTTATATTCCATTCCACTTTTGCACATACGACCTTGAAGTGAGAAAGGGATTCATATTTGTTTAAGTTATAGAAATAGGTGGTGCAAACTATAATTAATCAAATTCATACTTTGCACACCATTTCCAATTTAATTACTTTTAGAACCCTCTAACACTATAAGTGAAATTAAAAGGGATAAAGTTGAATAGACTATAAATTATCTTCCCAAACAACAAGTTCGATTCTTATTGTATGAATATAAAACAATTACAATTCCAACATATTCAAAGATTGACATTTAACCTGAGGAAAATTTAGGAGCTTTCGTATTATGTTTTCATTTACCAGAATTTCCCGAGGCATATACCGAATTCAAACAAATAATATACAATTACTAAAATGGGAAAACTTAAATTTCCACTCATAGATAATTTCTTGCTTCAACATTGGATTTGATTCACACTACTCCTATTTCCCTTTTAGATCTTCTCTTTTTGGAATATACAACAAGTGAATTGTATACATAGATTAGACTAGATTCAAAATTATAAACTAGATAGGAATAGAATTGAAATCAAATATTTATACTTCTAAACCTCTTATTGAAATCCTAACTGGTTTTGAAATAAAGAAGAAGAAGAAATCTGCCAGGGCTCCGCTGTCATTGCCAAAATTTTATAGAGAAAAATGAGGAGTTGAAGGCTTTATTTATAGAGGTAAGAAGGAATCAGAACCATTGGATTAAAAATAATAAATTCGAGCTCCTTAAAAACTGGCCGCCTTCACTAATAACCGGTCGACCGCTACCCACAAGTGGTCGACTGCTTGTTTGTGGGTGGTCGACTGGTTTTTGTCTCAGGACCATGATTAATTTCTACCATTTTATATTGATTTTTTACTTTATTTATTTCATTCCTTTTCGTTAATTAATTACATATGTTATCTCATAAGCTTAAACGTTAAGAATCTCTTAATGTAAATATTTAAATTCAAATTCAAATTTTAAATTTCAGTTTTAAACTCGTTTGAATTATTTTAAATCTGAAAACTTCAAACATCCATAACTTCTCCTTTTACACTCTGGTTACAAAACTTTATATATGAAAATTGATCAGAAAATAACCACGGACGCAATGATACAACTTCTGTGACCAAATCCGATAATTACAAAATTTCCATTTTTCTTAACCTTATGTTAATTATTAAATTTCTTAATAAATTTTATGGGATGTTACATATGGCGATTTATCAGAGCTAAATAATGAGACAAGACTTGATGCAATATAATCTCAAAGATAACGATCAATGGAATATCAGATAAAGGAGTTTGCAACAAATCAGAGTTTGGACAAGTCTAAGTTAAAGTGATATCGCATATCTTAAAAGAGAGCTATCGCAAGAATAAAGGGAAAGTATAACATGTTTAAGTTGAAGGAAGGTTACTCATGTCTAAGATTGAGGAGCTATCACATGTCTAAGATTGAATAACTATCAAACATCTAAAGAGATAGCACTATCGCATGTCTAAGTTGAAGTGCAATTGCAAGTCTTAAGGGAATTCTATCGCATGTCTAGGTAGAGGAAGCTATCGCATGCCTAAGACTGAAGAGCTATCACATGTCTAAGATTGAGGAGCTATCGTGTGTTTAAGATTAAAGAGTTATTGCATGTTTAAGATTGAAGAGTTATCGCATGTCCAAGTTGAATGCTATCACACGACTAAGATTTAGGGGTTATCGGGTGTATAAGATTAAAGTGATATTGCATGCCTAATTTGTAAGCCATCACATGTCTGAGATTAAAGAGATATCACATGTTTGAGCAAAAGGTTATCGCATATATAAGATTGAAGTGCTATCGAACCTATAGAAAAATGCGATCAAAGTCACAAAAACTACTTGGATCATCCACATCTCAACTCCTTATTAATCTAGCTATGTGTTAACATGAAAGGAAGAGAAAAGAAATTTGCATCGTATGTCATTTCGATAGTGTGCCACATCATCAATTGATTAAGAGGATTCCAATCGTCCAAGCATGGCACCCGTCATGTGTCAAAAATCCAATGATGAAGTTTTCCTATAAATAGACATGTATCCCTTACTTAAGAAGGGGAAATTACAAAATTCTTTTCTTGTTCATTTTTCATTTGTAATTAGAGAAAAAATAAATACTCGAATTAGTAATTTATTGTTTGTTTAGGTCAAATCATAAATGACAAATTATGACAAAGGATTCCCCTAATTTTTTTTGGATATTTATCCAAGATGAACTTCTCTTACATAAATAACATATAATTATATTTCATATGCTCTTGAGTAAGGCCAAACCCTAGGCTCAACATTGGTGCTTTCATTGAAATTTGGACTCAGGAAGCAATTAAAAAGTTTCTTTAAGTCATTAACAATCCCATTATACTAGCTTAAACCAAGGAGACAAAGACAAAGAAAGTGGATGTCCCAGAGTAAGAAGCGATCCATAACAAGGACAAAGAAAGTGTTTGTCAAAGAGTCAGAAGTAATCTGCAATATCAGTCTAGAAGAAAACATAGCACCCAATTTCAATGTAGATAAAATTGAAGTTAGACAAGCTTGTTTGCCTGTAGCGGCGGGAAATGAAATTATAGAAATAAAAGAGTTGCAAAAACTATTCAACATGATGCATAAACCGATTGAAATGTTTGTTTCATAAAAATATTCGAAAATAAGAGTAATAAAGGTCAATTGGGAAGAGTTGGAGTCCCCTCCAAGGGAAAATAATGTGTCTTTTCTACTAAAGAGAAATCTCGGAAAGAGCATCTTAAAATCAAAAGAAAAATGAGCATCTGGTGTTGTAAGGCCATCTGGAACCCCATCAAAGCTATATCGTCATGCTGAAAAGGGAATCGAAACCTATGATCAATTAACCTAGAAGTTGACTAAGGAAACTAGGAGTCGGGATAAATCCTTAAAGATTTAAACTATAAGCTCCCTCTCTAAGATAGAATACCCTACCTAAGGTAGAACTAATCCAGATCTAAATAAGAGGGGAGATTATTGTGCTTTTCACAAAACCAATGGGAATAAAATTAATAACTGATGCGCTTTGACATGCATAATTAAGAATATGGTCAAGATGGGGTATTAAAAGAATATATTAAAGAGGATTGTAAATCAATGACCAAACGGCAGTGCAAATCCCCCGAGAAACAACGCTAGTGTCCTGAAAAGTGAGCCCCAATGGAATTTCCATAATCGATAAAACATATTGACATAATCCATGGAGGCCTGCATATTGCAAGAGCAAGTGAAGAAGCAAGAACTAGGTATATTAGAGAGGCATAAGATGGAATCAAATCTGTAGGAGAAAGAACCTCAAATAAAATCTTACAAAAGCACTATGCCAATGCCATGATTAAAGAGGATAAGGCACCCACATAATGACCCTCTAGTGATTATGGCATAAATTAGGCCATCGTTGGTATCTAAAGTTATAGTGGATATAAGAAGTGTCGTGATTATAGTCTTTAAACATGTCTTTGATCAAATAGATATTCCAGGAGAAAAGCTTGAACCAAGTCTCGAACAAATTTTTAGGTCCAACAACAAAGGTTTTACTTCTTTGTGACAAATCAAGTTGTATTTTCAAGTAGAGATTCCCTTGTTCATCAAGACTTTTGGAATGCTTTTTTAATCATGGACCAGCTTTCCTACTATAATGCTTTCTTTGGAAGGCCAGCTCTAGATGAAATTGATGCTTTGTCTCATCAAAGCATATAATTTTAAAGCTTATATCTAAGGTTGTATGGGGGACTATAAAAGGTGAACAATTTAGTGTTCGAGAAATGTATTTTGCAACCTTGGGACAACTGAATAACATGACCATTTATGATTTTATGTATCATTGAAATTTCACTTTCCGTACCTTATTGAAAATAAAACAAAACTTGTTTATAAAACACTTAATGTTTTAAGATTAGAAAATAAACATCCTTATGCGAACCGTGCTTGGAAAAGTTGAAAAGTATTTTGGGGAAAAATAGTATATTCCAAAGTGTAGTGAAATTTGTACACAAAAGAAGGATAGGAATACATAATTCTCCATCTAGATTCCTTTTCTAGCATAAGAGTATAGAATTAAGAAAACTAGATTTTCAAGATTTTGAATGTTAGAAATTTTGTGCTAGGTATTGGATGGTATGGATTGGATGCAAAATTGGTTGGACCGTACACTTCTTCACAGGAGTGCAGAATTTTTTCAATGCAAAAACATATATTTTGATTTTTGAAAACATGCACACATATAGAACTGCTAGTGTATATATATAGGTTGTTTGCACCATATTTTCAAAATTGTTTTAAAGAATGCATTCATATAGGAGGTGCAGATTTAGTATTATTCAGCATACATATCATATATGTTATGATACACTGTGCACTTTTACATGGTGGGCTACAAAATTTGTTGTACACAAATTGGTTGGGTAGCTTAGAATGGTTGTGCGTTATGTTAATGATTTAGTTCTTAAGGGATTTTAGGGGAGAAATTCTTTTAAAGGGAGAATGTAACACCCTATAAAATAAACAGTAAGTAGTTGAAAAGAATTAATAAATAATTATTAAAGCTAAAAATTAAAATTTATACAAACATCGGAATTTGGCACGAAACTTGCACCATTGTGTTCGTGGCGATTTTCTGATCAATTTTAATATATAAAGTTTTACTATCGAAGTTTAAACGAGTAAGTTAATAACGTTTGAAGATTTCAGATCATAACTAATTCAAAACAAATTAAGGAAATAAAATGTTAATTAATTAGGGTTAAAGTAAACGTTAAATTGAATATTCAATGTTAAAGTAATCGTTGAACATATCTAATCAAATCAGCGTTAAAAGGATAAAACAAATTTAAAGTGACACGCTAACATATATACACATGACCACTGATCGGTCAACTGCTAGTGGTTGAAAAATTGCAGCCGTGGAGGCTGAAAATCAACCTTAACCTAATGGTCAAAATTTAATATAATTAAGTGTAACGGATAGAACTGATTTGAGTGCCTATAAATACAAATTTAGCCCCATATTTCTCTTCTCATATTTTCTGAATCAGGAAGCGAAGCTCTGCCACATTCTTTTCTCCACTAATTCTAGGAATTATAGAAATTATAAATTATTATATATGTATGTATGTATGTATATGTAAATGGAGGATAATGGAAAATAAAAGAGAAGACGAATAGGGGTGGATCAATTCAACAAGAAGAGGTAAAATCTAGATTTACAATTTAAACTACGCTTAATTTAAATCCCTTCTCGAATCTGTAATTCTAATAAATGTATATACTTTTGATACATATTCTAATTGGAAGGATTGGAGTCAAATAAGGAGAACAGATTTAAATATGGAGATTTAAAAGCTATATGCAATTTACATAATATTGGATTTATACCATTTGTGAAACCCGAAGAAAAATAAAATTTCAAAGCCCTTGGGTATCAGGCACAATGAATTGATGCTTAAGGCAAATAAACGTATATTTCCTCCAAATATACAAAAAATTCATATAGGAAGTGCAACGCCCCACCCCGAGACCTACATTAACAAAGGCTATTATTGTGTAATACTGTCTACTAATGTAGAGAATAGGGCTGGATAGGAGCGACCATCTATAGCCTTGTCTTAAATATCTATTGAATACGTCGACAAATGCCATATTTTTTTTCTATCTCAAGTGGATCGACTTATCCAATAAATACTTAATACAAAGCCATAGGTGGCTACAGGATCTATCAGAAAAAATACAACAACTCGAATGCAAAACACATCACAGAACAGTAGATCATCACATACATATACACATATACAGATACATCACAGAGTATACAAAATGATACAATATCAAGTGGTATAGCAACCTTAATATACATACGATTCAAAAGAATATACATATCAGAGTTACAACAAAAAAGGACTACATAAAAAGCTATAAAAAAAAGAGCTAGCAGAATAGTCCATGCAGAAGCAGAATAGGCTAAGTCCAAATGTACCTAACCTGAAACACCTCGGTCTGACCCGAGTATAAAAATACACGGGTCATGCTAACTAAACAAATCAGTTAGATAAGCTAAATGATAATGAACATGCAAGGTATTAAGTACCACAAATATCTCTAAAAGAGGTAACTCGATCATCTAACAAAAGATGAATCATAACAAGCCTCATATCATCGGCAACTCAAATAAACAAAGGATATGAATATCTCAAATCAAGCCAAAAAGGAAAATAACAAATACCAATGAAGGTAACACCATTTTCCACAAGGTAATCGCATGTATCGAGTGGTTCAAAGGACCTACTCCGAAAGGCGATATCGTAAGGAAATATAAATATCAATGAAACAAAAGATGCACGTGCTTAGTACTGTATAAACAAGGATCCACAAGCCCGAAGCCGACAAACCCAAGTATCTCTCGAGCAGTGACGAAGGACCAAATCCAAAAGCGATACTATAGGGCAACAAACCCGAAGGCACAAACCGGAAGGAAACAAACCCGAAGGCACAAACCCGAAGGCAACAAACCGTAGTGGCGAAGGTCTGGAGGCCCAGTACTGGACACCACTAACTGACAATATGTGTCACAAACTCCTCGGATAGGAACCCGCAAAGTGTTAACATGTGTCCCATACCACACATTCGCACTAAACGGTTTACTAACCGTTAGTCAATTCCACACTCAAAGCAGTACAAAGTTTACATCATCTCATCGGTAAACCAGACCCAAAGGTGAAAACGATCAAACGAATAGATTAGGAATTAACTGAAAAGATAAACGCACGTGTTCATAGCACACGTTTTATCTAATCACTTAATTCTCCTCCCTCTTTGCTCGAAGTGCAAAATTGTGTGTTTTATATAGAAATTAAGTTGAAGAAAACGAGTTTTAGGAACGTTTCAAAATCGCTTTATAAATTGCCTTTGAAATTCTCTTATTATAAAGTATATAATTTGTATACTAAAAAATAATATATAATAATAATTTCAAAATCCCATTTATTTGAATGACATTTTTTAAACATGTTATAATGTCTGTGTATGAAATCCAGAAAGAAATATAAAAAAAACATCGAAATAACGCAAATTACAGCAAGTATTATCCGTTTAAAACAAGCTGCGACTCAATATTCGACAGCGGGTTTGAACAAGTTAACCGTGTCAAAATGACTTGAAATTCTGCAGAAATATAGTTCAACATTCGTACTTCAATCTGTAAAAAGAATCATTCAAATCCGATTTGAAACGAAGAATCTGCGTCGTTTTAAAGTTGGACTAAAACAGGGTTAAATCGCTGAATTCCAGCAGGCTGCGGGTTGAAGTTCGACAGCAGTTTCAAAATAACAAACCAACCCAGATTGTCATGAAATTCTGCAGGACTATAATTCAGTACTCCTACTTCAATCTATAAAAAGAATCACTCAAATACGATTTGAAACGAATGAGTTATGTTGTCTCAAACATGGACTCAGGCCATGTTTGCAACAGTTCAAAAACCAAAAATATACAGGCCTGAAACCATCTTGGTTTCAACTTCCAGGCATGAAACAGAGGACCAAATTATCTTGGATCGAGTTGAAAATTTGTATGCATATACTAGAAAACTTCATCTTCCAAAAAAAAAAGAACCATTGAATTCCAGTAAGGAATGAATGAGTTATGCTGTCTCAAACATGGACCCAGGCCATGTTTGTAGCAACTCAGAAAACAACTATAGGCAAAAATCTGTGCTTGAGTTGATTTTGCAGCAAAGTATTGAACACTAAATGACAATATTTTCCAACCAAATTCTGCAGCAACAATGTTCAACATGCAAACTACCAAATGCAAGAAATCCGGCAGCATTTCGTTGCCAGAATCAAAAGATATAAACATGCAAAGAGCAACCCAAACTAGATTCGCAGAAAGAAAACTAACAAAAAAATTATTACAAAAGCTCAAATTTCGATTTTTGAAGCTTTGCTTCAGCTAGAAATTGTGAGTTTATCACTCACCTTGCTGTTGTTGCACAAATATCCGGATTTAAGCAAAAAGATTAAGGCTTTGAGATGGATTTGGCTTCAAGAACCTGAAAATGGAGCTTTACAAACATGCAACACAAGATATAGAGTAAATTAGAAACCTCCTTCTCAAATCAGGAATTTAATGAAATTATAAGGTTTAGATATTGATTATCTATGGAAAAGAGCTTTAATTTGATAATTTTTAGCAAAAGATTGATTTAATTTGGAGATTGAAGCTTGGATTTTTAAAAGAGGGATGATTTCTCTTTTGGTTTTCTGCCTTTGAGGAAGAAGAAGGCGAGGTAGCAAAATGAACATGCAGACAATTTTTTTTTCTCACTTCTTTCTTTTGGACATAGGCTAAGTGGGCTTGGACCCAACACTTATAAGAAAAAATAAGATGGCCTAAGTTTTAGTTCATGTACATACACAATTATGCATAAGTTACACTATTTACAAAACAAATTACATTTCTCTCAAGTTTTTAAACCAAACAAAATATGTGAACTTACATACAAATAAAATAAAGTATTTTACACTATATAAAAAGATAAATTTTAAATTTTAAAAAATATTTTTATTATTAAAATTCCTATTTTGCAAAAATGCACAATTTTCACAAATAAACACACAAAACCATATTTTTAACTTCTAAAATATCCAATAAAAATTACTTCCTTGTGTAATTAAATTTGACAAATCATACTTTCATCATTTTTACAACCAAAATTTATTTTTAAACCAAATTTCTCATTTTTATTTATAATAAACCACATTTTAAATCAAATGCTTCTTTTAAAGTATATAAAAGAAACATTTGGCAATAATTATCAAAATTATTGCATTTCTTTAAATTAAAATCATGTTTTGCACATTTTAACACAAATAATCAAAATAAAGTTTCAAAACTTTATTTTCACATTTTAAATCCATTTTTTTTTCAAAATAAACAAATTTAAATCTCCAATTAATTTTTATTTTCCAATATTAAATTATAATCACCGTTATAATTTAATATTACAGGTAGTCATCTAAACCAGGGTTGTTATAGGAAGATTGATGAATATGGAAGAAAACATAATGAAATGGCTAAAAGAAAAGTGGAGGCGCACTAAAAAGGGGAATAATAAGTAATTGTTCCTTAAATTGATTCCATAGATGTTTAAGGAAATGTCAAGTCAGTAGAAGAATCGGAAGAAGTTAGTATAGCTCCTCATGGTCTAGTAGAAGTAGTTAAAATTGGAAAGGAATTACATTTGAATATAGGGGAAAAGTTAATTTCTTTCCTTTGATCAAGTAATGATACCTTTTCCTAGACCCACATAAACATGGTTGAAATGGATTCTACAATAATGTATCACACCCTTAACATATACCAAACCTTCACTCCTATTAGGCGAAACAAAATCCAATTGGACAAGGTTCATTCAGATGCTCTATAAGAGGAAATTAAGAGATTGCTACAAAATGGGTTCATTCAGGGAGTTAATTACTTTAAGTGGTTAGCAAACCCAGTGCTAGTCAAAAAGTCAAATGGAAAATTGGGAACATGTATTGATTATACATATTTGGATAAATCTTATCCAAAATATTGTTATCCCCACTCCTAAGAGTCGACCAATTAGTAGACACAGTGTTCAAATGGCAAATTTCCTATCGAGTTAGAAGATAGCCGCCAAATTTAAATTAAAATTAACTGCAAATGCACGGCGTACAATTTTAGTACGTGGCGAGTACAGATCAATTCGTAGGGAATAGTTTAGATTTAAAATTCTACTCAATCAAATTAAACCAAGAATTGAAGTTGTGTTAAGCTAGAAAATGTAAGAAAACAACCAAAAGGAAACAGATAAAAATATGAGAGTTTGAAGGCAATTTAGAGGTAATTTCCTTCTCATGATCGCATAAATCAACAAAATAAAATTATAATCTCTCTTTTGGTCACTAGTGAAATTAGTTGATATGTTTATCAATAAGTATGGAATATTTGTGCTACTAATTAGCCCAATATAAACCATCAAACTTTAACATACCCACTAAACCACTTGTTAACTCTCATGAAAATGACAACGAAATTAAAAATAAAATCTATTTTAAGTATGACATATTAACTATTGATTAGAAATATAGACCATCAAATTTTTGTAAACCCTAATCATATTAACTAAGAAGAGGCTAAGAAGAAGAGAGGATGATTACATGAACATATGGGGTATTTATACATGTTTGGAAACCCTAATCATATTTTTAGGAACTAACCAAATTGCCCTTGAGGAAGTGTGGCCACTAAGTTATCATTAGCATGAGATAATCCTCCATTAAGTGTACATGTAACTTTAATGGCCATTTAGCATGTGCATTAGCTTCTAATTGTACATCAAGGTAGATGGGTAGGTGGGGTCCTCCATGTTTCATGAAATGAACAATTTTCATCTTCATTTGTTTCCTTCTCTTGTGCATGCACATTTCTTTATGAAACCTCTTGTAATTTTCATCCAATTTTCCTACAAATAAAAGTAAAATGTGCAAGTGAATTTTTTCAAATTAATTAACACACAAAAACGACCATTTTGCCCCTAAATGAAGATAAATAAATGATGTTTTGAAAATAATTTGAATTTTGATTTAAACATGTCAAAATACCCAATATGCTCATTTATTTAATTAAATTAGATTAAATATGGAAGTAAAAATATGCATATTTATGTGCACATCAAATACCCCTACACTTATCTTTTTGTTCGTCTTCGAATAAAGAAATGCTAAAATAAGTCCATTTTCATAGGAAACACGATTGCATTGAGCATATGCAACAAGCCGTTAAACCTCTAGGTGTCCCTAGTAGGACGAGTGTTGTCTCGTGAGGGTTTTTAGTGGATATTACCCACAAAATTCAAATGCAAAATGAAAAATTCATAAATACAAGATTTATTTACAATGATATGAATGCAACTTTTTAAAATATTTACAAACGAAGGATTTACTTTTGAATTGGCATAAATAAGATAAATATAAGTTCAGGTCATTATCAAGAAATCTAGTCCTTTTACTGGTCAAAATTTCCAACAAAAATCAAGTTATCATAACACGTTGACTATAGTTTGGCTAGTTGTTTCGGTTGATAACACAATGTAACTATGAAATGGACCCTTAATTGATTATCAAAGTCTATCAAAGTGGTATTTTCATTTCTTTTGAATAACAAGTCAAATCAAATAAGTCAAAATAGTGCTTGGATTTCGATTACTTACTCTCTCTTATTTGAAAATTTTATTGATATTAACAATATTTACATATGCTTAACTCCGATAAACTAAGGCCGAATATATTACTCATACACTGCCTTTTGGACTTATGTGAGGGGAATATAAAGCGTGACGAGTGAACACAAGTGTGTACACCTACCGACTCTAGGCATTATTAAAAATAATTTTTATATACATAAACCTAACTCAGATAAACCAAGGCCAGATATACCGATTGTGCACTGCCTTTCGGGCTTACGTGAGAAGGGTACAGAGCATGACGAGTGTACACACTTGCGTGTGAACACATGACTCTAGATGTTAATAAAAGAAATATATGCATATATACAAATCTATATTTTTGTTTTGTTTTTTTTCTTGAAGAGTGAGTTTTGCAAAATCATCTTAGCACCATTTAACTTAAAAGATAAAAAAATGCTATAACCTTTATTTTAAATCCACCACTTTTTAAACAAAGATTTTCAATTAGGATATACTTCATAATTATCACTTATGAACCTTCCTAGTGATTTTCAATTAGGATATACTAGTTAAACCATCGTTACTTGTAATCAAACTTTATTTTTATTTTTGTTAGGACAAATAAATTTTTAGAAATTTCACTTTAATAACCAAAACCGTATATTTATCCTATAGTGTTTCTTTAAAAATAAATCAAAATGATAAAAAGAAATTTTTTTATGGAAATTTTTTTCTTTTTTTTGATGTTTTTTTTGGAATTTTGTTAAATATTTGGAATTAAAATGCAAAAATAGACTATGAAAAATAAAAAAAGAAGATAAGACTCCCCCCTCAAACTTGGTTTTGACCATGTCCCCATAGTCAACCTAAGTGAAAGGAGAAAACAAAAATAAAAATATGACCTATATTTACACGAAAATGAAATAGTTAATATTTACAAAACATCAAAAAATATGCCAATAAAGAGTAAATGAAACGGTCTTATAAAGACCAATTCATTTGTCTCGTCAAGTATGAGAGACACAGCTTAAACATAGAAAACCAAACCATAAAAGATTTTGAATTTGAATGTTGATTTGGAAAAACGAATGTCGTTTTATTAAAAATCGTACAAGTTGTTTTATTTTCGATGGTTTTTGGGGTAGATAGAACAATTTGTTGAAGTTCAAGTTTATTTTCACCAAATTGAAATTCAAGCATCATTAACAAATTCTTCAAAATTATTGATTTCAAAATCGAAATGGTGATGTAAATCCACCCCTTCGGAATTCAATAACTCATCTTCGAAAAGTCCCTAGATTTTATGTTCATAAAATTCGTCTTTCTTTATTGGATTATCAACAATTTTATCGCATATATCATGTTCAAAATCCAAAGTTGTTTTATTCAAAATTTCAAAATCGGAAAAAGGAAGATCGAATTTTAAATCGAGTTTCTCACCCTCAAAAGAATTGAAATCCAACTCAATGACCGCATTTTCAACAACTTCATTTAGATTGTCGTTTTCAATTTCAAAAGTTGTTATTTTAAATTCGTCAATTTTGGTAAAAGGTGGATTATTGTTTGACTCGTCACACGTTGCGATTTGATTTTGTTGCTCACGTTGTTTCAGGTATGTTTCAAACAACAAATCGGCGTGATCTTTGTAAATCTCTTCCATTTGCTCAACAAAATCCAATTTATAATTATTAACTTGAGAATTTTCACTTTGAAATTGTTGAGAACAAAAAATTTCACCATCGTTGAAACAACTCCCATTGCCAAAATCATTTAAACAGTTGTTTCCATTTTTGTTTCGATTTTGAAATTCATTTTGAAGTTCGAAATTGAATTGGCATGGGTTAAACTCAAAATCATTTGAATTTTGAAGTGAATTCAAATTTTGGTTACTTTGAAAACTTGAGTTATTGCATAAATATGAATTACACAACTCATTTATCCTTTGATTTTGGTGTGTAGAGAGTTCAAGTAAAGACGATATCATTTTAATGCTATTTTCAAGAGTTGAGGGTTGTTCTTAATTTTGAAAATTTTGTTGTTCGAAATTCGAATTATTTACACAATAGTTGTTATTAAAATATTCATAAGAATTTGGAGTGAAATTATATGGATTATATTGATTTTCACAACTATTGTAATATTCATGTGAGTAGTGAAATTCAGACATTTTTCAAAAATCTCTTTTTTTGGATTTTTTTAAAGGAAAACTATTTACCAAAAGGAATTTATTTTTCAAAAGGGATCATATTGATTTTTGTTTTGTTTTTGGATTTTCAATTTTTTTTGTTTTTGAAAAGATTATTATTTTTTTGGATTTTTGTTTTTTCTAAAAAGCTAACTTAACTTTTTTTTTGGATTTTTGATTTTGATTTAAAAATTTCAAAGGAAAGTATTTAAAAACTAAGTTAAGGAATATTTACAATTTTTTAGTTTTGGATTTTTAATTTTATTTTAAATATGCATGAACTAATGCAACTAAATGAATGCAAGGGCTTAATTAGAAATTATCTATTCTACGTAGCTCCTAACCCAAAATTGTATAATCACACTTTGTTTTAAATCAACAAGATAGTTCTCAGCCAGGTAACGAGCAGGATTTATCGGTGCACCACGAATCATCATAGCAATGCAGCTGAAGGTTTAAGTACCTTCAAAGAAACAATCAGTATAATTTTTACGAATTACCGTAACATTTACAACTGATTATTGCTCTGCCGTAGCCTAGACACCAAGAAATTAAATTGTCGAAAGAGGACAACTTGTCAAAATACAATTAAGCGTTATCGATGTCTAACCATTATTATTAATTAAAATTCTAGGATGAAATGCAAAGCAAGAACTAAACGTGTATTAATAATGCAACTATGAATGAAACTTTTTTTTGTTTTTGAAATTTTTTTTCTCTTAAAATGTAAGCAAACAACAATTCAAAGCAAATAAAAACAGGAGATGAGGGCACAATACCAGAGCGTGCAGAATTTATTAGCAATTTATTTTAAAGCGGCAATATTTTTTTATAAGCAAGCAAAGCAAATTTTTTTTTGCTAGCACTTCTGCCACCCGCAACTTGAAATTAAAAACAAGATATATACAAGTTTATATATATATACATACATATATACATATATATATATACATACATATATACATACATACATATATATATATATACACATACATATGTATATCAAATAAGAAATTAAATGAAAACAAAGCAAAACAAATGAAAATAAAACAAATTGAAACTTGTTTCTTTCTTTTTTTTGTTAGAGAGAAGAAAAAACTAAAAACAAATTAATCCAAAACCACTTAACCAAGCATCATAAACTAACAGAATGCAAAACTCTTTTTTTTTTAAATTGCACTAGGGCCCGGCCCAACAAGAATTTCTTTACTAAACAAATGAACAACATTATCAGATTAAGGTACGACCAAATTCACAGTGAAATTCACAATCAAACAAGAAATCAATTTAACGAAAAAATTCACAGTCGAATTCTTCACAAAAAAATCAAATTTCCTCAATCAACCACTGTTATCAGATTATGCGATGGCTTGGGTTTTGGATTTGCGGTTCGGCTATGCTTAACGTGGAGGTCCATTTTGTTGTGGCCGCTTGGATTAGAGGACGAAATCAGATTTGGGTTTTGGGAAGTTGAAGCTTGGGTTCGTGGATGAGTTGCAGTTTGCTGAAATGATGTTGGGGCAAGAAATTGGTGGTAGAGGTTGGTTGCGGGTTTGGGGAGGTTGTGGTGGAACTGGAAACGGTGGCAGATGGTTCAGGAGGTGGCGCTTCGATGTTTCTTGTTGCAAGTAGTGGCTTAGCTGTGGATGGGCGCTGAAAGTGATGAAGTACTGGAAGTTTGAAGCGCTGGTAGGCTGTTGTTCAGGTTAGCTATTCAGAGAAGTGGGTTTTTGCAATAAGAAGTGTGTGTTTGCAGAGAAGTGGTTTTTGTCAGTGAAGTTGGTTTTGGTTGGACAGTAGGGTGAATGGCAGCAGTTTTGTGAGATGGTCAGTGCTTGGTGATCAGGTAATGGTTTGATGTAGTTTGAAGCACTGTAGATGTTGTATATGGAAGTGTATACGCAGTGATGAAATTTAGATTGCTGCAACAGATAAAGGAAGTTCATTGGTGGTAGAGATGTATGTAGTGAGGAGTTGAACTGTTGGGTGGAAGAGTTTGTTTTCAGTTGTGTGCAGTTGGAAATATGTTGTTACTGGTGCAGTGTGGATTGTATGACAGAAAGTGGTATTGGTGGTTGTTGGCAGTTTGCAATGATGATGAGGCTTTCTGGTTGTTGTGTGATTCAGGTGAGTGTTTGGTTGGTATGTGACACTGTGATATAGGTATTTTCAGCAGTATGAATGAACGAATTATAGAGGAAGTGAGATGTAGGTAGGTTGTTGATTGTGGTTAGAGGATGATTAAGCCGCAGCAATGTGATATATGTTGATTTATGTGAATGTGTGGTATGTTGTATGTGGTATGTGAATGTGAAGTTGTAAGTGTGGGCTGGTTTTATAGACTGTGATGGCTGAGAGGTATATGAAGTGATGTTTGGAATGGTAGTTTGAAGTTGCAATGTAATGGTGACTGTGTGCAGTGAAGCTTAGCAGTGGGTAGAAGGATGGTAAGGGATGAAGTACAGATGGGTATGGGGATATTTGATGGTTGGAGAATGTTGTATGATGGTTGGAGGTTTGTCTGATGTGTTGTAGAAGTGGTTGATGTTTGGTATGTGTTTGGAAGTGTCAGTAAGTTTCAGTTGAATTGTCGGTAGATGGTTGTTGTATATGGTCAGTAAGTTGAGGATTGTGGACTTCAGGAGTTGCTGCAGTGAGGTGGTCGGGGGGTAAAATGTGGGTGGTTAAGTAGGTGGTTTAGTAAGGAAATCAAGGAGGGGGATGCACAGTTTATGTGCACAGAGAAAATATGTGTTGTATGGTAGGATTGTAGATGAATATGCAGTGTAGAGAGTTTTAAGAAATGATGTTAGCAGTGGTTGAATGTTGAGGGTGAAGGGTGTTGGTTGAGGCAGCAGCAGCTTAAGGTGGTATTAAAGGGAAGATGTTGGTGACAGAGGCAGGGGAGAGTGATAGAAGTGTGGTTATGTTGATGAAAGTGGAGTGTGTTGTGAATAGATGAGACTATGGGCTGCCAGTGGATGTGGTGTGTGGTTGTATGCTTTTCAAAGATGATGTGGTGGGCTGACAGTAGAGAACAATGGAGAACAGTGAAGATGCATAATGAAATGTGCAGCAGTGATGAGAGTATTTTGAATATAGAAGGCAGTTGTAAAAATGTAAATGTAATTGAAAATTGAAAATGAAATGAAATAAAATTATTTTTCAAGTGAAATTGTGTATTTTTTTTGTAAATTAATATGCAAATGCAATGCAAATAAAACTAGAAAAGAAGCACACAAACACAATGAACACAAAAAGCACACACAACACACAACAATATTTTTTTTTTAAATGAAAACAAACACACAAAAAAAACATACAATAAAAATAATTCGAAGAATAGAAAATAAAATCAAAGCAAATTCACCGGCAACGGCACCAAAAACTTGTTTGAACGGCTAATTTCCTATCGAGTTAGAAAATAGTCGATCAAATTTAAATTTAAATTAACCACAAGTACACGGCGTATAATTTTAGTATGTGGCAAGTACGCATTGATCCACAAGGAATTTTTTTGATTTAAAATCTATTCAATCAAATTAAACCGAGAATTGAAGTTGTGTTAAGCTAGAAAATGTAAGAAAACTACCAAAAGGAAATGGATAAAAATATGGGAGTTTAAAGGCAACTTAGAGGTAATTTCTTTCTCATGATCACATAAATCAATAAAATGAAATTATGATCACTCTTTTGGTTATTAGTGAGGTTAGTCGATATGTTTATCAATAAATATGGAATATTTGTGCTACTAATTAGCCCAATATAAACCATCAACCTTTAACATACCCATTAAACCACTTGTTAACTCTCATGAAAATGACAATGAAATTAAAAATAAAATCTATTTTAAGTATGGCCTATTAACTATTGATTATAAATATAGACCATCAAATTTTGATTTTAAAATTCACTTCATTACCATAATCATATGTAGATGAAGAGGTAATTTGTGTTTTTGTTTGTTTAAGCATAGCCTATTTGGTGTCAACAACATAGGCTATCAAATTCAAAGCTAAAACAACAAAGTTAAACTCATTCAAACATTTCCATTAAGCACAAAAAGAGATTAAAAATTATCAAAATGTTGAATCTACATGATTAAGAGAGCTTCATTACCCCTAAATTGAAGGGGTTTAACTTCTCATATTTGTTATCATGTCAACAAATATAGATTGTAACATAGAACAAAAACAAGAAGAAAAAGAGAGCTAAATGAAATAAAAGCTAAGCTACTTGCATAAAATAACGAGATCTACACTACTAACATGAAAGGAAAAAACATATAAATAAAAAAGAGAATGAATTAAAATTTGTAATATCCCGGAATTTATGGACAATATCAATTTAATAATCTGTTTAAATAATTAAATTGATTGATAATTTTTGATAGTAAGATTTGAATTGATTTAATAATCTGATTAAATGAATATTTAACTAGTGAATTTATCCTTTAAAAATTTATAGGATGATTTCTATTTATAATGTATATACAATTATATATATTGTAAATAGATAAGCTTGGATTTAAAATTTAAATAAATAAATAAGATCTTGTTTTTATTTTATTTTTGAATATAGCTTGTAAATATGATTGAATATATATATATATAAATATGACATGTTAATTCATTTAATAAATAGTAGTAATTTATAATCTCCTGTATAAATTATTTTAAATTGATAAATATGTTAATTTCAAACAATATTAATAATGTATTGTTTTTAAATAAATAGATTTTAATGTAAAATAGGATTTGTTATTTCAAATTGAATGTATTGTTTAAAATTAACTTTAAATTGGATTTTTAAATATAATTTGCATTTGAATTTAAATTAAAATTGAAATTCAAAAGAGGTAAGATTTTAAATAGTTTTGGATTTTTAAATATATGGATAAGCTTTTATTTATATAATTGGCTTATTTTGTTTAAAGTATATATATAAATAGATAAGTAATTTAATAAATTAAGAAAGTCTTTTAGTTACATTTAAAATAAATAAAACTAATTAAAAGACATGTGTAAATCTATAAAGGCTTGATTAAACAAGTGTACATTAATAAAACAATGTAAGTGACAAATGTCAAGTTTTAGATTTTTGTTTTCTTTTATTTTTTATAAACTACATTTTCATTTATATAAAACATATACTTCTCATTTCATTTTCTTTTCCTATCTTCTTCATTTCTAAGAAAGAAACTTTCAGCCTGAATATTCCCAGAAAACAAATCAGTAACTCAAACCAAATTCTCAAACAAAATTCTCAGATCAAATCCTTGTAACCCATTTTCCAAAATGCAACTAAATCAAAGTTAGAACCTGCATAAAATTCTTCAAACCCTGGAAACAAAGGCTTGTTTTTTTTCAAGTCTGGAATCAAATTCCAGTCTGCATGCAAGATTCTGTAAACAAGCAACTCAAGTTTTAAATCAAAGAAGCAAGGCATCTCTGCATACAAATTTCTATAGCTAGCATTCCAATTTTTAAAGATAATCAAGCATTCAAGTTTTTAAAAGTTTCAAAAGCTTTTCAAAATCTGGAAGCACTGTTTTCTGGTGAGTAACTCCTCTTTTTAAAATTTAAATAGGTAAAGGTTGATTTCATGATTTAATCTGAAATGAATATATTTTATGAAATTTGCAGTGAATATTTATATGTATGAATATATGTGTGCATGCTAGTTTACCTGTACATTTCTGTTTCAAAGAATAAACTCTGTTTTTCATTTTATCTGTGAATAACATCTTTCTCAAACTTAAGTTTAGAGATATCTGTGTGCATGTAAATCTCTGGAATAAATGTTTATTTAGTATATGTACATGATTGAATTTCTGTATATATATATTTGGATGTATAAATGCATGTTGCTGTTTACCAGTTCTTACCTGTTCTTACTTTTAGAAGTTAAATCATGATCAAATTTAATTCCTCTTGTTATAATCCCTTATAGGACTTAGGATTCAAACTATATTTGTTTGTTAAATCATGGATTAGAGTCTAAATTTTATTAAGTTAAAATAAAAAGAAAACTACTCTGTAAATAAAAAGGAACAGGGAAGTTTAAGTTTTGAATAAAATTCAAAGATGATAATTTAACATTCCAGGAATATAACATAAGTCTATACTGTGAAATATGATTTTTAAGATGAATATTAAGAATTTTAGTTGGGTTTTTAGTTTACATTCCTCAGTTGACCAGAAAATGGGTTTTAAGTCATTGTGGATGATCGGAGCGACGAGGAGGATCGAAATTACTTCTGGAGGTGGCGTAGGGGTTGTCAAACTTGGCAAAAATGGTGAATGATTTTATTCACACCGTGGCATCATAAATTGGATGATTTAGGGTTTTATTCTAAGAAATGTTGGGGTTGTAGTCTGGGTTGCCGTGACGTCAAGGGTGATTCGAGTGACTTAGGATTTGGGGAATCGTAGCGTAGAAGGCTAGTGGAGGTGTGGCCAGAGTTGCAGCGGTCCCGGTGGTCGGAGTTGGTGACTGGAGATGATTTTATCTGGTCTGGTTTTGCTCCAGTTTGATCGAGAAGCTTATTTTCAATTCGAAGGCGTTTCTTCTGATCTGAGTGGACGTGAGGGTCGGCGTGGATGTCGTTGACTTGTCGAGAGTCGCGGCGACGATCTATGGTGGTCGGAGCGATTGTGTACGTGCACGAGCACATGTGTATCTGTAGTTTATCTGAGCTTTGGGAAAGAAGCAAGGCGTACTCGAGTAGGTGATGGGTTTGACTCGAAGTCGTACTCGAGAAATTGGGGACTGGGCTCGGGTTCGTACAGGGGAGACTCGCGTGGATTAACAGTTTTAAAATTTGAACTTAACAAAGTTTTAAATATAAGAACGAAGAAAAACTCGAAGGGATACTCGGGGGTTTCCAGTTTTTACTCGAAGCATTTAGTGGTAGGCTCGGGTAATTTGAGTTGGTACAGGCCTTAAGCCTGTTTGTTTTTAAATTTTAAATTTGGTTTAAAAATTTTGGAAACTGAAATTTTAAACAAAGTTTTAAAGCAAATTTGGAAGTATGGATTCAAATTTAAAATTGTATCCTTGTTTGAAATAAATAGGTTGATAAAATTTATGATGTTTTAAAATTTAAATTGTTAAAAGTATATTTTAAAAAGGATTTTGAATTCAAATAAATTGGTTTAAAATCTTATAAATGTTAAGTGTTCTTAACATTTGATTTAAAAAGATTTTGTATATTTGATTTAAATATTGGTTAAAGTTAAATTGTAATCTATTTAAATCTTTTAATTTAAATGAATTAAAAGAAAGATTTTAAAGTAAAATGTTTTAAAGACTTTTGTTAATAATAACTAAAGTAGTTAAAGGTTAATACTTTAGTCAGAAAGTAATTAAGATTTAATTATATAGGAGTAATTAAATTAATAAGGTAATTAAAGAATAATTGATAATTTAATTAATTAATTGATAAATAAGAGTTTATCAAGTTGTTTTAATAAATAATCGATTAAAGATTAATTACCTAAAGAAGTAATTAAAGAATTGTTAAAAAATTAATGAGGGATCATTAATTAGGGATAAATAAATAATTAATTAATGAGATTAATTTTGGTAATCAATTTGATTAATAAATTAATAATAATCATTTATGGAAATTGGTTAAGTATAATTACTTAATGGAAGTAATTAAGGTAATTAATTACTTAAGGTAATTAATTAAATAATTTGATAAGTTAAATTAATTAATTTAATTAATTTAAGATAATCACTTGGTTATGTGATAAGTATAATTATTAAATGTAATTAGTGAAAGTGTAATTACTTAGGAAAGTAATTAAAGTTAATTAGTGGATGTAATTAACTAAGGATGATATAATGAAAGTAATTTGAGTTAATTACTTTAAATAATTGATCAAGGGATTAATTAAAAGATAATTAATTAATGAGTAATTAATTTATGGAAGAGTAATTAAGGGTAGTTAATTACTAGATGAGATTAATCAAAGGTGATTAATAAATGTGACTAATTAATTATTAGATGTAATTAATTTAAATAAGATAATTAATTAAGAATAATTAAGGATCATTAATTAATATAATTAATGATGTTATTAAGAATTGATTAATTAAGATTAATTAATAAATAATAAGTGATTAAAGTAATTAATTAATTGTAATTAATTAAGGATTAATGTAATTAAATACAGTTAATTAATAGATGAAGTAATTAAAGATTATTTACTGAATGGTTTAAGTTAATTTGTGAAATTAATTAAGAGTTAATTACTTAAGGTAATTAAAGTATAATTAATCAGGATGATTAATTAAGATGATACTTAGAGTATGATTAATTAATTGGTTTAATTAATAATTAAGTAAGAAGGATTTATAAAATGAAGTAATTAATTTAATTTACTTTAAATTAATTAGAGATGATATAAATCATTACTTAAGGATGGTTGAATGATATGGAATGCTTTGCATTGTTGATATCTCTGATAAGAGATGTGCTGATCTATAATATGGATGTTTGGTTGGATTGAAATGATAATATGAATTATCTGTTTGGATGATAATGTAAATTATCTATTGAATTATCTATCTTTGTGTATATAGATAAAGAATTGAATTGTTTTAACCTTAAAACAACTTGACCCTTAAAATACGTTTTGGATTTCGATGAGACCGGGATCGGGTTTCCGTATACCGGAATTCCAGGTCTGGAGACCCGAATACCACATCGATCCAAATTAACGATAGGTCGTGAATCTCAAGCGAAGATGAAGATTCAGAGTGCAAGGGTTATTGTCGTTAACTCTGAGGGTGATTCCAACACGAGTGTAACGAGATAATGCCTTCGGTTTCGTTCGAACCCGGAACGAACTTGTATGGATTGAATGCTTTCAGAACATCGTCAGGTGGACGATGAGCATTCTAAGTGATGTGTTCTGATTTAAAGGTAAATCGTAACCTCAAGCCTCATCAACCGGGAATGGCTAAAACAGGGGAGGTGCAGCAAGGCTTCGTGGGTAGCACCCACTGAGAGTAAGGTCATCCCTGTCTAGAGAGTTCCTTCTTTTATTTCGGCTTAGTGGTGCAGTTGGCGACGGCCATCTGTGGGGTGATTTTATTCGGGATTATCCAGTAAGGGATGGTTCCGGCTTTGTGTTGCAGGGGATTGGGAGTGATCCTCGGTACGGTGATCTAGGCCCCGTACTGTGATGAGCGGTACCCCGGTAGCTCTGCCATTGTATGGAAATCCAAATTCCAATAAGTGATAACGGACTTGATTGTATACTTATGTATGCTGGAATTTAATAATGTAACAATTTCGGCTATTTCATATTTATTTGAAAACCCTAGACCCTATTATAATACAATCGAATTTCCTATCAAATGTTTTGGTTATCGTAAGGTAAAAACTTTTCCGTGTTTATGTGCGGGAAGTCTTACGAGATACCTTTTCTTTCCAAATGGTTTTCAAAGTTAAACAAGTTTAACCTGTTACTCACACCAGACCCATGTCTGACCCAAGTTGTTTATTTCTGTTTTATAAACTCTTGGGTACTCAAATTTTTACGAGTAGCCAAGGGATTCAGGTTTAGCTTTGACGAATTGTGGAGGAGCAATGGAGCAGGAGGCTTCGGCGTTCGTAGATATAGTATTCCGCTGTGTTGATATCTGTGTTAGAGTCTTGTATTGTATTTGAGTTGTAATATCTAGACAGATGTTTATAACTGTCTAGTATGTGTTGTATAGTTGTGTAAACTCTGATAAGTGTTGTATACTTTGTAATAGTTTATGTTATTAATATAATTTATTCGTTCCGCTGTGAGATCGTTGTTGTTGTTTCTTTCTTTCTTCTCTTCTTTTCTATTTTCTACCTCTTTCTTTCTTATTGATGATGCGTCATTCTGTGGAATGAGTGGCGGGTCGTTACAGTTGGTATCAGAGCTTAGGTTGAGCGAATACCTAAGCTATTAGTTAAGTGAATATCAGAACACTAGGTTGAGTGAATACCTAGGTTCGGAAGGGTTGTTCAATTAGGATCTGTAGCAACCTGTTTGAGTCCGAGTGTATATATATACGAGAGTGCGTATTTGTTAGTTATATAAAATGGTTTTATATTGTGTTAATTGATCGGTTAAGTGGTATATGGATTCTGGTCAATACGAGTAGCTACCGTTATTGATAGGGATCTCTAAACACTTGGACCAGGCCAACGGACACAATATTGTTTTAAAAAGGGAAGGTGAAATAATTTTACCCAGATATATTTTCTATATATAAAAAGTATCATTTTAAAAGTATGGTATTTATAATGATTGGTTGAGATGATAATAATTTATCATCTAAGATTAGGAGTCTGAGTGTTGAGGTTGGAAGTATATTTGTCGAGACTGTAAACCTAATACCGTCTCGAGTAAACTTTACTGTGGTAAAGAATTTCATCGATCTCCGAAGGAAACTGTTATGGTTCAGAGTTTATCTTTGTAGTTTGAATGAGTAAAGTTGGAGCTGTCGGTTGGACAGAAGCGAGTGATGGTATCTTGATACTTCTGGAAGAAGTAGCTGCGTGATGAGATGCAGTGACTATGGATGTTCCCGAAGATGTTTTCTTTGGAACAAGTTAATGAAGTGTGTCTGCTTCGGTGTTGTGGCTGAGTTCAGCAAGATGTTTTTGTTCTGTTTGAAGTCCGAGTTTCTCGAAGAGCTTTGGATTGAGAAGTCTTTGGTATCTGTGGCAGTAGTGCAGCTCGGAGTGTTCTGTTTTCGGCAGAAGTTTTTCTGAAGGTGAAGTTCAGAAGCAGCAGAGAGAATCCATTTCTTCGATGGATTGGATAGTCAAGTGTGAACTGTTCTGATTGGTAAAGAGAGAACAGTTTTATTTGGCTGGGTGGATCGCAAAAGTGACTTGCGATAGTTTGAGTATTCTTTTGAGTTATCCGATATTTTCTGGAATGTGTTGTCCAGTCTGTGCTTGTGTTCATCATCAGCATTTTCATTTCTACTCCAGATCAGAGTGGTGCAGCGGGAGCAGTTTGGCAAGTGCTCCTGTTTATCTTTTCCAGATAGGAGAAGTTAGTTCGTCTACTGATATGGTGAAGTAGAGTTGTGTTTTGGATTATTGGTAGATCTTGAGAGGATCATTGTTGATTGGGTTATTTCTGGTCCAGTTATTGCTAGAAGCATCAGCGAAGGTTGAGTTGATCAGGAAAGATCTGTAGACAGCTCAGGATCGTCTGAAGGATTTTGTGGATAAGAGACGATAGAATTTGAAATTCGAAATTGGAGACTTCGTGGTTGTGAAGTTTTTCTCTGGTTAAAGGGAGCAATAAGATTTGGTAAGTCTGGGAAGTAGCTCCGAGTTATTTTGGATCTTTTCTGTGATCTAATTTGGATAAGAGTTTGATCTACTGGATTGAATTGTTAGTTTGGATAACTGGAATTCAATGTATTTTACGTATCTCTGAGAGAGTACGTGTTTGATTTATCTCTGGTTGTGGAACCAGCAGTTTTGGAGGATTTGGTTGTTGAGTCAGACTCGTCTGTAGTCTGATATCTTGTTTAGTTCTGTAGATCTAGATGAGTAGAAGCTCTATAGCTTAGTAGTATTGATTGTTTGGATTCTGTAGAGCGAGTATCCCGGTATATATATACTTGGGGAAACTCGAGGAAATTCTATCTAGAATTTTTCTGGATAGTTTGAATTGTTTGATTGAGTAAATTGTTTGCTATGGTTGTTAGCATATGGATGATAATTTATGGTTGTGATTTAAATAGATTATTAAATTACCTTTGTTTTAAATTTCGGGGACGAAATTATTTTAAGGGGGAAGGAATGTAATATCCCGGAATTTATGGACAATATCAATTTAATAATCTGTTTAAATAATTAAATTGATTGATAATTTTTGATAGTAAGATTTGAATTGATTTAATAATCTGATTAAATGAATATTTAACTAGTGAATTTATCCTTTAAAAATTTATAGGATGATTTCTATTTATAATGTATATACAATTATATATATTGTAAATAGATAAGCTTGGATTTAAAATTTAAATAAATAAATAAGATCTTGTTTTTATTTTATTTTTGAATATAGCTTGTAAATATGATTGAATATATATATATAAATATGACATGTTAATTCATTTAATAAATAGTAGTAATTTATAATCTCCTGTATAAATTATTTTAAATTGATAAATATGTTAATTTCAAACAATATTAATAATGTATTGTTTTTAAATAAATAGATTTTAATGTAAAATAGGATTTGTTATTTCAAATTGAATGTATTGTTTAAAATTAACTTTAAATTGGATTTTTAAATATAATTTGCATTTGAATTTAAATTAAAATTGAAATTCAAAAGAGGTAAGATTTTAAATAGTTTTGGATTTTTAAATATATGGATAAGCTTTTATTTATATAATTGGCTTATTTTGTTTAAAGTATATATATAAATAGATAAGTAATTTAATAAATTAAGAAAGTCTTTTAGTTACATTTAAAATAAATAAAACTAATTAAAAGACATGTGTAAATCTATAAAGGCTTGATTAAACAAGTGTACATTAATAAAACAATGTAAGTGACAAATGTCAAGTTTTAGATTTTTGTTTTCTTTTATTTTTTATAAACTACATTTTCATTTATATAAAACATATACTTCTCATTTCATTTTCTTTTCCTATCTTCTTCATTTCTAAGAAAGAAACTTTCAGCCTGAATATTCCCAGAAAACAAATCAGTAACTCAAACCAAATTCTCAAACAAAATTCTCAGATCAAATCCTTGTAACCCATTTTCCAAAATGCAACTAAATCAAAGTTAGAACCTGCATAAAATTCTTCAAACCCTGGAAACAAAGGCCTGTTTTTTTTCAAGTCTGGAATCAAATTCCAGTCTGCATGCAAGATTCTGTAAACAAGCAACTCAAGTTTTAAATCAAAGAAGCAAGGCATCTCTGCATACAAATTTCTATAGCTAGCATTCCAATTTTTAAAGATAATCAAGCATTCAAGTTTTTAAAAGTTTCAAAAGCTTTTCAAAATCTGGAAGCACTGTTTTCTGGTGAGTAACTCCTCTTTTTAAAATTTAAATAGGTAAAGGTTGATTTCATGATTTAATCTGAAATGAATATATTTTATGAAATTTGCAGTGAATATTTATATGTATGAATATATGTGTGCATGCTAGTTTACCTGTACATTTCTGTTTCAAAGAATAAACTCTGTTTTTCATTTTATCTGTGAATAACATCTTTCTCAAACTTAAGTTTAGAGATATCTGTGTGCATGTAAATCTCTGGAATAAATGTTTATTTAGTATATGTACATGATTGAATTTCTGTATATATATATTTGGATGTATAAATGCATGTTGCTGTTTACCAGTTCTTACCTGTTCTTACTTTTAGAAGTTAAATCATGATCAAATTTAATTCCTCTTGTTATAATCCCTGATAGGACTTAGGATTCAAACTATATTTGTTTGTTAAATCATGGATTAGAGTCTAAATTTTATTAAGTTAAAATAAAAAGAAAACTACTCTGTAAATAAAAAGGAACAGGGAAGTTTAAGTTTTGAATAAAATTCAAAGATGATAATTTAACATTCCAGGAATATAACATAAGTCTATACTGTGAAATATGATTTTTAAGATGAATATTAAGAATTTTAGTTGGGTTTTTAGTTTACATTCCTCAGTTGACCAGAAAATGGGTTTTAAGTCATTGTGGATGATCGGAGCGACGAGGAGGATCGAAATTACTTCTGGAGGTGGCGTAGGGGTTGTCAAACTTGGCAAAAATGGTGAATGATTTTATTCACACCGTGGCATCATAAATTGGATGATTTAGGGTTTTATTCTAAGAAATGTTGGGGTTGTAGTCTGGGTTGCCGTGACGTCAAGGGTGATTCGAGTGACTTAGGATTTGGGGAATCGTAGCGTAGAAGGCTAGTGGAGGTGTGGCCAGAGTTGCAGCGGTCCCGGTGGTCGGAGTTGGTGACTGGAGATGATTTTATCTGGTCTGGTTTTGCTCCAGTTTGATCGAGAAGCTTATTTTCAATTCGAAGGCGTTTCTTCTGATCTGAGTGGACGTGAGGGTCGGCGTGGATGTCGTTGACTTGTCGAGAGTCGCGGCGACGATCTATGGTGGTCGGAGCGATTGTGTACGTGCACGAGCACATGTGTATCTGTAGTTTATCTGAGCTTTGGGAAAGAAGCAAGGCGTACTCGAGTAGGTGATGGGTTTGACTCGAAGTCGTACTCGAGAAATTGGGGACTGGGCTCGGGTTCGTACAGGGGAGACTCGCGTGGATTAACAGTTTTAAAATTTGAACTTAACAAAGTTTTAAATATAAGAACGAAGAAAAACTCGAAGGGATACTCGGGGGTTTCCAGTTTTTACTCGAAGCATTTAGTGGTAGGCTCGGGTAATTTGAGTTGGTACAGGCCTTAAGCCTGTTTGTTTTTAAATTTTAAATTTGGTTTAAAAATTTTGGAAACTGAAATTTTAAACAAAGTTTTAAAGCAAATTTGGAAGTATGGATTCAAATTTAAAATTGTATCCTTGTTTGAAATAAATAGGTTGATAAAATTTATGATGTTTTAAAATTTAAATTGTTAAAAGTATATTTTAAAAAGGATTTTGAATTCAAATAAATTGGTTTAAAATCTTATAAATGTTAAGTGTTCTTAACATTTGATTTAAAAAGATTTTGTATATTTGATTTAAATATTGGTTAAAGTTAAATTGTAATCTATTTAAATCTTTTAATTTAAATGAATTAAAAGAAAGATTTTAAAGTAAAATGTTTTAAAGACTTTTGTTAATAATAACTAAAGTAGTTAAAGGTTAATACTTTAGTCAGAAAGTAATTAAGATTTAATTATATAGGAGTAATTAAATTAATAAGGTAATTAAAGAATAATTGATAATTTAATTAATTAATTGATAAATAAGAGTTTATCAAGTTGTTTTAATAAATAATCGATTAAAGATTAATTACCTAAAGAAGTAATTAAAGAATTGTTAAAAAATTAATGAGGGATCATTAATTAGGGATAAATAAATAATTAATTAATGAGATTAATTTTGGTAATCAATTTGATTAATAAATTAATAATAATCATTTATGGAAATTGGTTAAGTATAATTACTTAATGGAAGTAATTAAGGTAATTAATTACTTAAGGTAATTAATTAAATAATTTGATAAGTTAAATTAATTAATTTAATTAATTTAAGATAATCACTTGGTTATGTGATAAGTATAATTATTAAATGTAATTAGTGAAAGTGTAATTACTTAGGAAAGTAATTAAAGTTAATTAGTGGATGTAATTAACTAAGGATGATATAATGAAAGTAATTTGAGTTAATTACTTTAAATAATTGATCAAGGGATTAATTAAAAGATAATTAATTAATGAGTAATTAATTTATGGAAGAGTAATTAAGGGTAGTTAATTACTAGATGAGATTAATCAAAGGTGATTAATAAATGTGACTAATTAATTATTAGATGTAATTAATTTAAATAAGATAATTAATTAAGAATAATTAAGGATCATTAATTAATATAATTAATGATGTTATTAAGAATTGATTAATTAAGATTAATTAATAAATAATAAGTGATTAAAGTAATTAATTAATTGTAATTAATTAAGGATTAATGTAATTAAATACAGTTAATTAATAGATGAAGTAATTAAAGATTAATTACTGAATGGTTTAAGTTAATTTGTGAAATTAATTAAGAGTTAATTACTTAAGGTAATTAAAGTATAATTAATCAGGATGATTAATTAAGATGATACTTAGAGTATGATTAATTAATTGGTTTAATTAATAATTAAGTAAGAAGGATTTATAAAATGAAGTAATTAATTTAATTTACTTTAAATTAATTAGAGATGATATAAATCATTACTTAAGGATGGTTGAATGATATGGAATGCTTTGCATTGTTGATATCTCTGATAAGAGATGTGCTGATCTATAATATGGATGTTTGGTTGGATTGAAATGATAATATGAATTATCTGTTTGGATGATAATGTAAATTATCTATTGAATTATCTATCTTTGTGTATATAGATAAAGAATTGAATTGTTTTAACCTTAAAACAACTTGACCCTTAAAATACGTTTTGGATTTCGATGAGACCGGGATCGGGTTTCCGTATACCGGAATTCCAGGTCTGGAGACCCGAATACCACATCGATCCAAATTAACGATAGGTCGTGAATCTCAAGCGAAGATGAAGATTCAGAGTGCAAGGGTTATTGTCGTTAACTCTGAGGGTGATTCCAACACGAGTGTAACGAGATAATGCCTTCGGTTTCGTTCGAACCCGGAACGAACTTGTATGGATTGAATGCTTTCAGAACATCGTCAGGTGGACGATGAGCATTCTAAGTGATGTGTTCTGATTTAAAGGTAAATCGTAACCTCAAGCCTCATCAACCGGGAATGGCTAAAACAGGGGAGGTGCAGCAAGGCTTCGTGGGTAGCACCCACTGAGAGTAAGGTCATCCCTGTCTAGAGAGTTCCTTCTTTTATTTCGGCTTAGTGGTGCAGTTGGCGACGGCCATCTGTGGGGTGATTTTATTCGGGATTATCCAGTAAGGGATGGTTCCGGCTTTGTGTTGCAGGGGATTGGGAGTGATCCTCGGTACGGTGATCTAGGCCCCGTACTGTGATGAGCGGTACCCCGGTAGCTCTGCCATTGTATGGAAATCCAAATTCCAATAAGTGATAACGGACTTGATTGTATACTTATGTATGCTGGAATTTAATAATGTAACAATTTCGGCTATTTCATATTTATTTGAAAACCCTAGACCCTATTATAATACAATCGAATTTCCTATCAAATGTTTTGGTTATCGTAAGGTAAAAACTTTTCCGTGTTTATGTGCGGGAAGTCTTACGAGATACCTTTTCTTTCCAAATGGTTTTCAAAGTTAAACAAGTTTAACCTGTTACTCACACCAGACCCATGTCTGACCCAAGTTGTTTATTTCTGTTTTATAAACTCTTGGGTACTCAAATTTTTACGAGTAGCCAAGGGATTCAGGTTTAGCTTTGACGAATTGTGGAGGAGCAATGGAGCAGGAGGCTTCGGCGTTCGTAGATATAGTATTCCGCTGTGTTGATATCTGTGTTAGAGTCTTGTATTGTATTTGAGTTGTAATATCTAGACAGATGTTTATAACTGTCTAGTATGTGTTGTATAGTTGTGTAAACTCTGATAAGTGTTGTATACTTTGTAATAGTTTATGTTATTAATATAATTTATTCGTTCCGCTGTGAGATCGTTGTTGTTGTTTCTTTCTTTCTTCTCTTCTTTTCTATTTTCTACCTCTTTCTTTCTTATTGATGATGCGTCATTCTGTGGAATGAGTGGCGGGTCGTTACAAAATTGCACTAAGAAGAAAATTACATGAAAGAAGAAAATGGCTAAGTATCCACGGAAAAGAAAGAGATTTTTTATTTTTGAGCCTCAAACTAAACTAACTAAGAAGAGACTAAAATGAAGAGAGGATAATTACATGAACATATGGGGTATTTATACATGTTTGGAAACCCTAATCGTATTTTTGGGAACTACCCAAATTGCCCTTGAGGAAGTGCGGCTACCAAGTTATCATTAACATGAGATAATCCTCCATTAAGTGTACATGTAACTTTAATGGCCATTTAGCATGTGCATTAGATCCTAATTATACATCAAGATAGAAGGGTAGGTAGGGTCCTCCATGTTTCATGAAAAATTATTTTCATCTTCATTTCTTTCCTTCTCTTGTGCATGCACATTTCTTCATGATGCCTCTTGTAATTTTCATCCAATTTTCCTACAAATAAAAATAAAATGTGCAAGTGAATTTGCTTAAATTAATTAACATACAAAAACGACCATTTTCCCCTAAATGAAGATAAATAAATGATGGTTTGAAAATAATTTGAATTTTGGTTTAAACATGTCAAAATACCATATATGCTCATTTATTAAATTAAATTAGATTAAATATGGAAGTAAAAATATGCATATTTACGTGCACATCACGCAGCTAGGAGCATAAACTACTACCATCCTTTATTGATGCCTACTCAGGTTATAATCAGATCACAATGTTCGAGCTAGATGAAGGTCCTACTAGTTTTGTAACCAATTGGGGAACATATTGCTACAAAGTAATGCATTTTAAGCTAAAGAATATAGGAGCTACTTATCTACGATTGGTTAACAAAATGTTTAAAAATCAAATCGGGGAAAGTGTGGAAGTATATATAGACAACATGCTGGTCAAGTCAAAAGAAGAAATTGATCACATAAAAGAATTAGATGAAATGTTTGGAGTTATACATAAGTATAATACGAAGTTGGACCGTGAAAATGTTCCTTTAGGATACAATCAGGAAAGTTTTTAGGGTACATAGTGAGTGGACATGGAATAGAAGGTAATCTCGATCAAATAAAAGGGATTAAAGACATGGAAAAGCCTAACACAAGCAAAGATGTAATTGTTTAAACGGAAGAGTAGCTGTAATCCATTCATATCAAGAATAATTGGCAAATGCATTCCCTTTTTCTATGTCATTGAAAAGCATAGAACTTTCAAATGGAAAGACGCGTTGGAACTGGCTCAGTCTACGGTGGGCGAGATGGGTGAATTTCAAAAAATTCTTCTAACTGGATCTTAGTGGGTCTATGACGTTTAACATATTCACTACATCCAGTCCATTTATTTTAAATAAAATTATATTATATTTTAATTATTTTGTTTTATTTGATTAACCTATATTAATTAAATTTATATTTCTATAATTTGAATATATCAATATATGTTCTAATATGTATAATTTGTAATAAATATGTGTGATGTGCAACATATTAATAGTGTACATGGTCAATTTTATACATATGTAAATATTGGAATTTATTTCTACTATGTATGTGCTTAGCGGTTATATATATGTCAATTTCCATAATAGATAACTATATATCAAAAAAAATTATAAAAAATATGTGTGTGTGTCTGTTTATTTGAAATTTTATTTAGAATTTAATAAATATATTTTTTAAATTTTTTCACAATATTTTGACTACGTCTCAAATTTATAATGTTGAATTTTGAACAAAACATCTAATAAGACTTGGTGAACCAATATTTAAATTTCAAATCAAGATCTAAGGTATTTATTTAAATTGAAAATATCTTGTGTTTGACATTATAAATTTTTTTATAAAATAATTATATTATAATTCAATTATTATATCTTATCGAAAATATTTTAATATTAATATCATATAATTTACATATATGTGTTTTAAATATTTTAAAATAAATAAATATTATAATATATATATATATATATATTAGCCTTAAATTTTTAATTTTCATTTTAACAAACACGCACGCGCAAAGATATATCTAGGCGTAATTATATTAATTATAATATATATATATATGTATATATATTATAAAGTATATATATCAATAAAATATAATTTGGTATAATTTTCTATATAAAACTATTGAGAGCAATATACATAAAATTTTATTATATTTATTGTTGTTAAATTAAATTTAACTTATGTATTGTGTAATTTAATCTTTTAATTAATAAGTAATAATTTGAAAATTAGAGAAGTAGTCTTTGATTCACACGGTGATCCAAAACGTCTCCTAGATCTCCTAGATCCTAGTCCAAAGGTGCGAGCTTCAGAGTGGCACTACTTGAATGGACTTTAAATTTGCTTTTAGACCGAGATATTGCTCGGATAGATGTGGCAAAGATGGGGTTATGGTTGTAAGAAAGGAAGGGGTGGAGCAAAATGAATCAATAAAAAAAATAAAGGCTTAGGTTCACTTAAATAAAGGATCTAGTAAAAATTATCTTCCACTATCTCCTCTTGCCAAGTCATGCCCTAAACCTCCTCTCCTCTTCATTATTGGGTGGCCTATCTTTTGGTCTATAATAGACCAAAAGCACTAGAATCCCATTAGCAATTAACTACACTGAAATCCAATTTAAATTCTTATCGATATCGTATATCGATACACACATATCTTTTATATACACACACTCAATTAATAACTAATAGCACTCAGAACATTTCTAGAGGCTACCGCATTTACTAAATATGCCCAAATTGTTAAATATAACAATAATTGATATTTATTTAAATAATAATTAATTTATAGTACTTTATAAGCTAATTAAATAAAGTGGTGATTTGGAGACTAAAATGAATTTAATTGTGCGACTCACAAGTGTGAATTCAGTCAGCTATCAATATTTGAACAAATTAAATATTAATATTCACATGTCACCTTAGCTAGTAGTGTGATGGTTTGGCTAAACTCATCGCTTGCAGATCTCATCGGTTAAATCCAATTTTACAAACTTAAGCGATACCTTTCAGCAACGATTCATTACACATGTTCTCTTTGTCGATACTATATCACATTTGCATGTGTGGAATTTGGTTTTGGTTAAAAGTCCAATACTATCTATATTAAACTCAGTTATCCACAAACAAAATCCTTGGTTCACTAATAACATTTATTATTGATCATACTACTTTGGCCAGAGATTTTGACTTTGAGTTGACTAAAGTTGACCATGATACTAATATTATTCAACTTAAGAGATTAATTCTTTGAATAATGTTTCACTTCTAATGCTTTAACTCAGATACCCCTAACTCTCCTAATCGCCCACTTGCACTTGAGGTCAATCATGGAATCTTAATCCCATTCTTCTAATATATTTTTCTCAAAAATGATCTACTAGTCCCATAAGAAGAGAAATGATATATTGTCTTAGTTATCTACTTTGATAATCAACACCCCTCCGGTGTTGATAAACCGACTTTAGTAGAACTTTCGAAGCATGTGTCTTGACGACTTGTGAGCCCTAGGTTCTTTCACGATCTACATCAATCATTGTTTTCAAAAAATAGTGTTATGGGATTATCAACATTTAGAATCACCCACGGTTCAATTATAAATATATGCATTATACACACACACATACATACAGCTTTTGCTGCGATGCTATTTAAGACAATTCACTAAACCTTTTGGTAGAACCGGCCACAACCTCTTGTTTAGAGCATTTCCAACTTAATGTTCCTTAACTAAGGTTGAATACGAATTTATGATTGACATATTATATTTGATATCACTCATGAAGTTCGGGTCTGAATGCTCCTTCATAACTAGTTCGTTATTTCTGTTAGGCCAAAAAGTGTCACAATTATAACGACCCACCTTTTTGGATGGTTCAAATTGACAATAAACCTCGCATGTCGAGCTTAAACTATTCAAAAGGGAGGATTGTTATTGGGTAAATAAGAAAAAGAAGAGAAAGAAATAAAAAAACACAGAATCTCACAGCGGAATGACAAAATATAATAATCAAATAATAGTTCATGAAGTTGTTTTGCAAATAACATTTGATTACACTTTTACAATAAAGATCAGAGTTACATACAGCAGGAATAAATAAATAATGCAGCGGAACAACATGATGCAGTGGGATAAATATAATAAATAATAGTAGTACTAAATCTTCGTCTTCATCCTCCAGAAATAAGGTCTTCAATACATTGAAAAGCTCAGACTGACCCGAGCGTGATGAAAAGACAAAACACTCGAGTCAGAACTAATAAATCTTATGTAAGTTAAATCAACAATATTAAATATGAGTGTAACGGGTTCAAAGACGTTTATGGGGTTTTACATCTCCTATACAATGTCTAACGTGCGTGCAATAACTTAAGAGATGTTCGGGATTACCATCTCCTAAGGATCCATTAAACTATTTACTATGTAGTAATATACGCTATTATAATATGTCTATCAGTAAAGTAAAATATTAAAATAGCGTTAAGGCGTTACCCATATCCCCCTTAACACATTTTTATATATTCCCATAGTTTATACAGTACCGTAATTCCACCGTAAACTGGAGGGCTATCAGAGGGAACTCCATAGGTACGGTACAAACCAAACTCGTAATGGGCGCGATAAGGCGTGTGACAAGGCACGCGAGGCAATGCCCAGGGTAGGGTACTACCGTTTTGTGGATCCGGACTGGTGGTAACGCATAGCAACTACTACAGCCCTCCTCGGAACACACTCCCATAATCAATATAGAGGGGTGGCGACAAAATCAACCACAAAGTCATAATATGGTATCGAAAAAGCATGTCCGATCAGAGGTAAGACCTCACTTGGTCCGGCGTGGCTCCTATTTTAGTCATATCAAGCTGACTCGAGGGAGTCAAGGTTACAATAATACCTCATACAGAATCGTTCGCCAAACCATCCTACATCAAACTGGAATCTCCACCACATGCGTAGTTGTTAAAGTGGTTTTCAGTATTGGCAAAGAGTATGACAATATTTGATTCCGGTCTCTTTAACAACCAAATGCTTATTTCACACCGGATGGTTCTTTTACATTTCCTAAAACCATTTCATATTTGATATCAAAGTATCATACTCAAAACCATATCACTTTCGAAATCATATTCACTTTCGAAATCATATCGACAAAATAGGCTAAATCCTCATTTCAAAATCATCATATTTACTCAAATATGTTATTTCACTAGAAAATATCATTTCAAATCCCAACTTAGGTTATAACATCATTTAACCATATTCGCTTTTAAATCAACGATTTAAATATAAACACTTTAACTTTACACGGTCTGAAATTTAGAAAAATAGTTTAGACAGTCATTAATATTTTAAAAAGTTTTAAAATAGTTTAAAATACTTTAAAAATAGTTTAAAGAAGTATAAAATAGTTAGAATAGTTTAAAATAGATAAAATAGTTTAAAATAGTTTAAATAGTTTAAATTAGATTGAAATAGTTCAAAATAGATTAAAAAAGTTTAAACAGTTTAAAATAGATTAAATTAGATTAAAATAGTTTAAATAGGTTAAAATAGATTAAATAGCTTAAAATAGATTAAATTAGTTTAAATGGTTTAAAATAGGTAAAGATCAGTTTAATATAGTTTAATAGTTTAATATAAAATGATCTGAAATCTAAATAAATATGAATTTAAAACAATATAATTTAGACGGTTTATATTTAAAATAATTAATTTGAAAGTAATATCAAATTAAACTATTTCTTCCATTTCAACAAATCTAGACCATATCCAGCTTTCAAATTAACAAACTCAATTTTTATCATTCAATCCAGATTCTCAATAAAACCATTTAACTCTATATCGATTTCAAATCCAGTTTGAACGATAAATTTAAACTACTTCGAATTTAGTAGATTTCAAAGTTCAATTATTCAAACATTTTCAATAAGTCAATTTCGATAAATTTCATTTATATTTCAAAATCAACTTAAAATTTCAGTTTAAATCCTTTAAACAATTCAGTTAAACCGATTCAAATTTCAACATTTAAAGCTTGGATTTTTGAAATTAATTCAGTTTATATAAATCAAATTTTAGTTTTTAAACTATCATTTAACTGAATTCAAAAATTAAGGATTTAAAAATCATTTAATTTAACCAATCCAGTGTCCGTTTATAATTTTCTACCCTATGGTCAAGTGATATGGATATACATCATTTCAACCCACAATAAACTTAAATTTAGGGGTATATATCATTTCAACCCGCAATCCCGAATTAAATTTCAAAATCCATAAAATCATTTGAGTCTATCATTTCAACCCATAACGATTTTCCCTAATCTATCAGATCATTCGGGTATGTATCATTTCAACCCACAGTGATTTTCCTAACAATAAACTAAGGGAACTTGCAGTGGGATAACAATATATAAATATAACATCCAGTCATCCAATATCAATAACCAACATTCATCACAATCACCATTAAAATCAACCAATAAACAACAACAATTAACTGATTATCACTAACAGGTTGTCACGACCCACTTTTCCGTACAGATTTAAACTGACAATTTACCACACTTGTCCAGCCCAATCGCATGGGAAGGCGGATAGTTAAAAGAAAGAAGGTAGAAAGAAGATAGAAAGAAAACAAAACAACACAAAATTTCACAGCGGAAACGAATAATCTATAATATAGAACAAATCTTTACATAAAACAAAACTGTAATGTTTATAGTACATATATCAATTAGAGTATACCTACATATACAACACAGACTGTTATAACACTCTATCCTTACAACTGCTGATAAACACACTAAAATACATTGGAAAATATAATCATCTACGTGAATACGTCTCAGGGCCTCCAGCTCTTCTCCTGAAGCTCCAATTATCCATCTAAACCTGGAAATATGCTCGGTCTGACCTAAGCAATTAGGAAAAATCACGCCGGGGCCAGTCTAGTAAAACCAGCATGAGAATTTAAATCACAAGGAATTTTATTAATCTTAACTTTCAAAATCCTTTTAAAATCAAAAGTATCCCGTAAGACCACACCACACATAAACACGATGGGTTTTTCCCTTACGGTAACCAAAACCTTTTATAGAAAATCCAGGGATATTATAATAAGGCCTAAGTACAAATACTTATTCAAATAGCTGAAATTGTTACATTAATTAAATTCCAGCATACTAGGCTCTACAACCAAAACCGAAAAGGCACGTATTGGAGGATGGATTTCCATACAATTACTAGGCACTGGGGTACCACCTATCACGGTACACATCTAGAAAAATGTACCGAGGACCTCGCCGGGATCCCTTACAACACAAAACCGGTTCTACCCCTAACCTGGATAGAACCGAATATGCTATCACCTCGGATGTTCCCACACTTACCGAGTTCTTTCCATGCACCGTATTTATAATATCCGAGGGTATCTAGAAAGGTGATAAACATACCCTAATTCGGTGCGACCCACTTAGCCTTGCTACATCTCCCCTGATTTTTAGTTATTCCGGTTGATGAGGCTTGAGGCTACGATTACCTTTTTAAGGAATTTATACTTGGAATGCTCATTGTTTTCCAATGACAATGTACTGATAGCATTCATCCATACGAGTTCGTTCTGGGTCTGAACGAAACTAAAGGCACTATTCCTACTACATCCATTTTGGAGTTATCCTCAGGATTAGTAGAGATTAGCCCTTGCACTTCAATGCTCCATCTTCATTTTCATGCCCTTGTCTTCACTTCGAAAACGTATTCATTGGATCAAAGTGGTTTTTGGATAACTTATTCGATCTCGGCCTCTTCGAAACAACTTTCGATAATTCCGGTAATCTCAACCCCGGTTCTCTAGGATATAAACAAACGAAAATAAGATCAAAGATCATCTCCTAACCATTAGTGGACAGATTTACTTATAATCGTCCTTGGAGAACGAAATGAGTTTATATGTATAGTATAGCACCTTCTGACGGTAGTTGTACCCTATAATTCCCATGTTTCTACTAGATATTTCCAAAGAAATGTTTTGGGTCTAGATTTGATAGTCGGTTATTTAACTATCAAATAAATAATCATTCAACCAAAGATTTCATTTCCCACTGAAATCACTAAGCCTTATTTAATTTAAAATCTCAATAAATTAATCTCTTAATCAAAAAGTATATACTTATCTCACAGGAATAAGTATATTCACAAACCATTTCCTTCAATAATATTTGAAAACATTTTTAAATAAATACGGAAAGTACTCTACGGTATCAACCATGGATTCACAGCTCAATGGTTACGTCTCTATCCCAGAGAAATCCAAACTTAACTGCAGGCAATCTTTACTTCTGATTTCGCCATGAAAGTATACCATTACTTTCCCAAAACTTTTTTAATTCTTATCTTAAAATAATACCTATAAGTTTCTATATGAATTTTCCAAGTTTAATTTAGGAAAATACTTTTTTATAAAAGTTTACTATATAATATATTATTTTTAAAACATTATTAATATTTTGAAAATTTTATCTTAAAATAAAATACTTTAATAATAATCAATCCTAAGTAATAATTCACCTTAAACAAATCGCTATAAAATAACCTTATTTAATAATTAATATACTTTAAACAATTTAAATAATTAAATAGTTTTGAAACAATAATTAAGTACTTTTTAAATAATTTTTAAGAATAATAAAATAATTAACTTTAAATCATTATCAAAATATTTATTAATTAACTTTAAAATATCATTAATAAATAATAATTATCCTTTCAATAACTTTGATTCAAAAATCAACTTCTAATTTGGAAAAGAGGCTTATTAATTTCAATGGTACTTAATCAAGTTACCATTCATTCTATAACAATCTAGAATAACAAATACAGATATTCACATCAATCTATTTTTAACAATTAATTCAATATCATATTACCCAATAAAATTATCAGCATAGTAAATAGATGTCCGTACAAATATAATAGTAGAAGAGGGTTTATTTCTGCTAGTCAATGTCAAAAAAACACACATATTCGGTAATAATGGCAAAACGGTGATTTATTCTGCCAACAGGGATCCAATTTAAATACAATTAGCAGAACGGTGTTTTATTTTGCTAAACAGATGTCAAAACATCATAGTTAACTAAATTAACTCATCTTTATTTTTATCTGAAAAAAAATACTTCAATAGATAGGTCATAATAAATTTTAAACGACTAAGTTTATTTAAATCACGTATTTAAAACTTGACCGTTTTAAAATACCATAAATTATCGCTTAGTCAAATTTAACAACAAACTTAATAATATCGAAGTACTCGACGATACGAACCCATCACAAAAAGAATCGCGATAATCGGGTTTCATATGGACGAGTTATAGCATATTGAAATTCACAATATATATATATATATATATATATATATATATATATATAATTTAACATTTTAAATTAAAAAGAAAACTTCTCCTTCACCTATCTGGGATGAGCCCACACCCACTCTTCTCTTTTTTTTCCTTTTACATTATACGGGCCGAAGCCCAAAGTTTTACTCCTACCTAAAAAAAAGAGAAATAACCTGTTCCCCCTTACTCTTCTTCCTCTCCTATTCTTTTTCTTTCACTTGTAAACACAGAACCGTACACAGGAATGTGTACAAAGATGTGCATATACACAACGTCTTCGGTCGACCGATCTCACCGCCGTTCATCCATGCGAGTCGCCCACAACACTCGCATCTCAACTATCCACCTGGAATTTTCGACAAACCTTCGATTCATAATCAAGCTTCTTGCCCCAATAACTATAACACGCCATGCCACTTAACCACCTCGCCCCGACACCACCGTCCATCGCCGACCACCAAATTTCACCCAGAGCATCACCATCGCCTCCTCATCCAAGTCCCTCCCTTGCGCAACCTTATCTTTCTTTCTCCTTGCCACGTTCCTTCACGAACCCAAGACTTCAAGTGAACACTCTAAAACCCTAAAAACCCCTCGCCATCGCCAACCAAGGCCGAAAACAGGATTTGGCCATAGCGAACTCCTACCCCCACGATCCCCTGCTCCTCCTCGAATCGACCACATAACCTCTCGTCGACCACGTCATCGGCAATTATTCTTTTTTGTGAAAATCTATCAACATCAAAATTCCCTCAATCTAGTAACTTAAAAATCATGATTTTGCCACTAAAAATCTTATTTTGATATGGCGAACATGATTATGAACTCAAATCATTGATTTAAACATATTGAAATTTGTCCAAAAATGAGTTGCCTACGGTATTATTACAATTTCATACAACATATAGCATGATTGAACATCAAACTAATTTTCGTGTAATCTACACTTGAATACGAACATTTAATCAGTTTGCACCATCGGCTAATTTGGAATGAATCGAGAGATAATGATTTTTAAAAGTCATAGCATATATAAAGTTTTAACTCTGTTAACTTTTTATAGAGGAAATTAACACTTCCTGGCATTTCAAATTAAATTTCTCACCTTAAACATTGCTTGAATCTTTTGAAATCTCCAAGTTGATCTTTAGTTTTGAACCGGATACTTGAAAATCTTGCTTTTGATTTAGAAGAGAATGCTTCTTCTTCTCCATTTTGTTTTTATTGTGCATTGCTATTTTGCTTGCTACAGTGCTTTGTATTTCTGTTACAGGGTTTTCAATCTCAAGCTAACCCACTTACCCCTCACTATATATATACATGATTATAACAAGAATGATGTATGCATTCAATGCTTTAGGCTCACAAGGTTTTGAGATGCTGTAAATTGTTTTTGATAGATTGACAAGAGGATAAAGTGACATTTGTTTTGAGGTTGCAAAGAAGCTAAAGTGTACGTTTTTAGTCTTTCCCTATTTAGACCAATAATATTTATGCTTATTATTTACTTTACCCATTTATGCTTATTAACTTTTACCAGGCAAAAGTTTAAATTTTACTACTTGTAAGTTTGCTTTCCTTTTTTTTTCTAACTTGTAAAATTTTGTTTTACTTTTGGTACTTAGTTAAACTTTCTTTTGATTTTAGTATGCTTCATATTTTTTTTTGAAAATAAGGTAGTATCAATTTTAAATAGCTTTAACACTTCATATTCAAATTATATCTTTATTTACTTTATTTTTAGAGATGCGAAAGTCAAAGAAATAACAATTTGCTCTACATTTCTTTTTATATTTAAAAATGTATAATTCAAAGCAAATGAAAATTTCGCTATTTCATTTTAAATGTATGAAATAACATTTTTGTTACAACACTATTTTTAAAAGATTCCCTTTTTAAAATGATTTTATAAATTTTCTCATTACTATCATCATATATTTTCATATATATCTCTTCTTTCATTTTTCAATATATATATAAATATATATTATTTTTAATAAACTATATTTATTTAATTCATATATATATATATATATTACTTACCATTACATATATTGTTTTTAACATACTATTTTTATTTAGTTTATACATATTTTACATTATTCTTAACTAATGTGTGTGTGTATATAAGAAAAAAACCAATTTTAAACTCTCCCTATTTATCATACACTATATTGTTCATAAGCTAAAATTATTTCTATTTATAATATATTATTCTTTTTCATCTACATTTATTTTCTATGAATTTTTTTCTGAATTATATATATATATTATGTTGTTCTGAATATATATAAGAAATTCCAATTAAATCAATTTACTATTTTATAAATAAAAATCTGGAAATTCAAAATATTATCTTGGCTTAAAAGCTATATATTATTACCAATTATCATTTAACGAGGATTTTATTTCTGATTAAAAGACCGTATTATTGAATATTAAAAATTAATATTCAAACTTAAGACGACAAAAATTCCGGGTTGTTACACAGGTATTAAATGGCGATTTAAAATTCAATATTAAATTAAATGGCAATTATATTGTAACAACCCGCATATTTAACAATTATATATTTAAATGATTTATTAAATATAGCGTCGTTAGTCGGATTTAGGTCTGAAAAGGTACTTTTTGCAAACGGCCGAATTGGAGCTCGAAACCACTTCCATTGAGTCCAAAATGGCGTTTGCGATCTTTTTGAGTATAAACTTTGATATGTTTGGGGTAAGTTGAAATTTGCTACTTTTTCTAATTGGGTTTTGGGTTTGGGTTCAGCCCACTAGCTAACTAAACCCCCTAACTTAGCCCTCTCCTCTCCATTCTCTCATTCTCACTTCTAAAACTCAAGTAAAAACTGAAAATGGTGGAAGGGAAGAGGAAATAGAAATTGCAAGCCCTAGTTTACTTTGCAAACTTGAATTCTTACTCCAAAATCAAAGAGAAGCTATTGGTAAGCCTCCTCTTCATCTTCTCCAACTCTTTTCCTCTTCAATTTTAGAAAGTTTCCTAAACCTAACTTAGGAAATACTTGTTTTGATCTTAGATTGAAGCTTGTTGAGTTGAAGTAGAGATTGGTTGGTCTTCTCCTTGTAATTGAGCTCCTTCTTCTTTGTTTTTGGGTTAAAGGTGAGTTTTGAACTCACATCTACTCCTCTTGATATCATTGATGTTGGGTATGAATTCCTAACAATTATCCATGTGCAATTGCTTTTGATTCGGATGGGTTTTGTGAGCATTGCAATTTTTGGTGTTTTGGAAGTCTAAAACTTTAAAAATCATAGCTTTGATGTTGGATCATGTTTTTGGTGATAAATCGAAGAGCTTATCTGGTAGGGTAGTCGATTGGCGTAAACCCTTAGCGCCGTTGCTCGTCCGGTTGCAAATTGAGAGAGTTTGCACTTCAATTGTTATAGGATAGAAAATGCATGAAATTGGGTTCAGTCGACTAAGCTGAAGCCCGAAATTTTCTGGACAGTGTTTAGTCGACTAAACAGGTATTTCAGTCGACTGACCTGCTCCTGTTTTCCTGTTTTGCCTATTTAGGCTCATTTTGATTGGTTTTCCGAATTTTATCGATTCATGTTGGTTCTTAGTGGTTGTTATTGCCTCTTTGGCTTTGATAACTTATTCTTGACTTCATTCACGGGTTTTTATAAAATAATCTTTCGAATCATATTAAAAGCTCCCTTCTCCAATTTATAAATTCTAATTAAAACACACACACATCTTCGCACTCCGAGCGATGTGGGAGGAGAATTAAATGATTAGATAAAATGCGTGCAATGAACACGTGCGTTCATCTTTTCAGTTAATTCCCAATCTATTCGTTTGAACGTTTTGACCTTTGGTCTGGTTTACCGATGAGAAGAGGTAAACTTTGTACTACTTTGAGTGTGAAAGTGACTGACGGATAGTAAACCGTTTAGTGCGAACGAGTGGTTATGGGACTCACGTTAACACTTTTCGGATTCCTTTTCGAGAGTTGTGACACATTCCGCCAGTTAGTGGTGTCCAGTACTGGGCCTCCGGACCTTCGCCACTACGGTTTGTTGCCTTCGGGTATGTTGCCTTCGGGTTTGTACCTTCGGGTTTGTGCCTTCGGGTTTGTTGCCCTATAGTATCGCCTTCGGTGTTGGTCTTTTTGAGCCGCACGAGTGATATTGGGTTTGGAGCCTTCGGGCTTATGGATCCTTGTTTATACAGTACTGAGCTCGAGCAATCTTATGTTTCATTGATATTATATTCCCTTGGTATCGCCCTTCGGTGTTGGTCTTTTTGAGCCACATGATGTATAGCGGTTACCTTGTGGAACTTGTATACCTTATGGGTATTTGTTATTTGCCTTTTGGCTTGCTTTGGGATATTCTTATCCTTTGTTTATTTGAGATGCCGATGATATGAGGTTTATTTTGCTATGTTCATCTTTTGATTAGATGATTGTGTTATCTCTTTTAGAGATATTTGTTATACTTTGTAACCTTGCAGGTTTATTGCTGTCAGCTTATCTAACTGATTTGTTTAGCTAGACTGACCCGTGTATTTATACTCGGGTCAGACCGAGATGTTTCAGGTTAGGTGCATTTGGACTTAGCCTATTTTGCTTCCGCATGGACTACTCCGCTAGCTTCTTTTTGTCATAGCTTTTTATGTAGTCCCATTTTGTCGTGACTCTGGTATGTATTCTTTTGGATTCGCCTGTATATTGTGGTTTGCTATACCACTTGACAAGTATTATTTTGTATACTCTGTTATGTATCAGTATATGTGTTTATGATGATCCACTGTTCTGTGATGTATATTACATTTGAGTTGTTATATTCTGTTCTCCTAGATCCTCTAGCCACCTATGGTTTTGTTTTAAGTATTCATTGGATATGTCGATCTGCTAGGTAGGGCAATTGTCGATGTATTCAATAGATAGTTAAAACAAGGCGATAGAAGGTCGCTCCTATCCAGCCTTATTCTCCATATTAGCATATGGTATTATCTAATAATACTCTTTGCTAATGTGGGTATAGAGGTGGGGCGTCACATATATTCAACAAAAGTTAGATTTAACTAGAATGACTATTTAAATATATCAAACAGCAATCAATCAATTCTAATCACATCATAAATTCAATTTAACTAACATAAGACAATTTAGTAGTTGTGAGTGGGTTAAAACACTCATCTTTTATTTATCGATGATTTAAAATCCAAAAATAGCCCAAAATCCAATAGTCTCCAAAAGCAGCCAAACTAGTTTCATATCATTTGGAATTTCGATACGATCGCAACGGAGAAAACCAAGCGTGAATCCGAGCTCGTATGCAAAAGTTATTAACGTTAGAAGATTGGAAAATTTAGGCCCTGAGTCAACTTCAAGTCTTACTTCGGTCCGCCGCCTCAAATCCCCGGTGCCTGCTCTTAGTTTTTGCCAAAATGACCCGAGACCCGGGTCATTTATTTCCCGACCCGAAGTCACTACAGGGTTTTCGCCTCTGGAACACGAAGCGCGACCCGAGACTGCTCCAGATCTGCCTTGTTTGGCCTGGAACTCTCTCTGACCCGAAGTCGCTTCAGGGTTTTCGCCTCTAGAACTCAAAGTGAACATCTTCCTAACTCAAAGTAAACCTAGAGTAAGCCAATTTTTTTTTTGAAATTGAAATTAGGTTTTGGAATTTGGAAATTAGGTTTGATGTTCATTCGTTTGAGAAGGAGCAAGAATATGTACGTATAGAAATAATGAAATGAGAAACAGCTAGGGTTTATAACAGCCTATATATAGGCAGGGTTGGATCGAAATGACAATAACTACCCGAAAAGCCCCTTCTGCTTTCGAAACGACAGTAGGTCATCTCATATATCAAAATAAATGTTTTCGATATTTTTAAATTCAATGGAACAGGTTTCAAGTCCTAATTCCATTGTATGAAGAAGTTAGCTTTTAAAATCAGCTTATTTTAAATTGAATTCATTAAATTGATTTTTACGCGTTACGATCCCGCACGATCAAAAGACAAGTCTGATCGCTACGAAACTTGAAATCCTGCAAAAATTCACTTTTACGGATCCGATGAAACTAGTTTCGTCGAAATCCGAGACAGTGGCCAAAATGGCTATTTTCACGTTAATTAAATAAATTATTATTAAATAAATTTATCACCTTTTTAAATTCAAATTTAATAACTAACAATTTTCATCATTTCCAATTACACAGAAATTAACAATCTTTTTAAAACCAATTTCCCATGTCAGAACCAATGTTAAATATTGCACTAATGACAGTGTTCAATTTCAATTGTAATAAAAATCCAACTAATTATATTTTAATTTCAAATAAATTCTTTTATTTTGATTTTATATTTTATTATTCACTCAACTATCATCTTATGGATATACTTAACATTGGTTTACTATTTATTACATCAATATTCTACAATTATCATTTTAATTCACATTAACTGCAATATTTAAGTAGATTAATTTCAATTGATTTCCAATTTAATTTCAAGGGATTAAATAAATAGGTGATAATAACAATTGTTACCTTTTACTTAATTAAATCACATTTATAAGTTTATTATCTATAAACAAATGTTATAACTACTTACACAACACTGATTACGTTCAATTTCAATTAATTACATATTATCTCACCATTTAATACAACATTTGTTTTATTTTCTCATTTACAATTTATAACCAAATTTAACTTTACAATCATTTCAATCAATTGATATTACATTAAAATAGTTATCGATTACATTAAATCACATTATTAAATTACATTCTAGTTATTTTTCTCATTATTAAATTTTAAATTTTTAAATTTTCATAACATTAAATTCCAAAACTTATTTAATTAATAAATTTAATTATCGAAAATTACAGGTCGTTACACACTCCCCCACCCAAAACTTTTCGTCCTCGAAAAGGGAAAAGGAGGAACTAAGGAATTAATATATCTTATTCAAAGTATTCAATTTATAAACAATTAATTTACATAATTAAATAATTTAAATAAAATATATCAATTTATAAACAATTAAATCCTTTCATATTCAAGTTCAATAAAAGTTTGAAAAACTTTTCCATTTTCACAAAATTTTCTAAGTCCAAAATTCACGGAAAGTTTCGACAGAGTCTCCTTTGTATGTAGAGGTCCGGGAGAAATAAAATATCAATAATAACCATATATATCATATTTCAAATAAAATATCGCAAACCATGGGAAAACAATATAATATCACTATAAAATCGTAATCTGTTAACGTACCTATTTGTCGGGCAAACAATGCTTTATTTATGAAACCAAAAGCAGTAGCTATTGTTTCCATAAACCTGTATTTCTCTTATAAAATCCAAAATAGTGAGAATTATATATAAGGGAGATATTTAAGTTGTTTCAATTAATAAAAAAACAATCAACACAACATAACAATAGTCACTTGCAAACAAAACCATACAATCATCACATGCAATCAAAGTAATCAACCATCCATCCATAACAACCAAAACAAATGGCTTGTTCAGGTTCAGAAACTTTTAATCGTATAAAATGATAAATAAACTACTAAGTATACCATACACTCATCAGTCTTAGGTAAAACTTAATAGATTATTTATACATCTTTATACATCTTTATATAGTTAGAAGTATCATTTCCAACCATCCTATAAGCCAAAACAACCAATAATTTCCAATATTGTTTAAGTTTATTCCTATTAATTTCCTTTCACATTATTTACTGTTCTTCAGTTTCATTCATTCATACAATGCTTACTTTCACTAATTTTCATTCATTACTTACAAAAATTCATTTCTCATTTATTCATACAATGCCATTTTCATTACCTTACATCCAATTACTTACATAAGTTATTTCCATTCAATTATTTAGATCATCCATAATCAGTTCTTAAAATATTATGTAAGCCTCTTTACAAATTTAATTCACCATTATTATTTATTTCTTTTTCACACTTATTTCTTTCATATATAATATTAGTGGACATTTAATCTATTTCTGAATCATTGTTTACTTTTTATTTATTTTCATTCATTCATATAATATTTTCTTTTCCCATTCACTTACATTCATTTATTCACATTTATTATTTAATGATATACTTGATTTCCAATAAATAAAACATTTCATACTTAAGTATTTCTACCTTTAATTTACATTTACTCTTTCCTTTTTATAATGTCAATTGAATATTAACTCTATTTTTGAATCATTTCAACATTTCCAAAAGTTATAATCATTTACGTAATATAGATTCACCTTTACTATTCAATTTGATTATAAATAGCTTAAAATGTTAACTTAAGTTTATAATCACTTACTGACGGTATTCCTGTTAAATTCAATTACTAGCATTTCAAATTATTAACTTAATTTCATAACATTTTTGTAAAATCAAAGTTCTTATTTATAGAAATAATTCCATTTGAACACTTTCATCACTTAAGTTTTGCTTGTATAATATTCTATTACATATTCCTACTTAACATTACAACTTTTTAAACATTTTTGGTAAGTTATATATATGTCTTTTAGAATGCAATTGAATGTTACACAAGTTTATCTTATTCATCTAGTTAACAAAATGTTCAATAATTACATCTTCAAATTTCATTACTCTTTTAATATACAATTAACAAATTTCCAGTTTCTTATATAGTTCATTAATCACTTAACTCTTAATTCTTATTTTCCTTTTTAGAAGTTTCCAACTACTAAAATGGTTAAGATTTCATTCATTACAATAATTGAAACTACTAATTTACAAAAACTTAAGAACTAAATACCGGGTTCCTTTTCAAATCATTTTAAAATAATATATATATAATCATATCTTTTATATACCCAAATCATATTTATAAATTGAAATTTAAGATTATTAAAACAAATGTATAGTAAAAGTACAACAACCATCTTCCCACTTTGAAACTCGAAAATGAACATCGATGATGCGTGCACTCATTACCGAAATTATTTTCCAGCGACAGAGAGGGGAGTACAACACTTTTTTTTAAATTCTTTTAACAACATTTCTTCTAAATCACTTTGAAATATTTTATCTGAAAATACTTTCAAATAATACTAATATCATATTCCAAAATCTTTTGAAAACAAATTTCAAAACCTCAGAACTTACGTTCTCATATTTCAGTTCTTATTTACTTTACTGGTAAATCCTATTTTACAATTCAATATTTATAAAATTTCACTACCTAATAAACAACATATCACATCCAACTATATCATTTATAAAAATTATTCTTTTATATACAAAATATAATACTAGGTAAAATTATTTCATTTACCCATATTTCAAAACTAATATTGTGTCAGTCTGCCCTGTTAAGTGTTTAAAAATCCCTATCGATGCCATAGCGTCCTATGTACCGACTAGAATTTTTAAATACTAAACAGAAAAAATTAACATAATATAAAACATTTATATAACAATAACAAGTACGCTCGCTCTTATACACTCAGATAATTCAATCTAGGGTATTACTACCCTATCTCTAATGAGTCTGACCCCACAAAGCTAAGGTTATCGCTAAACCAAAGCTTTGATACCAAATGTAACGACCCACCTTTTTGGATGGTTCAAATCGATAATAAACCTCACATGTCGAACTCAAACCATTCAAAAGGGAGGATTGTTATTGGGTAAATAAGAAAAAGAAGAGAAAAAAATAAAACAAACACAGAATCTCACAGCGGAATGACAAAATATAACAATCAAATAATAGTTCATAAAGCTGTTTTAAAAATAACATTTGATTACACTTTTACAATACAGATCAGAGTTACATACAGCAGGAATAAATAAATAATGCAGCGGAACAACATGATGTAGTGGGATAAAAATAATAAATAATAATAGTACTAAATCTTCGTCTTCATCCTCCAGAAATAAGGTCTTCAATACACTGAAAGCTCAAACTGACCCGAGCGTAACAAAAAGACAAAACACTCGAGTCAGAGCTAAAAGATCTTATGTAAGTTAAATCAACAATAATAAATATGAGTTTAACGGCTTCAAAGATGTTTACGGGGTTTTACATCTCCTATATAGTGTCTAACGTGCGTGCAATAACTTAAGAGATGTTCGAGATTACTATCTCCTAAGGATCCGCTAAACTATTTATTATGTAGTAATATACGCTATTATAATATGTCTATTAGTAAAGTAAAATATTAAAATAGCGTTAAGGCATTACCTATATCCCCCTTAACACATTTTTATATATTCCCGTAGTCTATACAGTACCGTAATTCCTCCATAAACTGGTGGGCTATCAGAGGGCATTCCATAGGTACGGTACAAACCAAACTCGTAATGGGAGGGATAAGGCATGTGATAAGGCACGCGAGGCAATGAATAGGGTAGGATACTACCGTTTTGCGGATCCGGACTGGTAGTAACGCATAGCAGCTACTACTGCCCACCTTGGAACACACTCCCATAATCAAAATCGAGGGGTAGCCACCAAATCAACCACAAAGTCATAATATGGTATCGAAGAAGCATGTCCGATCGGAGGTGTGACCTCACTTGGCCCGGCGTGGCTCCTGTTTTAGTCACATCAAGCTGACTCGAGGTAGTCGAGGCTACGATAATACCTCATAAATAATCGTTTGCCAAACCATCGTACTTCATTCTGGAATCTCCACCACGTACACAGTTGTTAAAGTGGTTTTCGGTATTGGCAGAGAGTATGACAATACCCGATCCCGGTCTCATTAACAACCAAATGCTTATTTCACACTGGATGGTTCTTTTACATTTCCCAAAACCATTTCATATTTGATATCAAAATATCATATTCTCAAAACCATATCACTTTCGAAATCATATTCACTTTCGAAATTATATCGACAAAATAGGCTAAATCCTCATTTCAAAATCATCATATTTACTCAAATATCTTATTTCACTAGAAAATATCATTTCAAATCCCAACTTAGATTATAACTTCATTTAACTATATTCACTTTTAAATCAAGGATTTAAATATAAACACTTCAACTTTACACAGTCTGAAATTTAGAAAAATAGTTTAGATAGTCATAAATAGTTTAAATAGTTTTAAAATACTTTAAAATACTTTAAAAACATTTTAAAGCAGTTTAAAATAGTTAGAGTAGTTTAATATAGACAAAATAGTTTAAAATAGTGTAAATAGTTTAAATTAGATTGAAATAGTTCAAAATAGATTAAAATAGTTTAAAATAGATTAAATTAGATTAAAATAGTTTAAATTGGTTAAAATAGTTTAAAATAGATTAAATAGCTTAAAATAGATTAAATTAGTTTAAATGGTTTAAAATAGGTAAAGATTAGTTTAGTATAGTTTAATAGTTTAATATAAAATGATTTGAAATCTAAATAAATCTGAATTTAAAACAATATAATTTAAAACAGTTTATATTTAAAATAATTAATTCGAAAGTAATATCAAATTAAACTATTTCTTCCATTTCAACAAATCTGGACCATATCCAACTTTCAAATTAACAAAATCAATTTTTATCTTTCAATCCAGATTCTCAATAAAACCATTTAACTCTATGTCGATTTCAAATCCATGTTTGAACTATAAATTTAAACTACTTTGAATTTAGTAGATTTCAAAGTTCAATTATTCAAACATTTTCAATAAGTCAATTTCGATAAATTTCATTTATATTTCAAAATCAACTTAAAATTTCAATTTAAATCCTTTGAACAATTCAGTTAAACCAATTCAAATTTCAACATTTAAAGCTTGGATTTTCAAAATTAATCTAGTTTATATAAACCAAATTTTATTTTTTAAACTATCATTTAACTGAATTCAAAAATTAAGGATTTAAAAATCATTTAATTTAACCAATCCGGTGTTCGTATATAATTTTCTACCCTATGGTCAAGTGATATGTATATATATCATTTCAACCCCCAATAAACTTAAATTTACGAGTATATATCATTTCAACCTGCAATCCCGAATTAAATTTCAAAATCCATAAAATTGTTCGAGTCTATCATTTCAAACCATAATGATTTTTCCCTAATCTATCAGATCGTTCGGGTATGTATCATTTCGACTCATAATAATTTTCCTAACAATAACTAATGGAACTTGCAATGTGATAACAATATATAAATATAACATCCAGTCATCCAATATCAACAATCAACATCCATCACAATCATTATTCAAATCAACCAATAAACAACAACAATTAACTGATTATCACTAACAGGTATTAAATGGAGATTTAAAATTCAATATTAAATTAAATGGCAATTATATTCAACAAAAGTTAGATTTAATTGGAATGACTATTTAAATATATCAAATAGCAATCAATATACTTTTAATCACATCATAAATTCAATTTAACTAACATAAGACAATTTAGTAGTTGCGAGTGGATTAAAACACTCACCTTTTATTTATCGATGGTTTAAAATCCAAAAATATCCCAAAATCCAACAGTCTCCAAAAGCAGCCAAACCAGTTTCATATTGTTAGGAATTTCGATATGATCGCAACGAGGAAAACCATGCGTGAATCCGAGCTTGTATGCAAAAGTTATTAACGTTAGAAGATTGGAAAATTTAGGCCCTGAGTCGACTTCGAGTAGTGCTTCGGTCCCCCGCCTCAAATCTCCGGTGCTTGCTCTGAGTTTTTGCCAAAACGACCCGAGACCCGAGTCATTTGGTTCCTAACCCGAAGTCACTGCAGGATTTTCGCCTCTGGAACACGAAGCGCGACCCAAGACTGCTCCAGATCCGCCTTGTTTGGCCTAGAACTCTCTTTGACCCGAAGTCTCTGCAGGGTTTTTGCCTCTAGAACCCGAAGTGAACCTCTTCCTAATTCGAAGTAAACCTAGAGCAAGCCAATTTTTTTTGAAATTGAAATCAGGTTTAGGAATTCGCGAATTAGGTTTGATGTTCTGTCATTTGAGAAGGAGGAAGAAGATGTAAGTACAGAAATAATGAAATGAGAAACAGCTAGGGTTTATAACAGCTTATATGTAGGTATGGTTGAATCAAAACGACAATAACTACGCGAAAAGCCAGTTCTGCTTCCGAAACGAAAGTAGGTCATCCGATATATCAAAATAGATGTTTTCGATATTTTTAAATTCAATGGAACAGGTTTCAAGTCATAATTCCATTGTATGAAGAAGTAAGGTTTTAAAATCAGCTTATTTTAAATTGAATTCATTAAATTGATTTGCGTTTCGAGCCCGCACGATCAAACGACAAGTTTGATCGCTACGAAACTTGAAATCCTACAAAAATTCACTTTTACGGATCCGATGAAACTGGTTTCGTTGAAATCCTAGATAGTGACCAAAATGGCTATTTTCACGTTAATTATATAAATTATTATTAAATAAATTTATCACCTTTTTAAATTCAAATTTAATAATTAACAATTGTTATCGTTTCTAATTACACAAAAATTAACAATCTTTTTAAAACCAATTTCCCATGTCAGAACCAATGTTAAATATTGCACCAATGATGGTGTTCAATTTCAATTGTAATAAAAATCCATTTAATTATATTTTAATTTCAAATAAATTCGTCAAGTTCTAGTGGTCCAGTGGTAAAGACATAGTGGAGTTGCTACATTGTGTTGTAGTGGCACCGATTCGATACCCAGTGGCCACAATAATGAGACATAGTGCACGGCCACTTATAAAACCGGCTTAACCAAAGGCGATGGAATACAAATGTATCCATGGCCCCAAAGTTTTGTCAAGTTCTAGTGGTCCAGTGGTAAAGACATAGTGGAGTTGCTACATTGTGTTGTAGTGGCACCGGTTCGATACCCAGCGGCCACAATATTGAGACATAGTGCACGGCCACTTATAAAACCGGCTTAACCAAAGGCGATGGAATACAAATGTATCCATGGCCCCAAAGTTTTTGGTCCGCAAGTGGTGGTGCAGTGGTTGAGACACTTGCCTCCTATTAACAAGGTCGCGAGTTCGATACCCGTCTATCCTACTCCCCTCAAGGCGCGGAGGTGGATTCCCAGATAACCGATAAACATGGTTGGGAACATCAAACCTCTGTGCTGGGGCTGGCTTAAATCCCTCTTAGGGTTGGCGGACTCACTAGGTAGGGGCTCTTCCCTTCGGGGTTGAGTTTTTTTTTAAAAAAATTTCAAATAAATTCTTTTATTTTGATTTTATATTTTATTATTCACCCAACTATCATCTTTTGGATATACTTAATATTGGTTTACCATTTATTACATCAATATTCTACAGTTATCATTTTAATTCACATTAACTGCAATATTTAAGTAGATTAATTTCAATTGATTTCCAATTTAATTTCAACAGATTAAATAAATAGGTGATAATAACAATTGTTACCATTTACTTAGTTAAATCACATTTATAAGTTTATTATCTACAAAAATATATTATAACAACTTACACAGCACTGATTATGTTCAATTTCAATTAATTACATATTATCTCACTATTTAATACAACATGTGGTTTATTTTCTCATTTACAATTTATAACCAAATTTAACATTACAATCATTTCAATCAATTGAAATTACATTAAAATAGTTATCGATTACATTAAATCACATTATTAAATTACATTCTAGTTATTTTTCTCATTATTAAATCTTAAATTTTTAATTTTTTACAACATTAAATTCCAAAACTTATTTAATTAATAAATTTAATTATCAAAAATTATGACTCGTTACAACAATAACCCAATTCGAAAGATAGTAAATCTAGCTAGAAGTAGTAAGAAATCAATAGAGATGCAAGAATTTTTATGATGGTTCAGAAAATTCTATGGTCTACGTCCACTTTAATCTTATTATGGATTGTTTTGTCACAAATACAAGAGCTTTAAGTTCGTTTCATACCTTGAATAGCAAAGAGTAGGCTCTTAAGTGACGAAATCAGAGTAGGGATAGAAAATGAATAAGAGAATGGCCAAAAGTCTTTTTACCATTGCCAAGGCTTGTTGTTTACAGGATAATCATCCACCAAAATCGCCAGATCATGAAAGACTAGGTAAAACTCCAGAACTGAGAAAGTAGAGAGGAAGAAGCCCCCTCAGTCATAAAATTATGTCGGTACTCACGTGATTTCCTTAATGCAAATCATGTGATTCCCCTTTACTTTATATTATGCCTTCGATTCTTCAAGCGATTGGCACTTTTGCCTATCGGTTCTTCTTGATACTGAGATGATCTGACTCATCTGATACTTATCCTTTTTAGCACAGCTTTTGGAAGTTGTTCACTTACTCCTTCAGAACTAGGTCCCAGGATGACCACCTTAGCCATCAGTTCCTTGACCATAGTGTAAGAGGTCACTAAGGCTCACAAAAAGTACTAAGTACCTACATGAATTCATATCGGCATCGACCACTTTTCCTTAGCCCAATTTGACTCCAAACTCCTTGAAGTATTTTCCATTGCCATTCCAAGACCGCCTCTAAGTTCTTGAACCATTTTGTCTTTACCCTAACATCAAAGTTCATCTGAAAGCTGCTTAGTCTAAAAGTTGGATAACATTTTCCCCCCAAGGCATGCTTCTGTTAAAAAAAAGCATGCTTTGGATCAAGATAAGCATATATAATTGTCTGCATAAGTCGATTGGTCATCCAAAAGTTACTTTGATGTTTTTTACTCTATTCTAAGTGCATCCTTTTAACCACTTAAAATAGTACTCATACCACTTTCTACACCAAGGTTTAGATCTACATTACTTTGAAGATCGTCCTACGCCTCGACTAGATGGGAATTCCTTGGTGAAATTTAGTCTCTGGACTTAGTAAAATGCTTGGTCCACCATCAATTTCCTACTTAGTGGATTCAAATAGCTACTTTTTTATAGTTGACAATCAAATCATATGTCACTGACCATTTCATGTCGGTACCGATAAGAAATGCTTAGTCGGCCTAGTAATTTAAGTTTGAGGACTTAGTGAATTTCACATTCACATTTCGCCTTCTCGTTTTCAACTAACTTTGATTTCTTCCTTTAGGCGATTTCAAGCTCTTCAACCCCCACCTCCAACTTCGACCATCCTAGACCGGTCCCAGTTCCTTATTTCCAACACTAGGCTATTGATATTTCCATCTCAAGTGAACTTCTCTACCATAAGAATTCAGCCTCGAATTCTTTAATTTCAGATCTAGAATTAATCCAATGTGGGTCTAGTGATTGTAGCATTGCCATGGCAGTGGCTAGAAGATGGCTAGAGTTCACTTACTATCATGGGGCATGGATGCTTTGAAATATGACTGGTTATCACGAAGTTCCTTAGCTATGGAAAGACATAGGTTTTCCTAAGGTAGGATACAAGTCCGACTCAAAGCAAAACTTCTAAATACTTATCCCTTCCATGCTTTGATGTCGACTTCGAGTTATCGCCACTTCCTCTTTGGGTTTTTCACGAGGCACCTTAATCTTACTATAAATATATGCCTTTACATTCCATAAGGCTTGGACTAGTTTCATCAAAGCTTGGTCGATCGCCATTCACCGTTTGAAATCCTATGAGATAGTTCTTAATGAACGGTCGCTTTGAATGCACTCCAAAACTCGATTAGCCTTTCCATACATCACACCGAGTCACTGCATAATCCCTTGTTCCTACAATGAAGGCTCTTTGTCACTTCGGATGGTGGTTCTGTTATCATTCACCCAATGATAATGGGTAAGATCCGACATATAGTTCCATTATGTGATGGAGCCAACACAATGGGTTATCTACACATAATGTTCCATTGGTCATGTATTGGAACATGATACACACTGCATAGATTAACACCTCAAATTGCCCTGTTCGACGTTCATAATCCGATTGGTCAATATATGTTGACATCCGTTAGATTTTGTATGCTGGCTACGCGGGCATATATTTAAGTAGAAATTCAAAATAAAACATATCTGACCATGTTTACTGCTAAGATTTCCAATCTAGAATGACTCATCGATCGCCATGTTTCAAAGGTGCTTCTAAACCTTCGACTCCTCCCAAAGCGGGCTAATCTACTTCTCAAGCTTCAACGTCTACTCCATTCAGAGCCAGACGTTTAATAACAGCTGAACTTCAAAGGAAAATAGTTCTAATGGTACTTCCTCGAAACCAACCTCCTCCATTGAATAAACAACTTGGATTAAGAATATTGGACAACCATCTAGATCAAACACCATTCTTAGTGACCTTAGAGTATCTCTGAATGATTTGCTGCCGTCATGGAATTTCAAAAAGTGATGTACTTCTTCCAACAATCGATCAACGAGCTTATAATCCTCCTTAAGGGTACACCGTTTGCAATAAGTAAATGTGCATGAACAGAGTCATTCCTCCTTTTAATGAATTTCTTTGATCCATTTTACAAGAGATTGGGCTGGTCCATCTCAAGTGCACCCCGATCGATACGCCCTCCTTAATTCTATGTACTATCTATTTATGATGCTCCTTCAATGACTACTAGCCTTTGCAAAGTTGACATACCTTCTATGCTTAAAGAAGGGAGCCAACTCGCCTTCCTTATTGATCACTGAAGCCAGGTGCCGCTACAAGGTCAGTAAGGCATTTTGCAACAAACACACATATTTTAAGTGCAAGTATTTCTTTGTCCATACTCCCTTCGGCTTTAACCGATTTTGGTTATCTAGATGTAAAGTTCCTTCCTTAACATTTTTTTTGCACTTTGATCCTTTCAGACCAGTTATTTAATTTCTTCTTTGTTCTCTTCCATAGATCTCCTGAGCAAGATACCAGCGACATACACTCCCAGACTTTAGGAACTTTGAAAAGGGTCAACATCTGAAATCACAGTGCTACCTATCTCCTCATGAACAAAAGATTCCATCAATATGGCCTTCTACATCTTGAGTGCTTCATTTTTCCTCTTGATCTTCCACCAAGAAGGACCAAGACTTCTACTTTAACCTCTGCCTTCACTCGTGATCTAGAGATGTCCAAAGGGGATATAATGGCCCTATGGGTGAAGAAAACGTTGATGAAGGCCAAGGTGGAGCAATGGAATAGAATATTGCCGAAGAAGGGTGTAAGGAGAGGGGGGAAGAGAGAAGAGGATTGAAAATAGTAGAAGAAATGGTAGAGGAAGGAAAAGAAGGTAGAGGTGAGAAGGAAGATGACGACGATAACGACGATGAAGATTTTAATGTGGAAGAGTCTGTTTGCACAAAAAATGGACAAACACCTCAAAGTTGTATGATTTAGTAGATCTTATGTTGTTCTTAGTGATTTTGGAGGTTTATGCAAATATATGAAAAACAGGGGCTAAACTGTAAAAAGACACGCGGATTTATAGTGGTTCAGCCAGAATGTGCCTACGTCCACTTTATATGTTATTTCTCTTCTTTTGTTGTGATTACAAGTACAAAGCTTTGATACAAGTAAGAGAAAGTTGTTTGAAAGTTCCTTCCGTGCTTGAGCTCTCAAACCTGTCCCCATTGTTGTACCCCTGCCCCTCTATTTATAGAGTGAGGCTAGGGGTAGGGGTCTAGGGTATGTATAGTCGTTGATGGGCCTGGGCTGAGATGATTTGGCCTGGTATGCCTTGGTTCGGCATTGCTTGGACCGGTGTGGAGATGGACGTAGGTTGGATCGGTAGTAGTTGGTCCGGTAGGATGGAGTTTAGGTTGGATCGGTGGCCGTTGGTTCGGTAGGATGGAGTTAGGCTAGTCCGGTAGGAGTTGGTTCGGTAGGATGGAGTTAGGCTAGTCCGGTAGGAGTTGGTTCGGTAGGATGGAGTTAGGCTAGTCCGGTAGGAGTTGGTTCGGTAGGATGGAGTTAGGCTAGTCCGGTAGGAGTTGGTTCGGTAGGATGGAGTCTGCCGAATGGACGTGGCGGGATGAGAATGCCGGATGGGTTTCTATTGGGCATGGGAACCGAATGAAGTTCTGCCGAATGGGCCCTGGAGAATGTCAATGCCGAATGACTTTTAGGTAATCCTGGGTGGATGCATCTTGCTTTTTGGTCTCGAGGTCTTCTGGGTGAGAACACGCCCAACATTTGCCCCCCAAAGCGGGACATATTCTCGAATATGGCGTGCTTTGTTCGATACTTTCATTCGGCCCTTGGATACCGATCCAGATGGTCCGGTCCTGTCCTCTTGTCTATAAGTAAGGACCATATGCCTTGGCTATTTCTTACCTACCGTACTAAACACTTGTCTTTGCCGGATCAGACTCTTACCCTCGCCGAATCAAAACGTGGTAGCCGAATCACATCTGGTAACCGAATCAGATCTGGTAGCCGAATCAAACATTTCGCCGAATCAGTTACTTTGCCGAATCAGGTGAGTGAATATTCTGCCGAATGAGTTTACGTATTGTATCACTGAATGCCGAATGATCTTGCGTTCGTGCGTTTGTATGCCGAATGGACTTAGTCCTCCGACACCGAATGACATATAAACGTTTAATACCGAATGAGATTATTGAATTGTTGTACTGAGTAAACTTGTGTTTTATACTTCGAATTTTTAAGCGAAATTCCAGATTATGCTGCTTGTATGTTCTAACGATATACCTTTCCCATGTTTGCAGATAAAATGTCTCGAAAAGTTGAAACTCGATCAGATAAGAGGAGATCCGGGGGTGAAGGAGAGTCCTCGGCCGTGCCCCCAGCTCAATCAGGATCGGAGCGTCACGGGCCCGCCCCGAGGTCATTAGTGGATGGATATGGTCCCCAGGAGTTGCTGGATTCCCCGCCTGATTGCTTTCCTAGCTTTCTCAAAGAGGAGCAACTCGATGTTATATCTCGTTCCTTTGGGATTGATAGAGCCCTCATGCTGTTGCCGGGTCCAGGAGTCATGCCATACAGTCCTCCCGAAGGATACTTTGCTTATAGCAGGTACCATTGCATGTGTGGTGCTATCCCGCCTCTCAATGCTTGGATAGTCAGCTTCCTCACGTACCTGAAGGTGGCCCCATTTCAGCTTCAGCCCAACTCTTACGCCATATTGGTGAGCCTTTTCGTTATTTTTCGGAGGAAGTATGGTCGCGCTCCCTCCAACCGGGAGATCCGGTACTTGTACAATTTAAGGGGCTACAAGAAGGGGTCCCCATATATTAACTTGGAATCTGCTGTGACCTTCAAGCCGGTCCTGGACCTTTATTCCAAATTCAGCATGTTCAAGAAAGAGTGGTTCTTTGTTAGGGACGACTCCGTCTCTATCCGGCGCTTTACCTCTGGATGTAAGTTGATGCTTTTACTTATAATTTCTATCCTGATTGTGATGCTTCTTCTCATACTTTCTCATTTTTGCTAGCGACAGGTGGCTTTCCTGTTGTGGAGACTGACCGCCTGGTTCAGACGGCGGCGGAGATAGAAGGCATTCTTGGGAAATACAGATCATCTGCTTACTTGATTAGAAATGCGATCCTTCTAGAATATAACTTGATCCTTCCGCAGCAGTCTGTAGTTAAGTTGAGGGAAACGGCGGAAGAGAGGGCGGCTGCTCAGGCCAAGGGAGGCGTTGCGGCAGAGGGTGGAAAGAGAAAACCATTCACGAAACCTCCAGCCGTTGGAGGTAAGAAACTTAAGAGGTCAGACGGTCCTTCTCCCAGCAATTGTCCACTTACTCAGGGGGAGATAGACGCGGAGGAGGAAAGAGGTGAGGCGGAGGGCGGAAGTGACGTTGAGCGTCTTGGTGACGAGGGTGGCGATGGACAGGGTGGTGATGGTTCCAGGGCTTTGTCTTCTGGGCAAGTAGGCGAGATGCAAGAGTGGACGGATGATGCTCTCCGTCAAGCTTTTGAGGGGTTGGGTGATGATCCGGCTTTGGTAGAGAAGACCGGGGAGGCGGACAAAACCGGGACTGGTGCAAGTGAGTCTTCTCCGACTATTCCGGCCAAGGTGGCTCTGACGACTCAAGGTGAACTCTTGACCCCTGCATGCTTCACTAATGATAGGGACTTAGGAATATTTTATGACCCGCTCCCGTCCTGGAATGAAATCCAGGACTTATTGCAGTATCCCACTCCTCCCCAGGGTTTGTACAACCACAGCTGTGTTTCTTTTCCTTTTCTAACTTGTAACCTACCGCGTTTCTTGAATCATATAGTAATGTAAGATTATGACACTTGTTCTTTATATCAGGAGCAGGCAAGACGCCCAAAGCTTCAGACCTTCGACACAGGCTCGAGCAATATAAACTTTCCAAAATTTCTGCTAAGCCGAAGCCCTCAGCCCAACGCTTCGGGGATGTAGTCGGGTACCGTCCTCTTCTTGGGGTCATCGAAGAGGGTATTCAGCAGAGGAAGAGGAGTCATCCTTTATCCGAAACTTCGCTCGGTCCTCAGCCTCCGGCTCAGCCTATTCATGACATTACTGAGGAGGGTAGCGAGTTTGTACCCTCTCCACACCCGTCCGGAAACCCTTCTGTTATTCATATCGACCGTCCCGACTTGGCCCGTAATCCCTTCGCGGGTCATCCTGATCTGGATCCAGGTTCTCAGGATATTACTTTTGACGAAGTTACTGGTGAACACCTTCTCCCCCGTAACCCCATGGTACGAGTACTTGACGAAGCCAAGTCCTTAGACCTCGATCTACTCACCACTCGTATAGTCACTATGGGAGACGAGGCCAAAGCTAATATTGATCGGGTGGCAGAGGAGGCCAAGAAGCTGATGGGGCATCACGCTCGGCTGGTTAAGGCCGGAGAGGAGATAGGGAGCGCCAATATCCGACTTCGATTGGTGGTCTCGGATCAGGCCAAGCAGCTTGCGGATCAGGCTATCCAGATTTCTCAGCATGAGGCTGCTACTGGGCGATTGAGGAGAACCATGGAAGAGGCTAGTCGGGCCGAATTGCGGAAAATGGAAGCTGCTTGCAAAGAGCGGATTGACATGGCTATTACCACGGTGGATGAGGTTCGGAGAGCGGATCTCGAGCAGGTGGAGGAATTGTCCGAGAAGCTTGAGGCTGCAGAGCTTGCTCAAGCTAAGTTGAGGGAAGAGATGGAGGTGATGCGGAGGTCCCTTCAAGCTGATTGCTCGAGATACAGACTGGAGAGAGATGCTGCCGTGGAAAGGTTGTCGGCCTCCGATGCCCGGATGAGGGAGTTTGAGGAGAACGAAGGAATGATGGATGACATGCTCCAGGACATGTATTTCCGGACTTGGAAGCAGGGTAACCTCTCTTGGATGGATGATTATCCCAGAGTCATGGCCAAGACATATCTTCGGGCTTTGGAGGAGGCTAAGGCTGATGCAGATAAAGAGGGTGGAACGGTCTTCAGTATGGATGTGGTCACTGCCCAGTTCACCAAGGAGGAGAAAGTGGCGGTAAAGGAGGGTATGCGGCTGCTTGCTGCTGAAGAGGCGGGTGTGCAGGTAGAGGATGACGACCAGGATGGTCAAGAAGCTAGTACTGGTAAGTCTTCCTTTCTAGTCTTTCTGTTAACTTGGTTACTCATCACTAATGAATTCTCTTTATGACCGGACAGGCGGGCAAAAGAACAAGGACAAGACTTCGACGCAACCAGCTCCATGACTGAACCTGAAAAATTCTTTTTGTAGGCTTGGCATTGTTGTATCTGTTAGTCTTAAGATAGTAGAGTAACCTCTAAGTTGTAATTCTTGCTACTTGTAATAACATTATTCTTGACGTGTACTTTTTTAGCTCAAGTTGATTTTGTCATTTCTTGAATATTTGTTGCTATTTCGACATATCGTATGAGAAATGTAGCTATGTATATTCTTGTAATTAAATTGTGTTTGACGTCAGATTCTGGTTTTAAATCATAATCTCATGACTTGCAATGTTAGCGTGTGGTGTGAAAAAATCAAATTATAGTCATGCATTTGTACATAAAGGAAGAAAATACCGCCTTTCATGTTCTGTTTGTAAATGGCAGTTTCGAATATCTTGTATGACCAAGCATGGAAAGCAGTTGACTGCCCTGCCATCTGATTGTGAATCTCTGCATCCATTGGCGGGTATCTCTTACCCTGCATCCTGTACTTTATGGTTTGTTATAGAGGATAGGAGGAAAGTTTTTCAAGTAAAATTGAAATATGTGAAATAGTAAAACTTCCAGTCACGGAAGGCCTTCGATGTGCTTAAGTTCGTGGCAAACGGGTTTTGTAGTCACTTTCCCTAGCTGTGGGTCTTGGAGACATTTGTCACCCATCTTACGCCTCCGCGGGGAGTTAATTCTTTTTTACCACAGCCGCACTTAAGACACACCGGAGCCGAGATCGCGCACAGTAACTACCCGGGCCATTATGGCCCGTACTCATGGGTATTATTCGACTTACTGTGGCCGGCTAGCGTGGGTGCCGATCGTCAACTGTGAACTGCCCCTGGCTGGCCACACCTTATGTTGGGGCTTATAATCGGTTCACAGTCGCCGGCGAGCCTAACGCCGTAATGAGCTGCCTCGGCTATAGTCGGCCTTCTCGGTGGCTTATAATCGGCTCATTACAGTTGGCTTTAAGGGCCGTCGCGAGCAATGAGTTAACCCGCAGCAGAGGGATGCTGGAGCAAAAGTGTCTCATTGGCGAGGGCATAGATTCGCATAGTACCTGTTGGGGCTTGTCCACGTGAAGTTGCATTGTGGAGTGCTTTGAATAGAAATGCTATATGCTCAGGATTTTGTTCAACAGAAAAGGATAAAGTTTAACAAGCAGCCAAGATACAAAGGAACAAGTTAAAAAAGAGACAGGGCTTTTTTAAAGTGGTTCGGCACGAAAAAATGCCTACGTCCACTGATTCTCTTTGTTAATTAACTTCATATGGGCAATACAAGTTAAGAAAAGTATCGACGGAGGTGTTGGATGTTCCATGCCCTCTGGAACACCTCTCCGTCCACTGTTGACAAAATATAGGCTCCGTTGTGGAGATCTTTATGAATTACATATGGTCCATCCCAGATTGGGTCTAGTGCTCCGGGGCGAGGGAAGATTCGCTTGAGGACAAGATCCCCTTCTTGTAAGGTACGATGCTTGACTTTGGAGTTGTATTGTGCTGCCACCTTTTGCTTGTGGGCTGCTGTTTTTAGGACTGCATCATTCCTTCTCTCCTCGACTAAATCCAAAGACATGTTGAGGAGCTCTTCGTTTTCTTCTGGGTTATAGTGGATCCTACGGTGGGAAGGCACAATGGTTTCAACTGGGAGCATAGCCTCCGATCCGTATGCCAAAGAGAAAGGAGTGTGCCCTGTTGATGTTCTGAAAGATGTGCGGTAGGCCCATAGTGCCGTAGGGAGTTCATCCACCCAAGCGCCCTTTGATTTTTCGAGCTTCTTTTTGATCAGAGTTTTCAGAATTTTGTTGACTGCTTCGACTTGTCCGTTTGCTTGGGGATATGCTACGGATGAGAAGCTTTTGTGAATTCCGTGTTCTTGGCACCAGTTGGCGAATTCCTCGCTGTCAAACTGAAGTCCATTGTCTGATATGATTTTTAGTGGGACTCCGTACCTGCACAGAACATTTTTGATTAAGAAGTTGATAACTTTCGCTGAAGATACTTTATTTAGAGGTTCTGCTTCCACCCATTTGGTGAAATAGTCGACTGCTACTATAGCATATTTGGCGCCGCCTCGACCCATTGGCAGTTCACCGATTAAGTCAATTCCCCATACTGCAAAGGGCCAAGGGCTGGTCATCTGAGTAATCTCGGTTGTTGGTAGCCGAGGGATCTTAGCAAATTTTTGGCATCTGTCACACTTCTTGACGAAATCTAAGGCGTCCTTGCTTAAGGTGGGCCAGAAATATCCGTATCGGAGTATCTTTTTTGCTAACGTTTGCCCTCCAGTGTGATCTCCGCAGCTTCCTTGATGAATGTTGGATAAGATTTCCTTGGCTTCCCTTCCGGCGACACACCTTAATAATGGGTTAGAGAACCCACGCCGATAGAGGATGTCTCCTTGTATTGTGTAGCGGGACGCTTTCCTCAAGATTTTCTTGACTTCGTTACGCCCGTCGGGTAGTGTGCCATTTTGTAGGTAGTCTCGGATGGGAGTCATCCAAGTCGCTTCTTCGGTTGCAGTTATCAGATTCACTTGCTCAAAACTTGGGATCATTTGCTTTGAGACAGTTACTGCCCCGAAGATGGCGACGTCTCTCATACTTGCTTGCTTTGCCAATTCGTCAGCCTCTTGGTTCTCTTCCCGAGGGATGTGTTTGACTAAGTAGTGGTCCAATCGGTTGAGAAGTAACTTGGTCTTCTTTAGATATGCTATGAGTCGTTCTTCTCGAGCTTGGAATTCCCCTAGTATTTGATTAACAATAAGCTGAGAATCGCTGTGAAGACACAAAGAATTGGCTCCGATCTCGATAGCAATTTCTAATCCGGCTATTACTGCTTCGTATTCTGCATCGTTGTTGGTGGCAGTGAACTCCAACCTTATAGCATAGTGCAGTTTATTTCCCCTGGGAGTGATGATTACCACACCTGCCCCCGAGCCTTGTTCGTTAGATGCACCGTCCACAAAGAGATTCCACTTGATATCTTCTGTTATTTCCAGTTGCTCCTTATCCTCGTTGGTAGTGAATTCTGCAATGAAATCAGCCATGGCTTGTCCCTTGATGGCGGCGCGAGGGTGATAGGTGATATCATATTGACTCAGCTCAATACACCATTTAAGTAGTCGCCCGGAAGTGTCGGGACGATGGAGTACCTGCCTTAGTGGTTGATCGGTTAGAACCTTGATGGAATGGGATTGGAAGTAATGACGTAGCTTTCGTGAAGTGATTAGTAAACAGTATGCTAACTTTTCAAGCTTAGGATATCTGACTTCTGCCCCAGTAAACCTTTTACTGACGAAGTAAACTGGTCGTTGCGTGCGGTTATCTTCCCTTACCAAGGCAGCGCTTAGAGTGTGAGATGACACAGCAAGGTATAGGTATAATTCTTCGCCTTCGCTTGGGGTCGAGAGTACCGGTGGTTTCTGGAGGTGTTCGATCAGGTTAAGGAAAGCGGTCAAGCATTCGTCCGTCCATTCGAACTTTCCTTTATCTTTCTTTAGAGCTTCGAAAAAGGGGACGCACTTGTCCGTTGCTTTGGAGATGAATCGGCTTAGGGCAGCCACTTTTCCATTTAGGCTTTGCATTTCCTTTCGGGTGGAAGGTATCTTGATGTCTCTTAATGCTCGGACTTGTTCAGGGTTTGCTTCTATCCCTCGGGCATGGACGATGAATCCTAAGAATTTTCCTGATGATACTCCGAAGGAGCACTTTAGTGGATTCAACTTCATCCCATACTGTCGAAGTACCTGGAACATTTCGCCCAGGTGGCTTACGTGATCTTTGGCTTTCCGAGATTTTACCAGCATGTCGTCTACATATACTTCCATTGTTCGTCCTATTAGCCCTGCGAACATCTTGTTGACGAGGCGCTGGTAGGTGGCTCCTGCATTTTTAAGTCCGAAGGGCATCACTTTGTAGCAGTACAAACCCCGGTCGGTGATGAAACTAGTGTGATCTTGGTCGGGGGCATGCATAGGAATTTGGTTATATCCTGAGTATGCATCCATAAAAGACAGGAGTTCGTGCCCGGCTGTGCTGTCTACAAGTTGGTCGATTCTGGGAAGCGGGAAGCAATCCTTTGGGCAGGCGTCATTTAGGTTGGAGAAGTCAATGCAGGTCCGCCACTTCCCATTAGACTTCTTTACTAGTACCGGGTTGGCGATCCATTCTGGGTAAATAGCTTCTCGTATGAAGTCATTGGCGAGTAGATTCTTTACTTCTTCATCGAGGGCTGCTGATCGCTCTGCCCCCATACTTCTCTTTTTTTGTTTTACAGGTGCCTTGGTAGGATCAATTTTTAATACGTGGCACGCTATGTTGGGGGAGATTCCGGTCATGTCAGCGTGTGACCAAGCGAATACATCCAAGTTGTGGCGGAGAAAATCAACGAGTTGTTCCTTCAATTCAGTTCTCAGCTGCGACCCAATTTTCAGTAGCCTACTTGAGTCGTGCTTGTCTACAGATATAAACTCCATAGCCTCTGCAGGCTCGGCGGTGGCCTCCTCCTCTTTGTCCCTAGGGTCTAATTCATTGAAAGGGTCGCTGGTGTACCGAAGAGGAGGGGCTTTCTTTAGTTGCTATGCTTCAAGGCTTTTTGTGCAGAGGGCAATCTCTACACCTTTCCCTTTATCTCTCCTGTGGTTGTTGCGAAGTTCGGTTACATAGCAGTCTCGTGCAATATCTTGGTCTCCTTCCACTTCCCCTACTCCATTGTCCGTTGGAAATTTCATTTTCAGGCACCACGGGGCTAGGACAATCTGGAAGTCAGATAGGGCTGGTCTTCCTAGGAAGGCGTTGTAGGCCGAATGGTTTTCTATCAGCACAAACGTCTGTTTCCTTACAACGGAGCGGGGATGGCTTCCAATTTCAACGAAGAGGTCCAGCTGCCCGATGGGCATTTTCGCATCTCCAGTGAAACCGTGTAGCGGTTTATCGCAGGGAGATACATCCTTCATTGATAGCCTCATTTTGTCGAATGCGTGTTTGAACAGAATATTTACAGAGCTTCCGGTATCTACCAGGATTCGGTAAACTTCGGCGGGACCGAGTCGGGCAGAGATGACCATGGGATCCATGTGAGGGTACTGTCTTCCTTCTAGGTCGCGTTAACTGAATGTGATGTCTTCACTTTCTTTCCGCTTTGGGTGGCGCTCTTCTATAACCGTATTGACACAGTCTCTATTGTCTCTGAGCGACTTCCCGTATCTTTCCATCTCTTTCCAACTTCTGTCTGCGATGTGTGGACCTCCTGAAATGGTATGGACCACTATCTTCTCTTGACTAGAGCTGCTAGCGTTGCGGTCGCCTCTGCCGGTCCCTGGTGAGGGTAGCCTTGGGTTTTCACTGGCAGGAGCTGGAGTCCTGTCTTGACTTTTTACATAGCGCTCCAGTTTCTTTCTTCTGATGTGTTCCTCAATCAGATCTCGGAGATGATGGCATTCGTTGGTATCATGTCCGTGGGATTCGTGGAAGCGGCAGAATTTTCCAGATTTCTGTGCGCTATCTGATTCCTTCTTGTATGGTGGGCGTTTGTATCTAACTTCGCCTTGGGTGGCAAGGAAGATGTTTTCGACGGTCTCGTTCAAAGGGGTGTAAGAGTCGAATCTTGGTCCTGGCCGATATAGGCGTTTTTCTACTTTCTTGCCCCCAGCATTGTCTCTGGAATCATTCCTTCGAACGTCCCTTGCCACAGCAGGGGCGTTGCCAGGGGTCGTCTTACTTTGCTGCCCTGACTGCTCCTCAATGGCAGCGTCCTCAAGCCTCATGTATTTCCCGGCTTCATGGAAGAAATCGGGTAAAGTAGCTGGTTTTTCTTTTGTCAATCTCCTAGCAAATTTAGTGTCTGGATGTACCCCACTGCAGAGGGCCATTAGGATAAGCTTCTCATCGGCATCCTGAACTGCGGCTGCTGCGGCGTTGAATCTGGTCAGGTATTGCTGCAGCTTTTCTCCAGGTTTCTGTTTGACGCTGGATAAGGAATAAGCGTCCTTAGGTTGCTCCACATGAATGCGGAACTGACTGATGAATTTTTCTTTCAACATTTCCCATGAGCTGATGGATCCTTGGGGGAGATGACAGAACCAGGAGGTAGCAAGATCTGCTAAGAAGAGCGGGAAGCATTTGCACAGCACCCCCTCTGTTGCTCCACTCATGAGCATGTGCTGCGTGTACCTCTGTAAATGTACAACGGGATCGGAGGTTCCTTTGTAAGGTTCCATTGTTGGCATCTTCCATTCTCGGGGGGTGATAGCAACTTCGATATTGCGGGCGAAAGGGCTGGTTACCCTAGCGCCTATCCCTCGATCTCTTTGCTCCCGTTGGACACACTCTCTGAATAAGCGCGCCATCCTTTCATCAGAATTTGGAGCAGACAGAAATGAGTTTGGCTCTGTTCTGTGGGGTTGATTCCGTCCCGACAACCTGTAGGGATGGTATCGTCTATCATTCCTCATATTTTCCAGTGGCTGCCTTTGATCTTCTGGGAGCATGCTTGGGTCAGCTACAGTTGGCCCTTGCCTTGATCTTCCCCGGTTGGGTTCTGATCTTAGCACTTCCTCGGGTCCAACTTCGGGCTGAACTCTAGCTCGGCCCCGTTCACCGGTGTTTCTGTGGTTAGGCAGCATGACAGGCTCAGCTGCAGTTGACCTTCGCCCGGTACCTTCCCCGTTGGGTTCAGTACCAAACGTTTCCTCAGGCCTAACTTCGGGCTGGGCTCGGTCTCGGCTCCTACCACGGCTACTTCTGCCGTTAGCTCCTTCGAAGAAGGAAGATCTTTGCTGTCTCTGAGATCCTCCAGACTGGGACTCGCCCCATGATTCAGTGTTGCGGTTGGATTCTTCAGCGTCCCTCAAGCGTGACATGAGATGGTCCACCAAGGCTTCCTGCTGGGACGTGAAGCGGTTAGTTACTTCAACAACAACTCTGTCCAAATCTGCCCTAGTAATTGCTGCAGGCTGTTCTGTGGCAGGAGTGGTTGGGTTAGCCTGTCCTCCATTTGTTACCGTTGCTGGAGGAGGAGGATTCACTTGATTTGCGATAGCTGGATCAGGAAGGCTACTGGATGCGATGTTTTTTCCTTTGTTAACATCTTTCCTCTGTTTGGGAGGCATGTTTTCCAAGTGGCGGATGATGCTGTTAGGAAAACTTGTTAAGCGGATGAAGTTGAAGCTTCGAGCTTCAATCTCTCAATGAAAGCACCAAAAATGTTTGCACAAAAAATGGACAAACACCTCAAAGTTGTATGATTTAGTAGATCTTATGTTGTTCTTAGTGATTTTGGAGGTTTATGCAAATATATGAAAAACAGGGGCTAAACTGTAAAAAGACACGCGGATTTATAGTGGTTCAGCCAGAATGTGCCTACGTCCACTTTATATGTTATTTCTCTTCTTTTGTTGTGATTACAAGTACAAAGCTTTGATACAAGTAAGAGAAAGTTGTTTGAAAGTTCCTTCCGTGCTTGAGCTCTCAAACCTGTCCCCATTGTTGTACCCCTGCCCCTCTATTTATAGAGTGAGGCTAGGGGTAGGGGTCTAGGGTATGTATAGTCGTTGATGGGCCTGGGCTGAGATGATTTGGCCTGGTATGCCTTGGTTCGGCATTGCTTGGACCGGTGTGGAGATGGACGTAGGTTGGATCGGTAGTAGTTGGTCCGGTAGGATGGAGTTTAGGTTGGATCGGTGGCCGTTGGTTCGGTAGGATGGAGTTAGGCTAGTCCGGTAGGAGTTGGTTCGGTAGGATGGAGTTAGGCTAGTCCGGTAGGAGTTGGTTCGGTAGGATGGAGTTAGGCTAGTCCGGTAGGAGTTGGTTCGGTAGGATGGAGTTAGGCTAGTCCAGTAGGAGTTGGTTCGGTAGGATGGAGTCTGCCGAATGGACGTGGCGGGATGAGAATGCCGGATGGGTTTCTATTGGGCATGGGAACCGAATGAAGTTCTACCGAATGGGCCCTGGAGAATGTCAATGCCGAATGACTTTTAGGTAATCCTGGGTGGATGCATCTTGCTTTTTGGTCTCGAGGTCTTCTGGGTGAGAACACGCCCAACAGAGTCATATGGGGAGACCTCCTCCAAAGGCACAGAAGTTCCCACTTCATCGCGTCCAAAGAGATTTACCGTCGAATCCTCCCAGCAACCTTTTGGCCCAAGTTCAACACTAGCCGACGAAGCGAATCCCTATTTAGGACCTCGAAAAACATCTTCGGCTCACCCAGGGATTTAGACATCCCGATTGATGATATTCTTAAGGAGTATCCTTCGGGTTTCAGTTTTCCACCCAGGGACCTCCTAGTCGACAGAGACAACCCTGTCTTTGCAACCCTCTGAACATGGTATGTAGAGCACATAGGGAAATAGCAGTACTCTGCACACTTCTTGGCTCATGAATACTCACATCCTACATTCGCTCTTACGTCAACTTTTTTATGCTGATGCAGCCCTTTTTTCTTTTCATTTCAGGTACAATGGTAAGAGACCGTTCCACTATCCATGCTTAAGCATTAGTGAGTGTTGGGGAACTACCCCAGATCCTTACCGTCAGCTCTCTTCTTCACATTGAATCGAGGAAGAAAGATTGAAAAGGAATGGGAGGGAATACTTTGAGGATAAGGATAAAAAGAAGCATCAGGCTTATGAGAGAGAATACTATGATCAGGGAAAGAAGTCTCATAGTTCCCATGATTATCAGGTCCAAAAATTGGCTATCCCAACCACAATTTCATCCCCAAATTCATTCTTAGCAAGTTCTAACAATTCGACACTCGATTACTACTATTTCAACCTCACAAAAATCCAAAGAGGTTCCTACTCGTCCAACTCTACCACTGCCTTCTTTGGGCTCATTCATGGATATGACAATCAGAATACATGCCACTTTTCCAAACCTTTGCCCGATAAGGGTGAAGTTTGATCGCAACACTAAGGATATCCCTCGTGAGGAGGCCAACCGTAGAGTTGGAGGGGGTGATCGAACTTGTTGACAGATTCTTTGAATGGAGAAAACAAGCTTTTGCCTTCTTTGACATCAACGGAATTAGTCAGATAGCGATCTAGTTGTTTGAATCGGAGAGGGAGACACACGGTAGGACAATAGCTGACTATAAATTTGAATTGGTCGAACTCAAAAAACAAAGGGAGGAGGCTCAAAAGTCAGCAGAGGACTCAAAAAAATTAATCAAAAAGATATCCCATACACACACTCAGGCCCTCAACGTAATAAATGACCAGCTCCGAATGGCTCACCGTGAGAATGATCAACTTATAGTCCTGGTTAATGCTAAGAATAAGGCAATTAAAGAGAAAGATACTACACTTCAGGCTAAGGATTAGCACACAGGTTAAGATTATGGAATTTCAAAGGCTAAAGTTGAGAGACTTAAGGCCAGCTTAAAGGCCAAAACAGAGGCGAAGATAAAAGCTTTGGTCATCCTTGGCAGAGCTATAGCTGATTTAAACAAACTCAAGGTCCAAGTAATGAAGGATAAAGAGGAAATGAATGCCACTCTTTAGCAATTTTTCGTCAATGTCATCGAAGATAAGAACTCGAAGTAGTTGGGAAATTGTTGTCCCGTTACTCTAGTAGACGCTTGGAAGGAAATCATACAACATGTTGCTGCGTTTAAGGAAGGCCTCGTTGAAGATTAATTGAAAACCAAATTGTTGGATGCAGATGACATTATCGCCATGGGGAAAGGCAAGGCAATCTTGGCTGAACAGGACGCGACTGAAGGAAAAGCATCCATAGAGGCTCCTACCGATCCTACTAGATCAGATCAAGAAGAACCACAAATTCCCCATTCCAAAGAGCCTGTAATAGGGACTCTAATTTTCATAGGGGCCAGCTCTGAGGCTGCCCATACTATGAGTCCTGCTTCTGCCATTGAAACCTCCATTGAACCCTACACTCCACCTTTCATCACCCAGACAATGCATTCAACAACAGAAAAGTGAAATCACTAAATCCCCTGCTATAGAAACTCCAAACAATGAAGCTATTTCTCTTATCTCTTCAGTCTTTGAGAAGCTTTGATTCTCATCAGGGATCATTACTAACCTTTACTTCAATGTTTGTGAACTTACAAATCATCTGTCGTTTCCTCCTCTTCCGCCACCAATCACTTAGGGTTTCGGTCCCATCACTATCTCTACCTCGTTGACCTCCATCACTGTAGAGACAATCATCCTAACTTTTCCTTCCTGCTCCTGTACTGGTCCCAGTTCACAAAAAATAGTAGCATTGGAAGGGTTAAAGGACGTTTGCCAATCTCAGGAGGAAGATATCGCTATTATAATTGCAAAGGACCTAGATGATCACATTACGATGGCAGAGAGGCTGAAGGCTAACCATGCCAAAATTAAAACTAAACTTGAGCCAGGGAAGAAAAGCCCACCAATGGCTCTAATAAACCAAGCCTAATTCCCAAGCTTCCTCCCTTGAAAATTAAGCCTTTGAAAGGCCGTATCACCGGTGATTCCTCAATATTCTCCGATCCTACTGTTGACAAGCTCAAAGACCCCCTTAAGATGATGACTGCTGAAGAAACCACACCTTTTAAGAGGAGTATTCTAGAAAAAGGTAAAGCCAATAATGGGAAGGATTCGAAGAAATGTCAGGTGAAGGATGATTGCAAAGGAAGTAGCAAGCGGGGGAAGAAGAAATAGGCTTTCAGATTGAGTTTGTGAAAGCAGCTTAAGTGCTTTTTGTTATGTTTTGAAGAAAGCTTCCTTCGGTCCTATTTTTGATGTATTTTGTTCCTTTTTTGCATATAGGATGAGTTTGTGCAGGACCGGCACCCGCAACACTTGTATATAAAAAGTGACCATAAATAAAGATTGTTGTTTCTATACAACTTTTGTTTGTATTTACATTCATACACTTTTACTTTGCTTGCCTATACACTACCGCCTGCATATATAATATAATAACCTGTAATGTGATTTACCTATATTATACATGCATGTGCCTGTGCAATTCTATTACTTATTGTAGTTTGATACATATAAGTAAATTTCTGTGATTGCTCAATTATATTCATTACATAGTACCGTTTACCATTGCAAAATTTCCATTTTGGCTAAACAAAACTTGTTATTCATTTAGCCGTCCCAAGGCCAATCTTGCTTATCCTTGGTTGAGTTACATTCAGCTGCAAGCAAAGTTATAATCAAAGAAGTGTTCGACTTCTTGCATTTCCTATCTTTAAGAAACTACATTCTGAGTGTCAGCCTTTGGAATCCATATTTCAATCCCACCTATCTTCGAGCATTGATCAAATTCATTTATTTATCTTCATTACTTGCCATCAGCTAGCGTGTCTTGCCAGGTCATAAGTGGTAGATAGTCAAATTACCCATCGATCCTTATCTCTAGGAATCAATGGTTCAGATGCTTATCTCTAAACATCAACGTTCGAGCTTGCTAATCTCGGAACATTGATAGAAATAGCTCCTTGACCATTATCGTTTTATCATTAACTGGGGATGTCCCACCGAGCAGCAAACATGGTTGTGGAAGTTTTAATTATACAACGGTTCCTATCTTCAAGAAATAGTGATTCAGATGCCTATCTTTGGGCATCCGCTCTCAGTTTCACCTACTTTCGGGTGTTGGTTTAGAGTGTCCTTGACCGTCCTCCATTATCCTCGACTGAGCACGTCCTATCAGGCCGCAAGCATGGTCATTAAAACTTTGATTGCACATCAGTTCCTATATCCATGTACCGGTGCTTTGATCTCCTGACTCTTGGTGTTCCTTGTTGACTTTTCCTAACTCTGGGGATTAGTCGAGATTGGAGGGATAAAGGCGTGTCATCCAATCAACCCATGCTATTATACTCCTTTGACCCGATTATGGATCAAAGGAGTTGATCGGTACCTATCTTAGGGTACCTGATTGCACTGCTAATCATGCAACATAAGGTTTAGCTTACAAGAACACGGTTCCATTGGTTCTAAAAGATAGCTTTATTCACGACCAAAAGAAATGGCTAGTCCTGCTTTATTACATCGCACCCCGTTCATTAGGGTGGCTTATTTTGCAGAAAATAAAGTAAATGACACAAAGTGAAATATCATCGCAACAGGACATTATTCCACGCTCATGGGATTGTGATCCCATTAAAGTCACTAGCTTGAAAGTTCCACATCCAAGCTTCTGTTTGATTATATGGGGACCTTCATAATTTGGACCAAGTGCTCCCATACCAAGAATAACCCGTTTTAAAACAAGGTCCCTCACTTCGAACGTACGACTTTGGACGTTGGTGTTGAAATGTCATGCTACTCTTTTCTGGTGAGTAGTTACCCTTAATTCAGCCTCTTCTCGTTTTTCATCAACAAAGTTGAGGGACTTAAGCAAGAGTTCCTCATTCACCTTGGGCTCATATTGTCTTTTCCAATGAGTAGGGACCTCCAGTTCTATCGGAATCATGGCATCAGCTCCTATAAGTCTACAATAGAGTATGCCTAGTCGTAGAAATATAGGTCATCCTATAAGCCCACAATGCAAGTGGAAGCTCATCAACCCAGTTGCCCTTGCTTTAGTTAACCATTTCTTCAGGATTGACTTGATAATTTTATTCACCACCAACACCTGTTAATTCGCCTACAGGTGTGCTATTGCCCAAAAGCTCTTCTAAATTATGTATCATTACAGAAATTCTTGAACTTAATACTCTCGAATTGAGTTCCATTTTCAGTTATAATTTTCTATGGAACTCCAAATTTGCACATAATATTCTTCGTCATGAACCTAATCACTTTCCTCGTTATGATCATGGAATAATGTTTCGCTTCAGCCCAATTTGTGAAGTAATCCATCGCAGTAGTAGCACGCTTAGCTCTTCCTTCGACATCGATAACACACCGATATATCAAACCCAAATCCACAAATGACCAAGGACTAACCCTTTGCATAGGCACTGGGACTTATGGAAATCTCACAGATCTCTGGCACCAGTTACACCGTCTGGTGTAATCAACAGCTTCATGGTTTATTGTTGCCCAGAAGTACTCGTGGTGAATAATCTACTTCGCTAAGGTTCATCCCCAAATGTGATTACTACATCACCCCTTAGGAATTTCCATGAGGATTTTCCTAGCCCATTCTTCGTTAAAACCAAAGCCGGAGGTTAAGAAACCTTCTTCTTGCATTATGAATCATACTACTTTATGAAGGAGTTTCCACTGTTTATTTCTTTCTTTCAAGAGAGTTCCCTTCAGAAAATAGTCCTTGATCGGATTCATACATGACAACTTTTCCTCCTTGTCCTCCAAGATCTAGTAAATATCCATCTGCTCGATGCTTGGAGCCAATAAAATCTCCAATGGAAGCAACCCAATCAATTGCGCATCCTTAGAGCTGGCTAATTTGGCCGGTGAATCGGTTTTCATAATCTCCTCCCCTAGGGATGTGCGTAGTTATGTAATGATCTACATCATTTAGTAGTTCCAGTGTCTTCTTAGGTATAAGGCAAGTCTTGCACCCTTATCCTGGAATTGCTTTCTTACCTAGAAGACCACTAAATGGAAGTCAATGAATATATGCAGCGTCCTCACCTCTAGCTCCTTCGCTATCATGAGCCCCGCTACTAGCGCTTCATACTTAGCCTCATTGTTTGTCATGGAGAATTCTAGCTTCACTACATAGCAAATTATTCATCCTTCTGGGTTTTGAAGTACAACTCCTACCCCAGAGTTATGTTCACTGAAAGCTCCATTTACATATAACTTCCATATGAAAGTGGGACTATATCATCTTTCTCTTATCCATCCCAAATGGTAAATTTAACGACGAAATTTGTCAATACTTGTCCTCATATTGCCCTTCTAAGATGGTAAGTGATATGATACTAGCTCAGCTTGATGTTCCATTTCAATAACCTTTTCGAGTCTCCAGTCGGTGCGGTACCTGCTTTAAGGGCTGGTCCGCCAACATCTTTCTCGGATGAGCCTGGAGGTATGTTCGCTACTTCCTCGAAGCAATCAACAAGCGATAAGCAAGCTTTTGCAGATTTGGATAGTTCTTTTCTACTCTGGTGAACTACTTACTAATGTTGTATATTGGCCTTTGGATCCTTGCCTCCTCACATACCGAATGCTGCACTTAGTGTGCGAGCAGACACCGCTAAATAGATAAACAGATCTTCTCCATCCAAAGGCTTAGGTAGGATTGGTGGCCTTCCCATATGTTTTACCAATTACTGGAAAGTATCCTGGCATTCCTTCATCCAAACAATCTCTCCTTTTTACCTTTTGAGAGCATCGAAGAACGCTATACACTTATTAGTTGCCTTTAAGATGAACCGACTTAACACAACAAACTTCCCGTTCAAGCTATGCATCAATCTGCTCTAGATTAGCCTTAATTCCCCATGAATTCCCAATAAATCCCAATTTTTTTCCTAATGCAACTCCAAAAGAACACTTCAATGGATCTAATTTCATCCCATACCTCTAAAGCACATCAAACATCTCTAAAAGATCATCTATGTGGTTCGATAGCCATGAATTCACATGCATATTGTCCATATATACTTCCATTGTCAGTTTGATCTGTCCTTGAACATGAAATCTGCCAATCTCTGGTAAGTACCTCCAGTGTTCTTCAGACTGAACAATATTACGCGATAGTAGTGTAGTCCCAAATCCATTATAAAGATTGTGTGCTCTTGGTTTGTAATGTGCATCACCATATGATTATAACCGGAGTAAGCATCCATAAAAGAAAGTAGCATGTGCCCGACGGTCCCATCTACTAATTGGTTAATTTTGGACAGCGGGAAGCTGGGCATGCTTTATTTAAATCCAAATAATTAATGCATATCCAATACTTTTCATTTGCTTTCTCAATAAACACTGGATATGATACCCATTTGGGATACAATGAGTCAGATATAAAGCCGTGTGCTTTCGGCTTATCCACTTCCTCCTTCAATGCAAAGGATCATTCTAAACCTAGACTGCGTCTTTTTTATTTTATAAGAGGATATTTCAGGTTCACATTCAGTCCATGGCACACTATCTCCGATGATAACCCTCACATATATGAATGCATTTAGGAAAACACACCTAGGTTTGCTCGGAGAAAACTAGCCAATTCCTTCCTCAATTTGGCATAAAGCGGAGATCCAACCTTAAGGACCCAAGTTGGATCATCCACATCGTTTAGGATGTTAATCTTTAGCTCATTTGGTGCTTCTTGCACTTCCTATGACTACTTCCTAGGATCCATAGGCTTGAAGAACTTGTTATGGTTCCTGAGCCAAGGCTTGGGCAATTGCTATGCGTTAGCATCCTTGATGGCAGAGAGCTCTCTCTACTCCCTTTCCTTTATCCCATCGCTTTGCTTCTCTATGCTCGGCAATGTGTCATTCTCGACTAGTGCTTTGGCCACCTCAAATAGATTTGATCCCATTCCCTATGGGGAACTTCATTATTAGGCACCAAGGAGCCAGTGCTACTCTGAAACTAGCAAATCTCGGTTGGCCTAAAAAGGCATATAGTGTCGAGAATTCATCAACAATCACAAACCTTTAAACCTACATGATCTTGCGGTCTCCTTCTCCCAACTCCATGAACAGGTCATTAGTCCCAATAAGCCCCTTTGCCTTTTTGGTAAATCCTTGAATCATGGACTTACAAGGTTGGATCTCATTCGAATTGATTTTCATTTGATCAGAAGTCCTTTTGAACTGAATATTTAATAAGCTTCCATAATCCACCAAGACTCGGTGCATAGTAGTTGGGCCTACAAGGGCCTTTATTGCTATGGGATCAAACGTTGGCACTTTAATCCCGTTGGAATCCCTATTACGAAAGTCTAGATCATCGGTCATAATTCGCTACTACTTAGGTCGAGCTCCATACTTAATGGCAAAACAGCTTTCCTACGATGCATGCTCCAAAGAATTCATATATCACTCCATCTCGTTCTACCTTTTCTCTATTGGATAAGGTCCTCCAATTATTGTATTTAGCATGAACTTTCCATCAGGTTGCCTGAGTCCCTCTCCACTAGGTGTAGGCTGATTCCTTTTTGCATCTAGCCCTTAGGCTCTAACTTTCTATTCATAATTCTACGGATCTCTGACATATTGCTGCAACTTTTTCTTACGGATTAACTCTTCAAATAAATCCTTTAAATGATGGAATTCTTTGGTGTTGTGTCCATGTGTCCCATCGAAGCGATAGTACTTCCCTAAGAGCCTTTCAGCTTCTATCACCTCCATCCGAGGCGGCTTTCTATACCTCTCCATTCCTTATGTGGCAATGTAGATATTTTTGAGCATATCATTTAGAGGCATGTATTCCTTTGGTCTCATATTTCTTGGATGCCTTTTGGCATCATTCCTCCTACCCCTAGTGCCTGATTTTATTTCTTCTGGTTATTGGTATTACTCACATCCATGGCAATATTGCAGAACTCTCATCGGTTCATTTTATAGCCACATTACTTTGAACTACTTCTCTTAGCTATCCATCACTAACCTTCCCAAAAAGTAGGTTTGCCTTTTCCAAGTCCAAAAACTGGTTAGCCTTTCGATGGAACTCCTCTATGGTAGTCGGCTATTTATTCCTCTTATATTTTCCAAAATCTGTATCCAAGTGTATCCCCTAGACTAAAGCCATTATCACCATATCCTCCTCCAGAATTTTTTTACCTACGTGACTACAGTATGATATATGTCTAAAAATCCTTTCAATGACTCTTCAGGTCCCTGAGAAATACTTGACAAGGACATCATATTTTTTAGAAGAGCAGCGTGGAGTCTGAACTACTCTATGAACTTCTTCGCCAATTCGTCAAAAGTCAAAATGGACTTCGACGGGAGTCGATGAACCACATTGATGCAACTACATCGAAAAGATAAGAAAACACACCTACACTGAACCTCATCTGCCTCCCTAGCTCCATTCATATGCCATTCGTACATGAATAAATGATTTCTAGGATCAGTTATCCCATTGTACGATGACATCTCAAGCATTGTAAAATTCTTGGGATATTCCTCCAGTAAGATATTCTTTGTAAATGGAGTTCTGCTAGGCACGGAACCACAATATTCATTCTTTCTCCATCGGTTTTCCTCCATCAACCTCTTTATCATATCTGGTAATTGATCCTCACTGACCAGTTGATCTAAAAAAACTATCTAGAGCAGCACCGAATGTTTGACTTCGCAAACGGTCTCGGTTTGCTCGATGACGTCTAGGCTCCTATGTCTCTGGGTGAGCCACTTATCCGGATATATTTTGATGCCTAGCTTGCTTTATGGTAATCATTTGAGCACCAACATCCTACGCTCTAGCATTTGGTCCAACCTCATTGCCATGTCATACAAATCATCCTCTTTATCTTCCAAGTTCATGGCATCAAGTTCTTGCAGCCCGGGATCAATAACAAACCTCTCGGTACCGACCACATTCTTGTCTCCATCCAAAACTTTTCCATTTCCTCCAGCAGCTACTTTTGATACTCTTGTAGTCTGCTCCTTCATTTCTGCTACCCATCACTTTTGTTCTATTTAAAAGCATATGAATCCCCCTCTTCGGTACCAGAAGGTGATGCATCTCTCTTACTTCTCCTACGTCTTTGTGACTGCTGGGTCAATGTGAAAATGCTAGCATCCATCTTCTCAATAAGTGCCTTCTGGCTATCCGCCATCTCTGATTTAGGTCTGCCACTCCTATAGAACTCAACTCTCAACACCATCTCTTGAGGGGCAGATGGTGTTGGTAGAGCTCCTATTGGTTGACAGTTTCCTCATCATAGTGAGAAGCTTCATCTTCTCCACCAGTAGCTCTAGATCTACCAGATCTTCTAAGGGCCATTAGTTCAGCGAGCAAATATCCAAGTTAACAATAGGAATCTTTAGATCCAACATTTGGACATTCTAGTTAAATAAAAGCAAGATCTACTCCTAAGAAGCTCAGTTCTTAGTGAATGCACTAAAAATGTTAGGCCAAAAGTGGCACAACAACCTGATTTAAATAATAAAGTGTAGATCTAGCTAGAAACAAAAGTACCAAAAATGTTGGGCCAAAAAGTGGCATAATACCCCAATTCGAATAATAGAGAGTAGACCTAGCTAGAAACAATAAGAAATTAATAGTGACACTAGGATTTTTATAGTGATTTGGTAAATTCTATGGCCAATATTCACTTTAATCTTATTATGGATTATTTTGTAACAGACACAAGAGCTTTATAGTTTGTTTTAGATCTAGAACAACAAAGATTAGGATCCTAAGTGACAAGATCCAAATAGAAATAGAAAATAAAAAAGAGAATGGCCAAATGTCCTTAAATCTTCAGTCTAATCTTGCTATTCATAGGAGAATCATCCACCAAAGGTGCCACATCACAAAAAACTAGGTAAAACTCTAGATCTAAGACAGTAGGAAGAAAGATAAAGTCCTTTCTGTCCTAAAATCATGTTGGTATAGGCATAAATCATGTCGGTACTGACATGATTTTCTTAGTGCAAATCATCTGACTCCCCTTTACTTCATCTTATGTTTTGGATTCTTCAAGCCATGAGTACCTTTCCTATCAATTTTGATTGATACCAAGATAATCTGACTCATTTGGTACTTATCCTTTTCAGCACTGCTTTCGGGAATTATTCACCTAATCCTTTAGAAGTGGGCCCTAGGACGACCACTTTAGCCATCATTTCCTTGAATACGGCATAAGAGGTCACCAAGGCTCACAAAAAGTACTCGGTACTAACAAGTTCATGTTGGTACCTACAACACACTATAAAATTATTAAAAAATTAATTAATTATTAATAAGGCTAAAAATGGAAATTTTGTAAATTTTGGAATTTGAACATGAAATTTACACCATTTCATTCATGGCCATTTTTTAATTCATGTATAAAGTTTTGTAATTGGAGCTCAAATGGAAAAGTTATCGACATTTGAAGTTTTTGAATTTAAAATAATTCAAACAATTCAAAATTTGAATTTAAATAATGTTAACATGAAAATTAAAACTGGTAATTAATAATTTAACGTTAGGGCAAATTAACATTAGAGAATAACGTTAACATTAAGTTATAAAAAAGGAACTAAATAAAAAAGAAATGGCGAGCACTAAATTCTTGCCAAAACCACTAGGACCAGTCGACCAGTGAAGTTGAGGGGGCTAAGGTTTTGTTAGGCACAAACGGCCTAGATTTTATTATTTTAAGCCGACTTAAATCCTATGGTCCAGACGCCTTCTAACCACTATAAATTAAAGGCTAGCCCACTCACTTTCATTCACAAAAATATTTAGAATGCTAGCTAAGCTCTTTTGGTCTTCTTCCTCGATTAGATTCAAGAGTTCAAGTTCAAGGGGAAAAGGTAATAGGTTTATATATACACACACACGTGCATGTACACATGTTTTTTTTTTGTTTTTTTCCCAATCTTTGAATTCTAAATCTAATATACAACTGAACTATTGTACATTTCAAAGAAAGGAAATTTGAAGAATAGTTAGGAAACGGTGTAAATCGAATCCAAATGGAAGCTGGAAACCATCTGTGAGTGGAAATCTTAGTTCTTTACATTTTAAGTATTTTTATAGTAGAAGTTTGGATTTGTTTTATGCTTAGGGAATTTTGTTCACAAAAAATCCTAAAACTGAAATCCCAAAATTCCCCTAAAAGAAATGTGAATTCTTAAGTATATTGGAATCTCAATTATTTTATATTAAAATTGTAGAATTGGTTTTGTTGTTGCAATTTGAATATTTTTTATTCTATTCCACTTCCAACTTTACTCTACTGTTGTGCTATAAATGTCTAAAAAGAAAACAAGTTAGGAAAATAGTGTGTAAGGTACGAGTTTTCCTATTCATAGTTTGCACTGCTTATTTCCATAATTTAAATATGAATCCTTTTTTCACTTCACGTTCATGTATGTAGAAGTTGAATATAATACAAAGGATTTAAATTTTAAGTTTAAATCCTAAATCCTTGAAACATATGCACTGATTCTATTATATTAATATAAAATTAGGTTGGTATTTGATTCTATTTTATTAATGCAAGTCTATTTGTTTGGCTATGGATATTAGCAATTTTGTAGGTTATTGTATGGAGTTAGACTTGCATAAATTTTGAAGTATTGACATTTTAAACGATTAGTATAAGAAGCGAAAACCTTCGTACACTTAGGAATATTTTGTTAGACTAAATTAAGTACGTATAAATATATTAGCATATAAATATATTATTAGCATATAAATATATTATTAGCATATAATTAGTAGCGTATTGAATGTATAAAATAAATAGGTAAGTAAATAGCATTAAAACCCATAGGAAGGTAGTTAAGGATAGTTGTGGAAATTAGTACATAATTAAAGGGAGATAAGGAGTTTTCCTTATATGGCCTTAGTGTGTAAATACGAGTGAGGTATACTATATACATAGTATATAATTATAGTAGTATGTTAAGAGAGCAGGAAAAATGGATAAGTTATAGGGATGCGAGGTCAGTCAAAAGCACACAAAAGTTTTCCTAGATAATCTGGCTACCAGTAGTGTGACTTTGGGACTGATGTGAGGCACCGCTTATAATAAGTACCCACGGTGGACGTGAAGATAGTCCTAATTCTGTCGGGTAAATCAGCCCAGCTAATCTGGCTACTAGTGCCTACGAATATGTGGACTAATATGAGAAATCTCAGAAAGATCCCGCTTCGAGGTTGAGGTATTAAGTGGCTATTGTAGGGTCCGCCTCTTCTAATAAATGATGTATTAGATAGCCATATGGAATTTCTTACGATGTCAGTTAGGAAGTACCAATGAGTGGTCTGCCTTGGGTCAGGTATTAAATGATGGGGATTTTCCTATGGTATTGGTATTAAATGGTCCAAGTCTGCCTAATTTCCATTAAAGAGGTACTAAGTGGCTCAGATACTTTCTCTCATTATAAGGATATGATTGACGATATTTGCATTGGATTGAAGAAGGGTGCTTTAGCCTACAGTTGAAGGTACATTATGAAGTCGGAATAGAAGAGCCTTTAGGCTTACATTTGGAGGTATTCATGGTAGGGTATAGTATAGGTTGCATAAAACGTATTACTTATCTAAATGATACTGCCTAAATACTATAACAGTAAGACTTTAGATTTTCATTCACTAAAAATTGTTGTTCTGACCCCCTCCTCATTACAACACATAGATAGGGGAAATAATGCTTATAGAGAAGATGAAGGCATTGGCAAAGATTTATGGTAGTTTATATATCTATTTATGTTTTTGATATATTATGATGTACCTAGTTTCAGATGTTGATGTTATTTTGAGACATTGTGTTATGAATATTTTGGGATGATATGTTGTATTTTTTAGATTTGAATTTTTACGAGATGAGTACTTGGATTCAAACGAGACACCAAGCACACCCACTTGGATTTTAGGGACATCGAGCACACCCAGATGTATTTGAATATGATTTGATAGAGTTTACAAAATCAATTTCTTGATCTTGAGTACAAATAATCCTATAACCTCTTGAATAGTTGATCTTGATTTGAGTGAGAGAGAAGAGAGAGATCAGAGAGAATTCAATATAGAATCAAATCAATAGAGTTGGAATTTGATTCTGACTGAATTTGAGAAGATTTTGAGTAGAATTTCTTTTAGAAATCAAGAGAGTGAAAGAGGAGAAAAAATATGAGAAGATAGTTAATCAAAATTCCTTGTGAGAACCCCTAATTATGGAGAAACAATAGTCATGTCCATCGCAAAGAGATATGATGAAAATATACAAAATTTGAATTTTCAAAATATCGGACTATATGTCGACATATGGGATCTACGTATGTCGACATACCCTTTGTAATTTTGAAAAAAAAAACATTTAATAAAAAGTGTTTTGAAAATATTAAGTTTTGTATAATATTTTGATACTTTGTAAATACATTAAGAATAGTTTATACACATTCAACCATAATAAAACTTAAGACAACTTTATAAAATAATTTTGAAATATTTTAATATATAAAGGATTTAATATGAATTTCTTTTGAAAAATAATATATAAAGTATAAGTGAATATATATTTAAAATTAAACTATTGATGAATGTCAAAAAATACTTTTAAACATTTAGAAGACATAAAACCAAAATCTATAAATACAAAAAATTTAAAAGTATATATTAAAATATAAAATAGTTATAAACTTAATACAGTCATTTTGTAAATAAATAATTAAAAAGTTAGGAATCATTTGAAAGCTGTTTTGAAAAGACGTTTAAAAAATCATTTTGAAAACAAGGATTCTTAAAAATCATTAAAATCCGAGAATAGATTTTGAAAACCTTTCTGAAAAACGAAGAGAGATCAAAGAAATCTACTAGGGCTTTAATAAAATAATCCATGACTCTATAACTTATCTTGATATCTTGAATATTCAAACTCACGAGTCTTCAATCTCTAACTCTTGAATCTCTATATCAGCCTCTTGAATTCGCTCTTGATACCGTACATTCTTTTTAATCAACACTTGTCTCATATCCTTCACTATATACTATATATAACTTGATAAAACATTAGTATATATATTTTATATAATGACATATGGGGCTGTCATCAAAACCAATACCTAAGGTACTAACAATTCTCCCTTTTTGATAATGACAACCATGTATATAAAATGTGATATAACTCCCCCTGAGTAACAAAACTCCCCCTTAAATTATGCCTGGATATTTTAAATATTTCTCCCCCTTTGTCATCAACAAAAAATTTAACCAAAACCTCCCCTTATCTACAATGCTATATATTTATATATTGATAAGTAAGAAGTTATAATAAAAACAAATTTTATTAGTCAATCCAATCCAATATACACAGTCAAAGCAATCCAAAGTTAATATAATTGAATTCAATCATAAGTCAAAAAGTCAATCCAAACCATTTCTAATCCTAAATAAGTTCATAAAAACCAATCCATACTTCTTATTCTCATGTAACCATTTTAATCTACAAATTTAAATCGAATCTTATATATTATTCAAAAACTAGCTAATCAACTTAAACTTCCTTAGGAACTTCTACCCAACCATCGAAACCAAAAATTGGTTCTACTTTGATGGCATCCCAATCTTCATTGTCTTTGTTGATGGCATAATCTAGATTGTTGGTTGGTTCAACTTTGATAAGGGAAGAAATCATCCATCGAACAACGTCAAAATGCTTTTCTTGTTCTGCATTTGATTCAATTTAATTGTCTTTGATTTCTAAGGATAAAAGCTAGGATATTCTTGAATGATTGAAGGATTTGTTCAAGATTTTCACATAATTTTTGGTGCGGAGAAGCCATATTTGAGAAGTTAAGTGTATAAGTGAAAACATAAAGAAAGAGAGTGGAAAATAATGTTTTTCTAGAGTGAATAGGTTTATATAGTGGTGAAAATTCGTTTGAATAAGATGAATAGATGGTAGATTTCTATTTTGAATTTTGAAATTTTTTTTAATCTACCCATTATATGTCAACATATAGGGTATAGATATGTCGGCATATGTATCGTATTTTGAAAAATCAATTTGTTTACTATATTTTTTTATAATTAGCCTAAACTATTTTACTTTTATGACTTTCCCGAGACCAATACAATGCATAACAGCAAGGAAAAAGATTTCATTGATAACCATAGATGAGTACATGAAATTTAAAGATAAACATAAAAGATACATAGATTAAAACTAGAACAATTCAAACTAAAAGCTAGAAAATCATAGGAATAAAACTAGGAAGAAGTAGATGAAGGTGAGGACTCCCACTAATCTTGCGAATAGTCTTTCTTAAGTACTTATCTACTTTGTTGGAAAGAGAAGCGAATGATTTCTGAAGCTTCTTTTGGTTATTAAGAAGTTTCTCTTGATTTTTGGGAATTTACTTTGTGGATGGATGGGATGGCTTTTCAAAAATCTCCAAACAAGTGTGTTCCTCCTCTTCTTGTTCTTCCTCCTTATCCACATCCATTTCTCCTTCTTCCTCTTCCTCCTCTTTTATAATTTCATGCTCTTCTTCCCAAGCCAATTTTTCTTCCTTCTCTGAAAGAGTTTCATCAGGCTTAAAGATGGGTGAGATGCGCATGAGAGAGATGTTGGCCTTATCGAAGATTTTTCAAGGAATGGTTTCCTCTCCTCTTAGGTCAACACAAAAATATGTGAATCTAGTTAGATACACACCATGAAAGAGTGTGTTCTCGTGCCTAGAGATATTCTTAGGAAAGAGTTCATCCAAAATAACTTATGCCAAATTTATGTCGTAATGACCATAAACTGTGAAAAGTGCTTTGAAAACCTTTTCAGTCGGGTTATTATAATTTCCCGTCCTTGGGGCTATTATTTGTTGTAAAATGAGACTCAAAATTCTTGCTTTATGACGTAAATTGTTATTTTTAAACTAAAGTTCATCATCGATTTCAAAAATATCGTAAATAACTTCACGATTTTGATTTTCAATTTTAAAAGTCGAACGGTCTATTCCACTAGATTTGCATCTGAGAATGTTACCTAAAATTTCACAATTCAAAACAATTTGAGTGCCTTTGACACTACTCCAAACTTCACCTTCATTTCCTTCATAAAACTTTCCTTTCAAACTAACATAGATTTTTTTTACTAAATTTGGAAAACTCACAAAATCACTTTGAAAAGCATCAATCAAACCAAGAATTCCATTTTAATTGCAAAGATCATAAGAAGGAAAATCATCGAATATGGCGAATCTTTTGAAAGAAACATATTCCATATCTATGCTCCTGTAGCCTCTTTGTCATGAAAAAGATAGACTTTAGTTTTCTTAGAAAGCCTTGTGGTTTTTGGAGTAGTGCTTAAGGAAGCTATTGATGAATTGTTTGAAGAGATAAGAGAGATAATGGATTTTTGAATTTATAAAATAAGAGTGAAATGAATTAATAAAGATAGAATAATTAAGTAGATAATCAATAGACATGTTCTTTGGTCAAGAGACACCTTTTCAGGACATTAGAGTTAGTAAAAAGGTAAAAGGAATTTCAAATTTTGAATTTGAAATGAAAATTCTAAATTCCAAAATCGTGTGCATATGTCGACATATGGGTAGAGGGTATGTCGAAATATAGCCCGTGAATTTCAAAAAGAGGAGTTGAATAAATTATACCTATTTACTTATATATGTATGTGTATAATCATCTTATAATTATTATTAATCTATATACTTAGTAAATAACTTAAAAAATTAATTTAAATATATATTTTATATTACTTTTTATTCAATATCATATTCTTATCAAAATAATTTTATATAATTTTTTGTGTGTATATATATATTATAATCATCCAACATTATTAACCTATAGGTTATTCCCAACAATCAAAAGCAACCAAAAATTCAATCAAAAATTAAAATTTTAAAAGCGCAAATCGATCTTTTCTGAATTTAATTAATAATTGTTGTGAAGCACATATTGACATCTATCGTATCTGGTTCATTATCACTTTAGGAAATATCTGATTCGTTTGATGTTGCAATATAAACCCTTCTCCCTTTTCTAGACGTATCAGTATTTGGTGAGATTTTCAGTTTCTCTAGTTGTGGACAGTCTCTCTGCATATGACCAAATTCGTTGTAGTTAAAGCATCTAACAACATTTCCACTTCCTGATTTTTGTTACCATTTCACCAGAGATTATTCAATTTTTTGTATTTCAGAAATTTTCTCAAATTTCTGGTCATGAAAGGAATTTCCTCATCATCGCTGTTGTCTGAATCTAGACCATATGTTGTTGCATTGAAAGCGATGGATTTCTTTTCTATTGCCTTGCTTTCTGTCCTACCCTACATTTGTGCTTCAAATGACATTATATTGCCAATTAGCTCTTCAATTTTCAGAGTGTTAATGTCATTAGCCTCTTCAATTGCAAGAGTCTTTTGGTCCCACTCAGGAGTAAATGAAGTGAGGATTTTTCTAACTTGATCCTCTTCAAAGATACTTTTACTTAATGCAATTAGTGAATATACTATATCTTGAAATCTACTATACATATCAGAAATGGACTCATTTAGATTCGTTTTAAATAATTGAAACTGATTACTTAGCGTAGAGATTTAGGTCTATTTGACTTTACTAGTGTCCTCATGTGTAACTTGCAGCGTTCTCCTTATTTCAGATGCAGACTTACAAGTAGTTACTCTGTTGAATTCATTCTTATTTAATGAGCAAACAAAATATTCATGGCTTTAAGTTACTTTGTGCAAGTGCCTTTTGTTCAGCGGTTCATTGTGAAAAGTTAGTCCGGGGCTCTGCGTATTCACTGTGTGTGACATTCCAAATATCTAGACCAGTTGACTGTAAATAGACTTTCATTCTACGAGACCAATATGTGTAATTACTGCCATTAAAAAGTAGGATTCTAGCGGTAGATTGTGTTACTAACGAGTGAACTAGCAGCATTGTTAGCCATTTAAAATTTTCAAAAATCAAAATTATGAATACTTTGAAAACTAATGCACTGGTATCAAATGCTAGTTTGCTGAAGTAAGGATCTTAAGGCTAATTTAACACTAGAGGGGGGGATAGTGTTTAATAACTTGTATGAATCATTTTGAATTCTTTTCAGATTATAGTTTAAGTAATGCAAATTGACAATCATAGATGCAAACACAGACAGATATAAATGCAATACAAGTAAGAAGTAAAAAGTTGAAGAGATCATACTAGGATTTTTATACTGGTTCGAGTTATCCTGCATCTAGTATCAACAAATTCTTGTATATATTTTTTAAAATATCAAAGTTTATACAATCTCAATTCAAGGCTAGGAGATACACTCTCCAGATTTACCAAGCTCTGGGTACACTCACTGAATTTGGATAGGACAGCAGCACACCCACTTAGATTCAAATGGGATACCATGCATGCCCACTTGGATTTCAGGGACACCAAGAACACCTAAAAGTATTTGAGTATGATTTGATAGAGTTTACAAAATCAATTTCTTGATCTTGAGTACAAATAATCCTAAACCATTTGATTAGCACTTTGATCTTGTTTTGAGTGAGAGAGATGAAAGAGATCAAAGAGTAACCAATAGAGAATCTAATGAATAGAGTTTGAATTTGATTCAATTTGAGAAGATTTTGAGTAGAATTTCTTTTAGAAATTAAAAGAGTGAAAGAGGAGAGAAAATATAAGAAAGTAGTTAACCAAAATTCGTTGAGAGAACCCCTATTTTTAGAGAAATGACAGTCATGTCCATTTGCGAAGAGAACGAGGAAAAGATACTTCCATTCAAAATTTGAATTTTGAAACTATCAGACTATATGTGACATATAGGGTCCATGTATGTCGATGTACCGATTGTAATTTTAGAATAACATTTAATAAAAATTGTTTAGAAAATATTTACCGTTGTAAACTATTTTGATACTTCATAAAATTATTTAAGCATAGTTTATACACATTTAACCATGATAAAACTTAAGAAAACCTTATAAAATATTTTTTAAAGTATAAGTGAATATATATATATATATTTAAAATTAGAGTATTAATGAATGTTGAAATATACTTTTAAACATTTAGAAGACATAAAACCAAAATCTATAAATATAATAAATTTAAAAGTAAATATTAAAATATAAAATACTTAAAAGTTTAATATAATTATTTTGTGAATATATAATTAAAAGGTTAGGAATCATTTGAAAGCTTTTCTTGAAAGATGTTTGAAAAATCATTTTGAAAACAAGGATTCTTAAAAATCATTAAAATCAGAGAATAGATATTATAAACCTTTTTGAAAAAAATGAAGAGAGACCAAAGAATCGCTACAAGGGCATTAACAAAATAATCTATGACTCTATAACTTATCTTGATATCTTGAATCTTCAAACTCACGAGTCTTCAATCTCCGACTCTTGAATCCTATATCAGCCTCTTGAATCTGCTCTTGATACTGTACAGTCTTTTTCATCAACACCCGTCTAATATCCTTCACTATATACTATATATAACTTGATAATACATTAGTATCTATATTTTATATAATGTTATATTATTGTTGTCATCAAAACCAATACCTAATGTACTAACAAGATATCGTAAGAGTGCAGATTTGTTATTTTTGAAAGTATTTTTCAAAACCCTACTATACACACACACTTCTTTGAACATACGCAAACACATTAGGCAAATATTTTATTTCAACTAATAATACTATCTTAGAAAGTTGTAACTAAAATATCTAACCTACAGATAGTTGATTATGGCTGAAAACCATTCCTATGAGGCTGGAAACCCCTCCAACAAAGAATTACCCACAATTACGAGAATGCCAGAATTGTTCAAGCAATACCTGAGGCATGTAGGGTTAGTTCCCATTCCTCAACAAGATGAATCAGCAGCACCCGTTGCTCCACCTACTAAAGCAGCACCTTGCCCATGCCTCAGGTATCAACTTTGTTTAAATGGCTAACAACACCGCTTAGATTAACGACTGTCTAAGGCTAGCAAAGGAGGGACAGAATGATCAAGCTTAATCTATTGAGGCTGTATTTATCATGAGTAGACCTCATCCCAGAGATAAAAAAAGTTGCAATGGAATGTACAACTATTATATCCAGGAATACTATTCGTACATTATTTGACTCGAGAGTGTCACATTCATTCATAGCTAGAAACGTAGTTAACTCCTTGAGTCTAAAAACCAAAGTTCTCGCCGACCCAATAGTTGTATCAAATCTTATTGAAGGGTCGAAACATCTTTCTTTGATTTGTAAAGACCTAGTTATGGATATATGTAACGCCGATTTTATATGTAATGCATATATTCTTGGCTTTGAGGGGTATGGACTTATCCTAAGGAAAAAATAGTTATCTTACTATGGGGCTATCTTAGATTGTGATAGGAGGGTCATTTAGTTGAAGAGTTATATGGGACAAGAGACATATGTTCGTTGTACACCCAAAAATCGGTCGACATTCTATAGGAAGGTCATTTGGTTAATGATTCCTATCTATTTTGGCTTGGTTAAATTTCATTACATCTTAGATAATAAGTTTTATATTTGGATCGTATTAAAATCCATTTTACTATCAATAATTTCTAAAATAAATTTCTTCGTCAAGAATTTGGTATTTCTTGAAATAATAAGTGTTTCACAGTATGACGCAATGGGCATTAAAAACATTTTATGAACTGCCTTTATGTACAAAACTAACTTAATTTTGAGTTTATAATGCTTAGGTTCATAACATAAATTAGTCAATCAATGTGGGTTGGTCCCAAACTCCTTTGAGTTGGTTCACACAAGATCCCTTACGAGCAAATATTTTGTGTATTACCCAATATTTAAACCAAGAAGCTTTCAAGTGATCCTGATTGTTGAGATAAAAATTATGTGGTTTAAGAACTTGGGGGCAAGCTCAAACAATCTTGGGAAGGACCTCTAGAAGTCTAAAGTCCAAACATCTAAAGGTTGGTGCTGACAGGAATTATTGTTGGTACCGCGTTGCTTTGCTTATGCTCTTTGGAGTATATATGCTATGGTCAAATAATAGGAAGCTAAAGCGGTCTTTCCGGGGTCCATCTATGAGGGATTAGGTGAAAAACTCCAAAGCTATGTAGAAAAGGACAATTATTAGATGGGACCAATCATTTCGGTACCGAGTAGAATTTGTAAGAAAAAAGTGTTTAGAACTTGATTATGCTAGCTAGAATAAGGGAAGGTCCACTGATTGCATAGGGTAATCATCTAAATGCCAACATGATTCATGTCGGTACCGACATGATTTGTGCAACGAGAAGGTTTCATCTTCCTCGCTAACTCGAGGATCTAATGTTGGACCTAGTATTTCATGGTTTGGCAACTCTGATGGGTATTCTCCTATAAGTATCAAGACTAGGTCAACAACAAACAACTATTTTTGGGCCTTATTTTCTTCACCCTCTATCCTTCACTCACAATTTTCATTTAGATCTTACTTTTGTTGTCCTAGACTGAAAGTTAAGTTGTAAAGCTCTTGTACTCATGATAATCAAATTTGTAGTAAGATTAAAGTGGATGTAGACCGTAGAATTTACCGAACCACTGTAAAAGTCCATGTGTAATTTACTATTTTCTTGTTAATTCAATTTTAGATCTACTCAATATTATTCTATTTGGGATGTTGTGCTAATTTTTGGTGCTTTCACAAAGAACAGAGCTTCTTAGGAGTAAATCTAGCTTAATACCTTGGATTAGTGCATCTAGAATTTAGATCAAGAACATTGTTGTAGTAGATTTAAAGTAATGGCCCCTTAAGAGATGGCGATTAAAGTGGAGTTTGATAGGATGATGGCTGATCAAACCATAGGATGGTGGATAGCCAGAAAGTGCTACTTCATAAGATGAATGCAAGTATTATCTTGTTGATCTAGCAATCATAAATGCATAGGATGAGTAGGAGAGATGCATTACCTTCTGGTTCTGAAGAAGAGAACTCAACTGCATCTGATCAGTACAGAAAGGACGGGAAGCCAAAAAATAAAGGAAAAGAATCTAGAGCCTCAAGGAAGACCACTAAAAGACGTAGCCATGTATTGGCCAATGCTGGACAACTCGGTACCGATATGAATAAGGATGGTACCGAGATGAATGATGGTAGTCATGGATCGTGTTACCTGACACCGTCGACTTGTCAGATAGTGAGGATGATTTGTAGGACATTGGAAATGACATTGGATAAAATATTGGAGTGAAAAATGCTGGTGCTCAAACGACCATCACAGAACCAACCATGCATCATAGAAGATCAAAAGAAGTGGCTCCCCTGGATATAGGAGAGCCCAAACGTCATTGAGTGAACTGAGACCGTTTGTAGAGTCAAACACTCAAGGCTGCTCCCAACGATCAATTTTTAGGTCACTAGGCCAACGAGGAACGTATTCCTGATAATCAAGTAATTGATGGAAGAAATTCGATAGAGAAAGAATGAAGAGTGGGATTTCATGCCTAGCAAAACTCCATTCTTAAAGAATATTTTGCTGGAGGAATATCCCGAGAAGTTCATAATGCCTATGATGCCATCATATAATTCAACAACGAATCCTAGGAAACATCTTTTAAAGATGTAGGTGTTTTCTCATCTTTTTGGATGGAGTGGCTTTGATGTGGTTTACCCAGCTCGCACCGAGATCCATATCAATATTTTATGAACTAGCAAAAAAGTGTATAGAGATGTTTAGGCTCTACACTACAGGTCCCAAGGATGTTATGTCCTTGTCGAATATCAACCAAGTTCCTAGAGATAATTCGAAGGGATTTTTGAGTAGATTTAATACTACCGTAGCAGAAGTGAATAACCAAAAGAGGATATCGTGCTAACGTCATTGGTTTTGGGGATACATCCAGATATGGACTTTGGTAAATGGTTGAAGGTGAAACAACCATCTAACATGGAGGAGTTCTATCGAAAGGCCAACCAATATCTACGCTTGGAAGAGGTGGATATAGTTGATGGGAAGGCTGGTAATAGACCATCAAAGGAAACAATGCAAAGTAATGCGGCTATTAAACAAACCATTGAGAGTGCTAGCAACGTTGCAATATTGTAGGAAATAATAATAATATTCAAAAGAAAAGAAATCCGAGTGCAGGTAGTAAAAGGCATGACATTAGAAAACGTCCAAGACACTAAGACCAGAGGAGCACACCCCTCTGAATGACACCATAGAGAATATGTACCTCTCTATGCAAGCAACCAAAATGTATAAAAAGCCACCTCAGAGGAAGGAAATAGAAGATGAATGATGCTCTAGGAAGTATTGTCACTTCCATTACACTAATAGACACAATACCAATGAGTGTCATCATCTGAGGGACGTGATTGAGGAAATAATATGAAAGAACAAACTACAATAGTATGTGAGAGATCCTTAGGATAACAGAAAGGATACTAGACCTCAAGGGTAGAATTCCCAGAAGGATCAACGTGGGTCCCGTGGATAAGGGCCCAAGTGATCAGATGGTAGGGTTGTAATCAGTATGATAAGTAGAGGGCATCACCTGGTAGAGAAAAGCTAGAATGAGATGGAGCCGTATGTAATTTCATTAAAACATGTACCACAGGAGAGCTGTTTTGGCGTTGAAGAAAAAGCTTCGACAAAATAACTAAGGACCATGAAGCATGACATTGTGTTTCATGATAGGGAGTCTGACGAGATCCAAGCATCGATGCTTGATTGTAGGGTAATTACGGTTGCTGTTGAGCCAATTATTGTATGCCAAGTGTTAATTGATAATGGAAGCTCGATGAACATTTTGTTCAAGAAGACCTTGGATCAAATGAAAATCAGTCTGAAGGATATCGGGACAAGTAAATCTAAGATTCAAGGATTTACCGAGGAGGCAAAGAGGTCTATCGGGACTATCACCTTATCAGTGAAGTCAGGTGATGTTAACCTGCCTTTTGGCAAGGCAGTATACAGGCGGATCTAACCCAATAGACTTCACGGTAATTGAGGCTGGGATATCATGGATTTGATTTAAATGGATGGGTGGATAATTAACTACGGATAATAATACGAAGCCAGGATTAAGCATGGTCGATGGATAAATGATGCAGGGTGCTTGGAAGGTGGATATTGGCTTGAATAAGGAAGGATCGACATAAGATAGTTTGATGTGGTATGGGTCGGCATAGGAGGGTTCGACATGATTGGGTTCGATGTAGGATGGGGTTAGCATGATTGAGATCGGCATGGAGGGTTCGACATGTTTTAATAGAAGGGATCAGTATGTTTGAATGGGCAAGGAAGGGTCGGTGTGGTCGGAGCAAAGGAGGGATTAGTGTTGGCAAGGGCAATTGGATCGACATAGTTCAAGGCAAGATGGATCGGCATCCTCAAAAAGAGAAGGGGTTGGCATTTCGCATAAGGGAGGAAGGGTCAGAATTTTCTTGGAGAAGTGGGTCCGGCATTTGTTTGAACGAAGAGGGATCGTCATTGGTTTGGAGGAAGAGGGATCGACATTGGTTTGGAGGAAGAGGGATCGGCATTGGTTTGAACGAAGAGGGATCGACATTGGTTTGAATGAAGAGGGATCGTCATTGGTTTGGAGGTGGATGGATCGGTGTAGCTTGTTGGAAGGCTATGGATCAACACGTTTCAGGAAGAGGGATCGACATTGAATTAAGTGAAGGGATAACGATCGGCAGTGCTATGACGATCATTATTTTTAGGCGAGTTGGGATTGACGATCGTTATGGTGGGCACATATAGGTGAGAAGGCCCTATAGCCGAAGTTTTACCTATAAATACAGCAGACTTGGCTCCAGAAAGGGGACCTTGATTTTGTTTCTCTTCATCTTCTACCTAGGGAGACTCTGCCATTTTTATTCTGGAATCTTGGATTGTAACTGTAATCAAATTTCAGTATAATGAAAAGGATTGTTCTGGAGTGGACGTAGGCCAAAGTTAGTCGAACCACTATAAATCTTGTCTCTTTTACTTGCTTTCATTTTAATTTGATTATTCTTCATATTATATTCTCTACATCATACACTATCTGCGATCTATGACTAGATGTTGGTGCTTTCACGTATAATTGGGTGTTGGTGGTCAATTTTGACGCCAACAGGTGAAGGAGATCGTAAGATTATGCGGATCTAAACATTTGTTTTTGTTGATGAATTCTCGGCTTACAATGCCTTTTTGGGCTGACCAGCCCTTGCTAGATTTAGAATAACACTGGCTCTTTGGTGCTTGTGAAGTCACAATTATATATGAAACGTATAAATGATCTTTACGAGATGTTTGATGTGTTGCAGAGGTATGGAATGAAGTTGAATCCATTAAAATGTTCCTTCAGAGTCGCATCAGGGAAATTCTTGGGTTTTACTGTGAATTCATGTGGCATGAGGCTAATCCAGAGTAAATTAACGTCTTTAAATAAGCAACCGCCCCAAGATGAGGGAAATGCGAGCATGAATGAAAAATTCACTACATTGAGCCAATTTATCTCAAAAGTGGCTGATAAGTGTATATCGTTCTTGGATGCCCTCAAAAAGGAAAAAGGAAAGTTTTTTTGGACAAAGGAATGCCGGGATGCTTTCCAAAAATTGCTTAAGCATAAGGAAAGACCACCGATCCTATCAAACCCTTTGGAAAGGTGAAGATTTGTTTATATACTTAGCTGTATCTACTCACGCACTAAGTGCAACCCTAGTGTGTAAGGAGATGAAGATCCAAAGTCCCGTATACTACATAGGTAAGAGGTTTACCAGCGTAAAAATAAACTATCCCATATTGGAAAAGCTAGCAAACTGCTTGTGATTGCTTCGAGGAAATTTTGACCATATTTCCAAGCTCATTCGACAAAGGTACCGATAGATCAGCCCTTATGTTTGTACCAAAAATGGGCACAACACTCTTCGGGAGTTATTTGAAGAGATAAAATGAAGATTATAAATGTAAAACAGAGGTTATCTAACAAAAACTCCAACAAACAGAAATGTAAAATGCACAGACAAGCGATTTAGAGTGGTTCGGCGTATGGCCTACGTCCACTATGAAGTTTTGATGATTTTATTGATTCTCTTTCAATGATTACAAGCGGTTACAGCAATGAAGATCGGATTACAGATTAGAATTCGAAATTAACAGCAAAAGTAGGATGCAAGTCTCAATCCGGCAGAGTCTGGACGCTTCAGAGAAAAAAGATCCTTTTTCTGTTGATTCTAGGGCTCTATTTATAGGCGTAGGAGGCTCAAATCTCGCTCAAACTCCGGGAGACTTGGTCTGGTACGTGAGGGGGCCCACGCGACCGTTTCCAGAAAGTTTCGCCTCGATCTGCGATCGATACGAATCCATTTCGTATCGATCAAGATGATGTCCAATTGAGCTAAAATTTGGCATGGACATCCTTCAGTGTGCATGCAAGCTTCCCTGAAAATTTCATTGGATTTGGATCAGTAGATCACGAGATATGGTCGATACGAAGTGAGATTTCTCGAAGGCTGTCTGTCTCGTCTCCACGATTTCGACTCCATCCCTTCGTGTCGATGACTGCGCGTGTTCTCGAGATGATGTGGCGCGCGCGCTTCGCTTCGATCCGGCCTTCACTCCGCATTGACCGTTTCGACTCCATATATTTCGCCCTGTTTACTTCGATGGACGACACGTCATCCTAGTTGATTGACCCGTTGGATGTGAACAAGTCATGGGTCACGGGTTCGAAGCAAGGCTCTCTAGTGGATACGATATGGACATGGACTGATGGATACGAAGTGGACATGAACTGATGGATACGAAGTAGACGTTGACTGACGGATACGAACAACCCTTTCTCTCATGGATACGAGGCAGACACTAGCTTATGGATACAAAGTGCTTCATCTGATGAGGGATATGAGGTCCATCGATACGAAATCGATGGATTCGAACTAAGCCATTCCTGGTCGATACGAACTCATGGGAGTTGGCCGATATGAAGTAGGCGATCTGCCGATGGATTCGAAGCTGATCGATACCGAAATGATGGATTCGAACTAGAGCCTGGAGATGGACATGAAATCACACATAGTGATGGATACGAAAATGGGTTTTTCCCTTCAATTTGACTCGATCATAACTTGAGCGTACGAGTCCGGATTGACTTGAAATTTGAGGTGCTGATTTCTATGATCTTTCTTGTCATGTCCTATCAATTGTAGCTCATTCTGGACTCGGACAATATTCAGTGACATCCATGGCGAGCTACCCTTGTTCTCTAGTCGGTTCCTTGGTGTCCTGGCCTTGCCAAAAGGCGGGATAACATTTGCCCCCCAAAGTACGTCTTGTGAAAACATGATGTGCTTTGAAAAGCTGCAGGTCTTCTTATCCTAGTTTGAAAGTCGTACTCTTTAACCATCCTCTTGTATCGGTCCTCTCATGAATCGATGCTAAAAGTTGGAAAGCCTTTCTTCGTATCGATGCAGGTTGACTTGATGGATACGAAAATGGTCATTCGTATCGATGGTCACAAATCATGGTGGATTCTGATTCGAATTGGCTATATCTAATGGATACGAAGTGACTGTTCGTATCGATAGGTTCCGATGGATACGGAAGCTACGCTCGTATCGACAGGTCTGCTCTGTTGTGAGTCGATGGATCATAAAGTGGACATTTCGAACCGATGGAGTCTGTTACCTTCAGGTGGCTTCCCTGTGTGCTTCGAACCGATGAAGCCTGGTGGATTCGAGATGAGCATCCGTTTCGATGCGCTGTTTGACCGGTCGCAACCGGTCAGGCTGACTGGGAGTCGAATCGACCCGGTTGTATCCTAGGCCCCATATAAATATCTGGGACTTAGCTCATTTTTACCTTTTCACTTTCTCTTTTTACTGTTGCTTTTAGCCTTCTGCGATTGATCCAGGAAGAGATAACAACTCTGTACTTTTGACTCAATCAAACTCGTTCTTTCAGATCTTCGAACCAAAACTCCAAACTAGGTAAGCAACTGCGGATCTGAATGACGAAGCCGCCATAAATCCACTCTTTCTTCGTCAATCTTTCATTCTGGCATCTGGTAAACCAGATCTGGCTCGAAAATATGATGGCCATGGTGGTCTTTGCAGATTGGAGAAGAAAGGGTGGAAAGGATGATTTCGAATCGATTACGAGAGCCATGTTCGAATTGATGAAATCAATGGCTTTTCTTTGGACCTCGTATCAACTCTTGAGACATGTTAGTGGAGACAATGTGATTTCGATTCGATGTCTGTGGCGGTGGGTCGTATCGATATGAAGTATCTGATAAGAAGTCGATGACTATTCGGAAGCCCCTAACTTTGGATCGATACGAGTTTCGCCACTGCGATCGATATGAAAAATATCGATTTGAGTGTTATCGATGTGGAGCTAAGGCCTTCCCGATCGATACGAACCGGGCCACCACTGATCGATACGAAAGCTCACCTACTGTGATCGATACGAACCAGATTACCCACGATTGATTCGAAGCACGACACTTGGCATCGATTCGAACCTTCAACCGGATGGATTCGGACGAGTCTAATGGGATCGATTCGATCTTTCCCTTTGACGGATACGAAATCCCAATCATTTTGAAAACATGATTCTGACAAACTTCATCCCCGCAATTCTGGACTTGATAATTAAACTGCGCGCCTGATTCCTACGAGCTCCTATATTGCATAATCGAACTTGATCACAACACTGCATATCTGACTGCCCTTTGAAGCTCGTAGATGGAACTGTGATACAGCAAAGTGTAACGAACTTTAATCTGAATCGAATGACAGCATTTGGATGGCGCTGTGGTGACGGTCAGCGATGACGGTCATCTCCGGCCGGACTCTCGGAGCTTCGTGGCTCACACACTTAAGCATATTCCGTAGAGATTTATTTGTTCAAGTTATGCATAACACATGCACTGCACAACTCATCCACACACTTTACACTGGGGAATGTACGGGCTTTTTATCATCTAACGGTGGTTTCTCGTGAGTTAGCTAGTTATGGAACCATCAAGTCCGCAGCAGCAAGAAACTCAGGATCTTATCCCTCCCAGACTTGAGATTCCGGACATCGAGGCCGAAGCTATTGGTCCAGCTCCGGATGAGTTGTCCGATGCGTCCTTTATTAATAGTCCACCTGACTCCGTCCCGTCCAACATCTCTGAAGATATGCTAGGGAGAATATGCTTGAGGCATGGCTTATCGCTGGACGACGTAATGTTGCCTGGACCGGACGACAGACCACACAATCCCCCGGAGGGGTATACTGCCTTTAATCGACATGCATGTGCGGCTGGTACACTTCCTCCGTTCAACGATTATATAAGAGAGGTGCTGGCTTACCTGGATATTGCTCCGTCTCAGCTACATCCGAATGGATATGCTTCACTCAATGGCCTGTTCATCGCATTTATGGAATACCTCTACCGGCCTCCCCGCCCGACCGAGATAAGATACCTCTTCAACTTCAAGAGTCGAACTGACAGCCCATCTTTTACATTCTTGGAGTCTGTTAGAAACTGCAAAGTTGTCACGGGGTCGTGGACTAGGCTGAGCTACTTCAAGTCAGAGTGGTTCTATGTCCGATGTCCGCTGGGGTTTGCCAGAAGATGGCTGTTTAGACGTGAGCATTGTCTTTTCCCCAAGTAATTGACGGGGCAATTTCTGAATGAAACCAAACTCATATCTCCCATTATTTTTCTTTCAGCAATAATCCAGTGACCTGAAGGCGGCTACTATAAAGAGATAGTTCGTGTCCTTCAGGAAATCCCTAGCGAAGAAAGGAATATCGAGTGGCTGCTGACGGACCAGAACCTTAGAGTTCTTGGGTTGATCGGGCGGAGGCAGTGCATAAGGCTTGATGGTGCATTAAAGACCGTCTCTAGAGAAAAGGTCAAGCAGAAGAAACCCAGGGTTGTGATAATTGAGGAACCCGACTCCGAAAGAACTCATACCGACGAGGAACCGTTGGTCGGACCCGCTAATGCAACCCCGGATTCCGATGCAAAGAGGAAAGGCAAAGTTGTGGCCTCCAAACAGCCTAAGTCCGGGAGGCGGAAGTCTGTGGTTTTGCACCGTCCTCTGCTAGGAGTTAGGATTACGGAAGCACCCTCCCTGCAAGCTGAAAATCAATTCGAAGGGCATGCTGACCCTCCAATCCCGGACATCGAGCCCGAGCAACACGACGTTGAATTGGGTGGACCGCGACATATCGTCGATGTTAGCGAGTCTCTTCCTGCCAGTGCGATTGACACTTCTGGTTGGTCCGGGGGGTTACACATTCACACACTCTTCACGGCACAACACATTTTCCTAACCGTAAACAACATATTGCAAACGGCTACTGATTTTTCGTGGTTTCTTTTCAGGTACGATATCTGGGCAAAGTTCTGTGCTTGGTAGTTTGCGCAACAGGCACCGTTATCATGAGCCACGCAGGAGAGAGGGTGAGAGGGATTACGACTCAGGACACTCTGGTCAGGAAAAGTCTGACAGAGACAGGGGATACGTTCACCGATCCCGATCTTGCTCTCCTCCTCCCAGGACCTACGCACCTCCTACGGTAGCAGTTGTTCGTCCTCCTGAAACTTCACGGCCTCGGCCACCTTCTCAAGCTCCGAGGCCCGATCAACCGCGCAGGACTGAAATAGCCACCTCTTCGGCTACCACACCAGTCCCGACTGATGCATCCAGTGAAGGAGTGCTTAAATTGGCACAGATGAGGAAGGAATTTCCCAACATCTGCTTTGCTGGTTATGTCTTCACTCCACACTTGAGGAGAATTCCGCCAACCGCTGAAACCACTATCCATGATTATGTTGTGGATATCTTCTTCCAGTACAGGGAATGGGGACGGGCCGCGAGGAAAGCGTCCAAAGTGGCATTCGATCGGGGCGTCACCATTGGGAAGCTTGAGAAGGAGTTGGGTCACAATGACCGAATCATAAAAGTGCTCAACTCGGAGGCTGAGTCTTCTCGTAAATCTGAAATGGATGCCCTAAAAAAGGTTGATGAAGTAAATGCTGCCATGACCAGGATGAAGCAAGAGCATTATACCGCCATCGAGGACATGGGTCATAGGAACACCACCATTACCGCCGAGAGGGATGCCGCTCTTAAGGAGCTTAATGAGCTGAAATCAAAGTTCTCCGAGATGACGAAGGAAAAAGACACAGCTAATGTCTCTGCGCAGGAGGCCTGTGATCAGGCAATGACGCTCCGAAAGGAGAAAGAAGCGGCTATGCAACAAGCTCGCGAAGCTGAGGCTGGGGTTGACGAGAAGGTACGGCAGGCGGAGGCCAGGATTGAGGCCGAGGTAGAAGAGCTACTCGTCACGTACAACGCCAATGTGCTAAGGCATCGAGATTTGACATGGCTTGACGATTACCCCACGCATCTCTATAACGCCTGGAACTTACTAGTTGATGAGGAGAAGTCTGGGCACCCTGATGAAGCCCTTGATGAATTCGAGCTGGAGAACCGCATTCTCAATGATGACGAAAAGAAGGTTCTCCATGACTCCATGATTTCCCACGATAAGGAGAGGCTTGGTGCCCAGACTCAGGACGTCGGAGAAAGCTCTGGTACGGAGCACCATGTTACGAGTTCTGAGATAATCGTGTCATCTCAATCTGAGCCAACTCCCATGATCGACTCCCAGCCTATTCCGGCATATGACCCAGACCGACCGCATCTATCTCCTATTAAGGAGCATCCTTCCGAAGTCGTTCAGACGACCCCGAGCCAAACCGAGGAAGGTACTTTGAACTAACTGTTTGTATACTTGGATTGGAGGGTCTGTGTCGAAGTGTACATTAACGACATGTTCTTTTTCTTTGATCAGTGACGGAAGTTGCACCAGCTGCGCCTTTCACCGCCCAAGAACCCGGCCAAGTGCCAGAAGCCATCATTTCTGAGGCGACTTCCGTCGCGGCAATGGCACTAGTCGGAGTAACGCAGGGGAGCTCACTTTCTTTCGATGAACAGATGATAAACGAGCTCCTCGGCCGTTAGAGTGATCCTTTTGCAGACCTGCCGTTTGGCCTGGGTGGATTCTCGTCTACTTCCGACACTTCAACTCAGACTATCACAACCCATAGCGAGGCCAGAGCACAACGGGAAGCGGAGATGTTGGCCGAGATTAATGCCGAGATGGCGGCCGCGGCGCGTGGCGGCAGCGTAGATGGCGGAGCATCAACACAGTGCCCCACTCCTCTTATGATTGTGTCTCCTTGGGGCACGCTTATTGATACTAATGTACCAGTCCCTCCTCCGGCTGCGAAGTCTGTTCCTCCAACTCCTCCTGTGGGAAGCATTCCCATAGAGTCCAGCTCGGACGAGGACGTCGACATTATGCCTTCACCCGAGGGGAGCCTGCCTAAGGAGAAAGGTTTCAAGCGAAAGGGTACTGGTGGTTCCAGTAGCTCCTCGAGGAAGAAGAAGTTGAGGAAGCAGAAGGATTAGACGCTCCTTTTAGGCATACTTTTTCTTTTTTGGTAGTCAGGGATTTTGTCACTTTTCTTTGTTCCCTTTTGTAGGCCGTGTTTAGATGCGGGTTCGGCCCCTGCAAGTAGGAGTATTTTGGAAAGGCTCATGTATGAACCGTAGCTTTTGATTTAGTTGAAAATATAATTTTGTCTTCTAGTTTCAGCTTATGTTCCTTTCTATGCTTGAATATTGCAGTGTTCGAACTTTGGTCCAGTGTACTTGCATTATCTTATTGTTTCAAGAACAGCTCATTTTACTTCTTAAGTATGGAAATCTCGGACTTGAGTTGTGATAGGGGATCGCATCGGAGCTGAGCATCGCATAGTTTCGGGTAATGACTAACATTTGCCTCTGCCCCCAGTTCCAGGGTTAAGTTGTGATGATCAGCTTGTGATTGCATCAAGCGAGGACCGAGTGGTCGAACCACACTTGTTCTCTTATGAATCGTTTCATCCATACTCCGGGGATATATGTCATCTCGTAAGCGGTTGTTCGCACTCTGGGAACACGGAGTTGACTGATGTTTGTACTCCGTCTCGCACTCTGGGAGCATGGAGTTGAGTGTTTATACTCCGCTTCGCACTCTGGGAGCACGGAGTTGAATGTTTATACTCCGCTTCGCACTCTGGGAATGCGGAGTTGGATGTTTATACTCCGCTTCGCACTCTGGGAATGCGAAGTTGGATGTTTATACTCCGCTTCGCATTCTGGGAATGCGGAGTTGGTTGTTTTATACTCCGTTTCGCACTCTGGGAGCGCGGAGTCGAATATTTATACTCTGTCTCGCACTCTGGGAGTGCAGAGTTGAATGTTTATACTCCGTCTCGCACTCTGGGAGCGCGGAGTCGAATGTTTATACTCCGTCTCGCACTCTGGGAGCGCGGAGTCGAATGTTTATACTCTGCTTCGCACTCTGGGAACACGGAGTCGGTTGCAGGATTGTCGTGTGTCAAATCCATCAATATTGGTGTAATGGCTTGCCCCCGAGCTCGGGTTTCACTTAGTGAGTGGCCGGTCATATCGCAGCCACTCTCTGTTTGAATAAGTCCCATAGCGTGATGGGATTTAGCTCTTCGTGCATCGTGATGTCGTATATCGTACTTAATGAATCATAGCTCTGGCTCGAAGAAGTGGCATTTTATTGCTGAAATAAGAAAATGCGGCAAAGTCAGTTGCCTTATTACAAGATTCAAATTTCGAAATGCAGAAACAAATTGCTAAATAGAATGAAATAAATAAAGCCTGTCATATGTAATAGCGACGGAGACTTTCGCTGTTCCAAGCTCTCGGTAAATCGAGACCGTCAACGGTCGACAGCTTGAACGTGCCATCTCCGAGTCTTCGTGTAATCACATACGGCCCTCCCCAGTTCGGCTTCATGTGTGAAGGAACGGGGTAGACTCTCTTGAGCACGAGGTCGCCGAGTTCAAATGTTCGAGGTCGAACTTTGGTGTTGTATAGTCGGGCGACCCGACTTCGATGTGCGGTTGCTCTCAGATCAGCCTCTTCCCGTTTTTCATCTAATAGATCCAAAGATTCGGCCAGAAGTATAGCGTTCGTTTTTGGATCATAGTAAGTCACGCGATGAGAAAACACTTCCGTTTCGACCGGAATAACAGCCTCTGAGCCATAAGATAGGGAAAACAGAGTGTGCCCAGTCGTGGTTTTGTGAGTCGTTCGATAGGCCCATAACGCCATAGGAAGTTCGTCGACCCACTTGCCCCCAGCCTTTTCCAACCGTTTCTTTAGGATTGATTTTATAACTTTATTGACAGCTTCAACCTGTCCATTCGCTTGGGGGTGTGCGACAGCCGAGAACTTTTTGTGGATATGAAACCGTTGATAGAAATTTTTGAATTCCGCACTCTCGAATTGGGCTCCGTTATCAGTGATGATGGTATGCGGGAGTCCAAATCGACAGATGATGTTGCGAACCACGAAGTTTACCACTTTCTTTGTCGTAATGGTTGCAAGGGCTTCAGCCTCATCCCACTTTGTGAAGTAGTCAACGGCAACGATGGCGTATTTCGCACCGCCTTTCGCCAAAGGTAAAGCGCCGATGATATCGATGCCCCACATTGCGAATGGCCAGGGACTGACCATTTGGGTTATTTCAGTAGGTGGAGCTCTTGGAATTCGGGCATGTATCTGGCATTTATCGCACTTCCGGGCATAGTTCGCCGCATCTCGGTTCACTGTCGGCCAGTAGTACCCATATCGGAGTATCTTCTTAGCGAGAGCTTGTCCTCCGGTATGATCGCCACACTCTCCTTCGTGTACGTCATGTAACACTCGTTTTATTTCCTCATGGGCGATACATCTGAGGAGAGGAACGGAATAACCTCTCCTGTACATGACGCTGTTTTGGATGACGAACCGCGAAGCTTTCCGCTGGACTTGTCTCTTCTCATTTCTAGGTTCAGGCAACGTCCCATTCTCAATGTAATTCCGATACGGAGTCATCCAAGATTCTCTACTGGGAGCGGTTTCATATACAGAGTTCATTTCTATCCGATCGATGCTCGGGGAGGCCAAAGTTTCAACAGGGACAAGTCCCATTTGCTGCGCTTCACTTGTGCTGGCTAACTTTGCCAGTGAATCGGCTTTCTGATTGTGCTCCCGAGGCACATAATAGATGGCATAGTAATCAAACTGGTTTAGTATTTCCTGAACTCGGGCCAGGTAAGCAGCCAGTCTTCGGTCTCTTGCCTGATATTCTCCTCGTACTTGGCATACCACTAACTGTGAATCGCAATAAATTTCCACCGCGATAATTCTCAAGTCTCTGGCAAGTTTTAGGCCGGTTAGGAGGGCTTCATATTCAGCTTCATTGTTAGTTGCACGAAAGTCGAACTTCAAAGCATAACATATGGATCGGCCCTCGGGAGTCTCAAGTACAACCCCAGCGCCCGAACACCGGTCATTTGACGCACCATCAGTATACAGCTTCCAGATGTATTCGGGGGATTCACTGGTCTCGGGCAAGTTTTCTGGAACGGTGAACTCAGCTATGAAATCTGCCAGGACTTGTCCTTGAATGGCTCTCCGCGGAGCGTATGCGATATCAAATTGACTTAGCTCAATGTTCCACTTGATTAACCTACCGGACGTCTCAGGCCGTGTGAGGACCTGTCGTAATGGCTGGTCGGTGTACACAGTAAGCGGATGAGCTTGGAAGTAAGGGCGGAGCTTTCTTGAGGCAATGACCAAGCAATAGGCCAGTTTCTCCAGTCTCGGATAATTTCTTTCAGCTCCTGTTAGCCGCTTACTAACATAGTAGACCGGGTTTTGCACTTTGTCTTCTTCCCGAACTAGGCAGCACTAATCGCATGTTCCGATACTGCCAGGTAGAGATATAGTTGCTCGTGGTCAACTGGTTTTGACAAGATCGGAGGTGTGGAGAGATGTTGAACTAGTGATCGGAACGCGCCTTCACACTCCGTGGTCCATTCAAAGTTTCGTTTTCCCTTTCGGATCAGGTCGAAGAAAGGAATGCATTTATCGGTGGACTTTGAAATGAACCTGCTCAATGCTGCGACCTTTCCGTTTAGACTCTGGACTTGCTTTATGGTTCTAGGGGTTTGCAAATTTCTTATAGCCCAGATTTTCTCAGGATTCGCTTCTATCCCCCGAGCGTTGACGATGAACCCAAGGAATTTTCCGGATGCGACGCCGAAGTGACACTTGAGCGGGTTGAGCTTCATTCCATATTCCCGGAGGATGCTGAACATTGAATTCAAATCTCTGACGTGGTTTGTGGAAAATCGGGACTTCACCAGCATGTCATCCACGTAGACCTCCATGGTCTTCCCAATCTGATCGGCGAACATCCGGTTGACTAAGCGTTGGTATGTTGCTCCGGCGTTCTTTAGACCAAATGGCATGACTTTGTAACAATAGAGTCCCAGATCGGTCACGAAGCTGGTATGTTCCTGATCAGGTAAATGCATGGGTATTTGGTTGTAGCCGGAATAAGCATCCATAAAGGATAGTAGCTCATGTCCGGCCGTTGAATCTACGAGCTGATCGATTCGCGGAAGTGGGAAGCTATCTTTTGGACAGGCCTTGTTTAGGTCAGAGTAATCAACACAGGTTCTCCATTTTCCGTTTGGTTCCCGAACCAGGTAAGGGTTGGATACCCATTCTGGATACAAGGCATCTCGAATGAACCCGTTTGATCGCAGTTTATCAACCTCCTCCTTAAGGGCGGCAGATCTCTCTGGATCCATACCGCGCCTTTTCTACTTTACTGGGACATGTCGCGGATCTATATTCAGGGAGTGACTTGCAATGCTCGGTGAGATTCCGCACATGTCAGAGTGTGTCCAGGCGAAGACGTCGAGATTCGCCCGAAGAAACTCGACCAATTCCTGCTGTGTCTGCTTGTTCAGTTGAGACCCAACTTTCAGCATCTTTGAATCATCATCCTCACTGATTGGGACGTCCACAGTCAGTTCGGCTGGAGAAGCTTGACTCTCCGTAGATTCGTTTTTATCCTCGTTGTCCCTAGAGTCCAGGTCTTTCAGGAATTGGTCGTGGTGCCCGGGCCGAGGCCCAGGCATCAATTGTCAATTATCAATGGAACGGACGCAAAGAGATTCCTCTATGCCCTTTCCCTTCTCTTTGCGTTGCGCCCCGCGCAGCTCAGCAACATAACAGGCCCTTCCCGTGGCCTGATCTCCTTGAACAACTCCAATCCCATGATCGGTGGGGAACTTAAGAGTTAAGCACCATGGGGCGATGGCCGCCCTGAATTCGGCTAGGGCCGGTCGGCCCAAAAATGCGTTATAAGGTGAATCAATCTCCAAGACGACAAACTGTAGCATCCGGACCCTCCGACGTTCTCCAACGCCTAACTCAACTGGGAGTTCAGTTATTCCGATGGGTATCGTGGCACTTCCGTTGAAACCGTGAATTCTGGATAAACAGGGTTTCAAATCCTTTGTCTCCATTTTCATTAAGTCGTAAGCCCGTTTAAGCAAGATATTCACAGAGCTTCCACTGTCAACCAGGATCCTCTTCATCCAAGCAGGACCTACCTGGGCAGATATCACTAGTGGGTCGATTGTAGGGGCTTTGACCTTATCGGCGTCTCGGCTCCGGAACACGATATCATCAGATATTATCTTTTGTTGTTTCACCGAGGTTCCGTCTTTGCAATTACTACAACATTCGAAGTCTGCATGCCTGATAGAACTAGCATACGACTCCATTTCCCCCCAACTTCTGTCTGCCGGATGGGGACCACCACTTATTGTGTTAATAACCAATCTCCCGCCCGCACGGGTGGGTTCCTCCTCTCTTTCTTGATTTTGTGAACGATTTTAATTCGAAGGGCCCGCTCCGCCAGACTGCGGCGCCCGTACAAACTGATCTAGCTTCCTCTCTCTAATCAACTTCTCGATGAGGTCCTGCAAATGTCGACACTCATTGGTATTGTGACCGTAGCTTTCATGGAATCTACAGAACTTTCCTGTTTGAACCTGTCTTTCCGATGAGGGCTTCGGAGCAGGTTTCTTATACTGTACAGTGTTACAAGTCTGTAGGTATACGTTTTCCAGTGACGTGTTTAACGGCGTATAACTGTCAAACATCTGAGCTCTACGCCGTGGACCTCGGTTCTCATCTCTCTTCCTATTCCGGCCATTATTTCCTCTCTGCTGGGTTTGCTTGTTTTGTATATTCAGTTGAACTTTCCCGGAACTCTCACCGGACTGTTTAACTTCTACATTGCTCTGTATTCCCTCAATGCTGGGCCTCGCATCGTCCTGCTTCCTAGACTGTTTTGTGTCCTCTTGCCGCAAGAATTGAGCAGCTTTGGAGTAAAAACGGTCCAACGATGCGGGCGGTTTTCCAGCTAGCCAGTTCCCGAATTCAGAATCAGGATCAATCCCCTTGGTCAGAGCCATCAAGATTGAATTATCGTTAGGATTGGTGATATCAACGCATGCTGCGTGGAACCTCTCCAGGTAACGCCTGAGCGTTTCTCCATGAGCTTGAGTGACGCTGGACAGGGTATTAACGTCTTTTGGCCTGGCAACATGCATACGGAATTGTTCTACAAACTTCTTGGCCAATTGATCGAACCAAGAAATTGATCTAGGTGGTAGGCGTGTAAACCACATTGTCGCGATTCCCCCCAGAGAGATGGGGAAGCTTCGACACTTCACTGCATCGTCAGCCCTTGCAGCGCTCATCGACCATTCATATTTCAAAATATGCTAGTTGGGGTCACTATTTCCTTCATACATTGGGAGAGTTGGCATTCTGAATCGCCTAGGGGGTTCAGCGTGTAACAGTTCGTCTATGAAAGGGGTATGACTACGAGAAATCCCCCTATCATCATTAGTGAGCCCCTGACTCTTGCGTATCATCTGACGTATCATGGTTGATATATCCGACACTGGAAGGTTCTGAGTATTATGAGCTAAGGCGTGGTCGGGTTCCACGGTGCGAGTCTGGATCGGGCGTTGTCGACGATCCGTATCTCGCCTCCTTGGCTCAGCATCTTCTGGGACATATGGTTCAGGAGTATGTCCACGCTGTTGATTGACCGGTTCTGATTGATTTCGGGTATCGACCCTTGTTTCTGCTGCGGCGGTTGTGGCGCAGTTATCCGCGGTGTACTGTGGGGCAGTGCCTCCTCGTGTCGAGGGCCCCGTTTGGAAGCTGGTCGATGGTCCTACCCTCAGTTGCCCAACAGTTAAGGCGGGTTGATATTCAGCAGCTTGAGCGCGACTTCCCTCTAACCAAGGACGGGTAGTCCGGTGGTGATAGTCAGATGAAGCTGAGCTTTCGGTAGATGCTCTGGAGGCATCATCTCTCCTGGACCTTCTGTGGCCCCGACGGTTTAGCTGGTTGGTCAGCTCGATATTGGCGCGCAACTGTTCCGCCAACTGCTGACGGCTTTGGGTCAGCTCCTGGAGCAATACTTGAAACTCCTGTCGGGTGACTAGCCCCGTCGAATCCGAGTGAGTGGTATTGTCTTGATTAGAAGAAGGCTGTTGTGTGGGATTCTGCCTATCTCGGCCTTCTTGCTCTGTAGCGGTAGCGCCAGTTCTTGTGCTGACCATTCTCGGTGGCGGAGTCCTCTCCTAGATTTTAAGCAAATCTGAATAGAATGGAAGGATTCCGGACTGGATATCTGGATCTTCCTCTTGGATTTGTGCAATCCGGTATCGATGGCAGATCCAAAGAGCAGGGGAAAAAACTGGTTTTCTCAGTGAAAGCACCAAAGTGTTTGTACCAAAAATGGACACAACACTCTTCGGGAGTTATTTGAAGAGATAAAATGAAGATTATAAATGTAAAACAGAGGTTATCTAACAAAAACTCCAACAAACAGAAATGTAAAATGCACAGACAAGCGATTTAGAGTGGTTCGGCGTATGGCCTACGTCCACTATGAAGTTTTGATGATTTTATTGATTCTCTTTCAATGATTACAAGCGGTTACAGCAATGAACAGCGGATTACAGATTAGAATTCGAAATTAATAGCAAAAGTAGGATGCAAGTCTCAATCCGGCAGAGTCTGGACGCTTCAGAGAAAAAAGATCCTTTTTCTGTTGATTCTGGGGCTCTATTTATAGGCGTAGGAGGCTCAAATCTCGCTCAAACTCCGGGAGACTTGGTCTGGTACGTGAGGGGGCCCACGCGACCGTTTCCAGAAAGTTTCGCCTCGATCTGCGATCGATACGAATCCATTTCGTATCGATCAAGATGATGTCCAATTGAGCTGAAATTTGGCATGGACATCCTTCAGTGTGCATGCAAGCTTCCCTGAAAATTTCATTGGATTTGGATCAGTAGATCACGAGATATGGTCGATACGAAGTGAGATTTCTCGAAGGCTGTCTGTCTCATCTCCACGATTTCGACTCCATCCCTTCATGTCGATGACTGCGCGTGTTCTCGAGATGATGTGGCGCACGCGCTTCGCTTCGATCCGGTCTTCACTCCGCATTGACCGTTTCGACTCCATATATTTCGCCCTGTTTACTTCGATGGACGACACGTCATCCTAGTTGATTGACCCGTTGGATGTGAACAAGTCATGGGTCACGGGTTCGAAGCAAGGCTCTCTAGTGGATACGAAGTGGACATGGAATTATGGATACGAAGTAGACATGAACTGATGGATACGAAGTAGACGTTGACTGACGGATACGAACAACCCTTTCTCTCATGGATACGAGGCAGACACTAGCTTATGGATACAAAGTGCTTCATCTGATGAGGGATATGAGGTCCATCGATACGAAATCGATGGATTCGAACTAAGCCATTCCTGGTCGATATGAACTCATGGGAGTTGACCGATATGAAGTAGGCGATCTGCCGATGGATTCGAAGCTGATCGATACCGAAATGATGGATTTGAACTAGAGCCTGGAGATGGACACGAAATCACACATAGTGATGGATACGAAAATGGGTTTTTCCCTTCAATTTGACTCGATCATAACTTGAGCGTATGAGTCCGGATTGACTTGAAATTTGAGGTGCTGATTTCTATGATCTTTCTTGTCATGTCCTATCAATTGTAGCTCATTCTGGACTCGGACAAAATTCAGTGACATCCATGGCGAGCTACCCTTGTTCTCTAGTCGGTTCCTTGGTGTCCTGGCCTTGCCAAAAGGCGGGATAACACCTTAAAGCAAGTACTAAATCAATCCAAGACCTTAGGAAGATTATTAAAGTGGAATATCAAGCTAAGCTAGTATGACATAACATGCCATCTTAAAGGGCAATAAAAGGAAATGCGCTGGTTGATTTCATCGCTTATTTTACCGTTCGTGGTGGAGAAGAGGAAGATGATATAGCCCAATATGTTCAATGGAAATTACATCTGGATGGAGCTTCTAACAAATGTTGTTCCAGAGTAGGGGTAATTCTTGTAACCCCAGAAGGATGAACGATATGCTATGCACTAAAGCTAGAGTTTCCAACAACGAATAACGAAGCTAAATATAAAACATTGATAGCCGGACTCAAGATAGGGAGGTAATTGAGAGTCAGAACATTGCATGTGTATAGCTACTCTCAATTAGTGGTCTATCAATTAAAGAAGGAATTTAAGGCCAAGGGAGCAAGACTTTGCCCCTACCCGACAAAGATGCTAGAACTGTAGAATGATATTGAGCAATACATAATAACATACATTCCCAAAGAAGAAAACAAGAAGGCGGATTCACTAGCTAGTCTAGCCAGCTCTAGGGATGCATGGTTGATGGGATTTGTTCGAGTCGAAGTTTTATCGGCTTCGAGCATCGATTAGATGGATGTCGACTGGATCTTGGAGATTAAAAGGGAAAGGAAGTCATGGTTGACTCCAGTCAAAGGCTATTTGTTAAAGGGAATGCTCCCATATGGACGGAATGAACGACAAATACTCCTTTGTAGAGTGCCACGATTTATAATTTAAGGAGTATTGTATAGGAGAGGCTTCTCTATGCCCTTGCTGTGGTGCGTCATCGAGTATGAGGCTAAAAAAACCCTCATGGAAGTACATGAAGAAACCTGTGGTGACCATGTCAGAGGCTGACGTTAGAAAATAAAGTTCTTCGCTATGGATACTTCTTGTCAATAATTAACCAAGATGCTGCTGATTATCCAGATGCGACTGATGCCAGAGGTTTGTGAAGATTCCAAGAGACCTATTTATCGAGCTTATGCAAATAGTCAACTCATTGCCATTTGTGGTTTGAGAAGTTGATATAATCGGTTTCTACCCACGTCGAAAGGCGGAGCAACGTTTACTATTATAGATATGGACTACTTAATAAAGTGGGCTTAAGCGAAACCACTAGCCACAATCAGAATGAAAAAATTGATCAACTTTGTGGTGAAGAACGTCATACGCCAGTTTAGAGTCCCATAGAAAATTACAATTAGACTCAATTCGAGAGTGCCAAGTTTAAGAACTTTTGTGACAACCTGGTAATTGGGGGTAATTATTAAAAGATAATAATTATTATATAATTAGCTGAAATAGAAGTTGTAAATTAAATATGAATAATTTGGATTTATTTTAGAGTGTTGGAATTTTATAATAAAATATTTAGGGATGTAATTAAGTGGTTTTGAGAATAATTATATGTATAAAAGATTGTAAAATAAATTAATTTGGAAATTATTTAGTATATGGGCTTAAATGTTAATATTGGATATTTAAAATTTGAATGAATTAAAATAAGGAAATAAATCCTAGAAATTTTAACAATGTCAGGAAAATAATTAAGCGTTGTAAAAAAAATTATTTGGAATTTTATTGTGATTTGTTTTAGATAGAAATACTTTATAAAAGGAAAAGAAATGAACTAATAAAAATGAATAAATACATATATATTTCTAACCTAAGTTCAAGTCTATATTTCCAAGGCTCAAGCCCATAATCCAATATCCTGATCCTTACTATATCTAGACTCTTTGTTTTCAGAGATTTCACCCCATTCTATATACACAAGTCATCTTGTTCATTTTGGTTAACTTCATAAAGTCAAAATCCAACCAACCCATGTCACTTTGAAATTAAATATAAAATCTAATAAATTGTTATAAACCTCCAAATTCGAATGTGTATATCTCGATGCTTATATGCACTTATAGCGAGAAAGATTCGAGAGTTGGGTTAATGTGTTGAGTTTCGGGTGCATGCGATCGGAGAGAGAGGAAGAAAAATATGAACGCATTGTACAGGTGAGTGTTTTCACTCATGACATCTACATCAAATCCTATAATTCTATATATATGTATGTATACATTGGAATGATATTTGAGTGTATAATATTGTGTGCATCAAATTGGAGAAGATACGATTGATTGATGGTAGAGGAGATGATTGCTTGAATCGGTGATCATTCACACAATTTTGTGTACAACTGGTTGTGCACCTGGGGCTATCGGTCGACTGCTTGCGGTCGACTTGTGGCGACGACCGGTCGTGCAAAAATTTTATGTGTGCCTGGATGTTTTTGTTTATTTAATTTATTATATATATTAATAATTTTTAAATAAAAATGTTATTAAATAAAAGATTTTTAATAGATATATATATACACCCACACTCTTTTGATTAGAGAAATGTTTTATTTAATATTAATTATTATTATATAATTTAGATATTGATTATTTATTAAAAATTTGGTTATCGTCTTTTAATAAATCTATATAAATCATATATACTTCTAGAAATATGTTAAATTGTTTCTAATTAATATTTGAAATTTCCAAAGCAAATTTTATGTAATTTTTAATATAGTAAAGTGTTGGAAAATATATTTATTTGATTATACATATATTAAATTGAATTGGATGTTTTAAAATTATTTAAAATTGGTACTTAATTATAGAAAATTTCGAAATAATTGTTATGAGTACTATTTGGTTTACATAATATTTTATGATTTCAAAAGAAAGAAATGAGTTTTCTAATGTTTTTGGTGAAGATTAAATTATTATAAAGGGTGGGAAATTGGTTATTTATCATAAATAATATATTATGTTTGGGTATTAGTTAATTTTGGAGTATATATTTTTATCCATTTCCAAGTATTTATTTTGTATATAATATTATATGTTGTGAATATTTTATGATTAAATATTGACTTGTTTGTTGTCATGTTTATTTATTTGAATAATCTATTTTATATTACTTTCTGATCATTTTTCTCTTGTACATTGAATTGGATTATATGAATAATTCACCGTTGATGCTGATTTTTCGGTGAATTGGAATGATACAGTGATGACACTCTTCTATGTGATTTTATAATGATTTTTATTCTATGTAGCAAGGAATATGAATAAACGAAGTTATAATACAATCTGTTACGAGACATTCGATAATATTTCTCCATTTATTCTTTGGACTCGTTTCGTAGAATACTGAAGGAGCGAGTGTGATATGTAAGCACTGAATAAATAGACTAGTAACATGCTGTGGTATGGGACACCGTTGTAACGCCCGATCCCTATACCCATGCCAAATGAGAGAAATAATAAGTATTACTATCGGAAAGCACGGAGAATGAGACTCGATAAGGTTAACGCTGTACTCATTCCCTTGAACAAACACTGGCACGAAAATTTTTAAGAACTTTTAACTTTACCATTCTTGCTCAGTCTCGGTTCAAAGCAATAGTACAAGAAATTTTTTCCCAAGCACATAATACATAATATAATAGAACATATAACTTAGCACAACAATAACAGTAGAATACATAATACATAATCATAATAGTAGTGTCCATAATACATAGTCCATAGTACATGATACCACTCCCAAAATGCATAATAGCATACATACCATAATATATTACTAACTACTACTAAGTCCAAAGCTTCATAGTCCAAAACCCCAAAACGTGGAAAAATGACAAGAGTGCTACTAAAGTCCACGCAAACCTAACTTGCCAAGAAATCCTCAAACTGACCCGAGGATTATAAAAAAAATCAAACGGGTCAGACTATTTCTAGTGTGAGTTAAGTGAGATCTATGGACAATGAATAAGTTAACCAATGTATATAAAGGTACAATGTGCCATATGTATAAGTCAACATGGGGCATAGGTGTGTGTACCAGATATGCAAAAAAAATTAGTTTCATAATCATCTCATTATAAATAAGTAATGATTTTACGTAAAAGTATCATATGTAACTCAATACGATACAAACTCCAATTATCATATGTAAAGCAATATGATAATAAATAAGTCTGTGCACACATTCTCCAAAGATATTGGCTTTTCCAAATCAACTTAAGCATTTTCCACTATTATATAAAACAATGTAATAAGATGAAAAAAAAATGCAGAATTATGGGTAAATATAACCTGACTCATAAAATATACCAAATAAATAGACGCTAGTGTTGTAAAATCATAGTGGTAGAGCTTGAGCACACGTGGAGATAACAGCACCGTAACCTACTCATAATGCCATAACACACTTGGCGATCAACCCAGGATAACCAAGATGGTCTAAGGCAAAGGTCGTATGCTACCCGTTTACGAAGCTACACCTGGGACCTCAACGTCTCCATCCATCATAGTCCGTGATCCGCCGAACCATTTGGTGGTAGAATGGAAAATGACATTCCATTGGTTCAGGTAGCGATCATGTACCAGGTGGACCAAGATGGAGTTTTGGCCCATTGGTATGACAGAGTCCAATCTATTCTAACCCAAAATCAAAGGGATTTAAAATATATTATTTTATTATAAAATTGTGCCATAAAATCCGAAGTGTTTATAACGTCAAAACAACTTTTAAAATAAAAATCAACCATGGCAACATTCTCCAAAAATCCATTATTAAATCCAGTATATTTCTCATTAATTAAATAAATATTAGTGAAACACTTGTTCATAGATGGAAATATAACTAAATCTTAGTTTCGCATTAATACACAAGTACCCCATAATACAAAATCAAGACAAAACATAAAAATTTCATTTATTGGATTAAAATTATTTAAAGTTCGTTAAGCCAAAAAAATCCATAACTATTTATAAAATTTAAAAGCAAAACTACACATGTTTTTAGTGTACAAAAATGCTTTCAAAATTTTAAATAAAACTTACTTCTTATTCAAAACACGTATTGGTTGAAAAAATAAATATTTATTCCAAAAATAATTTATTTTTAAATTTTAAATTTTTTTTCCTGTCAAAGGCAACTGCTGAGCTGCTGTACTACAGCGGCAACGTAGCCAAGCTACGCTTACGCTGTAGCAGCAGCACTGTTGTGCTGCACTGCCATAGCAGTGTAACAGTGCTGCGCCGCCCAACAGCGCAGCCCTGCTACAGCGCGTGCTACGCTGCCTAGCATCTCAGCCCTGTAGCTCAGGCTGCAACATTTATTTAATGTGCATTGCTGAAATATACTTTTTTCCCAAAAATTAAAATAAGCTCTTTGTGTTTGTTTCTTCTTTGGACATTTCACCATGCAAGTTACATGCATCTTTTACTATTTTCCATCAAACTTTTAAAGTATTCCTATTAATCATCATCAGTTCAACCAAACTATCATATAAAACCAACTTAGATTAAATGAACGGCAAATAGAGAAGTTATAATACTAGAAATTTCATCATTTTTTCCTAATCTTATCATGCAACAAATTTTCCTTTGCCTTCACTCAACAATTAGGTATTGAATGAGATAACATAGATAGGGAAAGATCAAAACTCCACTCACCTAAAAATCCTAAATAACAACCTTTAAGCTGTAGATTAACCAACTTTTGGATTGTTCCTTCTTCTCCTTTCAATTGCTAACAAAAATAAAAAAACCCTAAATAGTTATTCCTAAAAACAAAAGGAAAGAGACATAATAGAATTGCTTAAGGGATAATTACAATAGGAATTAGGAATCTCCTTCTTTATATTTTTAATTCTTTTTTTTCTTGAATGAGTGGATTGAGAGGATTGAGTTACAGAGCTTTTTTCTCCTTTGTTTCTGTTTGAGAAGAAAATATATGTACTGTTTTCAGAAGTGAGAAATGAGAGGGGTGAGATATATTTTTATCATGAAGCCCCTCTCTAGAATGTTCTATCAAAATACCCGCTTCATTTATTATTTTCTTTTATTTATTAATAAAACATAATCGTTTTATTTTGTCTTTAGTCTAAATTTTTTATTTTAAACCTTATTTTTTCACTTTCTAGACCTTTCATGTAAAATATCTTACAAAACCATTATTTTATTTTTATTTTTTTATTTTTTTCCATTTCATATAAAACATTTATTTCCTTTCTCTTTTTTTTCGTTTTATGAAAACTAACATAAATCTTTCTTTTATTTTACTTTAACACACCTTTTACATTTAATTGAATGTTTTTTCTTACTGTATTTCTTTCATTGATAATGTTTAAAAATTTAACAAACTTTTTAAATAATATTTTTTTCCTTTCATTTCTATTTTTTTCATAAAAAAATAGTTCATTTACTAAAAATAAATTTCATTATTGAAGTGGAGATTCAATTCATTACATCAATTACATAACAAAATGATTCATTGATCATTTATTTTCCTCTCATCCACATTAATATTTTATTTCCATTTGTTTGTCATTTTATTCTCATTCCAAAAATATATAAATATCTATTATTATTACTACCAAATTAATTATCAGTTTTTTCAGTCGATTCCAAATTCAATATCCCTAAAATCGGGTTGTTACAGACTTCCCCCTTACAAAAATTGCGTCCTTGCAATTTCTTTATATGGGCGATATTTATAACTTTATTAGTTGATCCAAACTCTAGAAGATAAGACATACCTTACTCGAGTGCCAAACAATTCAAGATAATGTCTCTACATCAACTCCTGTGTTTCCCAGGTGCAGTCCTTCGGATTGCTTGACCAATGTAGCTTGACTAGAGGAACAACCTTACTACAAAGCTTCTTTGTCTCCGAGGCAATAATGTGAATATGCTCTCGAGTACATGTCATGGTAGGAGCGATCTCAAGCTGTTGCAAATGCTTTGGCTTTACCACCTCCTTGTAATCCCTTAAACACTTTCTCAAGTGTGACACGTGAAAGACGTTGTGCACACTCGATAAGTGTTCAGGTAGAGCAACTCTACAGGCCAGCTTTCCTATCTGCTCCACGATAGGATAGGGTCTAATGAATCTAGGAGCAAGCTTACCACTCTTACTAAACCTCATTACACCTTTCAGAGGAGTCGTCTTCACGAATACATGATCTCTGACACTAAACTCCAAGTCCTTCCTTCTTCTATCTGCATAGGACTTTTGTCTATCCAGTGCTTCTTTCATCCTCCTTCTAATTAGCTCTACCTTTTCTTAAGCTTCCCGTACAATGTCAGGACCAAGCACCAACTTATCTTCGGTCTCTAGCCAGCATGTAGGAGATCTACATGGTCTTCCATACAGTGCTTCGAAAGGAGCCATGCCTATACTGGACTGAAAGCTGTTATTATATGCAAACTCTACCAAGTATAGGTGGTCCTCCCAAGACCCTCCAAAATCCAAAATACATGAGCATAACAAATCATCCAATATTTTGTTGACTCGCTCAGTTTGCCTATCAAATTGAGGATGATTGGCTGGGCTGATATTTAATTTCGTCCCCAAAGCTGCTTGTAAGCTCCTCCAAAATCCACTAGTAAATAATGGATCCCTGTCACAAACTAGAGCACTAGGTATACCATGGAGACGAACAATTTCCTTCACATACAACTTTTCCAAATAAGGCGCAGTCCTCTTCGACTTGACTGGGTTTAAATGGGCATATTTCATCAATTTATCCACCACTACCTATATACTATCATGCTATTGCTTCGATCGAGGCAAGCCATCAATAAAGTCCATAGACACCTAAACAAAGCATTAATGAAATACTAATTGGATCACATTAAAGGATTTACATAAGTGGACTATAATTTAAATGCACTTAACTTGATCCTATTTCCATAGCGGAATCTCCAAAGGCTGAAGAAGACCACTAGGCTTCTGGTGCTCGCATTTCACTATTTGGCAGGTAATACAATTTTTCACATATTCGCCTATATCGCACTTTATACCTTCTCAATAATACAGGCGCTTCATGTCCATATACATCTTGCTGCCGCCTGGATGAATGGTATATCACGAACAATGGCAGTCATTCATCACCTCCCACCTAAGTCCTGCAATATTTGGTACAAAGATCCTACCCTTCTTCCTTAAACATCCCTAAGCATCTAACTCAAAACCTTTCTGATCATCGGCCTCTTCTCCATTCTTCAACTGATGAATACGGTCTAAAGCAACAAAGTCTTCCCTTCTAAGCAAGAAAAATCATGTCCATAAGACTTGGTCTCATAACTAAACTAGCCAACATCCTCCCAGCGCTGAGTGGGCATACTATAACAAATCCCACTAGAAGCTAACACCTCAAGGTCACGCCATTCAGCCACCATCATCGATACAACTGCCTGGTGTTTCCGGCTGAGAGCATCTGGGACACAATTTCCTTTCCCAGGATTATAGTGAATATCAAAATCGTAGGCTGCCAAGAACTCCAACCATCTTTGTTGGCGCATGTTCAGTTCCTTCTGGGAAAATAGGTATTTCAAGGACTTATGGTCTACATAAAGAACAAAACGCTCACCCATGAGATAATGTCGCCACAACTTCAAAGCAAAGACTATTGCTGCTAGTTCCACATCATGAACAACATATCGAACCTCATTAGGCCTTAATTGGCTGGATGCATAAGCCACTACACGCCCTTTCTCCATAAGTACTACTCCATGGTCGGATCCGCATGCATTAGTATAAAACACAAGATTCTGATTACCTTTTGGGAATGACCAACACTGGTGCATGAGTGAGCATATACTTCAGCTTCGTAAGTGCTTCTTTACACTTACCTGTCCACTCATACTTAACCCCCTTTTTAGTCAATCTCTTCGTGGGAGCCACGATCTTGGAGAAATCCTTGATAAAACGCCGGTAGTAACCAGCTAGTCCCTAAAAGCTTCGTAACTTGGTAACAAATTCAGGTCTCTTCCAATTCTATATAGCTTCGATCTTAGAAGGATCCACAGCCAGACCGGCTTCAGAGATTATATGGCCTAAAAACTTCACCTCCTTCTGCCAAAAATTGCACTTGGAGAACTTAGCCTTTAGCTTGTTTTCCCTTAAGGTCTCCAAAACAATCCTCAAATGACCTTCAGGCTCTTGCTCAAACATGGAATACACTATGATTTCATCGATAAAAAATAAGACAAATCTGTCAAGATAGCTTCGGAATATTCTATTCATCAGGTCCACAAAATATGCAGGAGAATTTGTAAGCCCAAACGGCATTACTAGCCATTCTTATGAACCATAACGAGTGCGAAAAGCAGTGAGAGGAATACTATCTTCCGCTACTCTCAGCTGATGAAACCCAATGGCTAAGTCTAGCTGGGAAAAGATCTTCGCTTCGCTCAACTGGTCAAAAGATAATCAATACGAGGCACCGGATAGTTATTCTTTACAGTCAACTCATTAAGCTTCATGTACTCAATGCACAAACGACGATAGCCGTCAGCCTTTTTACAAAGACTACAGCAATTCCCTAAGGAGAGCTACTAAATTGGATAAACACCTTCCCTTACAATTCAGTCAACTGCTTACGAAGTTCCTCCATCTCGACTCGAGGCATACGAGTAGGTGGTCGGATGACTGGTTGGGCTCCAGGGATAAGATCTATGCAGAATTCTATAACCCTCTTAGGAGGTAGGCTTGTAATAGGCTCAAATACATCACCAAAATCCCTTACGATAGGTACTCTGGCTATCTCATCATCCTCTTGTGACTCCATAGAAAAGAGAGAAGCATGAGCACCAAGGCTTGGTACATCTAGAGTCACATTACTAAGCCCTTTATAGGATGGATTCTTCAAAGTAACAACTCTGTCTGAGCAGGAAAGATGAGCCTCATATTGATCCAATCAATCCATTCCCAAGATAATATCAAAGCCAAGGTACTCAAATACATGCAGATTAGAGGAAAAAGGGAGTTCACATAAGAAAAGCTCAAAGCCCTTACATAACATTCCAAGTGTTATGGACCCACCAATAAGATTCGCAACCCTTAGAGATGTCATGACGTATACCACATCTAAATCATAGCCATCAACTAACTCCTTAGATATGAAAGATTGGGAGGCACCAGTGTCAAAGAGTATACGAATAAAAGTATCTCTAAAATGAATCGTACCTTCCATGACTTCCACATGCTTTCCCTTCCTCTGGATCGGACCTGGATTTCCTTCCATCACATTTAGTTTAGTTGCTTGCTTCTTCTTAGTAAGCTGTGGACAATTTTTCCTTGAATAACCAATTTGGTGACACTCATAGCACTGCCTCTGGGGGGAAATCAGTGGCAAACTGCCCCATCACTCCACATTTGTGGCATTTTACCCCCACCTTTCTCTTGCTTCTGAGAGCCTGAAGCATGATCCTTCTTTTGCTTCTTCTGAGAATTCTGCTTCTTCTTAGGGAAGAATGGTGCTTTCCTCTTAGGGGCAAAGCTCTGTCTGCTGGGTGGTGCATCCTCATCTCTTTCCCGATACAACTCATCATACCTCATGGCCAAATCAACTATCTCATCAAAAGTGGAGCGAAGCCGAGTCAAGAGCTGTTCCCTTAGCTTCTACGTAGACCATCCACAAATTTCTGATTCTTCTTGAAGGAAGTGTTGACCAAATCAGGTGCATACTTAGAGAGGGAGTGAAGGTATTGACTTACTCCTGAACTGTCATGTCTCTCTGCTTCAGAATAATAAATCTCCTAGCAAGGATGGCATTCTCTCCCTCGGGAACGAACCTTAGCTCGAACCATTCCCTAAGTCTCTCCGATGTTAGCTCCTCCTCACCTATCTCAACACAAACCAAATCAGACGAATCAGAGGCACCATCTTAGAGGAAATAAAAGCAATCTAGACCTTCTGACGGTCCGTCACACCCATGTGCCTAAAGACTCGTTCATAAGTCTTCAACCAAGCCTGAACTCCAACTACACCTTTATTTACATGAAAAGGCTTCCCTCCAAAGCTCACAAAGTCCTTACACATACGAGCGAAATCAACTCTAGGAGCAGCATTAGGAGCGGGTGCGGCTTGTGGCATGTTTCGCATCACCTCTAACCACTCCTCCATCATCAAATGAGGAGGTCTTTTAGCCATTTTCTCACTACTCTGTATATAGTGGGAATTGTTATTAAGCTGGAATTAAAATAGCTCTCACACTAGAACATTCAAAGATTCGGGGTTTTGGTTTCAAGTATGTACAACTATCATTATATTATGGGAGTGATACTTAAGGTATACAGACATGTACGATACTTCTGCTGCCTTGCGTTAATTTATATTCTAAATATATTATGTACTATTTTAACTTGGGCTCTGATACCAACATTGTAACACTCGAACCTTAGACCCATGCCTACCTTGAGCAATACTAAGTATTACTGTCGGGAAGCATGAAGAATGGGATTCGATAGGGCTAGGCGCTATACTCATTCCCTTAAACTAACGCTGGCACGAAAAATATTAAGAACTTTTAACTTCCCATTCATGCTCAGTCTCGGTTCAAAGCAATGGTATAAGAAAAAAATTTCCAGGCACCTAAAATAGAATATAATAGAACATATAAATTAGCACAACAATAACAGCAGAATACATAATATATATCATAATAGTAGTGTCCATAATACATAGTCCATAGTACATGATACCACTCCCAAAATGCATAGTAGCATACATACCATAATAGATTACTAACTACTACTAAGTCCAAAGCTTCATAGTCCAAAACCCCAAAACATGTAAAAGGATAAGAGTGCTGCTATAGTCCATGCAAACCTAACCTGCCAAGAAATCCTCAGACTGACCCGAGGATTATAAAAACAAATCACACGGGTCAGACTATTTCTAGTGTGAGTGAAGTGAGATCTATGGACAGTGAATAAGTTAACCAATGTATATAAAGGTAAAATGTGCCACATGTATAAGTCACCATGGGGCATAGGTGTGTGTACCAGATATGAGAAAATTTTAGTTTCATAATCATCTCATCATAATTAAGTAATAGTTTTAAGTAAAAGTATCGTATGTAACTCAATATGATACAAACTCCAATTATCATATGTAAAGCAATATGATAATATATAATTCCACACACACATTCTCCAAAGATACTGGTTTTCCAAATCAACTTAAGCATTATCCGCTATTATATGAAAAAATGTAATAAGATGAAAAAAATTGCATTAGGGGAATTATGGGATAAATATAACCCGACTCATAAAATATACCAAATAAACAGACGCTAGTGTTGTAAAATCACGGTGGTAGAGTTCGACCGCGCACGGAGACTTCAACACCGTAACCTACTCATAACGCCATGACACACCTGGCGATCAACCCAGGATAACCAAGACGGTCTAAGGCGAAGGCCGTATGCTACCCGTTCATGGAGCTACACGTGGGACCCCCACGTCTCCATCCATCATAGTCCGTGAACCGCCTATCGGGAATCCCGATCAAAAAATAAAGTTACCCCTATGTAGGAAACCGTTGACTATTTGGTGGTAGAAGAGCAAATGATATACCACCGATTCAGGTAGCGATCCTGAATCAGGTCGACCAAGATGGAGTTTTGGCCCATTGGTACGACAGTGTCCAATCTATCCCAACCCAAAATCAAAGGGATTTAAAATATATTAATTTATTATAATAATGTGCCATAAAATCCAAAGTGTTTATAACATCAAAACACTTTTTGAAATAAAAATCAACCATGGCAACGTTCTCCAAAAATCTATTATTAAACTTAGTATATTTCTCATTAATTAAATAAAGATTAGTGAAACACTTGTTCATAGATGGTAATATAACTAAATCTCAGGTTCGCATTAATACACAAGTACCCCATAATACTTATGTATTAAGATGAAAAATAAAAACATCAATTTATAGGATTAAAATTTTTCAAAGTTCATTAAGCCAAAAAAATCCATAACTATTTATTAAATTTAAAAGCAAAACTACACATGTTTTTAGTGTACAAAAATGCTTTCAAAATTTTAAATAAAACCTACTTCTTGCTCAAAACACGTATTGGTTGAAAACATAAAAAAAAATTCCCGTCAAAGGCAGCCGCTACGATGCTGTACTGCAGCGACAACGCAGCAGCAGCAGCGCTGCTGCGATGTAGCAGCAGCGTAGCCGTGCTGCACTGCAGCGCAACGCAGCCACGCCGCGCTACCGAAGAAGCGTAGCACTGCTGCACTGCAGCAGCACAGCCGTAGCACTGCTGCCTGCCCAGCAACGTAGCCCTGCTGCGCTGCACTGCTGTAGCTCAAGCTGCAGCATTTATTTAACTTGCATTGCTGAAATATACCGTTTTTCCCAAAAATTAAAATAGGCTCTTTGTGTTTGTTTCTTCTTTGACATTTCAGCATGCAAGTTCATGCATCAACAATTTTTACCATTTTCCATCAAACTTTTAAATTATTCCTATTAATCATTATTAATTCAACCAAACTATCATATAAAACAAACTTAGATTAAACGAACAGCAAATAGAGAAGTTCTAATACCATAAATTTCATCATTTTTTTCCTAATCTTATCATGCAACTAATTTTCCTTTGCCTTCAACCAACAATTAGGCATTGAATGAGATAACATAGATAGGGAAATATCAAAACTCTACTCACCTAAAAATCCAAAATAGCAACCTTTAAGCTGTAGATTAGCTAGCTCTTGGATTGCTACTCCTCCTTTCAATTTCTAACAAAAAAACCATAAATAGCTATTCCTAAAAAAAGAAAGGGACATAATATAATTGATTTAGGGATACTTACAATAGGAATTGGGAATCTCCTTCTTTATATTTTTAATTCTCTTTTTTTTTCTTGAATGAGCGGATTGAGAGGATTGAGTTACGAAGCTTTTTTCTCCTTTGTTTCTGTTTGAGAAGAAAATATATGTACTATTTTCAAAAGTGAGAAATGAGAGGGGTGAGATATATTTTTATCATTAAGCCCCTCCCTAGAATGTTCTATCAGAATACCTGCTTAATTTATTATTTTCTTTTATTTCTTAATAAAGCATAATCGTTTTATTTTGTCTTCAGTCTAGATTTTTTATGCTAAACCTTATTTTATTCACTTTCTAGACCTTTCATGTAAAATATCTTATAAAACCATTATTATTTTTATTTCTTTCCCATTTCATATAAAACATTTATTTCCTTTCTCTTTTTTTTTATGAAAACTAACATAAATCTTTCTTTTATTTTACTTTAATGCACCTTTTAAATTTAATTGAATGTTTTTTTCTTACTGTAATTATTTCACTGATAATGTTTACAAATTTAACAAACTTTTTAAATAATATTTTTTTCCTTTCATTTCTTTTTTTCAAAAAAATGTAGTTCATTTACTAAAAATAAATTTCATTATTAAAGTGGAGATTCAATTCATTACATCAATTGCATAACAAAATGATTCATTGATCACTTATTTTCCTCTCATCCACACTAATATTTTATATCCATTTGTTTGTCATTTATTCTCATTCCAAAAACATTTAATTATTTATTATTATTAATACCAAATTAATTATCTTTTTTTAGTCGATTCCTAATTCAGTATCCCTAAAATTGGGTTGTTACAACCGTTGCGTTATTTATTCGGTTATCCTTTGCTCGTGAATGACACTCATACGGGGATTTTTTTATGTGTGATGGGACTTACTACGGTGAGTCATGTATTTAGCTGTGTGTCATTGTTTTATTGAGTTGTGTGTAAAAATATACAAAGCGGTGTGTTGGTATATGTGTTATGCTGTTTCAATGTATGTAAAGAGCTGATTGTCGGCATGTGTATATAACTATGTATCAACTATTACACACACACACACACACACACATATATATATATACAGTATTTGTCTACACTATCTGAGTTCCTTTACGGTGCGGAAGTTGAACCAGATTGACCAGTATCCACCACGGTGGCATGATTGATCGTGGTTGTTGCGCCTTAGATTTGTGACACCCTTTTCATATAGCTATATGTCGGAAATGTTTATACCTACGTCTTGACAATGTATAAAGCCATGTGTCGGAAATGTATAGCCCCTTTTTGTCATCTAGGCCAGTAGTCAGTTACGTATAAAGGCAATGTGTCGGGTCATGATTAATGCATAGCATAGTCTTGTAGCATGTTTATGACGTGCAATGGATATTATCACGATACCCAGGGGGTAACTGATGACGGTAGGAGTCATGACAGATGGACACGTGTGAGTCTCCTAGAGCAGGTGTGTGTGCGCTGTCAATCTCATGTCTGGTTCTGTTATGTGTGATACAAACATATACTTATTTTTCCACTTGAAATGATGAGTTGTGATTATACCTAAGACCGTTGATTTGAATGTTTATTTCTAGATACAGACGAGTCACCCTTTTGATGTTGATTCTTTAATTTTTTTTAATGTGTTTTCTATATAGGTGATGAATTTTATGAAGGGGTTTCTGGTTTTTGATTCGATATACTTTTATAAGGGTAATGATATCTTTACTATTGTTCTTGTGATATTTGATATTTTGTGATATGTTTGAGATTGTCTATATTATTTACACCATGCTTACATTACCGCATATTTATCGACATTATATATGTTATCATATTATTATACCCTACATATATTGGATTACTTATGTATATTAACCCTATGATTTAAAAATAGTCTGACCCATGTGTTATTCATATAATACTCGGGGTTAGTCCGAAACATTCCAAGTACAGGGAGGATGAGACTAGCTTGTATTTATTGGGCAATAGAGAAGATTATGCGTTCAGTATAGATATTATCATATTGTATTTTATAGTCCCATGTATGTATATTATTGTTATGTGTATTGGATATACTTGTATAATTTGTATTATATGTTATAGCTGCAATTCTGGCTTAGTATTCTCCGAAATTTACTATATATTATGTAACAACCCGCTTTTCCATACAATCCAAGCTAACAATAAACCACACATGTCCAACCCAAATCGAATGGAAAGATGGATAGTTAAGGGAAAGAAAGAAGAAAAAAGAAGCGAAGGAAAGGAGAAGAGAAAAGAAACTAAAACAACGTAGAATCTCACAATCGTAGCGGAACAACATATAATATAATATCAATGATTTTTACAAAAGAGAAACTATTATATACATACATCCATCAGAGTACAACAATAAGCACAATCATCAGCCTGGACAGTTATAACATCTTATCCTCACAATTGCTGAAAATTTCAAAACAAAACAGCGGAAATAAACATATATGTGAATACGTCTCTGAGCCTCCAACTCATCTCCCGAAGCTCCAAAGCATTCCAACTAAATCTGTAATATGCTCCGTCTGACCCCGAGCATTATAATAAAATAACACCCGAGTCAGTCTGGAAAACCAATGCGAGAAAACATACCCAACTAGATTTTTAAAGTTACAGAAACCTTTCAAAAATCAAAGATATCTCGTTAGGCCACGCCGCACATAAACATGGACGGGTTTTTACCTTACGATAACCAAAACATTTCATATGAAATCCTCTGATATTATAATAGTGTCTAATATACAAGTATTAATTAATCATAGTCGAAATTTTTACATTAATTAAATTCCAGCATACTGGGTTGTACAACCAAAATCGAAGGCTCATATTGGAGAATGGATTCCAACTATGAAAGGGTAAGGGTCTACCCACCGAATCCATACACCTCTAAATAATATGTACGGGAGGCTACAACACGTTGCACCTCTGCTACTCAGGACTGGCACTACCCCCTTCTCGAGTAGCATCGAATATGATCACCCCTTGGTTGCAATCAACAACCAAACAATGGGATCCCGAAGCATACATGAATATCGCTCTAGACTTGGGATGATCGTACCCTACTTAGGTGCAACCCACTTAGCCCCGCCACATGTCCCTGTGTTATTCATTTCCCAAGTGTGAGGCTCAAAGAGGCCACACTCTTACAATTTACATAACACTTCCCACTTGAAATGCTAACACTGCCCTTCAGGCAACAATGTGATATCAACATTCATCCATACAAGTTTGTTCTGGGACCGAACGAAATGATTGAGAGCTCTGTCTCCAATTCCATCACCTTCAAGATGTCTTCACTTCGAACGCTCAAGTTGGATCGAAGTGGTTTTCGGATAACATATCTGATCCTGGTCTCTTCGAAACAACATTAGACAGTTTTCGGTAAACTCAACCCTGGTTCTTTAGGAAATAAACAGTCAAAGATAAGATCGGAGATCACTTCCTAACTGTTAGTGGACGGATTTCCTTATCATTTTCCTAGGAGAACAAAATGAGATTTATATGCACAGTATAACATCATCGGAGGTGACTGTGCCATATAACTCACGTGTTTCTCTTAGATATTTCCCAAGTTATGTTTGGGTCCAAATTCGATAGCCGATTATTTAACTATCGAATAACAAACATTCAATCAGGGATTTAATTCCATAGGGAAATCAACAATTGGTTAAGCCCCTAGAAACACTAAGCCTCCTTAATTAATCTTTTCATTAATTAAAACCATCTTGTAAATGCTTATATCAAAATACTTTTACAAAGATATATTCACAACCCAAATATTTTCAATACTTAGAAAATATCCATATACTTATCTCAACGGTATAAGTATATTTGCCAAACACTGAGAAAGATCACCTTTTTACCAAATTCTAAAATCACTTATAAACTCCATTATAAATTTCCAAAACCATTTATAAACCATATATAAATTTTTTTCCAAGTCATTTATAAATCCTTTATAAAACCGTGCAATTATTTATAAACTCTTTTTATAAATCTATAAAACCATTTCTAAAATTCGTTTATAAATATCCATCTTTTTGTAAGCCTCTTTACCTTATAAATAATCTTCCTTTATACCTTCAAACCATTTTATAAGCTCCTCTTATAAAAACCTAAGTCCATTTATAAAACTCTATGTATGAATCTTCAAAACATCATAAATAAATAATTTGTAACAACCCACAAATTTTGAGAATATTTTAAATGAAAATTTATTTGAAATTTTGAATATAATTATTTTAAATTTCTAAATTGGGAAATTTTAATGTATAATTTTGAGTTTGATGTGAAAAGTTCTTCCAAATTTAATAAAATAAAGACTTTTCTTAAATTTTAAATTTTGTCAAATTTGGTCAAAGTTTGACTTTCTGTGGAAATTTTTAAAATCAATTTTTTTTTATTTTACATTTTTTTATAAAGATGAATTTAAATTCTAACCTTTTCCTTGTTTTTTGCCTTGTAAAATTTTGTTTTCTACTTTTTTTAGAACCGATAACGTTTGGCATTTTACACGCAGTTATTTTCTTTTAAACATTTATTTTAATTTTTTATTTATTTGTTTGGGCTTAGACCATTTGGGTTAGAAAACCTTTAGTTAGATGAATAACCTATATATAATCTCCTAGGGTTTTGGCTAGCCTCCACATCCATTCATTTGTGCCTCCATAAAAAAATGTAAGTCTTCTTCTCCTTCATCTTCCTTCTCCCAAACCCGAGACTTCTCCCTCTTCTTCCTCCACAAATTTTCTCCCTCCTTCTCCACAAATTTCGGCCACACCATCTCCACTTCCTCTAACCACAAAGCCCTAGCCTAAAACCCACTACTCCTCTCTCCTTTTCCCCTCCTTCTTCTCTATAAAGCTCGGCCCTACCACCTCTCTTTCCCACAAAAACTCCCATGGCCGAATCCTCTCCAAAGCACCATGCCCAAACCTCCTCAACACTTTCTCCTCCCCTTGCCTTGGCCGTGACCACCTCCTCTACCAATACCTTAACCCTAGGCCGAAAACCCCTTCACTAAAACCTAGTCTAACCAAACCCAAACCACTATGGCCGAACCCCCTTCACCCAAAATCCCTATGGCCGAACCCAAAGACTAATAAACTAGCCTATAGCCAAGCCTATGCACCCCTTGTCAAGCCCACTTCACATGTTTATATCTATATATTTATTTATTTTTTCTATTTACTTTTCTATGTAAAATTATTTGTTTACGTATGGAATTTTTTTCTTCAAGCGTCGGATTTGGATTCTCCTCTCACTCAAACTGGTCCGTAGTTTGTTGATTTTTGTGTTGCGCTTTGAATCACTTTTCCAACCAAAGAAAGGTGAGAAATCACACTTGACGTACGTACTTATTTATTTGATGAATTGATGACAATTGAACCGTATGGATATGTATATGCAAGTGTGACATTTCACCTATGATTTTATCATATTACTTCATATGTTATATCATGTTATTTCATATGTTTATATTATGTCATTCATATGATTTTATTTTTTATTTCATATCATATTATGTCTGTTTGATCATATGTCATGATATGTTGAATATTTTTATGTTTATTTAATATTCTGGAATCACACTACAAGTTCCTTCACTATGGGTTGAAATGATACATACCCGAACGATCTTTAGAGTGAGGAAAAATTGTTATGGGCTGAAATGATAGGCTTGAGCAATTTTTTTGACTTGGGATTGCGGGTTTGAAATGATATAAAACCCAAAAAATTAATAAATTGCGGATTGAAATGAGATATGCCCGTAGTTACTTGACCCTAGGGTAGAGAATTTTATACAGACTCCGTGGTTGATTTAAAAATGATTTTTCTAAAAATTATTAAGTATTTTGGATTTTTATATATAAACCTTAACTAAAATTTAATGTAAGAATTGCTAAAGAAAAATTTGTTTACATGTGTTAAGATTTTATAAGAAATAAATAGTTGGAAATGTAAATTTTGGAATCTAAATTTATAGTATGAAGGTTGATTGAATTTTTATAAGCCGATTTGACTTAATAATAGTATTTTATTCTAACCTATAAATTATAAGTTTTAATTCATGTAATAGTGATTAAAATAAATGTTTTGTGAAAAGAAATGTAAGTTAAAACGTACATTTGACATGTAAGTTTTAACAAATGAAAATGGTATGATTTGGGAAATAAAAATGATAAATGTCATTTACTGAAAAGAAATAAAAAGGTAAGTAAAAATACTTTTAACTTGGTATAAAGATTTATGCTTTAAAATTTGATGTTTTAGTGACAAAGTTATTAAATCAAAGGTGTGATTTCTTTAAATGACTAAATAGCTTAAATTTGAGTAATATAATAGGAAGAATAGAATGACTTTGATAAAAACTGTAAATATATATATATACTATTTGATTTTATAAAATATTGTAGTGGGAAGTACTACGGTAACAATTCAAAACTGCTGCGATTTCCTTACTACAACAATTCTGTTCATTTGCGATTTCCTTACTGTAATAATTCTGCTCTGCTACGATTTCCTTACTGTAACAGTTCTGCACCGTTGTGAATTCTTACAGTAGCATTTCTGCACTGCTGCGAATTCTTACGGTAGCATTTCTGTACTACTGCGAATTCTTACAGTAGCACTTCTTTACTGCTGCGTTTTCTTAAAGGTGACATTTTCTGAATGCTACAATTTTCTTAAAGGTTATATGTAGGGTTATAAAAGTTACATTTTTAAAAGTGCTATGATCTCTAAACTTTTATGTTTAAAAAGGGTTATAATTAAATGAATTTGGAAGTATTACTACTTTGGGAAAATGAATATTATTTTAAAAGAATAATGATATGGAATTTATATGGTTTAAAAAGAAATACGTTTGGTATGAAATATAAGCCATTTGAATTTATATAACCACGGGTTATAATAATGATTGGTTGTTAAAGAGACCGGGATCGGGTATGGGCATACTCTCTGTCGATACCGAAAACCACTTTAAAAACTGTGTATGCGGTGGAGATTGTAGAATGAAGTAGGATGGTGGCAACGATCCTAAAGGTATCTTTACGTGGACCTAACTCCCGTGAGTTAGCATAAGGTGGCTAAAACAAGAGCAATTGACGGGCCAAGGAGGTAGCTCCTCTAATCAAACACACTTCATCGTTAGCCATTCTATTACTTTGTGATTGATTTGGCGCGCACCTTTGATTCAGGAGTGTGGATCGAGTTGGGTGGTAGTTGCGGCTATGCGTTACTAACAGTCCGAAAGTGTAATTGGTATATCTACCATGGCATTGCCTAGTTGTGCCATGTCACCTACCCTAGCGCGCCTTCTACGAGTTTGTTTTATGTCATACCTATGTGGTATCCTCTGGCGGCTCCAGTTTACGGTGAGCTAAGGTACTGTATGGACTATTGGCATATCTAAAAATGTGTTAAGGTGGAAAATGTAAAGCCTTAACGCTATTTTTAAATAGTATACTTTACTTTAGACCGTATTATAATGGCGTATATTACTACATAGTAGATAGTTTAACGGATCCTTAGAGGATGGACGATCCCAAGCATCCTTTAAGTTACTGATGTATTTCTTTTACAGTTCACTTGAGTTGATTTACATTTTATAAGTATGTATGTCCTGACTCGAGTGTTTTGTGTTTTTTGCTTTACGCTCGGGTCAGCCTGAGTTTCACAGCTTTTGTTTCATCCTCTTTCGAAGCTAGAGATCCACTAAAGATTCAGTCGTCTACTTGATATCTTATTCCAGTTATTCCCATGCCACTTTTGCTTTTGTAGTAGCAACTTATGTATCTAACTTTACAAGTATATTTGTTTCCAGACTTGGTATTATGTATTGGTTTTGAGACTTTGTATCTAGGAGATTCATGAACTCCTATGTTTATTTATTCTGCTGCGAGTTATTCTGATATTCTGTGTTTGTGATTCTGTGATTGATTTTACTTGCCCCAAATTTTATTTACAATCTGTTGTTTTGAATTATTCAAGTCTGACATGTGTGGTTTTATTGTCGATTTGAATGGTCCAAGATAGCAGGATTTCATAGTTGGTATCAGAATGGGGTTTTAGGCAAACCTTAGCCTAAGGGTCAAAAACTCATTAGAGATAGGGTAGAAATACCCTAGAATGAGTAAAATCAATCTTAGAATCATTCTTTGCGAGAGACCGTATTTTCAAGTATAAAATGATTTTAAATGATTTTAAAAGATTTTTAAAAGATTATTTCGGATATAGAAATTTTCTTGTTTTAAAATTCCTTTTCTTAGAATTCTTCCTTCCTTTCGAATCCACCTTGTTTTATGGAATTCTTTGATTAGGATTTCCAGTCTAGTTGGATCTTTTCTTCTATCTTTTCCTTTATCTTTGTCCTAAAATTCATTCTTGAATTTCCAGGGTGAATCGTAGGAATGCCAGAAGTCGTGGTGTTGCCCCAGTCCCAGCACTAGTTGCACCTGTTAGGTTTACTACTCTCTATAAGGAGGTCACCTAGTTAGGTGGTACTAAGTTTTCAGGATCAGAGACCATCATTGAGGCTCAGCAGTGGCTGAGAGGTTTGGAAAGGATTTTTGCTAGTTTGGAGATCACTGACGCTCAAAAGCACCAGTTAGCAGCATGGTAGTTGAAGGAGGCAGCACTAGACTGGTGGGAGTCTGTTATAGCCAACACTGTTGAGGCAGATATTTCTTGGGATCAGTTTAGGTATTGTCTTAAGTTAGTCCTTTTTGAATTTAGTTAGGTTATCCCTGTGGAATCTTTCTTAAGTTTGGATATCTTGTTTAGGGAGGCTTTTGTGACGAAGTGGATGCCAGAGGCTGGGAAGTCTCAGCTATACAGGGAGTTTATGGACCTTAAGCAGGGGGATATGTCATTTGCTGAGTATGAGAGGAAGTTTGATGAGCTTTCCAAGTTTGGTCCTAGTTTCATTGATACCCCTCTTAAAAAGAATGAGAAGTTTATAGCTGGAGCTCGCCCAGAGTTTTATGATCGTCTGATTTCTCATGTGCACAGCCCTTTCACTGCATTGATGGATATGGCCATTAGATATGAGAACCCCACTTCTAAGGAATCATCTGTTGCTCGTGCACCTTCATCTCAGCAGTCTTCTAGCAACTCTAAGAAGAGAAAGTCAAATTTCCAGTGTCAGAAGCAGAATTGGCTCAAGAATCCAGGTTTAGGATCTTCTTCTTCCCGAAAGCAGCCTATTGATCTTTCTTCCATCGCTTGCTTTAGGTGTGATCAGAAAAGGAACTATGCCAATAGTTGTCCTACTTTAGCTGGAGCTGTTGTTCCTCCAGTTCAGATGACTAGGCGTGATCTTTGCCATGTCTGTTTGCAGCCTGTCCACTTCAAGCAGGATTGTCTCTTGTATCAGAAAGGCAAGACATCTGGAGTCTTTGCCATGACTTCTTCCACTCAGGCTCTGCCTACACCACCTACCCCTAGTGATACCCAAGGTACTCTCTAGAGCACCTTTACCTTGTTTAATCTTCCTGTTCGTGTTTTGTTTGACACTGGAGCTTCACATAGTTTCATTTCTGTGGATCTTTGAGATAAGTTTGAGCATATCCTTTCACCTAAGTTTGCAACCGAACCTTTGTGTGTTACTAATCCTATTGGTGGTCCCGCTTACCTTAGTAGGATTTGTAACAATGTGAAACTCTTCCATTCCAGCCGTCGCTTTTCTGGTGATTTCTATGTTCTTGGTTTTGATGCTTTCGACATGTTGCTTGGAGGAGATTGGCTAAAGACGCATGAAGTTGTTATCTCTTGTAAAACCCAGACTGTTTCTCTTATTAATGATTTTGGTAAGCCTTTGGTGATTCAGTGCCGTACGCCTCAGGAGTATGCAGGCAGTTTTATCTATTCTTTTGATTCTTCCCCTAGTGATCTTGATTCTACCCATGTGGTCAAACTCTATCCCGATGTGTTTGGTGAAGTCACTTCTTTACCTCCTAAACGGGAAATCGAAATCCATATTGATCTCATTCCTGGAGCTCGACCTGTAGTTCTTCCTCCTAGAAGAATGGCACCCCGCGAGAAGGTTGAGTTAAGGAAGCAAATCGAAAACTTGTTCTCCAAAGGTTTGATTAGACCCAGTCATTCCGAATGGGGAGCAGTAGTGGTTTTTTCCACTAAGTCTGATGGTTCTTTGAGGATGTGTGTTGATTATAGGGAGATGAACAAGCTCACTATGAAAAACAGATATCCAGTGCCTCGTATCAATGATATGTTCGATTAGCTTTATGGAGCTACTGTATTCTCTCAGCTTGATCTTGCCACCGGTTTCCACCAGCTCAGAATCTCCGAGGAAAGTATTCCCAAAACTACTTTCCATTTTGAGGATGGTTTCTTTGAGTGGTTAGTTATGCTTTTTGGTTTGACTAATGCCCCAGCTTTCTTTGTCGACCTTATGAACTGGGTTTTCCGTGATGTTCTTAATAAGTTTGTTCTAGTCTTCGTCGATGATATTCTTGTTTTCTCTAAGTCTAAGGCGGAAGATGAAGTCCATTTAAATTATATTCTCGAGACTCTCAGAAGTCATCAGTTGAAAGCCAAATTCTCGAAATGCCATTTCTGGAAAGATGAAGTCTGATTTCTTGGACATATAGTTTCTGGTGATGAAGTTTCTGTTGATCCAGTTAAGATCGCTGCGATCAATGATTGGGAAACTCCTATGACTCCATCTGATATTAGTAGTTTTCTGGGCCTTTCCAGTTATTATCGGAGATTCATTGAGAATTTTTCTTGGATTGCTGCACCTCTCACCGCTCTAACTCGTAAGAATGCTAAGTTTAGATGGAATGATAAGTGTGAAGCTGCATTCAATGATTTGAAGCGCAAGCTTACTTCCATACCAGTTCATACCGTTCCAAATGGAAATGAGGGATTAACGGTATACACTGATGCCAGTCGTGAAGGTTTGGGAGCCGTTCTGATGCAGGATGGGAAGGCTATCGCTTATGCTAGTCGCCAGTTGAAGACTCATGAAGCCAATTATGTAGCCTATGATTTGGAATTGCTTGTCGTAGTTTTTGCTTTGAAGTTGTGGAGACATCATCTATTGGGAACTAATTTTGAGCTCTTTACGGATCATAAGTCTTTGAAATGTATTTTCACCCAGAAGGACTTGAATCTGAGGCAAGTTAGGTGCCTTGAGTTCCTTGCTTCTTATGACCTCGACATCAACTATACCCCCCGGAAAGCTAATGTTGTAGCTGATGCTTTGAGTAGGAAGAAGGCGATGTTATGTCAGCTTGTTGTTTCTTCTCCTCTTATGGATCGTATTATCGCTAAGCAGGATGAGGATATGATAATTAGGCTTATTAAGGAGAATGTTCGTAGCAGGGTTGGTGGTAATAGCCAAGATGGAAGTGGAGCTCAAATTGATGATAAAGGGATTTTATTGATTAATAATCAGATTTGTGTCCCGAATGTCGATGAATTGAGGCAAGAATTACTTTGGGGAAATCATCGGTCTAGACTATCTATTCATCCAGGTGTGACGAAAATGTACCATGATATGAAAAAGCTGTATTGGTGGAGTGGTATGAAGCATGATATCTCTCATTTTGTTAGTAGATGTGCAACTTGTCAGCAGCTTAAGGCTGATCATTAGAAGACCGCTGGATTATTGCAGCCTCTTGAGGTTCCAAATTGGAAATAGGAACAAGTTTCTATGGATTTCATTGATGGGTTACCAAGGACTAGGAAAGGTAATGAAAGTATTTGGGTAGTTTGGATAGATTGACTAAGTCAGCTCATTTCATTACGGTTAGGTCTAACCGTTCTGCTTCTAGTTTAGCTGAGATTTATATGAGAGAGATAGTTTGTCTTCATGGTGTTCTTGTTAGCATTGTTTGTGATAGAGACACCATCTTTACCAGTCAGTTTTGGAAAGCTTTTCAGGAATCTTTAGGTAATCGTATGAATCTGAGCACTGCTTACCATCCGCAGACCGACGGTCAAATGGAAAGAGTAAATTAGATTCTGGAAGATCTTCTTCGTGCCTGTGTCCTTAATTATGGAGGATCTTGGGAAGATCATCTCCATCTCGTCGAGTTCACCTATAACAATAGTTATCAGGTATAATCTCAAATATCTGTTTAAGGTTGTCTTAAACATTTATCTATCTTATTCCATCTTTTGAATTCAGGCTAGTATCTAAATGGCTCCATTTGCTGCTCTGTATGGATGACCTTGCAAATCTCCATCTTGCTGGATTGAATCCGTTAATCGTTTGGTTCTTGGTCCGTATATGATTCTAGAGGCTTCTGAGAAGGTTGAGGAGATTTGGAGGAAGATGGGGATTGCGCAGGATAGACAGAAGAAGTATGCTGATAGGCGTAGGAGGAGTTTGGAGTTTTCGGTTGGTGATCAGGTTTTCCTTAAGAAATGTGATTCGTTTTGGTCGGAGAGGGAAGCTCGTTCCTAGATTTATTGGTCCTTTTTGCATCTTAGAGAGAGTTGGTTCCTTAGCTTATCGCTTGGAATTGCCTGAGAAACTTTCTGGAGTGCATAATGTATTCCATGTCTCGCATCTTCGTCGGTATCTCCATGATCCATCTTTGATTGTCCAGCCTTCTGCTCTCGAGAGTTTGGATATCGAGCCAAACCTAGTCAAAGTGCAATGGAGCACTGATGATCGGGATTGGGGAAACAGAAGAGAGCATTCGTGCTTCGAATTCGGAATTGTTCATTCCAGGTATCATTCGTTATCCTACCTTATCCTTCTTTGTTTTCTAGGTCTCGTTCCTTTTCGAGGACGAAAAGTTTTGAGTGGGGGAGAGTGTAACAACCCACAAATTTTGAGAATATTTTAAATGAAAATTTATTTGAAATTTTGAATATAATTATTTTAAATTTCTAAATTGGGAAATTTTAATGTATGATTTTGAGTTTGATGTGAAAAGTTCTTCCAAATTTAATAAAATAAAGACTTTTCTTAAATTTTAAATTTTGTCAAATTTGGTCAAAGTTTGACTTTCTATTGAAATTTTTAAAATTTAAATATTTTTTATTTTACTTTTTATTTATTTATGAAGATGAATTTAAATTCTAACTTTTTCCTTGTTTTTTGTCTTGTAAAATTTTGGTTTCTACTTTTTTTAGAACTGACAACGTTTGGCGTATTACACGCAGTTATTTTCTTTTAAACATTTATCTTATTTTTTGTGATTTGTTTGGGCTTAGACCATTTGGGCTAGAAAACCTTTAGTTAGATGAGTAGCCTATATATAATCTCCTAGGGTTTTGGCTAGCCTCCACATCTATTCATTTGTACCTCCACATAAAAATGTAAGTCTTCTTCTCCTTCATCTTCCTTCTCCAAAACCCTAGACTTCTCCCTCTTCTTCCTCCAAAAATTTTCCCCCTCCTTCTCCACAAATATCGGCCACACCATCTCCTCTTCCTTTAACCACAAAGCCCTAGCCTAAAACCCACTACTCCTCTCCTCTTTTCCCCTCCTTCTCTACCAAGCTCGGCCCTACCACCTCTCCTTCCCACAAAAACTCCCATGGCCAAACCCCCTCCAAAGCACCATTGCCAAACCTTCTCAACACTTTCCCCTCCCCTTGCCTTGGCCGTGACCACCTCCTCAACCAAAACCCTAACGCTAGGTCGAAAACCCCTTCACCAAAACCTAGTCTAACCAAACCCAAACCCCTATGGCCGAACCCCCTTCACCCAAAATCCTTATGGCCGAACCCAAACACTAATAAACTAGCCTATAGCCAAGCCTATGCACCCCTAGTCAAGCCCTCTTCACATGTTTATATCTATATATTTTTTTATTTTTTCTATTTATTTTTCTATGTAAAATTATTTGTTTACGTATGGAAATTTTTTTTTCAAGCGTCGGATTTGGATTCTCCTCTCACTCAAACTGGTCCGTAGTTTGTTGATTTTTGTGTTGCGCTTTGAATCACTTTTCAACCAAAGAAAGGTGAGAAATCACACTTGACATACGTACTTATTTATTTGATGAATTGATGACAATTGAACCGTATGGATATGTATATGCCACTACAAGAAAGTTTGTTATTAATAACGCCAATTGATAATGCATTATTTTAAAGCGTTATTGTTTAATTTGGATTATTTAGCTTTTTACCTTTATTTGTTTTATTCACACGCGTAACGTTTGGCCCCAAATACGAAACCCCTCCCAAAATTTTCATCTCCCTCTCAAAATACTTTATCACTTCTCGTCTTCCTCACACCCATGACCTAAATAATAGTAACTAATTTTTGTTCACTCATCTCAATCGCCACATCTCGCTCGACATCTCCAATCTTTGATCCAGCTCGCCATCTCTGTTCTTCGATCCAGCTCTTCAGCAGTTCCAAAGTCGACCGAAATCTATGCTCGAGGAAATCATCGCCCTGATATATTTCTGTTATCGATTATCTGCTCGGATTTCTGGTAAATTATCTACTCTAGGAAATCGTCGCTCTAGTAAATTATCGCTCTAGTAAACTATCTGTTCAGATTTCTAGATTAGAAATTTCTTTTATCATATTCTTCTCTAAGATATAGCAGTCTCCGATTTCAATCAAACCAACTCAACAAGAAAGCCATCGAGCTCATCGAAATTGATATTGGGCCCGAAAGCGATGATTCTGGTTCAGAATCTGATTCGAACGGGCGTAAATTGTGGATGTTCAGAGAAGCACTACAGGCTATTATAATATGAAGAGCCGCTCTTAATTGGATCACTTTCGTTCCTGGATCTTCTTACTGGATCCACCTGCATCGAAAACGGATTCTCAGATAATTACCGATGAGGAGAAGCTTTCTAAGTTTGCTGGTGGTTGGCCTTCTTTTTCCTTTTCTGTTCAAGGTACTTATACTAGTTTCATTATTATTACTTTTGTTTGTTTATTGAACAAGGTCTGTCAGTTGTTTTTGGACGAAATATTTTAATACGATGATATCTCATGTTTATGAGATTGTTTTAATTTTTTAGTTTTTCAACTAATAAGTCGGTTAGTATGCCAAAAATACGTCTGATGTAAATGATGGCAGGTCTGCTTTGGGAAATATTATTATTGGTTATAATTCCAAATTAGCATCAAAGGTGGAATTTTTTTTATCATCATTGTATTTAAGATCTAATCTGATTTCAGTGAGTTAGTCATGGCTGCATCATTGGTAGATCCTTTCTCCTTTGTTTGTTGTATAGTGTTGGCCCGTGATCTGTTTTGTGGTTGTTTGGTGGTGAAAAGGTGGTGATTTGGTAGTGGTTTCAGGAAATGTACACTTGAGAAAGCAGGAAGAACAGGTTCAGGTGATAAGAAGGTGAAGTATATTATAAGGGAATAAGAAAAATAGGCAGTAGAATGTTATATAAAGTAATTAAAGAAGAAAAGAGGAGAAACAAACTCAATTTTTAATTCAGATTTATTCAATTTCATCCGAATTTGGAAATAAGTTTGCTAAATTTCTTGGCTGTTATTGTTATCAAAAATTGTTTATTGAAGTTCAAGCCAAACAGATCATTTGTGAAATAAGTTTCCTTGGTTATTTGGAAGTTATATTTCATTAATTATACAAACCCTTATTTAGGACTATAGAACATTAACTAGGTTTGTGACCTCTACAAAGGGGAGTTTTCGAAATTACAAACATTATATAACTCAATGCATTTTCGGTTTCCCAACTTTATTTTGTTACAGGCGTAAATTTTGCAAACCCGTCTGTATAATCAATTAAGTACAAGATTTTAGCACCAAGTATAAAACAAAGTGAATAACTACTTACCTCATGCAAACAATTGAATATTATTTCACCTCATTTATATCCTTGTTGCTAACCCATTTTGGCATGTTTTGGTAGTAACAAAAACATATATTTTCTTTTTCATGTAACAATCTTTTCAGAAGTTGTCGGAACCTTCTCATCATTGTTATGTATCATGTTATCAGGTATGCTTAGAAATGCTAAGCTTTGCAAGCTACTTAGGTGATGCTGATAGCAGAATTGTTAGAGAGACTTGGGCTAAACTTCTGGATAAAGCACTTTCACTTTTTATCACCTTAGATGTGCAAGAAATGTCCATAATTTGTTTGTGCGCACATGTCACTTTTTATCACCTTAGATGTGCAAGAAATGTCCATAATTTGTTTGTGCGCACATGTCGCATTCTGAATAACTTAGTTGATATTGTGGACAAATGACATTATATAAAGTGCAGCTATTAAATATATTTCCTTCATTTGTATTACCTTTTGGATGGAACAGTTATGCCAATTTTACGTGTTCATTCAAGTAAAAGATGCCTTGACTTAATATACATGTAAGTATGACTAACATGTATCAGATTCTAGTACACTAATACATACCCAATGCCCAATGAGGTTCATCACTCGTTTACAGAATTTAAATTCATTGCTCTTAATGTGATTGATACTTTTAAAATTTAAAAAGTGTAAATGTAGTAAAATGGACGTCTCTCTTATGTGGAGTTTAATCATATATAATTCGACAATATCAGAATTTGTTCCATAAAATTGTACCAATTCCTTGTGTCTCTGTGCTTCATACGCTCTTAAATGAATGCGTTATCACATTTTTCCGTTAAATATTTAAAATATATTCATATTAAATATAGTTTTCATCATTGTTGATTCATTATTTATATTATTCAACAAATCGTGCATCCGTCCTTTATTGTTGATTGTTTTGTGATTGATATAATTTGGATGTACTTTCTTTCTTTTTCTTGTTCTTTACTTGTGATGGCATAGATTCAGTGATATTTATTATGTCCCTTATTTTACCTTTCTATGTTAGGTTTCAGTCATTTGGCGGTGCAGTTCCATATAGACCTGTTGAAGACCTTGCATTTTCTGTTGCGCGATTTTATGAATGTGGCGGTACTTTCCAGAATTACTACATGGTAAAAAAAGTTAATAAACTTCATACAGTATTTAGTGAAGGAAATAACTATATTTTCAAAGTACATCTTTACATCTTTTTCTAATTCACTGTGCTTTCTTTTGTAGTATCAAGGTGGAACTAACTTTGGTAGAACTTCAGGACGTCCATTCATTTCCACAAGTTATGATTATGATGCTCCTATTGATGAATACGGTAAGCTCCACATACTTGTACATATGAAGATAACTGATCTATATGTATTTACTTTGCGATAACTGTATTTATTTCCATAATTTAAATAGGAATGATCAGACAACCAAAGTGGGGTCATTTGAAAGACTTGCATAAAACCCTAAAACTTTGCGAAGAAGCTTTGTTAGCAACTGATCCAACATACACTTCCCTTGGCCCAAATCTGGAGGTATTATTTCAATCTTCGCGTAACATTAACCATCTATGTGAAGTATCAAATATTTTTGACACTTTTCATTTTAACCTTATATAGTCCCACGTATATAAAACTGAAAGCGAATGTGTAGCATTTCTAGCGAATATTGGAACTTCTGATGCAACAGTGACATTCACTGGAAAATCTTATAAAATACCAGGATGGTCGGTCAGTATACTTCCTGACTGTCAAAATGTGGCATTCAATACAGCTCAGGTTTGTTCATCTGAATTAGCATATTGATTTAATCTTGACTATATCTTTCTGCACCCATGTATTGACATTCACTTGCTCAACACAGATAAATTCTCAAGCTACTCGTTTGAACGAGAGATACGTAGGAGTAGGCGAATCTGTGCATTCGTCTTCAGAAGAATTGAAGTCAAGTTGGAGTTTTGTGAATGAACCTGTGGGCATATCAAAAAGCACAGCTTTCACCCAGGTTGGATTACTGGAGCAGATAAACACTACTGCTGATGCTAGTGACTATCTGTGGTATTCGATTAGGTTTGTCTTATTACCTTATCTTCTTTTACAATCATCTGAAGGATTATTCTTCTTTTTAAAGTGTATCGATATTTTTTAATCAAATTTGACAGCATTGATATTAACGGTGATGAGCCAATTCTGATGAATGTGACACAGACTAAACTTCATGTAGAATCTCTTGGTCACATGTTACATACATTTGTTAATGGGAATTTCGCAGGTGATTAATTATTTGCTCCAATTCTTGACTTTAAAAGGTTAAAATCTAAATAAAAAAAATTCATCTTTTTTATGACAAATATATGAATGACTGTCTGCTTATTTCAGGGAGTGGGATAGGTACTAGTAGCAAAGCAAAAATTTCCTTCAAGAAGACTGTTTCGCTTTCAAAAGGAACTAACAAAATTGATCTCTTGAGTGCAACTGTTGGTTTGCAGGTTATTCCTTATACACAAAATTGTTATATCACGAATGGTTATTCTCTTCAGAATTGAGTTTTGAAGAAAGTAATTTGAACTACAATCATAATATATATACTGACTGATAGTCCTATGCAGAATTATGGTGCATTTTATGACTTAGTTGGTGCTGGAATTACGGGTCCTGTTAAACTAAAAGGTACAAACGGAGCCAGTCTAGATTTATCTTCCCAACAATGGACATATCAGGTATCTCCTCTTCTGAATTTCAAGTCTACTACCAAAAAAATAAAACAATATACCAATGCAATGACACGATGCTATTTGATTATACTGTCAGGTAGGATTAAAAGGGGAAGAGTCGGCCTAGTTCGAAGTATCCACAGATTCTTCAGAATGGGAATCAGACTCTACCTAAGGTGATAAAAAGTAATTCCTCTAGTGTAGGAAGTGAAGACTGCATTCCTAGGCCTAGATTGCCTGCTTGGGATATCATAAGGCTATTCCATTTGTAATTGATGCTGCTTTTACTACATATTCTCATAGAAAGCTATTTCCTCATGAATTGGCTACAGGTTATTGTGCATGTTCCCATTTTTTAGGACATAATCTATTAATCAAATGATTTTAGGTCATGTTGACCAAGAACTGATGATAGTGTTCTTAGTAACTAAAAAAATGCATGAAACCCTATGTAATATATACTAGAAAATTTTATTTGTGAAGCTAAGCTTTGATATTCATTCTAAATGTGGTACTAGGTAACATGACAGACCTTTTTTACTAGGTAACAAAACTGATTTTCATTTTGGTTGATCTGACATTTCATAAGGCTCACACTTTATGCTTGTATATCATAAACTATGATCAATCACTTTAGATGGACTATGATACATGTGTGCTTTTGCATATATAAATAAAATTTTAACATCAACTTGCGTGTATTGTAAATAGACAATACTATGTGATATATTCATACATGAGAGAAATGCTATACCTGTGTCATTGACCTGATAAACATGCAATTGAAAAAATTACTTCATCAAAGCTATTCTAAAAAAGCAGGTTGGTTGTTTTTCTTTTTTTTGGTGATGGCTCCGGTTAAATTTTAGCTTTTGCAATGGATTTCATATTTTGTTACTTTATTATAGGTGTTGATGTTAAAGATGTAAGTACAAATTTTCAAACTCATTATATCGTTAACCATGTTATCATCTTTTATCCATATTAAAATGGTAGTGGTTCTTAATTTAGTGGGTAATTTAATGCCTTAAGTGCGAATTCATGTATCTTAGGCAATGGAGAAGTACTAGGAGAATAAAGTGGAATATAGATTCAAAAGTAATATGCAAAAACCGAGTTCTATATTTTATAAATATTTAAACGTGTTGTTTCACCTTTCTTTTCTCTTAGAATTTTTGAAATGGTGCAAAGAGGTGCATCTTTTCCAACACTTGTATCACATGCTGCTGCTCATAATTCAAGGGATGATTTTTACAAGTGATGGTTTGTGAAATGTGGTATCAAATAAGGTATTAATATTTGATTTTTTACTTTCTACCATTACAAGCGTATTTTTTAGTGTAATAAAATGTTTTATATTGTGTTAATTTGTTCCGTTTTTCATCGAATATCTATAGACTGAAATGATCTCTTACGTTGCAGCGGATATTAAACGTTCAGTACTCAATTCCAGACTATGTGCATGTATCAGAGGAGTGTCAGCACCTGATTTCAAGAATATTCGTCTATGATCCTGCTACGGTATGTGTAATAATTGATAATGTATACATGCTATATCTTATGTTATATAAATAAAACGATATATTTGAATGTATGTATATATGTTTATGTAACATTTGCAGAGAATATCAGTACCAGAAATACAAAACCACCCATGGTTTCTGAAGAACTTACCATCCGATCTCAGAGAAGCAAACATGATGAGTTCAGAATATGAAGAGCCTAAGCAACCAATGCAAAGCGAGGATGAGATAATGCAGATAATAACAGAGGCAACCATTCCTGCATTTGGCATGCGTGGAATAAACCAGTACTTTGATGATGGACTTGACATTGATGATGATATGGATGGTTTGGAATCTGATTCCGATCTTGATGACAGTAGCGGCGAAATAGTCAATGCAGAGTGATTTGGATATCAAGATGGTTATTTAATTTGACTCCACAGTAGGCAACTGTTTGGTAGTTTTTATTGTTTAAATCTGTAAGTTGGGGAATATGGTTTCACAGTAGGCACTTGCTTTAATGTTTATACACTATAATGAAAAATATATCACATCTCTTTCTGAGCATGCTCTTGTGTTATATTTGTTGATTATAATCTTTATTCGTTTATGAAGATTTAGTTTGATTGCTATTATTAAAATGTAATATATAGGCATAGCTCTTGAAAAGTGTATCTACGATTTTTATAGCGGCTATAATGAGCTATTGAATAAATATTTTATAGTGGCAAAATGGTGTTATAAAGATTTCCAGTTCCGTTGAGATTTAGCTGTATTATAGCGGCTATAATGAGCTATTGAATTAACGTACCATAGCGGTGAATTTGAGTTATAAAACTAAGCTCAACCATAGCGGCATATTTTGTGTTATAAATATTCAACAGTTTTTTATAACATGTCGATATACAGCGCTTATCAAACCGCTATGGTTGTGATTAATAGCGGCTATATGCCGCTATAAAAGACACTTTTTGTTGTAGTTTGCAAGTGTGACATTTCACCTATGATTTTATCATATTACTTCATATGTTATATCATGTTATTTCATATGTTTATATTATGTCATTCATATGATTTTATTTTGTTATTTCATATCATATTATGTCTGTTTGATCATATGTCATGATATGTTGAATATTTTTATGTTTATATAATATTCTAGAATCACACTGCAAGTTCCTTCACTATGGGTTGAAATGATACATACCCGAACGATCTTTAGAGTAAGGAAAAATTGTTATGGGCTGAAATGATAGGCTTGAGCAATTTTATTTGACTTGGGATTGCGGGTTTGAAATGATATAAACCCGGAAAATTAATAAATTGCGGATTGAAATGATATATGTCCGTAGTTACTTGACCCTAGGGTAGAGAATTTTATACAGACTCCGTGGTTGATTTAAAAATGATTTTTCAAAAAGTTATTAAGTATTTTGGATTTTATATATGAACCTCAACTAAAATTTAATGTAAGAATTGCTGAAGAAATATTTGTTTACATGTGTTAAGATTTTATAAGTAATAAATAGTTGGAAATGTAAATTTTGGAATCTAAATTTACAGTATGAAGGTTGATTGAATTTTTATAAGCCGATTTGACTTAATAATAGTATTTTATTCTAACCTATAAATTGTAAGTTTTAATTCATGTAATAGTGATTAAAATAAATGTTTTGTGAAAAGAAATGTAAGTTAAAACGTACATTTGACATGTAAGTTTTAACAAATGAAAATGGTATGATTTGGGAAATAAAAATATAAATGTCATTTACTGAAAAGAAAAAAAAAGGTAAGTAAAAATACTTTTAACTTGGTATAAAGATTTATGCTTTAAAATTTGATGTTTTAGTGACAAAGTTATTAAATCAAAGGTGTGATTTCTTTAAATGACTAAATAGCTTAAATTTGAGTAATATAATAGGAAGAATAGAATGACTTTGATAAAAACTATAAATATATATATAATATTTGATTTTATAAAATATTGTATTGGGAAGTACTACGGTAACAATTCAAAACTGCTGCGATTTCCTTAATGCAACAATTCTGCTCTGCTGCGATTTCCTTACTGTAATAATTCTGCTCTGCTGCGATTTCCTTACTGTAACAGTTCTGCACGATTGCGAATTCTTACAGTAGCATTTCTGCGCTGCTGCGAATTCTTACAGTAGCATTTTGCACTGCTGCGAATTCTTACAGTAGCATTTTTGCACTACTGTGAATTCTTACAGTAGCACTTCTTTACTGTTGCGTTAAAGGTGACATTTTCTGAATGCTACAATTTTCTTAAAGGTTATATACAGGGTTATAAAAGTAACATTTTTAAAAGTGCTATGATCTCTAAACTTTTATGTTTAAAAAGGGTTATAATTAAATGAATTTGGAAGTATTACTACTTTGGGAAAATGAATATTATTTTAAAAGAATAAGGATATGGACTTTATATGGTTTAAAAAAAATATGTTTGATATGAAATATAAACCATTTGAAATTTATATAACCACGGGTTATAATAACGATTGGTTGTTAAAGAGACTGGGATCGGATATGGGCATACTCTCTGTCGATACCGAAAACCACTTTAACAACTGTGTACGTGGTGGAGATTCCAAAATGAAGTAGGATGGTGGCGATGATCCTAAAGGTATCTTTACGTGGACCTAACTCCCGTGAGTTAGCATAAGGTGGCTAAAACAGGAGCAATTGACGGGCCAAGGAGGTAGCTCCTCTAATCGGACACACTTCATCGTTAGTCATTCTATTACTTTGTGATTGATTTGGTGTGCACCTTTGATTCGGGAGTGTGGTTCGAGTTGGGTGGTAGTTCCGGCTATGCGTTACCAACAGTCCGAAAGTGTAATTGGTATATCTGCCCTGGCATTGCCTAGTTGTGCCATGTCACCTACCCTAGCGCGCCTTCTACGAGTTTGTTTTATGTCATACCTATGTGGTATCCTCTGGCGGCTCCAGTTTACGGTGAGCTATGGTACTGTATAGACTATTGGCATACCTAAAAATGTGTTAAGGTTGAAAATGTAAGGCCTTAATGCTATTTTTAAATAATATACTTTACTTTAGACCCTATTATAATAGCGTATACTACTACATAGTAGATAGTTTAACGGATCCTTAGAGGATGGGCGATCCCAATCATCCTTTAAGTTACTGATGCATTTCTTTTACAGTTCACTTGAGTTGATTTACATTTTATAAGTATGTATGTCCTGACTCGAGTGTTTTGTGTTTTTTGCTTTACGCTCGGGTCAGCCTGAGTTTCACAGCTTTTGTTTCATCCTCTTTCGAAGCTAGAGATCCGCCGAAGATTCAGTTGTCTACTTGATATCTTATTCCAGTTATTACCACGCCACTTTTGCTTTTGTAGTAGCAACTTATGTATCTAACTTTGTAAGTATATTTGTTTCCAGACTTGGTATTATGTATTGGTTTTGAGACTTTGTATCTAGGAGCTTCATGAACTCCTATGTTTATTTATTCCACTGCGAGTCTGCGAGTTATTCTGATATTCTGTGTCTGTGATTCTGTGATTGATTTTATTTGCCCCAAATTTTATTAACAATCTGTTGTTTTGAATTACTCAAGTCTGACATGTGTGGTTTTATTGTCGATTTGAATGGTCCAAAATGGCGGGATGTTACATAATTATTATTAACTTTTAACCTCTTGAAAATAATAATTATATTCAAACCATTATGGATAAAACAATAGTTAGCTTTACCATATAAGTAATAATAATAAATTTCCAAAATATTATTAATAATCATTATTATTAATTTCAAACCATTTTAATAATTTAAATAATTAACTGTTCAAAATTATTTAAATATTTATAAACAACTTTAAGCAATATTAATATAGGTAACCAACTTTTGGAATATAATATATTTTCGTGATAAATATCCATTCTTAAATCTTCAACTAGTCATTTTCATATTTATAAAACTACATTTAAGAATCTCTTCCCATTTTAATAAAAATTCCTTTCATAAAACCCATTTATTTATGAATTCCATTATAACTTTATTTTCTTTATAAATCTCACTTATTCATAAATCATGTTAAAAAACACAAATCGCCATCCGTTTTGACGTTACTTCCAGTTGGATAATTTTCTTTTATAAATTCCTCTCTATTTATAAAAATATAGTTTAACATTCTAATTTTATCCTCGCCTTCAATTCCCAAAATAGAATCAACTATTTCTAAAATATCATTCCGTATCTTAAACTAAATCTACCGTTTGATTTATTATCCAGTTTATTAAAAGATAATGTGTGATATCCCGGAATTTTGGCAATATCAATTTAATAATCTTTATTAATAATTAAATTGATTTGTTGATTTATTTTATAGATTGACAAGTTTATTTATTTTAAAAGGCTAATAAAATTTTAATATTGGAAATATTTATTTATATCTTTTCTAACAATTTTAAATTGGGAAGTTTTATCTTTCTAAAACTAATATAAGTGTTTATATTTATAATGTATATATATAGGTATATATATTATAAATAGGGAGTCTTTAATTTAATAAAAGGATAAGTTTTCAAATTATAATATATATGTATATATATATATTGTTATTTGAAGTTATGTATTAAATTCAATAGGATAATTATCAAGCTAATGTTAAAAGTACTTTTCATTTAGAATATATATATTTGCATATATTGGAATGAAAAGAATATTGAATTTGAATTTAATAAAGTATTTTCAAACTTTAATATTTATATAATTTGTAATTTGGAAATTTGTAATTTGACTTAATACTTTTGGAAATGATAATTGAGATTTAAATAACAAGAATAATTTCTTATTTATTTTAAAGATAAATTTTAAGCTTAAGTTTTAAATAAGATTTAAATTAAGAAGTTCATTTGTTTTAATATTCATTCATTTTTAAAATTCAAATATAAGTCAAAATAGGTTTGTAAAAATATATATATAGAGTTAAACTCAATTTCTCAAGCATATATAAATATGTTATAAATATTTGATTAAAGTATAAGTTACTTAAATAATAGTTTTCACATTTGTATATTTTTATAGGAATGTAAAAGCTTAATTATAAAAAGACAAATATATCATTTTATACATATAAATATTTCTTAAATACACATATATGACTTAAGTAAATTAATTAAAACAAGAATTTACACTTGTTAGCATATTAGAGTGGTTTAATGACATTTGTAAAGATGTAAGCCTATGTGTAAGCAGATTAACACTTAAAGAAGACACATGGCTATTTTCTTTGGTAATTAAAGTTTTAAAATTTTAAATATAGAAGAAAGATCTGCAATTTTCTTTCTTCAGCTCTAATTTTTCTTCACTCTTCAACTAAAAATACAATTCGAATCAAAAGAAAAGATAAACCTGCAAATCAAAGAAGAATGAAAACCTGGAAACTAAAACTCAAAGCAAAGGAAAGATCAAGGCTAATTACAACATCAGTTTCAAATTTTCTCAAATGCAAATCAGTTTCAAATCTATCAACTAGTAACCAGAGATCAAACAGCAAGAATTTAAAATCAACAAAGCAAAAAGAAAAAGCAAGTTCAAATCTGGAACAAGTCTGGAAATCAAGAACAGGTTATCTGTTCTCTGTTCTAAGTACTGGTGAGTAAACCTATTTTAAAAACAGTTTAATCCTGGTTTCATTTTGATGTTGTGAATGAAAATCATGTTGTTATCTGAAATGCTTGGATTAAAATGAATGCATGTATGAATATGTGTGATAAAATGCCTGTATAGTTATGATATATTTCCTGTTGTTTTATCAGAGTTTGAATACTTTTAAAATCAAATATCTCATCATTGAATCATAGTTAGTTTATGATTTGTAAACAAAAAGTGTTTGAATCCATACAATATCTCTACTAAAAATCATCTGAGGAAATTATATTTAAAATTGGTCTCGAAATTTTATAATATACAGTGAAATTTGTAATTTGGGTAAAAATTTATTGATTCAATTTTAAGATTAAATTGCATGGTTGGATTCGTGATGGGAAATCACGAATTTTAGTATGTAAATCACGATTTTTAGTTTTGAAATGGGTGAGTATTGTCGAGATGAACGTTTGGGTTATTTTGATCGATTTCCATCGATCAACGGCGATTTGGTCAGCGTGGTAGGGTTTGAAGGTAGATGGCATGATGGAGTTCATCGGAAAAATAGTATGGTGATTTATCATGGATCGTGGTAATCAGAAATCGATGGGGTAGGGTTTTATCGCCTGTATTTGTCGTCTGTATTCAGATGGGTTTCGTGACAACGTGAGATGATCGGTGGCGATCGCGAGGGTTGAGATCGGAACTGGAGAACGTGACGTAATTGCGGAGAAGGTAGCGTGGTGTCTCGAGTTTAGGATCATCGGAGGCGAGTGATTCTGATGATGTATGTTTTCCAGCTGATGGGTTCTATGGTCGAATTCGAATCTTGTACGAATCGAGGAGGATGGGGTGGTCGTACGTGAAGTCGTGATGGAATCTGACTTGCCGGAGGTCGGAGTAGTGATCGTCGTCGTCCAGTAGGTGCGTGCACGTGCACGAGCAAGTTTCGTGCATCTGGGAATATGGGTTTGGGGAAGAAGCTGGAGTTCGGGTTTATATCGGGAAGAATCGAGTTTTACTCGAAGCAAGTCGAACGTGGGTTGGACTCGAGGGTTACTTCGGGTTTCTGAGTGTTTTACTCGGGTCAGTGATGAGCAGGTTGTAGGAGTTTGGTTCAGAAATGTTTTAAGTTTTAAAGCAAAAGAAAATTGTTTTGTAATGTTTCTGAGTTGTAAAACAAAAGATAAAACAAGATTTTACCTAATTAAACTAATTTGTTTTCTAGAAATTTGTTTTAACAAGTTTTAAATATTTAAATAGATAAGTTTTTAAAAGGGTAAATAAATAGATTTTCAAAATGTTTATTTGTATTAAAGTTAATTTAATAACTATGGAAGTTTAAAGATTTTGAAAGTCGAGAAGGAGTTTAAAATGTTTTAATTATAATTGATTTCTAAAATGTTTTATTTTAAATAAAGTTTAAATGATAAGGATTTAAATAAATCAATTATAATAAAGAATTTATCTTAAGTAATTAAGAGATTAATTAATTAAAAGATAATTAATATGGGAAGATAATTAAATTGTTGGTCAATTTAATTTATTTAATTAAGATAAATGATTTTCTTAATTAAGATCTTTAGGTATAAAAAGTTAAGAAATTATTTAATTAAATAATTAGTTAAATAATTAACTAAGTAATTAATTAGTTATTAATTAAGATAATCACTTATAAATTAATTAAGTATAATTACTTGATGGAGTAATTAAGGAATAATTACTGAATGTAATTAAGTAAGGGAAATTATTTAATAAAGAAATTAGAAGATAATTATTTTATGAAAGTAATTTAATGAAAGTAATTAAGAGTTAATTACCTAGTTAATTACCTAGTGTTATTAATTAAATAATTTATTTAATTAAAGGATTAAGGTTAATTAATAAGGTAATAAATTTTTAGTTAAGGTAATTAATTAAAAAGTAATTAATTAAGGGAAGTAATTAAGGAAAGTTAATTACTGGATTAGATTAATCAAAAGTGATTAATAATTGTGGTTTAATTAAGGTTAATAACTTAATGTAATTAATTTAAATAAGATAATTAATTAAGAATAATTAAGGATCATTAATTAATTAATGATGTAATTAAGGATTGGTTAATTAAGATTAATTAATAAATAATTAGTGATTAAAGTAATTAATTAATTGTAATTAATTAAGGATTAATGTAATTAAATATAGTTAATTAATTAATGAAGTAATTAAAGATTAATTACTGAATGGTTTAAGATAATTAATTTGTGAAATTAATTAAGTATTAATTACTTAAAGTAATTAAAGGGTAATTAATCAAGAATGATTAATTTAGATGGATACTTAGAGTAATGATTAATTAATTGGTTTAATTAATAATTAATTAAGCAGGATTTATAGGATGAAGTAATTAATTTAATTCACTTTAAATTAATTAGATATGATAAATCATTACTTAAGAATGGATGAATGATATTGAATGCTTTGCATTGTTGATATCTCTGATAAGAGATGTGCTGATCTATGATATAGATGTTTGGTTGGATTGAAATGATAATATGAATTATCTGTTTGGATGATAATATGGATTATCTATTGTAAATTATCTATCTGTGTGTAGTATAGATAAGAATTGAATTGTTTTAACCTTAAAACAACTTGGCCCTTAAAAGATACGTTTTGGATTTCGATGAGACCGGGATCGGGTTTCCGTATACCGGAATTCCAGGTCTGGAGACCCGAATACCACATCGATCCAAAATAACGATAGGTCGTGGATCTCAAGTGAAGATGAAGATTCAGAGTGCAAGGGTTATTGTCGTTAACTCTGAGGGTGATTCCAAAACGAGTGTAACGAGATAATGCCTTCGGTTTCGTTCGAACCCGGAACGAACTTGTATGGATTGAATGCTTTCAGCACATCGTCAGGCGGACGATGAGCATTCTAAGTGATATGTTCTGATTAAAGGTAATCGTAACCTCAAGCCTCATCAACCGGGAATGGCTAAAACAGGGGAGGTGCAGCAAGGTTTCGTGGGTAGCACCCACTGAGAGCAAGATAGATCCCTGTCTAGAGGTCCCTTTTCTTTTATTCGGCTTAGTGTGTGGTTGGTCGCGCCAACTACGGGATTGTCTTGTTCGGGATTATCCAGTAAGGGATGGTTCCGGCTTTGTGTTGCAGGGGAGCGGGCGTACTCCTCGGTACGGTGATCTAGGCCACGTACTGTGACGGGCGGTACCCCAGTAGCCCTGCCATTGTATGGAATCTAAACTCCAATAAGTGCCGTACGTATTAGTTGTGCCCAACTATATTGGAATGTGAGATGTAAGCATTTCAGCTATTTCTGTATTTTACTTGGAAACCCTAGACCCTATTATAATATAACTGGATTTCCTATCAAATGTTTTAGTTAGCGTAAGGTAAAAACTTACCCATGTTTATGTGTGGGGAGTCTTACGTGATACTTTTGTTTTCAAAGGTTTTCAAAGTTAAGCAATTTAAACCGTTTACTCACACCAGACCCATGTCTGACCCAAGTGTTTATTTTCTGTTTTATTAAACTCTTGGGTACTCAATATTGTATTGAGTAGTCGAGGGATTCAGGTTAGTCTTGACGAATACTGGAGGAGCTGAGGAGCAGGAGGCTTCAGCGTGTAGATATATAGAGTTTCCGCTATGTATGTTGTATTGTACTGATGTACTTGTGATGTATAATAGACAGAAGTTTATAACTGTCTATTCTGTGTTGTATAAATTGTATACTCTGATGTATATGATACTATGTAATATCTTATGTGATATAATATATTTCTCGTTCCGCTGTGAGATCTCTGATGTGTTGTTGTTCTTTCTTCTTTTCTTTTCTTCTTCTATCCCTTTCTTTCTTCATAATGATGCGTCTTTCTGGGCAGAGAAGGGCGGGTCGTGACAGTGGTATCAGAGCATAGGTTGAGCGAATGCCTAAGCTTTTGGTTAAGTGAATATCAGAACACTAGGTTGAGTGAATACCTAGGTTCGGAAGGATTGTTCATTAGAAATAGGATCTGTAGCAACCTGTTTGAGTCCGAGTGTATATATATATATGAGAGCGCGTATTTGTTAGTTATATAAAATGGTTTTATATTGTGTTAATTGATCGGTTGAGTGGTATATGGATTCTGGTCAATACGAGTAGCTAACGTTATTGATAGGGATCTCTAAACACTTGAACCAGGCCAACGGACACAATATTGTTTTAAAGAGGTAAATGAAATAATTTTACCCAGAAATAATTTCTATATAAAAAGTATCATTTTAAATATATATATATATTTCTACCTATTTGTTGGGTTACCTGTTCGGGTTTTCCAATATAAGTTATAAAGGTAGATAAGGTGGTAGTGTGAGTAACACAACTACCAATAGTTAGAATTTGAGTGTTGAGGTTGGAAGTATATCTGACGAGACTGTAGACCTAATACTGTCTCGAGTGAACTTTGTTGTGGTGTAAAGATTTCACCGATCTCTGAAGGAAACCAGTTATGGTTTAGAGTTTATCTTTGAAGTTGGATGAATAGAGTAGATCTATTGGATGAGCTAAAGAGAGTGATGGTATTTTGGTAACCTCAGGAAGTAGTAGCTGTGTGATGAGACACGGTGGCTATGGACGTTTCTGAAGATGTTTCTTCTGGAACAAGTTTGAAGAAGTGAGTCTGTTTCGGTGTTGTGGCTGAGTCCAGTGGGGTGTTTCTATTTGCTTTGAGGTCCGAGTTTCTCGAGGAGTTTCAGATAAGAAGTCTTTGGTTTGTGGCAGCAATGCGACTCGGAGTATTCTATGTTGGCAGAAAGTTTCTGGCTGAGCAGTTTTTCTGAAGGTGAAGTTCAGAAGCAGTAGAGTGAATCCATTTCTTCGATGGATTGGTTAGTCAAATATAAGCTGTTCTGATTAGTGAAGAGAGAACAGTTATCTTTGGAAATTAGGCCGAGCTGATCGCAAAAGTGACTTGCGATTGTTTAAGTATTCTCTTGGGATTATTGGAGATTGAGATTCCGTATCGACTTGATTCGTGGAGTTACCAGAAGTTCAGCTTAGTAGAAGGATGTCTCCTAGAGAATAATTTGGTGAAGCAGCTCAGGATTCTTTGGAGAGGGATTGACCACACCTAATTTTCTGGTGAGGATTCTGTTAAGGTGTTTTGACCAAGTAGAATGGTTCACTAAGATTTTATAGATATGGTGAACTGTGGATGATCAAGTTTGTGCTCGAGTTTCTCCGATGGCATTCTCATCTATTCAAGATCAGAATTGTGCAGCGAAAGCAAGATAGCAGCTATTCTAGAGTGGGAGCGACCGGGAGTTGTGATTTTCTTGGAGTAAAGGATTTCTATAGGAAATTCAAGTGTATCTCTAAGTGTGAAGAATTTTCAAGATCTGGAGGTAAGATTGTCAAGTGCAACTGTTTGGCTATTCCAGAAAGGAGAAGTAGTTCGAAGTGCTCTAATGTTTGTAAAGTAGAGTTGTGTTCTGGATTTCGGTGAATTTTGAGAAACCATTTTGTTGAGTAGGATCCGGAAATTGGTTTGATGTTGTTCTAATCTGTTTCAAGAAGCATCAGCAAGGGTTAAGCTGATCAGGAAGAATGAAGTGACTCAGGATCGTCAAAGGAGTTATGCAGTTAAGAATTGATGGAATTTGGAAATTGATGTTGAAATTGGATATTGTTTAAGTTTTTCTCCGATCAAAGGAGATATAAGATTTGGTAAGACTGGAGAGTAAGCTCCGGAAGTATTATGAGATTTTTCTGTGTTCTTTGGAGATTAGATTTTGATCCTCAGGATTGAGTTGCCAGTTCGGATAACTGGAATTCATTTTATTTCACATATCTCTGAGGAATATGTGTATGATTCATCGAGTGATGGAATCAGCAGTTCAGAAGGATAGTTGGGATGGTTTTGAGTTAGTCTGATATCTTGTTCAGATTTGTGATCTAGAAAGGAAGGACTTCTAGATTATTGTAGATAGTTAGTTTAGATCTAGTAGAACGAGTCTCCCGGTATATATATATACTTGGGGAAACACGAGTAAATTCTATCCAGATTTTGACTGGATAGTTAAATTTGTTTGATTAAATTGTTTGCTATGGTTGTTAGAATATAATTGATATGTATGATTGCTGTTTAAAATTAAAAATTTGCTGGGTTATTAAATTATCTTTGCTTTTAAATTTCGAGGACGAAATTATTTTAAGGGGGAAGGAATGTGATATCCCGGAATTTTGGCAATATCAATTTAATAATCTTTATTAATAATTAAATTGATTTGTTGATTTATTTTATAGATTGACAAGTTTATTTATTTTAAAAGGCTAATAAAATTTTAATATTGGAAATATTTATTTATATCTTTTCTAACAATTTTAAATTGGGAAGTTTTATCTTTCTAAAACTAATATAAGTGTTTATATTTATAATGTATATATATAGGTATATATATTATAAATAGGGAGTCTTTAATTTAATAAAAGGATAAGTTTTCAAATTATAATATATATGTATATATATATATTGTTATTTGAAGTTATGTATTAAATTCAATAGGATAATTATCAAGCTAATGTTAAAAGTACTTTTCATTTAGAATATATATATTTGCATATATTGGAATGAAAAGAATATTGAATTTGAATTTAATAAAGTATTTTCAAACTTTAATATTTATATAATTTGTAATTTGGAAATTTGTAATTTGACTTAATACTTTTGGAAATGATAATTGAGATTTAAATAACAAGAATAATTTCTTATTTATTTTAAAGATAAATTTTAAGCTTAAGTTTTAAATAAGATTTAAATTAAGAAGTTCATTTGTTTTAATATTCATTCATTTTTAAAATTCAAATATAAGTCAAAATAGGTTTGTAAAAATATATATATAGAGTTAAACTCAATTTCTCAAGCATATATAAATATGTTATAAATATTTGATTAAAGTATAAGTTACTTAAATAATAGTTTTCACATTTGTATATTTTTATAGGAATGTAAAAGCTTAATTATAAAAAGACAAATATATCATTTTATACATATAAATATTTCTTAAATACACATATATGACTTAAGTAAATTAATTAAAACAAGAATTTACACTTGTTAGCATATTAGAGTGGTTTAATGACATTTGTAAAGATGTAAGCCTATGTGTAAGCAAATTAACACTTAAAGAAGACACATGGCTATTTTCTTTGGTAATTAAAGTTTTAAAATTTTAAATATAGAAGAAAGATCTGCAATTTTCTTTCTTCAGCTCTAATTTTTCTTCACTCTTCAACTAAAAATACAATTCGAATCAAAAGAAAAGATAAACCTGCAAATCAAAGAAGAATGAAAACCTGGAAACTAAAACTCAAAGCAAAGGAAAGATCAAGGCTAATTACAACATCAGTTTCAAATTTTCTCAAATGCAAATCAGTTTCAAATCTATCAACTAGTAACCAGAGATCAAACAGCAAGAATTTAAAATCAACAAAGCAAAAAGAAAAAGCAAGTTCAAATCTGGAACAAGTCTGGAAATCAAGAACAGGTTATCTGTTCTCTGTTCTAAGTACTGGTGAGTAAACCTATTTTAAAAACAGTTTAATCCTGGTTTCATTTTGATGTTGTGAATGAAAATCATGTTGTTATCTGAAATGCTTGGATTAAAATGAATGCATGTATGAATATGTGTGATAAAATGCCTGTATAGTTATGATATAGTTCCTGTTGTTTTATCAGAGTTTGAATACTTTTAAAATCAAATATCTCATCATTGAATCATAGTTAGTTTATGATTTGTAAACAAAAAGTGTTTGAATCCATACAATATCTCTACTAAAAATCATCTGAGGAAATTATATTTAAAATTGGTCTCGAAATTTTATAATATACAGTGAAATTTGTAATTTGGGTAAAAATTTATTGATTCAATTTTAAGATTAAATTGCATGGTTGGATTCGTGATGGGAAATCACGAATTTTAGTATGTAAATCACGATTTTTAGTTTTGAAATTGGTGAGTATTGTCGAGATGAACGTTTGGGTTATTTTGATCGATTTCCATCGATCAACGGCGATTTGGTCAGCGTGGTTGGGTTTGAAGGTAGATGGCATGATGGAGTTCATCGGAAAAATAGTATGGTGATTTATCATGGATCGTGGTAATCGGAAATCGATGGGGTAGGGTTTTATCGCCTGTATTTGTCGTCTGTATTCAGATGGGTTTCGTGACAACGTGAGATGATCGGTGGCGATCGCGAGGGTTGAGATCGGAACTGGAGAACGTGACGTAATTGCGGAGAAGGTAGCGTGGTGTCTCGAGTTTAGGATCATCGGAGGCGAGTGATTCTGATGATGTATGTTTTCCAGCTGATGGGTTCTATGGTCGAATTCGAATCTTGTACGAATCGAGGAGGATGGGGTGGTCGTACGTGAAGTCGTGATGGAATCTGACTTGTCGGAGGTCGGAGTAGTGATCGTCGTCGTCCAGTAGGTGCGTGCACGTGCACGAGCAAGTTTCGTGCATCTGGGAATATGGGTTTGGGGAAGAAGCTGGAGTTCGGGTTTATATCGGGAAGAATCGAGTTTTACTCGAAGCAAGTCGAACGTGGGTTGGACTCGAGGGTTACTTCGGGTTTCTGAGTGTTTTACTCGGGTCAGTGATGAGCAGGTTGTAGGAGTTTGGTTCAGAAATGTTTTAAGTTTTAAAGCAAAAGAAAATTGTTTTGTAATGTTTCTGAGTTGTAAAACAAAAGATAAAACAAGATTTTACCTAATTAAACTAATTTGTTTTCTAGAAATTTGTTTTAACAAGTTTTAAATATTTAAATAGATAAGTTTTTAAAAGGGTAAATAAATAGATTTTCAAAATGTTTATTTGTATTAAAGTTAATTTAATAACTATGGAAGTTTAAAGATTTTGAAAGTCGAGAAGGAGTTTAAAATGTTTTAATTATAATTGATTTCTAAAATGTTTTATTTTAAATAAAGTTTAAATGATAAGGATTTAAATAAATCAATTATAATAAAGAATTTATCTTAAGTAATTAAGAGATTAATTAATTAAAAGATAATTAATATGGGAAGATAATTAAATTGTTGGTCAATTTAATTTATTTAATTAAGATAAATGATTTTCTTAATTAAGATCTTTAGGTATAAAAAGTTAAGAAATTATTTAATTAAATAATTAGTTAAATAATTAACTAAGTAATTAATTAGTGATTAATTAAGATAATCACTTATAAATTAATTAAGTATAATTACTTGATGGAGTAATTAAGGAATAATTACTGAATGTAATTAAGTAAGGGAAATTATTTAATAAAGAAATTAGAAGATAATTATTTTATGAAAGTAATTTAATGAAAGTAATTAAGAGTTAATTACCTAGTTAATTACCTAGTGTTATTAATTAAATAATTTATTTAATTAAAGGATTAAGGTTAATTAATAAGGTAATAAATTTTTAGTTAAGGTAATTAATTAAAAAGTAATTAATTAAGGGAAGTAATTAAGGAAAGTTAATTACTGGATTAGATTAATCAAAAGTGATTAATAATTGTGGTTTAATTAAGGTTAATAACTTAATGTAATTAATTTAAATAAGATAATTAATTAAGAATAATTAAGGATCATTAATTAATTAATGATGTAATTAAGGATTGGTTAATTAAGATTAATTAATAAATAATTAGTGATTAAAGTAATTAATTAATTGTAATTAATTAAGGATTAATGTAATTAAATATAGTTAATTAATTAATGAAGTAATTAAAGATTAATTACTGAATGGTTTAAGATAATTAATTTGTGAAATTAATTAAGTATTAATTACTTAAAGTAATTAAAGGGTAATTAATCAAGAATGATTAATTTAGATGGATACTTAGAGTAATGATTAATTAATTGGTTTAATTAATAATTAATTAAGCAGGATTTATAGGATGAAGTAATTAATTTAATTCACTTTAAATTAATTAGATATGATAAATCATTACTTAAGAATGGATGAATGATATTGAATGCTTTGCATTGTTGATATCTCTGATAAGAGATGTGCTGATCTATGATATAGATGTTTGGTTGGATTGAAATGATAATATGAATTATCTGTTTGGATGATAATATGGATTATCTATTGTAAATTATCTATCTGTGTGTAGTATAGATAAGAATTGAATTGTTTTAACCTTAAAACAACTTGGCCCTTAAAAGATACGTTTTGGATTTCGATGAGACCGGGATCGGGTTTCCGTATACCGGAATTCCAGGTCTGGAGACCCGAATACCACATCGATCCAAAATAACGATAGGTCGTGGATCTCAAGTGAAGATGAAGATTCAGAGTGCAAGGGTTATTGTCGTTAACTCTGAGGGTGATTCCAAAACGAGTGTAACGAGATAATGCCTTCGGTTTCGTTCGAACCCGGAACGAACTTGTATGGATTGAATGCTTTCAGCACATCGTCAGGCGGACGATGAGCATTCTAAGTGATATGTTCTGATTAAAGGTAATCGTAACCTCAAGCCTCATCAACCGGGAATGGCTAAAACAGGGGAGGTGCAGCAAGGTTTCGTGGGTAGCACCCACTGAGAGCAAGATAGATCCCTGTCTAGAGGTCCCTTTTCTTTTATTCGGCTTAGTGTGTGGTTGGTCGCGCCAACTACGGGATTGTCTTGTTCGGGATTATCCAGTAAGGGATGGTTCCGGCTTTGTGTTGCAGGGGAGCGGGCGTACTCCTCGGTACGGTGATCTAGGCCACGTACTGTGATGGGCGGTACCCCAGTAGCCCTGCCATTGTATGGAATCTAAACTCCAATAAGTGCCGTACGTATTAGTTGTGCCCAACTATGTTGGAATGTGAGATGTAAGCATTTCAGCTATTTCTGTATTTTACTTGGAAACCCTAGACCCTATTATAATATAACTGGATTTCCTATCAAATGTTTTAGTTAGCGTAAGGTAAAAACTTACCCATGTTTATGTGTGGGGAGTCTTACGTGATACTTTTGTTTTCAAAGGTTTTCAAAGTTAAGCAATTTAAACCGTTTACTCACACCAGACCCATGTCTGACCCAAGTGTTTATTTTCTGTTTTATTAAACTCTTGGGTACTCAATATTGTATTGAGTAGTCGAGGGATTCAGGTTAGTCTTGACGAATACTGGAGGAGCTGAGGAGCAGGAGGCTTCAGCGTGTAGATATATAGAGTTTCCGCTGTGTATGTTGTATTGTACTGATGTACTTGTGATGTATAATAGACAGAAGTTTATAACTGTCTATTCTGTGTTGTATAAATTGTATACTCTGATGTATATGATACTATGTAATATCTTATGTGATATAATATATTTCTCGTTCCGCTGTGAGATCTCTGATGTGTTGTTGTTCTTTCTTCTTTTCTTTTCTTCTTCTATCCCTTTCTTTCTTCATAATGATGCGTCTTTCTGGGCAGAGAAGGGCAGGTCGTGACATAATGGTTTCCTTTAATTTATAAACCCTGTTTATAAATCTATACTTTTCTTAACAATATACGATTTTACAAATCTTTACTTCCTTTGTTAAAATACCACTCTTATAAATTATCCCATTTAAAATTTCACGTTTATAAATAAATAATAACATATGTACCTATATACATATATATCACTTTATACAAAGATGATTAATAAATATTATATCAAAAATATTTGTATTTCCTTTTTAAAACATATCCCTTTATTATAAAAGACAGACTTATTCTCAAAGATTTTAAAAATCTATATTGTATAGTTCGGAAGGCTCTATTTAGAATATTTTATAAACTATCAATTTATAATATCTAAAATCATACTTTCATGGAAAATTATCTAAAACATATAAAATTCCCAAAATCATTTTGAAATTCCTTTTTAAACCAAATCATTATTTTATAGTACTTTAAAATACCAAAAATTAGGCTCGGTGCTACTAAAGCACTAATTAAGCAAATCATCTTAATGTCATTTTTTTAGAAAAATGTGTGATCCTCTATAAATAGAGGAGAGCACACATGTAACTATATATATCACACTAATAAGGTGCTGCCAACATGCTTGACAGGTATCAAAAAACTAAATACAAATATCAAAAAGGCTCAGGTACCCCTAAGATGAGTTCAGACAAGGCCACCACCCATCACACCCCGATATCGAGCTCCGGCATGGCCACCGCCCGATATTAAGGTGTTAGAAGTACCTAAAAACTAAGGAAAGGCCAAAAATATCGAATGAAATCACCGACTAAGAAGGAAGCTCCATGCGTTTGCTCCGAAAGGAATGGAAAAGCTACTACTCTGAAGTGGAACTGAATATGATGCTGAATGGGAAATCCGCTTTGAAGACTCTGTACAAAACGAAGAAGTGCCAAGAGAAGAGTAGATCCTCCTAAAACCAGTACGCCATAATAGAGATGAAAGTGTCTAGTATCTGTGGAAGAACTGCTAATGATCCTGAGAGGGAAAAACTCTGCTCGGATGACCTCTCCAAAATCCGGAATCCTGCAATCTGAAAACATGAGAACCTGCAAAGTGAAACTGACTCCCTATCACCCATACCTGTGTCTGAAGGATGACTAAGGGAAAAGTTAGAATGATACATATATATGTATATTTATATAATTTATATACATATATATGTATAAAAGAGGTAGGAAATAAAACCTAAATAAGACTAATTGGACAAATACTGAAGAATTAAATTATATATAAACTAATACCAACAATGACTAGTACGAAAAATGAAACAAATCTTAAAAAATTCCTATGAACCTTTGATCATAAGTAAGTTATGATTAACAGTGAATTCATCATATGAATTTGAAAAAATATTGATACTACTATTGTGTATGTTAAATATATTGTTATTGTGTTTAAAAAAGTTAATATTATGACTAACCTTATTAAGATACCTTTTAAATAGGTTATTTTTAGCTAATTTATATTTGGGATTAGAAATCCAATTAAAACAAAATGAAGAAATTGTAAAAATCAATTTGTTAAAATGACTATTATTATTATTAAAAATTCTTTGATTTCTTTCAAACCAAATATACTAACAAATAATAATGAATAAAGTGTCAATTAAGAATCTAATATTCTTATTGAACCTAAATCTAAAGTTATTCCAGTAGAAGTCGCAATCCAAAATTTTAGTTGTTATATTAAAGTTAAAATTTTTAAGAGTATTAATTAGAATGTAATAAGAATCCATGCAATCATAGTATATATGTTTAATATCTTCAAGATGCAGATTACAAAAATAACATTTATTATCATTTTGAATGTTTTTCTCTTTAAAAATTCTATTGTATTAAGTTTTTCATGTAGTATTAACCACATGTGAATTTTAGATTTAGGAGGAGCATTAGATTTCCATATAAATTTAAAAGAGTTGTTTATTGTACCCGAAAAATTAATTAATCTGTAAAAAGAATTAGAAGTATATTTCTTACTCTTATCCCATTCCCAACTAATAATATCATTATTATTATCAATATTATAAAGATTTAATCTAGCATATAGCAAAGAAAGATGCCTAAGGGTTGAACCTACTAAAATTCCGTGAAAGCTAAAATTCCAAGGAGGATCCTTTCCAGGAGAATAAACTTCATTAATTAAAGAAAACTTAAAATTATAGATTTCATAAAGCTCTTTAAATTCTAACTTAAGAGGTAAGACTGAAATCCAACGGTCGTGCCAGAAAGAAGTACAATTACCAGAATGAACTATCATATTAATACCTAAGTTAAAAATCTCATTACATTTTAAAATGTTTTTCCAAAAGTTAGAAGATTTTGAGTGATTGGAGAAGCAATTTGATATAAATTTCTATTACCATTATAGTAATAGTTAGAAATGATCTCTTTCCAAATAGCGTTATCATTTATATCCTTAAACTTCCATAACCATTTACCTAGTAAGGACAAATTCATATTACGCAAATTAATAACTCCTAAACCACCTTCCTTTTTGGTTTTACAAACTGTTTCCCAATTAACTAAACATTTTATACTATTATTAGGATTTTCCCCACTCCATAAGAAATCTCTTCTAATTTTATCAATAACCCAATTTGAAAATAGATGCATGGACATCCAATAAATCGGAAGGGCTGATAAAACCGAATTTATTAAGACTAATCTACCTGCTGTAGATAAAAATCTCCCATTCCAGTAAGAGATCTTATTTTTGATTTTATCAATGATTATAAGCCAATCATTATGTTTGAGTTTGGTAGGTCTAATCACAAAACCTAGATAGTCAAAAGGAAAGCTCATAGTTTTGCAATTTAAAGTATTAGCAACTAATTTTTCAACTTTTTCAAAATCATTTAAAACTAAAACATAACTTTTGTCAAAATTTATTTTTAAACCTGATAGAAGTTCAAAACTGTATAAGATAAACTTAAGTGTGACAATGTGTCTAAGTAAATGGGAAGAAAAAAGCAAGGTATCATCAGCAAATTGGAGAACCGATATACCATTACGCGAAATGTCATTGCCTACAAATCCTAGAGACCCATTATCCACTGCTCTTTTAATAATCTTAGCAAAAACATCAGCAGGTAGGTTAAATAATAAAGGCGATAAAGGATCCCCTTGCCTTAAACCTCTCTTAGATTGAATTTTATTACCTAATATACCATTAACCATAATATTAGAGTTACCAGTTCTAAGCAAATTCATAATCCAACTGATCCATCTATTACCGAAACCTCGAGCATGAAAGATATCTACAAGAAAATCACAATCTACCGAATCAAAAGCTTTTGCAAAATCCAGTTATAAAATCCCACATGTTATGTTATTCTTACAACAGTGATTAATATATTCTTGAACAACTGCCACTCCATCGGTGATATTTCTCCCTTTAATAAAAGCCGATTGTGAACAATCAATTAAATCATTCATTCTTGTACTAAGTCTATTAGCCAGAACTTTAGAAATGATTTTAACTGAACAATTAATCAAAGATATAAGTCTAAAATCTTTTAAGTTTTTAGCTCCTACTTTTTTGTGTAACAAAATAACATTTGCAAAATTAAATCTCCCTAATTGCAAATTACAATTATAAAAATCATTAAACATATTAACTAAATCAAGTTTTAAAACGTCCCAAAAAGTTTTATAAAATAATATTGGAAACCCATCAGGGCCCGGGGATTTATCACCTGGCAAATCATTAATAGCTTTTCTAATTTCCTCTATAGTAAAAGTTATCAAGTTCAGTTAAATCAACCATAGAGTTGGAGAGATACAGGTCATTCCATCTAACATTGATTCTATGTTTGATTTTAGTGCCAAAAATATCCTTATAATAGTCTGTAAAAGCCTTGTTAAGATCTCTTTGATCAACTAACTCTTCATTATTAACAATAATAGAGTTAATTGTATTACTACATTTTCTACTATTAGCAATATTATGAAAAAAATTAGTATTGTTATCTCCTTCATTGATCCATTGGATTTTGGATTTCTGCTTCTACATTACCTCCTCCTTTTCTAAAATAGAATTTAGTTCATCTTTTAAATTGGCAAGAACATTGCGTTCAACTAAATTTAGTTGTCTAGATTCTTCTATCTTATTAATTTTAAGCATCACATTAAGAATATTATCTTTTTTGATTTTTATATTGCCAAAAAAAATTTTGTTCCAATTTTTTAAGAAAAATCCTAAGATCCCTAAGTTTTGAACAAAAGATTTTATAGAATTTTCCTTATTTCTAATATTATGGTAACCCAAAGAAATCCATTTACCATTAATTAAGTTCACGAAGTTAGATTCCAAAAGCCACATCTTTTTAAATTTAAAATTATTACTAATAACTCTATGATGCTCACAGGTGAGGATAATAGGACAATGATCAGAGTACATGTAAGGTAAACTAGAGACTCTTCAGATTGGAAATTTATCTTCAATCTCATCACTAACAAAAAATCTATCAAGAAGATCCATAGAAGGAGACTCCCTTGCATTACTCCAAGCAAATTCTCTATTTGAAAGGGGAATCTCAATCAAATTAGAATTAATAATAAATTGGTCGAATTCCTCCATAACAGAGTAATCCCCTACCCTAGGAGAACGCTCTCCTATGAAGCGTGTAACATTAAAATCACCCCCCAATATCCAAGAACCCTGAGCTAAGGATCTAAATTCTAGACATTCTTTCCATAAAATTCTCCGATTGATTTTTGAATTAGGCCCATAGATATTAGAAATATTTAAAAAAGAATTATTAGAAAGATTAAAAAGAATAATATGAAGAGAATGTTGCTTAGCAATACATTGAAGCAACTTAAAATAATTATCACGCCACCCTATCATTAATCCCCCTGAAGCACCCACAGAAGGTAGAAAAACCCACTTTCTAAAATGATACCCGCCTAATCTTCTAAAGAAACGAGAGTCAGGACAGTTAATTTTGGTTTCCTGAAGTAAAGCAATATCTATAGAGAAGTCTTTAAAAAAACGCTCAAACCTTATCACATTTGTTCAAATCATTCAAACCTCTAATGTTCCAACTAATGATCCTCATAAACGAACTGTACTAGCCCTCTCTAATTCCTTACATCTAATATATTCCCGATCAATATCAACATCAGAAAAAATAAAAGATGTATCGCAAGCTAGCTGACTAAACTCAGTAGATGATAGACAGCCTAAAGCATAAGTAGAATACACACTACCCAAAATAGAACTCATACTTGAGCCTGGATTCGTAGCACCACTCGTGGCACTCGATCCAGGTAACTCACCTGTAGATGGAGACTGGCAGTTGCGAATTCTAGCACTTCGACGAACTGAACCACTAGAAACTACTGATTTCTTACGCTTCCCTCTCTTCAATGTTGTGGAATTAGGAATTGAGAAGATATCAACAAGTCATATATCATTATATATATATGAAAATAAAATCAATAGTGTGAGTAATCCTCTTGGATCCCTTCAACATGTCCCACTAATCACAAACAGCATATAATTATGAAAATAAAATCAATCGCTTTGAGGCGGGATTTGTATACAAAGGATCATCCGCTCTTACACGGGAATGTAATAGGGTCTCATCTACTCCAGGGCGAGAATTTATCCCAACCAACAATATAATTTAGTATATTATCCATACAATCAATAACAATCAGAAATAACTATCCAATCATCCAATAAATAATATTTATCGACTATATAAATTTATTGATTAACCAAAAAGGTGAGATTAACTCACATTGATTTTAATAGTCATCTAAACATTCCATTTTGAATTAAAATTGAAAGAACGTCCAATTTTAATCCAAAATTCCAACTAGCTCCTAATCCGTCCAATCCAATCCATAATGTACCCTTCGTCGACATGATCGCAACATGACTTATCGCGCTCGAAACGGACCTCGTACGTGAAAGTTGTGAATTAATTTGCATTTGATATAATTAAATTAACTAAATTAACTTGAATTTAAACTTTACCTTTTCTAATCTCCCTCTCTTCCTCACGCGTTTTCTTCCCAAGTCCGTTCATTTTTATTTTTACTATTCAACGATCGATCGCTCCGCCCCAGTCACCCACAAATTGCCGTCGAGCCTCGCCACAGCCGCACCACCTTCTTGCCAAGCGGCCACCATCACCGCGTGCGCACGTACGCGTGACGAACGCGCCCAAGAAACCCATGAGCTGCTCGTGGAAGCGAGCCTCCAGCCGCCGCCTCATCGCCAATTAGCCCAATGTCACTGACATTTTGTTAGTTGGAATCGATGGCCGATATGGCATGTGGTGGTGCCGATGGTTGTGGAGCATTGGATGGAGTTTATTTTCAATGGCGGCTAGCTTCTATTAGGGTTAGTTTTCCAAATGAAATCATTTTAGGTTTTTTATAGAAAATTTTAATGACACTATTCACACGTTTAAAATTCCAAACTCCAAACGAAGCATGCAGCTTGACGTTCTATATGTTATACCCCAATTCCGAACACAGTGGAATATATATTGAGAGCCAATTCCATTATATATAGAAGTAACCTTTTCAAAATCAAATTATATTAATATAAATTCCTTAAATTAATTTTTATGTGTTTCGATCTTGCATGCCCAAACGATACGTCTGATCGCCATGAAATTCGACATAATTCATTATTACGAATCTGATGAAACTGGTTTCATCGAAATCCGAGACAGTGCCCAAAAAGACTATATTTACACGTTAATTAAAACAAGCAATTTCTAAAATCAATTAAATAACCTTTAAATCAAATTTAAAAGTTTACTATCTTCCTTCTTATATAAATAAATTTAAATCAACTATTGAAATCATTTTAGTTCGTATTAAATCCAAGGTTCAATTATTTAAACAATTCCAATATTAAATTCAACAATTTAATTATCAAATAAATCGTTATATTTGGAATCCAAGTTATTTAACTTATAAAAATAACTTTTCATTATTTAAAATAAATTAAATATTACTGAATTTCTGGGTCGTTACATATTATTGTTATTCTATCCTGGAGGCACACATGTTTATTGCTTTGTGCCGATACTATGTACGTATAAGTGATTTATTTATTCAAGGTTTTAATTACCAGTGTTAGCTTAAGGGAATATTCAAGTGTGTACCCCCTATCATCTCATTCTCCGTATTATCCGATAGTGTTACGCTATAATACTCTTGGATAGTTTGGATATAGAGGTAAGGGTGTCATAACTTCTGTAACCGATACAAGATTAGAAAGGGCTTCTTAGAAATAGCACACTCACAAGCGAAAGGACAAGTAGAGGAGGTAAATAAAATCATCAAATCGATCTTGAAGAAACGACTGACAAAAGCCAATGGCAACTAGGTCGATGAAGTATCCCTAGCACTGTGGGCTTACCAAACGACCTTAACAAGACACACTCCATTTGCTCTAGCCTACAAAGTCGAGGCCATGAGTCTAATAGAATTGGAAATTCCTTCGCACTAAAGAAAACAATATGATCCCAAATGGATAAGGAACTCTTGCTTGAATCCTTCGACTTGGTCGATGAAAAACTGAAAGAGGCTGAATTGGGTGTTGCTACTTACCAATAAATATTAGCATGGCATTTCAACGCCAAGATCAAAAACCATACCTTTGAAGTAGGGAATATCGTTTTGAAGCGAGTTCTCCTTGGTATGGGGGCACTTGGTCCATATTTGGAAGGTCCCTATGCAATTGAATAAGAGCTTGGAGATTGTTAACCCAAAAAATGGATTAACAACCCGGATTGAGTGTGAGCACTAGCCCTATTCTTACAGAGCAATAATATAGAAAATAAATGTAAAACAAGCAGAAATAGTAGAAAGAAAATAAGATTTTTATAGTGATTCGGCTGTTATCGAAGCCTACTTCCACTTTATAACTTTCGTTATTGACTGACTGCAATTACAAGTTGAATCTAATTACAATTTGATTGGAACTTGTAAGTTAGATCAAGTCACCAATGTTAGAGTTCACATGAGAATCACAGTGGACCATTTAGATGACTATTGTGTGGGAGGAAAAGAGTGAAGAATATTTTCTACAGGGTTTCAGAAGCCAGTCCAGAAGATCCTCTTTATGTTACAGTTGGGTGAGTATTTATAGGGATTGGAGAGTCATCAGGCTAAGACGCTTTATCAGAAGCCAACATTTAAAGGTACGAAGATGCTCCACAAGTATCGCAGCAGACCAACCCAATATGATGGATCGCTAACGATCAATGGAGTTAGACAGTTTTAGCTCGTTTCAATTAGATCGTGATCCCTACCTTACGTAGATGCTCTCCATGTAGTTTCCTGACTAGATGCTTTGTTTTGATGGTTTTCTCATGCATAGGATGGATTAAACCATGCCTGGAATCAGATGAATGCTCACTCCTCAAACTAGCTTGCTTGGAATACCATGAAACTTGGCAGGCATCCCTAGAATACATATTAGATCATAATGTAAGAGGATAGGAGGATCCATGTGCAACCCTTATGGATCTCTAGCGATCCATAGATGATGGGTCGCTAGCGATCCGTCATCTTTGTCAATTTTGGTTTCTTTCTCTTTAGTCTTTCTTAGTTCCTTTTTCTAGTCCTTTTGGTTGATTCTTACGTTTTTTTGACTTGACATAGATGTTCTAACTTTCTTTGAATTTCGTTGGGTCAAAAACTCGGATAACCATTGCCCCTCCGAGCATGCTTTCGTTGGAAACAAGGCGTTCTCTAGACATAACTGTTTATGAGTTCCTATTCTACGAAGTTTAATTGATCGCGTAGAGGCTACCATGCGAATTTGGCTTTGGCTATCCAACCATTTGTTGAGTTTTGATGTGAATCACCGTTACTCATCATAATAAATTAGTTGCAATCCAAAACTTTCAAGATGCTTGCGAAAAATACTTATATCATGCTCGATGAGTTTGGGAAAGTTTGGTTGCAATTCTATGGATCGCTAGCAATCCAAGGACTTAGCATATTTTTCCTATACGATGTCCTATTTAGTTCATTCGAGTCGACCTTCTTCCATTCAATATTTTCATTTGTGAGCCGAGCCATTTGCCTTGCATCCCGATCCAACATCTTCAAACTTTAAACTCGCTTCCACCATCGTCGTCGTTAATCTTCACCACCGAAGCTTCTTGCCTCCGATACCACCTTACTTCGCAGCCACTTCGAGCCAATTTCCAGCACATGAAACACTTCTTGCTTGAGTCGCGGTCAACCTTGTCCTCTTTGATCGCCGCTGACCTATCTACCTTGTATCGTCGTCGACTTAGAGTTTGACCGTATTCGCATTTTGATTTTTGACTTGAAGTAGGTGATGTGGATTTTGGCATTTGTTTTAGCGATTTGGTGATGAAGTTTTTTTGATGATGGATGCTATGGAGAAATCGAGTTGATTGCGATTTTATGGAAGAAGATAGTATATCGGTCTTGAGTTCTTCTCAGAACGAAATCTGGGCTTTACCCAGGTGCTTGACATGTTTTGCTATCTTCATCCATAGAATTAGAATTAACTTGCACCAAGTTACATTATTAATCCGGCATGACATCTTGCAGATAGGTTTTGGTTTTTCTAACCATGTTAAGTTCTGTTGTATAGAATGAAGCACCCGTCATCTCGTCGTAAGTCTGGTGAAGGAAGTCTGGCACTCTTAAAAGCCGAATCATCGTCAGTTACACCTTCAAAAACATTTTCAGTAGTGCATACTTCTTCACTACCACTAGCTAAGTACGGTTAATCGATTCCAGTTGGTCCAGTTATAGATCAGACTCCTCCAAATTTGAGAGTTCTACTCAATCCTTCGGAGAGATTTTCCTCCGTAATCTCTGCTAAAGTTCTGCATAACATTTAGTTACAACATGGCATTTCAGATGATGACGTGCGCCTTTCATTGAAGAATGAGTTTGCACATATGCTGCCTTCGAGCTACACCTCTTTCCACTGGTATATATGCTTGATGGAGTAGTGCCCCCCTTCAATCACTTCTTGAAAGAAACTCTTCTGAACCCGGGAATTACTCCATTTCAAATTCATCCTAATGGGTATGCGATCTTGACTTGCCTTCACGTCTTGTTTATGCGGACATTTATTCGTGCCTCAAGTTTCGATGAGTTGAGATATTTTCTCTCATTCAAGAAGAGAGACGAATGTCCTTTCCTCGTCATCATCGAGGCCCAAAGAAACCGCAAGATCATGCTGTAGCTTCAAAGCAACTTGTCCTAATTCAAGACCCGGTATTTCTTCGTTAGGTGTCCTGAGGGATTTAATCATCTTTGGACAACGAGGGGTAAGTTCTTTCTTTTACTTATTGAGAGTTAATACGTCGCTATAATATTTTTGATAGATTAAATACTTCTTGCAATTATTCCGACACTGAACAAAGATCCATCACTCGATCCAATTTTCCATACTCTGAAGGCCGTAGAAGCTAAACAGAGATCGGTCAAGTTTTTTCTAATAGACGAGAATTTTCTTTGATATGGGCTGTTGCATCCAGGAAGGTCTGTCGTGGCCATTGACATTCATTTTCTTCCAGTTCCAAAATTTGAACACGTTCTACTTCTTCATTGTATGGCTCCGAAAGGGATGATCTCCCAGAAGGAGATGGTCTGTTTTGCGGGTCGACCGAAGAAATTTAGGAAGGAAGAGGTGCTACGGCTAAAGCCAGATGCTCGCTTAGGATGCTTCTGATCTCGGCTCATCACACGCTCTGAAGGGGACGATCTCCAAGAAGGAGAAGGTCTGTCTGGTGGGTCGACCGAAGAAATTCATGAGGGAAGAGGGCCAACTGCTCGCTTAGGATGCCCTTGATCCCGAAGGGGGAGGAAGAAGAATTCAAGCAGTGTGAAGGAAAGGCCGTAGTGACAATGGAAAAGGAGGAGGGTGAAGTTAAGAAAAGCAGCAGCTGTGATTCCTCCTCTAGTGATGAAGAATTCGATGTAAGTTCTGGCGATGGAAACTCTGAATCATGTGATGAAACTTTAGGAATGAGTCTCATTCTCTCGGATTCGCCTTCTCTAGAGATTCATGATAAAGATGGTCCCCCATCAGCCGAGCAACTTCATGGTTCTCTGCTTAAGGAAACCGATATTAGTTTCAGGGATCTGAGAAGCGTTTATGTAGATATCGATGAACTCATGGGAGAAGATTTTGAGTTCAAGGGATTGTCTCCTCGTCCTAGTCATGTCATGTCTAGAGTTAGCCTGATTCCCACCATGGTGGCTTCTTGATTCGGTTTGTGAAGTCCTTTTAGGCCACCTATGACATGTTATACATTTTTGTAGTGTCACGTCCACTTATATATACATTATTTAGGTTCATTTCTTATCGCTAAGGCTCTTTATTTATTTTTTATATCAGGTACTATGAAAGGGCATGGAATTTACGAGGACCTTGAATAATTTACTAATTCACAATGCTGGTCAAGGCGGTCTTTAAGCCGCCATCAGCCCCGTGAAACCGAGGAAGAGTGGAGAAGGAGGAAAGACTTGTAAATCACAGCACGTCGCCGGGACGATAGAGAACTGGGTAGGGTTTACAAGAGCGGTTATGAGAAGTGAAAAACTCCTAACGACCGAGAAGAGCCGCCCAAGAAGCCGAAGGAAAGTCACGGTTCTCATCCCACCAAGCACCAAGCATTTGCCCCGACTCCAGTCTCTATTAGAATTAAAGTTTCGGCTTCCACCGTTCAATTTTCACCTCCATCCTAGGCTCTGTTAACTCACTAGTGCCTGCTTCTGGTACACCACATGCTCGTAGGAGGGTGGCTTATATTCTTCCGTCTAGTCCCCCCAAACTCGAAGTTGCGCTCCCCGGACTATTTCTAAAGGGAGTCTAAAGGGAGTTAAATTTGATCGCGATCTATGCCCAATCTATAGAGATTCGTACATGCCCCATCTTTAAGTGATTCAAAGCGATTTGGGTCAAGATGAAGGATGGGAGAAATGCAAGCAACTGGCAGACACTAACCATAACAACTACCAAGAGATCCTCTACTTTCAATTAGAATAGGATGATTATATGAGGGCATTAATGGAACATGACACCAGAATCTATCAATTAACAAAGGAGGGGGATGCTACACTCCGAGAAAGTAAGAGCAACGCTAGCTTGCTGAAGAAATTAAGAGAGGCCCACACAAAAAATAGAATTCATGTTCTGAGATAAAATCAAGAAGGCCCATGCGAATAAGGTTAATCTAAAAGAGGAGCTTGAAACTCGTGACGTGATCATTGAAGCTTAAAAGAAAACTATCGCTGGTCATAACGAAGTCGTTAAAGCCTATAAAAAGAAAATTGCTGATTATGCGCGAATGGTGGAATCTCATGACAAGACCGTTTCTGATCAGACTCAAATGATTGCTTCGCTTTAGGAAAGAGTCGCGTAGCTTAGTGTCGAGAAGACCCAAGTTGAAGTTGAGAAGGCCGCTGTAATAGCGGATTACTTAGAGTTGCAGGATACTTCTGTAAGGAAAATGGAGAAGATGGATGACACTATCTTGAATTTCTATGTTAACTCCTTGCTACATCAGGGAAGCCTCAGCTATCTGGAACCTAAATTCCCACGTACTCTTGCTGTGGTCTGGGAAGAAGTTCTGGCCTGTTTCCAAGAGAACGGGGATGTATACGTTGAGCAAGAGTTGGAGGATGCCTATCTCAATGAAGAACTGAAGAAAGCTTTCGTAGAGGGTCGGAAGGTCATTAGAATTCGAGCCTGGCAAATCATCAAAGCAGCCTCGCGATCAGTTAGCGAGCTCAGCCAATACTGCCTTATTGTCTGCCCTTCCAGTAGCTGTCTCGGAAGCCTCGGGTGGTCCCGAAACTTCTTCGAAGATCGTGCAGCTATCCAAAGAAGGAGAAGGTGGGGAGTATGAGGTTGAAATTCTTGGCCATTCCTCTGATGTAGGTAGTCTCCTTATTTCCCCCGAGTTTGCAAATTTTTAGCTGATGCCGCAAGAATAGGACGAACTAAATGCTTTTATTTTTGATCTTAAAGGTCCATCTTCTCTACTATAACACCCCTAATTTTAGATAACATTATTCATGAGATTTAATTAGCTAAATTAAATAGAATAATGTATAGATTAAATGGTTAAGGGATTGAGATTTGAATAAATAAGGGGTAGCCATTCCTAGTTAAGTAATGAATTAAATGGGTTTAAAATGAAATAGGAAAGGAAAATTAGATAAGGGGCAATATAGGAATAAGCTATATTCTTATATCCTAAACCCTTCATACCATAACATTTCTCACGTTCACAATCTATAACACTAAACATACAGGCCGACCACCATTGAAAAGAGAAAGGCGAAGAAAAAGCTAAATCAAGAGGAAAAGCTTAATTAAAATTCAATCAAAGATCAAATCTCAACTCCTTAACAACAAAGCTAAAGGTGAGTAGTATGTTACATCTCATATTTTGATGATTTCGATTTCTAGAATCAGATTCGAAAGTTTTTGCAAGTATATTGCCATGTTTTGAATGATGTTTATATATATATATATATATATATATATATATATATATAAAAGCTTGTGGATGAATTATGTTTATCCATATTGATTTTATGATATGTTTTGGATTGAAAACCCTATCAGATGACATCCAAATGCCTTGCGAATTTTATATAAGGTCAGAAATTATATTTTGGAAATGGGTTTCAAGTTTCATAATTTTCTGAATTATTGTGGAATTAATATTAATTTTCTAGTGAAGAAAAAGGTTATTTGGGTTTAACATTAATTTCGGCAATTATGTATATACTTTGGGTCTAAAATTTAAATATGTTAGAGAACATATTAAAAAAGATTAATGTGAATTATTATAGAATTTTCCTAAGTGTTTTAGTAGATGTATAAAATTATTTTAAGGTATGCGACTTAAATGTTTATGCATTTATAAAAGGAGAAGGGGCTATTTGCAAATGGTTTAAAATGTTAATCTATGAAAATTCGACAGCATTTTAGAAAATATTTTGAAAATGTAAAAGCAACTAATTATACGATGACAAATAAGCAGGTTAGTTGATAAGAATTACCTTTTTAAGTTAAAAATCGGATTTTATAGGGTTCCCCTGCCTCACCATCATCGAAAGCCACCTTTCGAATCCATTCCTCCACCTCCAACCTTGGTCAAAACCAATGCACATGGTATTAAAGACTTGGTACGTAGTGAGTTGAACATAAGCGAAAGACATAGGGTCAAAACAAGAGGTTTCGAAGGGGTCGAGACTTTGTTTTGCTTTCTAAAGAAAATGCGTCTGCTTTGCTTTTGAAAGGAATGGTTTCGAATAAGATTGCTTTTGACTTGGTCTATGTTTTTTTAAAGAAAGAATCCTTTCGAATAAGGTTTCTCCTTTGTTTTAAGTAAATGCTTTCGAAGGGGTCGAAACCCCTAACTGCGGCCTTTTTCCTTCCGACCCAGTTTGGTTTCGAAAGGGTCCCTTGTTTTAAAATTAGAGCCGCTTCTCCAATGCTTTCAAAGTTATAAGTTTCGACACCATCCACTTCTTTTACTTAAGAATTACTTTCGGAAGAGTTGCTTTTGACTTGGTTGTTTAATGACCCTTTTTGATAATTGAAAGTCAAATCCAAAGGTTTCGAAAGGAATGGTTTCCAAAGGTTCCGAAAGGTTTTTCCACACGTTTATACTTGAGCCCAATGCTTTCGAAAGGGTTGTTTTAAGTAGTATACTTTAATGCTTTCGAAAGGTAATAAGTAAAGGTTTCGAAAGGAAGGTTCCTAGTATTTTCAAAGGGATTATCTTAGTTTAAATGGAAGGTTTCCAATGGTTTCGAAAGGCATATTTAAAGGAATTCAAAAGAGGATGTCTAAGGTTTATAAAGCTTTTGAAGACGATGTTTTCAACGCATTTAAAAGGACTATTATCAATGGTTTCGAAAGGAATGTTTTGGCCTTTAGGCCTAAGTTATATAGTAAAGTAGTTTACATATATCGAAAGGGGTACTTTCAATGGTTTTAAAAAGGGCACTTTTATTGGTTTTGCATGAGATTGTTTAAAGGTTTTAAACAAAGGTTTCGAATGTTTCCATCAACAATACTGAGTAAAGCATGTATAATGGCAAAGAGATTTGGTAAAGCAAATAGTTTACTTTCCTTGTATAAGTATGATTTAAAGGGTTAAATGTTTTTGAAAAGGTTTTCAAGGAAAATTTAAAGGGTAGTTAACCCTAAGAAAAATGAATCAGATATTAGTATACTAGATGGGACTGGTATAGTGTCGTGCCCTATACATTAGCTATTAGATCTTAGCTAATTTAGTCCAAAATTACAGTGTGTAGGGCTTAGTCATAGGTAAGACTTGAATGATGGTTACACACAGAAATGAATATATATGTACAGCGATAGGTTATTAGTGAGCCCACAAAACCATTAGGATCAGGTGACCCTTGGAGAAGTAAGTTAAGGACAGACGTCTAGAAGTATGTCTATAGTTGTTAGATAATTGGTTTATTTTGTCTAGTAGGCCCGAGTTAGCCAAAGGTTAGTAGTTAGACAAACAAAGCTACATTTTGTTCGGATAGCTGGTCCATTTATTACCTGTTTTGAGAATATATGATATTTGCTATTATTGATATAATTAGTTTGATTAACCAGTTTGATTGCAGGACTAAGATTTGCAAAAAGATATGTTTTAAGGGGATATTAGTGAGGGGAAACCCTTTCCGCTAAGCGGTGTGGTCTCACTGAATATCAGTAATTCGAGATGTAATATTATTATCCACACCAGGCTTTATGTCTGACTCGAAGTTTATGTTTTTCCCTTTAAACTCTTGGGTGCTCAAAATTTATTTAAGTAGATTGAGAGTTTGGGCTTTTCAGGTTTTAGTAGGTGGACGAATAATGCTTCCGGAGACGAGTAGGAGGCTGACGGATAATTATTTAGGAGTTGCCATTTTATTTTGTTTTATTCCGCTGTGTTGTATTAAGTCAGTTATGGCTATATAATACGTTGGTCAACCAAGTGGGCATCATCATATGTCGCTCTTGGCGTAATTATCTAATAATTATATTTGAGCTGAACCTGGGAAATGATATGGGATTATGTAATCTGAATATGAAACATGTTTTGTAAAATGTAATCAGAAATGTTATTGTTTGAAATCTATGATTTTGTTTCATATTCAAGTGCTTCTGATATTATAGCTACCATTAACATAACCGTATTTTGTCGTTGGAAGTTAATACTATAGATGACTATAGCATATGCAGCGTTTAGCTTTGGGCCTCAAGATAGGGGATGTTACAACTTGGTATCGGAGCATAAGTTTATGAAAAACTTTAAATTAAAATGATTTTTGAATACATAATCCTAAGGAATTAGAGAAAAGATCGGGTATGGGATAACGCTATAGTAATGTACTTGTATTTGTTATATATAAGTATACGCTGTATCTCTATTCTCCTATCTCTCTTAGGCTATTCTTCAGTATCTTATGAGACTTGAATGCATATATGGATCCTAGAAGAGGAAGAGTTAACCTTGGTGGGGAAATCACCACAACTAATGGTAATGCCAGACCAAATACGAGAAGGAACCAAGGTCAGGCACAAGCTGAAAACGTGGGTGCTGGAGTTCCACAAGTAGACATGGGAGCTATGTATCAGTTTTTCGTGAACATAATGTAAGCAGGAATTGGTGCTGGAGTAGTGGGAGGTAATGCTGGAGGAGGAAACCCAGAAGCTCTGATGGTGAATAACTATGCTATTCTGAGTAGAGACTATGCTCGGCTAGGAGGAAAGCCTTTCATTGGTAATGAGAATGCAATCAAAGTAGAGAATTGGCTACTTCATTATGAATATTTGCTGATCTAGGGCTCAATGATGAGCAGAAGAGAAGACTCGCTTCGAGACAGCTACAGGGAGCGGCACTGTATTGGTGGAACATTGTTAAAATTAATGAAGAGAATATGACATGAGCCGAGTTCAAGAGAAGGTTCTAGGAGAGATTCATGTCTGAGATTACTTAGTCTGCCTTGCTCTGGATGTTTGCTGAGTTTGAGCAGGGAGACATGACGGTATTGGAGTATGCGATGAGGTTCGAGGAGTTAGTGAGATATGGTTATGCTACCATTGACACTATGATTCAGAGGAATGAAAAGTTCATTCATGGGTTGAAGCCTGAGCTTGCTAAGGCCATGTTATCGCATATCAGAGACCCGTGTGATGTTGAAGTAGAAATGGATTTGAGGCATGAAGAAATGCAATCTTTTCTTGAAAGAAATAAGGCCAAGGAAGTCCAGGTGGGGCAGGGTCGGAAGAAAAGGTTTTTTCATAAGGAAGGGGCTTAGAAGGGTGGAGCCACAAAGGGAAAGGCAGAAGTGGTCAGTTATAAGTGCGACAAGAAGGGACACTATGCCTATGAATGTCGGACATGCAAAGGAAAGAATGCCGCTGAGAAGAAAGAGGTGAGGTGTTTCAACTGTGATCAAGTTGGGCACTATATGAACCAGTGCAAAGAGCCAGTTAAGGATGGGAAAGGCAAAGTGTTTGCATTGGAGCCAGCTACCTCGAGACCAACAGTGCATGAGAAAGGAAAAGCTATGTTGGGAGGTACGCTTTTGATTCATGGTATGTCAGTTAGAGTATTTTTTGGTACTGGTGCATCACATACTTTTATATCTCATTGTTCAGTAGATAAGCTTAACTTAGAACCCTCATACCTAGTTACTTTCTTAAGAGTTGCAAATCCAATAGGAGGGTATGCGACATTTGGGATGAAGTGTGACCACTTAGAATTTGATTTGTTAGGTCATAACTTTGTTTGCAGTTTGCATGTGTTTTATTTTGTAGGGTTCATAATTATTTTGGGTATGGATTGGTTGAGTAAATATGATGCTAGGATATTTTGCCATGATAGGAAAATATCGCTTAGACACCCTGACTGTAGTGATCGGATTGTATATTCCTTAGAGAACCCTAGTTTGGAGGAGAATGCTTTGTTTGGTGTTTTGGAGGTAGAAAACAAGTTGAGTCGAGTTTTCATGGTTAGAGAATTCGTAGATGTCTTTTAACCCATTGTGGGATTGCCGTCGAAACGAGCTATTGAGTTTCAGATAGATTTAGTGTCGGGTGCAGAACCGGTGAGTAGACCACCAAGCAGGATGATACCTACCGAGATGATGGAGTTAAAGATGCAGTTGGTGGATTTGGAAGGCAAGAATTTTATCCGATCAAGTAGTTCACCTTGGGAGCAGTCACGATATTTGCTAAGAAGCCGGACGGATCGTTGAGGTTATGTATTGATTCTCATAAGTTGAATGAGAAAACGATAAAGAATCAATATCCGTTACCTAGAATTAACGATTTGTTTGACCAGTTGAGTGGAACTAAGGTATCTTAGCAGTTGCATTTAGCGACAGGGTTCCATCGGCTTAGAGTGGCAGAGGATAGTATTCCTTTGACGGCGTTTAGAACCAGATATGGATCGTACGAATGGTTAGTGATGTCGTTCGGACTAACTAATGTGCCAGCATTCCCTATAGACTTGATGAACCGAGTTTTCCGAGAGCACTTGGATAGGTTCATATTGGTATTCATGGACGATATTTTGATATACCCTAGAGATGAAAGAGAGCATGAAGTTCATCTTAGAGTACTGCTTCAGACGCTGAGGCAGCATCAGCTAAAAGGGAAGTTTTTGAAGTGCCATTTCTGGAAGAAGGAAGTGAAGTTTCTTGGTTATGTAGTCTTAGAGAAAGGGTTGTCTGTAGATCCGACTAAGATTGAAGCAGTAAATAATTGGAAGAAACCCGAGATAGTGACTGAGATAAAGAGTTTTCTTAGATTAGCTGGTTATTATCGGAGATTCATTAAGGATTTTTCGCGCATAGCGGCACCAATGACCAAGCTAACTCGAAAGGATGTGAAGTTTATTTGTACCGATAAGTGTGAGCAAGCATTCTAGAGATTGAAATACTTATTAACTAATGCACCTGTGTTGGTAGTTCCAGAAGGGAATTAAGATTTGGTAGTTCGTACAGATGTATGTGGAACTGGATTAGGAGCAGTGTTAATGCGGTAGGGCAAAGTGATTGTGTAACGACCCGTAAATTTTAACTGTTTTAATAACGTAATTAGTTGAAATTTTGTGAAATTTTAAACGATAAAATTTTGAAATAAAAATTTGATATTTGGAATGCGTCTAATTAATCATAGCAACTGGTAAATTTTTATCAGATAATTTGGAAGTTTATTTTCTAGTGTAATTTTATTCCAATTTATATCAGTTAAAATTGATGATAATAAAATGTTTTCTAAACTTGAATATTTTTACATAGAAAAATTCTTATTCGTCTTCTGACAAAGACGTCATTTTTCGTTTTTCCAAATTCGGACTTCTTTAGCTCCGTCGATCTTATTTTTCTGCGTTTTTGCTGCATTTTCCGCTAGTAGAAAATTCGAATTTTTATAATTCAATCATACCACTGACATCTGTATACCGTTTTGATCGTCTCGTCGTGCTGATCCCTGCAGTATATTCGTTTTGTGTTTTGGAGTCTGGGAGACGGTGAAATCTACGGAAACGATATCTTTATTGGTTCTGCAATTTGACCCATTAGCTTCGCGTACCCTTTCATATATCCATCGTGTAAATTCCAATGGAAACTAGCTTTAATTGTGTCCCTGAATTCAATTCGATTGGCCTTTACTATTCCCATTGGTTCACCTTTAACTTTCTGTATCTCACTAGTTTCAAAATATAGGTTTGTTCCTATCTCTCTATCTTCTTGCATTCGTTCTGAAAAATATATCAAATATTCTCTTTCTCACTTCTTCTTTCATTTTCGGCAGAGAAGAATGATATATATTAAACAAACTCAGTTATTCCCCTGCTTCCTCTTCATGCCTAAGCCTCTGACTTTCGCCACCTCCCCTCCATGCCAGCAGTTCGCACCCGACCTTTCCCATCTCCTCCTCTTCCCAGTCAATTCCGCAACCCACCATCCACCCACTCGGCCTCTTCCCCTGACCTGTGCCTAGCACCCCACCACGCGGCCACCATCGACCACCACCGCCTCTGGCCTCCCCTTCCCCTCACCAGCGGACCGAACCCAATCAACTCCTCCCCTACACATCTTCCTTCTCCCAACCGACCCCCCGACCTTAGCCGAACGCCACTCACCCTCTTTCCTGTAACGACCCTGAATTTCGAACAAATTAAATTGGGAATATTTAATTAATTTTAAATATTTGAACGATGATTTAATTTGTATCCCGAATATAACTTTGAAACTGACGATTTAAATTATAAAATTTTATCTATTGAAAGTGAATAAAAATTTGAATCTTCAAATTTAGGCCGTTTAAAAATATTTCAAACGCTTGTAAAATTTATATTGATAACACTGAGGATAACAGCAGCTTCAGAATTTAATTTTAAACTGTTTTGATCAGTTTTGAATTTAATTGTTCGAATCGATATTTAAAAATAGCCGTCCGAGGCACAGTCTCGGAATTCGACGAAACCAGTTCCATTGGGTCCGTAATATTGAATTATTGTCGGATTTCCAATTTCGTAATTTTCGGAGTTAATACGTGATCATACGATATGCAAACGTATTGAAATAAAATGAAATTCAATTTAAAATTTAAAATTAAAATTTGGTCAAAGTTAGCAAATTATCCTCCTTGTATCGCGCCTGATATCACGAAATTTATCGTGCAAACCATACCCCTTCATCTCAAAGCATGGCCGATGCTTTGATATCCATCCCTCTCCCTCTCCAGTTCAAATCGAAAACGAAATAAAAATGTCGAGCAGAAAACAAATAAAAATGGCCGCTAACAGTCTCGAATAAAAGAAATCGTTCCATCCTCCCAGTTCGAACGAACGAATACCATATGCCCAAATTGATCGATTTCTTCCCCTCCTTCTTCATTTTCAAAACCGAAGCCCTTCTCCTCTTTAATGAAAAAAAAAAGAGAAAATGAACGAATCGAATTTGTTCGAAAATCAGGGCTCGCGCGCGCGTTTGGAGATCGCGATGGAGAGGAGGTGATTCGCGGCGAGATGAAGAAGGTCATGGCCACCTGGAAGCGCTGGGAGGCGCACTCGCACACGCGTGCGCGGGATTGATCGAATGTCGAGGTGGGTTTCTCAAGGGCGGCGATGGAGGCGGCGTGCCAGTCGATCAAGATCTGGGGGCACGGTGCTCGCGTGAGGGTGGACTCCGGACAGGGTACTGCGACTAGGGTTTGAAGTGTTTTCAACGTTCGTGGGTGGTGAGAGTCTCAGCGACAAATTGCGGCATCACGACTCGAGTTCGTCAGTGCTGGGGTTCCGATCGTTCGAAGGTTTCGAGCGCAAAAATTCAAATAGGCAGTAAGGTATAAATTTATCTTTAACTCAATTTAATGGATTTGAAATATATATGCAGTTTTAAACTCTTATAGGCGTACAGAGAAAAAATATATTGATTACTGTAAAGTATAAAACATTATTGTTTTAATATATATATGTTTGAAGAAGTATAATTTCGAATTCAAATTGCAGTAAGGTTTAAAACAAAATTTTATTTCAGTTTAAAAGATTCTGTATATATGTATATATATGCAGAAAAATATAAGTAAGATTTTGAAAAGTTTTAAATTCATATAAATTATCGTTTTAATATAGGTATATATAGTTCAAGTAAGAAAGAAATAAAAATAAATCATCAGTTAAAATTTAATTATTAGATTAACATAAATTTATTTAAACGATAAATAATTGTTCGATTTTATTTCGAATATTGATAAACTGTATAAAATTGTTATACAAGGTTAAAGTCGAGAAAACAAAGAAGAATTGGATTGGATTGCAAAATAAAAAGCTAAGGTGAGATTTTTCTCACTCGATCGAAAAGTGGAATTTTCAGTTATTGCTTGATGGTCTGTTTTGATTGTTGGTATTAGATATAATAGGATATATCTATATATATAGCAATATATACATATTGCCATATGTATATATTGGATTGATGATTTCCCGCCTCGTATAGCGGATGAGACCCTATTGCGCCATTAGTAAGCGGATTTTTATAAAACCCATATACCGCGATAATTCCGTACTGGAGCGGAATTGGTATTGTGCTAACATCTTTGGATGCAGGAAAACAGGTTGGAGGGATCCAACTGGATTCCTCACCAGTATTTATTTATTTACAGATATATTGATATAGATCTGTTATCATATTGATATATGATATTGACTGTGGTGATGGACAAATTGATGCGTTGCATCATTGGATTCAAAAATTTTGAAGTTTAAAAATAACAATTTTAACTTTAAAAGAGATTTTTAAAGTGATTATTTGTAAGTATACGATTTATTAAATTTTTGGAATTATTTATCTTAAATAAATAAATGTTATAGATTTAAAGTTATGGAAATTATAATGTTTGTGAAATATAACCAAAAGATGATTTTGAAATAAAAAGTTAACTAATCTATAAAATAGTTTAAATTGGATTTTTGAATTATTAAAAAACGATGTATGTACAAGATGCACAAAATTGATATTTATCAATTAAGATTATTGGAATTTAAAACGAGTTTTTATAAGTTGTAAAGATAGAAAATTTACAGGATTATAAATTGTGAAGTTTGAAGTTTATAGATTTATAAAGTATGAAGTTATAAAATGAATGAAATTGTAAAATAAAGGCTGATAAGAAATTTACTTGTAAATTGGATTTTTGCCTTTAAGTGGGATATTTATCGAAATTGTTAATAAAGAAGATTTATAAACCGAAGTTGGTATAAAACAGAAATGGAATTTATAAGCGTTGTTTTTATAAATTCAAAATCAATTGAATTTGATGAATTAAATACTGAAATGTGATAAGTAAATTATATTCACGATTTTGGACAGCGAATATATTGTTAAGTAAAATGGAATTACTTTTGAAGAAGTGATATTAAAAATGAAGTAAACATTTTAAAGATGTTTTAAAATGTATTATGAATCGAAATCATAGATTTCAACAGTCATTGTTGAAATAGACGTTTTCGAGAAATAAGGAAATGGTGGACTATAACACTGTTGTTATAGTAAATGATTTCCGAAAGGAAATGTTTTATGTAGTATTGGGATTTATATATCTATCTAAAATCCGAATCCCTATACTAGTGATTTTGAGTCGTCGTAACGATGTTTTACGTAACATTCGTTTTGACTCAAATAAATGTTGTTATAATAAATGATTTCCTTAAAGAATGAATATATACTTAATTTGATTTAAGTATATCGAATATTTTCCAAGTGTTGAAAATAAAAGATTTGTGAAATACTTATTATTAGATAAGTATGGAGATGTTTTCCAAAATGAAATGAAACGTTTTGAGATTTTATCTTCTTAAAGATAAAATGAAATTGAATATTTGAAATCGATTTGAGAATCGTATATCAGTAGATATTTTGAAGATATAAATTCACTATGGAATTTATAAATGGAATGGGAATTTGTTTTAAAAATAAACGTGGATTTATTTTTAAAGTGTGGAAATTTTATATCTAGTAAAGATATTTTTAAAGATGAAATAATTTGGGAAAATTATTTGGAATCTGATGATGTTGCGCATCTTTATTGATAGTTAAATAACCGACTATCAATAATTACCTTTAGATAGGTATTTGTTGTGAATTGGATGAATTGAATGCCACACCTATTTTAAATAATCGCTCACTATTCGGGTTAGCCGGGAAAGGACCATGGGGTCGTATAACCCATTCCGAATATGTGATACGTCGTTATGAATTGCATTTGAAGACCGGTGTTGAAGATCGGATATTTTTGAAAACGGAAGGATTACCGTCGAGTTACTCTACATCGGCTGATCTCCGGTTTAGAGGTTTTATCACCCTTAGTGACGGGAAGTCCTGACGTGATTGAAAATTATCCGGAATTGCAAGGGCTTCGTGAGAAGTGCCTTCGGCTCTGTTCGATCCCGGAACAGACTTGTATGGATTGTGTGTCTGACGTTACAATTTGAGATATAAAGCTGATTTCTTTCAAATACATTTCTGTTGGTGGCGGAGAATTTATTCTCTTAGCTTAACACCCTTCTCTGAGACGTACGAACTCAGAGGTTATGTAGTTGAAATTTATCAGCGATATATCCCAATTTGGTAACGTGGCATACTGAGTGTTGCTGTGAAATGATCAGTGTTTGATCATTTGTGATATGATCATTTGTTTGATCTTATATCTTTGTGATCATAGGTTGATCATTTTGTTTGACCCGAAGCAGGGCTTTTTGAGAAAGCGTAGCTTTGTGGACGAGACTTCATCGAGCCTCACACCCCGGAAATGGTCGAAACAGGACGAATGCGGCAAGGTTCTAGGGAGTAGCGCCCCTTAGTGTATGTCATTCCTTCTGGATAAAGGTGGTATCATGGTATGGAGCCCAGATACTTAACCTCTGTGGTTACTGCATTATTATTATCTATGTGGTTTGTTGCGAATCGGGGATCCTCGGGAAGATCGGTGACGATCGGGGGATGGCATACGCGTGTCAGTAGTTACCTATTTTTGCAGAGGTAACCCGGCCTTGTGTTGGCAGAGATCCGGTTAGGTTCTCGGGTCGTCTATTCCAGGGACGTACCCATCGTGGATAGGAAGTTCCTTAGCCTGACCATTTGTTGGAAATCCAAAGAAACAATACGAGCCTTGTACGGTTTTAGTTGTAGAACCTGCCATCTAATATGGCAGCTATAGCAAGCATACTATAATGGTACCTATGCTGGCTAAGATTTATATTCTACCTTCGAAATGTTTTCTACACTATGCACTAATAATAATATCAAAAATGATTTGATTTTTGCGTAGTAAGCATCTTTGACTATCATAAGAAGAAATCTCCTCCAAGTCTGCGTTTGCATTGTGTGTGTGGCGGGAGGTCTTATGGTAGTTTCATTTTCCAAAAGCATTGCGAATTTACTTTAAAATTGTTCTGTTGTTTTTTTAAAAAATAAATAACTGTTTTACGATCTCACACCAGTCACCATGACTGACTCGGAGTTTATTGTTCCCTTCTAAACTCTGGGTGCCCACCAATTTCCACACGGGCAGCCTAGAGTTATATTATCAGGATATTCTGGATATTCTGGAGCTTTGGAGATAAGCTGGATGGCGAGACGTAGTATTTGTATCTGATAGTATTTTTCCGCTGTGTATTCTGTATGAGGACAAGTTTATATAACTGTCCATTGTTGTATATTGACTCTGATTGATGTATGTATAAACTGATAAAATTCTTTGTTTAAAAGATTACTGATTTATCTATTATATATTGTTCCGCTGCGATATGTGAGATTCTGATATTGTTTTCTGTTCTGATGTTGTTCTGTTGTTCTTCTCTTCTTTCTTCTACCTTCTTCTTCTTCTGCCTTTTTCTTTATCTAAAACCCTCACTATTGGAGTTTCCGGCACTCGATTGCTCGGCAGTCGATAAAGTGAGTATCGATGTCGAATTTTCGAAAGTCGAAAATTTCGATATGTGACATTTCCACTACCGACCAGATCCATTCGAGCAGCCCCTCCACCATGAGATCGACCAGCCATCTCCCCGTGCATCTCCGCCACACCTATCGTTCACCCACGCCTCATCTCTTCCACCTCGTTCCTCCGCCCCTGCAACCGACCACATCAACGAACCCACCACAAGGTCTTCGTCCACACCGATAGCCTGCCTCCTTGCTTCGTTTGGGGCTGTGTGTATATCACTTTGCATATGAGTATTTGCTTCCAATTTTATAGCAGGTATATATACGTGTGGTATATAATGTTAGTTTATATTAGTTTTGTATATATATTAGTATATATATATATTAGTTATAAAGGCTATACAATTTATATAGTTTATATATCTTCAGTTTGCTAAATGAAAATTTATAAAGTAGTTTAGTATTATAAGGATTGGTTAAAGATGAAGTTGTTTATAACTTATATATTTATACAGTATACGTTTTTATATATATATTTGTTATTATATGATATGTATAGTAAGACAAGTTAATTATAATATGTATTATGTATTTAAGTTATTGAGTGATATGTATGCAATGGGCTGTTGAGTTATATTGGTTTACATATATTATTATTATATTGTTGATTATATATGTTATAAATATATGATAGTTATATATATATCCGTTTGCAAATAATGATTCAGAGCTTGAGACATATAATTGTTTATAAAAAATATATATATTTATTTGCATACTAGCTTTGAAATGGTTAGTTTTATAAGTTTACAGGTGTATATGTTATGCAGTCATAAAGTTTAGATATTAAGTTGCGTTTTGTTTTGTTGTTTTGAATATAAAGTCTTAAGTCTGTTTGTATGCAAAGCCTATATGTACAGTACTAATATATATATATATATTAATCCATATGTACGTTTTATTCACTGTTGACAATTTGAAATATATATCTCTACTTTGTTTTGAAAACGTATGTATGTATCACTTTAATGAGTTTCAAAAATTTATATTGATTAAGAAAATAAAATATTAGAATAATATATTTTGTGGTCTATTGTTTGTTTTAAAACTATGATTTTGAAAGCTATATATATATATATAGACTCACTTACATCAATTATCTTCATCGATCTTGTTTTAATTTAATTTCGTCAATCCCAAACTTTCAGCTTTGTCATCAAATGCGTGCCATTTTGCTTTGCTTCGAAGTACGTGTTTGGATTCGTAACTCCTCTCCTTATCGTTCTTCTCTAGCCTCGAAAGGTGAGCAATCACTCACGATTAACGTTCTTTTATTTATTAAATTTGATTTCAATTGAAACGAAAATTGAAATATGCTGCTACTAGTTATTTACATTGCTTTATATATATATGCCATCATCTGTATCTGTTCACCTATGACATCTGACACCATTATCTGTAATTTATATATATATATATATGCCATCATCTGTATCTGTTCACCTGTGACATCTGACACCATTATCTGTTATTTATCACTGATGATATATGCATGTTACTGTTGTTATATTTTTATCATATATGTTATCACTCTGCAAGTTCCCTGTTAATATAGAATTCACTATGGGTTGAAATGATACATACCCGAACGATCTGTAGAATAGGAGAAAATTGTTATGGGTTGAAATGATAAACCCAAGCGATTTTCATTTGAATTGAATTTGGGGTTACGGGTTGAAAAGATATATACCCATATATATATTTAAATTACGGATTGAAATGATAAATATCTGTATCACTTGACAATAGGGTAGAAAATTATACACAGACACCGTTGGTATATATATAAATATTTGAAAAATGATTTCTATGGTTTTGAAGGAAATATATGGTTGTAATAAAATATTGATTTTTTTAAGATCTAATAAAGTTGATTTAATAAAGTCGATTTAATGAATATAAAATAATGTTTAAGTATTTATGTAAATTTATATTTTCAAATATAGAGTTTATAATGATTCAGGTTGGAAAGATAAATTGAAATTGATTTGAAATTATATTTATTTAAGAATTTTACTTAAATAAGGTTGATTTGAAATTTATTAAATTTGAAAATTGAAAGATATGTTTTATAACTTGAATTTGATTAAAAGTGACTTAAATGAATATTTCAAACTTATATAAATTTAAATGGGATATTTTGTTTATTTAAATTTTAAATTGGAGTCGTATTTAGATGTATTGAAATGATTAAAGAAATATATCAGAAACAAAATGTAATGAAATTAAATTGAGATATAAATGGAATTATCAAATTTAGTTTTGAAATGTGAATATTTAAAGCTTTGAAATATATTGAAATTGAAATGGCTTATTTTGTGGTTCAAATCTGTATTTGAAATCGTTATAATTCAAATGATTTATTGAGAAATTGAATTGAGTTGAAATTGTTGATTTGAAATTTGATTAAGTTTGAATTTGGAAGTCGTGTTAATTTGAATCGATTTGTGAATTTGTGGAAGCTATTTTATTTTATAAAGTATTTTTAAACTATATCTACAACTATTTATATTTTACTTTATAAATTATTTTAATATAAACTATTTTATATAAATCATTTTCAATATATATTATTTTATTTTAAACTATTTTAACTTATAACTATTGTATATAAACTATTTTATTGTATAAACTATTTTTCTATATATATACAAATTTTAATATCTAAACTGTTTAAGAGGAAAGTGTTAGGATTCCAAAATGTTATGATTTCAAGCTATGATTTCAAAGTGTTATGAATTTCAAGGTTTTGATTTCCAAAGTGTTTTGATTTTAAAAAAAACTTATGATTTCGAAAGCGATATAACTTTGGAAAGTGATATAATTTTGGAAATGGATTTATTTGAAGTGAAAGTGATATCGTATTGATATGGTTTTGAAATGGCAAAGATCTGTCGGTTTTGAAATATAACTATTTTGAAATTTAATTAAATGACCATTGGTGTAATAATACGTAGTTATTAAAGAAACCGGGATCGGATATGGACATACTCTCTGTCGATACCGAAAACCACTTTAATAACTAATATACGCGGAGTGTTGATCCAGAACAAAGTGGATGGTTTTGGTGAACGCGTTGACTAAAGAAAGAGAACGATTTTGGATGACCCTTGACATGACTAAAACAGGAGCCCTGCCGGGCCATTGAGGTTCGCCACCTCTAGCGGACACACTTCTTCGTTACCATATCTATTACATTTGTGATTCGATTTGGGTGCACCCCTCGATTATGGGAGTGTTGTTTCGCGGTGTTGGGGTAGTAGCTGCTATGCCCAACATCAGTCCGGATGACGCAACTACTAGTATCCTAGTTGGTATCGCCTCATGTACCTTGTCATACTGATTATCCTATTCGCGACCACTACGATTTGTTTTGTGTTATACCTATGGAGTACCCTCTGATAACCACTAGTTTACGGTGGGGTTTACGGTGCTGTATAGACTATGGCATTATAAAATGTGTTAAGGGGGATTATGGTAACGCCTTAACACTATTTTGATATCGTACTTTACTGATTAGACATTATCTACTTGGCGTACACTACTACATAGTAGATAGTTCAACAGATCCTTAGAGGATGGTTATCCCAAACATCCTTTGGGTTACTTGTATTTCAGTTGTTATTTCACTTGAGTTGGATTTATTGATATAAGAATGTTAATCCTGACTCGAGTGTTTTGTGTTTTCTTTATGCTCGGGTCAGACTGAGTGTACCAGTATTCGAGACTCACCTTTGGAGTTGGAGCTTCGCTTGGAGACCCAGCTATCTGTCCAGCTTTCAGATATTCAGTTGATTCTAATGATGTATTCTGATTCTTGTATTTGACTATTGTATTCGAGATCTGTTGTAACTTATTTAACTCTGTTATATATATAGTAGCTTCATGAACTACTATTCATTTGTTTCCGCTGCATTATTGTTATATTACTCTGTGTCTGTGATCTGTGATTATTTTATTTACTGTATATGCTGAGTTCTGCCAATTTAAATTAACAATCTATTGTTTTGAATCTTTTAAGTCCGACATGTGTGGATTTATTGTCGATTTGAATGGTCCAAAATAGTGGGTCGTTACAGTTGGTATCAAAGCTCTGGTTTTAGGCAAAACTCAGCATATAGAGTAAATTAGATTACAGAATCACGTTCGTTCAAGCTTGAATTCCTTCTTTAATTTGACTCGGTTTCTTTGAATTTTGGAACGTTCCCTTCGGTTCCAAAGTCCATTCGTGTCTTCCCCATTCGTATCTTTTTAATTCTGGAGTATCCCATAACTCCACTTTGAGTGATCTCTATAATAAGTCGGCGGTCTCGCCAATATCTGAATAATTTGTAAAAGAGTGAAACTCCTTTACAATCGGTATTGATTCACCGGAGATTTCGGTGTCCTCGGTTTATGATGCTGCTATCTTCTGCTATACCCGAATTCTACCTCCGGCAATCGAATGTCGATTTGCTCCAGAATTCTTGTAAAGACCCGCTTTTCCGTACCCTTGAATAGACACTAATCTCCATCTATTTACTCAAGGTGAACGAAAAACCGAACCATTAGGGTTTTAAAAGAAGAGGTAGAAGAAAAGATAGAAGAAAAGATAGAAGAAAAGAGAAAGAAGAAACAAAAGAACAACATCAGAAACAGAAACAATATCAGAATCTCACATATCGCAGCGGAACAATATATAATAGATAATCACTAGTCTTTTAAAACAAAGAACTATATCAGTTTATACTTACATCAATCATTAGAGTCAATATACAAAAATGGACAGTTATATAACTTGTCCTCATACAGAATACACAGCGGAATAAATACTATCAGATACAAATACTACGTCTCGCCATCCAGCTTGCTTCCAAAGCTCCAGAATATCCTGATAATCTAACTCTAGACTGCCCGTGTGGAAATTGGTGGGCACCCAGAGTTTAGAAGGGAAACAATAAACTCCGAGTCAGTCATGGTGACTGGTGTGAGATCGTAAAACAGTTATTTTTCACAAAGAAAATAAAACAAATTCGCAATGCTTTTGGAAAATGAAACTACCATAAGACCTCCCGCCACACACACAATGCAAACGCAGAATTGGAGGAGATTTCTTCTTATGATAGTCAAAGATGCTTACTACGCCAATCATTGGATATTATTATTAATGTCTAGTGTGAAAAACATTTCGAAAGTAAAATATAAATCTTAGCCAGCATAGACATTTCGAACTATGCCTACTATAGCTACCATCCAAACAGTGGGGCGCCACCATAAGTGAATGATAGGTTCTACAACTAAAACCGTACAAAGTTCGTATTTGGAAGGTGGATTTCCAACAAATGGTCAGGCTAAGGAACTTCCTTTCCTCCTGCCGAATAGGATCGCCTCTGGCTGGACGTCCCGAGAGACAAACTGCTCTCTGCCAAACAAGGCCGGGTTACCCCTGTAACAGGTAACTCACGAATATGTCATCACCCGGTCCTTTGGGACCTTTATCCGAGCGCTCGATATCCAACATCACACATCATAAAGAAAGTGTATCCCCATGAGTAAGTATCTGGGCTCCATACCATGATACCACCCCTTTCCAGAAGGAAATGACATACCCTAAAGGGCGCGACCCTCATAACCTTGCCGCAACATTCCTGTTTCGACCATTTCCGGGGTGTGAGGCTCGACGAAGTCTCGTCCACAAAGCTACGCTTTCTCAAAAAGCCCTGCTCGGGTCAAACAAAATGATCAACCTATGATCATAAAGATATAAGATCAAACAAATGATCATATCGCAAATGATCAAACACTGATCATTTCACAGCAACACTCAGTATGCCACGTTACCAAATTGGGATATATCGCTGATAAATTTCAACTACATAACCTCTGAGCTCGTACGTCTCAGAGAAGGGTGTTAAGCTAAGAGAATAAATTCTCCGCCACCAACAGATATGTATTTGAAAGAAATCAGCTTTATATCTCAAATTGTAACGTCAGACACACAATCCATACAAGTCTGTTCCGGGATCGAACAGAACCGAAGGCACTTCTCACGAAGCCCTTGCACATCCGGATAATTTTCAATCACGTCGGGACTTCCCGTCACTAAGGATGATAAAACCTCTAAACCGGAGATCAGCCGATGTAGAGTAACTCGACGGTAATCCTTCCGTTTTCAAAAATATCCGGTCTTCAACGCCGGTCTTCCAATGCGATTCATAACGACGTATCACATATTCAGAATGGGTTATACGACCCCATGGTCCTTTCCCGGTTAACCCGAATAGTGAGCGCTTATTCAAAAATAAGTGTGGCATTCAATTTCATCCAATTCACAACAAATACCTATCTAAAGGTAATTATTGATAGTCGGTTATTTAACTATCAATAAAGATGCGCAACATCATCAGATTCCAAATAATTTTCCCAAATTGTTTTATCTTCCAAAATATCTTTTACTAGATATAAAATTTCCACACTTAATCATTTGAAAACAATTTCAAATCAATTTCCACATTTCATTTTATCTTTGAAGATAAAATCTCAAAACAGTTCATTTCATATTGGAAAAGCATTTCCATACTTATTTAAAAATAAGTATTTCACAAATCATTTATTTCCAACATTTGAAAATATTCGATATACTTAAATCAAATTAAGTATATATTTCATTCTTTAAGGAAATCATTCTTTAAACACATTTTATTTGAGTCAAAACGAATGTTACGTAAAACATCGTTATGACGACTCAAAATCACTAGTATAGGGATTCGAAATTAGATAGATATAAAAATCCCAATACTACATCAAAACATTTCCTTTCGGAAATCATTTACTATAACAACAGTGTTATAGTCCATCATTTCCTTATTTTTCGAAAACGTCTATTTCAACAATAAATGTTGAAATCTATGATTTCGATAATTCACACGTTTTAAAACATCTTTTAAAACAATTAACTTCATTTATAATATCGCTTTCCTAAACATACTATTTTTTTCCAATAATATATTCACTGTCCAAAATCGTGAATATACTTCAATAACCAAGTTTCAATCCCTTTTTACATATTTATTTCAAGAATTATCCACTGTCCAAAATCGTGGATAAAATTCCCTTAATAATCTCTATATTTAAAATCAATCAAATTTAATTGATTTTCGAATTTATAAAACAACGTTTATAAATTCGATTTCCATTTTCTAACAACTTCGATTTATAAATCTTCTTTATTAACAAATTCGATCAATATTTCTTTTGTAGGTAAAAATCCAATTTATAAGTTAATTCCTTATAAATCTTCTATTCTACAATTTCATTCATTTTAACTTCACAATTTATACATCTATAAATTTCATATCTTCACAATTTTAAAATTCTATAAGATTCATATCTTCACTTATAAAAACTCGTTTTAAAATTCCAAAAATTTTAATTGATAACTACATCAATTTTTCTGTACATCTTTTATAATACTTTAAAAATCTCAATTTAACCCATTTTACAATTAAATCAACTTTCATTTCAAAAATCACACTTTGGTTATATTTCACCAAAAATCTTAACTCTTATAACTTTAAAATTCTAGACGTTTATTTTTCTGAAATAAATCAATTCAAAAATTCGATAAACGTCTACTTTTCAAAAATCACTTTAAAATCTTTTTAAAATAAAAGACGTTATTTTTAAACTTCAAAACTGAATCCGATGATGTCACAACACCAATCAGTCCATCACAACAGTCAAATATCATATATCATCATATGATACCAGAATATATCACAATATCTGAAAATAAATAACTACTGGTGAGGAATCCAGTTGGATCCCTCCAACCTGTTTCCCTGCATCCACAGATGTTAGCACAATACCAATTCCGCTCCAGTACGGAATTATCGCGGTATATAGGTTTTTTATAAATCCGCTTACTAACGGCGCAATAGGGTCTCATCCGCTATACGAGGCGGGAAATCATCAATCCAATATATACATATGCCAATATGTATATACTGCTATATATATAGATATATCCTATCATATCTAATAGCACATTCAACAATCAATCATCAATCAATAACTGTAAATAATTCCACATTCAATTGAGTGAGAAGATCTCACCTCGATTTCAATTCCGTTTTCAGCGTTTATTTTCGAATAAAATAAACAGACGTTTGATTTCACCCAAAATTTACACTAGCTCCAATTGGCTCCAATTCAGTTGCACAGCGAAGTGCTCGACGAAACGAAGACAACGCAACTGGTTTCGTAATTTTCTGACAATATATGACAAAGTTACGTTGTTTTAAAGATCACACAATTTATATGAAATATAATTACACCTTTTATTTAATTTATTTTCAACCTTTGAAAATCTGGCCGTTCGTTGCAGGAGATGAAATCAAGGCCGCACGCAACTATCATCTTCCTCTACAGGCAACACGCGAGAATCACGAACCCACCTCGCACGTTCGATCACTTCAAAACGCACCTCCCCACGTTGATCTCGCACACGATCAGACACTTCCATTAGAAAGCCCACGTCCCCATCCTCCACCGCGCCAAGACCGGCCCTACCTACTGCCATTCTCGTCGAGAAAAATGCCCTCAAAGTCGTGACGTTCACAGCCCATTATCCCACGATCTACTCGCCTATATTTGATCACAGCCGTTGAAATCGTAGAGCTCACGAAGCTCTACAAGTTTGCAGTTGGAGGTTCGTTGAAATACTTCACGGATTGGAAGAATTTTGAGGAGGAAGAAAGTAAATTTTCGGCCATTGACCTGAAAGTGGCGGCTGGCTTTAAAGGAATTAGGGTTTTCAATTGTGAAGGTGGATGGGTCCTTTTATATAAAATTTGCAAATTATTATTCATCGAAAAAAATTTCGAACTCGAAATCGATCATGCCGGCTGGCGTTTCTAAGGTTTACCCCGCGTTCCGGACGCAATGGAATAGGTTTCGAAAGCTAATTCGATCGTATGTGGGAGATATGGCAATAAACGATCAAATTAAATTAAATCTATTTAAATCGATTTCGAGGCGTTTTAATTTGTACCGGACAAACGATACATCCAAAAATTATAAAATTTGAAATCTTACAATAATATCACATTACGGATCCGATGAAACTGGTTTCGTCGAAATCCGACACTGTTTGAAAAATGACTATTTTTAACTCGACGATTTAAATTAAAACGATATCGATGCGTTTCGAGTTGCCACGGTCAAACGACAACTCCGATTGATACGAAAATTGAAATTCGATAATAACTAACTATTACGGATCCAATGGAACTGATCTCGTTCAATTCTGAGACTGTTCGAAAATTGGCTATTTCTACAGTCGATAATTAAATATTAAAATATTCGATTTTCACAAATTAATTCTAAATTCGATTCTGAAAGTTCTATAACCTTTCTATAACTCCAGTATGATTAAATGAAATTTTACAAATCATTTTCAATCATATTAACTCGATTTTCAATTATCTCTGGAATTTCAATCGTTAAATCATCGATTTAATTATCAAATTAAATCCAATATCCTTTAAATAAATTATTCGACTTATAAATTCCACTTATTAATATTTAAAATTAATTAAATATTCGAATTTTAATTATCAAAAATTCTGGGTCGTTACAGACTTCCCCCTTAAAAGAATTTCGTCCTCGAAATTACAAGTTAGGAAAAAGATACAAAATCCGTTAACTTTCCAAAACAAACTATTCAAATTAGATTTACAAATCTGTTAAGTGTTTAACTTCTCCAAAATTCATAGTTAACTTCTCACAAAATCTTTACTAAGTTTTTAAATCATAACTTAGTTTTCAAAATTTTCAAATTTCTCAAAAATATTCTAACGCCTTAAATTTTCAGAAAATTTCGCCAGCGTCTCCTTTGCGCGGCTCGATCCGAAAAAAAAAATGACAGTGTATATATATCACAAATATACATCCCATCAAGTGATGAGGCATCCCGTAGGGAAAAAGTGTAAAAGTACGATATTTAATCCGAGATATGTACCTTATTATTTTTTTAGCGAGCGTATACGGCTAATATAGCGCGAAAGCGAGCTCCAAATGCGAAGCAACGCCATCCGCACCTACTAATCACTCAACAAACCATATGAGAACATGTAGATATGAAAATATAGTCAATATACATCATATAGCAACATAATACTACATATGTCAACATAGCAAATGCAACAAACAACAAATGCATTCAGAAGCAACAATGCAACCATCAAACAATCATCCAACTATCATCCAACAACTTCATAACCAAATCAATATAGATTCACTTCTCATTAACATTCATTGAATTGGTTTTCAATTTTAAATCATATTCGATTCATTTACATTGGATTTAATCAACATTCTCTTTCAATTCAATTAGTTTACATTCACTAATTCACATTCGTTCACTTCCAATTTGAATTTAATCACATAGCTTTCCAATTTGCTAATTCAATTTCATTAATACTTAATGAATTTTTATACACAATCAACTAACAATCAAATAACAACCAATGTATAACCAATCATAACCAAATTTATTCAATTTACATTTCTTTACATTCAATTTGGTTCAACACTTTTTAAATTAAATTGACTTCCATTCAATTTATTTAATTTCTCAACTTCATTAGCTTTTAATGAATTAACACTTATATTCATTATTTCATATCAATACTTCACATTAGATTGATTAACATCCAATTCATTTATTTATTCAATTGCTAATTCATTTTAACAAATACAATTGAATTTCATTTATACAACTCAAGTTCACACTCATTTAATAAATTCACTTTATTAATTTCTTTGATATCAAAATAAACTTCACTTCAACATTACTTAAGTTATTTTCCATTTCAAACATCATTTGTTCAACTTAACTTAAGTTTCCACTTATAAATCCAATTCAGATTTTGTTTTTCTTAACAAAATTCATTTAACCTTTTACCAAAATCAAATTTCATCAATCATTCAAATTTATATCACATTTGACTTTCTTTTAGTTAAATTTCACATCATATTTCATTATGCTACTCAAATTCATTAACTTTACCAAAGTTAAATCTATTATCTCATATCATAAGTATAAATCTTATTTCACTTATATTTACCATATTTAAATTTGGACTTTAATTTTCAAATTTGTTTATCACAACAAAACCTCAATTTCCAATTTACTATGGTAGCAAATCAATCACACAGAAACTCGAAAATGATACTGATGATGCTGCAGTCATCACCGTACTATTTCCCAGCAACAATAGTGAAATCAGTGCTTAAATTCTTTCAAAAATTTCCTTTTATTCATAAATCACATTTATAAATCTCTTTGCACATAATTTCACTTCTTACATATAAGATTATTTTACCATTGTAAATCATTTTAATTATAACTTCATACATTATAATTCATTGGTTTATACAATTTACTCTTTCACAATTGTTGTTTTCATTTACTTATTCAAACAACTTTAACTAACTTGTATATATTTACATTTTCAAACTATCATATAATCAATTATATACACTTTAACACTGAAAAATTATTTCTTTATATATAAAATATAATCGAGGTAAAATTATTCCATTTACCCAATTTAAAACAATACTGTGCCGAATTGTTCTATATAAGTGTTTAGAGATCCCTATCGATAGAGTTGTACGGACAATACCGACCAGAATCCATATACCACTCAACAAACCAATCATCACAATATAAAACAATTTTATATTAACTAACAAATACGCACTCATATCTATTATTACACTCAAACTCATTCTAGAGTACTACTGACTCTATCTCTAATGAGTAACACCCAACAGAGCAGGGTTGTCGCTTAACCATATGCTCTGATACCAAATGTAAAGACCCGCTTTTCCGTACCCTTGAATAGACACTAATCTCCATCTATTTACTCAAGGTGAACGAAAAACCGAACCATTAGGGTTTTAAAAGAAGAGGTAGAAGAAAAGATAGAAGAAAAGATAGAAGAAAAGAGAAAGAAGAAACAAAAGAACAACATCAGAAACAGAAACAATATCAGAATCTCACATATCGCAGCGGAACAATATATAATAGATAATCACTAGTCTTTTAAAACAAAGAACTATATCAGTTTATACTTACATCAATCATTAGAGTCAATATACAAAAATGGACAGTTATATAACTTGTCCTCATACAGAATACACAGCGGAATAAATACTATCAGATACAAATACTACGTCTCGCCATCCAGCTTGCTTCCAAAGCTCCAAAATATCCAGAATATCCTGATAATCTAACTCTAGACTGCCCGTGTGGAAATTGGTGGGCACCCAGAGTTTAGAAGGGAAACAATAAACTCCGAGTCAGTCATGGTGACTGGTGTGAGATCGTAAAACAGTTATTTTTCACAAAGAAAATAAAACAAATTCGCAATGCTTTTGGAAAATGAAACTACCATAAGACCTCCCGCCACACACACAATGCAAACGCAGAATTGGAGGAGATTTCTTCTTATGATAGTCAAAGATGCTTACTACGCCAATCATTGGATATTATTATTAATGTCTAGTGTGAAAAACATTTCGAAAGTAAAATATAAATCTTAGCCAGCATAGACATTTCGAACTATGCCTACTATAGCTACCATCCAAACAGTGGGGCGCCACCATAAGTGAATGATAGGTTCTACAACTAAAATCGTACAAAGTTCGTATTTGGAAGGTGGATTTCCAACAAATGGTCAGGCTAAGGAACTTCCTTTCCTCCTGCCGAATAGGATCGCCTCTGGCTGGACGTCCCGAGAGACAAACTGCTCTCTGCCAAACAAGGCCGGGTTACCCCTATAACAGGTAACTCACGAATATGTCATCACCCGGTCCTTTGGGACCTTTATCCGAGCGCTCGATATCCAACATCACACATCATAAAGAAAGTGTATCCACATGAGTAAGTATCTGGGCTCCATACCATGATACCACCCCTTTCCAGAAGGAAATGACATACCCTAAAGGGCGCGACCCTCATAACCTTGCCGCAACATTCCTGTTTCGACCATTTCCGGGGTGTGAGGCTCGACGAAGTCTCGTCCACAAAGCTACGCTTTCTCAAAAAGCCCTGCTCGGGTCAAACAAAATGATCAACCTATGATCATAAAGATATAAGATCAAACAAATGATCATATCGCAAATGATCAAACACTGATCATTTCACAGCAACACTCAGTATGCCACGTTACCAAATTGGGATATATCGCTGATAAATTTCAACTACATAACCTCTGAGCTCGTACGTCTCAGAGAAGGGTGTTAAGCTAAGAGAATAAATTCTCCGCCACCAACAGATATGTATTTGAAAGAAATCAGCTTTATATCTCAAATTTTAACGTCAGACACACAATCCATACAAGTCTGTTCTGGGATCGAACAGAACCGAAGGCACTTCTCACGAAGCCCTTGCACATCCGGATAATTTTCAATCACGTCGGGACTTCCCGTCACTAAGGATGATAAAACCTCTAAACCGGAGATCAGCCGATGTAGAGTAACTCGACGGTAATCCTTCCGTTTTCAAAAATATCCGGTCTTCAACGCCGGTCTTCCAATGCGATTCATAACGACGTATCACATATTCAGAATGGGTTATACGACCCCATGGTCCTTTCCCGGTTAACCCGAATAGTGAGCGCTTATTCAAAAATAAGTGTGGCATTCAATTTCATCCAATTCACAACAAATACCTATCTAAAGGTAATTATTGATAGTCGGTTATTTAACTATCAATAAAGATGCGCAACATCATCAGATTCCAAATAATTTTCCCAAATTGTTTTATCTTCCAAAATATCTTTTACTAGATATAAAATTTCCACACTTAATCATTTGAAAACAATTTCAAATCAATTTCCACATTTCATTTTATCTTTGAAGATAAAATCTCAAAACAGTTCATTTCATATTGGAAAAGCATTTCCATACTTATTTAAAAATAAGTATTTCACAAATCATTTATTTCCAACATTTGAAAATATTCGATATACTTAAATCAAATTAAGTATATATTTCATTCTTTAAGGAAATCATTCTTTAAACACATTTTATTTGAGTCAAAACGAATGTTACGTAAAACATCGTTATGACGACTCAAAATCACTAGTATAGGGATTCGAAATTAGATAGATATAAAAATCCCAATACTACATCAAAACATTTCCTTTCGGAAATCATTTACTATAACAACAGTGTTATAGTCCATCATTTCCTTATTTTTCGAAAACGTCTATTTCAACAATAAATGTTGAAATCTATGATTTCGATAATTCACACGTTTTAAAACATCTTTTAAAACAATTAACTTCATTTATAATATCGCTTTCCTAAACATACTATTTTTTTCCAATAATATATTCACTGTCCAAAATCGTGAATATACTTCAATAACCAAGTTTCAATCCCTTTTTACATATTTATTTCAAGAATTATCCACTGTCCAAAATCGTGGATAAAATTCCCTTAATAATCTCTATATTTAAAATCAATCAAATTTAATTGATTTTCGAATTTATAAAACAACGTTTATAAATTCGATTTCCATTTTCTAACAACTTCGATTTATAAATCTTCTTTATTAACAAATTCGATCAATATTTCTTTTGTAGGTAAAAATCCAATTTATAAGTTAATTCCTTATAAATCTTCTATTCTACAATTTCATTCATTTTAACTTCACAATTTATACATCTATAAATTTCATATCTTCACAATTTTAAAATTCTATAAGATTCATATCTTCACTTATAAAAACTCGTTTTAAAATTCCAAAATTTTTAATTGATAACTACATCAATTTTTCTGTACATCTTTTATAATACTTTAAAAATCTCAATTTAACCCATTTTACAATTAAATCAACTTTCATTTCAAAAATCACACTTTGGTTATATTTCACCAAAAATCTTAACTCTTATAACTTTAAAATTCTAGACGTTTATTTTTCTGAAATAAATCAATTCAAAAATTCGATAAACGTCTACTTTTCAAAAATCACTTTAAAATCTTTTTAAAATAAAAGACGTTATTTTTAAACTTCAAAACTGAATCCGATGATGTCACAACACCAATCAGTCCATCACAACAGTCAAATATCATATATCATCATATGATACCAGAATATATCACAATATCTGAAAATAAATAACTACTGGTGAGGAATCCAGTTGGATCCCTCCAACCTGTTTCCCTGCATCCACAGATGTTAGCACAATACCAATTCCGCTCCAGTACGGAATTATCGCGGTATATAGGTTTTTTATAAATCCGCTTACTAACGGCGCAATAGGGTCTCATCCGCTATACGAGGCGGGAAATCATCAATCCAATATATACATATGCCAATATGTATATACTGCTATATATATAGATATATCCTATCATATCTAATAGCACATTCAACAATCAATCATCAATCAATAACTGTAAATAATTCCACATTCAATTGAGTGAGAAGATCTCACCTCGATTTCAATTCCGTTTTCAGCGTTTATTTTCGAATAAAATAAACAGACGTTTGATTTCACCCAAAATTTACACTAGCTCCAATTGGCTCCAATTCAGTTGCACAGCGAAGTGCTCGACGAAACGAAGACAACGCAACTGGTTTCGTAATTTTCTGACAATATATGACAAAGTTACGTTGTTTTAAAGATCACACAATTTATATGAAATATAATTACACCTTTTATTTAATTTATTTTCAACCTTTGAAAATCTGGCCGTTCGTTGCAGGAGATGAAATCAAGGCCGCACGCAACTATCATCTTCCTCTACAGGCAACACGCGAGAATCACGAACCCACCTCGCACGTTCGATCACTTCAAAACGCACCTCCCCACGTTGATCTCGCACACGATCAGACACTTCCATTAGAAAGCCCACGTCCCCATCCTCCACCGCGCCAAGACCGGCCCTACCTACTGCCATTCTCGTCGAGAAAAATGCCCTCAAAGTCGTGACGTTCACAGCCCATTATCCCACGATCTACTCGCCTATATTTGATCACAGCCGTTGAAATCGTAGAGCTCACGAAGCTCTACAAGTTTGCAGTTGGAGGTTCGTTGAAATACTTCACGGATTGGAAGAACTTTGAGGAGGAAGAAAGTAAATTTTCGGCCATTGACCTGAAAGTGGCGGCTGGCTTTAAAGGAATTAGGGTTTTCAATTGTGAAGGTGGATGGGTCCTTTTATATAAAATTTGCAAATTATTATTCATCGAAAAAAATTTCGAACTCGAAATCGATCATGCCGGCTGGCGTTTCTAAGGTTTACCCCGCGTTCCGGACGCAATGGAACAGGTTTCGAAAGCTAATTCGATCGTATGTGGGAGATATGGCAATAAACGATCAAATTAAATTAAATCTATTTAAATCGATTTCGAGGCGTTTTAATTTGTACCGGACAAACGATACATCCAAAAATTATAAAATTTGAAATCTTACAATAATATCACATTACGGATCCGATGAAACTGGTTTCGTCGAAATCCGACACTGTTTGAAAAATGACTATTTTTAACTCGACGATTTAAATTAAAACGATATCGATGCATTTCGAGTTGCCACGGTCAAACGACAACTCCGATTGATACGAAAATTGAAATCCGATAATAACTAACTATTACGGATCCAATGGAACTGATCTCGTTCAATTCTGAGACTGTTCGAAAATTGGCTATTTCTACAGTCGATAATTAAATATTAAAATATTCGATTTTCACAAATTAATTCTAAATTCGATTCTGAAAGTTCTATAACCTTTCTATAACTCCAGTATGATTAAATGAAATTTTACAAATCATTTTCAATCATATTAACTCGATTTTCAATTATCTCTGGAATTTCAATCGTTAAATCATCGATTTAATTATCAAATTAAATCCAATATCCTTTAAATAAATTATTCGACTTATAAATTCCACTTATTAATATTTAAAATTAATTAAATATTCGAATTTTAATTATCAAAAATTCTGGGTCGTTACAATTCTACCTTGATCTTATTTTGAAGTCACGGTTGACCCGGTTAAGGTTGTCCGCGATTTATATAAGTCTATAAATCTTCCTATTCTGCTGTCTAATCGTCTTATTTTCGTTTCGGGCCTATCTTCCTTGTTTATATTCTTTTAGTTAGAGTCCCCTTGTAATTTGAATCTCTATTCTTGTTTTGAAACCATCTCTGAATCATCGAGTGAGGGAGTGTATTTGTGAATTAATATTAAAATGTTTCATATATTGTGTTATTTGAGTTGTTGATGTTGATTTGGGTTTTCGATCGATTCGTCTGATCAACGCTATCGATAGGATTTCCAAAACACTTGAGCAGAGCAAACTGACACAATATTATTTTCAAATTTGGTAAATGAAATAATTTTGTATGATTATATTATAAATATATAAGTATAATTTTCTGTAATTTAATAAGTTAATTAAATTGGTTGTTTGAAATGAGAATGTTTGATTTTCATTTATTGTTTTCTATAATGAATTTATAAACATGGTTTATAAATTGATTTGAAATTGAAATGAATTTAAAAATTTAGAATTTGAGAATTTAAATTTCCGGTGATTCCAAAATTTGGTTTTAAGGTTTAAAGTGTATATATTTTCAGTATTTTCAAATAGAAATCATTCCAAAGAAATTTAATGTTTAAATCAGTACTCTTCTCTTTTGTCGCTGGTAAATAGTTTCGGTGATGATGGCCGCATCATCGACATTCATTTTCGAGTTTCGAAGTGAAGAGACCATTCAGTAGCTTTGCTACACTTTGTTTTGGAAATTGAATTTGATTTGAATTTCTGTGGTATGACCTAATTTATTATATATATATATATTAATTTTGATCTGATATACTATATATATTTATCTCAAATTTGTTTGAAGTAAATCAGAGATTTAAATTCTTAATTTTATGATTTAAAGATGATTTCAATTATAAACTGAAGTCAAATTTCTTGGATAAATATTTAACAGGGAATAACTGAATTGTAAAATCTTATTTGTATAATACCCAATTTCATTCTAGTATAACTTACCAAAATTTTCAGAATTTAAAAATGTAATTGGATAATATACAATATAAAATGACTTTATAAGGAAAGATTTGAGTGTTATAGTAAATGTTATACACTTAAATTTTATTATAAAGATGTTAATAAAGAGAAATAGAACAATAAGTTAATTGAATAATAGATGAGACAAAAAAATTTGCTTAAAAGAATTAATAAATTGAAATTTGATCAACTTATGGAAATACCTTGAATTTAAAATCAATTATTGAATATAAATTGATTTAAACTGAAATTTATATGGTCTAAATTAATTTATATGGTTTAAATATATGTGATAGGACATATTAAGTGGAATAAAGTTAATAATAATTTGAAATAAAAGAATTAAATTTGTTGAATAAAATATGAGTACAATAAATGATTATACAAATTGATGATTTAGAAATTGTTAATTAAGGATGACTAGATAAGAAGATAATGAATTTAAAAATAGATAGATTGATTTAACTTAAGTGAACTCAAAGGGATTTAACGAAATTGTTAAATATTAATAAATTTAAATTGAAATTTATATGGTTTAAATTAATTGTTTTACTTGCATTCCAATCTATTTTCTTTCTGGTTGTTTCTATTCTCCTACCTCCTTCCTTTTCGGTGACGAAACGTTTTGAGTGGGGGAGAGTGTAACGACCCGTAAATTTTAACTGTTTTAATAACGTAATTAGTTGAAATTTTGTGAAATTTTAAACGAGAAAATTTTGAAATAAAAATTTGATATTTGGAATGCGTCTAATTAATCATAGCAACTGGTAAATTTTTATCAAATAATTTGGAAGTTTATTTTCTAGTGTAATTTTATTCCAATATATATCAGTTAAAATTGATAATGTTTTCTAAACTTGAATATTTTTACATAGAAAAATTCTAATTCATCTTCTGACAAAGACGGCATTTTTTGTTTTTCCAAATTCGGACTTCTTTAGCTCCGTCGATCTTATTTTTCTGCGTTTTTGCTGCATTTTCCGCTAGTAGAAAATTCGAATTTTTATAATTCAATCATACCACTGACATCTATATACCGTTTTGATCGTCTCGTCGTGCTGATCCCTGCAGTATATTCGTTTTGTGTTTCGGAGTCTGGGAGACGGTGAAATCTACGGAAACGATATCTTTATTGGTTCTGCAATTTGACCCATTAGCTTCCCGTACCCTTTCATATATCCATCGTGTAAATTCCAATGGACACTAGCTTTAATTGTGTCCCTGAATTCAATTCGATTGGCCTTTACTATTCCCATCGGTTCACCTTTAACTTTCTGTATCTCACTAGTTTCAAAATATAGGTTTGTTCCTATCTCTCTATCTTCTTGCATTCGTTCTGAAAAATATATCAAATATTCTCTTTCTCACTTCTTCTTTCATTTTCGGCAAAGAAGAATGATATATATTAAACAAACTCAGTTATTCCTTTGCTTCCTCTTCATGCCTAAGCCTCTGACTTTTGCCACCTCCCCTCCATGCCAGAAGTTCGCACCCGACCTTTCCCATCTCCTCCTCTTCCCAGTCAATTCCGCAACCCACCGTCCACCCACTCGGCCTCTTCCCCTGACCCGTGCCTAGCACCCCACCACGCGGCCACCATCGACCACCACCGCCTCCGGCCTCCCCTTCCCCTCACTAGCGGACCGAACCCAATCAACTCCTCCCCTCCACGTCTTCCTTCTCCCAACCGACCCTCCGACCTTAGCCGAATGCCACTCACCCTCTTTCCACTGCCGACCAGATCCATTCGAGCAGCCCCTCCACCATGAGATCGACCAGCCATCTCCCCGTGCATCTCCGCCACACCTGCCGTTCACCCACGCCTCATCTCTTCCACCTCGCTCCTCCGCCCCTGCAACCGGCCACATCGACGAACCCACCACAAGGTCTTCGTCCACACCGATAGCCTGCCTCCTTGCTTCGTTTGGGGCTGTGTGTATATCACTTTGCATATGAGTATTTGCTTCCAAATTTATAGCAGGTATATATACATGTGGTATATAATGTTAGTTTATATTAGTTTTGTATATATATTATTATATATATGTTAGTTATAAAGGCTATACAATTTATATAGTTTATATATCTTCAGTTTGCTAAATGAAAATTTATACAGTAGTTTAGTATTATAAGGATTGGTTAAAGATGAAGTTGTTTATAACTTATATATTTATACAGTATACGTTTTTATATATATGTTTGTTATTATATGATATGTATAGTAAGATAAGTTAATTATAATATGTATTATGTATTTAAGTTATTGAGTGAAATGTATGCAATGGGCTGTTGAGTTATATTAGTTTACATATATTATTATTATACTGTTGATTATATATGTTATAAATATATGATAGTTATATATATATCCGTTTGCAAATAATGATTCAGAGCTTGAGACATATAATTGTTTATAAAATATATATATATATATTTGCATACTAGCTTTGAAATGGTTAGTTTTATAAGTTTACAGGTGTATATGTTATGCAGTCATAAAGTTTAGATATTAAGTTGCGTTTTGTTTTGTTGTTTTGAATATAAAGTCTTAAGTCTGTTTGTATGCAAAGCCTATATGTACAGTACTAATATATATATTTATCCATATGTACGTTTTATTCACTATTGACAATTTGAAATATATATCTCTACTTTGTTTTGAAAACGTATGTATGTATCACTTTAATGAGTTTCAAAATTTTATATTGATTAAGAAAATAAAATATTAGAATAATATATTTTGTGGTCTATTGTTTGTTTTAAAACTATGATTTTGAAAGCTATATATATATAGACTCACTTACATCAATTATCTTCATCGACCCTGTTTTAATTTGATTTCGTCAATCCTAAACTTTCAGCTTTGTCATCAAATGCATGCCATTTTGCTTTGCTTCGAAGTACGTGTTTGGATTCGTAACTCCTCTCCTTATCATTCTTCTCTAGCCTCGAAAGGTGAGCAATCACTCATGATTAACGTTCTTTTATTTATTAAATTTGATTTCAATTGAAACGACAATTGAAATATGCTGCTGCTAGTTGTTTACATTGCTTTATATATATATATGCCATCATCTGTATCTGTTCACCTATGACATCTGACACCATTATCTGTAATATATATATATATGCCATCATCTGTATCTGTTCACCTGTGACATCTGACACCATTATCTGTTATTTATCACTGATGATATATGCCTGTTACAGTTGTTATATTTTTATCATATATGTTATCACTCTGCAAGTTCCCTGTTAATATAGAATTCACTATGGGTTGAAATGATACATACCCGAACGATCTGTAGAATAGGAGAAATCGTTATGGGTTGAAATGATAAACCCAAGCGATTTTCATTTGAATTGAATTTGGGGTTACGGGTTGAAAAGATATATACCCGTATATATATTTAATTTACGGATTGAAATGATAAATATCTGTATCACTTGACCATAGGGTAGAAATTTATATACAGACATCGTTGGTCTATATATAAATATTTGAAAAATGATTTCTATGGTTTTGAAGGAAATATATGATTGTAATAAAATATTGATTTTTTTAAGATCTAATAAGTTGATTTAATAAAGTCGATTTAATCAATATAAAATAATGTTTAAGTATTTATGTAAATTTATATTTTCAAATATAGAGTTTATAATGATTCAGGTTGGAAAGATTAATTGAAATTGATTTGAAATTATATTTATTTAAGAATTTTACTTAAATAAGGTTGATTTGAAATTTATTAAATTTGAAAATTAAAAGATATGTTTTATAACTTGAATTTGATTAAAAGTGACTTAAATGAATATTTCAAACTTATATAAATTTAAATGGGATATTTTGTTTATTTAAATTTTAAATTGGAGTCGTATTTAGATGTATTGAAATGATTAAAGAAATATCTCAGAAGCAAAATGTAATGAAATTAAATTGAGATATAAATGGAATTATCAAATTTAGTTTTGAAATGTGAATATTTAAAGCTTTGAAATATATTGAAATTGAAATAGCGTATTTTGTGGTTCAAATCTGTATTTGAAATCATTATAATTCAAATGATTTATTGAGAAATTGAATTGAGTTGAAATTGTTGATTTGAAATTTGATTAAGTTTGAATTTGGAAGTCGTGTTAATTTGAATCGATTTGTGAATTTGTGGAAGCTATTTTATTTTATAAAGTATTTTTAAACTATATCTACAACTATTTATATTTTACTTTATAAATTATTTTAATATAAACTATTTTATATAAATCATTTTCAATATATATTATTTTATTTTAAACTATTTTAACTTATAACTATTGTATATAAACTATTTTATTATATAAACTATTTTTCTATATATATACAAATTTTAATATCTAAACTGTTTAAGAGGAAAGTGTTAGGATTCCAAAATGTTATGATTTCAAGCTATGATTTCAAAGTGTTATGAATTTCAAGGTTTTGATTTCCAAAGTGTTTTGATTTTAAAAAAAAACTTATGATTTCGAAAGGGATATAACTTTGGAATGTGATATGATTTTGGGAATGGATTTATTTGAAGTGAAAGTGATATCGTATTGATATGGTTTTGAAATGGCAAAGATCTGTCGGTTTTGAAATATAACTATTTTGAAATTTTATTAAATGACCATCGGTGTAATAATGCGTAGTTATTAAAGAGACCGGGATCGGATATGGACATACTCTCTGTCGATATCGAAAACCACTTTAGTAACTAATATACGCGGAGTGTTGATCCAAAACGAAGTGGATGGTTTTGGTGAACGCGTTGATTGAAGAAAGAGAACGATTTTGGATGACCCCTGACATGACTAAAACAGGAGCCCTGTCGGGCCATTGAGGTTCGCCACCTCTAGCGGACACACTTCTTCGTTACCATATCTATTACTTTTGTGATTCGATTTGGGTGCACCCCTCGATTATGGGAGTGTTGTTTCGCGGTGTTGAGGTAGTAGCTGCTATGCCCAACATCAGTCCGGATGATGCAACTACTAGTATCCTAGTTGGTATCGCCTCATGTACCTTGTCATACTGATTATCCTATTCGCGACCACTACGATTTGTTTTGTGTTATACCTATGGGGTACCCTCTGATAACCACTAGTTTACGGTGGGGTTTATGGTGCTGTATAGACTATGGCATTATAAAATGTGTTAAGGGGGATTATGGTAACGCCTTAACACTATTTTGATATCGTACTTTACTGATTAGACATTATCTACTTGACGTACACTACTACATAGTAGATAGTTCAACGGATCCTTAGAGGATGGTTATCCCAAACATCCTTTGGGTTACTTGTATTTCAGTTGTTATTTCACTTGAGTTGGATTTATTGATATAAGAATGTTAATCCTAACTCGAGTGTTTTGTGTTTTCTTTATGCTCGGGTCAGACTGAGTGTACCAGTATTCGAGACTCACCTTTGGAGTTGGAGCTTCGCTTGGAGACCCAGCTATCTATCTAGCTTTCAGATATTCAGTTGATTCTAATGATGTATTCTGATTCTTGTATTTGACTATTGTATTCGAGATCAGTTGTAACTTATTTAACTCTGTTATATATATAGTAGCTTCATGAACTACTATTCATTTGTTTCCGCTGCATTATTGTTATATTACTCTGTGTCTGTGATCTGTGATTATTTTATTTACTGTATATGCTGAGTTCTGCCAATTTAAATTAACAATCTATTGTTTTGAATCTTCAAGTCCGACATGTGTGGATTTATTGTCGATTTGAATGGTCCAAAATAGTGGGTCGTTACAGTTTTCCTGTGAATCTCGACAGCTTAGACCGCATGAGATTAGATATCCAACGCATGATTTGGAATTGGACGCGGCGATTTTTGTATTGAAGGTGTGAAGACATTATCTTTTGGGAGAAAGATTTGAGCTATATACAGATCATAAGTCACTGAAATATTTATTCTCTCAGAAGGATTTGAATATGAGACAGCAGAGGTGGTTAGAGTTTACAGCTTCTTATGATTTCGATATTGAGTACACGCATGAGAAAGGCAACAAAGTTGCAGATGCCCTTAGCAAAAAACATCAGAATGCAGTGTTGGTGATGATAACTGAATGGAAAGATTTGGAAGCGTTGACAACATGCGGAGTATAGTGGAGATCTCAGGTTGGGTCTAGTACAGAAATTGATATGACGTCTTGTTTAGAAGTTCGACCAGTAATGATAAAAAAGATTGCTTCTAAGCAGAGTGAGGATCCAATGTTAGTTGAACGGATCAAAAAGTAAAGGGATGGAACATAGAGTGATGACTTGAAAGATTTCACTCTTGACCAGAATGGGTGGTTAAGGAAGAAAGGAAGATTATGTGTTCCAAATGTGGGAAGCATTAGAAAAGAAGTCCTTGAAGAATGACATCATCAAAGTTCACTATTCATCCAGGAGGAACTAAGATGTATCAGGATATAAAGAGGAGTTTCTTCTATGAAAGTATGAAGAGGGATATAGGCTTATGGGTGAAGCAGTGTTTGAACCGTCAACAGATAAAAGCCGAACATCAAAAACCAAGTGGGTTACTTCAGCCTTTAGATGTTCCAGTTTGGAAGTGGGATTCTATCTCTATGGATTTTATTGATGGGTTGCCAAGGTCAACCGGAGGAAATGAAAGCATATGGGTCATAGTGGACAGGTTAACCAAGAGTGCCCATTTTATTCTAGTTAAGTCAACTAGGACGACACCTATTTTTGCTAAATTATTTATGAAGAATATGGTAGACTACATGGAATTCCTAGTAGCATAGTAAGTGATAGAGATTCCTTATTCACTAGCGAGTTCTGGAAGAGTCTACATGAGATTTTAGGTACCAAGCTCAAGATGAGTACTGCTTACCATCCCTAGACAGACGAGCAAATGGAAAGAGTTAACAAAGCCTTGGAAGATTTGTTACGAGCTTGTGTGATAGATTTTGGGATATCATGGGAAGACCATCTACACTTAGTCGAGTAATCGTATAACAACAGTTATCAAGCTAGTATATGGATGGCACCGTTTGAAGCTTTGTTTGGATGGCCATGCAAATCTCCCATGTCTTGGTCAGAGATCGAGGATATTTTTATTCTTGGTCCAGATTTGGTTAGAGAAGCTACAGAAAAGATTGAGATCATTCGAGCTAGGATGAAGGAAGCTCAATCTAGGTAGAAGAGTTATGCGGATAGAGGACGGAAAGACTTGGAGTTCTCAGTTAGAGATTAGGTTTTCGTCAAGGTATCACCGATGAAAGGAGTGATTAGGTTTGGGAAATCGGGGAAGTTGGCACCGAGATTCGTTGGACCATTTCCTATTGTAGAGATGATCAGGAAACTCGTATATAAAGTAGAGTTACTGAATAGTTTGGCAGGAGTCCATGATGTTTTTCATGTTTCTCATCTAAAGAAGTGTATTCGAGACCCAAAGCTACTATAGCACCGACTGTGTTAGATGACTTAATAGTGGAGCCAAATTTGACTATAGTTAGAAAACCAGTTGGTATAGTCACAAGAGATGAGAAGAAGCTAAGGAACAAGACAATCAGATTAGTCAAAATCCAGTGGAGTGACGATGAGAGAGACTGTACTTGGGAAATAGAGAGCAGGATTTCGGGTACATATCCTGACATGTATCATGGTATGTTTTACCTTTATGATTTATTTGACGTGTACCTTGTCGTAATTTCGAGGATAAAATTCTTTAAGGAGGGGAGTATGTAACACCCGTAATTTTAGATAACATTATTCAGGAGATTTAATTAGCTAAATTAAATAGAATAACGTATAGGTTAAATGGTTAAGGGATTGAGATTTGAATAAATAAGGGTAGCAGCGCCTAGTTAAGTAATGAATTAAATAGGTTTAAAATGAAATAGGAGTGGGAAATTAGATAAGGGGCAATATAGGAATAAGCTATATTCTTATACCTTAAACCCTTCATACCATATCATTTCTCATGTTCATAATCTAAAACATTAAACACAGAGGCCGACCACCATTAAGAAGAGCAAGGGGAAGAAAAAGCTAAATCAAGAGGAAAAGCTTAATTAAAATTCAATCCAAGATCAAATCTCTACTCCTTAACAACAAATCTAAAGGTGAGTAATATGTTATGTCTCATATTTTGATGATTTCGGTTTCTAGAATCAGATCTGAAAGTTTTTGCAAGTATATTGCCATGTTTTGAATGATGTTTATATATATATATGCTTGTTGATGAATTATGCTTATACATATTGATTTTATGATATGTCTTGGATTCAAAAACCTATCAAATGACATGCAAATGCCTTGCTAATTTTATATAAGGTCATAAATTATATTTTGGAAATGGGTTTCAAGTTTCATAATTTTCTTAATTATTGTGGAATTAATATTAATTTTCTAGTGAAGAAAAAGGTTATTCGGGTTTAAAATTAATGTTGTCAATTATGTACATGCTTTGGGTCTGAAATTTAAATATGTTAAAAAACATATTAAAAGAGATTTATGTGAATTTTTATAGAATTGTTCTAAGTGTGTTTTAATAGATATATAAAATTATTTAAAGTATGGGACTTAAATGTTTTATATGTTTATAAAAGGAGAAGGGGCTATTTTCAAATGTTTTAAAATGTTAATCCCTGAAAATTCAACTGCATTTCAGAAAAGATTTTTGAAAAATTAAAAGCAACCAATTATAAGATAGGAAATAAGCAGGTTAGTTGAAAAGAATTACCTTTTTACGTTAAAAATCGGATTTTATAGGGTTCCGCTGTCTCACCTTTTTCGGAAGCCACCTTTCGACTCCAGTCCTCCACCTCCAACCTAGATCGAAACAAATGCACATTGTATCAAAAACTCGATACGTAGTGAATTGGACATAGGCGAAAGGTATAGAGTCGAAACAAGGGGTTTCAAAAGGATTGAGACTTTGTTTTGCTTTTTAAAGAAGATGCGCCTGCTTTACTTTCGAAAGGAATGGTTTCGAATAAGATTTCTTTCAACCTGGTCTATGGTTTTAAAGAAAGAATGCTTTTGAATGAGGTAGAGCCTTTGTTTTAAGTAAATGCTTTCGAAGGGGTCGAAACCCCTAACTGCCGCCTTTTTCCTTTTGACCCAGTTTGGTTTTGAAAGGGTCCCTTGTTTTAAAATTAGATCCGCTTCTCTAGTGCTTTTAAAGGGATAGGTTTCGACATCATCCAATTCTTTTACATAGGAATTACTTTTGAAAGAGTGGCTTTCGACTTGGTTGTTTTATGACCCTTTTTGATAGTTGAAAGTTAAACCCAAAGGTTTCGAAAGGAAAGGTTTCCAAAGGTTCTGAAAGGTTTTTCCACACATTTATTCTTAAGCCCAATGCTTTCGAAAGGGTTGTTTTAACTTTTATACTTTAATGCCATCGAAAGGTAATAAGCAAATGTTTTAAAGGGAAGGTTCCTAGTATTTTCGAAGGGATTACCTTAGTTTAAATGGAAGGTTACCAATGGTTTCGAAAGGCATATTTAAACAATTTTAAAAGAGGATGTCTAAGGTTTATAAAGCATTTAAAGAAGATGTTTTAAATGCTTTCGAAAGGACTATTATCAATGGTTTCGTAAGGAATGTTTTGGCCTTTAGGCCTAAGGTTATAAAGTAAAGTAGTTTACTTATAATAAAAGGGGTACTTTCAATGGTTTCGAAAGTGGTACTTTCATTAGTTTCGAATGAGATTGTTTAAAGGTCTTAAACAAAGGTTTTGAATGTTTTCATCAATAATATTTTGAGTAAAGCATATATCATGGCAAAGAGATTTGATTAAAGCAAATAGTTTATTATTCCTTGTATAAGTATGATTTAAAGGGTTAAATCATTTTGAAAAGGTTTTCAAGGAAAATTTAAAGGGTAGTTAACCCTAAGAAAAATGACTCAGAAATTTGTATACCAGATGGTACTGGTATAGGGACGTTCCCTATAGATTAGCTATTAGCCCCTAGCTAATTCAGTCCAAAATTCCAATGTATAGGGCTTGGTCACAGGTAAGACTTAAATGATGGTTACACACAGAAAGGAATATATATGTACAGTGATAGGTTATTGGTGAGCTCGCAAAACCAATAGGATCAGGTGACCCTGTGAGAAGTAAGTTAAGAACAGACCATCCAGAAATATGTATAACAGTTGTTAGATAATTTATTTAGTTTTTCTAGCAGGCTCGAGTCAACCAAAGGTTAGTAGTTAGCCAAACAAAACTACATTTTGTTCGGACAGCTGGTCCATTTATTACATGTTTTGAGCATATATGATATTTTCTATTATTGATATAATCTGTTTGATTAACTAGTTTGGTTGCAGGATTAAGATTTGCAAAAAGATATGTTTAAAAGGATATTAGTAATGGGAAATTCGTTCCACTATGCGGCGTTGTCTCACTTAATGTCAATAAACCGAGATGTAATAGTACTATTCATACCAAGCTTTATGTCTGACTCAAAGATTTTGTTCTTCCCCTTAAACTCTTGGGTGCTCAAAATTGATTTAAGTAGATTGGGAGTTTGGGCTTTTCAAGTTTTAGTAGGTGGACGAATAAAGCTTCCGGAGACGAGCAGGAGGCTGACGAATAGGTATTTAGGAGTTATTGTTTTATTTTGTTTTATTCTGTTGTGTTGTATTAAGTCAGTTATAACTCTATAGTACTCTGGTCAACCAAGTGGGCATCTTCATATGTCGCTCTTGGCATAATTATGTAATAATTATATTTGATCTGAACCTGAGAAACGATATGGGATTATGTAATCTGACTATGAAACATGTTTTTTGAAATTTAGTCAGAAATGTTATTGTTTGAAATCTGTGATTTTGTTTCATATTCAAGTGTTTCTGATATTATAGATGCCACTAAAATAGCTGTATTTTGTCGGTGGAAGTTAATACTATAGATGACTGTAGCATCTGTAGCGCTTAGCTTTGGGCCTCAAGATAGGGGATGCTACATCTACCCACCGACCTACCGATCTCTTCGGTCTCTGGGTATGCTACTATTTCAACTGCCTGGACTCTTGTTTTTGTAGCCACTTTGGTTGTTGCACCTGTGTCTGACTCACAACCAGGGATGAAATCCGAGAAGATTGGTGCATTGCTCGGTTTAGACGACCCTTTTGTATCTTTGGAGGACAATTTCACTACAGCTAAAACTCTAGAGCAGAAGACCAAACTGGCCAGCTAAGTAAAACTGAACAGCAGATGGTGGCCGTCAAGAAGGAAAAGATTGAGGAGAGAAAGTCTTCAAGGAGCTCTCATAAGTCCTAGAAGTGCATGGCCAAGTGGAGTCTTCCGAGCAGGTCAAAGAATAGAGAAGAGATGCTGGTACAGAGGAGATAGTTGATATTTTAGGTAGCAAGACAACTCCCGGCAGGGATTCTAAGAGGAAGTAGAAACTTCCAATGAAAGGCGGGAAAGGGAAAGGTGGAAAGAAACATTGACAGGCTTGAGTAATAGTGGTGCCAGATTTTGGGACATTTCGATTTGTTTGATACGTGTTTTGTACAAGTGAAGAGTCTGCACTTATTGCTTTTGTTGTTGTAGCATCTGTATTTTCCTTTTATTGGCTGATATTGTTTGGGTACAGCTCCCACATTTTGACTTTGTATAGACAATGCTATTAATAATACAATGTTGACATTTTGATTGTAACTTTTCTATCTACTGATCTATGTCTCGTGCACTTATGCAGATTTTATTTACTGCTATTTTATCTAGTCCTGTAATTACTGCCAATATTCTTTGTTTGCGGTGATAGAACTATGAAGTACTTGATTTTTGTTTTTGAGTATGCGGTGTGTGTTTCCCCACTTCATGGAGCTTTTACGTTCAAACACTTGACAAATGATCGGTTGATCCATGTGATTCTTCATATGTCTATAACTAAGTCTGTTTTTCAGTTCTAATCTTCGAGAACTTAAGGTTTGAGCATCTCGATTCCAGAGATTTTGCTGGTCAAGAATCAGGATTTTTTGTCGGATCTTAATCATTTGTCATTGCTAGATTCATACCCATTACTCCTAATGGTGGGAGTGGATTGATTCTTGTTAGTCCTGCAATATACGGGTTTCTCGGCATTGCCGGGACAATATCGGTACTTTAGAGTGCGCATGGCTTATGAAATACATGGCTTTTAAGGGTGTGCGCGGATTGTGGGATGCGCGGCTTTTGGGATCGATATAACTCGTCGATCCCAAACGGTTTGGAATTTCTCGATGTTGCCAATCTTCGGGCAACGCGAGGAGTTCATATTTCAAGAACGTGATATCACAACTCAAAAAGTAATGCGCGGCTTATGGGGGTGCGCGGCTTTTAAGGTTGTGCTTGCTTGGATGTAATTCCACAATCCAAGACGTGGTGCGTGGCTTACGAAATGCACGGCTTTTATTTGGGCCTTCCTAGTGTCACCGAGGTGACACCGGTTCTTAGAAGGCCGGGATCCGGTTCCACCGATTCGACGGTTTAAGTCAATTTGCTTCCGTCGACCCGATGGGTTGGCGGGGCATACTTGAGCATGGTTCCACTATCTTAATTAGCTATCAAGTGGTTTTGAGTTGATTTGACCCTGTTGACTCATCAGGTTACTTTTGTGAACACAGTTTTATTGGTTCAAAAAGCAAAGCAATTTTTATTAATGAAAGTTAGGCAAGTTTTGCCTATTTATATTGCCTATGGTATTCCTTGGTGGCTTATTTATTGGATATGAGAAATATATAAGATATTCTTAGATAAAGTAAGGATGCAGTGATTCACTATTCCATGCTCGGTGAATTTGGGCTCCATCAACGGTTTTTAGCTTGAATGTGCCATTCCCTAGCTTCTGATCGATCACATAAGGTCCTTCCTCGTTTGGTCTGAATGCTCCCAGTATAGGGTAGAGCCACTTGAGGACAAGGTCTACCACCTTGAAGGTGCGTTATGAACTTTGGAGTTGAAGTACTGTGCGAGATTTTTTTGGTGAGCGGCAGTCCTCAATTCAGCATCTTCCCTCTTGTCATCGATCATATCGAGCGACTCAAGTAGGAGCTGTTCATTTTGCATTTGATCAAAGTTTCACCTCCGAGGAAAAGGGGCTTCTAGGTCAACCTGGATCATTTCTTCTAAACCATATGCTCGGGTGAACGGGGAGTGCCCAGTTGAAGATTTGTGTGTTGTTCTGTAGACCCATAGTGCGAGAAGAAGTTCATCAACCCAATTTCCTTTTTCTTTAGTTAGCCACTTTTTGATGGTGGATTTGATGATCTTATTTACTACTTCCACTTGCCCGTTCGCTTGCGAATGTGCGACAGTGGAAAAGCTTATCTCAATTCGGAAGCATTTGCAAAAGTCTTTGACTCAACGCTGTCGAATTGAGTCTCATTATCCATGATGATTTTTTGTAGCACCCCAAACCTGCAAATAATATTTTTAGTAACAATGTTAATGACTTTCTTTATGCTAATAGTGGCCATCGATTCCACTATTTCCCATTTGGTGAAAAAGTGAACAACAGCATCGCATATTTGGCTCCTCCTTTAGCCATTGTTATTACACCAATCAAATCGATTCCCCAAATTGCAAATGACCATGGGCTGACTATCTCTGTTAGCTCCATCGAGGGAGTTCTTTTGACCTTGCTGAATCTCTGGCATTGATCGCACCGTCTGGCGTAGTCTGTTGCATCATGGTTTACTATTAGCCAAAAGTACCTATCCTAGAGAACTTTCTTTGCAAGGGTTTTCCCCTGCCCATATGATCTCTGCAGTCGCTTTCATGAATTTCTTTTAGGCCTTCGAGCTTCGTTATTGTCAATAATTTGAGCAAGGGTGTAGAGAATCCCCTTCGATAGAGTAACCCATCCTGCATTGTAAACCACGGTGCCTTTCGGAGAAGCTTTTTCTGCTGGTTCCTGTCTATGGGGAGAGTTCATATGAGTAGGTAATCTTTGATCAGCGTCATCCATGTCTCCAGTTCCTTGGTTGTCTCGAAGATCCAGTCGATATCCATTTCGCTTACGCTTGGAGTGATCAGGTTTTCAACTGGGACTAGCACCAATGACTGAGCTTCTTCGAAACTGGCCAGTTTGGCTAGATAATCCGCCTTCATGTTCTGTTCCCTCAAGATATGAGTTATGGTGTAATTCTCGATGTTGTTTAGCACTTCCTGCACTAGATAGATATAAGGCAAGGTTCTCCCCCCGAGCCTGGTATTCGCCCTTCACCTGACAAATGACTAGCTGAGAGTCGTTATAGATGTGTACGGATTTTATCTCGAGTTCCTTCACGATATTTAGCCTAGCTATCAATGCTTTATATTCTTCCTTGTTATTTGTTGCAGGGAATTCCAAGTGCAAGGCATAGAAAATGGATCATCCTTTGGGACTCTTAAGCACTACCCCTGCTTTTATGTAGAAGTTGTTAGATGCACTATCACCGATTAGCTTCCAACGGCTCTCCGCTTTTGGAGTCATTTCTTCCTCGTTATCTCGTATTGTAAATTCGGTAATGAAATCTGCCAGCTCCTTCCCATTGATCACATTTCAGGGATGGTTTGTGATTTCGTACTGACTTAATTGGATGTTCCATTTAACAAGCCGTCTAGAGGTCATGGGGAGGTATAACACTTGCTTCAAAGGTTGATCTATCAACACTCAGATCGGGCGTGCCTGGAAGTACTCGTAGCTTTCTTGATGCGATCAAGAGGCAGTATGCAAGTTTTTCCAGTTTCGGGTAGTCCTTTTTCTGCTCCAGTGAACCGTTTACTGATGTAATATACGGCTTTTTGGATCTTAGCTTTTTCTCGTACGAGCATGGCACACAGTTCATGTGGCGAGACTGCTAATTAGATGTACAAATCTTCTTCGTCTACTGGCTAGGACAGGATTGGCGGGGTTTGCATATGTCGTAGCAGCTCTTCGAATGCAGTTTGATAAGCTTGATTCCATTCAAAGTTCTTCTTCCCTTCTTTAGCGCATCAAAGAATGATATAGATTTATCGGTTGCTTCTGAGATGAACCGGCTCAATGCTGCAACCTTTCCATTCAAGCTTTGCAACACTTTCGTGTTCCTTAGGGACTCAACTTCCCGTAAAGCAATTATTTGTTTGAGATTTGCTTCGATGCCGTTGGCGCTTACGATGAATCCCATGAACTTTCAGAGCTACCCCGAAGTGACACTTAAGTGGGTTGAGCTTCATTCCATATTCGTGGAGTATTTCGAACATTTCGGCAAGGTTGTCCAAATGATTTGCAGCTATGCGCAAATTATATAGCATATTGTCTACATAAACTTCCATAGTTTTCCCAGTCTGATGTTTAAACATGGCGTTCACTAGTCGTTGGTAAGTTTCCCCAGCATTCTTTAATTCAAATGGCATCAGTTTGTAGCAGTATAGTCCCAGATCAGTAATGAAACTGGTTTTCTTGATCAGGTTCGTGCATCATGATCTAGTTGTCGAGTATGCATCCATAAATGATAGCAATTCGTGTTCAGTCGTCCCCTCCATAAGCTGATCGATTCTAGGCAGGGAAAAGTTTTCTTCCAAGCAAGATTTGTTTAGGTCCGAGCAGTGGATACAAGTTCGCCATTTTCGACCAAAACTGGGTTAGATACCCATTCAGGATAGGTTGCATTGCGAATAAAACCATTCACCATCAGTTTGTCCACTTCTTCTCTTAGCGCTTTGGACCGCTCGGACCCCTAGGCTGCACCATTTCTGCTTCACTGTTGTATGCTTGAGATCAATGTTTAGTGTGTGGCATGCGATCTCCGGTGGCACCCCGCACTACGCCATAAATGGCCTACTGCAACACAAAAAAAATGTTGGCTCAGGCCCGAAAAATGTTGCCATAGGTCTATGGCAACACTTTTAGGGTGATGCAATTTTTGCCGTTGCCTTAGACCTCAAAGGCAACATTTTGACTATCTAAGGCAACATAAGTAATATTGTTGCAATAGAACCCTATTTGGGTCTATGGCAACACCCATAGGTATCTGTAGCAACATTCCAAAATGTTGCTATAGATATGAACTTTTTGAATTTGTGGGGCCCACAATATAGAGCATATTTGATTTTTTAATAAAAATAAATATTTATTTAATAAAATGCTATTGCACAGAATTTGATATTTAAACAGTAATTTATTTAAATAAATATTTTATTTCAACATTTGAAATAGTACAAATTCCTGACTCCACTATTTTACAATTCAATGATATATAACACTGATATTCACATATACAGATATTCCTCACTACATCACTCAGTGCACTCATTACATATGCAGTTTCAATTTATACAAACACCGACACTGACAAATATATGCCGAGCCGAAGGCGAGCCGAGAAGCGGGTCCGGGCGCAGCGCCGGCGGGGGTCCGGGGCACCGCAGTCCCGGCGGGGGTCAGTGGGCACCGCCCGATTCATCCGATTTCGAAAGATCGAGCCTTCTTTGAAACCTGTCTTCAAGATCATGCACATTTGATTTGACTCTGTCTTCAAGCTTATATCCAGCTGTCCAGTCTTTAATACCTGTCACATATAATTCAAAAGCAGTAATCTGGAAAATAATATTTAACTCGAACAGAAAATGAAAATATTTTTGTTATATTATTTGCCTCAGGTATTTGGGTTGTTTCTTTTCATAAGTGCATAAGCCAAACATGAATGCAACACATGGATACAAGGCAGTATGGAAGACAGCAAGCAACAGTTCAAGCAAAAATGCACAAAGGAGAAGCCAAGTGCACAAAGTAGTACTCAACACAGCAAGCAACATAACATGACCAAGAAATGCATGTACATGGATGAACACACATGCATCATAAGGCTTGGTACAAGAAACTACTCAAGTGCAACTACTCAAGTGCAAGTTCATACTCAAGTGCAGCCAGATATGTAGACAAGCCAAAAAAACGGACACGGCACAAGGTCAAACCCGAGTCATCGACTGGATTCAACTCAGGGCCAAGCAACCAACAAAACAAACAAGAACCAGGTTCAGCAAAATATAGACAAGCCAGTGCAAGAAACACAGCAGTACACATAGGCAGCCCATCAAGCAAAAACAGTGAATGCATCAGGCATGTACAAGAGAAACCTAGGCAGTAACATGATATACAGAGGACTTGGAGCATCAGTTCATGTTAAAGAACAAGGTTAGCATGGTACCAGTTCAGTCCAGACCAAGCAAAACCAACAAAGCTCAACACACATATGTTTGTATTCATCATTGCAATCCAACATACCAGATTTCTCAAAGTCCAACAGAAAGATTAAACACGAGATTATAGGAAATAAAGCCTATAAATAAATCCCAATTCATCATCGGCAAAAGCGTGCGAGTGTAACCAAAATCAAGAATATTCAAGTAAACCAGAAGGCAGAAAACATACCAAATAATATCACATCGCACCCGACGACGAAGTCAAAGCAATTCGAGCAATCAATCAAGGAGAACGAAGGAGCAAGCTACCAGGAACGTTTCTCACACTAGATTCGATCAATCAGAGCATCAAAGCAACTGGAATCGCGTGCCCTAGTTTTCACCGAAACTAATTCGACTACCCCCTGCCACTCTGACATCAGGCCCCAACCACGAAATTGCGACCAAATCAGCAACTCCTTGAACCATCGCAATCCCACAGCCTTACCTCGAATCACCAGAATCGCCAAAAACCTGAACAAAATCGCAAATCCGGAAGTAGTGAGGAAAACTGACGCGAGGCGAAAGAAAATAACGGAAATTGATATGGCCGACAAGGGATAAAATCAAAGCCAGTTATTCTCCAGATCAAAGAAACAAGGAGGAGCGGCGTCATTTTTTTTAAAGTCGGAGGAATAAAAATTAGGGATTGGAAAATTGGGGGTGAGAAACGAAAGCGGATGAGTGAAAAGTAAAGCGGGAAATGGAAATTGGTAAGGTGTGGATCGATGGTGTGAATCGACGGTTGAGATTTTGTTTTAAATGGTGGTGTGGATCACTGAGGTGTAATTTTTTTTTTAATTTTTTAATCTGATAACATCTATGGCAACACTATATAAAAATGTTGCATCGTGTTACACTTGTTTAGCTAGAGCAACACATTTCTATGGCTAAGGTAACACCAAAAATACAACGTTGCAGTAGGACCAAAATTCTATAGCTATCGCAACATTTTAGCTGGCAACACCTTGCAAAAATGTTGCAGAATGTCATTTATGGCGTAGTGCCGCACATATCAGAATGTATCCAAGTGAATACATCCAGATTGGCACAAAGAAATTTGATGAGTTTCGGTCGTACCTTGTCTCCAAGGTGCGATCCAATTTTGGGGACCCGTGTTGGGTCATCCATATCAACTAGGAAAGAGACTGTCAATTCTACTGTTGTTGCTCATTCCTCCCCTGAACTCTTCTTTCTAGTGTCCAAAGCCTTATCGAATCGTCTATAGTCCCCAAACCAAGGGCGGCTCTGTAGTTGCTATTCAGTAGGTTCACGAATAGTTCTCCTTACGTTCTACCTCTTTTCCTTTCTTTTAGATTCACGAAGTTCCATGATATAACATTCTCTAGCAGCACTTGGTCTCCTTTGATCACCCCGACTCCATTTTATGTCAAAATTTTCATGGTTAGACACCATTAAGCTAAAGCAATCCTAAAATATGCCAAGGCGGGCCACCCCAAGATGGCATTGTAGGCGGATATTTCATCTACAATCACAAAGGTTTGGATGAGGGTGACTCTTTCATTGCCTTCTCTGAGTTCTACGAGTAAGTGGATTGTTCCGACAGGTTCTTTGGGTTTACCGGTGAATCCCTGAATCTTTATTTGGTAGGTGGATACTTCTTTCATGTTGATCTTCATCTGATCAAATGTGCATTTGAAAAGGATGTTCTCAGAACTTCCACTGTCTACCAATACTCGTCGGACTATGGCGAGTTCGATTCTTGCTATCACGACCATGGGGTCGAGAGTTGGAGCTTCTATCCTTTAGTGTCCCGATTCTGGAATACTATGGCATCGTTCAGGGTTCTTTGCTGCTTAGCTAGGTTTCCATCTTCGATCGCAAAGCACACATCTTTCATAGCGTGCTTTAATGAGCTCGCATACCGCTCCATTTCTCCCTAACACTTCTGCACGGGATGGGGACCTCCAGATATTGTTCCAATAATGAGTCTCTGGTCAGTCCATCTGGGTCCCTCTTTGCTAGTTCCAACTTGATTCCCTTGGTCTCTAGAAGCTTGGGGTGCTACGGGTTGGTCAGGAGTCAGTGGTTTCCTCACATATTGATGAAGCTTGTTTTCTCGAATCAACTCCTCAATCAAGTTCTTCATGTGCTGACACTCATTCGTGTTGTGGTCGTGTGTCTCATGGAATCGACGGTACTTTTTAGAACACTTCTGTTGTTCAGTTGCTTCCTTTTTAGGCGGCTTCTTGTACTTCTTTGTCCCTTGTGTCGCAAGATAGATATTTTCTGGAGTATTGATGAGCGGGGTGTATTCTTCGGGCCTCAAACCTTTGAGTCGCTTACTACTTCTGTTTCGCTTGTTGGGATTCTAGTTCTTCCTTTTTGATTCCTAATTTTTCCTGTGTTCCCTTCAGCGGTCCCAGAGGTATTTATATCTTGGTTTATCGCCATACTATTATGCCCAATGTTGGTTGGTTGTAAGTTAGGAGACTTCTTTTCTAATTCCTATGCCTCTTTCAATCTCTAGTACTAGCTTGCCTTTTAGTTGAAGTCCTTCCTAGTGGTAGATTGTTTCATTGTGATCCATTTTCCGAATTTAGTTTCGAGATGAATCTCACCAACTAAGGCCATGAAAACCATATTCTCATTCGGATTACTTACTTTAGTTACCGCGGTGTTAAACCGATTCAAGAAACACTTCAAGGATTCATTCTGTCCCTGGAATAGGCCGGATAAAGACATCACATCTTTTGGTTGTGCCTTGTGAAGTCTAAACTGATCAAGGAATCTTGTTGCAAGTTGATTGATGGTGGAGATGAATTTTGGTGGAAGCCTGGTCAACCACATGGAAGCAATTCCCTTTAGGAAAATCGAGAAACATCTACATCGAACGACACCTGAAGCATTTTCTCCATCCCTGTACAAACTGTACTTATACAAGTGGGGTTTCGGGTCTCTCGTTCCATCGTAAGACGGAATAGTTAGCATAGTGAACTTTTCAGAGTACCACTAATTCAGAATGTCATCAGTGAAGGGAGTCCGACTCGGAGCAGATCCCCATTCATCATCACTTCTATCTTTACTTTCATCCATTAGTAGCTTGAATATATCCTCGATATATGCCTCAAATGTCCGTTAATCTGCGGGTTGGGTATCAGTGACTATACCAAGTGTTTGATTTTGCAAACGATCTTGGTAAGTGGGCTGAAGCCTGGGCTCTCCTATCTTCGGGAGAGCCACTCCCTCAGGATTTTGTTGGCTTACGGTTGGTCTGATGGGGGTAGTTTGGACCTCCCTTGTGTCATTGAATGCATCGGTATTTCCTTCCAACTTGTCGTGTCAAGTCGCTCACCATCTTCTGAGTCGGAGGGATTCATAGCTATATCTTCCAGTGGGGTTTTCGCTCCTAGATTCAAGTTTGTAGCTGGTTGCCTTGCAGTTGGTAGAATATTTACATTTCCTTCCATATTGATTCCTATGGTTCCACCCATCACTACTTTCTACGGCTACTTTCCATTTCTCCTATTTAGGCCAGATACGGAAGAATTTTCTTATTCCATGGCAGTCGCGGGCTCTGTCATGGTTGTTGGAGCAGCATGTGACTATAAGGTCAATATGGCATTCAATTTGTCCATAAGAGCCCTTTGGCTGTTTTCCATTTTCTGATTAAGTTAATCGACCATTTTGTTTAATTCATCTCTAGTAACAACTTCACACTGGATAGAGGATCCTGGCACCTGATCTCCTGTGCTAGAGCCATTGACTTCAATTTGCTAGGGATTGATCTCTTCTTCAGCAATTACAGCTCCTATGGATCTTCCGGAAGCAGTGATCCTCCTACTGGATGCTATTGATTCTCAACAGCAAATCTTCTAAGCAGAGATTGAGGATCTAACTTCTGAACCTATCTGATCCAAAGTAGATAACTAGATCTTAGCCTGATTTGGGTTCTCGGTGAAAGCAATAAATTGTTAACCTAAAAAATGGATCAACACGCTGGATTGAGTGTGAAAGCACTGGCCCTTTTCTTACAGAGCAATAATATAGAAAATAAATGTAAAAAGAGTAGAAATAGTAGAAAGATAAGAAGGTTTTTATAGTGGTTCGGCTGTTAATAAAGCCTACTTTCACTTTGTAACTATTTTTATTGACCGACTGCAATTACAAGTTGAATATGATTGGATCTTGTAAGTTAGATCAAGTCACCGGCGTTAGAGTTCACTAGAGACTCACGGTGGACCCTCTAGATGACTATTGTGTAGGAGGAGAAGAGCGAAGAATATTTTCTGCAGGGTTTCAGTAGCCATTACAGAAGATCCTCATTATGATGCATATGGGTGAATATTTATAGGGATTGGAGAGCTATTTGGCTAAGCCCATTTTTCAGAAGCTTACATTTGAAGGTACGAAGATGCTCCATAAATATTGCAGCAAAACAAACTGCTATGATGGATCTCTAGTGATCCATAGGGCACGGTTTGCTAGCGATCACTGGAGTTAGGTCAATTTTGGCTCATTTCAATTGGATCATATTCCCTACCTTGTGTAGATGCTCTCCATGTAATTTCATGACTAGATGCTTTGTTTTGATGGTATCTCATGCATAGGTTGGATTGAACCATGCTTGGAATCAGATGAATGCTCACTCCTCAAACTAGCTTACTTGGAATACCATGAAACTTGGCAAGAATCCCTAGAAAAAATATTAGATCATGATGTAAGAGGATAGGAGGATCCACGAGCAAACCTTATGGATCATTGGCGATCCATAGGTGATGGGTCGCTAGTGATCCATCATCTTTGTCAATTTTGATTTCTTTCTCTTGAGTCTTTCTTAGTTCCTTTTTCTAGTCCTTTTGGTTGATTCTTAAGTTGTTTTGACTTGATATAGATGTTCTAACTTCCTTTGAATTCCGTTAGGTCAAAAACTCGGATAACAGAGATAGGACTTTCAAGCTAGCAACAACTGTTGATGGGATCTCAATGCTGTGGGCATGGAATAGCGAACACTTGCGATGCCATTTTATTTAGATTTATTTATTTTATTTTCTACAAATAAGCCACCACCATAATGAACCGAGGGCATTGTAATAAGGCAGGACTTTCAATTTCTTTTGTTCATAAATAAAGCTAGCTTATAGAATCAATGGAACTGTGTTCTTGTAAGTTAAATCTTGTGCCACATGATTAACGGTGCAATCAAGTACCCGGAGATAGTATCGACCAACTGCATTGATCCATGAATGGGTCAAAGGAGTATAACCATAAAAATCGATCAAACAATTTACCCTTAACCCTTTGATCTTGACTTATGCCCAAGATGGTAAGTCCAATGAGGGATGCCTATAGTCAGGCAACCAAAACACTGATTCCATAAGATAGGAACTGGAATACAATTGAAGTTTTATTGACCATGCTCACAGTCCTGTAGGACATGCTTGGCTAAGGATAAGTGACGGCAGCCAATGAATATCCTCGATCAACTCCCGAAGATAGGTGAAATCGAGAGTGGATGCCTAGAGATAGGCATTCGAGACACTGATTTTCGATGGTAGGAATCGGTGTATAATTGAATCTTTTATGACTGCATTTACGGCACTGCAGGACATGCCCAACCAAGGATAAACAACGATGTTGGGGAACTATTTTGATCAAGGCCCAGAGATAAACGAGGCTGAACACTGATGCTTTTATCACTATACAGCCTGATGGGACACGCCTAACCAATGATAAGTAACCAAGTCAATAAACAAACTCGATCAAAGCCCGGGGATAGGCGAGATGAAATAAGATGTCCAGAGATAGGAAATGATAAGAAGTATAACACTTTTTTGATCATAACTTTGTTTGCAGCCGGATTGAACTCAACCGGGAATAAACAAGGTCGGCCACGAAGATAGCCAAATGAATAACAAGTTCTATTTAGCCAATATAGAAATACTTTGGCAATGATAAATAGCACTATGCAATGGAGTATAACTATGCAACTATAGAAATTTACTTATATGTACAGCGCTACAGTTACTAATAGAATAACATAGACATATGCATGTATAATGTAACGATCAAGAATCAAACACAAGTATATTATATATGTAGGTTGTAGTATATAGAGAAGTGAAATAAAAGTGCAGGTATCTATATATAACAAGGACTTTATAGAGGACTTTACAAAAAACAATCTTTTATTTACATTCACTTTTTATATACAAGAATTGCATGGGCCACCCTGTATAATGTCGGCCTACATGAAAAGAAAACCAAAATATGCCAAAGAGTAAAGAAGCTGTTTTTACGAAAACCAAACCAGTAGTTTGTTTCTTCTTCCCCCGCTTGTTGCTTCCCTTGCGATCATCCTTCTCGTGGTGTTTTGTAACGACCCAAAATTTAATCACTTTAAATATGGATATGTAATATACTTTTAAATAATTAATAAATGGATTTTATTATTCAAAATACCCCTTTTTAAATATTAATTAGTGATGGTGAAATGATTTTCAAAATGTGTTTAAAAAAATAATTAGTTTAATGGAAAATAAAAAATGTGATCGGAAAGCTTTCTCCAAAAATTCTATTTTTCACCACCAAAAAGTTGTTTAAAATGATGTGATCACCATTATGCATATTTGAGTTAACATACACACAATTAGTATAAGTATGAATTAGTAACTTAGTAAAAATAAAAATATATGCTTACTTAAGTAAGAAATAAGGCGTGACACTTTTCAAAGTTCAAAATTTTAAATAAAAAGTAAAATATGAAATGTCACTCATCTCTTACATCATTGTACAAGGTCATCCTATTATCCAATATGTTTCAAAATTCCTGGTTAGTAATATAATAACATGAAAGATATGTTTACTTAAGTAAAAAGTAGGAGATGTGACACTTTTCCAAACTAAAATTAAAATAAAATGTAAAAGAATTATTGTAACGACCCCGGATTTTAATTTAATCTAAATTGATAATTAATTTATTTTTGAATAAAAATTTGTGAAATTAACAGTAAAGTGATGTGAGTTTCCCCGAACTCGAATAAATTCTGTATAAATCATTTAAATTTAAATTATTGTATATGAATTTAAATCATGAAGAAATGGTTTAGAAAATGAAATTATATAAGATGAATTTTACAAAATCATAAAATGAATTAAAACAACAACATTAGATAGATTTTAATCAAATATTGAACATAGAAATACATTCAAATACAAATGAAAATAAATAAACTATATGGTTTTATACAATGTAAAATAAAATAAATTATAATAAGATAAATATAGAAATACAAGACAAGTATTAGAGTTGGAAATAATATTTAAGTTAGAAATGGAAATTGAAATATATATAACATAACTTATATAGTTTGTAAAATAGAAAGTAAACATATTAGATAAAATTATAACAACATATTAACAATAGAATTTCATTTATATTCCTAAGTAATAAGGCTAAAGCAAAACAAAATATATATCCATGTACATTTGCCAAATCAAGAAACAACACATTCAACTATAAAGACAAGTTAAAAAAAAATTAAGTTTGTACAGCTGAAAGGAAGACAAAGCATAAGTATATAGATATGCAAATTTGTACAAGTAATAAATACCAATATCTTGGTACACAATAACATATCATCTCAGCCGAAAGCAAAGTAAAAATAAAAAAATATATGTACATAAGGATAGAAAGCAAACCAGGCAAGTAGAATTTTATATGTGAAGATTAGAATGCAAAACAAAAGAAGGTATAAATATTATAAGGGGACATAAAGTACCTTGGCATTAAATGTTAGCAAATTTTAGTCAATTCAAATTGGTATAAAATGCTTTCAGCCACCAAAGAGCTAAGAAAATCTGCATAATTAATGAAACAAGGAAAATATCCCTGTCCTGTTTTGTACAACCCATAATCAACCTGTATAAAGAAATATATACATCACCTAGTAATCTCATTTTCCATATATCAACTTCTCACTTCATTTCAGCTCGTTCATTTAAACTAAGAAAATCTGAAGCATATCTCATCTTCAATTTAAACAAGACTTCACTTTAAACAACAATACAACTTCATTCAAATCAGAGATCAAGGGGGGTTTCAGCTTGCATTTTCAAAACTGTTTCAACATCAAACTCTGTTCTTCTCTTTCTCTAGAAACTAAGGTGAGTAAACTCCTACCTAAACACACTCTATTCTGTTTGTTTATTTATGCTGTGAGTAAACATAAATTTTCAAGCTTAAGTTTAATTAAAAGCAGTATGATGATTCATGGAATCTATGGGTTATATGTGTTTTATATTGATATGAATCCGGGTTTACATAAATACTATTGTTCTCTACTAATGATACTCTGTTGTTACAGTTACATATTTTTGTTTAAAACTCAAGTTATTCTCATCAAACATTGATATTCTGTAAGTATTTAACTTTAACGATATGTTTAAACTAAAGTAAGATTTTCAAAGCCAATTAAACTATGTCTGTAAGAATATACCACTGTAATTTGTTCTACAGGAGAATCAAATATTTCCTTGATAAATTTGAATGTCATAAAATGATAATTTGAGTTTATATCTTGAATTATTACTGCAAATGGTGATTTTTAAAACTAAAATGAAGATTTTTAGCTCAGTATTTTAAGAGCAGTTTGTATTTGAACCAAAATTGCACGTTTGCAAATTTCTAGTGATTTAATCAATAATAAATGTTGAAATTTGGGATGAAGCAAGTATAAACATCAGGGGTTTCGTGAAAATTATCCGAAGATTTTTCTATTGTATGAAATTTAGATACGAGATTGTATTAGGGTTTTAGTTGGTGTTCGTGCTCACGTCTGTAACGAGGCGAGTGCGTCTTCTTTACGTGATCGAGTATCAAGAGGATTTGGGAAATGGAAGATTGAGGTGTTGTCGTGGTGTGGCCAAAGGTTGAGGGTCTCCGGTGGTCTGTGATGCGACGATGAGGTGTTTTCGTTCAATGGGTTCGAGTTTCAGTTTCGAACGAAATGTAAATTTTCGATTCAGAGTTTTTAGGGTTGAATCGAGTTTCGAATTCGAGCATTGGAAGGATTCGTAATTTGCCGACGTTGGTGGAGCTCACTGGAGCAGTGGCGATACGCTGTGCACGTACACGTGCATATTTCTTTGGTCTGGGTTGTTGGTGGAATGGGGGAAGAAGAAAAGGCTCGAGTTCGAGCACGAGGAATCGGGGGAGCGACTCGAAGCGAAGTAGTGAACCGTGGAACCCGAAGCCTTGCTCGAAGCAAAATGATAGTGGCTCGGGTAAATGATGTTACAACAGGTTTAAACTTGTTTCTGTTATAAATCGGAAGATTAAATTGCAAAACTGATAAAACAAAGGTTTAAACTAAGTTTTATAATTCAAGGTCTTAATAATAGATTCAAGTTTTGTCTGAAGACTTAGTTGTGAATAAGTCAAGTTTTTTTTGATTAAGTGGATTTGAATTTAAAATGAAACTTGATTTGAAAAGGAAAGATTTAAGGAAAATTAAAACAAATCTGAAACCTGGACTTAAATATATCTTTGAATTTCAGGTTTGAAATTAAATAAATTTTTATAATTTAAATTTTTTAAGGTAAGTTGAAATATTAAAATATGAAAATTTAAAGGAGAATAAATTTCTTTATAACAAAAGTGATCCTTTAACATATGAATTTGAAGTTTAAAAACAATGGTTTTAAACTTTATTAAAGTTAAATTGGTTTTTATTTTGAACTTGAAATTAAAAGCAAATTTAAAAGGTAAATTTGAGATGAATGTTTTTAAACCTATTTGTGAGTGATAATTTATAATCAATAATGATTTTGTAAGTAAATTTCTTTAGAAAAGTGATTACAGAAATTTAATAGTTAATAAAGATCATTAACTAAGATTATTTAAATAAATAATCAATGCGATTAATTTAAATTAGAATGATTAATTTAATAACAATCATTTATGGAATTGTTTAAGAATAATTACTTAATGGAAGTAATTAAAAGGATTAATTATTTAAAGATTTAATGTATGTGATTGAATAAATTAATATGATTAATTAAAAGTTTATTTAATAAATTAAAGGTGAATTAATCTATGATGAAAATATAATTACTTAATGAAATAAAGAGTTAGTTAATTATGAAATTAACTTAAGGTTAATTTAATTATGTGATTAATTATAGGACAATTAATTAATTAATTAAGGGTAATTAATTAAGATGGATAATTAAGGATTAATTAATTAATTTCATTAATTAATATCAAATGATTAGCAATTAATCAGGATTGGGTAATTAATTCATAAGTAATTACATAGAAATTTAATTGGTTTAATTAGGGATTGAACAATTAATTAATCCTACTTTTAAATGATAATTGAATGCTTGGATTGCTTATGAATGCTTGAATTGATTGTTATCCCTGATCTGTAATATCCTGTGATGTGAATTGTTTTGAATTGATTTGTATGTGTAAATTATTTATCTGTGTTGAATTTATATATCTATCTGTGAATCTGTGAATAAAGATAAGCGTTATAGGATTATACCGCTTATCAAATATATTGTCATATTTGAATCTGTAATGATGGAATGATGTTGCACTATTGTGTTAAACCCCTGGACTACACCATACACACACAAATATGGATTTCACGAGGAAATCGGTTAAGTCACAGATGATTTAAATTTAATGTTTTTGAAATTGAAATCTTAATTTCAATTGATTTTGAAAATGGATTTGGGTTAAATGTTAAGGCCCCGTTTGGTTTCGTTTTGAGTTTTATGTTTTGTGTTTTCAACATATACTACAAAATACAAGAAAATGTGGGAAATGTTTTACAATTCTTAGCCATCGCAACGATGGACGGGAAGAGGAGGAGAAGAATTGTTTTCCATCCTTTTGTTATGTCTCAAAACACGAAAAATCAAATAAACTTGTTTTCTATTTCTATGTTAGTTTCATTTTTCAAAATTGTGTGTTTTTCAACATTACATAATAAATGCGAATTTTTCTTTAGACGAAAACACAAAACTAAAAATAGCAAACCAAACGGAGCCTAAAGCTTTTGAAAAGGTGTTTTCAAAGATAAAAGCCATTTTGAATAACTTGGTAAAGTTTCAATTTAAATAATTCAATTTGAATTTGAATTCAAGAGTTGGAATTGAATTCCATAATTGGAAATTATGGTTAAGATGTTATAAATGTGTTTATATGAATTTGAACCATTTTAAAATATTGGTTTGAGAATTTGAATTTAACCCAAGAACCTTAACTCGTATAAATGAATCAAATTTCCAAAATGAAAACTGTTTGTTTTAAAAGAATAAAAGCTTTCAGATAAGAAATGAAATTCCAGTTTAATTAAGGGAATTTCAAGATTGAATAGAAAAATGGTTTTCCAAGTTATGAATGATTTTTTTTTGAAAGCTATGAATTAAATCTGTTTAGTTTTAACAGATTTAAAATGATGATTTGTTTAAACCATTTGAAATGGAATTGTTTTGAAAGATATAAGTTAAATCTTTGTTTTAAAGATTTAATGAGTAAATCCAATTGAAACGGAAATTGTTTTGAAATCTGTGATTGGATTTTTGTGAAACTGGGTGAACTTTGTGAAATAAATATTTTTGTTTAAAAGATTTGAAATGGTAATCGATTGAAACCATTTAAAAGGAAGTTGAATTATTAAGTTGTTACTTAATTGAAATCACATATCCATATGTTTTTAAAATATTGCGCTCACTATTCGGGTTAGCCGGGAAAAGACCTTTGTGTCATATAACCCATTCCGAATAGTGATACGTCGTATATGGACAGCATTTGAAGACCGGGTATTTGCGAAAACGATAGGATAACCTATCGATTGTCTCTACACTGAGTTGCTCCGGTATAGAGATTTCCTAAGTGATGGGAAGTCCGATCGGGATTGTGAATAACCGGATTGCAAGGGCTTCTTTGGAAGTGCCTTCGGTTCTGTTCGAACTCGGAATAGACTTGTATGGTAACATGTCTGACATTACACTTTGAGATATAAAGCAGATTTCTTTCAAATACATTTCTATTGGTGGCGGAGAATTTATTCTCTTAACTTAACACCCTTCTCTAAGACGTACGGGCTCAGAGGTTATGTAGTTGAAGGTTATCAGCGATATATTCCCAATTTGGTAATGTGGCATGCTGAGTGTTGCTGTGTGTTGATCATTTATTGATCATTTGTGATCAAAGTGTGGCTTTATGAAAAAGCGTAGCTTTGTGGATGAGACTTCGTCAGACCTCACAACCCGGAAATGGTCGAAACAGGAAAGATGCGGCAAGGTTTCAGGGGTAGCTTCCCTAGGGTATGACCATTCCTTCTGGAAAAGGGTAGTATCATGGTATGGAGTCCAGATACTTACTCATGTGGACACACTATATTTATTACTGTGTGATGTTGGTTATCGAGAGCTCTCGGATAAAGGTCCCAAAGGACCGGGGGTGGCATATCTCAGGTTTACTACCCGGGAAGGGGGTAACCGGCCTTGTGTTGGCAGAGAGAAGGCTGTCTCTCGGAGCGTCCCGCCAGAGGCGTTCCTACGTGGCATAGGAAGTTCCTTAGCCTGACCATTTATTGGAAATCCATTTTCCAATACGAACCTTGTACGGTATTAGTTGTAGAACCTGCCATTTACTTATGGTGGCGCCCCACTGTTTAGATGGTAGCTATAGTAGGCATAGTTCGAAATGTCTATGTTGGCTAAGATTTATATTTTATTTTCGAAATGGCTTTCGACACTATGCACTAATAATAATATCAAAAGAGTTTTCCTTTGCGTAGTAAGCATGTTTGACTATCATAAGAAGAAATCTCCTCCAATTCTGCGTTAGCATTGTGTGTGTGGCGGAAGGTCTTATGGTAGTTTCATTTTCCAAAAGCATTGCGGATTTCAATGTTTAAAGTTCTTTTGTGTTTTTTTAAAGATAAACTATTTTGTTGCTCACACCAGTCCCACGACTGACTCAGAGTTTATTGTTCCCTTCCTAAACTCTGGGTGCCCACCATTTTCCACACGGGCAGTCTAGAGTTGGGTTTCTCAGATATTCAGGTTGAGTAGATTATCTGGAGCTAGTCAGTCCTTGGACGACTGACCTTGCTTACCGCTAGCTATGGATTGGAGCATTCTATTGGTGATATTCTATCCGCTGCTGGTGTTATCTATTTTCTTTCCGCTGCTATTTCTTGTATCATATCTCTGATGTATATTGATATCTGTTGTATCATTCTGTTGTATCATATTGTATCAAATTTTTTGTATCTATCATTGTGTCAATGTTATATATATGATATCATTGATATATTCTTTTTTTTCCACTATGGTGTTATACTTAATGGTGTTATAAGCTCCGGGAAGCCAGATTCGGCGTTTGAATCTACGGCATTTTGAGTACAAGTGAAGTACGGGTGCCGATTTTCGAAGGCCGAGTTTTTGGACTCTCATAATTATATGCCATTATCAGTTTACATCATAAGTACATGGTAGAGTTTTGTTTAGTGGATAAAAGCTAGTAGACTTATAGGTGGCATATGGAGGAGGTAAAGGGAGGATGGAGATGGAAGGTGATGATGTGTTCAAATTTGAGTGGAGGGTAGTGTACTTTAGGGTTATTTTGGTAATTTGATCATTTCAATTTATATAAAAATAATTTCACCATTTTCTCTCTCACTTCCATTTCTTTTTTTTCAAAACTTTATTTTAATTTTTCTTAAGTTTAAAAACTTGTTAATGGCTTCCATGCCATTCCAAAGTTTAAAAAATTAATTCTTTTTCACTTTAAAATCTCTAAACTTATTTCAAAACCTTTATTCACCTTCCTACTCCACTTCTACTTCAAAAGAAAAGCCATGCTCACCTCCTACCACCCATGGGTGAGCCCTAGTATGCCTAGGCCGAGCCTACTTTCAAAGATCCAAGGCCAAAAATAATTTCATGTAAAGGAAAATTCAAAGATCTGGGCCTATTTCAAGTTTTAGAAAATATTTGGTTGATTTTGGTGAGTAAATTATTTGTTTTTGGAAAAATTTCTAAAGATTTTATGTTAGCAAAACTTATGTATGATATATTGCTAGAAATTGTTTGATTTGTATGTGTTAGTTAAATATGTATGCTATTGGTTGGTGATTGAAAATTAGACTTGATAAATGAAGTTTAAAAGTTTAGTTTTGTGTTTAAGTTGTTATTTTGCTCATGTATGCGATGATGGTATAAATTTGCATGTGTGAGCTTGTATGTCTGGATATATGATATGAAAGTTAGCATCTTTATATGCTATTGAAACTTGAGAGCATTTGGAAAGGAATCAAAACTTGTTTATTAGTTTTCAAGTTACTAAAAGATTCAGAGATGAAAATTTTGTTTAGTTTTCAAAAAAAAACTTTTCCACATATTTTCAAAAGAAGTAACGTTAAAAGTAAAGTTAGAAGTGGTGTTTAGAGTAAGATCTAAAGTAGATCTAACTTTAACGAGTTGCATTCATAGCGATAGTCGCTATGAATGCTGTTCGGGAAAAGTTAGTTATTAGACTTAAAATGATTCTTTTTGAAATGGTTTCGAAAATCTTTTTCAAAGTATTAATTAAGTAAAAAGTCAATTATTTTAGTAATTGAATATGAGTTTAATAATTAATTATTTAATTAAGAATATTATTAATTAATTATAAGTAAGTTAAGTGTATTTAAGTAATGAATTAAGAAGTTAATTATAATTAATTAATTAAGAAGCTTTTAATTAATAATTAATTAAGTTAAATTTAATTAAGAATTGAATTTTATAAGTTTAAATTATTTATTTAAGTAATTATTAATTAATTTATAATTAAGTTAAGTTAGTTAATTAAATAATTATTATTTAATTATTGTTAATTAATAATTAATTACTAATTAGGCAAGGTTTAATTAATTAATTTAATCAGATTTAATTAAGATTTAACTAAGGGTTAATTAAGTTTAATTAAGTTTAAACCAAGATCTAGTTTTGATTTAATTATGAATTAATAACGATTAGTTAAGATTTAATTAAGTCTTAAATAATGATTAAATAAGATTTAATTATTTAACTGAAGGTTTATTTTGAAACTCTACCAAATATGTTTCAAGTCAGTCTTCTTTAGAAGTAAACTGATTTTAAACCAAAGGATCTCTTGTCTGTGCCATTAAGTTAGCCTAGTAAATATGAATGCTTATTAGATGACATATGTTTAGTAGAATAAATCTTCATTCTGCTATAACTTAATTGAATAGTGTTATTTAGACATCTGTTTAGCAGAATAAAACACAACTCTGCTATCATTTAATTTGATAAAATATAGATGACATCCGTTTAGCAGAATAAATCCTCATTGTACTATAATTATATTAAGTAGATTATTAAGACATCCAGCTAGCAGAATAAATCCCCGTTCTGCTATTATATTGATTTGAACATTGAATTGTATGCTAATATATTCATATCAGATAAGAGATGTTGTCTAATTATATATAGTTGTTAATTGCCTTTGTATTTGTGCTCATCCTTGTGTTCTATGATGTTCGAATGGAAATATTATCCCTTTGAAATGTTTTGTTAAATCTTGTGCATGAGTTTTACAAAGATAATTAATAATTTAAATAAAGATGGTTTAAAATAAATTAATTATTTAAATAATACTGTTTTAAAAGTAAATGATTATTTTAACAATAAGGATTTAAAATTAACTAATTATTTTAATAATGGTGTTTTAAAATTAATTAATTATTCTTATATTGATGTTTTAAAGATAATTAATCATTTAAACCAGGATGTTTTATAGATAATTAATCATTTAAACCAGAATGTTTTAAAGTTAATTAATTATTTCAGATAATGTCGTTTGAAGTAATTAATCAAGATTAAAGCTAATTGATTATTTTCAATGAAGGTGTTTTAAAAATAATTAATCCTTAAAGTTGATTTATCATTTTAAGTAATGATATTAAAGGAAATTATTAGTTTTAAAAAGTAAGTAATTCATGTTTAAAGTAAATCAATTCATTTTGATAAAGTCCTTTAAAGTTAATATTTTTAATGTGAAACCCCAACACAATTTTGGTTTTAAAAGCAAAAGTTCGATTCAGTTATAGAAAAGTAGTTCCTTAAACCATATCGCTTATATGAAAAGGATTTAGTCATACTTTTAATGCTAAACGTCGAGGCATGACTCGTTTCTATCTCGAAGGTTAAAAGTGTCGTCAAGGCAATGCCTAGAGGTAACACTACCTCAACTTGCCTAGCTTCATTTCCAACCGAGGGATGACAGTTGTTTGGGATTGATGTGTGGTGGTAAGAATATTAAATTCAATTTCCATATACGATCATTTTAATTTATCTCCGATAATTGATTTATTTACTATCAATTCAACTTTCTCCTTTGGATTCCATTGGTTTTAGACGATTTGTTGCTCATTTGAGCTTTGTTATCCTTTGTCAAAAATGACTAAAATTAGAAAGCGGGTGGGGGCCAAGTTATGTGGGGTTGCTCCCATTAGGGTATATTCACATCCACTCTAGGTTGGTTTTGGTTATATGCGCACTAAGATGTAAAATACTTGGATAGTCGGTAAAGTTGGCAGGGTCTGGCTTGGAATTTCCGAGAGGTGTCATAGGAGAGAATGACTCTCTCAAGTATATTAACTAAAGGTATACTTTTGATAAGGGGGGTGTGACTGTCTGCCTTTCTTACACCTAAAGACGACACTTAATACATCAGTGGTGTTCATGTACCGATCATTTATGTATACGAGAGACAGGTTGCGGGGTATAGAAAATAATAAACAAAAACCACAGATTTTACTACAACATGAGAGTCATGTTACATCATCACTGAATAGCACATTAAGTTAATCCAAAATATTACATCAAGTTACAACAGGTACTACTCCATACAGGGACAACTATAGCTATTATTTGCAACCAAACTGGTCACAAACACCCAAGAGTAGATTTATGTAGAGAAGTAAATGAAGAAAGTAAAATTAAAACTGAGGAATAGAATAAACTAATAGGCTAATCAAAGCAATAATCAAGAACACAGGAATTTATAGTGGTTCAGCATTGTATGCCTACATCCACTTTGAAGATTATCTTTATTGATCCACCAATAATCTGGTTACAGCAGCAAGAAACAAAAAAAACTTGATTACAATAAAGACTAGAGTAGTCAACAGTGTAAAGGTCCCCAAATTGACACCTTAGGCCAGTATTTATAGGTAAAAGTGACCACCAATCTCTCTGAAACTTCGACTATAGAACCTTCTAACCCAAATAGGCTCACTAGAGGGGTCTCTAGGCCCAAATCCCAATGAAGAGGGATCGATACGGATCCTTTCATTGGTTGATTTTTTGGCAGGGAACCCTATGGTGGCTTCTGCGTGCTTAAATATATTAGCTCTTCAAATATCATGTCATTTGGGTAATTGGAGCTCAAGTTATTGATTGATCTTTGATTTAACTCACTTCTGAACTACTTTCTGTTAACACTCTAGATGGTTGTATGTCGATCCTTCTTTCTTTGCCTATTTGCCATGTGATCCCTAGGGTAGGTTCTTTGGGGTCCATATACCTTGCTCTCCAAATTTCATCTACCTTGGACTTTTAGATCCCAAGATATTAATCGTTGAATGCAAGAATGTATTTGGCCTCTAATGTGTGCCAACCCCTCTTTAGTAGACCTAAGTATGCCCATCCATCTCCTCCATCTTTGCCGAGCCCTTCTTTATGAGTTGAAGCATGACTTTCCAAGTCAACAAAGCATGCCGACGCCTTTCTTGCTTCGACTATGCCAACCCCTCATTTATTCAATCATACTGATCCCTATGAAGTTACCAAGCCATGCTAATCCCTTCGCTTGCCTAAGCTATATTCCATATTTCAAGCATCCTGCATTGTTTATCTACCAATTCTGTCTAATTCTGGCTTTATATAATCATTTGTACTTTACTTCCTGGTCCTACAATCATTGTCCCATGGTCATCGTACTTGATAACAGTTGAATCTATCTTGTGCAATCCGTTCAATATAGCCAGTTTAGGATACCGGGTAACATTTGTCCCCCAAAGTACGTCTTGTGGGTATCATGACGTGCTTTAAATCAAAACATGTTTGAATTGTCGAAAAAGGTCCATCTAGCTTCCTGAATGATTTCTATTCCTTTGTCAAATAGTTTTTCCAATCAATTTCCATGACGCTTGGTCGATTTCCAATAATATAAATTCAGTGCTATATTCCGTCAATATATATATAAATCCGATTTTGCAAGACTTATAAACTATTTATTATCTGGTCCAGCCTTGAACTTGAAGGTTTCAAGTTTAATTTCAATTTCTATTAATTTCAAAAAGTTGAACATTTAAGTCACTCTTGTGCACATTCATATACATGTTTATGCTGTCGGCTCTCGGATGTGTTCGAACGTTTACAGTTCATTGCCAATTTTTATAACATTTTGTATGTACATGCTCATAGCCCAATCTTAACAACTATTTATGTTTTTTTATTTCTTTTTTTCAATACATATGGATCGATATTCATTATGCCAACACATCTTTTTAGCCATGCGAATAGGGGTCGGAAAGCTTCTATCCTGACCCCTCTCCCCTTATTACACGCTCACTGTCCTTGCAGCCGAAACCTTTCCCATATATATATCAACTCTTCTTTCCTTCCTTCTTCACTTATCCCTCTTCACGAACCCAAATTCTCCAACCTTCGGCCTTAAATCCATCCATGATTCCAACTAACCCACAAACTCGCCTCTCCTTCCACTTCAATTTGATAACCTCCAAACACTCGATCTTATTTTGATTCGGACATCCATATTTTCGTATAGGTAGGATTTTGCAATGTTTCCTTTAATTATATGATTAAATCTTAGCCCTGAGTTATTGGTCTGTGTTAGAGGTCGTGATGGCGAACGACCTTGGAGAAGTTGATGATCACTAGAATAAAGGTTTGGAAAATTAAATTAGGTGTATGAAGAGGAGGGGGAAGAAAATACGAGGGTTCGACGAGGGATTTTGATGGAAGAAAGGCTAGGAGTAGAGGAATGTAGGGATGGGTAAACGATAATATGGCAGTGGAAGGGATCAGCTAGGTAGGGATCAGTTGTATTGAATGGCGTGAAGGGTACAACAGACTTAGCTAAAAGGAAAGGGATCGGTAGTTTATTTTAGGAGAGGGATCGGCATATGGTGGTGGTATAGGATCGGCATACCCTGGTTTCGCTGAGGGTTCGGTATATGGGTTCTGGATAGGGATCGGTATTTCCTTTGGGATCGGCATGGGGTCAATATTTGGTGTCTCGAACTTGCAAACTAATCTAACTTGATTTATTTGAACAATCACTACTAATTTGTCTTAATGACCTAGGACATGTGATGACGGTGAACAAAATATGCATATTCACTATTGAACTGGAGATTGAACAATCAGATCCCCGAAACTTTCAATATGGACTAAAAACTTGCAAATAAACTTAAACGAAAAACTTCACACTTTGATATGCCGTTGGACGATCCCAAAGCTTTCATAACCGATCGATCTTCTTGCCAGTTGAGATGGTCAGCGGTGATGGTCTCTCTAGACAAAACTCTCAAGTCTCATCATTTTATTTTGTATTTCTGGTTTCAAACTGTTTATATCTGTTATATACCGCACTGTACTATATTAGTTCACACTTAGCATGGGGGAACAAGTTATCTTTTCTAATCTTGATTATCTGCTGAGTATAGCTAATATAGATTCCAGACGCTTGAAGCGTTCAGCTGATATGTCTTCTGATCCGGCATGCAATACATTGGTTCTGAAGCAAAGTCAAGTTCCACAACTATATCTAGTAGGCCTTCTCCCAGCCATCATGCGGAACAAACAGAGGTTTCTAACCCACAGATGGATCTTTTCTCAGATACTTCGGTCCTCCAAGTGGAGGACATAAGCCTTTCTTCTGATGCTGTAGAGGGTACTATTCTTCTAGATAACCCAGTGGACTCACAGGCATCTCGAATTGGCGAGGCTACTATCCGCCTGCTATGTTCTATTCACCGAGTTCCATTTACGGATGTCTTGGTTCCTTGAAGAAGTGATATGCCTCACTTTCCCTCGGCAGGGTACATGGCGTGTAATAAGTTAATGTACTGGGTCGGATGCATACCGCCCTTCAGCTTGTTTATCCGAGAAATGCTGAGATACCTTGGGATAGCCCCCACTCAACTTCATCCTAATAGTTCTGCTTTTATACATGGACCTTCTTGCTATTCAAGAATGTTTTATTTCGTCGGCCTACTCTCGATGATATAAGATTTATTTAAAACTTTAAGCGGTGATCGGGAAGCCTTTCTTATGTTTTCCTTGAACCCTCGCCGAATTGCCAAGTACCGACGGGCGCTTGGAAAAAACTCTCTTTGTTTAAGCATTAATGGTTCTACGTGCGATGCCCTCCTAGCTTTGAAGACGATGGTTAGAAGGACATAAGTGTTATCTTTACTTCTTTCTCAAGTTCACTAATCCAAGTCATAATTTTTTCCTTTGAATCTACTAACATCTGCAGTTCTTTCAGGTATTTTTCCATGTCCTGAAGGCGTAAATTTTTCAAGAGTCGTCGCTGCCATTCGTGCTACCTCTTTTGAGGATAGGGACATCAAACTCCTTGTAACTAACAAGTTACTATCTTTGTTCAGGCCGTTCGAAGATGGCCATAGTATCGGACTCCACGGAAGTGTAGCATTGTTGAGGAATGTTGCAGAACAAAGAAGGGATACCGCCAATCCTATTATGCCCCCTGTCGAGGGGACTTGGGACGATATTGAAGTGGGTAAGATTAAGGATTCTCAGGTCGACAAGCCCGGAGACATTGATGTAGGCCCGGGGAAGGTGCCAATGATCGAACCATCGAAAGGCGCACTATCCCAAACACCCACAAAAAGAAAGAAAAGGCTGTCATACAAGTTTTGTAAAGGAAAAACCGCCACGGATCCAGAATTCATCCAAAATTCATTATCACTCCAATTGAAGAGGAATCATCCTCTCAACACCTGGAAAGTTCGTTAAATGGATTTTCAAATCTTCAAATTTCAGATGACATCATGATCTATGACTTTCTAAACATCAACATTGAAAGACTCAACTCTCCTACTGGAAGTGGCAAAGGCATCCAACCTTTTGATAAAGGAGAGTAAACGCCGATGGGCAAGTCTACAACCACCGGTCTGTTGGGGTAAGCACTAGGACACTCACAACCATATGCACTTCACTATACACTTTTTATTAATCTTTCATGCAAAAATAACTAATATGCTCTCAATTGATCTTTGTAGGTGCAATGTCTCAATCTAGAGCCTTCGATCGCCTCAGAAGTTCTTCATCATACCACTGATCTAGCCGGGACTCAGAGTTTACCTGGTGCAGGGGAAAAGATGAGGGACGAGATTAGAGTTATCACTCAAGGGAATCTTCTTCCTCTTCCAAACGCAAATCCCAGTCGCAAACATTATGTCAAGGTGAACAGTCTAACTTTCCTACTCAGAGTGGAGACCAGCCTTACTCCCACGGCCCTCATATCGCTGCATCTCATGAGCAACATTCTGGCTCCTTGAGCTCTAGAAAATTTCGTGAATGTCAATTAGGCAAACATCCAATTGCTACCTTTGATCCGCCTTTTCCGGCTACTGCTCCCAATGTTTCTACAGCAGAGAAGTTGGCCGAGCTCAAGGCCACTTTTCCAAAAATTTGCTTTGATGGGCTCAAATTACTTCCTTCCATTCATATAATTCCAAGGAGCGGCAAGTAAAGTTCTTTCTGGTGCGTCAATGATGTATTTGTGCAGCACCAATTGTTTATACACTTGGCAGAAAAAGTCTCTGAAGTATCCATTGAGCAACAGCATGAGATAGACCACCTCAAGTTGGAAGCTATACACGATAAGGACATAATCAAACATCAGGACGCTGAATTGTTAGAATTAGTAACTCAACTTGCTAAAGCGAAGAAAAATGCTAAGGAAACGGCAGAGGTATTAAGCCATTTGGAAATTTCTCATAAAAAGGAACTCGACATAGCATTCCATCGTAGTAGGGCAGTTGCTTTAGAAAAGGACTCCTTGTAAAAGGAAAAAGACGCTCTGGCTCGCCGCGTCGAGGAACTTGAAGAACTTTTCAAGAAGAAAAGGGAGGAAAAATCGAAGCTCAAGAAGAACCGCAGAAGTACTGCAAGGAAGCTGTTGAGGCCAGGAGCTTAAAGGCTATACTCGACGAGCAGTTCGCCAAAATCGAAGCTCTTAAAGAAGAAGCTCGAGAAGAGGACCGAAAAGAAATGATTAAACAAGTTAACTCCTATGTGGAAGCTGCTATAGAGTACGGTAGAAATGAGATTAAGGAATATTCAACCTGTTGATCATTGAATATAATGCCCAAGTCCTTATCAATTACGACTTAAGTTTTCTCGATGAGGGTTATCTCGAATCACTCGCTGAAGCTTAGGAGCACATTATCGAGATGAAGAAAAAAGAACTGGGTGAACCAAAGCTCAACGAAAAAGAATTAGTAAGGAAAATTCTTCGTGGAATCAAACCCTTGGATTTAGCTGCGTCAAAGCTTCGATACTTCAATGCTTCTACACCTACCGAGGGAGGAGAAAATATAGCCAAATCTTCTTGGACTGATCCTAAGGGTCCCTCTTTATTCCAAGCAGCCAGAACATCAATCTCTCTCGATACGGAGCAGAACCTTGGCTATGATCCGGACAAGCCCGACTTCCAATCCAAGAAGTTATCCCCCATTTTAGAAGGAGGTACCCCGACAACTACGGAGACTGAACTAGATGCCGGTATCGCACTTTACTCCTCGGCATATGAAAAGTTTTTGTTCTTCACGCACAATGGTATTGAGCTAATCTCCTCGTTTTAACAAATTTTGCAGGTCTTCCAGGCCCTAGTCAAACTCCTAGAAGTGGTGTTGATGTATAGAAATAAGAGAAAATGGCTGATGGTCCGACTGCTACTGATGTTCCGAGGCCCAATGCTCAAGTCATCGGTGCCCTTTATGATGATATCGATGACCCACTCCCAGCCGACGAGTCTGATGACGTAATGATTACCAGTGTCTTTAATCACACCGATAAGACTAGCATGAAGGAGAAGATCAAAAAGGAGGATCTGCTGAAAAGAAAAGCTAAGACCGAACCCACCGAGGTGGACATCAACGATCCTCATCTTGTGCCACTGCAAATTATTCCACCGGGCGGGTCAATCTCTAGCGAACTTCCTCCTACCTCTGTAAGCTCTCCTGGTAAAGGCGGCAAGGGGCCCCAAAAGATAAGCACAAGTGGTTCTACTCCTTAGAAATCCAAGAAAGAGAGGAAGTCGAAGAAATAGCTGCTGCTTCAGCTCAGTGTATATAGTCTGCATAGTTGTCTCTTTCACTAGTTGGGGTTGTATGGGTGTGACTCCCGATTTTTTTTAATAACTTGTACTGAGATCTCAAAACCTGTTATGTGAACAAAAGTTTTTTTTTCTGTTGAGCTTTCATATGAATTGTTATTTAAGTAGTTGAACTATTACTTTCCGTTCAATGTACTCGTAATTAATTGTTGTAAATGTTGGTAACAATTCACTAATTCCATCCTAAAGCCTCCAAGTGGTCATGACCTCGAGTCGTATCAAACTCTAGGCTCAGGCCTTAGTTACGCTATCGGATTTAGTGGTATTTTGAGCAACTATGCTTCTACCCCGGTTTTGATTTGGCGAGGCCAGATGTCGGAAGGTCAAATTCCATCCTTAGCGAGTTTATACTCCTCCTGTTGTTTTCAGGCCAGAGTTTATGGAATAAAAACGGCCGAACTCCACTCGTCTATTCATTCATGTTTGTATCCACACTCTGGGAATTAAATTGCTAGTTAAACTCCTGATTATTAATAACTAGTACATTTTTGTGATATTTGACTGTTTGGATGTTGATTGTGATTGATGCTATTGGTTGATATATTAGATGTTTATTTATTTTTATATATTCCTGTTATCTGAATTATATTCGAATAAATTAAGAAATAGGTTGAAATAATATAAACCTATGACACTTTGATTTGGATTGAAATGATATATATCCATCCCTGAAATTAAATTGAAATAACTAATCACTTGGCTGTATGATAGAAAATTATATACGACACCAAATTAGTTAAATTAAATGTTTTTAAATTCTTGGATTGAATTTATACAAATGATTTTATTTTATAATAAAATGAAATTGAATCAAAATATGGGAATTGAATTATTTCGAACTCGAGTTTTGAAATATCGAATATAAAATTTGTAAAATAAATCGATTAAAGAATCAATTTGGAATTTGAAGTTATAATTGAATTATGGAAATAAAAAATTGTTTGAAGGTTGAATTTTATTCAAACTTTGAAATTTGTATTAAAAAAAGAGATTTAAATTGATATTTCACACTGGCTCGAAATCGAATTATTTTAAAAGATTTGAACATTGAATGGAACATCTAAGTTAAAATTGGTTTAAATGATTTAAATCGATACTTTGAAATCGAACTCGAACTTGATATAGATTGAAATGGTTTGAAATTGAGAATTGAATTGAAATTTATTTAAGTTGGAACTGAAATTGAAATCAATTGGAATTGAAAGCGAAATAGAATTAATTCGAAATTGAAATCGAAATTATTTGAATTGAAATTGGAATCGAAGTAAAATTCGACTTGGAATTGGAATTGAATCGATTAAATTGGAATGGAAATTGAAGGTGATTTGAATTGGAAAATTTGGAATTTAGACTTTGAAACTATTTTCAAATAAATTATTTTAATATAAACTATTTAAGATCTATCTTTTTAAATATTCAAATTATTTTGATTTTCCAATCTATTTTATTTTATAAAACATTTTAAATACTTAAATCATTTTATATCAAATTATTTTAACTATTTAAACTATTTTTAAACAATTTAAATCTTTTTTCCAAACTATTTTCTAAAATTCAAACTGGTCAAAGGCTAGAATGTTTATATTTAAATCATTGATTTAAATATGAATTGGGTTAAAATGAAGTTATAACCTCAATTGAAATCTGGAACAATTTTGGAAACGAAATCGAGATATTGAGGCAAAAATGATTTTGAAGTAAAATAGTATATTTCGAAGTAAATATGGTGATTTCGAAATGAAATTGATTTTAAAGCGAATATGATATTTTGATATCAAGTATGAATTGTTTACGAAATGTAAAGGTCCAACCGGTGTGTAAACGATGTTTGGTTATTAAAGAGATCGGGACCTCTTATTGGCATAGTCTCTATCAATATTGGAACCAATTGAACAATTGTGTATGTGGAGGAGACTCCTGAACGAAGTGGTTGGATTTAGCGTCATTTACTGGATTTGAAGAAAGAGAACGATGATGGATAGATCCTGGCACGTGTGCCAATTTGAAATGACTAAAACATGACGGCTTGATAGGGCCAAGCGAGTTAATTACCCATAGTGGACATTCGTTCTTCGATTTTCTTAGAATCGGTCCATATTATTACTCTTCTTGTTGGTTTCGATTGGTGCACCTTGATATTGCCATAGCTTTCCTTGACTCGAAATGGGATGGATGGACACGGTGGGTGGTCGTGGCTACGACGTGTTACCACCAGCCTTATGACCCTAACTGGTAGTATCCTACCTTGGGCAATGCCTCACGTGCCTTGTCATACTTTTACCCCTATATGAGACCCTACGATTTTGGTTTAGTGTTGTCGTATCACGGCGCATCACTGGCTACCGACGTGCTACTGGTTATGCTAAATGCAAACTGTACGACAATGCTTAAGAACGCATTAAGGGAGATTAATGTAAAGCCTTAATGCTAAGAAAAATATTTATTTTACTTATTAGACGTTATATATACATATATACCGTATTCTACTACATATAAATATTTTGACGGATCCTTAAGAGATGGAAAATCCCATAACATCTCTTGAGTTATTGCACACACATCATACACTAGATAGGAGGTGTGAGATCCTGTAAACATCTCTGACGCTATTACACTCATGTTATGTGATATCGATTTGACTCACATAAGGATATTTTAGTCTTGACTCGAGTGTTTTGTTTTTCATTACGCTCAAGTCAGCCCTGAGTATTTCAGCGCATTGAATATCATTTTCTGGAGGACGAAGATTTGGTATATTATTACTATTATTATTCCCTGCATCGTATTGTTTTGCTGCATTATATATTGTTTCTGTTGTATATATAACCCCGGTAAATGTTGTATAAATTATAATCAAATGTATAGTAAACAGCTTCATGAATTGTTTATTTGATTATTATATTTTGTCATTCCGCTGCGAGATTATGTGTTTGTTTTCTTCTTCTTTTCTTATTTTTCTTAATTAGCCCCATTGATTATCCATGTTTCGGATTGTTTAAGTTGGCCATGGGTGGATTATTGTCGATTTAAACCTTCCGAAATGTGGGCCGTCACAGTTGGTATCAAAGCTTTGGTTTAGCGATAACCTTAGCTTTGTGGGGTTTGACTCATTAGAGATAGAGTAGTGATACCATAGAATGAGTTTGTTTGAGTATACATATATGAGAGAGCGTACTTGTTAGTGTTATAAAATGTTTTATATTGTGTTTACTTATCAGTTGAGTTGCTTATGAATTCTAGTCGATGCGTGGGACGCCATGCTCTCGATAGGAGTTTCTAAACACTTAAACGATACTAGTTGACATAATATTGTTTTAAAAGAGGGTAAATGAAACAATTTTACCTAAATTATATCTTATATAAAAAATGATAATTATTAATGAATGATAGTTATTAAGAGATGATAATATTTGGTTATCATCGATTATTGGTTGAATTAAAATAAAACGAATACTTTGTGAATTTTATTTTACGAAGCGTTTGATAATTAAATTGAATTGAAATCTAATTACAATAAAAAACTATTTAAAATTACAAAGATGTAAATTAATGAAATATTTTCATAATAAAGAAATGAAATTGTATAAGTATATTTCTAATATGGCTTATAAATAGAAAAGGTTTAAAAGCTAAGAGTTTTAGAATTTAAAATCTAACTGATTTTCAAAATTATTTTCAGAGCCTTTAAAATTAATAATAATATTATCTGAAAGTGTTTTGACGAAAAATATATTTTGAAAGAAATAAAAGCATTGAACTTGCTTTGGTTGCTGGAAAATAATTCTGGGGATGACTGCAGCATCGCCAGTATTCATTTCGAGTTTTTAAGTGAGAATTGCTACCAAAAGAAATTTATTTTCAATTAAAACAAGTTTTGATTGTGAAAAAAATATTCTAAGTATGATTTGATAAATATATGAAAATAGTTTTGAACTTATAATTGAAAATAGTATAGATAAAAATAAGTTTATAACTTATAGATTTAAACAGGAAAGTAAAATTAAAATTTAAAACTGTTAAATATTTTTGGTTAAGCAAACAAAAGGAAATTTGAAATAAAAGAATTAACCTAAGAAATGTTAAATAAATTAAGTTAGTGAAATGAAGTAAATAGAATGAAGTCTAACACAAAAAAGCTTAAATAAAAATGAATTGTATTTGAAATGAATTAGATAAAATAATAAAATGAAATTTTAAATGAATAAGTTTGTATAACTTATAAATTTGAGAAATATTAAGCTAAAAACAAATTTTAATTTTGTTGAATGTGAATGATAAGAAAGAAATTAACTTAAATAAGGTTAAATAAAATGAGTAATGGATTAAATGAAATAAAATTTCGCTTAATAAAGTTGAATTAGATTTGAATGGAACTAAATGAATTTGTAAAGTGAATTAATTCCACTTAAGCTATAAAATGAATTAATAGAAAGAATATAACTTGAATTATAAAATGAAATGCAATTTGAATTGTGAAAGAAATTGAATAAAATAATAAATAAGTGTAAGTAAAATTAATATGAGTAACTGAATTTAATTTAAATTAGATGTAAATAAATTAATTGCAAATGGAACGAGTTTCAATAAAATCGAATGTTAACTAATTTAACATGGAATAAGTTAACAAAATGAATTATAAGATGAAGTTAACTTAATAAGTTTAATGAAATTGATTGTCAGAAAAGAATTTTTTTTATTAATATGAATTTGAGTTATAAAATAAAATTTACTTAACTAAAGTTAATAATAAACTGATGAAGTGAATCATTTTATAAAACAAAATTTATTGAATTAAAATTATTAATATGAATTTGAATAATTGGAATGAATAAATGAATTAATATGAACTTAAGATATGAAGTGATAATAATAAACATGATTTGGGTTATATAAAATGTTTATAATAAACTTAAATGGTTTATAAATGATATTAGTATTAAAAAGAATATGCTAAGTGGTAATAAAATAAAATTTAACTTAACCAAGGTTAAATGAAATAATTTTATAAAATGGTTCATAAATGAATTTATATGAAATATGTTAAACAAAAAGTGAAACAATTGAAATTTAACAAATTGAATTGAATAAATTGAATGTGAAAGAGATAGATGTGAATACATTTGAAACAAACCAATTAAATGTTAATAAAAATTGGATGTTAATAAGAAATGAAGTGTATAAATTAAATATTGACATATTGATGGTTGAATGGTTTCTTTTGTTGCAAACCATTGTTATTATTGTTTTTGATTGCATATGATTTTGTATGTTGTGTATTTGTGCTTGTACTTATGATTTGGATTCAAATTTCATCCTATATGATTCTATTAAACTCATACGTGTTCAATATCTTATTGTAAGTGACTAATATTCTAATTTGAGTTGAGATAGGTACATGCGAAGACCGTTTGGACATATACGTGGATTTATTTTGTTTTTGCTTGCTTAATACGAGCGAACTCACTCGTATTAATGATAATAAGGTACGTATCACGGATTACATACCGCACTTTTATATTTTTCCCTTCGGGATGCCTCATCATTGAGATGAGATGTATATTTGATATATTTGTGTTATATATTCTATTGTAAAAAAATTCTGATCGAGCCATGCAAAAGAGACTTTGCCGAAATTTTCCGTAAATCCAGGTGCTAGAAAAATTTTGACGTTGTAAAAATTTTATAACTTGTTTTATATCTAAATCGTAATTTCCGTAAGCCGATCGGAGTGGCGTAGCAGAAGCATAGTAAAGGTTTCTAATAAGATTTAATGTTTATAACCCCTTTTCGAGGACGAAAAGTTTTGAGTGGGGGAGAGTATAACGACTCATATTTTTAACTATTTTAAATTATTAAATTAATATGATTATTGAATAAAAGTGGTTAAAAATAAAAAAATTAATGTAGTTAATTAATATGTAATTTATTGGATAATAAAATTGTGTAAAATTTAATATTTTTAATTGTTTAAATAATTGAATCTTGAATTAATGTGAATGAAAATGGTATCGAAAAATTATTTAAATTTTATTTAAATATGAATGAAGATTATTAACATTTAAAATTGGATTTAAAAGTGAATAAATAGAAATTGAAAATTTTATATTTTAATTGATGAGTAAAAAAAGCCATTTTGGCAACTGTCTCGGATTTCGACGAAACTAGTTTCATCTGATCCGTAATAGTGAATTATCGTAGGATATTAAGTTTCGTAGCAATCAGACTTATCTTTTGGCCGTGCGAGCTTGAAACGTGTAGAAATTAATTTTAGAATTTAATTAAAATAAATCGGTTTGGAAATGCTATCTTTTGAATGAGATCGAATTAGGCCTCGGGACTAGTTCCATTATGTTCGGAATGGTGGTAAAACATTAAAAACGCCAGGCGGCACACGTCGTTTGGAGTTCGAAATTTTCGTGGGCAAATTGGGTCGGATATTTATATAATAGATCGTATCGTTTAATTCTTTCGTTCAAAACCCTAGTCTATTCTCGGCCGCGTTCAAAAACAATTTAATGGCCGAAAATCACCCACTTTCATCCTCCGATTTCTATCAATCCGTTCAGCGAAATCAAAAACTTCCAAAAGCAAAGTCTTAGATCTCGATGAGATCTACGCATCCAACGGTTGAATCATGCTATAACGTCTCAAAATCATCGTGATAGGGTTGCGTTCGCTGAGGGTTTTCGGGGTTTTGACGCGTATACACGCGCGCGCGGTTGACGAGAAGGTCGGCAGTGGAGGCTCTCGAGCGGGCTCAACTGGTGCGGCGTTGGATCATCGTCCGATGATCATATAGGTGGCGCGCATGGAAGTTCGATCGAGTAGAGTTGGGTTCTTTCGTGCCTGGAGCTCGAGTACGCGAGGAAGGTAGCATCTGTGGGTTTTTTTAATTTTTTTTTGTTAATTTTATTTAAATTTTATTGTTAACATTAATTATTGAGTAATTTCTCCATACGAGGTTCGTTTCGAGCGAAACAAATTACATTGGGATCGTATCGACGTCATCTACATCAGGGAGCTAGTTTGGTATTTATTTGAAGCTGGAAATATTTTTAGTTTCAAATAAAAAGGTAAGTGTTTTATGACGCTCACGAAGTACTAAAATAATTTTTATGTTAGTTAAATTAATACAAATTTAAATTTTATTGACAGTTGTTTGCCGATTAAACCGACATTTAAATTGATATGAATTGAAATGATAGGAATTCTAATTGATAGGTCAAATTTGAACTGGGAATTAAATTGCTAGTTAAACTCCCAATTATTAATAACTAGTAAATTTTTGTGATATTTGACTGTTTGGATGTTGATTGTGATGGATGCTATTGGTTGATATATTGGATGTTTGTTTATTTTTATGTATTCCTATTATATGAATTATATTCGAATAAATTAAGAAATAGGTTGAAATGATATACACCTATGACACTTTGATTTGGATTGAAATGTATATATCTATCCCTGAAATTAAATTGAAATAACTAATCACTTGGCCATAGGATAGAAAATTATATATGGACACCGGATTGGTTAGATTAAATGGTATTAAATTCTTATAAAGAATTTATTCAAATGATTTTATTTTATAACAAAATAAAATTGAGTCGAAATATGGGAATTGAATTATTTCGAACTCAAGTTTTGAAATATTGAATATAAAATTTGTAAATGGAATCGTTTAAAGAATTCAATTTAGAATTCGAAGTTATAATTGAATTATGGAAATCAAAAATTGTTTGAAGGTTAAATTTTATTCGAACTTTGAAATTTTATTAGAAAAGGAGATTTAAATTGATATTTCAAACTTTGGCTCAAAATCAAATTATTTTAAAAGATTTGAACATTGAATTGAACATCGAAGTTAAAATTGGTTTAAATGATTTAAATTGATACTTTGAAATCAAACTAGAACTTAATATTGATTGAAATGGTTTGAAATTGAGAATTGAATTGAAATTTATTCATGTTGGAATTGAAATTGAAATCGGTTGGAATTGAAAGCGAAATTGAATTAATTCGAAATCGAATTTATTTGAATTGAAATTAGAATCGAAGTAAAATTCAACTTGAATCGAAATTGAATCGATTAAATTGGAAAGGAAATTGAAAGTGATTTGAATTGGAAAATTTGGAATTGAACCAGTTTGACATTGAAAATATTTTCAAATAAATTATTTTAATATAAACTATTTAAAATCTATCTTTTTAAATATTCAAATTATTTTGATTTTCCAAACTATTTTATTTTATGAAACATTTTAAATACTTAAATCATTTTCGATCAAACTATTTAAACTATTTTTAAACAATTTAAAACTTTTTTCCAAACTATTTTCTAAAACTCAAACTGGTCAAAGGCTAGAATGTTTATATTTAAATCGTTGATTTAAATACGAATTGGGTTAAAATGAATTTATAACCTAAATTGAAATCCTGAACAATTTTGGAAGCGAAATCGAGATATTGAGGTGAAAATGATTTTGAAATGAAATAGTATATTTTAAAGTAAATATGGTGATTTCGGAATGAAATTGATTTTCAAGCGAATATGGTATTTTGATATCAAGTATGAATTGTTTTTGAAATGTAAAGGTTCCAACCGGTGTGTAAAACGACGTTTGGTTGTTAAATAAACCGGGGCCTCTTATTGGCATACTCTTTGTCAATATTGGAACCACTTTAACAACTGTGTACGTGGAGGAGACTCTAGAACGAAGTGGTTGGATTTGGCGTCATTTGCTGGATTTGAAGAAAGAGAACGATGATGGATAGTCCCCGGCACTTGTGCCAATATGAAATTGCTAAAATAGGACAGCTTGACATGGCCAAGCGGGCTAATTACCCCTAGTGGACATTCGTTCTTCAATTTTCTTGGACTCAGTCCATATTATTACTCTTGTTGTTGGTTTCGATTAGTGAACCTTGATTTTGGGATAGCTTCCCCTAACTCGATATGGGATGAATGGATGCGGTGGGCGGTCGTGGCTACGATGTGTTACTACCGGCCGTGCGTCCCGAACTGGTAGTATCATACCTTAGGCATTGCTTCATGTGCCTTGTCATACTTTTATCCCTATACGAGACACCTACGGTTTTGGTTTAGTGTTGTCGTATCACGGTGCATCATTGGCTACCGATGTGCTACTGCTTGTGCTAAATGCAAACTGTATGACAATGCTTAAAAACGCATTAAGGGGGATTAATTTAAAGCCTTAACTCTAAGAAAAATATTTATTTTACTGATTAGACATTATATATAGCGTTTTTTACTACATATAAATATTTTGACGGATCCTTAAGTGATGGAAAATTCTGTAACATCTCTTGAGTTATTGCACTCACGTTATACACTGGATAGGAGATGTCAGATCCCGTAAACATCTCTGACGCTATTACACTCATGTTATGTGATATCGATTTGACTCAAAAAAGGATATTTTAGTCATGACTCAAGTGTTGTGTTTTTCATTACGCTCGGGTCAGCCCTGAGTATTTCAGTGCATTGAAGATCATTTTCTGAAAGACGAAGACGAAGATTTGGTATATTATTACTATTATTATTCCCTGCATCATATTGTTCTGTTGCATTATATATTGTTTCCGTTGTATATATAACTCTGATAAATGTTGTATAAATTATAATCAAATGTATAGTAAACAGCTTCATGAACTGTTTATTTGATTATTATATTTTGTCATTCAGCTACGAGATTCTTTGTTTGTTTTCTTCTTCTTTTCTTATTTTTCTTAATTAATCCCATTGATTATCTATGTTCCGGATTGTTTTAGTTGGACATGTGTGGATTATTGTCGATTTAAACCTTCCGAAATGTGGGTCATCACATCAATGTTCCATTTGAGTAACCTTCTAGACGTCTCAGGTCGCTGTAGGTCCTGTCGTAATGGCTAGTCGGTGTAAATATTGATCGATGTGCCTGGAAGTACGGGCGAAGCTTCCTTTATGCAATTAGTAAGCAATACATTAATTTCTCTATTTTCGGATAGTTCCTTTATGCTCATGTTAATCGTTTACTGACATTATACATCGGCCTATGGATCCGATTCTCCTCATGAATCAAAGCAGCACTTATAGCATTTGTCGATAAAGCCAAACAAATGTACAACTCCTCATGATCTATTGGCTTTGACAAGATAGGGGTTCTCTCCAAATGACGTACCAGAGCTTGAAACGTGTCCTTACAATCCTACGTCCTTTTGAAGTTTCTTTTTCCCTTCCTAATCAAATCCAGGAAAGGAATAAATTTGTCGGTTGCTCTGGAGATAAACCAACTTAAGGCGACAACCTTCCCATTTAGAATGTGAACTAGTTTAATAGTTCTTGGCAATTGGATATCACAGATAGCTTGAATCTTTTCGGGATTAGCTTCTATTCCATGAGCATTGACAATAAAGCCTAAGAATTTCCCTGATGCAACACCGAATGCACACTTCAAAGGATTGATTTTCATCTTGTAATATCGAAGAATGTCAAACATTTCTGCCAAGTCTCTAATATTGTCGCTTGATCGTCGTGACTTCACAAGCATATCATCCACATACACTTCCATTGTTTTTCCAATCCGATCTTTAAACTTCTTGTTAACTAAGCACCGATAGATTGCTCTGGCATTCTTCAATCCAAACGGCATTACTACGTAACAGTACAACCCAACATCCATAATAAAACCGTTGTGCTCTTAATCGGGGATATGCATCGGTATTTGGTTATATCCCGAGTATGCATCCATAAAAGATAGTAATTCATGCCATGTGGTTGAATCAACTAGCTGGCCAATCCTAAGAAGGGGAAAACTGCCTTTTGTCCATGCTTTGTTCAATTCTGAATAACCAATGCACGTTCTCCATTTTCCATTTGCCTTCTTGACAAGTATAGGATGAGATATCAGATATCCATTCAGGGTAGTGGGCGTCTTCGAATAAACCCATTGACTTTTAGTTTATCCACCTTCTCTTTAAGAGCGGTAGATCTCTCTGGATCCATCCCACGTCTTTTTTGCTTCACCGGAACATACTTCGGGTCAATATTCAATGCATAGCTCACAATGGCAGACGAGATTCCACACATGTCAGAGTGAGTCCAAGCGAATACATCTAGGTTCGCTTGGAAAAAACCAGTGAGTTCTTTCATCATCGGGGGGCTGAGTTGTGATCCAATCTTCAGGACTTGTGATGGGTCATCGTGGCTGATTGTGATATCAATTGTCAGCTCAACCGGTGCAGCCTTAGTCTCTTTGGGCTCATCTTCATCATCTCTTGGATCTATATCTCTATAGAACCGATTGTGGCACCGGGCCAAGGCTCAAGCGCTGGTTGTCAACCTTCGGTAGCTTGGATGTGGACAATCTTATCCACACCCTTTCCTTTTTCTTTGTGCTGAGCTTCCCTCAACTTAGCTGCATGTCCTGTCACTTGATCTTCATGAAAAACTCCTACACCATTATCTGTCGGAAACTTCAAAGTTAAACACCAAAAGGCAAGAACTGCCCAGAATTCAGCCAGGGCCGGTCGACCTAGAAAAACATTGTATGGAGAATCAACATCTAAAACAATAAACAGTTAGATTCGCACTCTCCTTCGTACACCTTCTCCCAATTCAACATGTAATTCCATGTAACCAACAGCCTCGATCGCAACGCCATTAAAACCATGAATACGAGCTTTAGATGGTTTTATGTCTTTGGATTCCATTCTCATCTGATCATATGCCTTTTTGAAGATTATATTCATAGAACTTCCACAATCAATTAAAATCCTTCTGACCAATGCAGGACCAGTCATAGCTGAAATAACCATTGGGTCAATTATTGGGGCCTCTACTTTGTCTGCATCCCTGCTTCTAAACATAATATCATCCGCCGTTGTGCGTTGTTGTTTCCCCAGAGCTCCATCTTCTATATCAAACAACATTAAAAATCATCGCGCTAGCATAGCGCTCTATTTCTTGCCAACTCCTGTCTTCCAGGTGGGGTCTTCCAACTATCATATTTATCACCAGTCTTCCATCGATTCATGCAGGCTCCTCAGCCCTACATAGAGCTTGTCCTCGATTGGGGTCAAACGTCACCTTTCCGCCGTCCTACACGGTTTTCACAAATTGTTGCAATTTCCTTTCCTGAATTAGCTTTTCTATAATATCCTTGAGATGCCTGCATTCATTAGTATTGTGCCCATAGCACTCATGAAACCGACAATAATTTCCGGTCTGCTTGTCTGTTGACTCCTTTGGAGGCGGCTTCCTGTGTTGCACAATATTGCAAGTAGATTGATAGATATTCCCCAGGGACGTGTTTAGCGGCATGTTGTTGTCATACATCGAAATCCTAGGCTTTAGTCTCCCAGAATCCCTCTTTCTCTCTCGATTCCTATCTCTATCTCTCTTTTGCTGATTCGGCTTATTCTGAATGTTCACCTGGATTTTCGCGGAACTGTCATCAGACTGTTTTATTGCAATATTACTCTATACTACTTCTCCACGCAGTCCTGCAACATTCTTTTTCCTGGAGGAGCTGGCTTCCTCTATTCTCAAAACCTGAGCTGCCTTTAAATAGAAGTGCTTCAATGTGGCAGGCAGTTTTCTAGCCAGCCAATCGCCAAACTCGGATTTCAGATCAATTCCTCTCGTCACGGCCATAAGTATAGCTTGATCATTTGGATTACTGACCTTTGTGGAAGCTGTTTGAAATCTCTCCAAATAATCTATCAACGACTCCCCAAGAGGTTGAATCACACTGGAAAGGGACATCACATCTTCAGGACGAGTCGCTTGCATCCAGAATTGTTCCATAAACGCCAACTCATCGAATCTTGAAATTGATCGTGGGGATAGTCTCGTGAACCTCATCGTCACTATCCCAGAAAGGGTTATAGGAAAGCATATGCACTTGGTCACATTATTGGCTCTCGCAGAATCCATCAACCATTCGTATCTCATAATATGTTGCCCGGGGTAGTTTTTTCCCTCATATGCAAGCATTGATGGCATGTTGAACCTTCTCGGATATTCTGCATGTAGAACATTGTTAGTAAACAGGGTATGGCTTCTTGAAATTCTCCAATCATCATTAGTTAAGCCTTGGTTCTCTCTCATTAACTGTCTGACCATTGTTTATAAGTCCGTCGTCTAGATAGGTGGCGCCAAGCGGTGGTCACGCTCCACCTCACATGAATGATCCATCGATGTCTACGGGCTGTTTCATGCCTTCTTGGTTCACCACCTTCTTGATGCGCATCTTGAACATTTATCTTGTAATCATTCCGGAGGGGTACCTCATCAGCATTTAATCGAACTCCACCATCCAAGATTTTGAGAATAATTCCAGCATGGTTCCCCAAGTGTAAGGGGGAATCCTTCCTCTAGAGGAGGGATCGGTACCGATCCATAGGGAGGGATCGACACCGAACGATCGTGGTAGACCGTGATGGTCTGCCAAGCGACACTCTGAAGTTTCTGCCCGATCTCCTTCAACTTTGTGTAGCCTATGCCATATTCATCTGATGAGCTTGAACTTTCCGGTGCTGAGTAAGGAGTGGGATCCCTTCTGGCCTTCCCATGCTGTTGCTGTGTAATCTGGTTCATAAGGTTAATATTAGTCTGAATTTGCTGATTTATTTGTCGTCGGCTTTCCATCAACTCTTTCATTAGATTATGAAATTCAGCTCTAGTTATAGAATCAGTAGGATTCTGAACTTCAACCAAATCGGCATTCAAATTTGTAGGTTGATTGCTTGGGTCTTCTAACTGAATGCTAGCAGTCTCATTTCCATCCACATTCTGAGTAGTAGATCGAGATGTCTCACCATTATCAATCTCCTTAGATTTTAGCAAATCTGAGTAGTATAAGCAACTTTATGAAGGTAACTATGGATTCCTTCAGGGATTTTCCTAATCCAGTAGCAACAAAGAGGATCCTAGCAACCTGAGAATTCAATTTCTCAGTGAGAGCACCATAATGTTTGCAACCAAATTGGTTACAAACACCCAAGAGTAGATTTATGTGGAGAAGTAAATGAAGAAAGTAAAATTAAAATTGAGGAATAGAATTAAATAATAGACTAATCAAAGCAATAATCAAGAACATAGAAATTTATAGTGGTTCGGCATTGTATACCTACGTCCACTTTGACGATTATCTTTATTGATCTACTAATAATCTGATTACAACAGCAAGAAATAGAAAAAACTTGATTACAATATAGACTAAAGTAATCAACGGCATAAAGATCCTCAGAATAACCCCTTAGGCCAGTATTTATATGTGAAGGTGACCACCAATCTCTTTGAAACTTCAACTATAGGACCTTCTAACCCACATGGGCCCACTAGAGGGGTCGTTAGGCCCAAATCCCAATAAAGAGAGATCGGTACAGATCCTTTCGTTGGTCGATTTTTGGGCAATGATCCCTATGGTGGCTTCTACCTGCTTATATATATTGGCTCTTCAAATATCTTGTCATTTGTGCCACTTGAGCTCAAGTTATTGATTGATCTTTGATTTAACTTCACTTGTAAACTACTTTCTATCGAACCCTCTAGATGGATGTCTATCAATCCCTCTTTCTTTGCCCATTTGCCATGCGATCCCTAGGGTAGGTTCCTTGGGGTTCATATACCTTGCTCTCCAAATTACATCTGCCTTAGATCCTAAGATATTGATCGTTGAATGCAAGAATGTATTTGGTCTCTGATGTATGCCAACCCCTCTTTGGTGGACCTAAGTATGCTGATCCATCTCCTTCATCTATGTCGAGCCCTTCTTTATGAGTCGTAGCATGAATTTCCAAGTTAACAAACCATGTCGATTCCTTACTTGCTTCGACTATGTCGACCCTTCGTTTATTCAATCATACTGATCCCTATGAAGTTACCAAGCCATGCCGATCCGTTCTCTTGTCTAAGCTATATTCCATATTTCAAGCATCCTGCATTGTTTATCTACCAATTCCATCCAATTTTGGCTTTATATAATCATTTGTACTTTACTTCCAAGTTCTACAATCATTGCCCTATGGTCATCGTACTTGATAACAGTCGAATCTATCTTGTGCAATCAGTTCAATATAGCCAGGTTAGGATACTGGGTAACATCTATCTATCCACATCACTACTACTATTACATAACACATCGAAAATACATAGATAACTACTAGATAGACTGAAATATTCAACTTCATACTGCTCTAAAATGCTCTAAGGTGCTCTACCCAAAACTTGACTACTCGGCTGCTTGAAAAAAATAGGGCACTTAGAGTTTAAAGGAAAGGAAAATAAACTTTAGATCGGACATGGGTCTAGTGTGAGTAAAGCAAATAGTTTAACTTTATAAAACTTTTAAACAAAGGTATCTCGTAAGACCATACTGCACATAAACATAGATGAGTTTTTACCATAAGATGACCAAACCCTTACTATATCAGAACTTCAAATATTATCATAATGTCTAGTTTTTAAAATAATTATTAAATATAGCTGAAATGCTTGCATCTCACATTCCAGAAATTGGGCACAACGAAGTCCATAAAGCTCGTAGTGGAAATGGATTCCAACTATGAAAGGGTAAGGGTCTACCCATCGAATCCATATACCTATTGATAAAATGTACGGGATGCTACAACAACATTGCACCTCTGCTACTCAGGACCACCACTACCCCCTTATCGAGTAGTGTCCAATATGACCCCCCTTTGGTTGCAATTAACAACCATATATGGGATCCCGAAGTATACATGAATATCGCTCTAGATTTGGAATGATCATACCCTTATAGGTGCGACCCACATAGCCCTGCGGCACGTCCATGTTTTATTCATTTTTTCGGTTGTGAGGCTTTAAGAGGCTATGCTCTTACCACTTCCTCCTAGCAAACCATCTTGGAATGCTAATATTACCTTCTAGACAATCGATGCAATACTAGCATTCATCCATACAAGTTGTTCTGGGATCGAACAAACATTCACAAATTACCATCTTCCATATTGGAATCACCCTCAGGAAGAATAGTACAACTCCATAGCATATTTCATAATGATCCAATACGAACGTTATTAGTTTGGAGTGTTTTGGAATAATCATATTACCCAAACTCGGTATCTCCAAACTAAGCGATAGTTCCGGTTAACTCAATTTCAGTTTTCTTGGAAATCTGCACATGTATTCTAGTCCTCACTGAGGAGCTCGAACTTACAAACCATACTCCCTGAGTTAAAACAGGTCAATTATAATAGCGATAAACTGCTATCCAAAGGAGATTATACATAGCTAATTTATGGATAACCATATATTTAGTTAAACATGAAACACTTATGGAAATTAAATCTCCCATACCTATCACGTTTCCGTTATTTTGACCTTATCTTATCCCTTGCCTAGAGATGATCTCTAGATCTAACAGGTAGATGGTCAGCGTGCCCATCGGTTTTTAGTGCTAGCTATAGGATGACTTGCTTCCCACAAATGTATCACCACATTACTTGGGTTTGAATTTGTTTAAGGTTACTTAAGGGTAAACGACATAGAAATCCTTTGATTTAAAACAAATTCGAAAGAAGAAACAGTAAAATAAAACTGAATTATTTAAAATTTTAAACCCTTATTAATTAATTAATAATCAAATTAAAACCTTTATTAAATAGTAATTAAACTTAATTAAACCCTAATCAAAACTTGGTTATTCTTGATCAGTAATTAATTAGTATTAAACCCATTTAAATAATGATTAATTAATAATAATCTTAAAATAATCATTAATTAATAATCAATAAATCCTTAATTAAATAATTAAATAATAATTAACATTAATTACTTTACTAATTACAATTAACTTAACTGATTAACACTTAAGTATAAACAACCTTGTTAGTTAGTGATTAGGTGCTAATTACCTTCTTAATTACTTAATTAATTGAATCAATAAATAAAAAATCAATTAAAAACTTACTAATTACCTTTAAATATCTTAAATAAGGTTACACACATTTCCAACAAAGTATTTAGTGTAAACACTTAAGATTTAGAAAATTAGGTCGTTTTTCACAAACTGCACGTATAGCGACTATCGCTATACAGACCAAAAAATTTAACCTTCGGAATTTGGATTACTAAGTTTTAAAAATTCAATTTCGAGCTTTTGTCCCCTTTAAAACATAAAAATAAACTTTTGAAACCAAAATCAAAGATTTAAACTTGAAAACATTTCGCTTTGAAACAAAAACAACTTTTTGACAAAAAGGAGGATTTTTAAGTCGCTTTTGGTTAGCGAATCGCTAGCTTCATGTCATGAACCCCATACAACAAATACAAAATTCAACCATAATACCACATCATAACATTATAGCACGATCATTATAGCACCTATACCTATACTATCCAAGAGTATTACAGATGTAACGACCTAGAATTTTAATTATTTGAATTTGGAATTTTTAATTGATTTTAAATATTTAAAAATTAATTTTATAGACTAAGTAATTTTAATTTCAAATATAGTGATTTATTTGATAATTTAATTGTTGAATTTAATAATTGAAATTGTGTAAATAATTGAATCTTGGATTTTTATCTGGATAAAAATAACTTCAAAGCTTATTTAAATTTTTATTAATAAGAATGAAGATAATAAAACTTTTAAACCTGATTTAAAGGTGATTTAACTGATTTTGAAAATAACTCGTTTTAATTAGCAAGTGAAAATAGCCTTCCGAGACACTGTCTCGGATTTCGACGAAACCAGTTTCATTGGGTCCATAATAATGAATTATAATATGCCATCAAATTTCATAGCAATTGGATGTACTATTTGGCCATGCGAGATCAAAACGCATTGAAATTAATATTGGAAATTTAATATAATAATTGGGTTCAAAAAGCTATCTTCTACATACAATCAAATTAGGCCTCGGAACTAGTTCAATTGGGTTCAGAATAGGGGTTAACGTATAGAACGCCAGGCGGAACGTCTTGATTGGAGTCCGAAATTATATAGCTAGATATTTTGAATTTTAAATAATATATTTTTTTAGACTTGACCATACGAGCCATGCCATTTCCCATCAGACATACCACCCACGTTCCTCCATACCTCTCACCTATATAAAATGCTTTCTCCCTTCCATTCATTTTTCATTTGGATTCACGGCAGAGAAAATATTCAAAACAAAAAATATATTCATAATCTCAAGCCGTAGGTAATGAAATCAATTGATCATGGATCCATTAGCTTCGTGTAGTCAAGGGTTTCATTTCCTTATGCTTCGTTTTGCTTGCATTGTGGGTCGACAGTGTTGGATGTGGGCTCGCCATAGCTAGGGCTTGCAACTGCCATTGATTGGAGAGACGAGTGACATTGAGAATCGATGCGTTGGATTGCTATGGTGAGAGCGGTCATTTGGCAGAGTTTTTGGGTGGTGCGACGCTGAGGAGTGAGGTGCGACATGTTGGAACAGGCTCGAATGCTAGGTCGCAATTTAAAGAGGGATGTCGAAGGGAAGTTCGAAGCCGTGGTCAAGTTCGAGAGGACAAGCGGAGGTGTTTGGCGATGGTTAGAGGTTGAATGATGGTCGGAGGTGAATTCAACTTTGGGGGAGAGTTCACGGCAGAAGGTCGATGGGAGAAAGGGTCGATCGAGTTGGAAAAAGTGGGGTCCATCAGGAAGCTCGGGTGAAGAGGAAGTTGCTGCCGGCATCCGTTCGTCGTGCGGTGGTCGTTCGAGAAGTGTCAATGATTTAGGGGACGTACACGTTGGGTTGGAGTAGCAGCACCTATCGGGGAAGAAGAAGGATGGGTGGGATTAGTTTTCAAGTATGGGGTTAGTTAATTAAGTTTTTAAATTCCAATCCTTATAAAAATCCGTATTTTGTTCATACGAGGTCCGATCGAGACGAAACCTTTTGCGTTGTGCTCATGATGGCAAAATCTTCGCAATGGAACTGGTTTGGACAAAATTAGAGATTATTGAAATTTGGACTAAAATCGTACGTCGTCCAGTTTTAGTTCCAAACCGGAACGCCTCGAAGACAACAGAGAATTTCGGTGAGTTAATCTCACCTTTTTTGGATAACTAGTATGATTATAGTTGATAAAGTTTGTTGAATGGTTGTTTCGATAAATTATCATATTTATTAGTTGGTTTGGATATATTCCCGCCTATTGGAGCGAATGAGACCCTATTATGTTCCCATATAAGAGTGGATGACCCTTTGTATACGAATCCCGGTTTGAAGCGGTTGATTTATAATTTGTATTTATATAACATTTGTGATGCAGGGGGAAACAAGTTAGAGGGATCCATTGGGATTCCTCGCTATTGTTGTATTGTTGCAATAATATTTCTTTTATATGGATTATTGAAAGGAATCTGATTGTAGACATTATAGTTATAGCATTGTTATATATTGAAAAGTCAAACCCGGTAGCTGTGCAGTTAAAGCGCTCGGCAGATTCAAAGCGGCGGAGGTGCAAAAAGTCATAGCGGGGATACAGCGAGGATATAGCAGGATATAGCGGATGGCTTTAAAATAGCATATAAAACTCGTACTTAATGTTTTTACGAATACATAAAAGGTAATTAAATGAAAAATTATCATTCAATTGAATTATAACTAATACATAAATAATTTTTAAATAAAAACATGTGCGAATATACTTTAAATAAACGTAAAACTGTTATATAACATAATTGAATTTAGTAGAATATTAGAGTATTTTCATTTCTGAAAATATATTAAAAATTAAATCAAATAAATTAGTTTCATAATTTTTATAATGTATAAATTGAATTTTTCAATTCACTTTATTAAAGAAGATATAGCGGGAATAGCGGAATATAGCGGAAATAACGGGATATAGCGGAAATAACGGGATATAGCGGAAATAGCCGGGATTAAAGCGGAAAGGCTATATTGTGGGGCTATATGGAAATATCGTAGCGGCAGAAACCCACTATGAGATATAGCGGGGTTATAGCGGGGTAATAGCGGGGCATTAACTGCACAACCCGGTAGTGACAGAAAACCAATATTGATATTGGTTAAGTGTTGGGTGGCTATTGGCCTCAAATTAGTGTTTTTAAAATACTATAAATTGCCATTAAATTGGAAATTGATTTTGAGACAAGAAATGATTTTTAAATCCGAAATTGGGTTTCAAAACATGTGGTTTAAAGATTATTTAAGTTAATTAAATATATTAATGTTATTTTTAAGTTAATTAAATATATTAATATTGTTTTTAAGTTATTTAATTATGATAATATTCTTTTAAAAGTTATTTAATTATAACAATATTAAATTAAGGTTATTTAATTATAGTAATATTCTTTTAAAGTTATTTAATTATATTAAAATTTGTTTTAAAGATTATACAATCGTATTAATATTATTAATTATTTTGATATTATTTGAAAGTTATTTGCTTATAGTTAATGTGTTTTAAGAATTTATAAAAAGGTTAGTAAATTGAAAGATTAATTATTTAAGAATAATTATGGTTTAAAATTAATAATAAGAATTATTAATAAGGTTTTAAAATGAATTATTATTATTTATAAAATAGTAAAGTTTAATTAATAATTATTATTATTTCTTAAACAATATTTTGAAATGATTAATTATTATTTAAAATAATTAAAGTTAATGATTTCCATTTATTTATAATATTCATTGTTAATCATTATTATTATATAATATTGTTTGAAGTAAACGATTTTAATTATTTATAAATGTTTCAAAGACTATAAATAGAATTAAAAGACTTGCATTTTATAAAAAAATTATAAAATGGATTGAAGACTTAAGGAGGGTTTATTTGCAAGGAGAAAGAGTTTATAAATAGTTGGATATTTATAAATGAATTTTAGAAATAGGTTTATAGATTTATAAAACAAGTTTTTATAAATGGTTTATGGATTCATAAGGGTTTATAAGTAACTTTGAAATGTATAAGAAGCTTATAAGGGATTGAATTTTTATCAAGGAATTATAAATGGTTTTTGGAAGGTTTATAAAATGAGTTATAGATGGTTTGGAGAATTGTAAGAAAATTTATAAATGATTTGAGAGTCGAATGAAAAGAGAATCTTCCCAGTTTTGTAAATATACTTTTACTGTTGAGATAAGTATATAGAAATTTCTAGGTATTAAAAATATAGGAATCAGCGGATATATCTTGTAAAAGTATTCCTATACAAGAAATTTACAAGTGTTTTTTATTCGTAAAAGGTTTATAAAACGAGGCTAGTGGTCGCTTATATGCCTAACCAATGTTGGTTTTTCTTATGAAATAAATTCCTAATTGAATGTTTATTATTCAATAGTTAAATAACCGACTATCGAGATTAGACCCAAACGTAACTTTGGAAATATCTAGGAGAAACACGTGGGTTATATGGCAAAGTCATCTCCAACGATGTTGTACTGTGCGTATAAATCTCGTTTCGTTCTCCTAGGACAATGATAAGGAAATCCGTCCACTAACGGTTAGGAGGTGAACTCCGATCTTATCGTTGTTTGTTTATTTCCTAAAGAACCGGGGTTGAGTTTACTAGAAATTATCGAACGTGGTTCGAAGAGACCGAGATCGGATATGTTATCCGAAAACCACTTCGATCCAACGAATGCGTTTCGAAGTGAAGACATCGTAAGAGCATGAAATCGAAGATAGAGACGTTTAAACACGTCGGGTTTTTTCTCTACTGTGAATCCAACGAATGCATTTTAAATGGATTTTCTATAAAAGTGTTTTGGTTATCGTAAGGTAAAAACCCGTCGTGTTTATGTCCGGCATGGTCTTAGGAGATACCTTTGATTTCAAAGATTTTATTATAACTTTAAATCCAGGTGGGTGTGTTTTCTCACGCTTGTTTTCCAAACTGACTCGGGTGTTATTTTATTATAATGCTCGAGTCATATTGAGCATATTATAGATTAGATAGGATGCTTGGAGCTTCAGGAGACAAGTTGGAGGCCTGAGACGTATTTACGTAAATGGTTATTTTTCGCTATTGTGTTATCAGCAATTGTGAGGACATACTGTTATAACTGTCCAGACTAAAATAGGTTAGTATACTCTGATTGATGTCTGTATATACATATATTACAATTTTGTTTTTGTGCAAAGATTTATGGTATATTATAGATTATTCGTTCTGCTGTGAGATTCTGTGCATTTTAGTTTTCTTCTTACCTTGTTCCTTCTTTCTTTTTCCCCTAACAATTGGGTTTTTCGGCATTCGATTTCTCGGCATGAAATACAGTGGACATATTAGTGTCGATTTTTGAGGGTCGAAAATCATGTCCGTTACAATAGACTAATACTATCAAATAGTACGGAGAATGAGGATATATGGGGAATGCACATGAATATTCCCTTGGACTAACACTAGTACGTATTTAAACCGTCTGAATAACTAATCTATACATACATAGTATCAGTACAAAGTAATAGACACGTGTTTCTTCAGGAAAGAACAATACATAATATATACTAAAATAAAAGAGAACACAGAGTCGATCATAGCGATAACATATAAATCATTTACAAATCATATCCAACATCTTACAAACCATCAATATAAATCAAAAACCAAAGCACCAACAATAAAGTAAGGCTATCTCAAAAATACCAAATCATCAAAGAATATGGATATACGGGGACTGAGTACACTTTCTACTCAACTAGTCTCTAGTCTAGTCAACTCATTTATAGGAAAGATATATATATATATATATATGTATGTATGTATGCATGTATGTATGTATATATATATATGCCAATCCACTACACACACATATACCATGAATCTAGCGGGAGACTGATGGCCGCTTACCGCAAGCTTGCTTCAGGAACATAGGTCTACTCGACAATCATAGAGTAACAGTTTATTCCTATAGTCTTCAAGGTATATGCTAATCTACTACACTCACATACCCTAAACCAGATAGGGAGATTGATTGCTTCCTATTGCTTGCTTGCTCTAGGAACCCAGGTCTACATGCCTACCATAGAGTAATCGTCTATTCCTACAGTCTTCAATTACCTCGACGGACATCGTGACTCTATCCACCAGTGGCTCGTCAACACGTAGCCCCGGTTATGACCTCGCTTTCCCCTAACGGTAATAGACTACTGGCCTAAGTGACACAAGGGCTATGGGCAACAACCCTTCTACTTCTACCAATACTGTGATGCTCATCAAAGGGGCATATAACTATGGTGCCATGGATCTGGGGCACGACTCCACAATCAAACCGCCATGGTGGATACTGGCCAATCGGGTTCACTCCCATAACATAAGGGAATTGGACACAATGTGGATGGTCATATAGTACTCATATCTTATCGCTATTCATATCTCTAATAATAAGCCGACACGCAACTCTCATACCAATATCTGTCAATAAGATACTCCTCACCGAGTATCACATGCACCCATGAGAGTAATCCCGATTTGAGTGACATTTACTTACAATGAATAATCGAATAAATTACAAAACGACATCCCATACCACCGCATGTTATTCGAATAATTATTCAAAGCTCATAAACTACACTAGATCCACACTATATATCTCTATATGACAAGTCCAATGAAAAACCGAAAAAGCGTTACCGAAAGTCCCATACCAGACGGTATCACTAAACCGTTTGTTCAAATTTTTGTCACATAGAAATAAAAATTTTCAAATAAAATAGAATTGTTATCACCGTATCATATTAAAATCAACTAAATCAATATCAACAATGAAACACTCAGAACATCAAAATTAATATAAAGAAGATAAGAAACCGGTGTCTAATGTGAAAATAGAGTATTCAAATAAATATGAATAATAGAATCAATATACTTAATAATAAACATTCACCGCATATAATTTATAAATCAATAAAAATACTAATTAGTTGAAAAATAAATTCATGTTCAAATAAATAACTTTTCTAAATCTTGTATTATAATATACAATTTCAAATTAATACCTTAGAAGCCTTGATGATCATTCATTTCCAAACGATTTTGATATATACAATTCCTTATTTGTAAATATTATGATTTATACAAATGTTAATTAATGTATATACAAAAGTATAAAATAAACAATACTCTAATCCAAACCCAAATATACGTGCTTCCCATTTACAGGTTATACAAACGCACATTTATACCACATAAAACAAATATTCAATATCAAATTATACATAAAAGTAACTTATATATATAGAGAGGAACCTAGGCATAAATATTCAAGAGTAAAGAGATAACAAGTATTCACTAGCAACATACAAGACAAGACCAAGTCATAGGGAAGCACGATAACAATGGATCATGTATCCAACGTATATATAAATATATTCATGCAAATAAAATAACAGGCGAAATGTGCTTACATTTGAAACAAGAGGATGAAATGAAACATAGGCATAATCTACAGCAAATTAAGTAACAGCCCCTCTCCCCCACACTCCTAAATTCATGTTTAAATAAATAACTTTTCTAAATCCTATATTATTCTATAAAATTTCAAATCAATACCGTAGAAGCCTTGACGATCATTTATTTTCGAACGATTTTGATATATACAATTCCTTATTTGTAAGGATAAATTTTGTATTTAGGCCAAATTTGTAAACAAATTACAAGAATAGGCCACAGTGCAAACTATTTACCACCACGTTGGCGCCACGTGTGATGGCGGCATCTCAAATGCCGCCAGTACACGTGTATTGTGCAAAAGTACACTGGAGGCATTTGAGATGCCGCCAGTATGCGGCATCTCAAATGCCATCAATATCTGCTGCTTTATTAGGCAGCCACCTTTTTATGTTTGCCTTCTTCCAAAGTTTTCTTAGATCTACAAAAATCCTAAACTCCAAACTGTTAAATTATTTGCATATTGTAGTTTAATCTTGATTGGATTCAGCTACAGACGAGGAGCAACATCTAATTCTTCCTCTTGAACAAGGAATTAGCTATAGCAGGTATGTTTTTTTGGAAACCCTAGTTCAATTTTTTTTTCTCATTTGCTGTTTGGTAACAAATGATAATAGGTAACTAGTTGACTGAATAAATTATAGAATGGCTCCCACTTGTGTACCAACGATCTGTTATTTCGATAGCGAATTGGTTGTTGATGAACTTAATTGTGGAAAATATGTCGGTGGCTCGTGTAAGCTAGCTAAAGTGTTGAAAGGTTGTAATTTGGTGCAGTTGAAAGAATCGATTTATAAAGCTACCAAGATAAAATCTGAAGAATTTGACATAGAGTTAGTGTGTAACTGGCCGACAGACTCAGGATCTAAAGCCACTAAAATAGCCGATGATAACGATGTGGAGCTAATGTTTTCAGCGACATCGAAATCAATTGAGCTGTTTGTTGGGAAAATTAGGCGCTTGCAAGTAGAAGAACCCATACGAGAACAAGAAGTTAACAGTGTTATTGAGGAGCACCGAAGAACGGTTGAGGCAGTAAGTATCAATCGCGGAAACATGTCCACGAGTTTCATTAATCCGACCATGACGGCGATGTACGATCAACAACAAAGCCTATATGGATATCCTCTGTGTATGACCTATCCACAGGGCGTTCAGTATACGTACCCCTATCCAAGTCAATGCAGCTTTACGCATTTTCTCGGAAGGTAAAAAATTTATTTATGAAATTTAGGTCGTATTAATTTGATAGTTGTGCGCTACTTAACAGTTATTTTCGATGTATATGCAGTTATCTTCCTTGTCGACCAATAGTGTCTAGTCCTGCTGGACCATCACACTGCCATATGTCTCAATTTATGTATCCAACTCCGTCCGTGTTATATGATCTTAGTCAGAGGTATGTATCATGAAGAATCAAAATTTGGTAGGTAGTAATTACGGTACTGGTTTTAAAGTAATACGTATGTTTGAATAGCAGATTCCTCGCGCACGATATTGCTACGCAATCTAATGCTGATTTGGAGAATGTAAACGTAAACGCAAACAACGAAGATGTTGATACTGAGATGGACGGGGATGAAGGTGAAGATGTCAATGATGAACCCCATGTAAATAGTATGGATTTAGTGAACATGATGGAGAGCTACATGTCGTGGATAGGTAGTATGCAAGTGATAAATGATCCTTTGAACTATGATTTTCCAGTTGAAGACAATATTTCCGAAGACAGTGATGAGGTGGAAATGGAAGTTCCTTTGGATGATGATTTTTGCAACGCACAAATTATGGCAAGGTCAATCGTTGCAAATCTTGAGTTCAACAATGAGCTGTTTTCAACCGTAAGCGTTCGGAATGGATTTAAAGTTGGTTTGATTTTCGAGACAAAAGCCAAGTTGTTACAACAGTTGAGCGAATGGTCGATTTTTCATGCCGTTTCTTTTAAAGCAATAAAATCAAGTAAAACCAAATACACCGCCGTTTGTAGTATAGATGCAAACTGTCTATGGAGAATTCATGCTATTGTCTCAAAAAAATCAGAGCAGAAGTGGTGGATTATAAGGAAATATCCTAGCGAACACAATTGTGTTAACCCAACGGTGAACTCCACCCACAAGCAGGCGACTTCCAACTTTGTAGTGGGAAAATATTACCTTTTGTGAAAGCCGATCAGAACATTACAGCCGGGACGGTACAAGTTTTGATGGAAGAATAGTTGTTTGTGAAAATTAGTTGTATGAAGGCTTGGAGAGCTTTGAGTAAGGCGGTGGAAAGAATTTATGGCGATTGGGCGGAGTCATATAGCAGTCTAAGGCAATATTTTGCTGAAATAACTAGATCGAACCCGGGAAGTGTTAGACACGTTACGACTGATGATTATGGAGTCTTCGATCGAGCATTTTGGGCCTTTCAACCTTGTATTGAAGGATTTGTTCATTGCCGTCCATTGTTATGTATTGACGGGACACATTTTTACGGGAAATATAAAGGGACACTACTTTTGGCCACTGTTGTTGATGCGGATGATCACCTATACCCTTTAGCGTACACAATTGTAGAGTTTGAATCTGGGGATAGTTGGGGGTGGTTTTTTTCCTACATGCGGCGGTTCATTCACGGTGTTAACAATCGACGAATTACCTTCATTTCGGATCGAATGAAAGGAATACCATCAGCCTTGGAATCGAAATGGTGTTTGCCACATAAACATAGATTTTGTGCTAGACATCTTAAAGCTAATTTTCAAGCTGCAGGGTTTAAAGAAAAACGATTAACCGGACTTTTTTATGCACAGCTTATGCTGTGGAAGAAGCTGAGTATATCAGAATACGTGAAAAAATCAAAACTATAAGCATCAGGGCTCATAATTGGATAGAAAGGAGTTTGGGAGCGCACGAGGAGAATTGGGCATTGTGTAAAGATGATGGCGGTCGATTTCATGTCATGACCATCAATTGCGCAGAAAGTTTCAACGTTGTTCTTAAAGGAGCTAGGTCTTTACCTGTCAAAGCTTTAGTTGCACGCACCTTTTCAGGTCGGTTGATTATTTTTGTCAACGAAGAGAAGCGGCAGCAAAACTGACTTCCTGTCTTACTCCGAAGTGGGAAGCCAAGATTGTCGAAAGAGCTAATGAAGCTAGGCATACAAGAATAATTCAATTTAGTCAATCTGAGTGGTAAGTTCTGCACTATTTCAGTGACGAGTTCAAAGTACTAATCAATGGTAACAATTGCTCTTGTACGTGCAACATCCCTCTTTTAGAGCACCTACCGTGTATGCATGTTATGGCCGCTTGCTCAACGGTTTCCAATGGAGCAAATAGAGCCCATCACGACTTCGCCTCAACATGGTATTCCACAGCGAAATACCCGGCAGCTTACACCCCCGAGTTTCACTCGGTACGAGATAAACGCTATTGGAGTTCAAGTGACAGTCAATTGGTCCTACCTCCGGTAGCTAAAAGACAACCAGGACGCCCACGTTCAACTAGAATTAAAGGTACAATGGACGAGATGAAGACCGCTAAAGGAAATAGGTGCAGCAAATGTGTTGTTCTTGGTCATAAGAAAAATCGTTGCAATACAGCAACTTAATGTTTTTGTTTTATTTTGTTTGTAATCCTAATTCGAATGCATTCTAGTTTGTCTGAGAACAATTGTTTATGTAATCTGATGTTGTACGCAAAGTTTATTCGACATTTATTTATTTTGTTGTTAACCTTCTAACGCAGAGTGTATTCAAAGTTTATTGTGGACTTAATCACAAAGTTGAATTCATTGGTGAGTAATTAACAGAGCGACATTTCAAATGCCGCTTATGTGCGGCATTTGAAATGCCACGTGAGGCGGCATTTTAAATGACGCTGTGGGCGTCATTTGAGATGTCGCACCTTGGCGGCATTTGAATAGTCGCTCTGTTGCCTGTATTTTTGCTAAGTTTTTGCAACTAGCCCACCCACACCCTAACTTTACCAAATTTATTTCATCAAAAGCTCTAGGTTTCATATTGCTATACTATTCTCGTTCAATTTTAACAATTTGCAACTACCCCTCCCCATATTTCAATTCAACATTGCCACGTCAAAGGTAAGTATTATACTTTTCTCGTTAAATTTCAACAATTGTTTTCTCGATGTATTATTTGATTGTATTCATAGGTGTATAATGGACAATTGGGAAATTGATGATGTAACAATGATGAAGATGTACGACGAATTCGAACAAAATAAAGGAAAGGGGATTTCAAGTGGTGTCAACCTTGAAGTTGATTTTGTACCAGAGACACAATTCGACGAAGAACCCCCTGTTGTGGATAGTGGAACATCACGTGGAGAAGACGCGGTTGATAGACCAGCCCAACAATCGCTCCATGCACGTCTTTTAGGTGTCCTTGGTCGGCAAAATCATGCAAGCTCAAGCTCCCATGCTGCATGTGCAGTTTGTGACTGTGGAAAGGAATGCGAAGTAGTCGTTTGCAGAAATGATAGGAACGCTAGACGTCGTTTCTACCGCTGCGTTGGATACAACGATCACAAGATTCGACTGCATCAAGTTGAATGCTGCAATTTTTTTAAGTGGCTCGATCCACCACTATTTCCTAGAGGGGTGGAATATGCTTTAGAGATGCAAGCGAAGGTTAGTCGTTTGGAATAGTTGAACCTTGAATACCGAAAAGAATTGTTGGTTCATGGGCACAAGTATTCGGCGTTGTGGCCACGTAGATCATTGAAGGATAATTGAAATGCAACGTAATGATATTAGAAACTTGTTGTATGATGAATAAATATCTGAAACAATTGCGCAAAATTATTAAAGCATTATTCGAAAAAATATTTATATGTTCGAAGTATGTTATGCTTGGTTGAACTCTGTTGTTTTGAAAAGTCAGTCTACATGCTTGCTAAACCTACAACAGATGCACACCACACTGTGGTATCTGAAATGATGCCTGAGAAAACCAGACTGCGGCATCCGAAATGCCACAGTTATCGACATCCCCATGCGGCATTTCAAATGCTGCTCCACGCGGCCTTTGAAATGCCGCCCCAAACAGCATTTCAAATGCCGCCCCATATGGCATTTCAAATGCCCTCTGTTACTTACTCAAAGAAACTACAAATCGAAAATACGGTATCAATTTTTTGACACCAATGTAAACAAATTTCTGAACATTGACTACTATAAATTTCTGAGCTCATGACTACATTTAGCATCAACAAATACAAGTCTACAATCAATAACATTCACACCAACATCGAAATACTAGAGTCACTTCTACAATCACAGCGACAAACAATAGTCTACATTAGTTAACAACCAAACATCCCAAACGAACAAATAGAAACCATGATCAATCAACACGACAGTCAACATCTGTAACGACCCGACATTTTCAACCATTCGCATCCATTATAAGTGTATAGGTAGACACTCATGCCGTAGTTGAATTGCTCAAAATACCGCGTTGTAAATAAAATTTGGCAAATCTCAGAATATACAGTAAATAAATATAATCACAGATCACAGAGACAGAGTAAAATAATGCAGCGGAAGTAAAAGAAATAGTAGTTCATGAAGCTACTATATAAATATATCAGAGTTACATGAGATATAACAGAAGAAATAGAATACAACAAAAGTCTCAATATAATAACCAAGTACAAGCTGAGTAGAACAACTGAATTGAAATAGATAGGACATGACAAGCAGATAATCTCCAGCGATTCAAATCTCCAAGAGAATGGAAATCCAAATCTGTGAATAACTCAGGCTGACCCGAGCGTTAAGCAAAACACAAAACACTCGAGTCAGGACAATATATACTTATATAATGTAAACCAACTCAAGTGAACTGTAATAAAGGTACAAGTAACTTAGAAGATGCTTGGGACCGCCCATCCTCTAAGGATCCGTTAAAATATCTACTATGTAGTAATATTCGCTATTATAATAATGTCTAATAAGTAAAGTATAATTATATAGAAAATAGCGTTAAGGGGATGGAGAACCTTAACACGGTCGGATCTTAAAATCATAATCGTAGTAAAGCTCGATATGGTAGGCGACACGGCACAACTAGGCAATGCCAGGGTAGATATACCAATTACGCACACAGACTGATGGATACGCATAGCAGCCACTACCGTTCCACCTCAAACAACACTCCCAAATCGGAGGATGGCCATCTAATCAATCACAAGTAAGAGTATAATATCGAAGAAATGTGTCCGAGAAAAGGTGCTACCTCACTGGTCCGAGATCGCTCCTGTTTTAGCCACCTTATGCCAACTCACGGGAGTTGGGTCCACGTAACATACCTTAAGAACGTCGCCACCATCCTACTTCATTCTGGAATCTCCACTGCGTACACGGTTGTCAAAGTGGTTTTCGGTATCGACAGAGAGTATGTCCATATCCGATCCCGGTCTCTTTGCCAACCAATCGTTATTATAACCCGTGGTTATATCTTTTAAAACAATACTTTACTTCAAAATAAAATATCATTTCAAACCATATCTTTATCAAAATAAAGATTAAATCAATTCCAAACCATTTCCATATACTTAAATTTTCATATCATTTCAAAACTTCATTTCAAATCATTTTAATATAATAAAATATCATATCCTTACAAAACTTCATTTCAAATCGGTTTTATAAAATAAAATATCATATCCTTACAAAACTTCATTTCAAATCATTTTAATAAAATAAAATATCCTATCAGTTCAAATCCAAATATTCAACTTTAAATACCTTTTAAATTCAAAGATATCGTTCATTTACTATCATTTCAAATCACCTTTAAATAGTTTATATTCCAATCAAAATAATTCATTTAAACCTTTTAAAAGTGTAATTATTATATTTTCAAATCAAGTATTCAATTTCCAAAGTTTCAAACCATTCTGAGTTCGTTTACTAAGTCAAAAACCCTAATTATTAAAATTTCAGCATTTCACAGCATTTAAAAACAACTGCTATAAGTTATATTTGAAAACATTTTTAATTCAGCAAAGACAGCACTTAAAACTGCTGTTAAAACTCAGTTTTAGTTGAATTATAGTTCAAAACAGAAAAGACAGCATTTCAGAAGTGCTGCGGTAGTTCAGATTTCAAAACATGGGTTAAATTTGATTTCAACATAGACTGCAGACAATAAATTTCTTATAATTAAATCCAATTTTCAACAATTTACTTAATAAGTTTAAGTGTAAAAGTTCCAATTCTTCACATTTCAACAAATAGACTTAACACTTCAAATTTAAATGACCATTTCACAATTTAACAAAATTTCCAATTTTATTTAATTTACTTAAACTTTAATTAAAACCAAATTTCACATTTCCTAGTCAAGTTCATATTTTTAACATTTCTTTTAAACATTCATTTATTTAACCACTTAAATTCATAGAAAAATCAATAATACTTTAATAAATCACTTAAATTCAAATTTAATCAAATTATCATATTTACCATTTCCAAATAAAGTTTAATATCCATTTTATTTATATAACTTAAATATCATTTTTAACCAAAATTCCAAATTTCCAACTTAAGTTATATTTAAAAAATCCAGTTAAACCATTCATTAATTACATTTTTAACACATAGAAAAATCATAATTTCTTTATTTTAAAACATTTCAAAATCTATTTAAATCAAATTTCATAAATTTATAATTTTTAAAATACTTAAAAATATCCAAAACACTTTATAAAATAACCACGGGCCTGTATATAATTTTCTAACCTAGGTCAAGTGATACGGATATGTATCATTTCAATCCGCAGTTAAAAAAAGAAAAATCCGGGTTCTATCATTTCAAACCCGCAATCCCAAGTTAAAATAAATTAAATAAAAATCGTTCGGGCCTATCATTTCAGCCCATAACGATTTTTCCCTATTCTAAAGTCCGTTCGGGTATGTATCATTTCAACCCATAGTGATTCTAATCTACAGGGAACTTGCAATGGTGATAACAGGTATAAGTAACAGAATAACATTAAATAACAGTAACATATGATATAACAGGTGTAATAACAGGTGTGAACATCATATGATAATAATATAAGCATATATAACATGATAATATACATTACAGATTCGAATTGTGTCGGTTTATCAGTTATATAGGTACATATTGTCTGGTGAGAATAACTCACCTCTTTGTGCTGGAGATTGCTATCAAATGCACAAACTGATATCTTCGAAGGCACGAAAGCACGAATAAGATTGGATATTGAGAGATCCAAAGATATATCTCCTTGAAAACATTCAAACAAAACAAGACAATATACACATAAATATTCAACGCAAAACAATGTTGAAACAATGCAGATAAGAAGCAACAACGGAATAGATTACTTGACCATGCTTTAACCATTCAAAGGCTCGAACAAGGGGTTCATTTCTCAGCCATGATGATGATGAGTGTGAGAGAGACAAGGTTAACTCCTCGGAATACATAAGACAAAACAATCCAAACAATATAAGTTTTCAACCCAAATTTTAATAGAACAATGTTAGAAATGACTGCACGGAATCAAATAGAAATGCTTGCACTTGCTTTCAACCTTTACTAGGCTCAGACATGAGGGAAACTATAGGTCTAAGGCAATGGTTTTGGGTCTGGTTTGGACCAAGGGATACACGGCTACAAGCTAGAGATGATGGGGAAGTTATAACATAGGTATGTGAAGAGTTTTAGGCACACTAGCATGGTTTTTGGTCAACAAAAGGGCTCGGCCATAGGAGTTTGGGCTTGGCCATTCAAGTTCAGATCTAGACAGAGGTGGGGAGGGGTGTGTTGTGGTCAGGTCAGGGAGGTGGTGGTGGCTATGGTGGTGGTTTGGGTGGTGGTTGAGGTGGGTGAGCATGTAGAGGTCAATAAACATGGTTTTTAGGCATCAAGGTTGAAATTTGGGGGGTTTTACCATCAAAATGGTTCGGCTATGGTCAGATCTGGTGGAGTGGGGGCTGGTGGTGGTCGGGAAGAGATGGAGGGAGGTGGTGGCAGAGGAATAGGGGTAGAGGCCGATCTCAATCAGGGAAGAAGGCAAGCAAAATAGCATAGAAAAAGAAGAAAAGTAGGAAGAAAGAGATGGAGGCCATTACCTATTTTTGGATGAAGCCGTGAGAAATGAGGAGCTGATTTGTTTTCATGTGAAAAGATGAGAAACAAAAAGTGGCGGCTACACTAGGGTTTTAGATGGCTAGGGCAAAATTTGAGGAGTTAAAGAAAATGAAGAGTTTGGACAAAAAGGGGCTTAAGTTTCAAAGTGTTTTACAACCTTTCATATTTCTTTTCTTTTTAATCTTTATATAAACAAAAATATTCAGAAAAATACTTTACAAACCGAAATCAATTGTAAATATGAGAAAACAAATAATAAATTTTTGGAAAAATATAAAAAGAATGAAGAAAATTACTTAAAAATACCAAACGGTGTTCAAAAATTATAAATAAATCACTGTCAGTCTTGAAAAACTATACACTTCATTATAAAAATATTATGAAGTGAAAATTTGAATTAAAATAATTTATTTATCATTTTCAAAATAAAATAGATAATTAAATTGGAGAAAATAGAAAAAGGATTAAAGAAAATGTTTAAAATTTACAAACAAGGCATGAAAATTTCACATAAATTACCATTGATTCTAGAAAAATGTCTACTTCACTTTAAAAATAATAAAAGACAAAAATATACATAAAATAACATATTAACACATATTAAAATAAAATATGACAAAGAAAATAAAATTTATAAAATTTAAAATAGGCAAAAATGCACAATAAAACAAATTATACTAAAAATTGAAATGTACATAACTTTTACATTTTAACTCCGTTTTCAACGAAACGAAAAGTAGTGTTCAAGTTATTAAATCTATTTTCATAATAAACGATAAAATTTATAATTTCAAACTATTTAAAATTTAAACATAAAAGTCAAAGTTTGACTATTGACCAAAATTCACATTTTCAGGAAATATTCTATTCAGTCATATTTGGAATTCTAATCCATAACAAAATCAAAGTTTATATTTAAAATAACAAAATTTATTCTTTTCATAAATAAAGCTTTTAAATCTGGAAATCAATTTAAAAAAAATTGTAAAATACAGGATTGTTACACTCTCCCCCACTCAAAACTTTTCGTCCCCGAAAAGGAATGAGGTACGGGAAAGCACAGAAAAGATAGAGTGAATAGAATTTAGACAAGATGATAAGAAGATTGGAATTATACCTGATAACTATTGTTATAGGTAAGTTTAACAAGAGGGAGGTGATCAAATCAAGAACACAAACACGAAAAGATCCTCTACAGTCTGATTCACCCTTTTCACTTGACCGACGGTCTATGAATGGAAAAACAGTGTTCAGATCCAGATGAGTAAAAAAAATTATCAAATATTATAGAAAGATTTCTAAACGGACTGGTATAAGCAATAGCCTTCCCATTCTGTAACAAGATAAGAGAAATAAGGACAACCAAAAAGATGGTTTGAAAAACAAAATAAGATAATAATTTGAAACCATAATGCTTTGAAATCATAATACTTTGAAATCATAACAATTTAGAGGTGTTTATCATTTGGAAATCATACTACTAAAATCATAACACATTGGAAATGTTATTCAAAAAAAAACATAATACTTAGAAAATCATAACACCTTTTAAAATAATCTTCATTTAAAATATTTTAATTCAAGGTCAAATAATATTCATTTTAAATTTGTAACATTTCTAAGTTCATTCAATTATAAAAATTTCCAAAACATTGTATTTTCAAACGGCAGCACTTATAAAATGCTACAGTAGATATATTAGTATTTCAAATCAGTTTTATTCCAGAAATATTCATTTGGATATCTTTTAACTTAAGACTTATTAAAACATACTTTTATGAATGGAATATCCAAATAAACTATACTTCATTTATTAAGTTAAAAGTTCACTATTTTAGTTAGCTCTTAATTTAACACATAGCATAACTCTTTATTTAAAATACCCATTTCATAAATAGATATTCCTTTAATAAGTTACACTTAAAATTCCATTTGAAAACCAAATTCTCAATTATCAAATTTTAGTGATGTTAAAATACATATTAACTATTTAAATCTTAATTATTCATTTTTCAAGACATATCAATTTCATAAATAAAATATTTATCATAGCAAATATAATAATCAAATTTCTTTACACATTTATTCATTTAGACATCAATTAAACTATGAATTCAAGTTAAATAAACTTTATTACCAAAAGTCCAATTCAAATGTATTTTATTTTATCTATTCAAAGATACATTATTTATTATACAACATATTCATTTCAAGAAATAACCTTTATTAAAATTCCTAGGTTAGACTTAAGGTTCCATATTAAATCAAATTTGATTATTAAGTTATTTAAATAAAATCTCTTTAAATTCCTTTTTCACTATTTACCTCTGTTAATCTAAAATTTAAGTGTATAACATTTATTATAACCACTCAAATTTTATTTATAAAATCCTTTCTATATTGTATATTATCCAATTTCATATTCAACTTCTGTGTAATTTAGGTAATTATATTGGAATGAAATTGTGTGTTATACAAATAAAACTTTCCGATTCAATTATCTCAAGTTTGAATCATTTATTCAAATTTATGATTTTCTTCTTATAACTGAAATTATTCTTTAAAATAAAATTTAAGAATTAAACTTTCGATTCCTTTCAAACCATTTAGAGATAAGTAATTATATATACATAATATGTCAAATCAAATTTAAATCATATATCTATATATATATTATAATCCAGTCATATTTTAGAAATTCAAATCAATTAGATTTTCCAAAACAAAGCTGTAGCAAAACTATAGAACGGTCTCTTCATTTCGAAACTCGAAAATGAACGTCGATGATGCTGCAGTCATCACCGAAATTATTTTCCACCAACAAAGAGAAGAGCACTTAATTTTTAAACTTTAAAATCCTTTAGAGACAAATTTTTATTCAAAATACTTTAAATAATATCCTTTTAAAAATTTTAAACACAAGGTTTGAAACCATCGGAAATTAAATTCTTTAAATTTCTTGTTTTAAATTCATTTCAGTTCCCAAATAAATTTATAAACAACTATTTATAAATTCATTTGTAGAACAATAAATGATAAATCAAGTATTATCACTTCAAATTATCAATTTAGATCAATTTATTAAGTTCCATAAATTATATATCAAAATTTATTTCATTAACCAATTTTTTTTAAAATAATATTGTGTCAGTTTGTTCTGTCAAAGTGTTTTAGAAATCCTATCGATAGCGTTGATCAGACGAATCGATCGGAAACCCAAATCAACATCAACAACCCAAACAACACAACATATAAAACAAAACATAGATTTACAAGTACAATTCAAAATGTTTGGAGATAGTTTAGAAACAAAAACAAGATGGTTAAACAGAGTAGAGAGATGGGTAAGCTTAAATAAATCGCGAACAACCTTAATTGGGTCAACCGTGACTTAAAGAATAAGATCGATGTGGATTTTTCTGGGATAAATCTACGTTCGATCTCAAGAGATAGAGTTTGGAATAATAAAAGATATTAGCATCTAAACCAAGGATAAATAAAAATCTCTGGTGAATCGATGCTGACTGTAAAGGATTTTCACCCTTTTATAAGAAAATTAAAATATTGGCGAGACCGCCAATTCACTATAAAGATCATTCGAAGTGGAGTTATAGGATACTCCAGAATCAAAAGAAGATGAATAGTGAGGGACAAGAATGGATTTTGGAACCGTAGGGAACGTTCCAAAATTCAAAGGAAACCGAATCAAAAGGAAGAGATTCAAACTCGAACGAAAGTGATTCTGTAAATAAATTTACCATACATTCTAAGTTTTGCCTCAAAGCCAAAGCTCTGATACCAACTGTAACGACCCGATATTTTCAACCATTCGCATCCATTATAAGTGTATAGGTAGACACTCATGCCGGAGTTGAATTGCTCAAAATACCGCGTTGTAAATAAAATTTGGCAAATCTCAGAATATACAGTAAAAAAAATAATCACAGATCACAGAGACAAAGTAAAATAATGCAGCGGAAGTAAAAGAAATAGTAGTTCATGAAGCTACTATATAAATATATCAGAGTTACATGAGATATAACAGAAGAAATAGAATACAACAAAAGTCTCAATATAATAACCAAGTACAAGCTGAGTAGAACAATGGAATTGAAATAGATAGGACATGACAAGCAGATAATATCCAGCGATTCAAATCTCCAAGAGAGTGGAAATCCAAATCTGTGAATAACTCAGGCTGACCCGAGCGTTAAGCAAAACACAAAACACTCGAGTCAGGACAATATATACTTATATAATGTAAACCAACTCAAGTGAACTGTAATAAGGGTACAAGTAACTTAGAAGATGCTTGGGACCGCCCATCCTCTAAGGATCCGTTAAAATATCTACTATGTAGTAATATTCGCTATTATAATAATGTCTAATAAGTAAAGTATAATTATATAGAAAATAGCGTTAAGGGGATGGAGAACCTTAACGCGGTCGGATCTTAAAATCATAATCTTAGTAAAGCTCGATATGGTAGGTGACACGGCACAACTAGGCAATGCCAGGGTAGATATACCAATTACGCACACGGACTGATGGATACGCATAGCAGCCACTACCGTTCCACCTCGAACAACACTCCCAAATCGGAGGATGGCCATCTAATCAATCACAAGTAAGAGTATAATATCGAAGAAATGTGTCCGAGAAGAGGTGCTACCTCACTGGTCCGAGATCGCTCCTGTTTTAGCCACCTTATGCCAACTCACGGGAGTTGGGTCCACGTAACATACCTTAAGAACGTCGCCACCATCCTACTTCATTCTGGAATCTCCACCGCGTACACGGTTGTCAAAGTGGTTTTCGGTATCGACAGAGAGTATGTCCATATCCGATCCCGGTTTCTTTGCCAACCAATCGTTATTATAACCCGTGGTTATAACTTTTAAAACAATACTTTACTTCAAAATAAAATATCATTTCAAACCATATCTTTATCAAAATAAAGATTAAATCAATTCCAAACCATTTCCATATACTTAAATTTTCATATCATTTCAAAACTTCATTTCAAATCATTTTAATATAATAAAATATCATATCCTTACAAAACTTCATTTCAAATCAGTTTTATAAAATAAAATATCATATCCTTACAAAACTTCATTTCAAATCATTTTAATAAAATAAAATATCCTATCAGTTCAAATCCAAATATTCAACTTTAAATACCTTTTAAATTCAAAGATATCGTTCATTTACTATCATTTCAAATCACCTTTAAATAGTTTATATTCCAATCAAAATAATTCATTTAAACCTTTTAAAAGTGTAATTATTATATTTTCAAATCAAGTATTCAATTTCCAAAGTTTCAAACCATTCTGAGTTCGTTTACTAAGTCAAAAACCCTAATTATTAAAATTTCAGTATTTCACAGCATTTAAAAACAACTGCTATAAGTTATATTTGAAAACATTTTTAATTCAGCAAAGACAGCACTTAAAAGTGCTGTTAAAACTCAGTTTTAGTTGAATTATAGTTCAAAACAGAAAAGACAGCATTTCAGAAGTGCTGCGGTAGTTCAGATTTCAAAACATGGGTTAAATTTGATTTCAACATAGACTGCAGACCATTATAGCATTTCCAGAGAATGCTATAATAGGCCTGAGTTCAATATTAGCCTATAAGTTCAACTACAGCAACTACAGCATTCCAGAAATGCTGTAATAGGTCCTTTTTACACAATTTTAGTTCAAAACAGAATCTATAGCATTTCTGAATGCTATTAAAAGTTAATTTCAGGTGTTAGTGTATTTCCAGCAATTAAATAACTTTAATTTAAAACACATAAACATTTTAAAAATCATATTTTAACGTTTAAAATGTTCATTTACATATCATTTAACATATATCTTTTTTCACAATAAATTTCTTATAATTAAATCCAATTTTCAACAATTTACTTAATAAGTTTAAGTGTAAAAGTTCCAATTCTTCACATTTCAACAAATAGACTTAACACTTCAAATTTAAATTACCATTTCACAATTTAACAAAATTTGCAATTTTATTTAATTTACTTAAACTTTAATTAAAACCAAATTTCACATTTCCTAGTCAAGTTCATATTTTTAACGTTTCTTTTAAACATTCATTTATTTAACCACTTAAATTCATAGAAAAATCAATAATACTTTAATAAATCACTTAAATTCAAATTTAATCAAATTATCATATTTACCATTTCCAAATAAAGTTTAATATCCATTTTATTTATATAACTTAAATATCATTTTTAACCAAAATTCCAAATTTCCAACTTAAGTTATATTTCAAAAATCCAGTTAAACCATTCATTAATTACATTTTTAACACATAGAAAAATCGTAATTTCTTTATTTTAAAACATTTCAAAATCTATTTAAATCAAATTTCATAAATTTATAATTTTTAAAACACTTAAAAATATCCAAAACACTTTATAAAATAACTACGGGCCTGTATATAATTTTCTAACCTAGGTCAAGTGATACGGATATGTATCATTTAAATCCGCAGTTAAAAAAAGAAAAATCCGGGTTCTATCATTTCAAACCCGCAATTCCAAGTTAAAATAAATTAAATAAAAATCGTTCGGGCCTATCATTTCAGCCCATAACGATTTTTCCCTATTCTAAAGTCCGTTCGGGTATGTATCATTTCAACCCATAGTGATTCTAATCTACAGGGAACTTGGAATGGTGATAACAGATATAAATAACAGAATAACATTAAATAACAGTAACATATGATATAACAGGTGTAATAACAGGTGTGAACATCATATGATAATAATATAAGCATATATAACATGATAATATACATTACAGATTCGAATGGTGTCGGTTTATCAGTTATATAGGTACATATTGTCTGGTGAGAATAACTCACCTCTTTGTGCTGGAGATTGCTATCAAATGCACAAACTGAGATCTTCGAAGGCACGAAAGCACGAATAAGATTGGATATTGAGAGAGCCAAAGATAAATCTCCTTGAAAACATTCAAACAAAACAAGACAATATACACATAAATATTCAACGCAAAACAATGTTGAAACAATGCAGATAAGAAGCAACAACGGAATAGATTACTTGACCATGCTTTAACCATTCAAAAGCTCGAACAAGGGTTTCATTTCTCAGCCATGATGATGATGAGTGTGAGAGAGACAAGGTTAACTCCTCGGAATACATAAGACAAAACAATCCAAACAATATAAGTTTTCAACCCAAATTTTAATAGAACAATGTTAGAAATGACTGCACGGAATCAAATAGAAATGCTTGCACTTGCTTTCAACCTTTACTAGGCTCAGCCATGAGGGAAACTACAGGTCTAAGGCAATGGTTTTGGGTCTGGTTTGGACCAAGGGATACACGGCTACAAGCTAGAGATGATGGGGAAGTTATAACATAGGTATGTAAAGAGTTTTAGGCACACTAGCGTGGTTTTTGGTCAACAAAAGGGCTCGGCCATAGGAGTTTGGGCTTGGCCATTCAAGTTCAGATCTAGACAGAGGTGGGGAGGGGTGTGTTGTGGTCAGGTCAGGGAGGTGGTGGTGGCTATGGTGGTGGTTTGGGTGGTGGTTGAGGTGGGTGAGCATGTAGAGGTCAATAAACATGGTTTTTAGGCATCTAGGTTGAAATTTGGGGGATTTTACCATCAAAATGGTTCGGCTATGGTCAGATCTGGTGGAGTGGAGGCTGGTGGTGGTCGGGAAGAGATGGAGGGAGGTGGTGGCAGAGGAATAGGGGTAGAGGCCGATCTCAATCAGGGAAGAAGGCAAGCAAAATAGCATAGAAAAAGAAGAAAAGTAGGAAGAAAGAGATGGAGGCCATTACATATTTTTGGATGAAGCCGTGAGAAATGAGGAGCTGATTTGTTTTCACGTGAAAAGATGAGAAACAAAAAATGGCGGCTACACTAGGGTTTTAGATGGCTAGGGCAAAATTTGAGGAGTTAAAGAAAATGAAGGGTTTGGACAAAAAGGGGCTTAAGTTTCAAAGTGTTTTACAACCTTTCATATTTCTTTTCTTTTTAATCTTTATATAAACAAAAATATTCAGAAAAATACTTTACAAACCGAAATCAATTGTAAATATGAGAAAACAAATAATAAATTTTTGGAAAAATATAAAAAGAATGAAGAAAATTACTTAAAAATATCAAACGGTGTTCAAAAATTATAAATAAATCACTGTCAGTCTTGAAAAACTATACACTTCATTATAAAAATATTATGAAGTGAAAATTTGAACTAAAATAATTTATTTATTATTTTCAAAATAAAATAGATAATTAAATTGGAGAAAATAAAAAAAGGATTAAAGAAAATGTTTAAAATTTACAAACAGGGCATGAAAATTTCACATAAATTACCATTGACTCTAGAAAAATGTCTACTTCACTTTAAAAATAATAAAAGACAAAAATATACATAAAATAACATATTAACACATATTAAAATAAAATATGACAAAGAAAATAAAATTTATAAAATTTAAAATAGGCAAAAATGCACAATAAAACAAATTATACTAAAAATTAAAATGTACATAACTTTTACATTTTAACTCCGTTTTCAACGAAACGAAAAGTAGTGTTCAAGTTATTAAATCTATTTTCATAATAAAAGATAAAATTTATAATTTCAAACTATTTAAAATTTAAACTTAAAAGTCAAAGTTTGACTATTGACTAAAATTCACATTTTCAGGAAATATTCTATTCAGTCATATTTGGAATTCTAATCCATAACAAAATCAAAGTTTATATATAAAATAACAAAATTTATTCTTTTCATAAATAAAGCTTTTAAATCTGGAAATCAATTTAAAAAAAATTGTAAAATACAAGGTTGTTACAACATCCCACACAAACGATCAATCAACACTACAGTCAACAAAAAGAAACCACGGTCCACTACGATTAGTCTAAAATTTCATCTCAAATTTATTTAATTCCCGAGGAGTTTTCTTCTTCGATCTTCTCGGCTTGAGCATGAATTCCTCCTTTTCCAGTGACAGCTCTTCACTGCCCTCCTCTTGTGTCCCTTCCGTTGGGGGTTGCGATGGCCTGACGGGTTGTGTATGATGGGAAGATATCGCTCCGGAATTCTCGCCCTCAATTTTCTTCCTTCTTCCATACTTTCTCTTCGGTGAGGGGGCCGGTGGGACTGCAGCTATGTCCTCATACGATGTGGAAGGGGCAATATCCTCGATAAGTGTTGGCACGGCAGGACGAGGATGAGGCGGAGGTGGGATGGGCCTTGACATGTTGTTCTTCGACAAACATGATAGTAGAATTTGTTTGATAGAGAAGCATTTCGCCTTGCTCTTTTCAGGAACCTCCTCCGCAAGCTTGTCGACTATGTCCAACACATGATACATACCATCCGCCTACATATAACATAAACCATTATGAGTTTCATAAGTATTATACAAATCATCAATATTAATACGTACCACATTCCGTTCTAGCGGAGCTCGTGGAGTGTAAGGTGCCACCTCTTGCTCGGGTTCTTCCGCTTGTCTTCGTAGCACATAACGACGAGTGATATTCCAATACCAGCTAAGATACTCCTCATCGATCAGAGTGACTTCGTGCTCGTCTTCCCCAGCTATGAAATGGTTGTTCCATAACTCAATCATCATTTCAAACTCGTCTTCTCCGTATGGAAGCGTGTAATATGGAGCAGGATACGGTAGGTGCTGTCGAAGACCAAACTGTCTCACGACTCTGTCTGACAGATGGTATGCTAAATCTCCGAAACAAAAAATCATAAGTATTGCCTGCCATAACGGCATGTCCACTGTACAAAGAGCCGGAAGAGCCTGAAGGTCTGCCTCGGAATACAGATTCCATGTTACTGCATTGTAATCTAGGACATCAAACTCGTTCCGGTAGAAGACTAAATTGCGTTTGGGGGTCATTTTTGTATTCTTCGGGCCAATCCACCTGTAATAGCAACATGTTATAGGAAGTATTCAAATTTATTGTGTCGATACAACAACACCAACAACACTGTTTTACCTCGCTTCATATGGCTTTGAATTGCCAATTATTTGCGTCTTCATAGAAATACGACCAACCGGAAGGTAGGTCCATGACCAAAGCTGCAAGTGTGAAACTTAATTTTAGTTACGGTTTTACGACAAACTCAAATATGCAACAATGAATGACAATGTTCGTACCTGAAGTAGAGTCATACAACCTCCGACGGACCGCTGTTCGACCAAAGCAACTCTCGTAAGCTTCGTATAGGTGAAAGCTAGCACCGCACTACCCCATGAGTATTGCCGACATGAATCGAAGTCTTCTAACAATGGAAGCCATTGAAGGGTCACTCTTGTCTTCGATCGATCACAAAAAAGACGTTGCGTGATGATGTGCAACATAATAGCGCGGGCACGCTGGGCAATCTGCAAAGGAGAGGCACGATGGGGAATATTACCAGCCAACTGCTCCCTAAACCACGTGGCCACTTTCGACTCATTTCCCCACCTCACGTCTTCTGGAAGAGCCAATCCGAGCAAAGGCTCACACAATTCCATACAATTTCTTGGAAAATCCGGTTTCAGGATGGGATCCCCGTTAATCGGCAATCCGAGCAATACAGCTACGTCTTTCAAAGTGATTGTCATCTCGCCTACTCTAAGATGAAATGTAGACGTCTCCGGTCGCCATATATCGATCAAAGTCGTCAAAAGATTTCGATCGAGCTGTGTATATCCCAACTTATTGACAACACCAAATCCAGCTCTGTCTAACAGTTCCAACGCCCCTGGATGCGCTGACGTGACGAGCTTTAAAGTGGATGAATGGTCAATGAAGCCGTCTGGCTCAACCCCCTGTCGATAAATAATAACAAATGAAAGCAATTATGGTAATTACCAACACTTTGCAGAAGTAATGACAAATTATATGACCTTGTACCTCCATCATATCGATGTTGTTTGTGCGGTGTTGAGGTTGGAGGTATAGCACACTAGGATCGATCGGTCCGGACGCCATTTCGTCATATTCTACCAAAATAACATTACATAATCATAGTCAACTTCATTGAGTATACAACCATAGATTTGCAATTATACAACTTCATTGTACACAATAACAAAACAATTAAACATGTGCTCTAGGTGATTACTCAACTTCATTGTACTATACAACCATAGATTTGCAATTATATAACTTCATTGTACACAATAACAAAACAATTAAACATGTGCACTAGGTGATTACTCAACTTCATTGTACTATACAACCATAGATTTGCAATTATAAAACAATTTTAGCCCTAAACCCTAAATTGAAAAAATGACAATTAGAGACAAAATCGATAGATTTCATACCTATAGGATGTGCTTGAGACGATGATGAAGCCATAGTTCAAATTCTAGCTAGATTTAAGTAGTTTTTTATTTGAAAATTTGATTTTTGCTGAATTGGAGGGTGTGTTTGGATTTTTTGAGAAGAGAGATTGAAAGAAGGGAGAATGAGAAAGTATTGATGGAATGGGCTGAAAATTTACAGAGAGCAAAAAAATAGACGGCATTTGAGATGCCGCATACTGGCGGCATCTCAATTGCCGCTAGTGTACTTTTGCACAATACACGTATACTGACGGCATTTGAGATGCCGCCAGCATACGTGGCGTCCAACGTGGTGAAAACTGGTCTAGTTTTGTAAATAGTTTGGAATGTGACCTATTCTTGTAATTTGTTTACAACTTTGGTCTAAATACAAAATTTATCCTATTTGTAAATATTATTATTTATTTATATGTTAATTAATGTATATACAAAAGTATAAAATAAACAATACTTTAATCCAAACCTAAATATATGTGCTTTCCATTTACACATTATATAAACGCACAAACGCACATCTATACCACATAAAACAAATATTCAATATCAAATTATACATAAAAGTAACCAATATATGATACATACACACACATATAGTAACCTGCGCATAAATATTCGAAAGTAAAAACATAGCAAGTATTGACTAGCAACAGACAAGACAAGACCAAATCATAGGAAAACGTGATAATAATGGATCATGTATCCAGTGTGTGTGTGTTCTCATGCAAATAAAATAACAGGCGAAATGTGATTACATTTGAAACAAGAAGATGAAATGAAACATATGCATAATGTACAGCAAATTAATTGACAGCCCCTCTCCCCCACACTCTGTTTACACGCAATACATCAATATAGCAAAACTTCACACACGAGGTACACTCACGGCTGCATATATCACACCAATATAAATAAATATATAGTAATAAAAATCGCATGATTCACAGAAATGCATAGACATATATTTATATAGAGATGCGTTTATGTGTGTATATATATAGTTGTATACTAACTACATATATATATTTATATATTAAGGTTTTAATCTATTTCAATTATGAATTATTTAAGTTGGCATAAATATAGAGTTAAGTACATGTTTATATATATACACAAAGAATGAAATACCGAAAGTCACTGCCAAATTTTTATACAATGAATAGCCATAAAACTGAATTAACAAGACCACAAAGATCATGTTATATTCATATATAATAGTGTACCAAGGAATGAACTCGCTGTACATAGGTAAATGTAAAAATGAAGATAAACACGTGGACTAATACTCAGGTTTGCAAATGAAATTAAATATATTCCAGGTGTAGTAGTTTTTTTTTTTGAAACAAGGGTAAACGGGCCAAGCTCAATACAAAAATAGATTAAAACCTATTAACCCGAGACTCCTTCTACACAAATACTCGACAACCCTAGCCGACATTCTAACTACATCTCTTCTCAAAAACCCTAAAAATGGCGAGAGGGACAGCGATTCGTCTACTATGATTCTCTGCCACTTTTATCTATGCCGCTCGACTCTCCTCTCTCCCAGTAAGATAAGCAACTGTTAAAGTCCTCTCTCATCCCTTCGATGCTCTTTTTGAAGTTGTTGTTTCTCTGATGAAGTGAGATCTAGGGGGAATTAGCAGATCTAAGTTCTTTACGACTCAGATCTGTTAGTTTCTTTCCCCTAGCAGTATCTTCGTCTGAATTTGGGTTCCAGTTCAGCCTGTTAGTCTCGCTTGTTTGCTGATTAAAGAGGAAGTCTCTGTCAGTAGCAAATGAGCTCTGATGAGGATCGTTAGCTTCAAAAAGTTGTTGCTTGCCATGAGAATCTTTAGCACGAGCGAGAAATAATTCTAGATGTTTGCTGCCAGCTTCATACACTACTAAAAAGGCTTCGAATAGCGGCCGGCGTTTGCGACGGCTAGTGACGGCTAAAAAATGCGGCCGTCGCTAGCCGTCGCTATACGCAATATACAGGTTTTTTTCCTCGAGCAGTATTTTCATTTCCTTTCGCCCCAAATTAAACCCCCTTCCCCCAATCCGCCGCCCCCCGTCACCGCAGCCGCCGCCCCGCCTTTCGACGCCTCCAAATCACCCAAATTTGTCTAGGTATGCTTCTAATCTCTATTTTGAATGTAAATTTGATGTTTTTTAGGTTTAGTTTAAACCCTAATTAAATTAGGATTTGTTGTTAAATTAGGTATTAGTAGTATTGTTAAATTAGGTATTAGTAGTGTTGTATGTTGATTTAGTAGATTAATTAGTTTATTATCATGAAGTTAAATTAGGTATTAGATTAATTAGTTTATCATGAAGTTGAATAAATGATTGATGTAGATAATTAGTGTTGGCGATTAACATGGTTAGTTGTGTTTGGTGAAAAATTAGTGTATATTAATGATTTACTTGGTTATTGATAAATTTACATGAAAGTATTTCATAGTTTATAAAATTGATAAATTACAAATTTAAGTTGTTAAGTGAATTTAAATTGACAAATTTTTATTTAATAATTAGATTTTTATTGTTTTCTAATTATCTATTTGATAATTAGATTTTGTTGTTTTCTAATTATCTTCATTGATAATTCTTCTATTTATCTTGTTGATTTAGCGACAGCTAGCGACGGCCATTTTAATAATTTTAGCGACGGCTAGCGACGGAAAAATTATAGGAATACATTGTCCAAGGCTAAGAATTCAAGCAAAAAGCTGAACTGGATGGGTGACGGTGTATGGACTGATCTTCTTCGGCTTTGGGACACTCCGGCAGCAAAAGTAAGTAATATATGTTTGCTTTGTTAGTTAAATTTAATATAAATCTCGCAAGATATATACGTGATAATTTATCTTAATTTGTAGGAATTATCTGCGCGTAACCGGGCTAACAGGAATAAAAATCCTACATTGCACCGTGGTGGCTCCAAATCCTTCCAGGAGCATAAAAGAGAGCTGGTAATTAAATTTATAAACTGTGTTTACATTTTATTAAAATATTTTATAATCAGATTAGCAATAATATTTATATATTTTCAGGCCGCAAGATACAATCGCGAGCCCACTATGGCCGAGTTGTTCATGGTGACGCATGCCGTGGAGATGACTGATGAAGAAGGCAATGTTTCGTACGAGTGGACGGATGACAAATCCCAATCCATAGTGGTACTTTTTTATTGTTAATAACAATATTTTGTCTTATTTTATTTTCAAAAACTTGAAATTCGGTTTTTATCGTGTAAAACAATTGTTTGTAATCGCACGAGAGGTACGAAGCTGAGCAGGCTCGGGTAGCACAGTCCACTAGTCGGGAAGAGCTTACGTTAGAGGAGGCGAACAATATCTGGGATGCTATTATTGACCCGCCTTCTCGGACTAATGTGCGGTATAGCTATGGAAATCTGGAGGTAAATTTTGACATGTACTAATATATAAATTTACACATGCATATGAATAGTTAAATAATTTTAATAATATTATATATATATACTAATATATAAATAATTATGAACTATTTTACAGGCGATGAGATCGCAGAGTGCATACAGGAGGTCCCAGCAAGAAGAGGAGATTGCTCAGTTGAAGGAAACAGTGGATGAAATAAATGATTGAAGGAAGAGTTTCTTCAAGCAACAGCTGGATAAGCGGATTGCAGGTTATTTGCAACAGCATGGGAGGATGCCTGGAGAGGATGGCAGCGATGGCGAGGAATAGGTATGCTTGTTTGCTCATGTTACAGTTTGGTATATACACATTTTGGTTGGTTTGGTGTATATATATTTCGGGATATTGTGTACATATTTTGATGGTTTGTAGTTGTGGTTGGAAAACTATGTATACATTTTGGTTGGGAAACTATGTACATATTTTGATGACTTGTATTGGTTGACATGATATGTATTGTTGTTGGGATTGTATATGATTTTGTTTGGTTTTGTTGGATTTTATATTGTTTGAATGTATAGTGATGTTATATGATGGATATATGATGGTTATAGTTGATGAATATAGTGTATAGTGGCTGTGATGATGGTATTTGATGGTTATTGTTTAAAGTGTATATGGGCTGTGCAAGTGCAAAGAATTATGCCAAGTATAGCGACGGCTAATGACGGCCTGTTTGTATACGCAATATACAAGTTTCTTCCCGCGAGTAGTATTTTCATTTCCTTTCCCCCCAAATTAAACCCCCTTCCCCGAATCCGCCGCCCCCCGTCACCGCAGCCGCCGCCCCGCCTTCTGACGCCTCCAAATCACCCAAATTCGCCTAGGTATGCTTCTAATCTCTATTTTGAATGTAAATTTGATGTTTTTTAGGTTTAGTTTAAACCCTAATTAAATTAGGATTTGTTGTTAAATTAGGTATTAGTAGTGTTGTTAAATTAGGTATTAGTAGTGTTGTATGTTGATTTAGTAGATTAATTAGTTTATTATCATGAAGTTAAATTAGGTTTTAGATTAATTAGTTTATCATGAAGTTGAATAAATGGTTGATGTAGATAATTAGTGTTGGCGATTAACATGGTTAGTTGTGTTTGGTGAAAAATTAGTGTATATTAATGATTAACTTGGTTATTGATAAATTTACATGAAAGTATTTCATAGTTTATAAAATTGATAAATTACAAATTTAAGTTGTTAAGTGAATTTAAATTGACAAATTTTTATTTAATAATTAGATTTTTATTGTTTTCTAATTATCTATTTGATAATTAGATTTTGTTGTTTTCTAATTATCTTCATTGATAATTCTTCTATTTATCTTGTTGATTTAGCGACGGCTAGCGACGGCCATTTTAATAATTTTAACGATGGCTAGCGATGGAAAAATTACAGGAATACATTGTCCAAGGCTAAGAATTCAAGCAAAAAGCCGAACTGGATGGGTGACGGTGTATGGACTGATCTTCTTCGGCTTTGGGACACTCCGGCAGCAAAAGTAAGTAATATATGTTTGCTTTGTTAGTTAAATCTAATATAAATCTCGCAAGATATATACGTGATAATTTATCTTAATTTGTAGGAATTATCTGCGCGGAACCGAGCTAATAGGAATAAAAATCCTGCATTGCACCATGGTGGCTCCAAATCCTTCCAGGAGCATAAGAGAGAGCTGGTAATTAAATTTATAAACTGTGTTTACATTTTATTAAAATATTTTATAATCAGATTAGCAATAATATTTATATATTTTCAGGCCGCGAGATACAACCGCGAGCCCACTATGGCCGAGTTGTTCATGGTGACGTATGCCATGGAGAGGACTGATGAAGAAGGCAATGTTTCGTACGAGTGGACGGATGACAAATCCCAATCCGTAATGGTAAACTTATTTATTGTTAATAATAATATTTTGTCTTATTTTATTTTCAAAAACTTGAAATTCGGTTTTTACCGTGTAAAACAATTGTTTGTAATCGCAGGAAAGGTACGAAGCTGAGCGGGCTCGGGTAGCACAGTCCACTGATCGGGAAGAGCTTACGCTAGAGGAGGCGAACAATATCTGGGATGCTATTATTGACCCGCCTTCTCGGACCAATGTGAGGTATAGCTATGGAAATCTGGAGATAAATTTTGACATGTACTAATATATAAATTTACACATGCATATGAATAGTTAAATAATTTTAATAATATTATATATATACTAATATATAAATAATTATGAACTATTTTACAGGTGATGAGATCGCAGAGTGCATACAGGAGGTCCCATCAAGAAGAGGAGATTGCTTAGTTGAAGAAAATAGTGGATGAAATAAATGATTGGAGGAAGAGTTTCTTCAAGCAACAGCTGGATGAGCGGATTGCAGGTTATTTGCAACAGCATGGGAGGATGCCTGGAGAGGATGGCAGCGATGGCGAGGAATAGGTATGCTTGTTTGCTCATGTTACTGTTTGGTATATACACAGTTTGGTTGGTTTGGTGTATATATATTTCGAGATATTATGTACATATTTTGATGGTTTGTAGTTATGGTTGGAAAACTATGTACACATTTTGGTTGGGAAACTATGTACATATTTTGATGACTTGTATTGGTTGACATGATATGTATTGTTGTTGGGATTGTATATGATTTTGTTTGGTTTTGTTGGATTTTATATTGTTTGAATGTATAGTGATGTTATATGATGGATATATGATGGTTATAGTTGATGAATATAGTGTATAGTGGCTGTGATGATGGTATTTGATGGTTATTGTTTGAAGTGTATATGGGCTGTGCAAGTGCACAGAATTATGCCCAGTATAGCGACGGCTAGCGACGGCTAGTGACGGCCTGTTTGTTTCAGATTAGCGACGGCTAGCGACGACTAAATGGCAAAAGTTTTGTGTCGCGTAGCGACGGCTAGTGACGCCAATTGGACGTTGGAAAATTTCCACATGGTAGATTTGCAGTCGCGAGCCGTCGCTATTTAGGTGACGGAGCCGTCGCTAAAGCCGTCGCGATACTATTGGGCGACGAGGTAAATAGCGACGACATTTAGCATCGGCTAGCGACGGCTAGCGACGGCCGGCGACGGCTAAAAGCCGTCGCTATCAGTTGCCGTTCTTGTAGTGATAGCTCTATTCATCAACAAGGAAACAAAATTTGGTTTGATCCCTGATTTTCTTCTTTGATTTATGAAGAATTATTCTGCTCTTTGTCTCGATAAGTATCCACTTCTGCTCTTTTTTCATACTGCTTTTATTATGAGTTCTGAAATTCCTCTCTTTCCAAATATGAAACACCGCAGTAGTTAACAGTATGTTCGCATAATCTCTCTCGTAGCTTTTAACTTTAAAATTGTTGTTGATATGCTGTATGGCTTGAATTAGACCCATCTGACCATTGTTAGCTATATGCAGTATGTTTTGAATGTTATTCCAGATGTTGTAAGAGTAGCTGCATTCAAAAAACAAATGATTAGCATTTTCATTTACTAGATTGCATAGGGAACATAGTGAATTATTGGATTTTCCCCACGTATTAATTCTATCCCAAGTTAGCAATCTATCGTTGACTGCAAAATAAGCACAGAAAGCCATTTTGGGACAATTCACTTTGTTTCATATGCAATTATACCAGCCTACATTAGGGATTTTATTTCTAATGCTTTCCCATGTAATTTTAAAAGAAAATTTCCCTCTGGTATTAGCTATCCACTCCCAATAGTCACTATCTGCATGAACAACAATAGGGGTTTGACATATAATATTTTTATGAGGATATGTGATAGGATGCAACTGTGGCTGCCATTGATTGTCTTTGATTATCATTGCCACAGTATCATTAACCCCACCACAAATAACTAGACTATCCCAACCTACTTTATTCACAAATGATTCATTTTTAAACCAGGGGTCAAACCAAAGACTAGTTTGATCTCCTGACTTGAATCTTCTTTCCAGAAAAGACTTACCAATATTTCTGCATTCTAGAATTCGTTTCCATGTATAAGATTGATTACTTTTAGGTAAGACATTCCAAAAATTAATTATCATTCTTAAGGTATTTGGATCTCATCCATTTGGCCCAAAAAGAATCTGCATTCACAAATCTCCAAAATTATTTTAAATGACATGTAAGAATGAGATCCTTCATATTCCTAATACCTAATCCCCCTTCTTTTTTAGGCCTGCACACTTTATCCCAACTGATTTTATGGTATTTACCTCTCCATAAAAAATCAGCACACCTACTTTCAATCTTTTTAATTGAGATAGCTGGAATATGAAAAGTTTGAATCCAATATAGAATAATTGCATATATAACAGTTTTTATAAGCTCCAGTCTGCTTGCTATTGAAAGAAGTTTACAAGACCAAGTTTCCATTTTATCTTGAATTTTTTCTATAAGAATAGAAAAGTCAGAATCTCTTACCTGATCAATAGATAAGGGAAGACCAAGGTATATAATAGGCAGACTGCCTTCTACAATATTTAAAGATTCTAAAATCTCATTTTTATTTGTACAGTTTTTACTGAAGTATGCTTTACTTTTGTGTTCATCGAGTTGTAGACCAGCATACTTAAACAGCTTACCAAAAATTTTCTTAATAGCATCTGCATTAGTCTTATTAGCCTTGACAAAAACCATTAAATCATCTGCATAGATAAGATGATTAATATAGGGTTGGACTTTATTCATAGAAGTAATATTACCTTTAAAAGCTTCCTTTTCCATTAAAATAGAAAAATATTCCATAACCATAGTAAAGAGATAGGGTGATAGTGGATCCCCTTGCCTAATACCCCAATTACTCTTGATAAATCCCACTGATTTGCCTTGAATGATAATAGAAAAAGTAGGAGAGTTTATACATTCAAATACCAAGTTACAGAACTTAATGGGAAAGCCCACACATTTCATAATATGATAAATGAAATGTCTAATTACTTTATCATAAGCCTTTTGCAGATCTACCTTAATACAAACATTTTCAGCACTTTTAGATTTAAAGTTTCTGACTAGTTCGTGGGCTAAAAGAGAATTTTCATAAATGAGCCTGCCAGGAGCAAAAGCACTCTGATTTTTAGAGATGATAAATGGCAGAAAGTTTTTAATCCTATTACTTAAAACACTGGCAATAATTTTATAAATAAAATTGCAGCATGAGATATGTCTATAGTCACCAATGCAAGTGGGATTTTTAGTTTTGGGAATTAAAGTTATAAAAGTATGGTTTATACTTTTAAGAATTTTACCTTTATCAAAAAATTCATTTACTAAGCCCAAAACTTGATCTTTCATGCTATCCCAATGAGTTTTGTAAAATTTTGCATTAAAACCATCAGGGCCTGGACTCTTATTGTCACCAGCCATGAAAACTACATATTTAATTTCTTCCAAGGCAACTGGAGAAAGTAAAATATCAGAGGCATTTTCATTTAAAATATTTTTACAAATAATATGAGGAAAATCTTTAATATTGGAATCAGCGAAAAATAATCTTTCGTAGTACTCTACAGCCTCTTTAGCTACTTTATCATATGCATTAGTAAGACTACCAGTTTTTTCAATTACATTACCAATGTTATTCATATGTCTTCTGCAGCTCATTTTAGCATGAAAATTTTTTGTACAGTCATCACCCATTGTTAGCCAGTCAATCTTGGCTTTTTGTTTAGCATTTACAGTATTGATGTATAATTTTGCAGCTAAATTATGTTGATTGGAAAAAAATTCTTTGACTGTATTTATACTCCCAGGATTTTTATCAACTGTTTCTTGCAACAATTTCCCTTCCTGTCTTAACACTTCCAACTTATTGAATTTTACTAAGTTATTTTTGTTCCAGTATTTAAGATTATGTTTAGTATTTTTCAAAAACATATTAAACTGGAATTGTTTAGTACCCTTACAAGGAAAATTCATACAATTTTCCATAATGTTTTTATAGTTTTCCTCTAAAATCCAACCATTCTTAAATCTAAAAGGAGAAATTTTTTTAACAGGAATTAAATCATTAAAAAGAGATACTAATATTGGAGAATGATCACTAGTATTTTGTTCTAATGTAGAACATATAAAATTAGGGAAAACATTGGAGAATTCTTTGTTAATCAAAGCTCTATCTAATTTACAATGAATATTCTTTTCTAAACCTGATTTCCAAGTGAATTTGTTACCACTAGTACTTGGTTCTATTAACCCAGTTTCTAATAAGAATTTATTAAGTTTATCTAACTTGCTCTGGGGAATTTCAATACCTCCATATTTTTCAGATGCATGAAAAACAGTATTAAAATCCCCTAGAATTAGCCGTGGGAAATTATATCTAAAGTTTAAAGCTTTTAACCTACTCCACAAACTATTTCTTTCATTTTCCAAATTGCTACCATAAATACTAGTTATTTGAAGAAAAAAACCACCAGTATTTTCAAAATGACAATCTATTAACTGGTTATCTTTGTTACTGTTTAACATATTCCAAATATTAGAATCCCAAATAACAATGATTCTGCCTTTACAGCCATAGTCATTATTATTTATAGCTTTCCAATTTCTAGGAAGTTTAAAACAAAAATTTTCAAAATTCTCCTCGTTCGTCTTATTCTCAATTAGTGCCATAACAGAAGGTTTATATATACTAATCATATGTAATATATCAGATTGTTTAGAAGAGGAATTCATACCTCTTACATTCCATACAAATATAGACATAATCAGATAATTAAATAATGGGTTTATATAGTACCTGATGCCAGAGCACTCTTACCTCTTCTCTTGTTTTCAACACTTTTTTGCTTTTAGCCTGGTAGACATTTCATCCCAATCTGGATTTAAAGAAATGTACTTTTGTTTAAAAGTTTTCTTCTCTTTGCTACCTTTATTCTTACCTGTAACCTTTGCTTTTGGTATATGTAGTTCAAATATATTAAACTGATCAACAGCATCTACCATTTCCATTCATTTCCAGAGTTATTAATACCTTCTGGAATTACAATAGTTGAGATATCAAATGGGACAGCAGGGCGAGGCATGGCTGAGTCAGAATTCTCAGTCACTACAGCCTGCTCAGGTGGAGGGGCTGTTTCAGGAGGCTTGTCCAAATTCGAGATTGCAGATTGCAGAAATCTTCATTGTCATTTTTGCTATTTGTATCATGCTTGTCTGTAATTATACAAGGATATGTAATTGGTGGGGTTACAGATTCTAAGACCTTTGTATTCTTTTCACCCACCATTTTGTTGCTCTGCAGATTTTCCTTTATGATTTCTGAATTGGTCTGATGAGCTTCCTCTGCTATGACTTGATCATCTTGATCAGAGAGCACAATATCATTCTTTCTGTAATCGGAAATGACACCTGTTTGATTGATCCGATCATTATCTTCAGATAACATAACTTGTTTTTGTGACACTAAATTGTTTCTTGAATTTGGATGTGAGGTTTCTTTTTCTTGCATTTCTTGATTATGACTCTTGGGTACCCATGCCTGTTTTGGGTTACACTGATCTCTAGTGTGTCCAAAACATTTGCATACATTACATTTTGGCGGGACCCATTCATATTCAACTTTCCGAGTAACTTTTTCTCCATTATACAAAGAAAGAAATATCTCATTAGGAAGCTCATCCTCTGCAGACACTTCGACAAGAAGGCGAGCGCAATTCAATCTCTTCTTCAACGTTGTGGCTGCTTCCATTTTTATGGGTTTACCTATGATACTTGCCATAACACTGAAAACCTCTTTGTTCCATAGCTTCAGATTAACACAGGGTAACCTTACCCAGATCGGCATAGATGTTAATAAGTCTCTGTCCATCTTCAAAGAATCAGACCACTTTCTCATTATGATGAGTTTGCCGTTATAGAAATATGGTCCATTTTTTAATACTGAATTACAGTCTTGAGATTCCTTAAACTTTACTAGAAAGAACCCGTTCTCTATAGTAAAGATTTCAAATTCACCAATCGGTTTCCATACTCTTTGAATGTAAGATTTGAAAAACAAGTAGTATGGTTTGGTGCCCACTACATAAACAAGAACAGAATTATTCCAAGATTCAGTGGCCCTTTTACATACCTCTTCCTTTACCAGACCATACTTCTTGTTGTTAATTCTGATTGGTGCAAAATGCTCAAGACTGCTTTCTTCAACATTGGGTTCTTGAGGCTGATCGGCAACAATGTATGCCCAAGACTTCCCGCCTTGATCTCTGTTCAGTGAGATGGCTATTGGTTTTCTCTGATTTGACAACATTTCGCTTCCCTTTTCAACCTGGGTGGTTACAAACTGACCAACTCTGCCTTTCCGGTTGTCAAAATGAGGAACTGATGGTGACTCCTGAACTTTTTTAGCCTCCTTCCTCCTATGTTGTTTCGATTGAACCAATTTGAACCCATCATCATCTATGCTGATTACTCCTGACGGCTTTCTGATGTGAGAAGCCTTAGGTGGTCTAATTAGGGAAGAAGATTGGGAGAGATTTGAGAGGATTTGGTGAGGAAATTGATTTTCTCCCATGGCTGAGAGGAAACCCTAGATTTTAATTTTTTTGTAACGTGATATATATGATATGTATAGTCATAAAGATAGTTGATTTCAGGTGTAGTAGTTGAAAGCATGGAAACTGGTACTCCTTTAACTTACAATTTATCACATGTATAAGACTTTGGGATGCAAGCACACTCACAAACTGATATATGCATATGCATATTTATACAACATACACATTTAGTACATACGCACGCACTCATTACATTACACACGCGCGCATCTGGAGGTGAACACGCACACAAATGAAAGTGCAGTTTGTACAACTAGAATTGCCAAGAAAATAAGGTTAAAACATGTTTAACTTAGAAGCATTAAACAATGCAAGGTCAGGTTTGCAAATTTAATTAGCTTGCAACATAAAGTAACCCCATTCACGTGCGTATACACTCAACTGCAAGGAGGTAAAGTATAATCATTGATTTAACACTGTCAGTACAAAATTTAATATAGCAGCATCTTCATATAACAGGATAAATAAACAATTAGATTAATGTATGGGAACACTCTCTCATAATGCCAAGTTAAGCATTTAAAGTCTGGAAATCAATAGAACAGGTTATATGGGTATGCAACCCATCTACAAACAAATACTTATATAGATACAATGCACATATATGTTTTAGCTCTGATTTGCAAACAAAAAAACATAATAATGCACGCACACCTTCACTGTATAATATCACTCACCCACGCACGTCATGGTGCGGGCGCACAGATCATCAGACTGGTCCACCAGTCACCTATGACCGATCGATCGGTCGCTGCTTACTTGGAGCATACTGCTCCAGGCCGTGCCCTCCTATTTTTATTATTTTTATCGATTATGAGGCATAGCAATCTCAAGCAACAAATTCAAGAAAATAGGAGAGTACATTCAAAGATTAATAGGTTAGACATAGGATGTGAGTGTTTTACTCACTAGTAAATCGTGAAAGCTTCTTCTTCTCTCTCGCTGCTACAAGCACTCCACTCCTCAGCTACGTAGCAACCCTGACTCAAACCAGAGATGACAAAAGGTGTCTAGAAGTTCATTCTCAAATTTTAGAATTTATTTATATGACTTATAATTGATTTTAGAAGTGAAGGTAGTTGATTATTGATGGCTTTTGGAAGAAGAAGATGATGATGGAGTGAAGGGAACCAAATATAAAACTGAACGAAGGAAGAAAAATTGAGAGAGAGAGAGAATTCTATAAAATGAACTTAAGAGTTTGGGTTATTTGGGCTTTGATCGATGCTATAGTTTGGGCCATGCAATTGAAAGTATATACATATGTTTGCATTTTACTATTAAAACTAAATTCCCTTCCATTTAAATAATTAACAGTTTCCATTTCAAAATAACTACTTATATAAATTAATATTACATCCCAATTACATTACTATTATAAAATAATATTTTTTTCCACATTTAACACATTTAAATTTAAATATTATATCTCGACAATTTAAATCCTTTTAGTAAATAAATTTCAAAACCAATTTATTAAATAAATCATCAAATTCTAATTTAGTTAAATAAATTATTATTATTAACATTAATTAATTACCTCTTAAAATCCGGGTTGTTACGATCATAAGCAAGAATATTACTTCACAAATATTAACTACATTTTCCAATATTCAAGGTATAATCTTTATCGCCTACTCAAACTTCGGCATAAGCAATCAACAACAAATCAACATATATGCATGCATACACAACATATAACATTACTACATATTTAAGCAACATTTTAACTCATAAATTTTACAACTTTAAAAGCTAGTAACTTGAGTTTTAAAAACATGAATTTTACTCACCAAACGTGCTTTAAATCTAACCAAACTTCGCTACAACCTAGCTAGAATGCCTTAGCTTCAAAATATGGTGCTTTGGGTGGGTTTAGTGAGCAAAATAGGCTAGGCCTAGGTTCTATTTGGGTTCGGCCAGCAAGGTTTTGGGTGTGTGTGGTTGCTTTATGAAGAGATGAGGTTTGAAAGTGAATAAAAGGTGTTTAGTTATGTTTTTACATTACTTTCTCTATCTTTTCTCTTAGAAAATATATTTTGATGGCCATGAAAGTAAGTAAGAGGTAAAGAAGAAGAAGAAGTGAAGTAAATGAAGAATGGAATTGTAAAATGAATTTCGTGTTGGGAGGGTGTATATAAGCATGAAATTGTAAAGAGATTACTAAAATACCCTTATATATAAATATACATATTATATCATGTCATGACGTCCTTCCCACACCCCTAGCTCCCTGCACACCTTGCTCCTTCGCTATATGTCATGCTAATGTGTTCTTCATGTTGGGTAAGATAATGATATGAGGTATGGCAAGGTGATTTGTGTATATATACATATGTGTGTGTGTATATATACACTTTTATTTAAACATAATTTGTCACTTCATGATTAAATAAATATATGCATAAGTTAATATATTTTTAATTGAGCTTTATTATCACTAATCCTATTTTATAAAAGTGTTTGCATGTTGCAGCAAGTGTGTACAACGTTCTTGACGACTTTCGCGTGTTGAAAAGTCGAATTTTCGGAAAACGCTTCGCGATCACATTTTCAGTTTTTCTATGAGCTATCTATATTGGTAAAAAGAATTTGAAAACTATTTTATCATCATTATTAAATAATTGAAAAAGGTTTATTTGCTAATAAAAATCCATTTATTAATTATATAAAATATATTTAAATAACCTATTTTAATGTGGCAAAATCTTGGGTCGTTACAGGGCGCACTCTCTTAGTCATATATTAGAAAATTTCCCTTCCTTTCCTTTGATTCTAGAATTTTAAATTTACCTCTTTCTTATGCACCAGGAAATGTTGTGAGCACTTCACGGTGTTTAATTATTTGTATCCATTGTTGTGATTGGATATTGTTATTGTAAAGGAAAACCAGTTCCATAATTGGCGACGTGGTCTCACACATTGTGTTTATTTCCTCCTTTTTATTTTAGAAGATTTACTCATACCATACTTATTATCTAACTTTAGTTGTTTATTTTACCTAAATTCTCTTATACTCAATTATATTTGAGTAGTCCGAGAGTAGTAGGTTTTCTTTGGGCTCTTTAAAGACGATGGACGAGCATGAGGCTCTTTTATCTATCTAGTTATTTATTTCCACTGTTATGTCTATTATGTATGTGTATTTTGTATCAAAGTGTATAATGGTAGAGTGTATAACCGCCTAGTCTGATAGTTATAGTACTTTTGTGTAACTCTGATAACTCCATGTAAGGAGAAATTTTTTGTACCATATCATTTTGTATTATATATAGTCGTTCCCTTGTGAGGTTTTTCTATTCTATCATGTTCTCTTCCTTATTTTAACCTATGAAAACTTGTCCTTCGAACATTTGAGCAACAACACACAAATATCGTGGATGTATTAAGTGTCGTTTCTAGGGGCCAAGAAGGTGGGTCGTCACGAAGTAAAGTATCAGAGCTTAGGTTGAGCGAACACCTTGGTTTTGGGTGGGGTAAACTCATTAGAGATAGAGTAAGTGATCACCTAGAATGAGTTTGAGTATGTATATATATAAGAGTGCGTATTTTTTATTTTTATAAAAATGTTTTTGTATTATGTTGATTGACCTGTTGGGTAGTTTATTGATTCCAGTCAATACGAGTAACTAACGTTATTGATAGGGATCTCTAAAATACTTAAACAAGGGCAACCGACATAGTATTTTTTTAAATTAGGTAAATGAAATAATTTTACTTAAATTATATTTTATATTTAAAAGAAAATTTTCAATAATTTGTTATGATTATTTATGATATGCTTGTTGTTAGAGAATAATAATATTTGATCATTATCACTTATCGTAGATTAGTTAGACTCAAATAGTTTATGAGCACTTATTGTTTTAGTTAAATTAAACACGAACACCTTGTGAATTCAGTTTCACAATTTGACTATAAGGCATTCAATGATGTATTGGGATAAAATTTAAATTTGATTTTAATAAGAGTTTTTTATTATAATCTAAACTAAGAATAAAAATTGTGATTTTTTTTATAAAAAGGTGAAATTATATAAGTATGATTTATTTATGTGGGTTATGAATGATAGAGGATTCAAACCGAGAATTTAAGAGCTGAAATCCTAGTGTTTAGCAAAGTTTTGGAAAAATAATAATGGTATTATTTTAAAAGTATTTATGAACGGATGTATTTCGGAATTATTTTAAAAGAGGTAGAAAGCACTGAACTCACTTCGGTCACTAGAAAATAATTTCGATGATGACTACGGCATCATTGGTGTTCATTTTCAAGTTTTTGAGTGGGGAAATGCTATCATAGCAATCTTTTGATAAAGCATATTTTGATAAAATCCAAAAAGCAAGAGTTGGTATAAAAAAAATGTATATTACTATTTTTTTGGAGAAAATTATAAATAGTATTTCTTGAAAGTTTTTACATGTATGAATATGTTGGAAAGAAAATTTTAAGTAAGGAGTGTGTGTGTGTGTATAATTTTATTTTATGAAGTAGATTTTAAAATAGAAGAAGAATTTTATGTTAGTGAGTTCAAGTGGCCCGAAAATAACTAAAAATAGGAAAGAGATGTGTTCGAATGGTAAGCACTTCTCTTATATATTACCCTTCTTGGAAAGGGAAATTATGATACCATTTGGTGGTACCCAGTTCCCTAGATCATTACAGGGTTACTCGAGCTATATAAATGTATTTTCTATGGTTAAAATGTATAAAAACCATTTCAAAAGAGTTTTAAAATAAAAACCAGGTATTTGGATCTTGAGTTTACTTAAGTGAAATAAATTCAAAATGAAAAAGTTTGAACCAGATAGTGGTGTATACTCTCAGGATGTAGTATAGTATTACAAAAATATTAAGCTTAAGTTAGTTTTATGAAATGTTTTCACAAATAATTTTAGTAGAAATAAAAATTGGTATTATGAGAACTAATAAAACAAGCACGTAACTTAGACATAAATCATTCCTCTTTTCACATAGTTGTGATCCAAGATTCGAGTACATGACTTTAAGGTGTGTCACATCGTACCAAATAAGGACTTATCACTCAATTTGTGACGGCGAATGCTTGGTAAGGTTTCTTGATGTGAAACCAAAGTTTTCTATCATAGTATATTATTATGTGAGGAGAACAGATGTTTCTAACCAAGGAGCCAAATCGGAGTCCGCACTAGGGAATCAGGTAAGCGATACTAGTTCGGAAGAGGAATTATGTATCCAAGTATAGATCAAAACAAATTTTTGCATAAGGACAATCAATGAACATCATGCAGACTTATGAGTAATTTGGAATTTTCTTTCTAGGTTTTAGTTGTGGTGGAATTTCGATGGCAAAATTTTTTTTAAGGGGGGAAAAACGTAACGACCCAAAATTTAATCGCTTGATGTATGGATATGTAATATATTTTAAATAATTAATAAATGGATTTTATTATTATTCAAAATACCCTTTTATAAATATTAGTTAGCGATAGTGAAATGATTTTTAAAATGGGTTTACAAAAATAACTAGTGTAATGGAAAATAGAAAATGTGACTGGAAAGCTTTTTCCAAAAATTTAATTTTTCACGATCAAAAAGTTGTTTAAAATGTTATGAACGCCTTTGTGCACATTTTAGTTAACATACACACACTTATAATTAATATAAGTATGAATTGGTAACTTAGTAAAAGTAAAAATATATGTTCACTTAAGTAAGAAATAAGATGTGACACTTTTCAAAGTTTAAAATTTAAATAAAAAGTAAAATATGAAATGTCACACTCATTGTTAACCCGCCTTTTGGGCAAGGTAGTATGCAAGCGAATTTAACCCAATAGAGTTCACAATTATCAAGGCTGGAATATCAAAGACTTGGTTTAGATGGATTGATGGACAATCGATTACGGATAATAAATATGAATATGAAGCCGGGATTAAGCATGGTTGATGGATAAACGATGCAGGGTACTCGGAATATGGATTTTGGCAAGAGATGAGTTACTTAGGGTCAACTTCGAGTCGCTGAAGGGATTTCTTTGGGTCAGGAAAGCATTTACTTCGGGTCGGCAGTTGGTTAGCTTTGGGTCGGCTATAGGAACAACCTCGGGTCAACATATTTGCGTGGGATCGGCATACGAACTACTTCGGGTCACCAAAGGAATTACTTTGGGTTCTATTTCGGGTTCTACTTGGGGTCGGCATATGGCTTCAGATCGACATATTACATGGGGTCGGCACTGGTTTGGACTTCGGGTTAGTGAAGAGTTTACTCCGGGTCGGCGTGGACTTCACTTGGGGTCGACATGGACCTCGCTTAGGGTCGGCGTAGGCTACATTTCAGGTCGGCATTAGACTTCACTTGGGGTCGGCATACGAACTACTTCGGGTCACCAAAGGAATTACTTTAGGTTCTACTTCGGGTTCTACTTGGGGTTGGCATATGATGGACGAGTTGGGTTCGGCGATCGTCATGGCGGGCCCAGGTAGGTGAGAAGGCCATGTAGCTGGAGTTTCGCGTGTGTATATACAGCAGGTGTGGCTTTAGAAAAAGGGATCCCTCATTCTGCTTCTCTTCATCTTCTTCTACTTAAAGGATACTCTGCCATTGTTATTATGGAATTCCAAATTATAACTGTAATCAGATTTTAGTATAGTAAAAAGGAAATTTCTAGAGTTGACGTAGGCTGGAGTGAGCCGAACTACCATAAATCTTGTCTTTTTTACTTACTTTCATTTTAATTTTGGTTATTCTTCATATTATACTCTCTACATATACCCTATCTGTGATATGTGATTGGATATTGATGCTTTCGCTTGTAATTGGGTGTTGGTGGCCAATTTTGGCTCCAACACTCATCTCTTACATCATGATACAAGATTATCCTTTTATCCAGTGTGTTTTAAAATGCGTGGTTAGTAATATAATAAGATGACATATATGTTTACTTAAGTAAAAAGTAAGAGATGCGACAATTTTCAAATTAAAATAAAAATAAAATGTAAACGAGTGATATGTCATTATCATTTCACATCATAAGTACAAGGTAGAGTTTTGTTTAGTGGATAAAAGGGGGGTGCCTTGTAGGTGGTGTGTGGAGGAAGTAAGCGGAGGATGGAAATTGAAGGTGATGATATGTTCAAAGTTGAGTGGAGGGTAGTGTACTTTAGGGTTATTTTGGTAATTTGATTATTTCAATTTATATAAAAACAATTTCACCATTTTCTCTCTCACTTCCATTTCATTTCTTTTTTTTCAAAACTTTATCTTCCTCTTTCTTAAGTTTAAAAACTTGTTAACGGCTTCCGTGCTTTTCCAAAGTTTTAAAAATCAATTCTTTTTCACTTTAAAAGCTCTTAAACTTGTTTCAAAACCTTTATTCACCTTCCTACTCCACTTCTACTTAAAAAACAAAGACATACTCACCTCCTACCACCTATGGCCGAGCCCTGTCATGCCTAGGTTGAGCCTACTTTTCAAGATATAAGGCTAAACATCATTTCTTGTAAAGAAAAATTCAAAGATTTAGGCCTGTTTCAAGTTTTAGAAAAGATTTGGTTGATTTTGGTGAGTAGATTATTTGTTTTTGGGAAAAGTTTTAAACTTCTTATGTTAGTAAAATTTGTTATGATATGTTGCTAGAAATTATTGGACTTGTATGTGTTAGTTAAATATGTATGCTATTGGTTGGTGATTGAAAGTTAGACTTCATAAATGTAGTCTAAAAAATTTAATTTTGTGTTAAAGTTGTTATTTTTCTCATATGTGTGATGGTGGTATAAATTTGTATGTGTGAACTTGTATGTTTGGATATGTGATATGAAAGTTAGCATCTTTATATGCTATTAAGACTTGAGATCACTTGGAAGGGAATCAAAACTTGTTTATTAGTTTTCAAGTTACTAAAAGATTCAAAGATTAAAACTTTTCTTAATTTTCAAAATAAAAACTTTTCTATATGTTTTTCAAAAGAAGTAAAGTTAGAAGTGGAGTTTGGAGTAAGATCTAAACTACATCTAACTTTAACGAGTTGCATTCATAATGATAGTAGCTATGAATGCAATTCGGAAAAAGTTAGTGATTAGATCTTAAAATGATTCTTTTTGAAATAAAAATCTTTTTCAAAATATTAATTAGTACAAAAGTTAATTATTTTGGTAATTAAGTATGAGTTTAATAATTAATGAATTAACTAATTAATTAATAATATTATTAATTAATTATATTTAAGTTAAGTAATTAGTATTTATGTAATGAATTAAGAAGTTAATTATAATTAATTAATTAAGAAGGTTTTAATTAATGATTAATTAAGTTAAAGTTTAATTAAGAATTGAAATTTATTAAGTTTAAATTATTTATTAAGTAATTATTAATCAATATATAATTAAGTTAAGTTAAGTTAATTAATTATTATTTAATTAGAGTTAATTAATAATTAATTACTAACAGGCATGTTATAATTAAATAATCTAATCGGGTTTAATTAAGATTTAATTAACAGTTAATTAAGTTTAAATTAAGGTCTAATTTTGATTTAATTATGAATAAAAAATGATTAATTGAGATTTAATTTAAGTCTTAATTAATGATTGAAGTAAGATTTAATTATTTAATTTATGGTTTATTTTTAAACTCTATCGGTTATACTTCAAGTAAGCCTTCTTTTTAAGTAAACTGATTTTAAACCAAAGGATCTCTTGTTTGTGCCTAGTAAATATAAATGCTTTTTAGATGACATATGTTTAGCGGAATAAATCCCCGTTCTGCTATGACTTAATTGAATAATACTAATTGGACATCTATTTAGCAGAATAAAACACCGTTTTGCTATCATTTAATTTGATAAAATATAAATGACATCCATTTAGTAGAATAAATCTCCACTCTGCTATAATTAAATTAAGTAGATTATTTAGACATCCAACTAGTAGAATAAATCTCCATTCTGCTATTATATTGATTTGGACATTGAATTGTATACTTGTATATTCATATCGGATAAGAGATGTTCTCTAATTATGTATAGTTGTTAATTGCCTTTGTAGCTCACCCTTGTATTCAGTGATGTTCAAACAGAAATGTTATCCCCTTTGAAATATTTTGTTAAATCTTGTGCATGGGTTTTACAAAGATAATTAATAATTTAAATAAAGATCGTTTAAAATAAATTAGTTTTCAAAAATAAGGTTTTAAAATTAATTGATTATTTTAATAATAAGGATTTAAAATCAACTAATTATTTTAATAACGGTGTTTTAAAATTGATTAGTTATTCTTATAATGATGTTTTAAAGATAACTAATCATCTAAACTAGGATGTTTTATAGATAATTAATCATTTAAACTAGGATGTTTTAATTAATCTTTTAAATAATGTCATTTGAAGCAATTAATCAGGAAAGCTAATTGATTATTTTAAATAAAGATGTTTTGAAAATAATTAATCCTTGATTAAAGTTTATTTATCATTTTAAGTAATGATATTAAAGGAAATTATTAATTTTAAAAGGTAACTAATTTGTGTTTAAAGTAAATCAATTCATTTTGATAAAGTTCTTTAAAGTTAATATTTTTAATGTGAAACCCCAGCATAATTTTGGTTTTAAAAGTAAAAGTTCAATTCTGTTATGGAAAAGTAGTTCCTAAAATGATACCGCTTACATGTAAAGAATTTAGTCATATCTTTAATGCTAAATGTCGAGGCATAGACTCGTTTCAATCTCGAAGGTTAAAAGTTTCGTCAAGGTAATGCCTAGAGGTAACAATACCTCAACTTGCCTGGCTTCATTTTCAACCGAGGGATGACATTTGTTTGGAATGGATGAGTGGTGGTAAAAATATGAAATTTAATTTTCATATATGATCACTTTTAATTATCTCTGATAGTTGATTTATTTACTATCGGTTCAGCTTTCTTCTTTGGATATCGTCAGTTTTAGACATTTTGTTGCTCATTTAAGCTTTGTTACCCTTTTTCGGTAATGACTAAAGCCAGAATGCGAGTGGGGGCTAAGTTATGTGGGTTGCTCCCATTAGGGTATATTCACGTCTACTCTAGTTGGTTTCGGTTATATACACATTAAGATGTGAAATACTTGGATACTCGATAAGGTTAGCGAGCTCTGGCTTGGAGTTCCCAAGAGGTGTTATAGGAGAGAAAGACCCTCTCAAGTATATTGACTAGACGTATACTTTCGGTAAGGGGGGTGCACCCTCCTAGTCATTTGTTTGAAAATTATCTTTCCTTTCCTTTGATTCCAAAATTCTAAATTTATTGCTTTCTTAATTGCACCAAGAAGTGTTGTGAGCACTTCGCGATGTTTAAGTATTTGTATCCATTGTTGTGATTGGAGGTTGTTATTGTGAGGGAAAACCCATTTGGCAGTTGGCGGCATGGACTCATATATTGTGTTTATTTCCAAATTTTTATTTAGAAGGTTTACTCATACCAGACTTATTGTCTAACCTAAGTTGTTTATTTTCCCTAAACTCTCAAGTACTTAATTATATATGAGTAGTCCGAGAGCAGTAGGTTTTCTTTGAGCGCTTTGAAGACGGTGGACGAGAAAGATGTTCTTTAATCTATCTAGTTATTTATTTCCATGGTTATATATATTATGTATGTGTATTTTGTATCAAGATGTGTAATGGAAGAGTGTATAACTGCCTAGTCTGATTGTTGTAGTACTTTTGTGTAACTCTGATAACTCCATATAAGGAGAAATCTTTTCTACTACATTATTTTGTATTATATATAACCATTCAGTTGTGAGGTTTTTCTATTCTATCCCATTCTGTTATTTATTTTATCCTATGACAACTTATCTTTCGGATTCTTAGGCAACGGCACACGAATATCGTGGATGTATTAAGCGTCATTCCTAGGTGTTAGAAAGGTGGGTCATCACACATTTCTTTGAATCTTTCTCATCCTTAGCCTTCCCTTTTTCTAGAGTACTTCCCTCAAAAGGTATAGCCTCTCCTTTAGTCAGCATCTTGAGGGGTCTTCGGGCTTGTCAACGATAGGCTCGGAAGATAGGGAGGAACCACCAGCATCATGGCCTTTTAGAGGCTTAATTTTCAAGGATGAAAGCTTAGGAATTAGGCTTGGCTTATTGAAGTTAGTGGAAGTCTTTGAAGTTCCTGGATCGAGCTTGATTTTTGTTCTCTCATAGACTTCCTTTAGCCTCTCCACCATATTTATGTTGTCATCTGGGTATTTTATGCTAGTAATTATAATGATTTCCGCAAGAGATCGGCTGGTCTCCTCCAATCCTTCCAATTCCTTTATTTTCTATAAGTGGGGACCACGTTTAGATTTAAAAGGAGGAGTTGGGATGATTGGCTCTATGGTCACAGTGGTTGACATGGTGGAGATAGTGTTAGGACTTAGGCCTTGAGTTGTTGGTGGTAGAGGAGAAAGAGACAGATGATCCGTAAGTTCACAACATTAAAGTAATGGTTAGTGATGACCTCGAGCAAGAACTGAAGCTTCTCGAATACGGTGGAGATGAGGAAAATGCCTTCACTTGGTGAAGCTCTCTGATGAGAGACTTGAAAATTTTAACTTCTTCAGTGGATAACTGAATGGGTAGAGAAACAGGGTGAAGAATGTAAGCCTCTTCGATAATTATGGCAGCAAAGATGGAGATATCTTTATGGGCGGCCTCAAAGTTGCCATCACAGGGAGTATAACATATGTTGCTTGCTTTTTGGAATAAGGAGTTAATGATTTTGCATGAACCAGTGTTGTACGAACGGCAAGGGCCTCAATAGGCGCTTCTCCTATAGTCGCTTCCTATTTAGCAAGGATTGCTTTACCTTTCTCGAAGGCTATGATATCGTCTACATCCAAAAACTTGGCTTTCAATTGATCGTCTATTAGCCTTCGCCATATGTAGCCGCACGACACATTATCTCTTCTTAGACATCCACTAAGGTGATAGGATAATTGTTTCCCAACCACTTTAGATCCAATTGTCTTTGATGACATTAGCAAAAAGTTATTAGAGGGTGGTGTTCATTACTTCCTTCTCCTTAATGTCCCGGTCTTTGAGTTCAATGATTTCAGCTACACCCCCATCAAGGTCAACTGAGCTTCTATTTTCGCCTCTATCTTGAACTTCATACCTTGAGTCTCTCAACTTCGGGTTGGAGTGTTTGAAGCTCAATATCCTTAGCCGGATGTGCCAACTCCTTGGCCCACGAAACACCTTTTCCTTGCTATTGAATTGAATGATAAGCTCATTATTTTCACGGTGAGTCTTCCTGAGCTGGCCATTTATTATATTAAGGGCCTGAGTGTGTACCATGGACATCTCATCGATTAATTCTTTAGAGTTCTCGACCGATGTTCGAGTCTCGACTCTTTACTTTTTGAGTTCGGCCAACTGGATGGTATGGCATGCTACTATTCTATCATGGGCCTTCCTCTATGATTCAAATGATTAAATGTCCGTCTGTTTAATTTTATTACCTCGAAGAGGGCAAAAGCTAGTTTCCTCCATTCGCAATGTTGGTCGAAAAGTTCGGTTTGTTGGGCAACCAATGGATTCATGCTTTGTTTTCAACAGAAGCATACTTTGGAGGGTAGGGCAAGTGTTATCTAGTATTTGAACTTAGCATCTTTCAAGTGAACCCGGAGAATGAGATGAAAATGAAATGGTTTAAGAACTTGGGAGCAAGCTCAAAACGATCTTGGAAAGGACCTTTAAAAGTCTGAAGTCTAAACATGAAGAGCAAAGTGGTCAGTACCGACATGAATTCATGTCGGCACTGAGTTGTTTTGCTTATGCTATTTCGAGTATCTATGCTATGGTCAAAGAATAGGAAGCTAAGTTGTCATCTCAGGTCCATTTCTAGGGGAGTAGGTTAACAACTCCAAAGTTGTGCATAAAAGGGCAAATTCCAGATGGGACCAATCATCTCGGTACTAAGTAGAATTTGTAAGAAAAATTGTTCAGAACTTGAAGATGCTAGCTAGAATAGAGAAGGGCCACTAGTTTCACATGACAATCATCTCGGTACCAACATGATTCATGTTGGTACCAAAATGATTTATGCAACGAGAAGGCTTCGTCTTCCTCCCTAACTTCGTGGATCTGATGTTGGACATAGAATTTCGTGGTCTGGTGACTTAATAGGTGATTCTCTTATAAATAGCAAGCCTATAGCAATAATGAGGAGACTTCTTTTGGCCCTCTACCCACCATTTTTATTATAGAGCTTACTTTTGCTCTCCTAGACTAAAAGTTAAGTTGTAAAACTCTTGTACTCATAATAATAAATCTGTAATAAGATTAAAGTGGACGTATGCCATAAAATTTGCTGAACCACTATATTAATTCTTGTGTTATTTACTATTTCTGGCTGATTCAATTTTATATCTACTCGTTATTATTCTATTTGTGGTGTTAATTTTTAGCTCAACAACATGCAACCTCTCGACTCATACATCCTATCAACTCCTTTAACCTAGGATATGTAGGAGTTTATTATTAAACCTTATCTTGTATGATCTCGTAAACTATGCATTAGATGAAATCAAATTTAACATATATACTTACTCTTAGGTACACGTCCTTATAGAAAGAAGTTAACTCAACTTCTCCCATCATCATTTGTACTTTATCTAACAAAGTCTAATTATTCCTTATCGATATATCATTATATATCATATGGAGAAGTGACTTTTTATATTGAGTCTTATCCCTTTTTAGGAACTTTTAAACGTTCCAATACACTCACTTATTCAATCAAATTGAATTTTTTAATTTTCTTTGTATGTTATGTTTTCTACTTCCATTTTATATTCAATGAACTTATTATAATACACTGCTTGTGTATCTAATACACATCTTCATTCTATGACATTTAATTTATGAATTCAATGAAGAAAAATGATTCATTTTGGTATTGTAAGACTTTGAATTGCATATATCCATATGTATCAATTCGAAGAGTTGAGGACTTTAGTAACTTTTTTATCACTCCCATCGAATGAGTGCTTTTCCCTTAATTGTTTGAGACACAATTCATTGGTACTATATGATTCATAATCATATGATTAAAGAATTATTTTTCAAAGATTTGATTTAGTCTATAATTCCAAAGTAATTGTAATTTTTTTAAATACTTCTGTATTTGCAATAGCAAACACGTCAATGATGTTATAAAATAAACGTCATTATTATAACCAATTTATTTCATAACGAATATTCATAATAAATAAAACTATATTTACTTTCAATCAATACTGAAAACGATATTATTTCATAAACAATTTTTGGAATGTTTACAAAAGTATTTTTTCATATCATGATGCATCTACTAATAAATGTTATATGGCATGCTTCCACTATTCCCGCCATTACTATAAACACATAAATACGAATCTCCATTCAACCACTTAATATGGGTTATTTATATCATTTACATTAACAAGTTTACAGTGAAGAGATTCAAACTAAATACCTTTAACTCAAAGAAACAATTTTCATAAAAAATAATTTTCTATAAGAAGATTATATTTGGAATAGAAATTGCATTTTTCATTCCATACTAAGTATCTACTTTTATTTTGTACAATTCTCATTTCCAATGTGTCTTTAAGTAGAGATGAACATTCACTCTCTTTATGCAAACTGTGCCTAGGTTACACCCACTCTCAAACATTCGCTTTTCTTTCCAAACGATCTAAACATTCGAAGGAAATCCTTATTACATGGTCGCAGCAAAATCTTTAAAAAAGTGGATTTAATCATCCTTAATATTTAAGGATATCAAATAAGTTTCACTTCCCGTAAAGTGATCAAAATGGAATTTCGGTGACCGAATTCCTATGTTTATCTTGTACCTCTTGATCCACTGCTTCATCTAACACAACAAGATCCTTACCTCAATCAGTCGTGTTGAATACATTAACATACATCATGGTTTACTTTATCGTTTTGATTGAACTGATTACATCGAGGTTTCATACATTACAAATCACAACTGTTCACCATATAAAATTGTATGCGATTGAATATGGATCAAACATCCATATTCTTGTATTGCTAAGAGTTCAAAACTCACTGAAGACAATATGTGGACTTAGACAAATAAAACCTTCATTAACCAAGGTACGAATGTATTTACTAGTTGTAAAATTTAGCTCTTGTACGAATCTCAAAGTAACGACATGCCAAACAATTTGCTAGTAAGTATTATTAAACCCATTTTCTGGTCCTACATCCAAAATACTTTAAAAAGATATATCATTTAATCATATTTCCAAATATGCCCATAGTTAAAATAAGAACTGTCCAAAATGTTCAAAATCCAAGTCATATTCCATTCATATGCAAATAGTACAAAATTCATGCAACAACCCGACTTTTGGGTAAATGATAATAAATAAATAATTAATTAAAAAGTGAGCTTTGGAAGTTTAAAATAAAAATTTTGAATTTACTTTTGAATATTGGAAAATTTTATAAACCAATCAGTAATAGAATTAACACCAAAACAGGTGATTCCCAACGAGTATAACTATCGCAAACAGTTTCAGCAACGCTTATTAGCGTCGTTGTAGGGGCGTCGCAATTTATTGCCAACGCTTATAAGCGTTGGCGAGTTTAGTTTCCCAATGCTTATAAGCGTTGGAAGGTTGTATTCGCCAACGCTTATAAACGTTGGTGTATATTATTTAGCAGCACTTATAAACGCTGGCAAATTAACCATCCAACATTGTTTAATTTTCTATGATGACACTTATAAGCGTTGGTAAATTTTAATTGCCAACGCTTATAACGCTGAAATATTTTCATTCTCAATATAGTCAATTATTTTAACATTAATAAACAATTAATAACTAACATGATATGCATTATTATACTACATTCAATAGGAACTCAAAATTTACAATATTCATGATCAAATAACAACATAAATTTCACAGTCAACTACTTCATAACAATGTCAACTACTTCATAACAAGTACAATACATATTTTAAGTTGGTTAATTCAATACATAATCAACTACTTCATAACAATGTCAAATTGGAATACAAAAGACAACGTGAATTTCATAGTGAAATTCTACAAATACCGAATACGAAACTCCGGCCATATAACGAAACATCCATCTGACACGGTTGGAGTAACAACTACATTATTGTTTGTATGAGAATCTCCTAAATTTCATTTTGACAAGAGATATTACCGTTTATAAGAACAAGACTTATAATCTGCACACAAGCTCAAAAGTCAGCAGAAGAAAAAACATTGAATGCTCCAATAAACCTCCAACAAAGAGAGAACTTAAAGCAGAAGCTGGTATCTAACCTACAAGACAAAGTTGACATAATTAATCACCAAATGCAATCAATCACTAGAAAGACACACAATTATAAAATAAGCATGATATGCATCCTAACTAACAACAGTGTAGTAGAATATATAGAACCAAAGAAGACAATTTAGATGAAGTAGCTATAAATACTTGTCAATGAAGTTACCATGTGTGATACTTCATTATAACCTGTAAGTTTTTCTGCTTATACTAACTAGGTAATAAATGGTAAGGAAGTATTCAGCATGTGGCTGTTTCTTATTTATCTATTTATTAGGTTGAGAGTAATTTTGAAGTGATCGGTCAGCAAATTGGTGCTGTCGACTTTGGCACCATCCTTTCAGTCATTAAATTTCTGTTGGACGTGGATAATATTGGGACATTGCTGGTGATTGGTCTTGAAACTAGTAAGTTCCTCTGGTAGTCAGATTAAACCTTTAGTATTCAAATGTTATAACCAGTGCAATCATCATCTCTATTGTAGATTTCTTGTTCATGGTCAACTAAATAATTCATGCACAATTATCGATACATTAATGATCTATTTGAACTATATATTTTGTGCATCATTTAATTTCACTGGAAGATGGTACCAACCATTTTCTGTAGAAAGTTCTGTAGTTTTTTTTTCATGTTATTTACTGCTTTGAGCTACTGACAAACAATAAATAGTTTTATATTCATAATTTATATATTCATAATTTATCAATCTTTGTTGATAATTAAATAATACAATTTTTACATTAATTTGTGTATTTTTACTTTGTAGGGTGTGGAGAAATCATATGGTGTGGATTGTGGGAACCTCAAAGCTATTAACAAAAAAACTATTTCTTCTCGGTTTCTAGGTATTCGGAGTTTGTAATGAAGTTCATCAGTTGAGGAAGTAATTGCTATCTTGTTCCGACTCTTGCTGGAAACTAGGGTAAAATTATTACTTCATCAGCTGTACTTTGGTATATATTTTCACAAGCCTGCTGCTTGTGTTAATATATTTGATATATGTCTTATAATAATTGGGTGAATAATCTCTTTGTTGATAAGAGACTTCATTGTCTAAATCCATTGTGTATGGTATAAAATTATGAGTATGGGATGTGAACCTCACCTCAATTCGATATTTTAAGCGAAAAAAGAATAGGTATTAGGTATCGTACAAAAGAAAAAAGGAAGTGCCTGTTATATAAAATTGCGGGCTGTCCTAATAAAACTTGTTGCTCAAATAAAATCTCACTCCCGTAGGTTAAAATCAGAGAACCCAGAAAAAAATGAAATCCTTCTCAAGAAATCAGTGGGGCTACCCTTATGCACCCAATCTTCAATTTAGCAAAACCAAGCGGCCCTACGCTTATGCACCACTAAACAATGCAACGGTTTTATCGCCTTACTTAGCAGCTGATATAAGGTAGGTCAACACTGATATATAAGAAATATAATCTTGGTAGGCAATCAAGGAAACTGAATATTTTAATCATTGAATTAGGGAGTAAGCTTCAATGTTCTTCAAACAGTCTATCATGACATTTTTCTCAGATCAAAAGTGGTACTTTAATCAAGCAAAGCATTCATTTTGATGTTTCCAGATATCAAATTCAAGATCTTTAGAATATCAATTTAGAGCATCTTACCACTTGAGTTAGTGGTCCTTACTTTATCGCGGCGTTGATAAGAACTATTATAAACAAGAGACGATATGGCTTGGCTTTTGTGTAATTTGGTAGCAGAGTAAGATGTTGGCTATTTAGAGCTACAAATTTATAGGAAGTATGTACATGTTAACTATAATGTAATGATGCTGAGCGATATAATATATAATATTGGGTTGAGATACTTTGAGTTTGGGCGAAGCTTATTAAAAAAAATCAAAAGATTATATCGGTTGATGGTTAACCGACTGCTTATAATTATTTAACTGCTAGCTCAAAATAAACTCACAAGTCTCATATAATAAAGTTATTTATTTTTGTACTTTTACTTTATAGCATATTTACAGAAAAGTCAAATTTTTGCATAACTATACTCGAGTTTTCAAAATTTCATATAGTAAAGTGTCTTAGAAGTGTGCAACATTTATAATAAATTCTTAAGGCTCAGGACTATATTTGCCTGTGACACATTAGCTATTTATTGTGGATGATTCATTCCTGATCTAAGAAGATGAATACTACGACTATTTGATTACACAAAATAGCAAAAGCTTTAAGGCTAAAGGGATATATATAATTAGATTGTTTCATAGAGTTTTGTGTGAAAAAAATTCATTTGATTTGGACAAGATTTACTTGTCATTATATCTATGCATATGGTTGATGTGAAGCATCATCGACCATACACTATGGATAACTAAGAAACTTGATATATCAGAATCCATATTTGACTGTAATTTCTATCAAGCAATAGAGAAACACTTAAAAAGAGTAATGTTACATTTTTGTAATATCTACTGAGTATTATTGAAAGCATTTAGAGCTCCAGTAGCAAAAACACTTTTTTTTGCTTAGCAGCATGGTGCTACTGCAGTGCATCAGCCTATAGGCTTATCATGTAGAAATAAACTGCATTTTTTTAATTGTTAAGACTCAAATTAGGTGTTGAAAAACAACAGATGCAATATTTTTATGGTTTAGTCTAGAACAAAGAAACAATAAAAACTGGGACATATGCTAGAATACAATTGATGTTGATTACTAGAACCATTGTGTAATGGCCTGCATAACAACTTGTTTGGCACTAAAGATGGTTTCTCAACTGCTCATGCATTATAGTGAAACCGGATAGTAGAACCTTTTCATAATGCATTTCTTAAGCAAACATTTAAGCAATGTGTATCTTAATTATTATGATTTGACTCCATATTTTGTAGGATAAAAGTGCATGTTCATTTTAGGATAAAAGAACATATATTCAACTAGCAGATCATAATTGACTTGTTTAACGCTTTTTTATGTCAATAATCCAAATATTACCAGAAAATTCACCTTTCTCCAAGGGCCGGATTCACCTTAAAACTTAGTAATATGGCGTATCACTTGTTCTTAAACCGCTTCATTGATCAAACCATACTTCATCAAACTTTTCAAAATTCTGAGTATCCAGCTCATCCTTGACCTTTGGTATAAATGCAGCCTCCATTTCATATAATTTATCCCATTCAACACCTTTAAACCAGGGATGCTCCTACATATGACCAGCCAAGAAAACAATGACTTTTTTAAAATCAATTTTAAATCAATTTTCATTCAGATATCGGTATGTGAAGACCTTAGTTTCATCAGTACCATTTGTCCCAAGCCTTTGATCTACATTGCGTAAAATACATGGTGATACTACATTTCTGACACAGCCTTAGTTTTTTTTAAGGTGATACTACATTATAAATTTATGACTTAAATACATGGTAAACAATGATCAATATATCAATCATATTTAGTGTATAATCAGATGATCTTAGTATCCTATAAGTTAACAGAACAAGGAATTGTTTTACCTTGCGGCATGTTGTCATTGGTTCATCAGAATAAAATGGAGGATAACCCACAAGCATTTAATCAGAATAAAAGGAGAAATAAGAAGAAATACAGAACCTCGTCGAGTCCAAAACTCATTGTACGCTCTTCTAACATAGCAAAATCTTCCACGTTTAGCTTATTCAGAATATAGATGATGGATATGGCGTTTAACTAAAAGAGCGGCAGTTGCAAAACATTGTTTCCTTTCTTCCATTCTGATAACAACAAAAACAAAACATGGGTGAAAATGATGTAGGCCTGGTTAGCAATCTTCAAATCGTTACAGCCCACGTAACTGCCTGAGCACCCTTTCACGCTTGTCTTCAGTGTAACTGCTTCGTTTTTCGTGTAGCATGGATAACCGGATCAAAATCACAAGTTCCTGAGCATGTGACAGTCATCTTCCCAAAACAAACCTTGTGATTGACCAGACCCCGATTTCATACCCATCACTGACGTCGCATTGCATCTGTACCACTTAATCTAAATTCGATTTTGTGTTGTGAGGACCAGGGTTCACGGTCTCCACATCATAAATTAGGAATACAATCTAAATGGGTTATCAACAGACAGTGAAACCCCAATTATCCCAGATCCATCTTGAGATGTCTTTATGTAAAACCAGATCTTTATTAAATTGCCTTTAACATCATATCGAGATTGTGTACCTATTCAAACATATATTTACATCTGTAGGAAGAAAAGTAATTTCAGTGACAATGCACTATGAATTTGGATCTGGAATTGTCGCCTTACCCAGATGCCATAGATATTCTTCAACTCCAGATCTATATTTTCTAGCATCAGATTCAGAAAAACATTTGTTTCTCAATAACCTGATTTTTTGAGGAGAGGTTGCTCCATCTACCTTCCCGTGGTCATCTATTTTCAATCCATTGTGTCCCGGCAGTTTTCCTCAGAATTCATCTTGTTTCTGAGAGATTGATATTTCTAGCACGTGTCTTTATTCCTTCATAACTTCCTTGGAGTGGAAACGATTTGGGGAAAATGCGAATTGGAAAATTGGAGAATGAACGTCAGAGAGTGGAAACGATTTGGGGAAAATGCGGCCAGGGATAAGCGTGGCTAGGGTTAAGCGTCATATGTTATTCAATTACAATTTTGTCCTGGTATATTTCAATTAACTCCAATTAAACCAAGGCTTACAACGAAAATAAGTGTCGCCGTATTTAAAAGTGTAAATTTTTATTTTCAGTAACACTTATATTGGATAGCGACACTTATTAGCGACACTAAAATGCAACCCATATAAGTGTCGCCAAATGAAAGAAAAAAGTGTTGCCAAATGACTGTTTTGGTGTAGTGTAAATGATTCGAGAATAATTATTTATTCTAAGAATTGTAAAATTAATTAATTTTGGAAGTTATTAATTATTGGGTTTAAAATATGAACTTTGAATATTTAAATGTAATAAATACTAGAAAATCTTATAATGTTTGTAAAATAAATAAAGTTACAGTAAATTTAAAGTGATTTTGTAAAGGAAATGATTTGGTAAAATAATTAAATAATAATAGATGATGAATTCATTTAGAATTTGAATTTAATAGTTAGATTTATGGTGGTAATTTTGCAATTAAAAAGAAATGGTGGATTAAATTTACTAATTTAGTTTTGGAATTATATTGATAAATAATTCCAATAAAATGATTAATTAAATAAAATTATGGAAAAAATTATTTTATAAAATAAATAAATTAGTAATTTATATGAAAGTGATAAAGTGAAGTAATTAAATTTTGGGCTTAAATGTTTATAAAGAAAACAAAAGAAGTAGAAAGAACTGAATCCTAAGCCCAAATTTGCTCATTTAACCTATCCCAAACTATTATTTCTTGATGCTTCTCTATCCAACCCCTTCCGTTCTCCTGATTCTTCCACCGCGTTTATAAATAAGCCCCAAGTATTTATGTTTACTGGCTTTAGAAACCAACTCCATCCCCTAACCCTCCCACTTCATAAATCATATGAAAATTCAAGAAAAAAACATAAATTAAAATAACATTAAACTCTGGCTTCTCACTACTACTACACTAAGCTGGAATCAAGTAATTTAAAGACTGGACATCATATTGAGAAAGAAAGAGTTCACACTGAAGGGCAAAGGGAAGTACAGTGAAGTAAAAGGAGTTGGAGCATCGAAGAGGGAGATAAATTCTCCATTCAGGTGAGTAACTCTAACTCACTGCTATGTCCATAAATATATATGTTGATGCTAAAGCGTTCCACTGTGCGTTCTCTTGCAACCCAATTACCTGTTCGAGTTACCCATTCTCTATAAATATAAACTATCAGTGTACACCTTTGAATCAATGTTAAAGGACAAATGAATTATCGAATGAAAGGGAAAAATATAAGAATGCATTGAACAGGCGATCGAACAATTAAACAAAGCAAGCGATCACAGGTTTTATGCCATTCGAGAGACGAAGGATGCCTAATGGTCGACCTATGGAGGTCACCGGTCGACCTGTCGACACCTCTCCTTGCATTGCTGTCAACATGTGCATCTTGTTTTGGACGTGAGTCTTCCTTCCTCTGTGTGCGTTCGTGGTCAAGGCAGTGTGTATATAGGAACGTGTACGTGCATGCCTGTGTATGTCTTTCCCATCTTCCTATATGTGTAGACGATGAATTGGACGAAGAGTGTACAGATATAATAATAGAGTGAGATACTATATGTGATTGCAGACTTGAAATCATACATACATACATACATACATACATACATATATATATATATATATACACACACACATATATACATATATACACACATATATACATATACAAATATAAATTATAGATAACCAGTAAATATAGGGAAGTCATTAGTAATACTTAGACAAAAGATTAAATAGATTAATAACTCTTATTTGTACCAAAACATCACTGTCATATGTATTTATAAAACTTAGTAGGGTTGTATATTAAAAATGATTATAAAACTGAGTTAGTATGTACACTTATCTAGCGACGAAACCAGGATTTTAGCTTGTGGTGGGCGGAATTATATAGATCATCAAAAGATCCATCAAAATACTTCTTTTTCAAATTAATATCAAAATTATTTGAATCATGTATCTCTATTTTTGAATCCAATATTCAAAAAAAGCAAATGGGTGTTTTTCAAAAAAAAAAATGATGACTTGCTTTACAACGTTTTCAAAATATAGGTTTACAAATTAGGAACAAGCAACACATACTGCAAGTTCCACAAGAATAGTGATTGTATTTATAGATTCTCGCAAGCACTAGATTATGGTTTTGCAGGGTTTGCGTCAAGGAGATCCGCTTTCGCCCACACTTTTTGTGATCGCGGCAAAAGCTTTCATTCGTGGTCTACATACCTTAACGGTTTTTAGTCAGATTCAGCGTTTCGGAATCCCTAGGGGTTGTCCTCTTATTTCTTCTTTGTCCTTCGCTGATGACATTGTTATCTTCTCAAACGGTAGTCGTTCCTCTATCCAGCGGCTACTGAGTTTCATCCATCAATACGAGAGGTCCTCTGGTCAGCTCGTAAACCCTTTCAAAAGTTGTTTCGTTTGTGCGAAAGACTGTTCTTTGTCTCGATCTTCCTGGATTGAGACCTTCTCGGGCTTCAAGGAAGCTTCCCTTCCGTTGCCATACCTAGGTATTGTACTGTACCGAGGTAGGAAGCTCAACGCTTTGTTCGACCCTTTAACTGACAAGGTGAGGGGTAGGATCATTCGTTGGAATGCGGCTCTTCTTTCCCAGACCGGCAGACTGGTTCTCATTAAGTCTGTGTTAGATTCTATGGGAACTCATGTCTATGCGGCTATGACCCCTACATCCTCCTTCTTCTGATCGTATCGGTCTTTGGTCTCGTCTTTTTTCTGGGGCAACAAGGAGGAAGGCCGTCGTCACCACTGGATTTCGTGGGACACGATTTGTCGTCCCAAAGACGAGGACGGCTTGGGGCTTCGTAATCCCAAGGATATTTGTGCTGCTTTTGCTTGTAAACTGTGGTACAGATTTGGTGCTAATGACTCTTTATGGGCTAATTTTCTTCATGCAAAGTACCACAGACTGGCGGGTTCTAATTATTCGGGTTCCCCGTCTTATGCAAGTGAAACCTGAAAGCACATGCAGTCAGTGAAGTCTTTCTCTGATTCTCATGGCGGACTTGCGGGCTGGGACGGCGCCTCGTTTTCCATTCAGAGAGCTTGGACTTCGGTTAGAATCCCTAGTCCCATTCGTCCTTTGTTTTCCTTCATTTGAGATTTTCGCTCTCCTCCTAAAGTTTCTCTTCTGATGTGGCGTATCCTACATGATGGGCTGCCATTGGATGAGAATCTCAAAAGGTTAGGCATCCCCTTAGTTTCCCGTTGCAGATGCTGTGGCAACGGGGAATCAGAATCCTTGGACCATTTATTCTTCAAGAGTTCCTCTGCCAGATCTTGCTGGAATTACTTCGGAAACCTAGTCGGTGTCCAAGGGATTGCTAGATCTGCTAATGATCTTCCATTTTCCTGGTGGTCTGGGATCATTAGGAAATCGCTTCGTTCGATCATTCATCGCCTGATACCCTGTCTTATCTGCTGGCACATTTGGTGTGCTCGGAATAAGGCAATCTTCGAGAGCTCTCCTATGGACCCCTTGACCATTATTCGGCACGTTAGGAATGACGTTTTCCTTGCTTTCCGAGGGGAATTTCGGACTCCAGTAGTCAGCGTCTAGTGCGTCTTCTTTCTATTTCTTGTGTGTCGAGCTCCGCCAGAATCGGCGTTGGCTAAGTCCTTCAGGCGGGTCGCCGGCCTTCATCCAGCGCTCTCGATCCCCCCACCCCCCCTACTTTTGGTTTTGATGTGTCTGCTAGTTTTTCAGGATTAGGTATCTTCGCGGTGTTTCGACTGCCCAGTTCTGATTTTGTTACGTTGAGTCATCGCTGCTGTCTTTGGCTTTGGTTGGTTCTTTGGTACTCTTTGCTGGTTTTCCTCCTTCTTTCTGTATGGCGGTGGTTGGTTTTCTATATGGTGGTCTGGCCTACACCTTTTCGGGTGTAGCGGGGTAGCTGGTTCAGAGGGCTGTTTGTTCCTTTTGGTTCCGCCGGGATGTTATGACTTATTCTAGCTGTGGATCCTTTTTTCTTGTCTTGTGTTCTTTATTTGCCTGTATCTGTTTTCGGTATTAGGGTAGGCATATTTTCGTATGCGTTGATCTCTTTTGTGAGCTTCCGGAAAAAGACTTTTTTTCTTCTTGTTGTTATATAATATTTTCTTTCTAAAAAAAAACATTAAGTATTCCTAACCTTTTTTCTTCTAGTTCTTTATATTTTTTGGGTGGGGCAGCTGCCCACCCCACCCAACAGCTGGTTTCTTCACTGCACTTATCATTCTGGTTTGCCTGTACTCAGGGGCGGAGGCAAGGTATGGTCAGTTGGGGCGTTGGTCCTACCTAAAAATTAATTGTTATACTAACAAAAACCGTAGATCAACGATTCTGCGTCAGCTGAAGTCAGCACTTTTGCCCTAGGTGAGTTCAAGCAGCTACCATGTTACCTTAAACCATCGTCAATCATTCAACCAGTAAGAGCACATACTGATATATATACAGCTTTACAAATTTTAGGTGATGTGGGACTATCGATGTGTTTTCATTTTCAGCCCTAGCTGATCTTTGAAGCTAGCTTCGGCCACTGCCTGTACTTCCTTTTTATTGATCTGAGATTAGTGGCTTTGCAGTTTACATAGCATACACCTGTTATTATGTGGACACAAAATGCCAAAAGCCACATTTTGAACCAATTTGCAATCTAGAGTTGTATAATTTTATTTATAACTTTTATGAAAATATGTGTTTGCGTGCCTGGGTTCTTTTGGAGCGTGCAAGTGTATTCGTGAATGCAGCAAGATGGGGGATCAATAGTGTGCATGCATGTACATGCCCTCTCGCTTCTCCCTGTGCATAAATGATTGAAGTCGTATATTTGAGAGTAGGTAAACATAAAATATTGTGATGGTGATGTGTATGTGAGAGCTTATGCGTATATGTATCGAACTGACCTGTAGCTATATATCAAAACTAAAAATCCACTTATATATAAATATTAAATTATAACTAAATGAAATAAATGTATATGACAAATATATTCTTGAGTGCGGACATATCTGTTCGAATGCAAATATAAGTTATAGTTTAACAAATAAATAAATGAACAGAAGCTATTATAATATTCTAATGGAAGATTGAATAGATCAATAAACTCTTATTATGTATAATTATTATTGTCATATGAATCAATAATTTTATTAAGAAGTATATAATATGTAATACGTACTTTAAAAGGAAATTATATGGCGAATGAGTATTTTAATTGGGTATTACCTTGCACCGAACAAAGTTTATATTATAGTAAATTTGTACGTTCCTCTAGTATAATATATTCTTATTTTTTGATTACTTTAGATATTATTTGTGTGTTTTTATTTCCATATGACAAGAAAACCGAATAAACAGTTTAGTGATACCGTCTGGTATGAGACTTTCGGCAACATTTTTTTGGTTATTTATCAGACTTGTCATATAGAGATATCTAGTATGGATCAAGTGTAGTTTATGAGCATTGAAAAATTATTCGAGTAGCATTCGGTGGTATGGGACACCGTTATGTTATTTTTTTGATTATTCATTGTAAGTAAATGTCACTCAAGCAGGAATTACACTCATTGGTACATGTGAAACTCGCTGAGGAGTATCGTATTGTTAAACATTGATTTATGAGAGCCTTGTGTCGGCCTATTACTAGAGATATGGGAAGCGATTGGGTATGAGTAGGATATGACCGTCCACATTGTGTCCAGCTCTCTTTATTGTTTGGGAGTTAACCAGATTGGTCAGTATCCACCTTGGCTGCTTGATCGTGGGATCGCACCCCAGATCCGCGACACCGTAGTTATATGTCCCTTTGATGCGCATCGTGGAAGTAGTCAATGGGTTGTTGCCGATAGCCCCTTGAGTCTCATAGGCTAGTGGTCTGTTACCGTTAACAGAAAAGCAGGTCGTGACCGAGGCTACGCGTAGACAAGTCATTGGTGGATGGAGTTACAATGTCCGTCGAGGTAACTAAAGACTGTAGGAATGACGGTTACTCTGCGGTAGGTGAGTGACCTAGGTTCTTGGAGCAGGCCTACGGCTGTGACTCCCCACCTTTATGCTCACAATAACAAAGAGTATTAAAAGAAATACTGCATGTTATCACGAAGAATAAGGCTAGATAGGAGCGGCCATCCGTAATTGGCCTTACACTAGTATTGGTTACCTCGATAGGAGTGATATATATTTTTCAATTTTCATCTCTTATTTATTTACTACCGTCGACATACCCAATCCCAGTATAACACGAACTACCACTACACCAAAACATGTGATTCCCAACGAGTATAACAGTCGCAAACAGTTTCAGCAACGCTTATTAGCGTCGCTGTAGGGGCGTCGCAATTTATTGCCAACGCTTATAAACGTTGGGGAGTTTAGTTTCCCAATGCTTATAAGCGTTGGAAGGTTGTATTCGCCAACGCTTATAAACGTTGGTGTATATTATTTAGCAACGCTTATAAACGTTGGCAAATTAACCGCCCAACATTGTTTAATTTTCTATGCTGACGTTATAAGCATTGGTAAATTTTAATTGCCAATGCTTATAACGCTGAAATATTTTCATTCTCAATATAGTCAATTATTTTAACATTAATAAAAAATTAATAACTAACATGATATGCATTATTATACTACATTCAATAGGAATCCAAAATTTACAATATTCATGATCAAATAACAACATAAATTTCATAGTCGACTACTTCATAACAATGTCAACTACTTCATAACAAGTTGATGCAGGCCAAGTATTAGGTCGTGACCGACCTAACGAAACCTTAAGTTGTTCGGAAATGATGAGTCGTTTACGACCTAAGAACATGGGAGCTAACAAGGAAGTTCGCGAGGAAGGGATACAAAATGAAGTACTAAGTCGTGACCGACCTAACGAAGCCATAAGTCGTGACCGACCTAATAATGCCTTTAAGTCTCTCCAGCGACTTAGTGAAGCTCGGCAACGACCTAGTGGAGAACCACGAGTTGAGAATGCGCAAGGCTTAAGTCGGCTACGACTTAAGGGAAGTGATTTAGGTCGTGTACGACCTAACGAGTTAAAGGATAGGTCGTTGGAATGACCTAGCGAGTTAAGCAAACCAGAGCCTGTTGTGTTGGATCGTTCATGCGAGTTACGACCTAGGTTAGGTCGTAGAAGCGGGTTACGACCTAGGTTAGGTCGCTGAAGCTTGAAGCCGTGGATTCCTTATGCCGCTTTACTCTATGCCGTTGATTCTTTTAAGTCGTGGAGGATGTTATGTCGCAGCTGGTTTAAGTCGTTAAACATATTGTTAAGTCGTATGTTTTAGGTCGCGTGGAGGTGTTGGCTTGTATGTGCAAGTGTTAAGTCGTTAATGATCTTGTTTAGGTCGTAAGTCGCCTGTTTCTTTTAAGTCGTCTACTTTTAGGTCGTGGTGTCTTAAGTCGTGGACGACTTATGAGTTGTACATTTTCTGTGGCGTGTGTTGTAACTTCTATAAATAGGCCGGTGGTGCCATTTGTAATAGTTTAGTTGATTTGAATAAAAACTTTTGTTTTGTTAGCTTTGTGCTTTCACCAAATTGGTAGTTGAGTGTAATCTCCTATCTCCTCTTTTGGCATTCGAGTGCGCTCGGATCAACGATCGTAGAAGCTGATTCACGGAATCTAGTGCGCTAGATCAACGTACGAAGAATCGTAGATCTTTAAACACGGTATAGTGCGCTATCAACGTGTTTGAGATAGCTAGAATTCGGTATCTTCGGATCAACGAATTTGGGCATTTCAGTATTCTTCATTCCATCGATTGCTACTTTCTCAGAATCATCATTTTATCATTCCGCTGCTGCATCATTTGGTATCAGAGCTTGTTTTAGCCAATCATAGCTAAATCGGGTCTTGGAGCCAATTATTTTGAAGAAGTTTGAAGAGTTAGAGGGGCCGAGCTACATCAAGCAAAGCCGAGTGAAATCGAAGAGTTTGGAGATTGAAAGTTGCATTATTTGGAGAAGTTGTGTTCATCGTATTTTGGTAACAAAGTGGGAGTTTTTGATCCATTTCAATTTGGATCAAAAGTTTGGAAGTGTTTGAATTAGCGCGGGAAAGATTTGCACGCCAAGGGGTTTGAAGAGTTTCGGCCGAGTTAAGCATTGAAGTCAAGCCGAGAGTTTGAAGTTGAAGATCGTACATCATTTGGTATCTTTTGATTTGTCCAAGCCGAGAATTGAAGGTTTGTGAAGTATTCAATCATGCCGCCAAGGAGAGCTAATCGACATCAAAATATTGAAGCATTGTATCGAAGAGAAGAGGCTGATGAGATGGAGCAAAGAATTAATGAGAACTTTAGTGAGAAGCTTAATGAAGGAATTGGACGATTAGAGAAGATGATGTTGGAAATGAATCAAAATCAGAGAAGGGTTTCACCTGAATCTAACCATGGGAGAAGTAGAGTTTCGCCACATTCCAATCGAGAGAGAAGTAATGATGATGATCATAGAAGTGTGAGCCGAGACAGTTATAGAAATGTTGATGATCGGGAACGTGATCGGAGGAATACTGGTAGAAGGAATGTTGGTGGAAGGAATGATGGTAGTAGAGATGTTGGTGGTCAGGATCGACATCGATATACATCTGATTTTGAAGAGGAGTTCGAAGGTGGTAGTGTTCATGGACGAGGCCAAGGAAGAAATCAATCGGAGTATGATCACAAGTGGGAGTCTGGGATGAAGACTGAAATACCGGAATTCAAGGGTGGTATGCAAGCTGAGGAGTTCTTAGATTGGTTGTCTAATGTGGAAGAGATTTTTGACTTCAAGGAGGTTCCAGAACATCGTTGAGTGAAGTTAGTTGCTACAAGGTTGAGGGGTAGAGCTATGGCATGGTGGCAGCAGACTAAACTAACACGGGAGAGAATGGGGAAGTCAAAGATTGAATCTTGGGATAAGATGAAGAAACTGATGAGAGCTACATTCTTACCTTATAACTATTAGTCGCTTATGTATCAGAGGTTGCAAAACTTGAGAAAGGGGACAAAATCTGTGAATGACTATGCTGACGAATTTTATCAACTGATTGCAAGGAATGATATTATGGAAACAAAGGAACAATTGACAGCTAGATTTGTTGGAGGGTTGCGAATGCAGATTCAAGATATGGTTAACATGTTTGATCCCAGATCTGTAGCGGAAGCACACCAGAAAGCGTTAGCTTGGGAGAAACAGGGAAGACGAGGAGGTGGTGTGTTTACAAATTCCAACAATCCAGTGAAGGGTGTTAGTGGAAGTTCTAATGTTTCAAAAGCTGTTGCAAAACCAGTTGTGAATGAGGTTGGGAAGGCGAAAGTCAATAATGGTTTCAAGTGTTATAATTGCCAAGAAATGGGCCACAAAAGTAATGAATGTCCAAAACCGAAGAAGAGAGCTATGATAGCGGATGTTGAGGATGAGGATGAAGAAGCTGAGTGTTCCAATTCACCACCTGATGAGGAGGAAGAAGAAGTGTCGGGAGACAAAGGTTGTAATCTGATGATGAGGAGGTCTTGTTTGACACCAAAGCAAGAGGAGGATTGTAGTTGGTTAAGGAGCAATATTTTTCAGTCAACATGTACTATTCTGGGGAAAGTTTGCAAGTTTGTTATTGATGCTGGAAGCTGTGATAATATAATTTCTTTAGAAGTCGTGAGGAAGTTGGCATTGAAGACTGAGAAACATCCGAAACCATACAAGTTGGCTTGGTTGAGAAAAGGCGGGGAGGTGAAGGTTGGACGAAGGGCTTGTGTGAATTTTTCAATTGGAAAGAAATACAAAGACGAAATTTGGTGTGATGTGGTAGATATGGATGTCTGTCATTTGTTGCTGGGAAGACCGTGGCAGTATGATAGGGCGGTGCAACATGATGGGCATACCAACAGTTACAGTTTCATGTTTGAAGGCACGAAGATTACTCTAGTTCCAAAGAAGCGACAACAAGAAGAAAACAAACTTGAGGAGATTGAAGAGCTGAAAACTTTATTATCCTTGAAGGAGTTTGTTAAGGAAATAGAAGAGGAACCCGAAGTATTCTTGTTGATTGGACGAGAGAGTCATGAAGTGGTGGAGATACCTGATGAAGTAAAACCAATACTGGAAGAATTTGATGATGTATTTCCTGAAGAGCTACCGACGGAGTAACCACCGTTGAGGGATATACAACACCAAATAGATCTTGTTCCAGGTGCTGTGTTGCCACATAAACCACACTATAGAATGAGTCCGAAAGAACATGAAGAGTTGCGTAGACAGGTAGAGGAATTGCTTGAACAGGGACGAATACAGGAGAGTTTGAGTCCGTGTGCTGTACCAGCATTACTCGTACCGAAGAAGGATGGTTCATGGAGGATGTGCACCGACAGTCGGGCGTTAAATAAGATTACAGTGAGATATAGATTTCCGATGTCGAGACTTGATGATTTGTTGGATCAATTAAGCGGAGCTACTATATTTTCGAAGATTGATTTGAAGAGCGGTTATCATCAAATTCGAATCAGACCAGGAGATGAATGGAAGACGACATTCAAGACGAGGGAAGGATTGTATGAATGGCTGGTCATGCCGTTTGGTCTTTCGAATGCACCGAGTACATTTATGCGGGTGATGAATCGGATTTTTAGACCATTCATTGGGAAGTTTGTAGTGGTGTATTTTGATGATATTCTGATATACAGTGGAAGCGCAGAGGAACACTTGCAACATCTGAGAGAAGTGTTGATGATACTGCGACAGGAACAGTTTTATGCTGCAACGAAGAAATGCGTGTTCATGACGCATAGTGTTTTATTTCTGGGGTATGTTGTATCGGGAGAAGGAATACATGTGGACCAAAATATAATTGAAGCTATCAGAGATTGGCCGCAACCCAAGACGATAACGGAGGTTCGGAGTTTTCACGGGTTGGCTTCATTCTATCGAAGGTTTATTCCACACTTTAGTAGTGTGATGGCACCTGTTACAGATTGTATGAAGGGTAAACAGTTTTCATGGTCAGAGGAAGCAGGGGATGCTTTTGGGAAGATCAAGGAGTTGCTGACGTCTGCAACAATTCTAGTATTACCAGATTTTCAGTTAATATTTGAACTACATACTGATGCATCCAAGGCTGGGATTGGAGAAGTGTTGAGTCAGAGGGGACGTCCTATTGCATATTTCAGTGAGAAGTTATCAGGAGCGAAGATGAGATATAGTACGTATGATGTGGAATTTTATGCTGTTGTGCAAGCCATTAAACATTGGAGACATTACTTATTTCACAAGGAGTTTGTGCTATACACTGATCATGAGGCTCTGAAACATCTGCAAGGACAAGAGAAGATTTCGACAAGGCATACATCGTGGATTGCGTACCTGCAGCAGTTTACCTTTGTTGTGAAACACAAATCTGGGGTTACGAACCGTGTGGCGGATGCGTTGAGCGGAAGGAATCATGTGTTGACTACAATGAAGGTTGAAGTGATAGGGTTTGATGTGTTGCCAGAATTGTTTGTCGATGATCCTTACTTTGCAAAGTTTGTTGATGAAGTCAAGGAGGGAAAGACGGATGAATTTGTAATGGTGGATGGTTTTCTTTTTAAGGGAAATCGATTATGTATACCGGAGTGCAGCTTACGTATGAAGATTGTAAAAGAGTTACATGAGGAAGGACATGTGGGCAGAGATCGAACTTTACAATTGATTTCTCAATCTTATTATTGGCCTTCGTTGAAGCGGGAAGTTGGGAAGTTTGTGGAGAGATGTCATATTTGCCAAGTATCCAAAGGAACAGCGACGAATGCGGGATTGTATATGCCATTACCCGTGCCTGTTAAACCATGGGTTGATATCAGTATGGATTTTGTTTTGGGATTACTGAGAACTCAAAGGGGGGATGATTCGATATATGTTGTAGTGGACGGGTTTTCAAAGATGGCATATTTCATCGCTTGTAAGAAGACAGTTGATGCCGTCCGTGTTGCTGAGTTATTCTTTAAAGAAGTGTATCGTTTACATGGTTTGCCAGAATCCATTGTTTCTGATCGGGATACTAGATTTCTAAGTCATTTTTGGCTAAGTTTGTGGAAGATGGTGGGAACGAAGTTGAACTTTAGCAGCGCTTATCATCCGCAGACGGATGGACAGACCGAGGTCGTGAACAGATCGTTGGGGAATTTGTTGAGATGTCTTGTGAAAGATAATATGAAGAGTTGGGATATGAAATTATGTCAAGTGGAGTTTGCTCATAACCATGCTATAAACCGCAGTACAGGGTTCAGTCCATTTCAGATAATGTATTCAAGTTTACCAAAGGGACCGTTGGATTTGACGATAGTACCACAATCCAAGGGAACCGTTAAACGGGTTGTTGATTCTGTTGATGGATTGACTGAATGTCACAAAATCGTCCAGGAACGATTGGAGAAAGCGAATGAGAAGTACAAACGATCTGCAGATCTGAAGCGAAGGAGTGTTGAATTTAATGAAGGGGATTTGGTTTATGCAGTGTTAACAAAAGATCGTTTTCCGGTGGGAACGTACAATAAATTGAAAGCGCGGAAGATTGGTCCAGTAAAATTTTTGAAGAAAATCAATGAGAACGCGTATCAATTGGAATTACCGGATAATGTTCATACTTCTGATGTGTTTAACGTCAAATACTTAGTTCCGTATCAAAGGGATGAGTGTGTTGCGGAGGAGGAAGGTGCAAATTCGAGGACGAATTTCTCTCAACCAGGGGAGGATGATGCAGGCCAAGTATTAGGTCGTGACCGACCTAACGAAACCTTAAGTCATTCGGAAATGATGAGTCGTTTACAACCTAAGAACATGGGAGCTAACAAGGAAGTTCGCGAGGAAGGGATACAAAATGAAGTACTAAGTCGTGACCGACCTAACGAAGCCATAAGTCGTGACCGACCTAATAATGCCTTTAAGTCGCTCCAGCGACTTAGTGAAGCTCGGCAACGACCTAGTGGAGAACCACGAGTTGAGAATGCGCAAGGCTTAAGTCGGCTATGACTTAAGGGAAGTGATTTAGGTCGTGTACGACCTAACGAGTTAAAGGATAGGTCGTTGGAACGACCTAGCGAGTTAAGCAAACCAGAGCCTGTTGTGTTGGATCGTTCATGCGAGTTACGACCTAGGTTAGGTCGTAGAAGCGGGTTACGACCTAGGTTAGGTCGCTGAAGCTTGAAGCCGTGGATTCCTTATGCCGCTTTACTCTATGCCGTTGATTCTTTTAAGTCGTGGAGGATGTTATGTCGCAGCTGGTTTAAGTCGTTAAACATAGTGTTAAGTCGTATGTTTTAGGTCGCGTGGAGGTGTTGGCTTGTATGTGCAAGTGTTAAGTCACTAATGATCTTGTTTAGGTCGTAAGTCGCCTGTTTCTTTTAAGTCGTCTACTTTTAGGTCGTGGTGTCTTAAGTCGTGGACGACTTATGAGTTGTACGTTTTCTGTGGCGTGTGTTGTAACTTCTATAAATAGGCCGGTGGTGCCATTTGTAATAGTTTAGTTGATTTGAATAAAAACTTTTGTTTTGTTAGCTTTGTGCTTTCACCAAATTGGTAGTTGAGTGTAATCTCCTATCTCCTCTTTCGGCATTCGAGTGCGCTCGGATCAACGATCGTAGAAGCCGATTCACGGAATCTAGTGCGCTAGATCAACGTGCGAAGAATCGTAGATCTTTAAACACGGTATAGTGCGCTATCAACGTGTTTGAGATAGCTAGAATTCGGTATCTTCGGATCAACGAATTTGGGCATTTCAGTATTCTTCATTCCATTGATTGCTACTTTCTCAGAATCATCATTTTATCATTCCGCTGCTGCATCCTTTGTTATCAGAGCCTTTTTTAGCCAATCATAGCTAAATCGGGTCTTGGAGCCAATTCTTTTGAAGAAGTTTGAAGATTTAGAGGGACCGAGCTACATCAAGCAAAGCCGAGTGAAATCGAAGAGTTTGGAGATTGAAAGTTGCATTATTTGGAGAAGTTGTGTTCATCGTATTTTGGCAACAAAGTGGGAGTTTTCGATCCATTTCAATTTGGATCAAAAGTTTGGAAGTGTTTGAATTAGCGCAGGAAAGATTTGCACGCCAAGGGGTTTGAAGAGTTTCGGCCGAGTTAAGCATTGAAGTCAAGCCGAGAGTTTGAAGTTGAAGATCGTACATCATTTGGTATCTTTTGATTTGTCCAAGCCGAGAATTGAAGAGTTTGTTAAGTATTCAATCATGCCGCCAAGGAGAGCTAATCGACATCAAAATATTGAAGCATTGTATCGAAGAGAAGAGGCTGATGAGGTGGAGCAAATAATTAATGAGATGAAGCATTATGAATTATCTATGTTACAACATAACGCCTATGAATCCAAGTATGGGGACAATGTAACAGGGAATCATATTCCTATTGTATGTACCTATGCATAAAGTACATGGTATTTATATGGTTTCTATTCAGTTCAATACCTCTGACTTTTTTATGGAGAAACCTTTTATTCACCACATCTTGCTGTTTCAATTCTAACAACATAAAAGGTTTGAAAGGCTAGTTCTTTTATTGACAGACTACTTAGAAAGTTAGGAACAATGTTCCTTTTTAAATTGTTCCTAATTTTCATTTGTTTAGTTCAAATTTAAACTAAACACACAATGGAATAAGTTGAAATTTGTTTTAAACTGACACTTACATATTTTTCCGCGGCACATGGTAGTATTTCTCCTGATTTTCTTTTATGTCCAGCCTTCCAAACCGTTGTTCGTGAAATATCTGCTTCTGGATTTGCTACTACCTACAAGAAAGATCAAAGTTGACAACACATAATTAATATAACATTTTGATGTGTGTGTGTAACCCTTTACTCTAAAAATAAAAGCAGGACACTGCAATTTTCAATTCAAGTAACCAAAAAAAAATAGAATCGTAGAAGCATTACTACTTGAAAAAAAAGACAAACTTCGATCAATTTACTAGAGGTTCATAACTTCAATAGAATCGTACAAGCATTACTTGAAGAATAATTACCTCTCAGAGAGTTGTTACTTCTTCTAAATTCTGATGGTCAGAATTTTCCATTACCACATTTGCTACCACCTACCAAAGGTTCATAACTTCATATGGTCCCTCATGCTCTGTTCTCAGCAAATTCCTACAATAGTCCCAGTAATATATTTGATTAATAATATGGGCAATACTAAGATTTCACCTAGTAATGATTGATTACACATCAGTCACCTCAATACTAATTTCTCTTAGATTTGCACAAAATTGAATTATATCGGGCTAAATAAATTTAGGACAATTAGTTCGATGATATTGCAGACTTACTATAGCCATATATAATATAATTTAGCAATGGGACCAAGTTTCTCAAATAGTTAAGTGTTGGTGTGAATATGACATAAACAGAAAAGAAAACGAAAATAAACGATGGAACTTATTGTAGCTACTAGCATTAAATATAAATACAAGAAAAGAAATATGCGTACCTTTCTAAGTCAAACTTGACTGCAATCTCCTTCCATAAGCAGGGGTTGATAAAAATAATAATACATAGTGGTTGTATTGCATACATGAAATTGCTTGAGTGGGATGTACATCAATGTAACATATCTATATGTTCTGCTATTTTTCTCTTAGAATTTTAGTTATTTGAGTTTGTAACATGCACTAGAGGAAACTGTAAAGAATCCTATGTTATTTTCACATAAATGACCAAAACGTATAGCTAACTACATTAGTCGCTGAAACTGAAAGTCATTCCTGTTATACCTCGGATTAGTTTACCGTAGATTTGTTTACCATACATTAGCTTGCTTCTCATGGTTTCATTCCTGTTGTACCTCGGATTAGTTTACCATAGATTTGTTTAACTACTTAATTGTTTTCTTAATTGAGAATACTGCCTCAAACTGAATTAAGAATACAACCATCCCTGATATTCATTTGTATACTTGATTCATATTTCAAGAAAGAAATTAAAACAAAAATTCTGGGTTGAGAAACTGAAGTATGTATCCCAAATACAACAGTTGCATTATTTGTTTCTCTTCAGTTTTGGATTTAATAGTAGAGTCACATGGAGTTTGCATGTTATCTTTCCTTAATGCTAACATTCTTAATTTGATATATTCAAGCATTCAATATCAAAAACTAAAGAAAGCCTAAAAAAATTAGAACCTCACCTGCCAAATTCTAATCCAACAATTTCAGAACAATTGTGATTTAATTGTAACATTCTTAATTTGGTCTTCATGTACATAAACTTCAGTGGACTAAATTTCTATGGGAAATAGGCAATAATAATTTTAGTATAGCAATTTGGATATAACCATGATCTAACTACGTGGTTAACCCTCAATATTTATGTGTCTTATTCGCGATTGAGTTTTTTATTCTTAATTCTAGACATCATCTAACGAGCTACCCTTATAGAAATATATAAGTCAACTTCCATTACTGTGGATTAATACTACAAAAACCATAATAAATGAAAATAGACAATATCTGAATGCCCATAACCAGTTGTATTCAAGAAGTTAGTTCACACGAAGTCTGAAATTAGGAAGGAACATTTGTTAAAAGAAACAATGGTAAGCCCTAAATTAACACATTTACCACAGTTGAAATCGATGTAAACAAAGTCAGATTGACCAAGGTCACATACCGTCATCGTTTGCTAACAGGTTGCCGAAGGCCCTAAACGTCGTCGAATTCGCAATTTTAGATGCGGTAGAAGGAAGAAATAGATGTGGCCGAAATCGAATTGCTTGAAGTTAAGGCAGATTTTCTTGGAGGAGAGAGGTCGATTCCTTGCCTGAAGGAGAGTGGTCAATTCATTGAAGGTGAGAGGACGAAATAGTCGCCTGAAGGAGAAATTTTTTTTTGTGGCAGCTGAAGGAATGAATAAGCATTGAGGATTAGGGCAACAGATGACAAAGGATGCTCATTTACATTTTTGCCCTACCAACATTTGGTTAATTTCAATTTAATCAGATTTCCCAACACTTATATGTGTCAGCAATAAAAAAATTGTAAATGTGTATTTTCGGTCACACATTTTTTGCTTAGCAACGCTTATTTTTGTTATTGATCTACAACGCAAATAAGTGTTGGTAACTAGAAAAAATAAGTGTTACGAAATGGATGTTATGGTGTAGTGTACGACGGTTCATAATAGTTTAGGACAATGTATATAATAATAACACAGATAATAAAATGCGGAACACAGATAACAAAAATCTCATATATATATATAACTGATGTCAGTTACAATACATTTGACACAATACATATGATACAACCACAACTGTCGACTCTGGATGTTATATATACAAGTACATTATCGACTAATATACATGAATACATATCAACCTAAATCAGTACACTGACTACTACAGAAAGACGCATACCACTTCAAAAGATATGAAAAGTCTTCGTAGCTCAAACAGCAACCCAAAGTAGGAAATCTACAACTTGAAATAACTCGGGTCTGACCCGAGTATTAAATTCAAAAGAAAATAATACACGGGTCAGTCTAATTCAAACTCAATTATTAATGCACAGAAGCAATAATAATCAAATAACAAATAGACGATAGTCACAGAAATCTCGTATAGCCGACTCCTCGATAAGAGAATCGGACAACGGCAGATATAACACTAAGCAGTGTTAAACAACATATCAGTAAATCCAAATCATCAACAAAGATAGATAAAAAGATTATCAATAAAGATAATTTTTGAAAAACAACAGAATTGCTTAAACAACAATTAACAACCAAATCCAATTATTAAATAAATAATTAGAAAATCTCAAAGTGGTTAAATCAAACCAACGAAACAATTCAACAATCGAAATATCAATTAAAAATGTCACTTTTGCTAGGGCTGCAGTACACGCACGCGTGTACTGCCTCGCCACTACGATAATGCTAGTGAAACACAAACCAAAAGAGTGGCATAAACAAAGATATAACATCCATTCTGAATTTGGCTGCAGTGCACGCTCGCGTGCACTGCCTCGCCAAAATCAGATATACACCTGAAACAGATACTATATCTCAAAGCAAAGCTCTAACAAGCAAAACAGGTACAACAAAATGCACCAGTAAAAACAAACTGAAGTCACATCAATATACACAGATGCTCATCATGACACACTAACCCTGTACAGTGCAAACGACTAAATCAGATGTACTGCAGCCACCACCAGAACGCAAGGCAAGACTGCAACCAAAAAGGCTACTGCTTCAAACTACGTATATACATATATAAGAGCTCGAAGTAGTGATAGTGATAAATCTGTAAAACGTATAAAAAAGCTCCAAGATGAACCAAAGCAATAGAATTAGATGTGAGCGACAAGAATCACTCACCAAAATGCATCAAACAACTAAGAACAGTCAACTTGAAAATATGATCTGTCTCAAACTATAACAGGTCTAACATGTATGCATGCAGTGACAATATAATCAAACTGCAACATGTACGTAATGATGACCAGGTAGCAACAGTGAATCAAGAAAGACTCAAGTGCTACCAAAACTCAATACCAAGCAGTGAACAAGAAAAATCAAAACCAATATACCGTTCGAACAAATATGCATGTACCATAAAGTATATGCAGAGCATACAAAGTCAAGGCTTTAAGTAAAACAAGTCAAGCACAAGTCTGCAACTAAAAAGTTAATACAATGAAACTATAGTTGCAACCAGCAGATGGACGATGCTCAAGGATGAACACGAAGATGGTCAGAGCCAAAATACGCAGGGGCCACAAAATCAAAGTCAATAGAGACATGTACATATGTGCACAGGTACAAAGACCAAATGATGCAGTGCAAAATCATCAACAAATTTCAAGTGTAGATTCAATAATATATGCATACACACATACTATGGTATATATGCACATACATGAAGTCACACCGAATTAGTCAAGTAAATTTCAAATTAACAGTTTTATCAAAGCCAAGGTCAACACCCACAAATCAGACCACAACACAACTACCAGCAACTCAGAGGGTCAAATACAGTGAACCCAAATCCATACCAGGCTACAAAGGAAATACTGAACTAACTTGAAACAACATGCATAAGCCTGGAAACATGATTAGCAAAAGCATCAACGTCTACAAACATACATTTTGAAAACCAGGTGTGCAGTTCAACAAATATGCATATATCAAAAAGTATATGCAGAGCATACAAAGTCCAGAAATCCAAATAGCTTCATATAGCTCAACGCAATCAAATTCATGGAGCAGCAGGTAAAATCGAACCAACAGAAATCGAAACTGTGGTGAGTAAGGCAATTCAAAGCCGAAGTCAAGTGCACACATGAATCAAATGTAATAACCTTTTAATACTAAGGCAATGTCGACAAGTTCAAATGAAACGGCAAGGGTGATTCAAAGAACAACAAGTCAATTTAAGAAAAATCCAAACTGTGATGGTCATGAGATACAACCATGCCGAGGTGACCAGAAAACATAAAATCACCAACATTCAACCAAAACGAATGGCCAATAGATCAGATGGACCGGGCCAACAAGTATATCACGAGTTCGAAAACATTAACGAAGATAGCCAGAGACAAAAATGAACTTGAAGATGTCAGATAAATCTCAAGCAACAGCATACATCGAACGACAGTAAAATGAAGCGACAACTCAACAATTAAAAATGAACGAAAATCACAGAATTCGAGTGAATTTGATGTGAGTGAGATCGAGATTCACTCACCTCTTTCATCGATCGAGAATCTGGGTAGTAGGGTAGGATGGGTGGTACCGCTCAGATTGCGGCCAATCCTCCTAACTGCGCGCGGGCCGGCTTAGAGCGCGTGAAACTCATCACTACCTCGTAAGGGCGTTGAGACCATAGCATGTTACACAAAAGCGCCGCTTTCTCTGGATGTCACACAGCTGCCCGACTGCCGTGGCAATCGAGGAAAACGAGCGAAGTTAAACCCTAGCAGCCACTATCTTCGATTTCTACGATGCCCTAATTTGTAGAGGAACAAAGATGAGGACGAAGCCGCCATTTCCTTTTTTCTCGATCTCGTAAGATTTAGGGTTACGAACTGAAAATGGATGAAGAGGGAAAAAGAATGGGTAGTCACTAATATCACGGCCACAAACAAATATGGGCCGATATTTCAAATTTGTAAAGTCCAATTACCCATTTAACAATTTATAAAAGAGTTTTAACCCTATAAAAATCCAATTGCAATTTTATCAAAGGATTCCAACCGATAAAAATTCAATATCAATTATCATCACTTTCATCGTTAAATGACGATTATAAATTGAAGCTAAATCCCGGGTTGTTACAGACTCCCCTCCTTATAAAAATTGCGTCCCCGCAATTTTCATAATCAAAGTCGTCAATAACAATTATTTTTCTAACATAAACTGGTTAAGCTAGAAAAGTAGAAGTCGGGAATACAAACGCCAAAGAAATCTTTTAATTCCATAAAAGAATTTCACAAATTCTCAACAAAATCTAACTATCAAATAGATAATCAGAAAACAACAAAACTGACTAAATGTAATCATCAGCAATATTCAATTACCAATTAGATAATCAGAAATACAGAAATCACAAAACATCAATATCTAATTATCGATACGATAATTAGAAAATAGCAAAATCTAATTATCGACAAAGATAATTAGAAAACACAAATCACAAATTGCAAAACTGCAGATATCTAGTTATCCAACAAATAACTAGAAAACACGAACTTCATAATCAGCAAACTATAACTATCAACAGAGATAGAAAGAAAACAACAATTTAATATAATCAACATAATCTAGAATCAATTAGAGACTAGAAAATCTTACAATCAGCAAAATTAGCAATTGCCTAATTATCAAAACGATAATTAAACCTCAAATCAACAAATATTTAATTATCAAAAACGACAATCAAATCTCAAATCAACAAATATTCAATTATCAAAAACGATAACTAAATCTCAAATCAACAAACATTTAATTATCAAAAACGATAATTAAATCTCAAATCAACAAACATTTAATTATCAAAAACGATAATTAAATCTCAAATCAACAAACATTTAATTATCTAAAACGATAATTAAATCTCAAATCAGCAAATATTTAAGTATCAAAAACGATAATTAAATCTCAAATCAACAAATATTTAATTATAAAAAATGACAATCAAATCTCTAATCAACAAATATTCAATTATCAAAAACGATAATTAAATCTCAAATCAACAAACATTTAATTACCAAAAACGATAATCAAATCTCAAATCAACAAACATTTAATTATCAAAAACGATAATTAAATCTCAAATCAACAAACATTTAATTATCAAAAATGATAATTAAATCTCAAATCAACAAACATTTAATTATCAAAAACGATAATTAAATCTCAAATCAGCAAATATTTAATTATCAAAAACGATAATCAAATCTCAAATCAACAAACATTTAATTATCAAAAACGATAATTAAATCTGAAATCAACAAATATTTAATTATCAAAAACGATAATCAAATCTCAAATATCTAGTTATCACAAGCGATAATCAGAAACAACAAATATTTAATTATCAAAAACGACAATCAAATCTCAAATCAACAAATATTCAATTATCAAAAACGATAATTAAATCTCAAATCAACAAATATTTAATTATCAAAAACGATAATCAAATCTCAAATATCTAATTATCACAAACGATAATCAGAAACAACAAATATTTAATTATCAAAACGATAATCAAATCTCAAATATCTAATTATCACAAGCGATAATCAGAAACAACAAATATTTAATTATCAAAACGATAATCAAATCTCAAATATCTAATTATCACAAGCGATAATCAGAAACAACAAATATTTAATTATCAAAACGATAATCAAATCTCAAATATCTAATTATCACAAGCGATAATCAGAAACAACAAATATTTAATTACCTATACGATAATTAAATCTCATAACATCATATATCTAATTACCTGCAGATAATCAGAAACAACAAATATCTAGAAATCAATTAAGAAGACTAGAAAATCAACATAAAAGCTTGGATCGATCCCATCAGATGGCGAGTTTTTAGTTCGCCACACGTGCATCAACAAATGGCCAAAGCCTACCAAGTACTCAACATAATTTTGGCGCCCAACAAATGACCCGAAGGTCCGCAGAGTGACCCGAAGGTCTAGTACTGGTATTTAACCCGAAGGTCCATCATATGACCCGAAGGTCCAACATATGACCCGAAGGTCCATCATAGTGGCTCGAAAGCACACGAAAGCATCAAATCATCAAAACATCAAATATTTCATTTAATGAGTCCGGAATTAACCGAAATAGCAAACGCACATGTCCCATACCACGTGTTTTACTAAATCGTTTGAATCACTTCATCGTTTCCTTGAAAGTGCAAAATTGTGTATTTTGTAAAAATACATTTTACATTCTTAAACGGACAAGTCCGGAATTAAGCGAATCAGTAAAAGAAAGGGGTCATAGTCCTCGATTTTGCTGAAACGTTTAAATCGCTTCCTCATTCTTTTGAAAGCGCAAACTGTAAAATTCCTGAAAACAATTTTATTTATTTAATAAAAATAACAATTCACATTCTCAACTGGACAAGTCCGGAGTTAAGCGAATTAGTAAAAGAAAGGGGTCATAGTCCTCGATTTTGCTGAATCGTTTAAGTCGCTTCATCATTCTTTTGAAAGCACAAACTATTAAATTTTTTATAAAACAATTTTCATTTTAAAATGATTTTCCAATCACGTGATTATAGCAACAACATCAGTAGCAATTTTGAAAAGAAAATTGCACTTCCAAAACATCGTAAAATCGTATTTCAAAATCAGCATTGTGGAATAACCGCTTGAAAATCCACTTTTAAAAATTCGACGGTTACTGAAGCCAAAGCGACAGTAATTTTTATACGTCAAAATCTCATCAAAATAATTCACATCAAAATGTAACATCAGTGAATGTTTATTCATTAAAATTGTCAACAAACACCGTGCTTCAAAAATATAGCACTAGTGTAAAAATCCCGTTATAAAAATAACGGCAACACAATACGTTCAAACCAAACATCGGTTCAACGTAAAAACAATGCAGTAACGTGCAACTCAAATTTGCCCAAAATGAACAAAGAAATCATTCGAATGTATCTTCAATGAAGATAATTCAAAACAGAAAAATCTAATCAATAATGATTAGCATAAAAGAAACCCAGCAAAGATCTCAACAAAAATCACATAACTGCAATCGTTTTGAATCCTCAATTCGGATTCGAAATTCTCAAAGAAACAAAATAAATACAGCTATGTAAACAACAAATGAAATTTATTTCAATTTCATATTTTGATTTTTAAATCAAAAACATTATCAGTTGTACTCAGCGAAGACAGTCTCACTGTTTTCCGCTGCGCACTCTGATAACAGAACACAATATAATGAAATCAACAAAACTTAGTTTCACTTTTATTTTTAAATAAAGATATTTAAAAATTTCATCATAATTTCAAAACATTAGTTTTGACTCAAAGCACAAATAAAACATCGACCAATAGTTGTAACACATGTTCCATCTAAGTTATGTTTTATATTATGTCCATAAACCCCAAGCTTTGATACCAACTGTGACGCCCCACCTTTATGCTCACAATAACAAAGAGTATTAAAAGAAATACTGTCTGTTAGCACGAAGAATAAGGCTGGATAGGAGCGGCCATCCGTAGTTGGCCTTACACTAGTATTGGTTACCTCGATAGGAGTGGTATATATTTTTCAATTTTCATCTCTTATTTATTTACTCCCGTCGACATACCCAATCCCAGTATAACACGAACTACGACGGTTCATAATAGTTTAGGACAATGTATATAATAATAACACAAATAATAAAATGCGGAACAGAGATAACAAAAATCTCATATATATATATATATATATATATATAACTGATGTCAGTTACAATACATTTGACACAGCACATATGATACAACTACAACTGTCGACTTTGGAAGTTATATATACAAGTACATTATCGACTAATATACATGAATACATATCAACCTAAATTAGTACACTGACTACTACAAAAAGACGCAGACCACTTCAAAAGATATGAAAAGTCTTCGTAGCTCAAACAGCAACCCAAAGCAGGAAATCTACAACCTGAAATAACTCGGGTCTGACCCGAGTATTAAATTCAAAAGAAAATAATACACGGGCCAGTCTAATTCAAAATCAGTTATTAATGCACAGAAGCAATAATAATCAAATAACAAATAGACGATAGTCGTAGAAATCTCGTATAGCCGACTCCTCGATAAGAGAATCGGACAACGGCAGATATAACACTAAACAAAGTTAAACAACATATCAGCAAATCCAAATCATCAACAAAGATAGATAAAAAGATTATCAATGAAGATAATTTTTGAAAAACAACAGAATTGCTTAAACAGCAATTAACAACCAAATCCAATTATTTAATAAATAATTAGAAAATCTCAAAGTGGTTAAATCAAACCAACGAAACAATTCAACAATCGAAATATCAATTAAAACTGTCACTTTTGCTAGGGCTGCAGTACACGCACGCGTGTACTGCCTCGCCACTACGATAATGCTAGTGAAACACAAACCAAAAGAGTGGCATAAACAAAGATATAACATCCATTCTGAATTGGGCTGCAGTGCACGCTCGCGTGCACTGCCTCGCCAAATCAGATATACACCTGAAACAGAGACTATATCTCAAAGCAAAGCTCTAACCAGCAAAACAGGTACAACAGAATGCACCAGTAAAAACAAACTGAAGTCACATCAATATACACAGATGCTCATCATGACACAAGAACCCAATACAGTGCAAACGACTAAATCAGGTGTACTGCAGCCACCACCAGAACGCAAGGCAAGACTGCAACCAAAAAGGCTACTGCTTCAAACTACGTATATACATATATAAGAGCTCTAAGCAGTGATAGTGATAAATGTGTAAAACGTATACAAAAGCTCCAAGATGAACCAGAGCAATAGAATTAGATGTGAGCGACAAGAATCACTCACCAAAATGCATCAAACAACTAAGAACGGTCAACTTGAAAATATGATATGTCTCAAACTATAACAGGTCTAACATGTATGCATGCAGTGACAATATAATCAAACTGCAACATGTACGTAATGACGACCAGGTAGCAACAATGAATCAAGAAAGACTCAAGTGCTACCAAAACTCAATACCAAGCAGTGAACAAGAAAAATCAAAACCAATATATCGTTCGAACAAATATGCATGTACCATAAAGTATATGCAGAGCATACAAAGTCAAGGCCTCAAGTAAAACAAGTCAAGCACAAGTCTGCAACTAAAAAGTTAATACAACGAAACTATAGTTGCAACCAGCAGATGGACGATGCTCAAGGATGAACACGAAGATGGTCAGAGCCAAAATACGCAGGGGCCACAAAATCAAAGTCAACAGAGACATGTACATATGTGCACAAGTACAAAGACCAAATGATGCAGTGCAAAATCATCAACAAATTTCAAGTGTAGATTCAATAATATATGCATACACACATACTATGGTATATATGCACATACATGAAGTCACACCGAATTAGTCAAGCAAATTTCAAATTAACAGTTTTATCAAAGCCAAGGTACACCTACAAATCAGACCACAACACAACTACCAGCAACTCAGAGGGTCAAATACAGTGAACCCAAATCCATACCAGGCTACAAAGGAAATACTGAACTAACTTGAAACAACATGCATAAGCCTGGAAACATGATTATCAAAAGCATCAACGTCTACAAACATACATTTTGAAAACTAGGTGTGCAGTTCAACAAATATGCATATATCAAAAAGTATATGCAGAGCATACAAAGTCCAGAAATCCAAATAGCTTCATATAGCTCAATTCAATCAAATTCATGGAGCAGCAGTTAAAATCGAACCAACAGAATTCGGAACTGTGGTGAGTAAGGCAATTCAAAGCCGAAGTCAAGTGCACACATGAATCAAATGTAATAACCTTTTAATACTAAGGCAATGTCGACAAGTTCAAATGAAACGGCAAGGGTGATTCAAAGAACAGCAAGTCAATTTAAGAAAAATCCAAACTGTGATGGTCACGAGATACAACCATGCCGAGGCGACCAGAAAACATAAAATCACCAACATTCAACCAAAACGAATGGCCAACAGATCAGATGGACCGGGCCAACAAGTATATCACGAGTTCGAAAACATTAACGAAGATAGCCAGAGACAAAAATGAACTTGAAGATGTCAGATAAATCTCAAGCAACAACATACATCGAACGGCAGTAAAATGAAGCGACAACTCAACAATTAAAAACGAATGAAAATCACAGAATTCGAGTGAATTAGATGTGAGTGAGATCGATATTCACTCACCTCTTTCATCGATCGAGAATCTGAAGCCGTGGCAATCGAGGAAAACGAGCGAAGTTAAACCCTAGCAGCCACTATCTTCGATTTCTACGATGCCCTAATTTGCAGAGGAACGAAGATGAGGACGAAGCCGCCATTTCCTTTTTTTCTCGATCTCGTAAGATTTAGGGTTACGAACTGAAAATGGATGAAGAGGGAAAAAGAATGGGTAGTCACTAATATCACGGCCACTAACAAATATGGGCCGATATTTCAAATTTGTAAAGTCCAATTACCCATTTAACAATTTATAAAAGAGTTTTAACCCTATAAAAATCCAATTGCAATTTTGATAGCAATTTTATCAAAGGATTCCAACCGATCAAAATTCAATATCAATTATCATCACTTTAATCGTTAAATAACGATTATAAATTAAAGCTAAATCCTGGGTTGTTACAGTAGGCGGCTGGCAGTCTCCCTATTTGGTTCAGGGTATGTGAGTGTATTAGATTAGCATATACCTTGAAGACTATAGGAATAGAGGGTTACTCTGCGGTTGGCGAGTAGACCTATGTTCCTGGAGCAAGCTTGCAATAGGCGTCTATTAGTCTCTCATTAGATTCATGGTATGTGTATGTAGTGGATTGACATATATGTCTCATTCCTATGATGAGTTGGCTACACCAGAGACTGGATGAGTCTAAAATGTAGTCAGCCTCCGTATATCCATACTTTTGATGATTGGATATTTTGGAGATAGCCTTTGTGATTTAGTTGTGGTTTGGATTGAGTTTATTCATTTTATGATTTATATGATGTTGGATTTTGTATGGATGATTTGAAGGGCTATCTCACATTATATTCCTCTTATATTATATTCTCATATTATTATGGACATTCTCTTGCCATTATATTGCAAATAAACATAGTCTGACCCATGTGTTCTCTATGATACTCAGGCCAGTCCAAGAGTCTTCTAATGTAGGTACTCAGGGTTTATGAAGCTGTATGTGGACCATGGGAGGCTAGTAGGAGTTATAGAATGATATATTTCCTGTATGCTTTTGTAGCCTTACTATTATATTTATTAGATATTAGTTGATGATATATGATGTATTAAGCTAGAGAGACTCTCATTTTGTATCCCATGGACTTATGTATTATATCATGTGATATGCATTATATTTTATTTGCTACGTTCTGACTCTATGTTTTTTGATTAATATTTATTATCTATGAATCGGTATTGTTCATCCTGAAGGCACAAATGTTTATTGTTTTGTACGGAGATGGAGTATGAATATGGTAAGTAATATTGGTATATGAGTTATGTACCGGTGTTGGTCCAAGTGAATTCTCACGTGTGTGCCCTATATCATTTCATTCTCCGTATTACTTGACAATATTATTTAGCAATACTCTTGATTGGTATAGGTACAGAAGTGGGGGTGTTACAATTCGAGTACAAGTGCAATATTCTTTTTCCATGAGTCAATATGTAGAAAGAACAAGTCATCTCCTTCTTTATAGTTTAAAATGTCAAGAATAAGGTCAATATGCAATTTCCTATTTCTCCGAGTCCTTATGTTCAAAAATTCAAGTTATCATATCCTCCTTTGGTAATTAAAATAGTCCTCAAGTACTCAAGTAAGTATAAAAATGTCAAGTGCAAAATAATTTGTAATAAGAAAGATAAAGAGAGAAGGAACCCCTTCTTATGTGAGATTAAGTCCCTATTTATAGCAGTTGGATAGAGGCGTGACTTGCTTGTATTGGTTGATTGGAGTATCATCTTTATATAGCTTTGATAGCTTCTTTTCATTATCGATAGCCTTTTGTATTGTCGATAGCCTTTGTAATAATGATAATTCTTAATATCATTGATAGCTTCCAACTTAAACATTCTATAGATTTCTCTTCTTGACATGTGATAGTTTCTTCTTCTTGATATGTGATTGTTACAAGGTCCTTAATATGTGATAGTTCATTCTTTTCAACCTGCAATGGCCCAGTTGTATAAACTAGGGATGGCTTTGACGTTGTCAACTTGTGATAGCGTAGTTGCTTCAATTTGTGATGGTTCTGATGTTATCAACTTGCAATAGCTCATTTCTATCAACTTGCAACGGCTCTAATGTTATCAACTTGTGATAGAATTAGCATCATCAACATGCGATGGCTTGTTCATTTTCAACATGCAATGGCTTTAACCTCAACATGTGATGCCTAATTCATCTTCAACATGCGATGGATCTATTTCTGAATATGTGATAACTTATTCCTCAATGTTCGACAACCTTCATTCCTCAATATGTTATCTTTCTTTCCCCAGTGTACGATAGCTTTGCACTGCAAACCTTCAATATTTTCACTCCTTATTTATTCTTGGAAATTTTGGGTGCAACACTTGCCCCTATAAGAGGTTTTCATATGCTTCAGCTTAAGTAAACTTCTATTCTTGCTTTGCTTCTTTTCTTTTTGAATTATCATTCTTTGTTGACATGTTTCTCATTATTGTTCGTTTGTGCATCTAGACTTATGATAACTTTTGATCTTAAAATTTTAGGGTGTAACACGATTCTATTACGAACTTTTTTATTCAGAATGTTTTTGAAACATGAGGGATTTGCAATCTTTTAAATATATATATATATATATATTATAATTACCATTATAATTGAAAATGTTCTTTTTGATGAAAATTTTCTATGAATTTATTTGGAGACATCTTTGAAATATGAAAGATTCACATAGCTTTATTTGGAAATCATTTGATACAGAAATAAAATATATATATACACACATACATATATATATATATATATTAGAGAGTCATTTATTAAAACTGATTTTTTAAATTAAGGAAGTTACTTTGATACCTTTTGAAAGTTGTTTCCATCAGAACTAACTGATTTTATCACAAGGTGGAGACTATTTGTGGTCTTATTGGAAAGACCTTTATTCTTGCTCATCTCTTAATTAAGAGTTTTGGTTGGATTTTGGTAGAATGGGCATGATGATTCTTTAATTTTTTTAGTCATCTACACTCTTTCTCTTAAACGGTTGATCGTTGGCCATCTAGATTCCTTTATATGTTTTTCTAAACTAGACTAATCATTGAGTAAAGAGTTTAATTAGCTATCATTCCTTGGATGATTGCTTTCAAAGGCTTTATTTAGCAATCACTCTTTGGTGGGTGCTTTGGTTGGGCGTAGAAGCGGGACCAAAGGCTTGATTTATCATCTTCCTCAGATTGTTGCTTTAGCCAGGCTCGAAGGCAAGACATAAGGCTTACTTTGACCATCGCTCTTTGGATGAGTGCTTTAGCTGTGCGTAGAAGTGGGACCAAAGGATTAGTTTACCATATCACTAGGATAGTTTCTTTGGTCGGGCCCAGAGGCAGGAACAAAGGCTTAATTTGACCATTACTCTTTAGATATGGGCTTTGGCCGGGCATAGAAGTAGGACCAAATGCTATCTATTTCGAAATGACCTGAAATTTGGTTTGCTTATAGTAGAGAACTTCATCTTTCAAACAAAAAAAGAATCATGCAATTCGAGTAAGAAATGAAAGAGATATGCTATCTCAAACATGGATTCGGGCCATGTTTGCAGCAACTCAGAAAACAAAATATGCACAGAAAATTTTCAGGCTGTGCATTGATTTTGCAGTGCAGTTTTCAAGCATCAAACGAATATGTTTTGCAATGAAGTTTGACATACATATACACAGGCTATCAACTTAAGAAAATCCGGCAGCATTTTGTTGTCGGAATTGGAAGAAAATGATGTGCAAAGTGAAAACTCAGATTTCACTAAAAACAAAATATGAACATAATATCAAGGTATTGAAGCTATTTTGGTTAGATTTTGGCATTTTGAAGCTTTTGCTTCAGCTAGCAATTGTGAGCAGTAACTCACCTTGTTGTTGCAATGGAAAGACTCAGATTTTGGTTGCAAAATAGAAGCTTGGCTTGAGATTACAAGCCTTGAGAACCGGTAGAACAAAAGAAAAGGACATGCAAGTGGAATTCAACAATAAATTAGAAAACCCATTTTTAAAATTAGGATTTTGCTGAAATTATACGGTTTTGGAGTTGATTACCTTTGATTTGTCTCTAGATTGCAAAAGGACTTTGATTTGGTTGAATTAAATGAAGAAATTATTGCAAAGAAGAGGTTTTACTGTGTTTTGGTTTTAGGCTGAAGGAGGAAGAAGGTGTTGAGAACCTGTAGAAGTAGGACCAAATGCTTAATCGACTATCTTCCTTCGATGGTTGCTTTGGCTATGCTCGAGATGGGGGAACCAAAAGCTTAATTTGACCATCATTCTTTAGATGAGTGCTTTTGTCGGGTGTAGAAGCAGGACCAAAGGTTAGTTGACCACTTCCTTGGATGGTTGCTCTGGCTCGGTCGGAAGGTCGGACCAAAGGCTTAATTGACCTCTACTAGGTGTGAGTTTTGCGTTTGCTAAAAAATCTCACTGACCTTGTCCAGTAAGGAGCTGTATTAAATATAATGCATCTCAGTCCAGGGGCTATTTATTAGAATGAATCTTTAAAATCCTTTATAACAACCTAGTATTGAGAAATAATTAATTAAAGTTAATAATGTTAATTTAATTAGATAAAATGGATTTTGAAGATTAATTGAGAGTAATTTTAGAATTGTCTGAAAAGATGGGTTTAAAATATTAATATGATGTAATTAAATTAAAACAAGTTAAAATATGAAAGCAATGTTTTATTAAATTGTATAATGAATGAGAAATGAATATTTAAGTAAGAAATAACTTTTAAGTGGAAATTGAAGTTAATTTGAGTTAATAAATAAATGTCTTTTGTAAAACGCCAAATATGATAATTTTGAAATAATAAGTTAAAATAATGGAATTTTGTAACGACCTGTAATTTTCGATAATTTAAAATATTAAATTAAATAAGTATTGGAGTTTGATGTTGTGAAAATTAAAAATTTAAGATTTAATAATAAGAATATAACTAGAATAAAATGTAATAGTATTAATTTAAGGTAATTGATAACTGCTTTAAATGTAATTCTCATTTAATTAAAATGATTAAAAAGTTATAATTGGTTATAGATTGTAAATTAATTGTAATAATATGTATTAATTGATAATTAGATTAAAGGAGTAATTTATAATTTAAATGTTGTATTAATTAATGAAATAGTATGTAATTAATCTTGATTGAATAAAATCAATGTTGTGTAAACAGTTATAGCATTTGTTGTAGGTAATAAAACTTATAAATGTGGTTAAATTAAGTAAAAGGTGACAATTGTGATTTGTTACCTATTTATTTAATCCGTTTAATTAAATTGGAAACCAATTGCAATTAAATGTAATTAAATATTACGTTACTGGAAATTAAGATTAAATTGGAGAAAATTAATGTAATAAGATATAAACCATTGTTAACTATGCCCATAGAGTAATGATTGATTGAATAAAAAGATTAAAATCACAATAAATCAATTTATTGGAATTAAATTATAATTAATTGGATTTAATTACAGTTGAAATTGAACACTGTAATTAGTGTAGTATTTAACAATGAATTGATATGTTTTTTTTAAATTATTGTAAAGGTCCAAGTAATCGAAAATGATGAAAATTGTTAGTTATTAGATTTGAAATTAAAAAGTGATTTAATCAATTTAATAATAGTTTATTTATTTAACGTGAAAATAGCCATTTCGACCACTGTCTCGGATTTTGACGAAACTAGTTTCATTGGATCCGTAACAGTGAATTATTATAAGGTTTCAAGTTTCGTAGCGATCAGACTTGTCGTTTGATCGTACGGACTCGAAACGCGTAGAAACCAATTTAATTGAATTCAATTGAAATAAGCTGATTTTAAAAGCTAACTTCTTAATACAATGGAATTAGGACCCAAAACCTATTCCATTGAGTTTAAAAATATCAAAATCATCTATTTTGATATATGGGATGACCCACTTTCATTTCGGAGGCAGAACGGGCTTTTCGGGTCATTATTGTCATTCGTTCTGATTCGATATGTGTTTATTTTTTTATCAGGCTTTGTTAATATAAATAGTTCTGTTCTAACCATAGAAGCCTTTTATTCCTCATTACTGTATGTATAATTTCTCACTGCCTTCTCCTTCTTAATGGCAGAAACACTATTTTTCCCCAATGTCAATTCCAAATCAAAATTCAATTTCAAAATTCAAACTCCTCAAACTATATCATATTTTATACCGAATCGAAGCTCTTAACGAGTGCATTCTAGATCTGTAGTTTTTTTTCGATTTGAGTCTCTATGTGGCCAGGAATTGGTGATTAAATCTCGACCGTTCATCGTGTCGTGATAACTTCGTCGGATCGTTGAACGGAGGGTACTGGGTTATGGAGAGTGGCGAATGGAGTGCATCGGTGATGGTAGTTCGTCAGTTCAACGGCCAGTTCTTCGAGAAAAATTCGATTAGGATTATAAACGGGGCGGTGGCGGCTAGGTAATTCAACATCGATCAGTGACGTAGTGTGATCGTTGATGGTCGAGGAGGGTGGAGCAGAGGTCGGCATTTCGACCGGTGGTGGTGGCGCGCATGGTCGCAAGTGGTTGGAGCGGCGTGCATTAGTGATGTAGAGAACGGTGGCTATAGTTTTTCGTGTTTGATAACAAGCGTGGTTAGGGTTTGTCTGAGGTGAGAGGAATTACGAGTTTGCCCTTATTTTAATTTTAATTTTAATTTTAATTTTAAAGTTCTAACTATCATATCTTTTGCATACGTACTCGGATTTGGGCGCGATTTATTTTGTTGGGATCGTGTTGAAATTCTGGACATTATGAAACTAGTTTGGACGATTTCTGAGACTGTTGAAATTTAGGCCCTAATTTGGATTTCAAATCGATTTGGAATCAAAGGTGAGTGTTTTAACCCACTCACAACTACTAAATTATCTTATGTTAGTTAAATTGAATTTATGATGTGATTAGAAAGTGATTGGTTATTGTTTGGTTTATTTATATTGTCATTTCAGTTAAATCTGACTTCTATTGAATATTATCGCCATTAATTTAATATTAAATTCTAAATTGCCTGTTAATACCTGTTATTGATAATCAGTCAATTGTTATTATTTAGTTATTGATTTGAATGGTTATTGTAATTGATGTTTGGTTATTGATATTGGATGATTTGATGTTATATTTATATTGTTATAACACTGCAAGTTCCCTTAGTTATTGTTAGAACCCTATGGGTTGAAATGATACATAACCAAACGATCATATAGAATAGGGGAAAATCATTATGGGTTGAAATGATAAACCCAAGCGATTTTCATGGATTTGAAATTTTGGGATTGCGGGTTGAAATGATATATACCCGTAAAATTTTAAATTGCCGATTGAAATGATAAATATCCGTATCACTTGACCATAGGGTAGAAAATTTTATATTGACACTAGATTGGTTAAATTAAATGATTTTTAAAATCTTTAAATTTTGAATTCAGTTAACTGATATTTTGAAATAGAAATTGATTCATATAAACTGAATTATTTTTGAAAATCCAAACGTTAATGTTGAAATTGGAATTGATTTAATGAATTGTTTAAAGGATTTAAATTGGAATTTCAAAGTTGAATTGTCAAATATAAATGAATTTTATCGAAATTGAGTTATTGAATTTTTTTGAATATAACTTTGAAATCTATTTAATTTGAAGTGGTTTAAATTGATAATTCAAACATGGATTTGAAATTGATATTGATTAAATGGTTTTAAATGAGAATTTGAATTGAAAGACAAAAATTGGTTGTCGATTTGAAAGCTGGACATGGTCCAGATGTGTTGAAACGAAATAAATAGTTCAATTTGATATTGATTTCAAATTTATTATATTTAATATTAAACTGTTTTAAAATATATTATTTTCAAATCCTGATTATTAAGATTTTCAAACTATTAAACTAATTTAAGCTATTTTGAACTATTTAAGCTATTTTAATCAATTTAAACTATTTTAATTTATTTTAATCTATATAATACAATTTAATCTATTTTAATCTATTTTAACCTAATTAATCCATTTTTAAATTATTTTAAATCTATTTAATCTATTTTAAATTAAAATTAAACTATCTTAAATCCACCTAAACTATTTCAATCTATTTTTAAACTATTAAAAACCGTTTTAATCTATTTTAAACTATCTAAACTTTTTTTTAACATTCAGGTTTGTAAAGTGGAAGTTTTATACTTATATCCTTGATTTTTAAGGAGAATACGATTAAATGATGTTATAACCTAAGTTGGAATTTAAATGACATATTTGATTGAATACGATGGTTTTGAAATGAGATTTTAACTATTTTGTAAGTATGATTTCGAAAGAATATGATTTCGGAAGTGATATAATTTCAAATGTGATATGTTTTCAAAAGTGAATATGTTTTCGAAGTGAATATGATTTCGAAAGGGGTTTTGAGAATATGATATTTTGATATAAATTAAGAATTGGTTTTGGAAATTTAAAGAACCATCCGATGTGAAATAAGCGTTTGGTTGCTAAAGAGACTGGGATCGGATATTGTTAATCCTCTTTCGTTCGCGACCTAAGACTTACGACATAACGACTTAAAGACGATTCCGGCTAAACAGGCTACGACCTAAGGAAGCTTACCAACTTAACAAATTGCGAGTTAACAAGGGCTTCCGACTCAAGAAGTTTAACAACCTATGGGAACTTACGACCTACCGAGTTAAGAAAGTTCCGACCTAAAAACGTACGAGTTAAAGTGTGCCGACTTAACCGGTCCGACTTAAAGCAGCATACGACCTAAGCTATAGGTCCGACCTAACAGCGTACGACTTAAGATAATCTATCACTTAAGAGCTAACACCGATTTAAGTAGGTTGCCGACCTAAGGAATGCTCCGAGTCAAGGAATGCTTCGACCTAACAGTGTACGAGTCAAAATGGTCCGACTCAAAAAGCCTACGACTTGAGGCTGTTGCCAACTTGATGACTTAAGGGACCTAAGACCTACGACTTACGTTAAGTCGCTGCCGACCTAGGACTTCAGTTGAATAGCTTGTATTCAGGAGTAACTAAAAGGCAAGAACTCCTATCTCGTCGCCGACCTAAGACCTACGGCTTGCTATAAGTCGGCTCCGACCTAGGACTTGGCGAACAGAATCTCACCCAGAACCAATCCTATAAATAGAGCTCCAACTCCAACGAGAGAAGGACTTTTGCCATTCATTTCTTCAAGCGCCGTTACTCTGTCGGAATCTCCATTCATTCAGCAATCAAAGATCTCCAAACATTCAAGACGCTACAACAAGCTTCGAGAGGAATTCCTTACATCCAACACGGATTCATCGAGTTTCATCGTCGAAGATTGAGCTAGTAGTCAAGATTGTTTCTTGTGATCAAATTGTACTGTTTTCATAAGAGATTCGTATCGATTTGTAACCGGATTCAGTAATAAAGAGATTCAAAGTGGACGTAGGCTTAACCTCAAGCAGAACCACTATAAACTGCTGTCTTTTACTGCTTTTTCTGCTGTTTTACTGCTTAAATTCTGTTCCCGTCACGCGGGTGGTGCTTTCACAACTCAACCACACACACCGGGTGTTAGCGTTCACTTTTTTAGCGTTAACATTTTGGTGCTTTCACTGGGAACCCAACTCAGGCTACTACTCACCATTGCTTCACAGAAGTTTGCTGAAAGAATTTCCTACAAAACCAGAAGTCTATCAGACATAATGGCTCCTGGAAGGAAACGAAAGTCTGTCAGAACTGATGATGACCGTGACAATACTGCCACTTTTCTCTCTCCAAATCAGGCAGCTCCAAGCGTCGGTGTGACGCGACAAGAGTTAGATGCTGCTGTATCCGGACTGTACCAGCAGATTGAAACTCAGAATAATCTGATGATGGAAAAGCTGAATGCTTTATTTGGGGCGAATCAAAGACCAGTAAGTAATGAGGAAAACTTTGCTAATGCTGCTCCCAATTCCGAAGGGAGAAATATTCCTCACGGGGGATCAGGTGCTGCTGAAGGGGCACCCCTCCAGGCTGAAGGATCCAGACCGTCACCAGTTCTCCGTGAGCATTTACCTGGACAAACCCCCGAAAAGATGGCCGATGTCTATTCTGCGAAATCTCTAAACAATGAGGAATATCTATCTAGCATGGTTCGGCAGATAATGAAGGAAAGAATGAAAAGAAACGAGGATGAGAATGATTGGGGATTCGCCCCGAGTAAAACTCCATTCACAGAAAGGATCTTAAAAGCTGAGTTTCCGAGAAAATTCGTTCCTCCCACCATTCCTTCTTATCGAGGAACGAGTGATCCAAATCAATTCCTATACAAATATGATTGGCACATGACTGGTGCCAGAGCGACTGACGAGATTAAATGCCGGTATTTCCCGGTATACTTAGAAGGAGTGGCGTTACTTTGGTTCACCAAGCTTCCCGTGCGATCTGTCGACCAATTTTCTGATCTGACCCGAAAATTCAAGGAACAATTCAGATTATACATCTCAAGGGCAAAGGATATAATGTCTCTCTCAAGTCTTGAACAGAATCCTGGAGAGCCCATTAAATCCTTCTTGAATCGCTTTAATCTAGCCCTAGCAGAAGTTGATAACGCGGAACCGCGAATGATCTTAACCTACTTGATGCGGGCTGTTGACAAGTCTAGTGAGTTTGGAAAATGGTTAAAAATGAAAGAACCAAATTCGCTCGAAAAATTCTACAAAAAGGCTGATGAGTTCATGCGCTTAGAGAATCTCTCCGCGTCAGCTAAAGTTGTGACAACAGTGGTGGAAAATAATGCTACAGTTCAGAACAAGAAAGAATCTACAAATCAGAAGAGGAAAAGTAATGGTGGGAAGAAGCAGAAAGATCTCAAAAAGCCCTGCTTCCTCAAACCTTCGGATTTTACTCCTCTGACTGATACCTCGGAGAATATTTTCATCGCCACTAAGGATGCTGTTGATTTTCCAAAATCATCAGCAGTAAAAGTTGGGAAAAATGCTGTTCAAAGCGGAAGATTTTGCAAATTTCATAATCAACCAGGCCACGATACCAACGAATGCCGCCACTTGAAAAGCCTAATTGAAGAATTGTTGAGAGAGAATAAGTTGCAGCAGTATGTGAAAAGAAATAGAAAAGATCCGTCTTCGTCTAACCATGGGCAACTACCCCCAGCTCATTCATCTGGTTCAGGAGAGAGGCCTGCTGAAAAAGAAAGACCTGTTATCAATGTGATCACAGGAGGACCTCATCCAGCTGGCAGGAGTTGGGGTGAGATGGAAAGGTACGCTAGAGCTTTGAAGTATGCTCCAACTGAAGAAAGTGTCTTGATCTTGGAAGATGCTGCACCTCCAAAGCAGCGGAAGACTTTTCATGATGATATTATGTTCAGAGCCAGGGATTCTATTGATGTGGAAGCTCCTACCGAGGACCCTTTGGTTGTTTCTGTCGGTATTGGGCCGGCTATTGTCAGAAGAGTTCTGGTTGATAGTGGTGCTTCGTGCAACATACTCTTTAAAAAGACATTTGACCAAATGAAAATTCCGATGACAGACGTACAAGCCTCTTCGCACAAGATTGCGGATTTACAGGAGAGCTGAAACAGCCAATTGGAACGGTGGATTTGTTTGTTGAAATGGGCGAAGGGCATAAGAAGTTGGTTCGAAAGCAAACCTTTGTAATTGTTGATGGATTCTCTGCCTATAATGCTTTCTTGGGTCGGCCTACTCTTGCTGCTTTCAAGGCCGTCCTCGCTCCGTGGTGCTTAACAATGAAATTTCCCACTAATAATGGGGTTGCTGTCATTAAGGGAGACCAGAACGCGGGGCGAGAATGTTATCTTGTAGAGCTCCGTGAGGCCCGAAAAAGAGAGATGGGAAAAGATGCGGCAGCTCCGCTCCGCATCAAAGAACCAACCTTGTAGCAGCTACGGAGTGGCCCCTGTACTGGCGAACACAGCAATGTAAGGAAAGAAATGGACCCTAGAAAAGCCAGTACAGGGGAGAATAGGGTGGTACCTGTGGAAGTAACGGTACCAATATCTGTTGATTCAAAGGACCCGAACAAAGTACTCAATGTGGGTTCACAGCTGAGCATAGCAGTTCAAAACAAACTGATATCATTCTTAAAAGCCAATCTGGATGTGTTCGCCTGGTGTCATGCTGATATGTGTGGGATCTCCCCGGAAATTGCCGTACATACTTTGAACATTAATCTGAAATTCGCACCAGTGAAACAGAAAAGAAGAACTCAAGGCCCAGAAAGGTCGACAGCACTAAAGGAAGAAGTCGACCGGCTCATGGAAAACGGCTTTATCAGAAACTCCACTTATCCAAATTGGGTTTCAAATCCAGTATTGGTCAAGAAGGCAAATGGAAAGTGGAGAGTATGCATAGATTTCTCAGATCTAAACAAAGCATGCCCCAAAGATTGCTTCCCACTGCCCAGAATTGATCAATTGGTGGATGGAACAGTTGGGCATGAGTTGTTATCGTTTATGGATGCTTACTCCGGATACAATCAGATTATGATGCATGAGTCGGATCAAGAAGACACAAGATTTATTACAGATGTGGGTCTCTACTGCTACAAAGTTATGCCTTTCGGATTGAAGAATGCTGGGGCAACCTACCAAAGGCTCGTCAATGCAATGTTCAAGCCTCAGATTGGTAGAACCATGGAAGTTTATGTCGACGATATGTTGGTAAAATCAAAGAAAGCTGTAGATCACATGGGTCACTTGGAGGAAATGGTCGCAATTCTTCGAAAGTACGGAATGAAGCTCAATCCATTGAAATGTTCGTTCGGAGTAGAGTCCGGGAAATTTTTATGTTTCATTGTGAGCGCCAGGGGCATTGAAGCCAATCCTACTGAAATCACAGCTCTAAGGGAGGTCAAAGCCCCTAAAACAAAGAAAGAAATGCAAAGTCTCAATGGAAAAGTCGCTGCTCTAAGTCGCTTCATTTCCAAAGCCATAGACAAATGCATTCCCTTCTTTGACGCTCTAAAGAAAGGAAAGAAATTTTTTGAATGGACTCTCGAATGCCAGAATGCTTTCGATGAACTAATTCGTCATATGGAAACACCTCCGGTTCTTTCCAAGCCTACTGACGGTGAAGACCTTTTCATCTATTTGGCAATTTCATCCCACGCCCTCAGTGCAGCACTTGTACGGGAAGATATGAAAGTACAGCGTCCAGTCTATTACATCAGCAAACGGTTCACTGGGGCAGAGATGAATTATTCGAAGATAGAAAAGCTTGCCTATTGTTTGCTAATTGCTTCCAGGAAATTGAGACCATACTTTCAAGCTCATCCTATCAAGGTTCTTACTGATCAACCTCTAAAGCAAGTCCTGTTTCGTCCTGAAACTTCGGGTCGTCTTTTGAAATGGAACATTGAACTTAGCCAGTATGACATCACTTACAACCCCCGAAGAGCAATCAACGGACAAGCTTTAGCAGATTTCATAGCGGAGTCTACTGACAAAGGTGACAATAAGGAAGAAACAACTGACTGCATTCCAATACAGTGGAAGTTATATGTTGACGGCTCAAGAAATGATTATTGTTCTGGGGCAGGGGTTGTACTTGAAACCCCCGAAGGACGATCATTATGTTATGCATTGAGACTGGAATTTCCTTCAACAAACAATGAAGCAGAATATGAAGCACTTATTGCCGGTTTGAAAATCGCCAAGGAACTAAACATCAAAGTGTTACAGATTTTCAGCGATTCTCAGCTTATTGTTTGCCAGGTGAAGAAAGAATTTCAAGCCAAAGGAGGAAATTTGCCTGCATATTTTGCAAAAACTTCCGAACTCCTCAATGATTTCGATCACTATTCGATAAGCCACATACCTCGAGAGGAAAATATGAAGGCAGATTCTCTAGCAAAGTACTCAAGTTCCGGAGAAGCTCAATTACTGGGGTTAGTTCCTGTAGAAGTTCTGTCAGCTCCAAGCATTGATGAAATGGATGTTGATTGGATTATGGCTATGTCTCAAGAGCATGAATCATGGATGACTCCAATCAAAGAATACCTACTCAATGGTTCCCTGCCAGAAAGTTCTAGGGAACGTCGAAAACTATTGAGGAAAGCGTCAAGGTATGTAATTCAAGATGGCCGATTATATAGACGGGGATTTTCAATGCCACTGCTCCGATGTGTAACTAAGGAAGAAGCCAAGACAATTCTAGCCGAGATACACAGAGGAGAATGTGGAGATCATTCAGCCGGTCAAACTCTCTCCAAGAAAGTCCTCCGATATGGGTACTTCTGGCCCGATATTAATCGAGATGCAGCTATCCATTCCCGAAAATGCGACAAGTGCCAAAGATTTGCAAAGATTCCAAGGGCACCTTCCACTGAACTAACACAAATGGTCATTCCGTGGCCATTCGCTATTTGGGGGATAGATCTAATCGGACCATTACCAGTTGCCAAATCAGGAGTCAAATATGCTATTGTTGCTGTCGATTATTTCACCAAATGGGATGAAGCAGAACCTTTGGCCACCATTACTTCTAAAAAGATGATAAATATTGTAACGAAGAATATCATTTGCAGATATGGTGTGCCACAGAAGATAATCATAGACAACGGTACTCAGTTTGAAAGTGAAGAATTCCAGGATTTTTGCAAACGGTTCAGAATTCGGAAAAGCTTCTCAGCAGTGGCTCATCCGCAGGCAAACAGGCAAGTGGAAGCAGTGAATAAAATCATCAAGTCAACCATCAGAAAGCAACTCGAAAAAGCAAAAGGTGGTTGGGTCGATAAGCTTCCCTTAGCACTATGGGCATACAGAACCACTCACAAAACTGCGACTGGGCACACTCCATTTTCACTGGCATACGGATCAGAAGCAATGATTCCAGTGGAAGTAGAAGTTCCTTCACATAGAAGAGTTCATTTCAACGAAGCTGAAAATGAAAAGCTGCAACTTGAAGCACTTGATTTTCTTGATGAGATAAGAGAAGAAGCAAGGCTCAGAGTTTCAGCTTATCAGCAAAGGATAGCCAGGCACTTCAACTCTAAAGTTCGCCAACGCAGCTTTGAGGTCGGGGACTTAGTTTTGAAAAGGATCATGACAGCAACTGGTGTGTTTGGACCAAACTGGGAAGGACCATATGCCATTGGCAGTAAACTTCTTGATGGCACTTTCAAACTCATAACTGTTGAAGGAGATCCAATTCCAAGAGCCTGGAACAGCAACCACTTACGTCCTTATTTTACTTAAAAAAAAAAGCTTTGCTCAAAATTGTAAAATAGTGATGAATGTATCAGTTGTATTGTAAAACATTGTAAATCCGTGTGAATGAATGGAAGCTATAAAGTGGATGTAGGCCCGATTCTTGGCCGAACCACTATAAATCTTGTGTTCTTTACTATTTCATAATGCCTGTTTTATTTCGATATGTAAATACTTTAAATGTATTGCTAAAATGTCGATTCAAAATTGCAGGACATTAAAACAAGGCTTGCTCGTCACAAAGCCAAGCGACCTCTATAAATCACCTATTACGCAAGTACCAAGCGACAAAAAATTCCAAATTCAAATCCTATACAAGGAGAACTTCACATAAAAAGTTGGCGACTCCACTGTGGCAAACCTTTGTTAATTGGTTGAGATTGTCGATATGAACAGACATCCAACTAGATAACTTGCGTTTGTCCCGTGAAATCGTTCAACAGGGAAGTCCACTTCTTCGGATGAAGCAATTTACTTGTAAAAGGAAAGAAGATGCGCTTGGAAACGATAATAAAAGATCGCTAATGAGCAGATGATGAGAGAACATTGCCAAGCAAACAAAGAAGCAGCCAAAAGGAGGTATGCTTCTCAATAAAAGGGCCGGTAAGAACCACCGAAGGGACACCTTCTCAAGCAGAAGGAACAGGGCCCTTGCTAACTGATCGTGATGCATCCGATCAGGTAGCTTGCGTTCGTCCCGTGGATCTACTCGCCCCTGAGACGCAACCCCCCTGGCACAACAACCAACCAACGTTTCTTCTCAAAGGTCAACAAAGCCCTCTAACGAGGCACGCCAAAAAATGAAAGTACCTCTCTCAATCAAAAAAAAAAGATTGGTGGAATCACCGGAGGGGCACCTTCCCAAGCTGAAGGAATAGGGCCCTTGTTAATTGATTGCGATCGTTTGTGCAAACAAGCATCCAACCAAACAACTTGCGTCCGCCCCGTGGATCCATCCAACCATGAGAAAGTAACTTCCAGGCAATCAAAAAGCCCTCTTCGGAGGCACAAGCCCTTTTCGGAGGCACAAGCCCTTTTCGGAGGCACAAGACCTCTTCGGAGGCAAAAGCCCTTTCCCAAGGCACCACAAGCCCTCTTCGGAGGCACATGACCTCTTCGGAGGCAAAAGCCCTTTCCCAAGGCACCGCAAGCCCTCTTCGGAGGCACAAGCCCTCTTCTGAGACACAAGCCCTTTTCGGAGGCACAAGACCTCTTCGGAGGCACAACTCTTTAAGAGGAGCCCTCTCCGGAGGCATGTCCCAAAATAGAATACTCGAACGAAAAACCTTCTCCGGAAGCACAGTTCAACTCTCAAAGGAAGGTTAACTTGTTCATTTCAAAAAGTTCCTCCTAAAAAAGTTGAAATGCTACAAAATTCTTTCAGAAAAGTTCATTTCACTACATAGGGAAATCTACTTTCTTTTTTGACAAATGAAAGTGATCATCCCCGATGGTTGAAGTGTTCTTTAGAAAGAAAGAAAAAATAAAAGTTTCTCCAAAAAACGAGATATACTCTATTAAAAGCAGAATGATTCTTCCCCTAAAAGTAGAATTGTTATTCTCTGGAGTGAGAATATCAGTCTTGTAAAAGCTAGAAATATTGCAATGCACTTGTGGTATGGGGGCAACACTATACAATTCAATTATATTAATAAAAGCAACACACTACAAGTTCATTGCAATATCACGAAAAATAGATGTGGAATAAATGTATTCCCAAACATAGACAAAGAGTTTGTACAAGTAAAAGGAATCGTTTATCCTACACTAAAAAAGAGAAACAGATGCGTTCTCACATAAACAAGAATTTGTACAAGTAAAATTACTGTTTTATTTAGTACTATGAAAATTCTTTACATGTGCAGATATCTCAAAAAAGCAAAAGCAGGGACCGGTACCCGCACAATCTCCGGTCTGTACATGTAAGAAGCAAAATAAGAAGTAGAAAGTTCAGCTTGTCATTCCTTCTTCCCGCCACCCTTGGAGCCTTTGCTTGGCCTAATAGTTAATTTCGGAATCCGATGTGGGCGGGACGGAGAAGGAGGAGTGGTTGGGTCTTCTTCTGTTTTGTCTTCCCCTGTCGAAGCACTTCTCTTCTTCTTCCTTATGGCACGCTTCCCCTTCCTCTTCGAAGAAGATTCGCTCCCCGGAGTAGCAAGCAATGTTGAAAGCTTTGTGTCATCATCTAGAGACCGCTCCGGGGTCTTCTCGATGTTTTCAAGATCCTCCACCTTCTGCTCCTGCGAAACAGCTGGATCATCCAGGCCTTGAAGAGCTTCGATTTTCTCTGCTTGTGATCCCGGTTGGGAAGCAGAAGGAGGAGTAATCTGTGAAGATGGAGGAACGACAACTGAAGGAGTGGAAACTTGTGCAGTTTTTGGTGCCTCCGCTGTAGAAGGAAAGAAGTTAAAATCGGTATTCTCCGAGAAAAGAGAAGGTATCGATTCACCAAAGTTTAAGTAATAGGAAAGAAGGTCGTCAAACTCGGTTAAATCAATTGAATGATTCACTGGATTTAGATCGACACCAAAATTACCTGGAGAAGTCGGTTTTGACATGTCAATTTCAAATTTATCAGCCTCAGTGTCTTCTTGGCTCTGCTCCTCAATACGAGTAAGGGGAGATTCGGTTGTGACGGGCTTGGCCTCCACGGTTTTTGCAGGAGAAGAAAAGTGAGAGCTGGAACCAACAATATCGACGTCAGTTGAAGTCGAAGTGTGGACAGGGGCAGTCAAAGATATTCTCTTCTCTAGATGTTCTTCTGCCAATATTCCAGCTCTGGCTTCAGCAAGTTGCTTTTTTCCCTTGGCAAGAGCAACACGAGCTTCTTCGTCAAGGTAGCGTACCTCGAGTTCGGCCTCATCATAGCCGGCCCCGCCAAGCATGTCAACTGCTACTTCCCATACTTCGGCCAGGGTAACCTCATAGTCAGGACCCAGAAAAGAGAGGCTCCCATGACCCAGAACGCTATGCAGATAAAAGTCAAATAAGGTGGAGCTGATGTTAGCTTTTGTTGTCTCATTTGATTGCTCGGCCGCCTCTTTTTCGGCGACAGCTGCAGCTCGACCAGCAACGGCCTCATCACGCTCTTTCTCAGCATTAGCAAGTTGAGACTTCAGTAATTCAATCTCCACGTTCTGGGAAGTAACTTTTTCCCGTAGTTCAGCATTTTCTATGCGATATTTCTCAGCGATGTGCTGTTCGGCGGCAAGCTTCATTTCGACATCTCTTTGTGCAGCATGTGCATCCCGCACTTGCTTCTGAAAGACTTCTTCTTTTTGAGTAGGTGATGCAAAAGAAGAGGCGAGATTTTCCTTAAGCTGCTTGACTTCAGATTCAAGCCTTGCATTGTCATCCGCGATGTTCGTCATCTCCGTGTCATGCTGCTTGCACCATTTATCCCATTCAGCTTTATCATTCTCCAGAGTCAGCATGTTTTCAAGATTCATATGGTTGACTCTCTGGAGTTCATCAACAAGTTTCTGCCATTGCGACATCCTCTCAATGTTAAGCCTAACTGCATCAAGACTTTTAAGCATGTCTTGCTTATCGATTGAGACCAAATCCAGGTCAAAACGCACTCCTTTTAAGCACCAGTTTGGAAACCGGCTTTGAAGTGTTGGAGGGCCGTCTTTAACCTGATATTGGAGCCTGCTGATGATCGTTTGGATATCGGTTTTCTTTAAAGGAGGAGAGCCGGCCGGAGTATCAGAAGGGATAGGAGCATCAGTCTTCTCATAAATTACAGACGCGTCACTTGGCTTGGACCGTTTGCTCGATTCGTCAGCAATATTAGTCTTCCCCTTGTCATCATAAGACTTTCGCTTATGAGAATCGTAACTTCTGTAAGAAGAATCATATCGATCAGCGTCTCTTCTTCTCTGTCGCTGCTCATAATCCCATTTTTCTTGAGCCTTCCTTTGAGCCCTTTCCTCATCTGTTTCTCTCTAGTCACCAAGATATTTCCTAAAGTCATAAGATCCACAACCTCCATGGCGCTGAAATGAGTCATAGTATGAGCCGGTATGCCCCATCGGAGAATCTGAAAACCGAAAAAGAAGTAAAGTTTAGAAATTTCCAGAAAAAGAGGATAAATGCTTATAAGTGCTGAAAAATCCTAAGTGTGTGCGGCGTGCGAACTACGTGCGTCAAACTACAAACCACGCTTTAGTGCGGGAACGGAGACGACAGGTGTAGAAGGCGTCGAAGTTTGTTTCAAAGAGGAAGTCGCTTCAACGACAGGAGAGTTCGCTTTGGGAATATTATCCTTGAAAAGCTCTTGAGAAGTTATCATTATGTCACTCAAGTCATCGAAGGTGTCATCATTATGATACTCAGCAGAATTCTCCTTTTCAACTTCCACATCGGCTGATTTTTCAGAAATTCGAGGATTTTCTTCCTATTCAATAATTGGAGCAAGCGCCGGTTTGCTGGACGTTCCCGCAACACCAATAGAAGTAGAACACTTTACTAATGCAGTGTCTACAGTTGGTTCCTTTGAAGCCATCTCTTCCGTTGAGGCTGGGGCATCTGATGTCTGTGCTGGAAGATTAGAAACTTCACGAGGCTGGGTAAAATGAGAAGAGTGTAAAAGACCGAATTGATGTAAAAATTCGTCTGTCAGTAGAAACTGGATACTCCTTTCCTCAACCGGCACCGCCATAAGCCTCTCAAAAGTCACCTTGTGACCGGGATCTCTAGAAGGAGGAGGAAGTGCTGGAAAGAAAAAAAGGAAAAGTTAGCACTTGATAACTCGGACTTCGGTAAGTTTGAAAGAACATGAAAAACAGAGGCAAGTGATCTTACTTCCTACTCTCCAGATAGCGTAAAATCCCAGGGGACAGCGAACATAGAAAAACTGGCTTAGGAAACTATGAACACTCTCAGGGAGACCGATGATCAACTAACGATTTCTAGCACTCCTCACTACTGTGATAGAAGGATGATCTTTGTTTTTAGCGAAAGTGCACATATAGCGAATTTCTGCAAAACTGGGAAAACGGTCCAGCGTTCTCCTAAAAAGCACACACAGTCCCAGCAGGATGGAGTAACCGTTGGGGTGTAGTTGAAAAGGGGAAATAGATAGTCGGAGGAGAAGTTCTCGAAGACAGTCGTTAAATGGGGGGATAGCCCCACTCAAACACATTTGGCGGTTAACTGTGACAAAACCATGGGGCGGCCTATCAGCAGTATCAGTTATTCCAGGGAACAAGGCGTCAGCTTCGGCAATGCCAAACTGGATGCATAATTGACAAAAGACTTTATGGCTCAGAGTGGTAGGAGTCCTTTCTGGAGGATCATTCAGCGGGACAGCAACTGGAAATGTCTCTTCAACTTGTTCTATTTCTTCTTGTGGAGAAGACATTCTGCACAATCAACTGGATGTTCAAATGTGAAGGTGCACGTTTCTTAAAAAGTGTGAAGTGTTGTGCAAAACTAATGAAAGTAAAAGGCAAGCATAACTGGAATTAAACTAGTTGACAATCAATCGATTACAAAATTTCAGAACCTGTTAATGTTCAAGTGCAGTGTTAATACAGACAAATCAGTTTCGCTTAACTATTACGATTTTGTTTTAATACTTCACTTGAATTGGTTATTGTACAACATTTCATTCATATTCATTCAATTTAACTTTTTCTTTATCAACTAATCTGTCGTTCGATGTGGGCAGTCAGTGATAGTATATTCGACAGAGTATTTTGTAAATGTTGTATTAAGCAGGATTGTTAGCTTGCAAATTGAAGCAATCTGTAAAAAGAAATACATGCAACATAGTTCATAGTTCAACAGTTCGAAGTCTAGGCAAAGTTTAAAAGTCAAGTGCTAAGTCGCCGAAGACTCAAGTACTAACTCGGTGACGACTTAAGAAAGATTTCCTATGGGTTAAGTTAAGTCGTTGGTCCTCTAAGTTCTTTGGGTCATCAGCCATAACACTTATAGAGCTATGAAGCTTCAGTTCGAGAACATATGTGCTAACTCGTCCACGACTTAAAGGTTATGAGGCGAGCTAGGGTAAGTCGTTTATACTACAAGTCGTTGGCATATCAGGCCAGCAGTCCCTGAGTCTTAAGTCGGAGAAAGAAGAAAAGGCCCCAATTCAAGGCAACAAGAAATCCTCCAAGTCCTAACTCAGAAGCGACTCAAAATGTAGGTCGCTCGAAACTGTTAAGTTGGTTCCGACTTAAACCATGGAAGTCACTGAGTCACACGGAATCACTAAGTCGTGACCGGGCCAGTACCTCGACCAATTTTCCCCCCTAACTCTTAACCCGTTAACCCAATAGCCTCACTGCCAATGGCGATCCTCATTCCATCACACCGTTTGATCACCCAAAAAGCCAATTCAAATCGCCCCAGATTTGCTGCGAATCCGATGTACTGTTATCCTATCACAACTACAACATGGTCGATGGCAATTGCAGGACAATCGAAGGGTTATTCATGGTGAATCGCGGTGCCTAAAAACAAGTGGGAGTCGAAAATTGGGAGGTTATCAATTCGACAATAGACATGGGTGAACGAAGATCGGATCGACCTACGGAGTATAACAGGAAGATGATCGGCGATTGGATGGTTGGAATTTATCTCTGGGAGCTCTAAATTGCGTCAATGGCTGATTCGAGAAGAACGATAAGTGAGGGAGAGGAAGGATGTCTTAACTATTTATACACTGGAAGGCGAGTCGACTTGTACGGGTACGACCTAAGGCATATGTTAAGTCGTTTCCGACCTAACCAAAGAGAGTTAAGAGAATCGAAGCATACGACCTATGGTTTAGGCATATACTTCGAGGGGCAAATGTTAATCCTCTTTCGTTCGCGACCTAAGACTTACGACATAACGACTTAAAGATGATTCCGGCTAAACAGGCTACAACCTAAGGAAGCTTACCGTCTTAACAAATTGCGAGTTAACAAGGGCTTCCGACTCAAGAAGTTTAACAACCTATGGGAACTTACGACCTACCGAGTTAAGAAAGTTCCGGCCTAAAAACGTACGAGTTAAAGTGTGCCGACTTAACCGGTCCGACTTAAAGCAGCATACGACCTAAGCTACAGGTCCGACCTAACAGCGTACGACTTAAGATAATCTATCACTTAAGAGCTAACACCGACTTAAGTAGGTTGCCGACCTAAGGAATGCTCCGACCTAACAGTGTACGAGTCAAAATGGTCCGACTCAAAAAGCCTACGACTTGAGGCTGTTGCCAACTTGATGACTTAAGGGACCTAAGACCTACGACTTACGTTAAGTCGCTGCCGACCTAGGACTTCAGTTGAATAGCTCGCATTCAGGAGTAACTAAAAGGCAAGAACTCCTATCTCATCGCCGACCTAAGACCTACGGCTTGCTATAAGTCGGCTCTGACCTAGGACTTGGCGAACAGAATCTCACCTAGAACCAATCCTATAAATAGAGCTCCAACTCCAACGAGAGAAGGACTTTTGCCATTCATTTCTTCAAGCGCCGTTACTCTGTCGAAATCTCCATTCATTCAGCAATCAAAGATCTCCAAACATTCGAGATGCTACAACAAGCTTCGAGAGGAATTCCTTACATCCAACACGGATTCATCGAGTTTCATCGTCGAAGATTGAGCTAGTAGTCAAGATTGTTTCTTGTGATCAAATTGTACTGTTTTCATAAGAGATTCGTATCGATTTGTAACCGGATTCAGTAATAAAGAGATTCAAAGTGGACGTAGGCTTAACCTCAAGCCGAACCACTATAAACTGCTGTCTTTTACTGCTTTTACTGCTTTTTCTGCTGTTTTACTGCTTAAATTCTGTTCCCGTCACGCGGGTGGTGCTTTCACAACTCAACCACACACACGGGTGTTAGCGTTCACTTTTTTAGCGTTAACAGATATTGTCATACTCTGTGCCAATACCGAAAACCACTTTAACAACTATGTAGGTGGTGGAGATTCCAGAATGAAGTAGGATGGTTTGGTGTACGATTCTATATGAGGTATTTACGTAACCCTGACTCCCATGAGTCAGCTTAGATGTGACTAAAACATGAGCTATACCAGGCCAAGTGAGGTCATTCCTCCGATTGGGCACATTTCTTCGATACCATACTATTACTGTGTGATTGATATGGTAGCCACCCATCGATTTTGATTATGGGAGTGTGTTCGAGGTGGGCGGTAGTAGATGTATGTGTTACCACCGGTCCGGGAGTGCAAATGGTAGAATCCTACCTTGGCATTGCCTCGAGTGTCGTGTTCACATGCCGTATCGCGCCTTCTACCAGTTTGGTTTATACCGTACCTATGGAGTGCCCTCTGATAGCCCTCCATTTTACGAAGGAATTACGATACTGTATAGACTACGGGAATATGTAAAAATGTGTTATGGGAGATATAGGTAACGCCTTAATGCTATTTTAATACTTTACTTTACTGTAGACACTATTATAGTAGTGTATTGTATTATGTATGTAGATAGTTTAACGAATCCTTAGGAGATGGAATCCCGAACATCTCTTAAGTTATTGCACTCGCATTAAACACTGGGTTGGAGATGTCAAACCCCATAAACATATCTGACGCCGTTACACTCATATTTATTTACTATTGATTATATTCATACTACTGCATCATGCTTTTTCACTGAATTGTTATTTATTTCTGTTGTATATAACTTTGATTTTTCTTGTAAAAGTGTAATCAAATGTTATTTGTAAAAAAGCTTCATGAACTGTTTATTTGATTATTATATTTTGACATTCCGCTGTGTGATTCTATGTTTGTTTTTCTTTCTTTCTCTATTTTTCTTATTTACCGCATAACAATCCTCCCTTTTTAATGGTTTGAGTCTAACGTGTGTGGTTTATCATCGATTTAAACCATCCAAAAAGGTGAGTCGTTGCATTTGGTATCAGAGCTTTGGTTTAGCGATAACCTTAGCTTTGTGGGGTCTGACTCATTAAAGATAGGGTAGTAATACCCTAGAGTGAGTCGTTGAGTGTATATATGAGAGAGCATATTGTTAGTGTTATAAAAAGTTTTTGTATTGTGTTAATTTGTTCTGTTGGGTATTTACAAATTCTGGTCGGTGCATGGGATGCTGTGGCATCGATAGGGATTTCTAAACACTAAATAGGACAGACCGACACAATATTGTTTTGAAATATAGGTAAATGAAATAATTTTGTCTAGTATTATATTTTTTATATAAAAGAATACTTTTAAAAGCAATATAATTGGATGTGATATAATTGTTTCTTAGGAAGTGAAATTCCATGAATAGTTGGTTGTGAAATAAGATTTACAAATAAAATGAATATAGATTGAAATTTGGGAACTTAAGTTCCGGGATTTTTGAAATTTCTTTCAAAAGATTTTGGACTATAATATTAGTATTAGTTTGGAAGTATTTTCTGATATAAATATTTCAATGTGATTTGAAAGAAATGCTTAAAGGAATTTTTGAAGGAAATAAGTTATGTACTCCTCTCTCTGTCGCTGGAAAATATTTTCGGTGATGAGTGCATGCATCATCGACGTTCATTTTCGAGTTTCAAAGTGGGAATACCGTTGTAGTAGTTTACTACACATTTGTTTTGATAAATAAATATTAATTTTTATTTCCAAATATGATTTGATATATATAAAAGATATGATTATATATAATTATTTTAAAATAATTGAAAAGGAACTCGGTATTTAGTTCTTAAGTTTTCTGCAATTTGGAAATTTCAATTATTATAATGAAATAAAACCTTGACTATTTTAATAATTGGAAACTTTTAATCTGTGTAATTAGAAACTGTATGCTAAGTGATTAATGAAAATATAAGAAATTGAAATTTTGTAAACTATAAATCAAAAGGATATGAAAAATGAGAAATGATAACTATAGAACATTTTATTTACTAAATGAATAAGATGAACTTGTGTAACATTCCATTACACTCTAAAAGACATATATATAACTTACCAAAATGTAAAAGGTTGTAATGTTAAATAGGAATATGTAATAGAATACTATACAAGAAAACTTTAGTAAATGAAATTATTCAATGGAATTACTTTTATAAATAAGAATTCTAATATTATAAATTGTTATAAACTTAGGTTAATAGTTTGAAATGTTACTAATCAAATGTAATAGAAAAGTGAATAATGTAAGAAAAATGATTGTAAACTTAAGTTAACATTTTAAGCTATTTATAATCAGATTGAATAGTAAAAGGTGAATACTGTAAGTAAATAATTATAAACTTAAGTTAATGTTGAAGCCATTTATAATTAAAGTGGGTACTATATTCATTGAATGATTATAACTTCAGAAAATATTGAAATGATTTAGAAATGGATTTAATATTCAATAATACTATATATGGAAGAATGAATGTGAGAAAGAAATAATCTATTAATGGTGAATTAAATTGTAAAGAGACTTACATAATAATGGATAATCTAATAATTGAAATGGAAATAACTTATGTAAGCAATGAATGCAAAGTAATGAAAAAAAATGGCATTGTATAAACGAATGGGAAATGAATTTTGTAAGTGGTGAATGTAAATTAATTAAATAACATTGCATGAATGAATGAAACTGAAGAACAGTAAATAATATGAAATGCGATTTATAAGAATAAACTTAATTGATATTTGAACTTTTTGTTTGTATTGGCTTATGGGATGATTGGGAAAGGATACTTCTAACTGTATAAAAATGTGTAAATAGTATATTGAGTTTTGTCTAAGACTGTTGAGTGTATGGTATACTTAGTAGTTTATTTATCATTTTATACGATTAAAAGTTTCTGAACCCGAACAAACCATTTGTTTTGGTTGTTATGGATGGATAATTGTTTTCTTTGTCGAAAATGATGTTTGTACTATTTGTTTGCGAATGATTATTGTTATGTTATGATTTTTTTTGTTGTTATTAGTTGAAACAACTTAAATATTTATCTTTTACTTAATTATTAACCTCTTTGGATTGTATTAGTGAAATACAGGTTTATGGAAGGAATGACTACTGCTTTTGGTTTCATAAATAAGCGTTGTTTGCCCGACAAATAGGTACGTTCTCGGATTACGGTTTCCTAGCAGTATTATATTGTTTTTCCCGTGGTTGGGATATATTATTTTGAAATATGTGATATATATTGTTATTATTGATATTATTATTTCTTCCAGACCTCTCCGTACAAAGGAGACTCTGCCAAAATTTTCCTTGAAATTTGGACTTAGAATTTTTTTTTGTGAAAATAGAAATGTTTCCAAACTTTTGTTTACTTGAATAAAAAGGGATTTAATTATTTTAAATTTATATACCTTATTTAAATTATTTAATTATGTAAATGAATTATTTATAAATTAAATACTTTGAATAAGATATATTGATTTCTTAATTCCTGTGACGACCGCCCATGACCCCTGCACTGAACCTAGAGAAAATGCGCTGTAAAGTGTGTCAGGCGACCATGGACGATTGTCAGGGTAGATTAAAAACAGCAGAATCTATCGTATTACTCACAACTCATGGACAAAATACAATAGAACAAATATATAGTGAAGCTTCACGGAACAGAATCTCATCAATAAAACTTCATAATAGTTGAATACAAACATCTGAATAGTCAATACAACAAGCCTCACTACATATCACTCAGAGAATACAAAGCAACGGAACATCCAGTACATATAGTAAGAAGTAATATGCAATACTCCAGCTCGTCTTCGTCATCAGCATCGTGGAAAGCAAGAACAACACCTGTCACCTGCTACCTAGTCTGCCCGTCCCAAAATGGACGAACATCCCAAGGCAATAAGAGTTAAACATAAAGCCTTGAGTCAGACAACAGTCTTAGTGAGCGGTAAATTAACTAACCAGCATACCAAAAGAGCATAAAGGAAAAGGAATAGGAATACAACCCTCCCACTCCACCTCTTTCTACAGTGATAGCCCTCAGACACACACTAAGCAGAAGCAAACATAACAAAGCATACAATTTAAAGTAAAGCAATTATCACTCGAGTCAAGGGCGATGTTTTCCAAATACAAACCCCCAAGGCCTAAACCAAGATCAGATAAGCACCCAGAAAATACCGCTCTTGAAACCGAATGACGATACAACCAAACATCCATGACTTTGGCTATCACTGTTATCATTGCTTCGATATCACCGTTAATTGAATGACCGGCACATTCTTTCAGCCGTCCGTCAAGGGCTAATGGAAACCCCGGTTCTAGACATAACTCTGCACGTCATCATGACCCGTGCCTAGGACTATCGAACCTGCCCAGAGTACTTGACTATCAATCATTAACCTTCAGGGACTATCGAATATGCCCAACGTATTCTTGCTTTGAGCATGCTAGAACCTTCAACAACGATAAGATCTCAGCCTTCTAGTCATCCTCCTCGATGACTATTTCCATACTAGCTCAAGCGCCTCTCGAGCAAACCATTATCCTCAAACTCGAACATTTCACCGAGTTATCAACATGCTTGGAATGATCCCGTCTGGATTAGACCAAGGCTATCTCATATCATGCTTCGCCTCATCATCATCATAGCAAAGCTTCATCTCAACATCATCATCAAATCTATCCATATGAGCTTCCTCATCCGCCTCATATGCCACAAGCAGCTTTCCCAATTCAAGAGCCTCTCCCTTAGCTTTTGAATCATCTTCGGTCTAAATCAAATCATCAATCATCTATTTCATAGCAATCAATCAAGTCAAACATTAATCCAAGTAATCAAGCATTCAAATATGATCTAAATAGACAATTATAACAATAATGGCAATTTCGTAATTAAAGAGTCAAAAGTCTAACAAGCATGAAAACATGAACAATATCTCTATAATCTTGATGAATGAACTTGCATAGGTTAACATGTAGTAAAATGGATGTCAAATCATCATGAACAATGGATCTATATGGATCAATACTTAGGTTTACAAAAATGCATGGAAATCACTACTTTAACACAAAATCAAGCCAACGATCCGATAAACTCCTTTGGATCCGTGTGAGAGATAATCACCACTCACCAAATCACCTAAACACCTCAAAAGAAACCCACTTCAGATCTAGATAGCGAAGGATCTAACTTGATCTATCACCAATCCGCTTCAAACGATGAAATTTCTCTTCAATGGATGAAGATCTTCAATCTAAGCTCTTGGATCTTCGATTTGATCTTCGATTTGGATGGAAGGAATCACAAGATTAGAGTGGAGAAAAGAAGTGAAGAAGTGTAGAAGTCGAGCTCTCAAAATGGCAGCACTTCGTCGCTTTAAAATCCGGATCCCAAAAAGTGAGAAAAACCCTCCTATTTATAGGCTGATTTCACCTTAACTCGTCCGCCCCCTTAAGTCGTTGCCGACCTAACTATCCCCGACCTAACACACGTGCAACCCACGACTTAACTTATATGCGTGACCTAACAGGGTCTCCAACCTAACAGGGTAGCCGACCTAAAACCCACGCGACTTAACAGGGTTGCGACTTAAGCCTCTCCGACATACGACTTAACATGCACACGCGACCTAACACAAGCGCGCGACTTAACTCAGACACACTACCTCGCGACCTAACAAATCAACAGGGTCACGACCTACGACCTAGCGCACATGCGATTCCTTGCGATCTAACACACACGCGACCTAACTATCTTAGGTCGCCTACGACCTAACTCAACACAGAACTCACGACCTAACTCTTAGGTCGTCTACGACCCAACTACGCTAACCACTAGGTCGCTAACTACTGTATGATACTAACCCTTAGGTCGCTAACTCCTATAGGTCGCTACTCACCAGTTCTCTTAGGTCGTTGCAAACCCTTAAGTCGCTCAAAACCTTAGGTCGCTAACATCCTATAGGTCGTTCCAACCGACCTAACCTACCTCACAACCTAAGCCAGCACTCGACCTATCTTCTATACGACCTACCCCAAACTCCTTAGGTCGCCAGTTTCTATGAGTCGCCTATTTCCTTAAGTCGTCTACTACCTAAGCCTCAACATACGACTTATCTAGCATACGACCTATCTTAATCCTTAGGTCGCCAACCTCAACTTCCTTAGGTCGCCTATCCTTCTTAAGTCGGTCAATTCTCTTAAGTCGCTCACGATCTAATTTTGACTCGACTTAAGCTTCGAACGACTTAAACCCTAGACGACTTAACAACATTATGACCTAATGACAACAGTTTTACGATGTTTCGATCCGTAAAAATACGGGTCGTTACAATTCCTTCTTTTCCCTTCTTTTTCCTTTTCGAGGACGAAAAGTTTTGAGTAGGGGAGAATGTAACGACCCGTAATTTGCGATAATTTAAGATATTAAATTAAATAAGCATTGGAGTTTGATGTTGTGAAAATTAAAAATTTAAGATTTAACAATAATAATATAACTAGAATAAAATGTAATAGTATTAATTTAAGGTAATTGATAACTGCTTTAAATGTAATTCCCATTTAATTGAAATGATTAAAAAGTTATAATTGGTTATAGATTGTAAATTAATTTGAATAATATGTATTAATTGATAATTGGATTAAAAGAGTAATTGATAATTTAAATGTTGTATTAATTAATGAAATAGTATGTAATTAATTGTGATTGAATAAAATCAATGTTGTGTAAACAATTATAGCATTTGTTGTATGTAATAAAACTTATAAATGTGGTTAAATTAAGTAAAAGGTGACAATTGTGATTTGTTACTTATTTATTTAATCTGTTGAATTAAATTGGAAATCAATTGCAATTAAATATAATTAAATATTACATTAATGGAAATTAAGATGAAATTGGAGAAAATTAATGTAATAAGATATAAATCAATGTTAACTATGCCCATAGAGTAATGATTGATTGAATAAAAAGATTGAAATCAAAATAAATTAATTTATTGGAATTAAATTATAATTAATTGGATTTAATTACAGTTGAAATTGAACACTGTAATTAGTGTAATATTTAACACTGAATTGATATGTAAATTTGTTTTAAATTATTGTAAAGGTCCAAGTAATCAAAAATGATGAAAATTGTTAGTTATTAAATTTGAAATTAAAAAGTGATTTAATCAATTTAATAATAATTTATTTATTTAACGTGAAAATAGCCATTTTGGCCACTGTCTCGGATTTCGACGAAACCAATTTCATCGGATCCGTAACAGTGAATTATTGTAAGGTTTCAAGTTTTGTAGCGATCAGACTTGTCGCTTGATCGTACGGAATCGAAATGCGTAGAAATTAATTTAATTGAATTCAATTAAAATAAGCTGATTTTAAAAGCTAACTTCTTTATACAATGGAATTAGGACCCGAAACCTCTTCCATTGAGTTTAAAAATATCAAAAACATCTATTTTGATATCGGTGATGGTCGTTCGTCGGTTCAACGGCTAGTTTGTTGAAAAAAATTCGATTAGGGTTATAAAGGGGTGGCGGCGGCTAGGTAATTCAACGTCGATCGACGACATGGTGTGATCATTGATGGTGGAGGAGGGTGGAGCAGAGGTCGGCATTTCGGCTGGTGGTGGCGCACATGGTCGCAAGTGGCCGGAGCGGCGTGCGTTAGTGATGTAGAGGACGGCGGCTATAGTTTTTCGTGTTCGATAACAAGCGTGGTTAGGGTTTGTCTGAGGTGAGAGGAATTACAAGTTTGCCCTTATTTTTATTTTTATTTAAATTTAAAATTTAAAGTTCTAACTATCATATCTTTTGCATACGAACTCGGATTTGGGCGCACTTTATTTCGTTGAGATCGTGTTGAAATTCCGGACATTATGAAACTAGTTTGGACGATTTCTGAGACTGTTGAAATTTGGGCCCTAATTTGGATTTCAAATCGATTTGGAATCAAAGGTGAGTGTTTTAACCCACTCACAACTATTAAATTATCTTATGTTAGTTAAATTTAATTTATGATGTGATTAGAAAGTGATTGGTTGTTGTTTGGTTTATTTATATTGTCATTCCAGTTAAATTTGACTATTATTGAATATTATCGCCATTAATTTAATATTAAATTCTAAATTACCTGTTAATACTTGTTATTGATAATCAGTCAATTGTTATTATTTAGTTATTGATTTGAATGGTTATTGTGATGGATGTTTGGTTATTGATATTGGATGATTTGATGTTATATTTATATTGTTATAACACTGCAAGTTCTCTTAGTTATTATTAGAAAATCCCTATGGGTTGAAATGGTATATACCCGAATGATCATATAGAATAGGGAAAAATCATTATGGGTTGAAATGATAAACCCAAGCGATTTTCATTGATTTGAAATTTTTGGGATTGCTGGTTGAAATGATATATACCCGTAAAATTTTAAATTGCGGATTGAAATGATAAATATCCGTATCACTTGACCATAGGGTAGAAAATTTTATACGAACACCGGATTGGATAAATTAAATGATTTTTAAAATCTTTAAATTTTGAATTCAGTTAACTGATATTTTGAAATAGAAATTGAATCATATAAACTGAATTATTTTTGAAAATCCAAGCGTTAATGTTGAAATTAGAATTGATTTAATGAATTGTTTAAAGGATTTAAATTGGAATTTCAAAGTTGAATTGTTAAATATAAATGAATTTTATCGAAATTGAGTTATTGAATTTTTTTGAATATAACTTTGAAATCTATTTAATTTGAAGTGGTTTAAATTGATAATTCAAACATGGATTTGAAATTGATATTGATTAAATGGTTTTAAATGAGAATTTGAATTGAAAGACAAAAATTGATTGTCGATTTGAAAGCTGGACATGGTCCAGATATGTTGAAACGAAAGAAATAGTTCAATTTGATATTAATTTCAAATTTATTATATTTAATGTTAAACTGTTTTAAAATATATTATTTTCAAATCCTAATTATTAAGATTTTCAAACTATTAAACTAATTTAAGCTATTTTGAACTATTTTAAGCTATTTTAATCAATTTAAACTATTTTAATTTATTTTAATCTATATAATACAATTTAATCTATTTTAGCCTAATTAATCCATTTTTAAATTATTTTATATCTATTTAATCTATTTTAAAACTATTTAATCTATTTTAAATTAAAATTAAACTATCTTAAATCCACCTAAACTATATTAATCTATTTTTAAACTATTAAAACTATTTTAAACTATCTAAACTATTATTTAAATTTCAGGTTTGTAAAGTGGAAGTTTTATATTTAAATCCTTGAATTGTAAGGAGAATACGATTAAATGATGTTATAACCAAAGTTGGAATTTAAATGACATATTTGATTGAATACGATGATTTTGAAATGAGATTTTATCTATTTTGTAGGTATGATTTGGAAAGTTAATATGATTTCGAAAGTGATATAATTTCAAATGTGATATGTTTTCGAAAGTGAATATGTTTTCGAAGTGAATATGATTTTGAAAGGGGTTTTGAGAATATGATATTTTGATATAAATTAAGAATTGATTTTGGAAATTTAAAGAACCATCCGATGTGAAATAAGCGTTTGGTTGTTAAAGAGACCGGGATCGGATATTGTCATACTCTCTGCCAATACTGAAAACCACTTTAACAACTGTGTACGTGGTGGAGATTCCAGAATGAAGTAGGATGGTTTGGTGTACGATTCTGTATAAGGTATTTACGTAACCCTGACTCCCGTGAGTCATCTTAGATATGACTAAAACAGGAGCTATACTGGGCCAAGTGAGGTCATTCCTCCGACCGGGCACATTTCTTCGATACCATACTATTACTTTGTGATTGATTTGGTGGCCACCCCTCGATTTTGATTATGGGAGTGTGTTTCGAGGTGGGCGGTAGTAGCTGCTATGCGTTACCACCGGTCCGGGAGTGCAAATGGTAGAATCCCACCCTGGCATTTCCTCTAGTGTCGTGTTCACATGCCGTATCGCGCCTTCTACGAGTTTGGTTTGTACTGTACCTATGGAGTGCCCTCTGATAGCCCTCCAGTTTACGGAGGAATTACGGTAATTTATAGACTACAAGAGTATATATAAATGTGTTAAGGGGGATATGGGTAACGCCTTAACGCTATTTTAACACTTTAATATAGACACTATTATAGTAGCATAATGTATTATGTATGTAGATAGTTTAACGGATCCTTAGGAGATGGAATCCTGAACATCTCTTAAGTTATTTCACTCACGTTAGACACTGGATAGGAGATGTCAAACCCCGTAAACATCTCTAACGCCGTTACACTCATATTTATTTACTATTGATTATATTCATATTACTGCATCATGTTTTTCCAATGCATTGTTATTTATTTCTATTATATGTAACTCTGATTTTTCTTGTAAAGTGTAATCAAATGTTATTTATAAAACAGCTTCATGAACTGTTTATTTGATTATTATATTTTGTCATTCCGCTGTGAGATTCTGCATTTGTTTTTCTTTCTTTCTCTATTTTTCTTATTTACACCTTAACAATCCTCCCTTTTTAATGGTTTGAGTCTGACGTGTGTGGTTTATCGTCAATTTAAATCGTCCAAAAAGGTGGGTCGTTACAAATTTTTGGAAGATAAATTCTATAAATATTTATCATGTTGAGTAATCACATGAGTACTATAAATATAATTCTTATTTGAGATTTGGTAAAAATTTGAGTAGAGTAAAAATAGTCTTCTAAAAGAAAAGCAAGTGATATATACATAGAGAGCTAGGATCTGCAGTTCCCTTATTTAGCGCCATCACGTAGCTCCATATTTTCAGCCACACATTCCCATTTAAATAATAATGCTTTCTCTCTCTTCTCATACCATATTATTATTTAAATGGGAATGTGTAGTTGAAAATAGGGGCTATGTGATGGTGCTAAATAAGGGGGTTGCGGATCCTAGCATGTGTGTGTGTGTGTGTGTGTGTGTTTATAATAGTGGCTTTCATGGAGCCCAAGATACTAATGCAAGCCCAAATACACTTACCCACTATCTAGAAATCTCTTACTCTGGAAAATACTTCATTCACAAGGAAATCCACTCATGTAAGCTCCCTTTTTGATTATTTTTCATTCTACACTTCAAAGAAGAAAAGAATCAAAACTCTTTTCTTTCTAAAACAAAAATAAAACCAAAGAAAGTTCTATAAATTCCTAAGTTAAAGAATGTTCATATCAACACCACAGTACACCACTGGCCATGAAGAAGTTGGTGTATTGGTCAAAGATTTAAGGCATAGGAAAGTTTATAGAAAAGGAAAAGTGACGAAGATGAAGTAGCAGAAGCCCAAGTGAGTAATTTAACTCACAAATCTATGTCTACATTCATCTATATGGTGTGAATTTCTTGTTATATGTTTTCTTGTGAATTATGTGTTGCTGTTATGGTTGAATATGCTTGTGAAGTAGGTTAAATTCGAATAAAAGATGATTGCATTAGTGCTTTGGGAACGCGACCAAGGTGGGTTACACTGGTCGATCGTTTGAAGTGGACCGGTGAGCACCTTGGAAGCCCAATTGTTTTTATTTATATTGTTTAGATTTTTTTTAAATATTTATATACATGTATAGTTAGTTTATATAAATTAAATAGAAGACTGTGATATGGAATTTATATCTATTGCAATAATTAGAAATTTTTTATATTTAAATTTGATATTAAATATTATTAATGGATTTATTTAATAAGAAACTTGATTTATGGTATTAAATAATTATTTAAAATCTTATATAATTTCTAAACATTAAGATATATTATAAGTGTTTTAAAAAGTATTTCATAAATTTGGAAATTATACACAAGTTTAGAAATTATGTTAAAAATTCTTAATAAAGGAAATTTGGATTTAATAATTATATCTTCCTTTAAATATTTTATTTATTTTTAGAAATCTATAAAATGATTTCTAAACACTACTAAGAGATCACCAAATTGAGTTATCGAGAATTTGGATATACATAGATGGATTTGAATTATATTTTATGGTTTGAAATAAAAAAGAATTATTTTAAAATTTTATAAATTTATTTCAAAGTAGAATATAATTATATAACTTACATAAGTCATATTTGATTTGTAAAGTGATTTTGGAATCTTTATATGTGAGAAAAGATTGTGCGTTATTATAGATTTATATAATTTCTATTTATGGTATTAAATATAAATTTGTATTGTATATTTATAATATTAATGATTTTGAAGTTTTACTATCAATATAATATAAAATTTTAGTTAAGAAATGTTATTTTATTTTATTTCCTAATTTGAATTAAGTCTTTATTATGGAATTCCCTAAATTTTATTGATGATTTCATTTTTATGTGTTGAGGAATTTGAATAAACGGAGTTATAATATCATCTGGTATGGAACTTTCTTTAGTCTCCTGTTATTCATTAAACTCGTTATGTAGAATAATATTATGGAGATTCTATGTAACGACCCGGAATTTCTGTCATTTGAAATTCAAATATTTAATTGATTTTAAATATTAACAAGTAAGATTTGTAAGTCGAATAACTTATATTTCGAATATAGTGATTTAATTGTTTAATTAAATCGATAATTTAATATTTGAAATTCCAGAAATAATTGGAAATTGGGTTTAATGTGTATAAAAATGATTTATAAAGTTATATTAAATCATATTGGAGTTAGAATGATGTTTGTGAACTTTTAAAATTGAATTAAAAGTTAAATTGTGAAAATTGATTATTTTAATATTTAATTGACGACTAAAAATAGTCATTTTTCAAACAGTCTCGGATTTCGACGAAACTAGTTTCATCGAATCCGTATTGTTAAATTATTGTACGATTTCAAATTTCGTGTCGATCGGATTTATGGTTTGTCCGGGGCAAGCCAAAACGCATAGAAATCGTTTTAATCGGTTTAATTTAAATTTGATTGTTTATTTCCGTAACTCTCACATATGACTGAATTAGCTCCCGAAACACGTTCCATTGTGTTCGAAACGTGGGTAAAACCTTAGAAACGCCAGCCGGCATACTTTGTTTGGAGTTCGGAAAATTTTCTATGAATAGTGTTTTGAGAAATTTTCTATAAAAGGACATTATTATTTTCTATTTGCATTAAAACCTAACTAGGGTTTCTCAGGCCGCCGTTCTTAACATTTCAATGGCTGAGAAAACATCAATCTTCTTCCCTTAATTTCTTCCAATCCACCAACCAATTCGAGAAACCTCCAACACGAAAATTATAGAGCTAAGTGAGATCTACAAATCCATACGGACTTGATGGCGTTTCGAGCATTGGATGGCCACGATTTTTGTCCCATTCGTTACGCGTTCGAGCACGTATTTCGAGGCATGTAGATGGCCGAGCTTCGAGCTGTTCTGGATGATGATGGAGCTGGCTTTGGCGCACGAAATGGTGGAGGTTGATCGTGTTATAAGCGAGCGATGGAAGCACGAAAATTCAAGGAGGAGGGCGGCTAATTGGGTTTCATTCGCGCGTGTTAACCTGGGGAGTGGAAGAAAGAGATCACGATCGAGATTCTAGGGTTTCAAAATGAATGGCTGTTATGAATCTGGGTTTGTAAAATAAAAATAAATTGTAAATTTATATATATAATAAAGTGAAAAATAGGCACAAGGACAAATTTTCATAAAAATTTTGACTGAAGGACAACAAGTATTTTTATCAATTTTGAAAAAAATTGAATTCTTGAATCCAAAATAGTTTTGGGATTGAAATTGAAAGCTTTTGAAAATGAGTTTCAAATATAAAAGTTATTTTAAATAACTTAATAAAATTGAGATTTGAATAACTTGATTTAAATTTGAATTCAATATCTGAAATTGAATTCAATGAATTGGGAATTATGGTCTAAAAGATTTTACAAGTGTAAAAGGTGTTTATATGGGTTTTTAACCATTTAAAATATGGTTTTGGAAATTTAAATTTAAATTTAAATTCAAGTTTATACTTGAGTGGCTTTAACTCATGTAAAATTTGTAATCAGTTTTCCCAAAACGGAAACTATCCGCTTTCAAATAATAATAGCTTTCATTTTAAGAAAGGATTTCTAAATTGTGTTGAAAGGTTTCAAGTTTGAAATGGAATTGAAATGTTTTGAAAGACTATGAATGAATCTTTGGAAATGAGTTTTGAAAGCTATAAGTTAAATCTTGATTTAAAGATTTAACGAGTAAACCTATTCAATTAAAATGGAAATTGTTTTGAAATCCATGAATGGATCTTTGTGAATGGGGTGAACTTGGTGAATTGGATCTTTTTGTTTAAAAGATTAAAAGTATGGAAATTTGTTTAACAATTGAAGGTTGTTGAAATGAATCTTTTTGTTTAAAAGATTGGAAATGGTAATTTGTTTTAACCATTCGAATGAAAAGTTTTGGGCTTTAAGCTGTGTTTTAACTGAGACCCCAGTATCCATATGATTTTTAATTGCGCTCGTTATTCGGGTTAGCCGGGAAAGGACCTTTGTGTCATATAACCCATTCCGAATAATGGTATGACGATATGGATTGCAATTGAAGACCGGTGTGAAGACCGGGTATATTCGAAAATGAAAGGACAACCTGTCGAATGTCTCTGCACCGAGTTGCTCCGATATGGAGATTTATATCACTCTTCTTGTGATGGGAAGTCCGGACGTGATTAGTGAATACCCGAATTGCAAGGGCTTCTTTGGAAGTGCCTTCGGTTCCGTTCGATCCCGAAACGGACTTGTATGGATGTGTGTCTGACGTTACACTTTGAGATGTAAAGCTGGTTTCTATCAAATACATTTCTGTTGGTGGTGGAGAATTTATTCTCTTAGCTTAACACCCTTCTCTGAGACGTACAAGCTTAGAGGTTATGTAGTTGATGGTTACTAGTGATACATTCTCAATTTGGTAATGTGGCATACGAAGTGCTATTGATCATTTGTTGATCAAAGCATGGCTTTGTGAAAAAGCGTAGCTTTATGGACGAGACTTCGTCGAGCCTCACAACCCGGTAATGGTCGAAACAGGAATGTTGCGGCAAGGTGTTTAGGGGACGCGCCCCTAGGGTATGTCATTTCCTTCTGGATAAAAGGTGATATCATGGTATGGAGCCCAGATATTTTACCTATGTTGATGCTGCAAATTTATTATACTTTGTGGTTGTTGCTTTGTGGTTGAGGATCCTCGGATAAAGGTCGGTAACGACCGGGGGATGGCATAGCTTGTGTGTTAGCTACCTAGTTACAGCTGTACAGCGTGAGGTAGCGTCGGCCTTGTGTTTGCAGAGATTCGGTTAGGTTCTCGAGGCGTCTTTCCAGAGGCGTTTCCATTTCGGTGTAAGGAAGTTCCTTAGCCTGACCATTTGTTGGAAATCCAAAGAAATAATACGAACCTTGTACGGGTTTAGTTGTATTACCTGCTATGGAATGTAGCAGTAACCTGCTATTGAATATAGTAGCTATAGTAGGCATACAATAATGGTTGTATGTTGGCTAAGATTAATATTATACTTTCGAAATGTTTTTCCACACTATGCACTAGTAATAATATTAAAAGAGTTTTCTTTTGCGTAGTAAGCATGTTTGACTATCATAAGAAGAAATCTCCTCCAATTCTGCGTTTGCATTGTGTGTGTGGCGGGAGGTCTTATGGTAGTTTCATTTTCCAAAAGCATTGTGAATGTCTTTTACTTCCTTTGTTGTTGTTGTTTTAAAGATAATAACTGTTTTAAGTTCTCACACCAGTCACCATGACTGACCTGGAGTTTATTGTTCATTTCCTAAACTCTGGGTGCCCATCATTTTCCACACGGGCAGCCTACGGTCAGGTTATCAGGTCATTCTGGATTCAGGAGATGCTGTGGAGCTCAGTGGCGAGCTGGATAGCGAGGCGTATCACTTGTATATGATATTATTATTCCGCTATGTATTCTATATGAGGACAAGTTTATATAACTGTCCATTGATGTATTGTGTGTATATTGACTCTGATGATGTAATGTACAAACTGATATAGTTCTTTGTTTAAAAGATTATTCATTTATCTATTATATGTTGTTCCGCTGCGATATGTGAGATTCTGATATTGTTTCTGTTTCTTTTTCTTTCTTTCTTTCTGTCTTCTTCTACCTCTTCTTTTTAACCATAACAATTCGGTTTCCGGCATTCGATTGCTCGGCAGTTGATACAGTGGACGTATTAATGTCGATTTTCGAGCGTCGAAAATTCCCGAACGTTACATGTGGTATCAAAGCATATGGTTAAGCAATAACCTTGGCTCTGTTGGGTGTTACTTATTAGAGATAGAGTCAGTAGTACTCTAGAATGAGTGTGAGTGTAATAATAGATACGAGCGCGTATTTGTTAGTGAATATGAAATTGTTTTGTATTGTGTTGACTTATCGGTTGATTGTTTATAGATTCTGGTCGGTGCAGTCTAGCTAACTATAATCGATAGGGGTTTCTAAACTCTTAAACAAGATGAACCGATACAGTATGGTTTTAAATTGGGTAAATGAAATAATTTTACCTTGATTATATTTTGTATATAAAGGAAATAATTCTTTCAGAATTATTAAAGTGTATATAATTAATTGGTTGGTTGTTGAAAATGTGAATATATATAAATTAATGAAAGTTGTTTGAATAATTTATATAAAAACAACAATTGTAAAAAGAATAATTGTATAAGCAACAATTGTATAAGTATGGAATTATAATTAATATGATTTTCAATTGTGAAATAATCTTGTATAAGTAAAGTAAAATAGTGAAATTATATGAGAAAAAGATTTATAAATATGATTTATAAATAAAAGGAAATTTTGGAAGAATATTAAGCACTGAATTCACTATTGTTGTTGGGAAATAATTAGGATGATGACTGCAGCATCATCAGTATCATTTTCGAGTTTCTGTGTGATAGATTTGCTACCATAGTAAATTGAAAATTGAAGTTTTGTTGTGATAAACAAATTTGAAATTTAAATCCAAGTTGTAATTGATAAATATAAGTCAAATGAGTTTTGAACTTATAATATGAAATAATGATTTTAGCTTTAGTAAAGTTAAAGAATTTGAGTTAGCATAATGAATATATGATTTGGAATTTAACTAAAGGAAGTTAAATAAATTAAAGCAGATTTGGAAGTTTAAATATATAAGTTGTATAACTTATAGAGTGAGAAAATGTAAGTGAAACCAAATGATAAAGTGGTTAAACAATTTTGTTAAGCAAAATGAGATATGAATTTGAATAATTGATGAAATTTGACTTTGGTAAAAGTTAAATAGAATTTACTTTATAATTGGAATCTGAATTGGAAATTTAAGTTAAGTTAAACAAATGATGTTTAATTGGAATATAACTTAAGTGATGTTAAATGAAGTTGATTTTGGTGTCGAAGTGAAATAATAAAGTGAATTTATTAAATAAATATGAACTTGAGTTATATAAATGAAATTCAACTTTATTTGTAAAATGAATTAGCAATTGAATTAATAAATGGATTGAATGTTCATCAATCTAATGTAAATGAATTGATATGGAATAATGGATGTAAGTATTAATTCATTAAAAGCTAATAAATTGGAAGTTGAATAATTGAGTGGAAGTCAATTTAATATCAACCAATTGAAATTAAAAAGTGTTAAACCAAATTGAAGGTAAACAAAGTGAATAAATATGGTTGTGTTGAATATACATTGGTTGTTATATGATTGTTGGTTGATTGTATATAGTATGATTCATTAAGTATTAATGAAATTGAATTGAAAGCTATGTGATGGAATTTGAATTGAAAGTGAACCAACTTGAATTTAAATTAGTGAATGTAAACTAATTGAAAATGAAGAAATGAATGTCGTTGTATATGAATTGGTTGTAAACAATTACAAGTAATGTCGAAATTTTATAAGTTGCTTATAAACCTTGTTTAGTATGCATTTCTTTTAATATGCATGTGTTGTAGTTGTTTAAAAGAGGAAAATGTTAATAACTTTGTATATATGTCACTTACATATTTAAATTGAGTAAGTATAGGTACCGAGGCTATCGTTTGGCAGGATTTGGTTGCGTAAAATGCTTAATAATTAACTGCTTTGCTTAAAAATGCTAAAAAGGTACGCTTACGCAATAAAAATAGGAAATATGAACTGTTTTTTTTGCTTTTCTGACCGTGTGGGTCGATGTATATATATTTATGTCCATTGTGATCCTACTACGATTGAACCGCGCAAAGGAGGCTATGGCGGATTTTTCTGAAAATTTAAGGCGTTAGAAAATTTTCGGGAAATTTTGGAAAATTTGTGAAAACTAAATTTTGGATTTTGAGTTAAAAGTTAAACGATATAGTTTGTTTTGAAAAGTATAACTAAGTATAGATTTGAAAAACTTAGTAAAGTTTTTGAAAGAGATTAAGTATTGGATTTTGGGGAAGTTGTACACTTAAGTGATTTTAAAATCTAATTTGAACGAATTGTTTGAAAAGTTAATGAATTTGGGGCATTTTTCTTACTTGGCAATTTCGAGGACGAAATTCTTTTATGGGGGGAAGATTGTAACGACCCGGAATTTTTGTCATTTGAAATTCAAATATTTAATTGATTTTAAATATTAACAAGTAAGATTTGTAAGTCGAATAACTTATATTTCGAATATAGTGATTTAATTGTTTAATTAAATCGATAATTTAATATTTGAAATTCCAGAAATAATTGGAAATTGGGTTTAATGTGTATAAAAATGATTTATAAAGTTATATTAAATCATATTGGAGTTAGAATGATGTTTGTGAACTTTTAAAATTGAATTAAAAGTTAAATTGTGAAAATTGATTATTTTAATATTTAATTGACGACTAAAAATAGTCATTTTTCAAACAGTCTCGGATTTCGACGAAACTAGTTTCATCGGATTTAAAATGTTAAATTATTGTAAGATTTCTAATTTCGTGTCGATCGGATTTACGGTTTGTCCGGGGCAAGCCGAAACGCATAGAAATCGTTTTAATCGGTTTAATTTAAATTTGATCGTTTATTTCCGTAACTCTCACATATGACCGAATTAGCTCCCGAAAGACATTCCATTGTGTTCGGAACGCGGGTAAAACCTTAGAAACGCCAGCCGACACGCTTCGTTTGGAGTTCGAAATTTTTTCGATGAATAGTGTTTTGAGAAATTTTCTATAAAAGGACGTTATTATTTTCTATTTGCGTTAAAACCTAACTAGGATTTCTTAAGCCGCCGTTCTTAACATTTCAATGGCCGAGAAAACATCAATCTTCTTCCCTTAATTTCTTCCAATCCACCAACTAATTCGAGAAACCTCCAACACGAAAATTATAGAGCTAAGTGAGATCTACAAATCCATACGGACTTGATGGCGTTTCGAGCATTGGATGGCCACGATTTTTGTTCCGTTCGTTACGCGTTCGAGCACGTATTTCGAGGCCTGTAGATGGCCGAGCTTCGAGCTATTCTGGGTGATGATGGAGCGGGCTTTGGCGCACGAAATGGTGGAGGTTGATCGTGTTATAAGCGAGCGATGGAAGCACGAAAATTCAAGGAGGAGGGCAGCTAATTGGGTTTCATTCGCACGTGTTAACCTGGGGAGTGGAAGAAGGAGATCACGGCCGAGATTCTAGGGTTTCAAAATGAATGGCTGTGATGAATCTGGGTTTGTAAAATAAAAATAAATTGTAAATTTATATATATAATAAATCGTGTAAATTTTAAAACATCATATCTTCTTCATACAAGGTCCGTTTCTGACGAAACGACTTGCGTTGGGTTCGTATTGACGAGCACTACGCAATGGAGCTGGTTTGGAGTAGATTGGAGCCAGTGATAATTTCAAGTAAAATTAAACGTGCGTTTAATTTTATTCGAAACGAAATACTGCAACCGTTATTAAAAGCAAAGGTGAGAACTCCTCACTCAATCGAATTGTGTTTCGATTTAAATTTTAAATAGTTAGATTTAAAATTGCTTGATTGTGTGAATTGAATGATGGTTGTTATCTATTGTGCTGAAATAGACCATATACGCCGTATATTAAGCGGATGTTATTTATTAAAAACATATACCGCGATAATTCCATCGTGAAGTGGAATTGGTATTATATATGTATTTGGAGTTGATTTCCCGCATTATATAGCGGATGAGACCCTATTGCGCCGCATAATAGCGGATAGTATTTTATAAATCCCATATACCACGATAATTCCACCGTGAAGTGGAATTGGTATTGTGCTAACATCTGTGGATGCAGGGAACAGGTTGGAGGGATCTAACTGGATTCCTCAAACATTTGAATTTGTTTTATATGCTGTGTGTTGATTATTTATAATCTCTGTGTGATTATCTTTGTGATTGAAATTGTTGAAGGCTAAAATTTAGCCGAATGTATTTTTGGTATCGTTGGATACTAGAAATTAATAAAATTGGATTTTTGGAAAATTATTTTTAAGAATTAAATTAATTTGAAAGAGGGATAAAAGTATAAAAAAGTTGATTTTTGTAGTCTTATCGAAATTTTTTTCCGAAATATGGGAAAAGATATTAATAAATGGATTTTGGGTAATATTATTATAAGTTGAAAATTTTATTTAAAATTTGGATTTTTAAATAGATTTGAAGAGATAAAGAAATTTATTTAAAAAGGAAATGATTTTGTAAATTCATTGGAAATTTATAAGGATATGTGATGCTTTGTGATATATCCTGA